>CM060832.1:106962500-108457500 GCA_030762175.1 Metallyticus violacea
GTCCCCCTGCAGTACGCCAGAATATGCTCTCACGGTTCTTTCTCCGCACATATAGAGCAAATTCTCGAATCCTCTCTGTATGTTACTTTATCATTCGCCACCCGCGTAACGTAAACCAAGCGAGCCCCTGATTACTGAGTTTGGTTCCTGTTTGGATGTAATTCTCCATCCCCCATCCAACTTTCAGTTCCGATTGTATTTCTAGCGAAACTGTTTCTGCACACTCCGAAAGAGTGCGCTGTCTCTTAATGTCTCTGAAGCATTTCTTAACTTTTCTCTAAACCCATTCTTAAAATACTTTTCAGAAAACCCGACCTAAGCCGATCCAAGTTCTCTGTTTGTTATCAACCCCAAATTTCACAGGGCTCACATTCCTGTGTAATACAAAAGCCCAAGAAAGTTCTGTATTATGAAAAACAAAGCATAATGACCTTATGGAAAATATAGATCTACTTTAAGAAGCATAACATACATTTCATGGTTTCCCAACCACTGTATGACTTATACAAAGTCTTTTGTGAAATATTTCTTCAAAGAACCATCTAACGATGAGTACAGCAACAAGAAAAATTGGAAGAGAAACTTCATTTAAAGCTAAAATCGTAATATTTTGAAGAACCATATCGTAACAATATGACGGGGTCATTTAACTTTCTTAGCACTAACAAGAGAGCTATCGGTTGGATCAGACTGATCTCAATGAAACTTAGTAGAATTAAGGCATCTTGAATTTGAATGTAATGAGCATTTTGCCTGCAACTAACACACACGTACTAAAGAGCGAAATTTGGTTGCGGCCGATTTCAATGCAAGTAACAATGTGTCTAACCAACGCCGCGGCAAGACACAGCAGGGGCACTAGAATTTAGTGCACCTGGGGCTGCTACAATACCCTCCGCGTTACCCGTAAGAAAATGAGACAGTACAAGATGAGTAATACTACAAAGGAATCCGTTTAGAACTTAAACAATATTTATTCATAATACGTGTATGTATCGATCGTCTGAATCTCATGCTACGGAAAACGGAATTTACCTTTAACACTTTAACTTTCATTGCAAACAATAGAGTTAATTTTTTTTCTTTTCTAAACATTTAACGTCCAGTCAACTGTTCAGGATTTTTTGAAACATTAATAGAATAGATGATTGATAATGTAAATGACTTCGGAGCTCTTAGCGTCGAATATTATCCGTTATTCGCCTTTTCAGAGTAAAGGAAAACTCCCGAAAAAAAAAAAAACTTTAGTTCCGATTGTGTATGTGAGTTTGTTAATCGACTGTATTCTATAATGGGACTGTATAACACATGTGTTACATTAAAATTTGTTTTCTTCTTCTAAATGTACCAATTATGGAAATGCTCCTTGAAGTTACATCGTTAAGATTTGTCCGGAATAAATCTGCATTATTTTTATGATTAAAGGTTTTTATCACGCTGGAATGCTCCAGGAACGGACTAATTTCAACCTATTCTGCATACAGATAAAAATATTTTGCATTACTAGCAACTCCGAAAACTTCCACAGCATACTATTATTACGAGAGGTGTTCGGAAATTATTTACAATAGTATATTTTGTACATTATTTATTATGCAACATGGTTCAAAGCATATGGGACCTATCAATACACTCCCCACCGACGTTATTGCATCGTTGCTTCCTCCTGGTAACTTCATTATGGCGTCACAAAATCGTTGTTTAGACATTTGCCTGACTTTCCTCGTTGTTGCCCAAGCTTTTATCTTGCAGCGAGTTCCTCATTTTATCAATAAGGCATAATCAGACGGAGCGAAATCCGGTGAATATGGTGGGTTAGGCACAACAATGAACTCCAGCGAGGCTAACTTTGCGGTCGTAATTTTGCTGCTGTGGGACCATTTAATGTCATATTGGAGGTAAACTCCTGTCGACCACTCCCCTTTCGTTCCTTAAGGAAGTCAATCAATTAGCAGCATGTCTCCACTGCCCCAAAAGACGGGATCATCTGCTTGCCCGCAAATAGAGCAGCACGAAATTTCTTGACCGGGAACTCCCTGGATATTTCCATTGCACGGAATGAACGTTTTTCTGTGGTATGTGTTAATGATACCATGACTCCACACCAGTTACCAGCTTCTCCCGAAAAATCCGGATCTCTATTATGCATTTCCAGTAGCCAAAGAGAGATTACAAACCTTTTGTCCTGTGTCTGTGTCAATCTCCGTGGAACCCAATGTGCGCACACTTTTTCATACACAAATTGTCGTGAATACTGGTGCGCTGATGAGGCTTATCTGGCATTCCAGTTAATCAAACGTTATGCGCCTATCAGCGATAGTTAAATCAGACAAAACCTCAATGTTCCGGTGCGGTGTTGATCAACATTCTTGTGTGCAGAATTCACCCAGTTATAAACGGTCATCTGCGCAGAAGCTTCTTGATCACATATCGCATTTAAACGTCTAGATATTTCTGAAGTTTTGATGTCTTCCTTCCACAAAAGTCATGCAAACCCTCTGTCTTTCTTCCATCATGTCCACGTCTTTCTCTACTTGACAACAAACGAACACTGGCCTTTCGCAACACATTCTACTTACAACCACCCCTCAGCGTCTGCATGGCGTACTATTATGGGAGTGTCCATAGATTTGTAAAATATCGCTATTGAAAACCATTTCCAGAAACCCCTTCATATAATATATGTTCTAATGTATGTTAAAAGTAGTCACCGTACATTATACTTAGTGATACTTATTTAACTTACATGAGCAGTGAAATTTTAATAGTTATATTATTACCAATCCTTTTCAAAGTTCAGTATCACGAATCAGTGAAAGTTGAATATTGTTTGAGCAAATGATCACAGCTATGATTTGTGTGTACTGGCATAGAGGCGGCACAAAATACGTCAATGCCGTCTTTTCTACTTGCTCAGTTCTCTAGAACTCGGAACAACGCCGCACAGTGGGTCAAGTTACGATTCTAGCGGGATGAAATGTAAAATATTTGAAAGCAAGCCTGTAAGTTTGGTATGTCAACCATAAAATAACCATAGTATGTATATCTTGATCCCACATTGACTGTTTAGAAGAAAGATATTTTCCAGAACCTCTAATCTTATATAAAAACAATTTCCTTTTTCCGGTTTCATTTCTGTAGTTATTGTTTGCATGCTGTTAGTGTAAAAAATTTCCAAGGACAGATAAATAAAATGCTCGTACTTATTTAAACGTCTAATAGGTGTTTTAATTTATATCAGTTATTAACCAGATATGATTAAGTGATGAACGGTAAAGCCAAGATGTTTTGCATTGTTATTAAGATTGAAACAGAAATAAAAAGAATTAAAGTCCAATTCCATCAGAATGTTTAGTGCATAAAAGTTTCTAGTTTGTGCTACATATCACAGTTTTTGCTCTAGTGTACGCGTGAATAAGGAAATAAACTTTCTTTGCAGAGCCGTCTCTGCCTCCACGTCCCACTTTCACACAGCGGGAGCTGCATGATGTACTCAGCAGTAAACTGTAATGGGAAGGGACCCTCATATTGTTTTTATGTTTTAAATAAAGTGGATCCACAGAAATGTTCAGAAGAGTGTTGCAGTGTATTGAGTGTAGAATCAGCTCTTATTAACGTCATTTTAAAGAAAGGTGGAAAAGATGCTATAGAAAAAAGAACAAATTTCTTTCTATTTATTCTGACGGTTGCACAAAGAAATAAAGTTTACAAAGATTATCCAAAATTAGTATATCTAGGGTTGAAAAATTACGCAATATTTTCTTTAGAAGATACTTTGAAAACAAAATAATTGAATCAATTGTATAAAAATCTTCACAGGAAGAAAGTGCCCTTGCAACAGAAATGGTTCTGCGAGCTTATAGTAAAAGAGATTCTGCAGAGATGATAGACCTCACCAAGGAGAACCACTAAATTCAAGTAGTTACTAAAGTCTTCGGTTCGAGCATTTTTGGTCTGAAATAAATTAAAACAATAAAATAATACATAATAATAAATTAACATAGCGCAAAAGAATTAAGCAGAGAAACTGTGCTGTATATGCTCTACAATAATCTTAGAGCACTAAATTCAGAGTGCTTTTCTGCACTTGAAAGCGTTGTCGTAACAAATACTACTGCCGAAGTAAACTTACATTCTTTGCTAGACCACACTACACTCATTTCGCATCAGCAAGAAGATGCAATATGTCTGCAAATACGTTAACTTTATAATGTTACTTAAATGGAAGAGTAATGCCAGTAATGCATTATCGAATATCATTTTTGTTTCAGATGAAGGAGATAATATTTTAAGTGATTGCGACATAATTAAAATTTCTTTAGTACCTTTGCTACTAGACACTACAGTATTTTAAGACTAAAATAATTCCTTATGGCAGAATCCAAAGCCATCTTCAACAAGGTTATGCAGGCTTATAAAACTACTGTTTCAGAAAAAAAAAAACCAAGGAAATTGCGAGGCATAAGGTCTTATTGAGGATGAAATAAAAAAAATTATGGCTACCAAAGTAAATAAATATAACTGAAATCAGTATCATGTCAAAATGAATTATGACAATGGTCAGTGACAAAATTTGAATGCCTTGACCAGTACATATTTGAAGAAATGTTATATATGTGGTGCTGCATCTAAAACCTCCAATAATTTTCCACGAAGTTTAATTATCCAACATATTCAGAAATATTCTTTTGGATCAAGTGTTCTGCATGTGTGGATCCAATCGTTCGAGAACCTATGGCACCTTGTTTAAAGGTTGCGATTAAAAGGCACGAAAGAGCAAAAAAATATTGTTGCTGAGAGAAATCTGAAGACAACGAAAGATTTGAAGAAAAATGGACCTAAACGTGAATGCCTAAACCTGTATTTGTAACTATGGAAGTACAGCTCATTGTTTTTCACAGAATATGGTCCTGTCTTCGGGAATCAGCAGTGAATTATTCAGTTGAATTTTGGTAATTTTGAATTCAGTGGTTGCCCATGAACTTTTAGAAATTTGAAAATTATATCTTAGACACAAGACATTTATACCTTTGTCTTTATTCCTGGTATTTCATGCCATTAACAATATACAGCCTTTGTTCATGGTAAAGAAGTAATTAACAAACTTTATCCATGGGCAAGTTTTCAGAGGAAGCCTAAGAATCAAGTACCTCAGAAAAACAGAGTAGGGCATACCAGAGAGGTGCCTCGATAAGTGACTTATAAGAGGTCCTGAGTCGCGATATGACTACCAATGCAAGTTAAAATAACGTAAAATAAATAAACAGAAAAAAAGATGTCCTGAATTTCTTGCTTGTGAGTTCAGACCCGGCAATGATCTATCGAACTGCTTTCCCAGAGAATAAGAACGCTACCACTTGAAGTTCAGAGACTGATAATGGAACCACATTCTTACTGCACAGGACATTATGGAAACCATAATGATGCTGAAGAGAACTACAGTGAAAGCGTTAGCAGTACTGGAGACAAATCTTCAGAAGATTTGTAATTACGTTGTACATTAATATATGTTTACTACTTTCATATTATTTATATTATGTTTACTTGAATAATTGTAGTTTTAGCAGAGCTGGTAGTATTTATTACACTTTTAATATTGATTTTCATCAGAATAAAATTTAAAGACATAAGGTACAATGTATATTAGTATTGGGACGTAAAAAACAAACTTTCTGTTGTTTTTATGAATTAAAACATTGTAATATTAGAATATTGTATTTATAACGCTCTGTCAGAAAATCTGGCCTAATATGCTTCATTTAGTTGCTATTAGAACATATTTTATGGTTATTACTCCTGAAACTTTCACATGTTTGAGTTTGTAAGTTTGTATTTATTGGTTAACAAGATGGTAGCTTATAATACATTTAATGAAAAACGTTATTGTAGACCACAACTTCTCCAACATAAATAGTGTTTATACGAGGAAATCGAAGTATGGCTTTATGAATGAAGTTAATATACTGAAGACAATTTCTAAAAAGAAGGCGATGGTTACAGATTTTTGAGACGATGCGATGTAAGCACTTGATATAAATGAAGTTTTTAAGCTTTTATCTCTTGTAAATGAGTCTTATATTAAATATTGCTGACGATGAGAAATTGCATGAGGTTTTGCATGGTGCCATATTTGCAATCCACGTGGAGTTCGAAATCGAATGACGAAATGTTTGAAAACAAAATAAATGGATAACTAACAATAATATTCAGATATGTTTGAGTTTATGTAAATCTTATTTGCAAAAACAGGAGTTTCATGTATCCATTGTTTTTAATTAAGGAATTAATTAATGTTAGAGTTAGCGCCATTAATAGTGGAATTGTTTTTTATGCGCAAAAAAGAGAGAACGCTACAGGTAGTACACGCTAGTGAAACATGAGATCATATGATAAGCTGAGAAAGGACTTTTATTGGGGTTCCAGTCGGGGAGGACGGTCTTCATACCTCCCGTTCACGAGCGCGTGCCTTAACGACCTCGGTTATCCGTGTCAATCTACTAGCTACGTTGTAATGCGCGCTATCTCCATGCGAATGCCACAAATCGTAACTGTTAAATGACAAAACCACTAATAAATAATGTTAATATGTTTTAAGTTCAAACATATGTTATAGATAGGTTCAAATATTGACCCGGTTTTATTTCCCTCACATGCAGTCATTTGCATGACATAATAAAATATACGAAATGTATAACATACAGTTAATCCAGTAGAACCCTTCCGTGGAAAGCCATACTTAGGAATTTTACTCCCGAAAAAATCCATCGATCCTGGCCAGGATTGAACCCACGATCTTGGGTCTACGACTCAAGTATGGTTACCACTAGACTACCAGGACCGACATTTCCTGTCGTCTGCTGATACACTTTATACACTATTTCTCTTAACTACTTGTGTAGTATTTTCGCTTTTGTTTCCCTACATCCATCTCTAGTCCTACACGCTCTAATATTACCAAATTTGCAATTAATCTTGAGACACAAACATACGAACACTCACAAATTATGTTATTGGTGCAAGTGATAAAAACGCAGCTGGAACAGTGCACATAGCCTGACTGTCTTCCTAGCTGATGCCGACTATTCCTTGATATTAGTGGTGACGGTTAACCGCCACGGGTAACGTCGGTTGTCTCAATATTTGACACACTTCCACTAAGAGGTGCGATGAACGTCGACAGTCACTTGGAAAGGACTACCTTTGCTGAATATTCAACTGTCACTGTAAAGTATGCAGCATTTGCTTGTTGTTTATGAAGAAAAAGGAGTTCATTTTGGAAATGAGCATGAAAGTCGAAACTTCTTAAAGACGCAAGCAAATATCCCGGACTAAAACCAAAGCTATAGGTTAAGAAACTCATAAAGCAAACGTAATTAATAGAGATTTACTACATTTACTCTTTGTATTGTTATTAAAGTTTTATCATTAAATTAACTTTTTACATCCTTTTTCGAAATATTAAATTGTCTCATACAAATTAATTTTGTGTAATAAACAAATAGGTCTAAATAGGTTAGACTAATATCAACTACTAAATACCTACATTTATTCCTTAACTATTTTGAAAATATTTTCAACATTTTATTTTTAACATTATGATCACTTTTAACGTAGTTTTTATATTTAACAAATATGCTTTTAATATTGTTTGTATAAGATAAAGTTACAATGTTTATATATTTATTATAAATTTTAGTGAAAATAAGAATGACTATGACGTGGGATTTGAAACAATCGATACGTTAATATAAATCATACATTCCACAAAAACACATAAAATATAAAATATGCAACTTATAACAATATTTATCTTAGACTGTATTAAAGATAACTTCATTTTAAACGCATTGGTAATAGAAACTTAAAGGCAAATGAGCACGAGGAAAGCGAAGTATGAAGGAGCTGATATGTGGTTAGAGAAGTTTCTAATTCTATTATATATCTTAATGTCATATTTCTTTCGTTAAAAGAACGATAACGCTAAATCTACTGAGTATCTGTAATAATGGTGGATAGAATACGATAAAGGCTCGTTCTTCAATAGCTGCTTTTCCCGAGAGTTCCAGACTGCAATGCCTGTTTTTAGAGCCTCGCTGTATTATAGCAAAGCTTATCTGGTATTGCTGCATTTAATTCAACCAGTTTAAAGTTCATACATAAACAGTGTTTTCAAACGGACTTTCGTACATGGTAACGCGGCCCTCGTGGCGGCTAGAAGAACTCTATCTGCAGAATGAGTGCGGTATACATAATCGCTGAATTCAAGCGCATAGATCTCTCATGCAAATTACAATTACAATAATAACCTATCTTTGCGATAGAGGACGTTGAAAATATCCTTGTGCTAACATACATCTCGCACTTTTAAGAAGGTTTACATCCATACGCATTGGTTCTTCTTGTGAACTTTCTGAAATTTCTATTCTTATATTGTCTTTCAGTTCTTTCAATGTATACAGGTTATCCCCATACACTTTAATTTTAAGTTCCCTCATAAATAAAAATCGTAATGGCAAGATATAGGAATTGCCCTGGTTATAACCCCTTACTTATAACCCTATCCTCAATCGTTTCTGCAATTAAAGCTGAAAAACGAACTGTATGCGCTATAGCGAAGTCTTGTTGAGAAAATGCAGGCTTACATTCATTTGTTATATAAACATTTCCATATAATTCTGTATGCATCACTGTACACCATACACCCATTTTTTTGGTTTTGCAATGGTATTTTGTGTGCAAGATTGGATTTTTCTGCCCTCCAGTGACGGTTTTCTGCTTCGCAACATGACCTTTTAAATATCATCCTCACAAGGAACTAAAAGTGTATCAATAGAGGCATTCCTAACATTATCCATAACCCAGGTGCAGAAATTTACTCTACTTACACTATCTCGTGGCTGCAATTCCTGTTGTTGTTCTCTTATACGATTTACTTTTAAAAGTCTGTTGACATTGCAAGTCAAGGTTTACAGAATTCTTGTTTCCTGTGCAAGCCTTCACAGAGATTTCTTTGGACTTTGTTCTATGCACATTATTTCAAATATTGTCTATTGCGTCAACCAAAACCTATGGTGTCTCAAATTTTTTTTAATTGATATGTACTGCTAACTACTTCAATGTATAGGATCAGGTTCTGGGGCATGAAATATTTACAAAGGCAATTTGAATAGCTGCTTTAGATCTAATATTACATTGTAAACTATTTAAAACCATGTTTTTACCATCTACATTCCCTGGTAGTATTATTAGATGTACCCCAATATTTTTAAATTCATTTATTGTGTTTATCATATTTCGCATGTATCATTGGTATTCCTTATTGAACATTATAAGGTACACATTGTTGTCCACAATAGCACATTTGTTTGGGTGTTTCATTCTTGTAAGAGTCCACATGGACTATAAAAATCCCAGTAAAGCCATAATTTGGTCAGTCATCAAACATCCCCTGGACGTCAATATGTTGTACAAGGGACAATGTGCCATGACCAGAATTAGAAGGTGTTGACTGCTGTCTCAAATAAGAGAATGGTTCCCAAATAGAGAGCCGTTCATTTTTATGCAAGATATGCCAAATGCCACTAGCCTTTCTGTCATAAAAATAATGTCTTTTTGCTGTCCTGGGCAGGAATTTAATTAGATGTGAATCCCATTGATAATGGTGATGAAGAAGGAATCAGGCTTATTGCGTAAACGAAGTATGGTATCATCATCCACAGATACAAGAGAGAATACATTAACAGAATGCCACGATCAATCAAAGACTTAAAAAATAGCTGACAAAGACAGGTTGTCTCTATACTACATTGTGTATACTTGGCAAAAATTAATAAACAAGCCCTTATGTTCACACACTTATCACTTATGGTGATAAGTGTGCATATTGTATTTAAAATTCTTTAAAAATGTTGAAATAATTATACATGTAGATTATTTGAAAAATAGGAGTTATTTTGCCCCTAAAATCAGATATTAACTTAAAGATATTAACTATATTAACTATAGACTTTCAAGACATATCTAATAATACGGCAAGCGACTGTATATATTTGTCTTTTATATGTTAATCATAATATTGAGAATAGTTCATTAAGGGAACAATAAATATCAAGTCAATAAAAGGAACGTTAAACATACTAATTAATGTTAAACATTGTTTTAATTAATGGTATACACTTTTTCAATCTTTTATCAGTTGATACTAAAAAGCTGAGTATGGAACTGCGTAATAAAGCTTCAAGATATTTTAAAAATAACCCCATTTATATATAACACTGATTAATTTTGTGGCTGTTGTGCAATGTAATTGTCGACTGCATCCACTGTTATAATATGGGAGCAGTACATTGAATTGAATTAAATTGAATGAACTTTTTTCTATTTTCAAGTTTTTTCTTGGCAAGCACAAGGTGTTTCTACTTTTTACTTTTTTATCGAGAACAGTTTCCATTTTATAAATTATTGACAATATTATGAAGTATATCACTGAGGTGTAGGAAAACCGGAGAATTTTCTTGCAAATCGCAGTCTTATTTTTATGCAAGAATTTATTTTCACATATCACTCATAGATGAACATGTTTTTTTTAAGGTGTACTAGTTTTTTGGCATTATAACAACACTAACACACAAATAAAGTGGGCAACATTTCGTTTCATGAATAACTTTAAGAACATCTGAACATTACAAGACAACGCTCCAAGCGCTTTAGGCGTGCGCTTCTCCACTGTCTCCACTCGCGCTCTAGTGGGTGAACAATCATTTGAAAACTGTGTAGATAAAATATTATTCAGTTGCTAACATTCTAAATCCTCATTTTTATTGTAATGCTTATAATAGATCTACTGTTAATGTTCATTAGAGACTGCTGAACTAAATTATTGTTTTTATTCCATTTTAATAACAGTATAATCACATTATTTTAATCGGGTTACATTAATTATAAATCCAATCAATTTCTATATTGTGATACCAGGTTTCGTACATTAAAACGATAAAGTAAAGTTTTGCAAGCAACAAGACTTTAATAACATTAATAGTTCTTACCAAAGAAATCTTTATTACAAGGATTAAAGCAACTATAGAGAAATTTCAAAGATAAGAGTAAATGCATTTAATAGCATGTTGGCTACTGGTCTAGCAAGCATAACTAAAGAGAAGTTAGTGTTTCCCAATAAACGCATGGTTAGAAAACAGAAACTGTAATAAAAATATTTGACAGAAAGAGCCAATTATATTTTCACAAGCCCTTTAGCAATTTCTTTTTGAAATTGCAGAATATGAACTAAAAGGAAATTCTGTAAGCGAAGGAAAATTGTTTTATATATATTTTTTCTAATTCGCTTTATTTAAAGCCACTTTTCTTGTTGTTTTTTTTAACACACTTTGTAAAATAATTGAGCATTTAAAGTTTAAGCTCGTAAAAATATTTTTAATGCTTTTCAACTCGTGGCCCAAATTAAGGTCTTTGTCGTTGAGCACCGAAACATGTTGAGCAGTACTCAACCGGGCTTTAGCTATAAAATTTGTCTGCTCACTCAGTGTTTTACCTATGGACTAATAAGCGTGCCTCATCCTGCGCCGCCTTTACTTCAACTGCACTTCCTAAACCTCGTATACTTTTTACTTTATGTTATAGACGATGCAGAAATTGTAGTCCTCCCCTAGGCTAAACATAAGGCCATTGCATCAGGAAAACATATTCTGAATGCCACGATTAGGTTTGGCCAACATAATATCTATGGGTTAATTGCTAAAGCGTTTATTTACATTCCAAAACCTTCATTGTGCTAATTTTGTTAGGAATTTCAATGCCAAATGTTCAATATTTATCAAACAATTTTTTCCAGGTTCCTCTGTTAAAACAGGAGTTCCATTAGTATTTTTTTATTTTGTCGAACCAAAAGATGCAATTGTATGCATAATATCGAGTATGCAGTTTGGGAGGAGGCAATTGCTCAGGAAGGTTCTGAATAATTTCGTCTCGCACACAAAGTACAGATTTAAAATAACGATTAAGCATAAAGTACGTTGTTTTGATGTCAACTTTCTAACCATCTTCGGCAATTAATGGATATTGCCGTGAGATCAGATCGGAACTATACGAAAAACAACGTTCAAGGATATGAAAAAGGGGAATGGATATTGCGGAATGAATGCACCGGCGGCTCCGTTTGCGTCACGTTTATTAGCCGAGACGTAAAACACCGCGATAAATTTTATAACTTAAGCTAAATATTTTTCAAATTCTAGACCACAAAATGTTTCTGTACTAACACACCAAACATTGGTTATTCTTCTATTAATTGTTATATCAATAATGTTTACCTCGGCAAACAAGGAATACATTTGACATATGAAGACATTTTTCTCTTTTCTCTTCAAATATCTTTGATCTTTTGATAACGAAGTATGTTTAGAATATTTGGAAGCTTGAGTCTTACATGTTTGATTTCCCGGAAAATATTTTACGGTTAGGGGAGAAGAATCGTTTGACATTCTATGCCTTCATTTTGCATATGTTTAGAATCTCAATATTCCTAGCATTTTTCATGAGGAGCTGTGTTTTACCTGAAGGGTCTCTCTGTTCTAACGCCCTACTTTCAGCTCCCTAGATTCGATGCAAAGACGACCATATTATACGATCGTATGTACGTAGGAAATGTTCTGTTCTGTGAAAAGTACTTTACGTGCTTTTGGTAAAATAATAGGTGGTTGAATGCTTGAATGGGCACTAGAGCTAGCAGATTAAATCCGTCCACACATTTTCTCAGATTTTTTCACGCAATGTACGAGGAGTAACGCAAAACAGTTGTCTCTTTCTAGGATTTGTTTTGTTTCAATTTTAAATAGACTGGAGAGTTCTGTAATTATTTGACTGTAGAGTGCTGTAAATTTCTCGCAAAGCCATGGTTTATTTCACTAAAATGTCAGAGTCTGTATGATGTCACATGTCTGTCTCACCCCGATGCTCATGCCCATTTTTTCAGTCACGTGCAAGTTTTGTTGTTGTTGTTGTTGTTGTTGTTGTTGTTGTTGTTGTTTAACGCCCGTTTTTACTACTGTGGCACCACAGATGCTGAACACAGGTGATACATGAAATGAAATGATATATTGGGAAAGGATTTTTTTTTAAGGAAGGAAACGTTCCGGGTCTAAGTTTAGGATACCTCCCCGGCATTTGCCATTTATGAGAACTGAGGAAAACCTGGAAAAAACCTCACTCAGGAATGACGGTCCTGGCGGGATTCGAAACCCAGACTTCCCGCTCACGAGTCCGCGCTCCGCACCTTAAAGACCTCGGCCATCCGTTGCGGTAAATGCAAGGAGTTTGCTAAACTAGCTCATAATCCACCTCTGCTCTCCTCACAACTATACAGATTTGACCTTTGGCTTCCTGCTACTTCTGGTATTTTGTGGTTGAACGAAAGCCGGTTAAAGAGCTGCGGGTGGTGACTCCGAAAGAACTGCACATTTTCTTGAAAAGTGAAAACATCTGAGATCAACATGAAATTCTATGGGGAGGCATCAATACAATAGCCACATTGCAAGGTGAATTGACTGGATCCTTTCAGAACGGACTTCTGCCAAGATGTGCATATAAGGGGAAAAGGCTAAGAGTTTAATTAAACTTATCACAGAATTAACACCTATGCCCAAATTCACTTTTCCAAGTTCTAAAATTCTTAAGAAGTAACTACAAATAAAAAATATGATTCACTTGCTTATGCAAAGTTTATTTTTCCATTCATATCCTTAAGCTGAACTTATTTTCATATAATTTTAAACAATCAGTATTAACTGTTCTATTATGTGTTGATGTAAGTGGTTATAATTGTTAGGTATTGGTATACGACTTTATTTTCGACGTTTATTTTGCTTTATCATTAAAGATAATGGGTGAAATTTCCACAATCGTGAACTTAATTGTATAGTTTTGTTGCTTATTCGCCTTAGAGTATTTTGAAATGATATGCCTTTTTATAAAACTAGCATTTATGCAGAAATGTGTAAAAAGCTGAAACATGTGCACATTTTCTCTTCATAGTCAGTGAAGACATCCAAAGTGTAAGCTGCAAGCACTCTTCTTTATGATCCATCTGTTAAATAACATCTTTCTGTAATTTTCTTGGAGTGCTTGAAGTCTTTCTCTGAATTCAGAACCAGTATCGGCCATTCAGAAAGATCAAACCCTAGTAATCAAATTGAAGGGACCCTCTTGGGATGCCAGGGAAAGACTTCCTATCTACAGGAAGAAGGATATGATGAGGAAATGAAGTGTGTGTTGAGAAAGCGAAAGCAAGTAGAAAAAGGAAAGGGCTCTCCAAGGAGCACTTTGCCATTTTACAAAGTGGTGGATCAAGTTCCTGTTTATCTTGGCTTTAGGTCAGCGTTAAACCTTCCACCTTCTCTGACACCTTTATTGTACCTACCCATGCTTGAGAGAGTGAGGAATAGATCACATTTTCCCAAGATTTTTAAGTAATATAATTTAACATGGCTGTTAATTCTGTTTCTCAAACCTTTTTACTATCTGATCTATGCACACACCAAAGCAAGAAAAATTCTTCTGTTCTATCTTTGTGGGCATTTGAAGGTAATATACGTAGTAGTAAGTGTGGTCATCTCGCAGTTACGAGGGTAGGTCCAAAAGTTTCCGGCCTCGCCGATAAGGATTATCGCCTTCACAAAGCCATTATCTGGTGTCATACCTTATCAGTTAAGTGAATAATTGCAGCTGTAACTTCTGATTCGTTAAGTTCAGTTGTTCAGATATAGTTGCATAAAGAAGGTTATGTGGGCACATTGTGGCACGTTCAAAATGGAGTATCCAGCTGTTATTAAGTTCTTCACAAAAGAAGTACTTACTCCAAATGAAATTAAATAGCAACTAGACGGTTTATATGCGGACGCATTCCCCTCATATTCTACCGTAAAAGAATGGGCCAAACTTTTTTTCGAATGGGTTGAGAAATAATTGAGGACAAGAGCATGCAGGTCGCCTTGGAGGTGCCCACTCCTGACAACATCGCTCTTGTGGAATGAAAAATAATGGAAAACCGGCGGCTCAAATTCACAGAAATAGTAGCAAGGTTGGGTCTTTCTAAAACAAGTCCTTCGAATTATTCATTAACATTTAAACGTGAATAAGGTTAGTGCAAGATGGGTGCCTTCACTTCTTTCCTCAGTCCCAAAGATGCGAGTCATCTGTTGTCAGGCATTTTTGGAGCTCTGCCGTGGCAACGAGAGAACTTCTGCAAACCGTTGTTACAGCAGATGAAACTATGGCCCTCTACTATGATTCCGTGTCCAAAAGAGAATCAATGGAGTGACTAAACCTGGCGAAGCACCGCCTCTAAAGGCCAAGGTCACTCAGTCAACCAACAAGATCATGGCCAAAATCCTTTCGGAATGTGAAGGAATACTCTTCATTGACTTCAAGGAGACTTCGGTTCTGGTGGTGTAGTGGTAACCATACTTGCCTTCTAAACCCAAGATCGCGGGTTCAAACCCTGCCAGAGTTGATGGATTTTTTCGGGGCGTAAAAATCCATAGTATGGCTTCCTTCGGAAGGGAAGTAAAGCCGTGGGACCCATGTCGTATATTTACGGCACGAAAAAGAATCTCAAACTTGAAAGAAGAGCCCTCTGAGCAATTTTATCGGCCGTTTCACGCCCTGAATTGAATGGGACGCTGATGACCTAAGATGTTAAAGAGCATCTATAAATAAAACGAAATACATCAACCACAGTAAATGGGGAGTACTATATTGGCCTACTGCACAGACTATGTGCTTCCATCTTAGAGAAAAGGCGAGGAGAGCTGAGTGGCGTGTGCGCCTTCTTCACGACAACGCGCCTGTGCACAGCTTCCTTGTTGCAAAGGAATCTGTAAGGAAATGTGGCTTCAAGGAGATCGACCATCAAACATACAGCCCAGATCTAGCTCCCAGCGACTATTTCCTCTTCTCAAAACTCAAGGAAGGGAATTTAATAAGTGTGATGAAGTGAAGGATGCTGTTTATATCCATTTTGCAGGCAAGACTGCTGACTATTTAAAGACGTGAAAAGTGTATCGCAGTAAAGGGTAACTATACTAAAACGTGAAATATAGATTCTGCCTTTATCATACCTAGAAAACAGTTAGGAAGCAAACTTATGGGCCTACCGTCATACTTATCTGCAACACTGTTCTAAATATTAATAAATGTATATAAACTGATATACAACGTGCTAGGAGTATGAGTGCGAAAATTTCGCGTGATGAATGATTACTATGGTGTTTTTCAAATAGGAATGCCAATGAAACGTAAATGCTTTCTCAGTGTTGCCTTCCTCTAGTATTTCTATCGCCCTCTCTGTCGCACTTATGCAAGCGGCATCATGCCTGTTATAACAGTCACAGTTTCCTAATAATATATGTACTTTCAGAATAAATCATATTGTTTACCTGATATTTAATTCAGTGCAGGTGATAGAGGCTCTCTGCCAGTGTTGGTATACCTATTACCACCATTATCAGTCATTGCCTTCATCAATTAGCAATTCGTCATTGTCGTTACGTCCTATTTTTTTCTCTAAAGTCTCGTCATTTTTCAGTGTGTTGAACGTGGAATTTGCAGTCTCTCTATGTCGCGTTGTCTATTTCTTCCTTAAAGAGTATTTCCACGTATTTCATTTTAAACGTCGAATTTTTATTTGCTTTATTTGAGACCACGCTTTTCAATCGGATTTAATGACAATTATAAGGCATTCGAATTACCTCATGCCCCTTTCATTAGCCAGTTATCAATTTAGACATTTTAGATTGTTTTTTGAACGATAATACACATTGCAAAAGGCCATTTTTTTGTTTCGTTTGCCGAAAACTGAACTCCATTGTTTGCAACCATTAACCCAAGATCTCGGGTTCGATTCCGGCCAGGACTGACGCCTTTTTTCGGGAGTAAAAATCCTAAATATGGCTTCCTTCGGAAGGGAAGTAAAGTCATGGGTTCCATGTCGTACATTTACGACACGATAAAGAACCTCAAGCCTGAAAAAAGAGGCTTCTGAGCAAAAATTTGTCGGCCATTTCACGCCCTTAATAAAATGGGATGCTGATGGTCTGAAATGTTAAATAGCGTCCGTAAACAAACCAAATCACAAAAGCAACCATTGAATGATATCGCCTTTTTACTTGATGTATTTGGACTTTTTATAGTTATCTAATGAAAAGGGGCATTATCGTTACTACTATACTTCCCTATTCTAAGTAATTTAGGAAATCATTTAAAAATCATTAAATGTTGAAGCTGTCATTTCTTCATGAAAGTCAGAAGTTGATTTAGAACCAAATTCCCATTTGCTCTCTGTTATAAAACCTGTTTTCGCCAATCCTACATGACAAATGGTGTCTCTGTTCTTCCTCAAAGGTTCCTTCAACCCATTATTATTAGAAGCGTTTTGCAAAATGGATTTTTCAATGTGGTGGTGATTAACTTAAGGTTCATCTAAGTAAAAGATTGGTCTTCTGTCTCCAGGAATTCGAATTTGGTGCGTTGTGCATAGGAATATTAACCGTGCTGCCACAATGTCACACCTCTTCATTAATTTTTCTTTCTTTATTTGAAGTATAAACTGAGCAATATTCAATGGTTAACGAACTAGAGCCTTATATGGAATATTAATTTTTAAAACTTCGGTAATTTTGGCTATTTTTGGAAATTCATATTCATCGTAAAAGCCCCAAATCCTAGTACAACATCCTTGTCTAAGTCGTTTAAATGTGCAACTCTCTTACGGAGTTCTTTATTATTCCAGGTGACACTGCCTTATTGGAGCACTGCCAGAGTCAGATCTTTTGACCTCAACATAAATGCATGATACTCTACAGGTATCTGCTTAAGGATTTAATACTTTTAAAAATAAAGCTTTTATCTATCATCTTCTGAATATGTTTTAAAAAAGTTGTGTATAATAAAATTCATCTTTCGCACCTGACTTCTTATAGAACTAGGAGCACTTGTACTTGATTTGCTGTACGGCATGCTTAACACAATCACGCACTGTTCCGTTGCACTTCACTTCTCAGACTAGCTACCGGCAAATTAACTTACTGTGTAAGCAGTAAGAAAATATGTTTGTGAGAGTGGAATGTTATGGCTTCACGAACTTATCGCCAGATGATGACATTGCTACTATTGTGTTTACACATACGTAGACTCAGCGCATTCATGCCGACAGTAATATGAATATGTTCTCGTCTTGTATATGCTGGAAAGTTTCTAATAAAACTGGGATAGTCAGTTATTGTACACTTAAAATAAGAACAGTACTAACCTTGGATCTACTGAAGCTAAAAAGACTTTGTTTAGACGTATATACCCACAAAAATGTTCCCCACTTGTCTTGTAAGATAATTTACATAATGTAGAAATATTTCGATCCAGCACTAAGAGGCATTTAACATATTTATCTTTTTCTCTGATTTGAAACCATTAACAGTGGGCGACACAATATTGCAACACTCCAAGCTGTTGGTTGGCTAGAGGCTGGAGGTTGGAGAAGGTCAATCCCTTTACACACACAAAAAAACAAAACAAAAACAAAACAAAAAACAAACAAACTGTATATGACGATTAAAGGATTGTATTTGTACATGAAATTTAGGCTACCATTAACGAATGATTAAAGAGATAATTATCTGTTTTGTATTGCAATCGCCAGGGGTAGACAAGATCATTAAGAAACAGATTCGTTAGCGGAAGGCCTAAGATTCGATTACCGCCAGGACCGTCCTCCCTGATTTTTTTTTCTTTTTTTCTCATGTTTTCTTAAGTCTCAAAAAATCGCAAATGCCGGGAGGTTAACTTAGATCTGGAACGTTTCCTCCTTTAAAAATTTCTTTCCCAATTTATCAGTTCATTGCACATCACCAGGTCCACCGCCTGTGATTCTCAGCATGAAAAAGGGCGTCAAACACTACATTAAAAAAATAGTAAGGCAAGATAGCAGACTAAAAATTCGAATGTTTATTTGCTAAGGATTTATTTATTCAATTTATTTATTTAAAGATGCTCTTTAACATCTCTTGCCATTAGCGACCCATTCAATTCAGGGCATGAAACGGTCGATAAATTTTACTCAGAGGCCTCCTTTTTCAGGCTTGAGATTCTTTTACGTGCCGTAAATCTATCTGCTAAAGAAGCGACCCGCTGTGTCTGCATTTACGGCCGGTTTCCAGATGAGGCTAAAAGTTGCATAGGAGTGGAACTGAGATTTCAAGATCAAGATTAAAGAGTAATAAATACCAAATAGTTTATCTAGATGTATTTGTGGATGTTTCAAACTAAACTATCGTTCTACTCTGCAATAAATTGATAACAAATAAATGATTAGCTGAAAGGTAACGTGAACACTGTGATGTTTTATTTACATTACATTGTAAAAGTGCGCTAGAAGATGTATGCACGCATTACTCTCTTCTAACCAATTTGCTCTTACTAACGCTAGAGCCTCTACGCTCTGCCTAATCCCCGCAGCTACTTCAAACAAACAGATATTCAAAGAATTGAGGTATGCAGATCCCGCTGGCTAACGTACCGATCCAAATCCACCGATAACTTGCGACTCAAATGCATACAGACCTCCATACTAATGCGAGAAGAGAAACATACTGCAAATGAGAAGACAAGGTATGTTTAAGAAAATACTTACATTGTGTTACCGTCAATTTCGAGGGTAATATGAAGATGCCAATTAATTTGCCTCAAATTATTGCAGCCCAAACATTGAGTGGAAACTGCTGCTGAAAATTATTATATCGCACCCTGTGAGGATTTTCAACTTTCCAAGTGTGATGAAAACAGCATCACGTGTAAAATACGCTTCATTGTGATTGAATACACATTGTTCTTTTAACTATTTGAAGATTGCTGCCCTTGGCGAGTATTCATTTAATCCGAGATACTGGACTCTTTGGATATGATATGGAAGACGTAACTGGATCTGCTTGCGCCGGCTGCAAAATTGCTTACTTTGCTTGCATTACTTCACTTGACACTGCAAACTGTGGACCTACGTGTTCTAAGTGCGCATTCACAAAAGATCTTGGGTTTGCAATCCTCCTATTAGGAAACTTACCCAATACAGGTGTTGTGCTTCATACGAGTTGCAGTCAGCTGTGGCATACGTCAACAACATAGTAAGACACATTCGACTTGAAAACAACACAATCCTCCAAACCGTATCACTAGCTATTGAACGTACTTGTAGTACGGTGAACGATGCTATTGTAGAAGAACTGTTGCGGATGTTGTCAACAAGATCTGACTTCTCTACACACAAACCGCCTGTGCAAATTACGAATCTGCCAAGCGTATTTCCAGGTGTTTATTCTGGTAAAGTTGCGAAAACTAAATTTCATGACAAATGTTTAAGGCTAAATTATCCATTTTAGCAATATGATAAAGATAGAAATAAGCCACCTTCTTGAGATTTACCCAAACATTCATATTTCAACAGAAAAAGATAAAGGAATGCTGGAATATTGTAGTGAAACTCAGAACAACGTTTATTTTTATTATAAAACCACACGACAGAGAATAAAATGGTAGTGATATTAAAGTTTAACTTTAATTCTAAGAAGCCGACGTTGAAGTCTGCGCATTTATACCCGTAACACCTTGAATACTGTTATTTTTAATATCAACATGACAGCTTCCATTTTTTTGTAGTGGGTATAGGGGATTATGCGCGAACCATCGGCCTCCAAAGGCCTCTGTTCTTATGGCAATTGGCTTGCTTGCCTTTAGCTCTTCGAAAGCACCGTGCCCCGGCTTATCGTTATTATTATTAGCTACTTCAATTATTATTAGAGTGTTTTACTTAGTTTTGATTCTTAACCTATAACTGCAAACCCTTATTAGTTAATTTTAAAAAGATAGTATCTATATATAATTAAAGTGCATACTTTTTTATGAATTTATATTTTTCGTAGATAAAATACAGTTCTTATAAATTAATGACCTGTCATATACTAAATAAATTATTACAGGTTTTGGTAACACTACAATAATAGAAAAATGAAGATAATATTAAAATTATACAATTAATACACATTTGAACTTGCTATCAGACTGAGTCAATTTACAAGTATTTCATCAAACTTTGAATTAGGTTTATTTCACATGCATACATCACAGGAAATAGGATGTGATTCAGCATTTTTAAGCAGAACCGTTAGTGAAATTATGAAACTTTTGGTATTTCTTTTTTCAAATTTGTGCCAAAAGTTCACGATTTAAAATTCTCCAAATATGTCTACTGTAACGCAATGTTATATTCATAATGCTTTTTAGTCCCTTCGCAGAGAAATTTCCTTAAGATGTAAAGAACTTACACAGATGAAATTTCTAAATCTTGCAAAAAATTTATTGCTTTTATCAGGGCTACTATGCGGAGGCATATGTTAAAATTTCGACATTGGTGTCTGTAAATGTTTTGTATCCTATTTGATTGGAAGAAAGCGTTAACTTTTGCAAACACATGTCTGAGTTTTATGCACTAAGAAGAATTGTTGTATAAAGTATACATGGCTTTTGATTTTCGTAGCGTACAGGTTTGAAATGTTGTTATTAGGTAGCTGAACTTATTATTTCGCGAAATGATTCGTCGTTTTGCTGAAACTTTAATTCAGGCTATTTAAAAGCATATAACGATATTATAATATCCTCAGATATATGTGAAGAATATTAAGAGTAGATTTGAGAGCAATTAAGTGAATCATGCATTTACTGTATAATTCTATCTATCCAAATTTGGGTGTGCACACACATAGCACTTAGAACAGATATGTGACAGCAACTAATTTCAAAGGGGCAGAGCAAGGAACCCCTTTTATAGCTACTTAATTGAATTTTCAAGCTTTTCGTCTGTTGAAAATCCACATTTCCTCTAACTTTAAAGAACCGGCCGTGTTAGTGATGTCAAACTTACGTTGGTGGGTTTTGATCAGTCCAAATTCAGGCATATTAACAGAAAAGTGCCCATTTATAAATTACATTTTTATAAGTACTGAACCTTTTCTCATTAATTTATCTATTATTTATGAAAGGTCATGAAACAAAAAATGGCAAGTTCCGATCAGATAATTGGAACTTTGAAACATGCAATATATAGTTTGTACCATGTATATATATTACTGACACGGTAAGGCAGACTCGTGAACATGAGCTCTGGGTTTCGGTTCATGCCGCGACCTTCTTCCCTGATTGATATTTTTTACAAGTTTACCTCAGTCCTCATAAATAACAAATGCCAGGAAGTACCATAAACTTAGGTCTGGAATGGTTCCTTCCCAAATAAAACAACCGTTCCTAATTAACCATTTCATCTCATGTTTCACCAGTGTCTACTGCCTGTGATGCCTCATTAGTAAAACGGGAATAGAACATTATTAAAAACCATGTACATTTATTACATTTTTTTATTCAACTTTACTTCGTCGCAGATCAGCAATTCTCAGAACACGGAGAACCCGAAAACTGCGAGATAGAAAGTGATGCTAGTAGCTTCCTTCAGTTAACGAACGGACAATGTTTTCATTCTACTTGTCAGCTAATCAAGTGGGCTTATTCAACCGAGCAAAGAGTGCAAACTTTCTACATTGTTAAATGTAGATCCTTCCTTTATAAGTACGTGTTCTATTTTTCTTCCTCTACTGCTACTTTTTTCCTTGTTGTTGTAAGGGCTTAACATTCCACCAGTTGCCACAGTTTTTCAATTTGATGAATGAATGAAATGATGTCGTAAATGAATCCGATGTCTTTAGCATCTAAAATTACTTTGTATTTATTTTTTTAGAATAAGAGTAAACTTTGGAAATACCGTAACAGGCAACCGGGGATCGATTTGTGGCCAAGCAGATGCGCTAGTATCTGAGCCACAGCTTGTATACTACGAGTGTTATGTTATTCAGTAATTTTCATTGTTATATTATGTCATTTGTTGTTGAATATACTTTATACCAAACGAACATATAGTAAAATATCCGAGTTAAAGGGAAAGTATAAGTTAATATTAACTTACACCATTCACAAATGGAGTTGGATGTTTCGTTTTGATGCCTTATTCCTTTCCTATTCTCCTCTAGGCGCAACTTTTTATAACTTCTTATAATCAACAGCGTAATTCTTTCTTTCGGGAAGTTGATTTTCTTCTGTAATTGTAGACGCTACGTCTGACCTTGGAACTAGTGTCGCCCTACTTCAACAAAAGAATGAAGTAGACGTAAACAAACTCACTGATTGGCCGGCTATAGGACAGATTGCTCTTCCTCTTCTCCTCTATTTCTACTAATAAAGCAGTTTGCAATTTATTTTCTTTACCTATTCATGCGCTATGAAACTGCGGAGAATTGCTGTTACAAGAAGAGCAACGCGCATACTCAGTAACTGGCGAGCGAAACACTCACTACCAAACGTCATTTTCTGTTGTTAGACAAAAGAAAGGAGAACCTTAAAATAAAAGAGTAGAACACTACCATTGAGTGTTAAATAAATATTGCAAAGTTTCTAAACTTGCAGTAGACAATGCTGTTGAATTAATTGCCGTTTTGAAAATGACACATCGATTAAAATGACGGTTCAAGTTTAGCAAGCAATAAGACAAGTTTAACTGCAAGATGCTTACAAAAGTCGCATACATATGCAATTAACTGCCAATTTAATTTTGTTTAAACGTACTTAAAACATACCAGTTTATTATCTCTGCTCTACCCTCTAGCAGACTACATCTGAATGTTGCACGTGATACATTTCTGTTTTTTTACACTTTGCTTCACACTTTGGGAGGAACATACGTTAAAAAAGTTATCTTTGAGGATGGTTTCTTATAATGTTCTTGACGGGATAAGATTACAATCATTGCCTAGAAATTCTGGTAGTCTAATATATCATTGGTGTTACTGGTTTTCTGTGAAATATCGAATAGAAAAAAACAAAACTGTGATTAAATGTCTAACTCTGAAACAACGACCGTTAGAAACTTGCTCAATACAAAATTTAGATCAAAGTTTCTATTTTTAGAATATTAACTATAAATTAAATATAGGTATGATGTTGTAGTATTAACTTTCACGAACACAGTCTTCTTTTTGTTACCATCCAAAAATTGGTTCAAAATCCTGGTGTACTGTACCCGTGAAAACCTGTTTTTAAAATCTAGATAAACTGGGTGAGCAAATTGGAAATATCGCATTTAGTATCACAGGAGAGAATTAGATCTATCATAGACCAGTGGAAGAGAATATTTCTATAAAGTAATATTTGTATCAACCTGGCGGAGGCAGATGACAATAACTGCTTCAATGTTATATCTTAAATAGGAAGTTATTAATAAATCTATTATGTGCACGCCGCTATATGATCCGTTTTATATTTCTGGATAAATTAGTTTAATAATAAACATGTAATTAAATTTATTCTTATAAAATATGCAATATTTTACAGTAAAAGCAATTTGGGTCAATTATATTAGGCCTCTTCTTTTTCTAATAACAACATATAAATGCTCTGACATCAACTATTCTGTAAATGTATCTTGTACATCGCTAGGAGACAATAAACACAATACGAAACATTAATGCAGTCATTTTCAGCAATAAGAATCTTTGTCCTTGCAACTAACCCAACATTCTATTACCTCTAGTAAGTTTGTGTTAAATGGAACCTGCACGCCGCGATGTTGCGTTTATCCAAATTACTGCATTGTGCACAACTGTTTCAAAACCAACAACCATCTTTTCAGAACTTAATGTTTCACCAGCTAGAACGCACTTACAAATTATGTGACTTAAAGCATTTTCATTTGTTTTTTATAGGACAACAAACAAAACAGTGCAGTTACCATTCTCAATCCCGTGAATTGTGGACAGAAATTGTTAGAAATATCTGCCACAAAATTGAAATGTTCCTTCCATAAAAATACTTTGACTTTTCACTAAATATTTTAGATTTGTTTTACAGCCAAGTATTATTATACTATTTGTGCAATCATTCATCAATAAAAACTGTTCGGATTTATTTATCACAATGGAAATTTTATTGATCGCGGCATGTACATCATTTCGGTTTTTGGTAATGGAGGAAGGACACTGCTCCTAGTTCTACCCATTGCTTTTCATACATAAAGGACGTCATTTTTTGACAATTCACTACAAACTTTATCAGAAATATTAAGAATTTCCTTTCTTACCAGTTTTGAAGGTCTCGCAGAGATATTATCAGTTATCTTGCGTTTAACACTATACAATAAAACTTCTCTAGGCATAATTTCATGGTTCTAAAAACTCATCATGCTCGTAAGTAAACATGCGTACACTAGAGTTCTTTACCGTACACGCCACTGTTTTCCTTTCGCAGTTAGTTTTGTGTATCGGAATTTAAAACCGTCGCGAACTCGTCAGTAACCTATACCTCTCTTACTTGACACTAAGAACATGACTCTGTTTACAACACCACTGCTGCTGAAGGACAAATGACATGTAAGGGCTACTCTTGCTCATTAGTAATGCCAACTGTATAAGGACGAATACATAAGAGTGGCAGTGTGCGGGATATGACTATGTGACCGCGAGGTTTAATATAACTATTAGTTATGTAATTGTGCGCAATGCGCTCTACCCGAAAATACCACGCTTTTGAAAGCCGAAAATCCCTCATAATTATCGCTAATGAAAGTTAGAGTTGTCTCTTTTCAAGCGCTTGCATTCCCTCGCCATAGGCTGCCACAAAAAAAAAATTATGTATAATTATAAACAATATATAATAAAGTATAAGGAAAATCTTATGCATATACCTTTTGTGTACAACAAAGAAAAGAAAGGAAATTACCAAAATGAAAAGCAATATATAATACAGAACGTAGCTATACTGTAAAGCTGTAAAGAATTTTTTTTCCAAATAATGAAAATAGAAGACCCATTAACTCTGAAAAAAGTTTACGATATGCAGCGGAAGATACCTGTATCTAAACATAAAAGTGCGTGGGATGTATTATATCCTCCAGATTTGGCTCTCTTAACTTTCTGTAAAAAAATTCATTCAAAACGTAACGTTTAGAAAATCAAGAAGAACAGGGAGTTTAGGAAAATAAGTAACTGTACTTTTAAATATTCACTTACAGTATTTGAAGAAAAGATTGTACCTTTTAATGTTTAAGTGGTTTATTTCTTTACTGAAATGAGAATGTCGATTGTTCATTTTAAAATATATTCTGACATAAATTATTTTCATTTTTGTTCATTTTTTGAACTTAACCCCTAAAACAGAGAGCTCCCCAATTTATTATTAAAATTACAAACTGTTTTTTTAAAGAAAGTTCTACATTTTACTTTTAAGGAACTTCAGCACTTCACTACTACTTTTAAGGCGACATTAATTGTAATTACAGTGCTTTTATATAATATTTTATTTAAAATATGGACAGTACAAGAATTTTTTATGCTCCATTCTTAAGATTGCCCGGCATTGGTACTTCTTAGTTAAACGAGTTGATAAAACATTATGCTTATTACAGATATCACATGTTTTATACCTGATATCTCAACCTTTTATTATACAGTCAAGTATTATTGCATTTTCTTGCGTCACCAGCTCTTTCCTATATCCTATTAGTGAAGCGTACAGTTAGCTGAATACAGATAATTTATACGCAAGAAGTTTTAATAATATCTTGCAAATTGTCTTCTATTTTCTTAGTATGCTTATACTTATTTTTGTTGTTTTAAAACAGAAGTTTTGCTAAGCGACTGCATATTCATTCCCTCCCTATTTGTTTGAAGATCACATGCTCTTTGTTTCAGCTGAACTCTCTTTCTCTGGTTCTGGAGTTGCTACTATGTACACTCACAAACGTGTCCGATGACGTATGTAGGAATTAACATCGGATTACGAGACTCAGCGCTCCTTGCGGTGCATGGCCTCCTGTGTAAGAAGAGAACAGAACGAGCGTTGACTTCTCAGAAGTGGCTGCTAAGCTCAACGTTGCTGCTGGCTGCTTTTGTTTTATTATTGCATTCCTTTTATCTTGGTATGCTTTACTTTCAAATTAATTTCTGACTGTCCTAGATATTGGTAAATGCACTTTTTCATCCTCTCCTCATATTATTTTCAATGTGGATGAATGAGCTCCTAGAGCTTATTTGCATAAATGCTTCATGTTTCTGCAATTTTATGCTCATTTCTGTGCTTTTTAACTGACTCTCTGCTGATGTCAGCATATTTTCAAGGGGAAAACATCACATACTGAAGCCATGATTGTTGCTACCCTCCCATTAATGCCACTTCTAGTTTTAGTCTTGGAAGTTACTGGAAGGAAAACCATCAGGATATGACCATAGAAAGATAGCTTTACAATTTGGTAGGAGAGTGGTTTGCAGTTTCGACATGATTTATTAAACAATAACAATTGTAAATATAATACACATATTGAATACATTTTATCTTGAGAATAGCAAGGTTACCAACGCGTGGTATTTATTACTAAAGGCACAAACTCTCAAAATATTACAGCTATAAAATACAATCAATTCAATAAAAGATAACACAGTATGGGCACAACATTTTGCTTGCGTTGCGTTACGTTGCTATTTTTATGTTGAATTATGAACTCTATCACCCAATCAAAGAATTATTACTAGCAGTATATTAACAATCACACTTTCCCTCATCCCTGTCCCACCTTTATTGATTAAAACATTATATACCTAGGAATCAGGTAGCGGTTTAGGAATGATGAAGATGTCGCCGAATAAAAGAAATAGGGCGCCACAAAATCCAAGATTCTCACTCATCAAGGACATTACAAAAAGTAACTTTACGCCAATATATTCATTAACATATTACTACATTACAATGAAAGATCGTGGATTCAATCCTGGCTAGGGTTTTCCTGGATTTTTTTGGCGTAAAAATCATAAGTATGACTTATTTCGGAAGGTTGCGGCACGTAAAAGAGCCTCAATCCGGAAAGAAGAGGCCTCTAAGCAAAATTTATAGTGTTTTCACGTCCCGAATTTATAGGACGCTGATAACCTGCGATATTAAAGAGTGTCCATAAATAAACAAAAATCAATTAAATAATAAAACGTTTAAGATATGGGACCTGTGTCAGGGTCACCTTTAGGAATAGCCCGGAATCCTAATACTTTTGAAGAGAAAGCAAAAAGAAGTATAACCCACTCTGTCCCTGAGACGACTCCTTGTGGAAGGAAGGCGAGAGCTTACCTGCCTCACAGAAGTGTTATATAAAACATGACAGAATTTTCAATAGCCAAGAAACCAATCATTAGCTGGCGCACCATCCTGACGTGGTAAGGTGAAGAGGATAATGAAGAGAGAGGGCAAAATAACACGCAATAAGAAAATGCTAACAAAGCCGGCACATTATAAAAATTGATCTGACATTAATCTAACTATAAAAAACATGTTTGACATGTATAAATCTTTACACTTCCGTCAAGCGCCTTATGTATACAGCATGTTGGGAAAAAATGCACAAAGATTTATATTTAATACTACTATTTTGAGAGTGGGAATGCTCTCAGGCGTCGCTAGAATTAACCACACCATAGTTACGTTGTGCTGTGAAGTGATTTCATAGCCAGTCAAATGTAGCGGGGGTAGAGTAATAAGCAGAACCAGGATTTTGATGGCATAAAGAACCAAATAATGAGCCTTAATAATCATACCTTAAATTTACAGTTCTCCTCGGCATTGCAGTAGATGGCAGTTACACGAGAGTTCTCGAACG
Organism: Metallyticus violacea; assembly: GCA_030762175.1. Taxonomy (NCBI): domain Eukaryota; kingdom Metazoa; phylum Arthropoda; class Insecta; order Mantodea; family Metallyticidae; genus Metallyticus; species Metallyticus violacea. The sequence continues at coordinate 106,991,293 of CM060832.1, forward strand.
CGAAGGTTCGGCGAATGTCATCTAGGATATTCTTGTACATTGAAGACATTTTTTCCTCTTCCGCACTGACTGTGGGAGCATACTTGAAGATAGCTGGTGCCAATTCTTTTGTCTCTGCTGTTTGAAAGTTCTCTCCTCACGGTACAGTATTTTGTAGCCATGTTTCTCTTTAACAAATTTTGTCAGGAACGCAGACGCTGGTCTATGACTATTAAAAGTTGTACTACAATTTTATTAAAATATATTAAAATATAAAGGAAGATGTCGCAAGCATATTTGTGGAAATGCGCAGGAAATATGGTTTCCTGCTGAATGACATTGCATCATCCATCATGTATTACTCTTTTGGAGTCCTGTATTCATTTAACATTTTGATGAAATTATTAATAAAAATATTATTTAAGCCCTTTCTTTCACACTTATTCAATAATTTTCAGAAACATGCAACAACTGCACAGTTTATCCTGTGCCGCTTTTGTGCGTATTTCTACCTCCTCGATCGATATTTGAATATCTCTTCTTCTTTTCCTTATATCCTTCTCCCCTTTCATAAACCGCTACATATGCATCACCCGATTGCCAGGCTGTTTGTCCATTGATTGAAACAAATCTCATGTTAATAAAATCAAGGGTTCCTGCCTGTGAACTGTGGCGAGCTCACTAGACACTTCTTGGCCTCTCTGCCTGCAAGACACAGCAAATAAACCCCTGCTTAGGAGTGGGGTGTAAATTTTTCGCCTTCTTAAATTTCAGGTCTGTGTCCTTCTTCATTATGTACACCCAGTGACCCAAGTAAAATGTATTTGTAAAATTTGTTATTTGTAAAGGGTTTTTAGTGTATTATTAGTTTGACTTACAATGGATTATATTATTATTATTATTATTGTTATTATTATTATTATTATTATTATTATTATTATTATTATTATTATTATTGCCAAGAAATGTACATTGCTAGGCCAAGGAATTTTAATTTGGACAAAGCATTAAAGTCTTTTCCTTATTTTAAAATGGAAGATTTTACTCTAAGCTTCTAACTCTAAATTTATTTGCTAATTATTAATTGATTATTATGTATAGAATGGGTAAATGTTACTAGGTTTACGAATTGAGATGTAACAATTTAAAGTTTGCATTTAGATGCTTTAATAATGATATATACATATTTAAGTGAAGTATTGCTGTTTTTTTTTCTCAATTATATGTTAAACTAATTTGATTTTTTTTCACAACTGTTTATTATATTAAATATAAATTAATGTTTCGTGTATTATACGCATGATTTGCTTTTTCACAAATGTTATTATTAAATGGAGTAAATTATCATTCCTGTTCTTCCATACTGCTAAATTACCTTTCCTGAGTGTTTTCTTCTAGCACATTCCTAAAGTTGTCTCACATTTACGGTTTTAGAACGTTTAATCATAAAAAACGGAAGAGCAATCTCACTTAATTTCAGTAACCCATTTCATCACTATAGAAATCCATGGTCAACAGTCTTTCAAACTTTATCCAACCACTTTTTCTATATTGATTGGCATTAAACTTTTCAAAGTAAAGTATTTCATTATTGCGTGACGTTTGATTTTATCAAATTTTCGGAAATCAATTCGCCTTTACTTTGATCCACCATACAGCATTTGAAATTCCACGTTAAGCATTTAAAAGCGCATACTGAAGAAACATGAATGCAATTTTATATTACCAATGCCATGTCTGCGTCAGGCCAAGAACTATTCGAACTGACTTCAGATTTATTCAGATTTAATAAATTAGTCAAGCATTTTTGTTGAAAACATTGAAATTGGATTTTTTCGTTATAAAGCCAAGCCCTTCTGTAATAGGTGAGTATACATTTTCAGTAATTTCACAACGGCGCTCACTTGAATATTGTGGCATATTGGGGTGGAGGGTGACAATGTGTTCTGTATTGTAACATTGAGACGGTTGGTATTTAGAAGTGACGACTGGGGATTTGTACCTATATTTGGAGTGAAATTTAGATTCTGCGCATGCGCAGATGGGGAAGGTGTAGCGTTTTCAAAGGTTTTCAGGAAATCGAGTACTAGAGAACGGAGAGAGTGGACGCTTCTCATCGGCTCTACCATGGTCACCTTTACAATGGTCAAGCCGAGGTTAACACATTTTTTGTTATGTTAAATAAAAGAAATATCTAAGGTTTGTAAGTATATCAGTTCGCATAGTTTACTGTGCAATATTCCCTTAGTTTTATCTCATTTTTAATAAGGATGTTGACGCAGCTACTCTCCTGGTTCGGCCTAGGTATGATGAATGATTACAACATGATATTTTTGCAGGTGGTTTTACAATGGGCTGCAACATATTGGTGAGAGTTGCCGGGTATACTTTAGACGTATTAGTAGTAGGGGTTGGGATAAGGTCGGGAATGTTTTGGACATAATTGGTTGAGACATTTTTTGTCACGTTAAATAAAAGAGATCCTAAAGTTTGGTAAGTGTTTAAGTTCACATAGTTTACATCAGTTCAATACTCCCTTAGATTTATGTCATTTTTTAATAATGGTGGTGACGCAGCTAGGCTCCTGTTCCGGCCTAGGGATGATGAAGAATACAGCATGAAATTTATGCGGGTGACTCTACAATGGGCGCGACTATATACTGCTACACATTTTGTTGCGTTAATATTCTACCATCACACTCTAGATTTACAATTTTCGACTAATTTAATTTCTGTCAATATCATCTGGAAGATTTTGCTTACATAAAATCATGTTATTTCAATATTTTTATATTATCAGTTTAATTTCACGTCTAAAGCAGGATTAACTGCAGAGTATCCCACATTAAAAACAACGAAGCATGCGTTATGAGACTGCGAACGCCACACTTGGGATATCTGTTTCAATTTGTGGCAAGCTGTTGGGTCATGTGCATTTACGTGTCCTTTGTCGTCGTTTCCCGGCAATTAACCGTGACACTAAAGATCCCATGTATGCGGAACTTTTAAATTGTAGACCCTATACATTCAGAAGTGTGAAAAAATCAGATTCGTCTTACGTGGAGGATATTATTTGATAAAGGGTCTCTTGCCCAGAAAAGATCCTTGGCAATGCCCACTCGTTTATTTCAAAGGAAATACAAACACAATGCTGAAACTTCTTACATATGAAGTTGAAAGCTGGACAATGAATAGAACATGTAATATGATGATAGAATCAGCAGAGATGAATTTCTTGAGATAAGTAGCTGGATATTTCTTCAAAGCCTATATACGCAGTGAAATAATAAGATACCAACTACGAGGATAGGTCCATAAGTTTCCGGCCTCGCTATAAGGATTATCGCATTCACAAAACCTTATCTGGTGTCATACCTTATCTATTAAGTAAATACTTGTAGCTGTAACTTGCGCTTCGCTGTGTCCAGTTGTTCAGATATAGTTGCACAAAGAAGGCTATGTGTAGAAGATTGTGACATGTTCAAAATGGAGTATCCAATTGTTATTAAGTTCTTCACAAAAGAAGGACTTACTCCAAAAGAAATTAAACAGTGATTGGATTGTATATATTGGGAAGTATCTCCCTCATATTCTACCGTAAAAGGATGGGCCAAACTTTTTCGAATGGTGGAGAAAGCATTGAAAACGAAGAGCGTGCAGATCGACCCTTGGAGGTGCTCACTCCTGAAATCATCGATCTTGTGGAAGGAGAAATTATGAAAGACCGGCGGTTCAAAGTTACAGATATAGCAGCAAGGTTGGGTCTTTCTAAAACAACAATCCTTCCTTCGAATTATTCGTGAACATTTAAACATGAATAAGGCTAGTGCAAGATGGATACTTAGACTTTTTTCTTCAGTCCAAAAGCAGCAACGAGTCATCTGTTGTCAGGTATTTTTGGAGCTCTGCCGTGGCAACGAGAGAGAACTTATGCAAACCATTGTTACAGGAGATGAAACTATGGTCCTATACTATGATTTCTTGTCCAAAAGAGAATCAGTGGAGTGGCGTAAACCTAGCGAAGCACCGTCTGTAAAGCCAAGGTCACTCAGTCAACCAAGAAAATCATGGGCACAATCTTTTGGGACTGTGAAGGAATACTCTTCATTGACTTCAAGGAGAGGAACACCACAGTAAATGGGGAGTACTATGCTGGCCTACTGCACAGACTACGTGCTTCCATATAAGAGAAAAGACCAGGAAAGCTAGTGGTGCTGTGTGCCTTCTTCACGACAACGCACCTGTACACACTGCTCATATTGCATAGGAAGCTGTGAAGAAATGTGGCTTCAAGGAGATCGACCATCCACCCTACAGCCCATATCCAGCTCCCAGTGACTATTTTCTCTTCCCAAAACTCAAGAGGTCCTTCGAGGAAGGAAATTTAAGTGTGGCGAAGAAGTGATGGGTGCTGTTTATGTCCATTCTGCAGGCAAGACTTCTAACTATATTGGGGGGGGGGGGATTAAAGCGTTAAATCAAATATTTGAGAAGTGTATTGCAATAAAGGGTAATTATATTGAAAAGTGAAATGTAGTTTTTGTCTTTATCATACCTAGAAAACTATGGACCTACCCTTGTACATATATCCAACTTAAACTCTTGAATAGAGAACATGAAACCAAATTGATTCCATAATTTATGACGAATGCAAGACGACAGGCTACTCAGTTATAAATCAAGGGGGAAACGCCAAGTAGGATATACCAAATGTGGATAGAGATGAATCAGAGCAATATGAGTTTATCTTGAGAGATGATGATACATTCAAAAGTACGCATAATTAATTTTTATCCAAAAAACATTTGACAAATGATAGGATACTTCAGAAGTTCTGAAGTAAACTTTGAAGTCAATGTTGTTCGTGAGATAAATTCATCTACAGATACAATGATAGTGTAGAGGACCAGAAATTATTGATACATTTCTATAGACTACTAGCTAAATGAAGTATGTTCACTTATTTGAACTTATTTTTAATTGTATCTCTACATTAAGACCGCCACGGGTGCCCGAGATCCTTAAGGCGCAGAATAGTTAGCCGAAATCTAGGATTCGATTCCCACCTGTCCTCCCTGAATGCGGTTTTTCCTGGTTTTCCTCAGTCCTGATAAATGGCAAATGCGCGGAGGTACTCTAAACTTAGGCCTGGAACGCTTCCTTCCTTAAAAGAATCCTCTCCCAATTTATTATTTAATTTCATGTATCATCAGTGTCAATTGGCTGTAATACCCCAGTAGTTATAACGGGCGTTAAACACTTAAAAAGCATTGCATTAAGACTCTAGGTGGTCCAACGATAGGGGACAATTGTTTCAGAGGGAGAAAAATATTTTCCATAAAGTAATCGAAACATTCATAGCCTCCCGAAACCGTTAAATGACATTATCGCAACATTTCAGGGCAAAGAAAAATATCGGACATCTCTTCCAGGTTACTTGTTGCAACTAGTAATGAAGTTCGGTCAGTTGACTACAACGGTATGCTTTTTCACCAGGAGAGTAGTCACTCTCACTTTGAGGTTGTGTTAGCATAGAGCTGACATCGAAAATAGCCCTAGGGGGATGCAAAATATTACCTGCTAATGGCTGCAGTGGGTTCTACAAGAGGGCGATGAATCAGGCTGCAAGCGCGACATTTGCCATACGGGTGGCTGTTTCACGTTCGCTTGGAAATGGCCAGGTGTGTCTGTGTTTCTTTTGCATGTATAGTTTCAACCTAAAGGTAGAGAATCCAATTTGCTTTTAATGAAACACATTTTCACCCCAGCAATAGGTTTTCATTTAAAACCTGTTAAATTGTACGTGCACATATTATCATAAAGCAGGATATTAAAAATATAAAGATGACATTAAAAAGCCATGAGTTGGACGCAGGTTTTAGGATTTAACTGATTTTTTGCTTGCATAATGTTTAGAAAAATATAATATAATTTTACGTTTTATGCCTGTTGGATCCGAATGTGTGAATCCTATTAAACACAAAAAATTCTAAATAGAACTTAAGCTCTGAAAGAACACACAATGGCTAGTTTCTTATTTAAATAGGAATAAAATTACCCAAACTCGACCGGTACACTTTCATCTGTTAAGAAAGCTCCATTATTCAATAATAAATACCGTTATTTTGTCTTCGTAAGTTTGGGTTGTTGTTTATGTTGAGTGCTAAACAAGTTTATAGTGCCTGTCTTTGTAACACTGGATATGCATACTGGCGTTATATGGCGGTCTTTCTCAACCCCGTCTTTCCTTGACTGCTATCTCACCGTCAAAATTAGAATACTTAAAAAGTTAAATCTATTATTAACTGCAATGTTAAAAATTATATCTTGTTTGTTCTTAAATCTTTCATTCATCATTCGTCACCTGTAGAGAAGTTGAAGAAATAAATTTTCAATATTAATCTAGGCGTTTTTAGAGGTTATATTATTAGTTTATTTTTCACCAAAATACTAGAAGAAGAACCAAATAGCCGAGTCATAATTTGGGTATCTAAAGGGGCTGTATTATCTGTCTCTATAAAAATAAAAATATGGAATATCAGAATAATATTGTGTAAGCATATGAATTAATTCAACTTTCTGTGATTATAGAAGTTTCAGTTGAACATTTTCCACCAAAAATATTATAAAAATAAAAAATGTATTTATAACCTTAAAAGACTCTTCCATAGTACTACTACTACTACTACTACTACTACTACTACTACTACTACTACTACTACTACTACTACTACTACTACCACCACTACCACTACCATAATAATAATAACACGATTAACTATTGCTAATAAATTTGGGTCTTTGCGATCACAAATAATGATAATACTAACTTTTTAACCTCAATTATATGCTTATTTGCACAACAATGCGGAATTTAGAAATTCTAAAAAAATTAGATGATTCCTAGCCCGTTCGGGGGAGTTGAAAGATGTGCTTACTGTAATCCTAGACACATGTGCGCTGAACACGAAACATTACTAGTGCCACTTAAATTTAATTCGACTTCAATATTACTTTGAACTACTTCATCTTCCGAATTATAGCGAACTTATAGACAAGATAAGTCTTCTTACTTCACAGTCAAGCCTATAGTTTTATGCTTATTCTTCACTGTATCTAGTTTTGTAACTTATAATTTGAAATATAAATTTTCACTCAAGCCGTGTATTAGGTTAAGGCATAGATTACCCAAGATTTGGAGCCAGAGTGTTCCTTATCTGTCTCTATTTCAAACCTTAACCTAAACACAGCTTGTGTATAAAAATTACATTTTAAATTACTTATCTCAATAGTATGGTTAACTACAAGTCTGGGCCACAAGAACTCGAAGGTTTCGAATAAAACCTTAGGAATAAATTCTCTACAACAAAATTACCTTAGATATTTCAAGGGTATAAGAGACTTAGATGAAGGGAGATTCGCGGCTATGCTTGGGAAGGGCACCTAAGCTCAAATAGTAAAAGCGTCGATATGGTATGTCGAAGACCCGTAGTTCAAGTTCCGATTCGAAATTTTCCCATCTAAGTTAGATTAACTTTATATTGCTATAGATAGGAATATATCCCAATTTAATGATTGGACAACCAGATGACACTGAAATATTAAAGTGAAAGCGCTAATCTGTTTTGTGGACATTTTCTTATACATAATAAATTTAAGTTCCTTCTCTGGTAGAAGGTAAAGAAATATTACCATATTGCGATTGATCAATCTGCAACCTTGAGGATCAGGTAATTTGCTTCAATTTTTGAGTTAACCTCGTACATAAAAATGTTCCACTTTAAGTCAGTATCAGTACTTAGTAGAAATATTACCATATTGCGATTGATCAATCTGCAACCTTGAGGATCAGGTAATTTGCTTCAATTTTTGAGTTAACCTCGTACATAAAAATGTTCCACTTTAAGTCAGTATCAGTACTTAGTAGAAATATTACCATATTGCGATTGATCAATCTGCAACCTTGAGGATCAGGTAATTTGCTTCAATTTTTGAGTTAACCTCGTACATAAAAATGTTCCACTTTAAGTCAGTATCAGTACTTAGTAGACGTTGCAGACAAAGTAAATATCTAGCTTTTAACAGTGAAATAACCTTAACTCGGCAATGGAAAAGGGATGAAAACCTAGGCAGTTAATCAATAAACTCTCTAAGGAAAAAAAATGTATCATATGATGGGATAAACACATTTCGAAGAACAAAAATATACCTCTGTTTTGGGTGAAATTTAATAATGAACGAATTGCACAAAACCAGAACATACAGTAGAGAAAAAACATTACAATGGTTTGGATATTTCATATGATATGAGAAGAACCAAGTAAATTGTAGACATAACTATGGAAATATCGGAAGATGCAGAGGTAGAAAGAAGATGACCTGGAAGGTGAAAAAGATGAGTGCAAAAAAAAAAAAAAAAAAAAAAAAAAAAAAAAAAACAGACTTGAGAATGGAAAACAGGCACTTTGGAGGATTTATATGGGTAGATTATAATAATTGTGTAATCCGCATTTATCATTATTGTTAGATATTTGGAGTCTGAATGGAAATCAACACTACTATGGTGGGTATTTAATTTTCGAAATTCCATTAAATAGAACATTGTAAATCACCAACTCTGATTGTATTTTTTCGAAGTAATCGCCACACTCTCGATACCAAGTCCTCCAGGCCATGCTGTGATGCTTTATAGATGACACCGGACTTCAAAACTTTTTAGCTTTTGCTTGACAGCTGGAAACAGGGAAGCAGATGTAAACTGTACGGTGATGTCACTCCTAATTCTTGCAGAAATTCCATTGTTTTCAAAGGATATGCACAGAAGCACAGTCCTTGTGAAGAAACAATCCTCGCAAACTGACGGTCTTCTTTTTCTTAGTGTTCTGAAGACCCTGAGAGAGGTAAACTCTGGTCTACCAGCTGCCAGTGACTGTCTTTTGTTTCTGGAGTGGGATAGCTGCAACATGCTGAGAACAAACTGACAAATATTTTCCAGTTTACACTTGGAAATCATTTAACCTTTACTGGAGGGTCATTATTTATGAACTCAGATCATCGACTCCACTTTGATTCAGAGTTTTATGAGTAAATCTAGTTTTTGTTACCTGTGCAGATATCATAAACATTTCGGGAGCTGCCATTGTAGAAAAAATTAACAATTTCCTGGTATGATTTCATATTCTCCCTCTCCTAAACTCTACAAGCTTTAATATGTGAAGGAGCAATGTGAAAACTCTCTCTATAATAATCCGGGCTCACTTCTTGGCTCAGGCTTAACTTTAAAAAAAAATCCCTTGGAAATTCTCTGGAGTCACCTCCAACTGAAGCGATTTAGTATGGACACCAACAATTAGAGTCAAATTTTGAGGCTGTTTATAATCCCACGTTGGGACAAAATTATGAAGCTGTTTAGTAGGCCCCGGCTATGCGCCCCAGGTTTTTTTTGAAGCGATTTGTCGTCGACGTCACGAAGTAATGCGAATTTTGAAGTGGTTTTGTAGATTGATTATTGCTCGCTTCGGTGTTGCTGCCCTACGCTTCGATGACAATTTCTCAGGGTGATATCTGCTATTTTGTTGACTCGTGCTCAACAGGACTGGGGGAGGATTTCAATAATTTAAGTAATCACGCATTGTGACATAATATATATACGTACTTTGTAATGTACAAAATCTTTCGCGTTCACTGGTGTTTTGCGTACGATAGACTAGCTACGCCTATACAAACTTAGTTGCCGTATGTGATTCTTACAGATGAGTCAGAACTGCGTGTATAACTTGAAGCTGGGTAATGCGTACTGAGAACTTAGGAGTTGCTTATCTCTAGCCACTTGTAGCCCAACTGAGTCGAAATGAATGCCCCAGCCGAGCAAAAACTCCCTTAAATATTAAATTCAAATCAAGTAATCGTTGGTTTTAAAGGCACGCGCAATCTTCCCGCCTAACTTCAAAATTTAAATATATATTTTCCATTGACTGGTTTAAATTCATCTGTTCCACTCACCATTTGCTATTTTTGAAAGTTGAAAACCTTTTTTTCACATTTGCTAGTTTAAAGACTAACAGTACAATGTCTCTCATACAAGCCCCAAACAGGTTTAAAAGTCCTTAAGTTTATTAACTCTTCAAAGGCAGTCTTTTTAAAAAGTATCATAACACTTGTCCCTTTCTATTGGGTTTATGGCCCTCTTGTCTATTCAAGCTACCGCAACGGAAAACATCAGAGACTTTCTCTTTTATACAATTCTTACATTGGTGGTGAAGCTCATGACACACATATATACATATTATTTATATTACTAATTACACATTATAATTGGACTTACAATAATATACATTATAATTATATTTCAGAGCGGATGGGTCAGAGGAACTGTTACAAAACTTACAACATCGAACAACGAGAACACATGACTATAATTATTAATGTTTTGCTGCACGCTAGCTTGCGCTAAGGCCACTAATCAAGACAGGCTCTTTTTTCAATGCTGCCAATATAAAACATATTTCTCATAGTTTCTAAAATTCCCAAAAATTAAATAGGGACATTCGTAATGGGGTGTATAATGAAATGTTGAGCAAGCAAGAGTGATGTAGTTTGAGCTTTTCAAAAGAATGAAAAACTGCAGGTTCTGAAGACAAAATTGGGAAGAACGAAATGGACAGTGAGTACATGCAATAAGAAAGAGTGTTACAAGTAAGGAGTTTACGCAATTTGAGCAGAAGACAGAAATGAAAGATGTCGATTTGAACAACAAGATTGAAACGTAGGAATTTTTCAAATAACTATATTTTCTTTTATTTTTCGTTTTACATGCAATTTTGTTCTTCAAATTCACTTTTTACTGTTATTATCTTCTAGAGAAAGATTTTTAATATCCTTTACTATACTTAAGTTTTGTATTGTGTTAAAATCTGTTTGTTACTATTCATGAATTTTATAAATACTGTTAATTGGGAACATAATCAGATTTTTTTTGGAAAAAATAAAAAAAAAAAATATTCTTTTAATTCAGCGGATAGAGTTGTACGTCAAGTTTTAGGCATTAAAATTATTATTATTATTATTATTATTATTATTATTATTATTATTATTATTATTATTATTAAAACAGGCCAATAGGGAAAGAACGCTAGCGAACACACAGCAATTGACAGACCTATTTATACCGCAAAGAGCGTTTTCTTTCTTTATGTGTGCTACTCTTTGGAGAAACGCCGTTTTCTGTCGGTTTTTTTTTTTTTTTTTTTTTTTTTTTTCCCCTTTCTTGAAAGAAACTCCGCCGGTATTTTCTGGGGTGACGCCCTCTCGCTGTCAAGGCAACTCGACTGACGGTACTTCAAGAGAAAATAAATCTGTTTCAAAAACAGCCCGTCACACTTAATGTGACTGTAGGCATCATTCTGGCAGCCCTCAGGAGTGCCGTGTACCTTGTTTTGTTAAGGCATCTTCCTTCTTTCTTTCCTCTTTGCTTTTATCCTTCTACTTTACGCATGGAAGCTCGGTTTCAGAAGTCCAGTAGTTTGTGCGTTTGAAAAGGTCCCTTCGAGTCTTAATCGTGGAGTGGAACCACTTCTTGAGTGGGAGACCCTAATATATTCTCAGTGGATGAATAAAAAAAACCTAAAACTCTGACAGAAAAGTACATTTGTTCTTGCTTTTAAGGAAAGGTGTAACTCAAAAATTCATAGATGATGACGCATACTCAGCAAATTAACAGATATTATGCGTTACGTGCTTTGAGATGACGTACTTCCATAAATAAGTCAGGGTCATTTTCAACCGTCTATCAAAGGAAAGCTGCAGAAGAATTAAATAATGAACCGTCCAATCAGTAGAGATCAGCAATCTAGTAGAGCTAAACTATTTTAAGAGAAAATTCTTTTACCTCTTCATATAACTCAATGGTGCCTAGGCTTATTTCAGGTTCTATTAGAAGGGTAGATGGCGAAGGCAATAGCGCTTCATACATTAAAAACCAACAAAATTCAGCATTTTTATTGACTGTAGACTTAAATTTAACTGTATATTTGTTTATGATACCTGTTCTTTTTTCTGGTAACATTCAAGCACTGTTGTATATTTGATTTGGGACTTTCCCCGCTAAAGAAAGATGAAGGAAGGGAGGCGGAGGCAAGGAAAAGACATTTTCTGTGGATTCTTAACCTCGGAGATGCCCTTCTATTTCATTGTTAAAATCTATCTGTGCAATGTTGTAAATCCTTGCTCATAGGTCTTTTATTCTAAAATATATTGCATAAGTGCAGAGGACTGAATAACTTTTTACACCAATTTTACTTTGATCATTTCAATGCCTGTTTTTTTTTTTGTAACAAATTTTTTTGATAGCGCTCTACTTTTTGAATTTGTGAATACTTTTCGGGTAGAGTTCAGGCAGGAATAATAAGTTTTTAAAATGTATAACATTTAAAATGTATAACATAATGTATGCATTCTAAATGTATAACCTTATCATTAACGTACATTTTAGATAATCGGAAGTGTTGTGGTTTTTAGTCGGAAAAACTACAAACTGGTTAAATATATTAATAAAGTATTAAATTTAATAGGTAATTTAAAAATTCATAAACTAGATACCAACGCTCTTTTGCCAACGTATTTTTAAAAAAAATGTATAGTTAAAAGAATCAGCGTCCTCTTAGAATAAAACGGACACCTTTTTATAGTTTGATTTGAGTCAGTTTAAATTACTATTTAGCATTTCGATATGAGAATATCAGGAATTATAACGGATCATGACTGTCTATCATCACAAATTTATCGTTTTATTACCGTGCAATTTTTTTCATGTTTATTCATCAGAACAGTGCACCTAATGACAGCTAGATATAAGTAATAATCATGCAATTTTATCTTGAGAGACTCTGGAACTCGAATTGTATTTTTTTGACTATTTAGCAAATAAAACGATAAAATAAATAAAAACATCCATAAAATGCGCTTACAGCTATGAATGTCCGGTTCAGTATTTTAATTTCCGCTAACGGTCGAACAGATGAAGGTCAGAATTAAAACACTTTAGGGATATATTGTTTTATTTTTTCATTTAAACTCTTTGGTAACAAATTGAAGACAACGGAAACAGCGAAAATCAAAATGGCGGACTGAACATTCATAACTATAAGCGCATTTTATTGATAAAATATTCAGTTTTTAAATCATTTTATTCCTTAAAAAGTCAAAATAAATATATCTCTTCATTGCTCGTGAATAAATCGATAAAATCTGGAGCTCTCGTTACATTACTGCAGATAAATATATTAATTAGATTATTGTACATTAAAGTTATAATAACAAAATGTTTGATGGCAGCAACATGTTTGACGTAGGATGCAGAAATTGAACTTGTGTGGAAAAATGAGATAGAAATTACAAATGACAATGCACTTTATTAACAAAATTTTACATAAGAGCAACGGCACTCTCTTCACTTTCGAAAAATATTCCCGTACCATCAATATTCGCAGAATAGCAAAGAAGAGACAGAATTTTAGCACTTAATAGTACTGCTTCAGCCTTGTTCAATGTATGCTCAATTATAATTATACTATATATATTTTGGAATTTGGGTAATTTTACTTTCACATAGTTACATTTTGATTGTTTAGTAAAAAGATATTATGGCATATTAACAGTGCTGGCAAAGACATGAAAATACACGTTCTTATAAAAACATAACTTTGAGGATATGACTTTAAAATGTTAGTTTTCCGTTCTTGTTCCTTTCATACGCAGAACCACTTTCTTGTAAGGTTTAACATTCAATGCTACTACAGGGCCATTATAACTTATTCGAGGAGTTATTAGTCAATAAAATAATAGTCTTATATAGATTTTGATATTATTAAGTGGTATGAAAAATAAAATGTCAATTGATATAATTAAAGAGACAACTCCTATTTGAACAAATTTGATGCAATTATTCTTAATCTTGCACGACAAGCTGAAGATTTTACCTCCTTTCGCATAAGGTGGTATTCATATTATACAAGGAAGGTAAGATTTGCGAAAAAGCCTACAAACCGGCTAAGCAAGGAGTTTGAAAATCCTTTCTGCCAAGATGAACCAAGTACTAACAGCTTTGCAGCAACTAGTTCTTCCTACCACTTCTCCCGCAAGGAAGAAAAAACTAATTTCAGAGAGTAGTATGAAATTGAGAAGGAAGTGAAGTCGTCCACAAAGAGAAGCTAAAGTGAGGTTATTGCCGGCACTAACAAAATCTTGCAGTTTTCTTTCCTACTCCCAGTTTCAAGTTTCAACGTAAAATATATTTCTTACATTAATAAAATGATTAGGAATATTTATAACATGTCCAATGGTATCATAAGCAAAATTTTAAGATTATTTTGTTATAAAAAGTCGAAATAGGCAAGTAAAGCCTACAGTTTTGTAATAATAAGATAAATGATCATAAACACAGTAAATAAACAAATAAGAAAAAGTCTAAGGATGCAAATATTGTGATTACGTGTAAGGAAACGTAACAAAAAACAATTAAAAATTGAACAAAAAATGCAAGAGGCAAGAAAACCCAGCAATATCATAAGTAAGCCAGGATAGGCAAACATTAAGTACATAAACCCAGATAATTATAGCAGACAATAATAAACTAAAAATAAGTAACTAGCTTAACCCCCAGATACACATTAGTGTACCGAATATTATCGAGATACACCAAAAGATCTCAAAGAATGTAGAGGGGTCCTAGACAAGAAATTTGAGATAGGGTCCACGAAGGAAATAACAGTGTTAGATACTAATAAAGACTTTGAAAATAGATGCTGATTAGTCAATTTTACAGGAAATTTGGATAAAATTTACTTTGACACATGCTCCCCGAGTGAGGAAATCCTAATTTTCAATACCTCATCATCGGCGTTCTCAAAATTTAATTTAGTGCTATAAAATTTCTAAACTCTAGAATTAATTATGTGACAGTAATTAATGGTTATCTAATTGAACTTAGTCAACTTATCTAGAGGAGTCTAATGGATGAGGCTACAGACTGTGCTTGTAAGTTTGGCTCTGGCGGATAGATTATTCACCTTTTATTTAATGATGAAGTGTGCTAACATACAAATGTTAAAGTAGAAAACCTGATCAACGACATTGGAACTGGATGACAATACTTTTACTCGACGCCAGTATCATGCCGACTTTTTACCCACAGCTTTTTACTTCTCGGCAGGAAAATTTAAGAATTTATCTCTTGCTAAATCTTGTGCCAAAATGAACACTTTTGAAATATTATTTACTTTTATTACTGGAACAATTGCTTCGCTAACAAGATTCACGAATTAGGATACATGAGCCAGAAGGAGGGGCTGCAATGTATAACTTGTTGCTGTTGTTTATGACGCTACGTTAGGCAGAGCTCAGATTTTTTTTTTTGATTGATTTATTTATGGACGCTCTTTAATAGTTCAGGTCATCAGCGTCCCATTCAACTCAGGGCGTGAAACGGCCGACAAATTTTACTCAGGGGCCTCTCTTTCAGGCTTGAGGTTCTTTTTCGTGCCGTAAATGTACCACACGGGACCCACGGCTTTACTTCCCTTCCGAAGGAAGGCATACTTAGGATTTTTACGCCCGAAAAAAATCCATCGGCCCTGGCCGGGTTCGAACCCGCGTTCTTGGGTGTGGGAGGCAAGTATGGTAACCACTACAGGCAGAGCTCTTGGTAAACTATACTAAGTCAACTTCACGTTCATGTTAGAAACATTTCCATCACTATCGGGAACAGAGTAAATATAGTAAAGAGTACGAGATAACTGAAGTTCCCACCGCAATCCACTGCCCTTATATGTGGAGCAAATGCAGTTAATGTGATTCACTGTCTCCTAAGTCAAACTGTTCTATTTTACTTCATCATTACGATGCTCTGCGCCGACCCGGGTCGCACTGCTATTGTTACTGCTGAATGATCGTAAGGTATAAAATCTTAATAACGACAACTAACACTCATACTTGCGTGACTGAACATACATAACAGAAGAGAGAAAGAGATAGAGAATTTAATAAAAATACCTCAATAAGTATATATAAAATGCATTCCTTTGAGTTTTCATGGCATCAAACTTATCAATGATTATTTCATTAAAATCTGGAATTTGCAGGCTGAAGTCTGTCTCTGCAGTAATATGCTACTTTCTGAGTTTTGAAATCACAGTTTCACTCAAACGAATACTTGGAATTGGTCTACCCAGTTTTCTGTTCCACTTCCTTAAGCTCTGTATAGTAAACATTTTCTTTATATTTAATTAATACAAAACGGAATAAAGCTACTACTTCATGAATTCATATTAACTTGCCATTCAAAAAAAAAAAAACAAACAAACAAACAAACAAAACAAAACAAAACAAAACAAAAAAAAAACAACATGGAATCTATCGTATCAAATGTAATAATATGATATTGTTTGATTACTTATGTAGAAATAGCTGAAAGTTATATTTATATACGTTGACATTAATATATTGTTTCACCATAATTATATAATAGTACTTTAAATATTTTATTATACTGTTTAACATAGCAATAATAAACGTTTATCTATCTCGAGACCAATTTTCCTACGAACTCACATGATGAGAGGTGACGTTTCAGGTGATGCATTTGGTTTAACGGTGACTGCAACCCAAGTTCCCTGCAGATAATAATCTCAAATACATCAGGCAAGACAGAAATTCCTTATAGACTATAAGAAGCGATTTTTTAATGAGATGAGCAGCCACTTCTGATGTGGGTGGCCCCACATTGATGTTCAAATTAATAGAGTAGCTTTTCAATTGGTTAGGAACTGCTCCTTGTCGCCAACGCATCGGCGACAGTTTCTCAGCGTATTTGCTCTGTGTTTTATTCAGCGAGGCTCAACGGAACTGAGAGGAAAATTCGGAGGTGTAAATGAACACACGACAAGACATAATATGCTTCAAGTTCTATACGGTTCTTTGGTGTTCCTTCGTGGAGTAGCTGGGCTATTCTGAATTTTGAATGTCGCGTGTAACACTTTCAAACGCGTACTGTAACCTGTTGCGCTAAATTGTGCCGAGATAAACTGCTAAACTTGCGATAAATATACAATGTCACGAATTTCTTTTGATAATGTCGTTTGGAAGAGCTGAGCCATGTGCCGAATTACAAAAATATAAAGAGATGGGTGACTTCACCACGACATCAAGGAACTGCGGAACTGGATGAAGCTGCTTGAAAACTAAGTGGAAATGCTTCGTACTGCCCAAACTGATTGAACCTGAGTGAAAACTGTTTGGAACTCATTTTAAATGCCTGGACTTGAGAAAACCGAGTGCTTGAGCCAGAACAGTCACGAGCCGCTCTGCGGGCGGGTGTTGAAGAATCTGTATGATCGTTAGGTCTATGTTGAGTCTAATTCTATTTTGCTGTGTTAGTCCTTTCGTCTATACGAGATACTCCAGGATTCTGATGATGGTTAACTAGAGGTCACTCATCCATTTACTGACCATGGCCAATGTTGCTGGATGGTTACCCATTTATCTACTTACCATGGTAAAAGTTGCTCGGTGATCCCCATCCAAATGGTGTCCAGGTTGCTTAACTTCGGGAATCACCCGTTGTCAAGCATTGATGGCACCACTTTTCATGGGGGAATCTGGTTGTTACCTTAGTTAGGGACCTAAGATGTCCCTTGGGAATTTGCAAGAAGGCCACCTCATTTGGTCCTGTGGTCATATTGACCAGGAGACGCGCCAGCTGGTTTGGGTGAAATGGGAGCTTGGCGTACAGCATCTTTGCCCTTTCACGAATGACATCGACGATGTATGGTACTCCGGATTGCTGATGGAAACATAGATCTGTATCGAAAATCATCCTAAGCACCCTGTTCTGCGCGCACTGGATGCTGCGGATGATGGACTTGGCCACCACTCCCCAGCCCTCACAGCCATACGGTATCAGGGGTGGTGCGATTGCGCGATATATCCGCAGTTTTTGATGGGTAGGTAGTTTTATGGACAGGAAAATTGGGTACAATGGCCTGAGAGCTGCATGAGCTAGCTTTATTTTGCCCTTTGCGTGGGGACGAAAGTAAGACGCTTGTCCAGCAGGACTCCCAGACATTTCGCGTTTGTGATCCAGGGGATCACTCTGCGTCGTAGTCAGAGGGGCTGTTGGTCATGCGGTAGCCCGATTTTAGCTAGGAGAAGAGTGCAGCCCTTCCCCGGGCTGGCCATACGCCTTTTCCCACGACACTCCCCGATGGCTCTCAGCTGTCTTTGAAATGGCCAATAACAGTATTGTAAATGTTTGTTTTGGGCCAGTAATAAGACGTCGCCCGCATACTGGCAGGTTAAGAGAGGGGCGCCGCTACCTTATATATTGAATAAGAATTCGTTTGCTGAAAACAACACGTATCTTCGCGCCCTTTCCTTAAAGGTTTGAATAAACACATTTTACTGGATGGCTCACTATTATTTAGCTAACATTTCATTTGTTAGATTTGTACGTGTGCGAGCCGGATCTGGCTATTGGATCGCTTTAAAAGTTTAAATGGGCCGTTAGTCGGTAAACGTCACTGTCCCCTCCCATTGGTCGGTTAAGTCTTACGCTTGTTTTCCTTGATAGTGAGAGTTTTTCCTTTTATGCTTGAGTTAGCCCCGATTGACAGTAATAAAATCTTTTATAAAGTATGTAATACCGTGTTATAAGTCCAGCTGCCCTGAAGGAAAAGATACCAAAAGAGAAACTTCAATATAATCCTCACGGTTTTACTTATGGACTATGTACAAACATTAATATTTTTATATAATTAATTAAATTGATAAAGTCTGATTATATTACTGCAAAGAAAAACATATACAATGATTATATAACAAACATATTACTTACATTTTCTTGGGATGGGATCAGTAACCTCCTAGAGAGATCGCCCCTGTAATTTGATTGTTGTGTTTTAATTTTCTAATTGATAGGTAGCTCAAATATGTAATGGTAGAAGTTATGCTACTACAAAATACATAGACCTAGCCAGAATACACTCGCGTAGCTATTGAGTATAACAAAGATATGCCATATGAAACTGTTCTCAATCCATTTGAACAGCGTAGCTGCCTGTGCAGTGTCAAGGTATGTTTGCCACTTTTTCCTCAGAGAATGCTGCCCATGATAACACAGCGTAGTGTTTTTTGTTTGTTTTCCTTCTTTTTATTTTACCATTTCCTCCCTTTCTTTCCTCCCAAGGGCTTTGGGGATGGAAACTGTAGAGAATCTGAAAGAGGAGATGTAGAAGAGAGAGTTGGTTCTCTCCTGGGGTTAGAGAGAGGGGTTAGTCTGGATTGTGGAAGGAGCTACAGAATGGGAGTTAACACGGCCCAAAGAAAACAAGCAATGATTGGAATGAAATGTCACGTCTCGTAGCGCTGCTCTCATCAAGTGCACTATTTTTATTGACAAATGACATCCAAGTAAAAGAAATAGGGGCTAGAAGGAGGCGGGAAGAAAAATAAATGACGAAGAAGAATATTGTTTCCGATTACCGCGAAAGGCGGAGTGTATTCAGTTTTTTTATTTCGTTCTCGTCTCTGTATAAAGGATTGCTTCGTCTCGAGTTACAACCGTGAAGAAGAGAGCCTCGTTCCCCCTCGTCTCAAAATGTGGCTTGGATGACGCGCGTTTCTCGGCCAGCTAAAAGCTTAATTGCATCGAAGCGTACCCGGAGTTCTTTCCGAGTAACTTCGTCGAGTTACACAAAACACTATGTGACATTTACTGTGTTCACAAACAGATTTAAAAAGTGGTTTAATATATGAAACTGCTACAATCAATGTGTTTCTAATCTATCAGGGAAAAAAAAAATGAAAAAGTTGCCCGTGCTTGGAAATCCACTGTTGGCAACATTATAGATGCCATTGAAGTTCAGGATGAAATCTTAAGGCTTTTTTCAAAAACCGTTACACCTTTGTTAAAATTAAGGGTATATTTTACCCTAATATCATAAAATTATTGCTATAAAATAGATTTTTATTTTTACTCTCAATGTGCATTTTTAAATATTCAATATAGAAATAGCTTAAAATATTTTTCTTGAAGACCCCGGCAAGATCTTGCTGAACTTGACAGATGATTTTCCATTTGTTTTCTATTACATTTTTAATGATGTATTATGCTTTGTAAAAACCCAAATGGGATAAGTCCAAAAATTCTTCTTTTTTACTATAGTTGCCCCACACTCCTTTCTGTCATTTCACTCGAAATATAATTAGAGTATGCTAATGGATCACTGCACAGTGTATTTTGTCCCAAACTCTCCGAACATAGTTTATATAAAAGGAAAATAATTTAGTACAAGGGAAGCAATTTCAATATTTCATCCAGAAACAGAAGTTTCCAGAACAGCAGTTACATAAGAAGTTCCCAAAATTAGAGAGATTCTGTGTCATGGGATGACAGGCACAGAATGAAACAATCCTCGACATAGCATAGCAGAAGCAGCAGAAATACCTTAAGAATGTGTAAAGGACGAGGGTAAACAGAAGAAAGGAACATGTGAACCAGATGAGTTTTACTGAACTAGTTTATCAAAAAAGCTTAATATACATTAAAATTTAACATTGAATTTCCATAATTTCCACATTTAATGGCTAAAGGGAAATTTTAAAGTGAATATTATTCAATGCTTACAAAAAACTAGGATATGTAGAATTTTATCATGCCTACAAAACGATATTTAATTATTCATTTTTGTTAAATATATAATTGGGTAAAAATTTCCCTTAGAATTTCATAAAAAACCAAACAGAAAATTATATATATTCTTTTTTCAAAATAACACAAAGAAAGTCTAGACTGAGTTTCGCAAAGTAGCTCTATTTCTTTAATATAATTGAAACAGGAAATAAAAACAGTGAAATATGAAGAACAAATTAGCATTATTTGTGCATAGAGTTTTCGAAAAGTTCCAGATATTAAACTATTTGTTTAATGGTTATTAATACTAAATAATTATTTCTGAAAATTTGAAAAATTCTGCTCATAAACAAAAGGCAAGAACATCCACTTAGTGTAAACAAGGAACTCCACCTTTTGATATAACATTTCTGCTGCGTTTGCATCTAAATTAGTCAGTGGTTAGAACTATATTTATTATGGCTTTCATTGTTGCTATGTTGAGAATAATGATAATGCTGACAATGAAACTATGGTGACAATAGAGATGCACTTCTTTAGTATATTTGACAAAGGTCTCGTTACCAAGAAAACGATTAGTTGCTGTAATTCCATATAAACATTTCATTTACACAAAGAAGGTTAGCTTTGGTGCAGTCAATAAATAATTAATTTCCAGACTGAAAATGAAAATGAGTCAATTTTCAAAGAGAACAAGAAAAAGAAACATAAGGCGTAAAAATAATTCAATCAGAAAAAGCAAGATGGACCCCTGTAAAAAGCCTTGACTTGCAGAAGGAGCTAGCTAAAATTTATGTTCAAGTACACAACTCATTAATGTGGTGTAAGATTCCAAAAGTGATTTGAAAACCAAGAGAAGCTGTAAAGAATTCCTGACAGCGGCAACGAAGAAGGGACAATTAATTGACTATTGAAAACTGAAGGAAAGTTATCTTTTGAAGTAAAGCTTACTTAGTTGTTCATATAGGATATCAAGATATGAATAAAAGAATGAATGATGTTTCTCCCAAACACATTTACCAGTCAAATATCCGGTCAAGTTGTTCCAGATGTGTTCTTCTTAAACTATTGTTAGTTCCTTGGTCTCCTATGATCAAAGGTATTAAATAAATATTTAAGTGCATAATATTTGTTTTCTTTCAATAAAAATTAAATTTTTAGGTACTTTCACTAAATGTTGTAATTTTCGCTGCAAATACACGAAAAACTGTTTCAGGAAATAAATACTAGTATCAAAAATGAATGTTCTCGCAATGGATTTCTAACCTCATAAATTCAGGATCGCGGATTCAATCCCGACCAATGTTTTTGAGCGTGAAAATCCTATTATTGCTTCCTTCGGAAGGGTATTAAAGTCATTGGTTCCATGTCATAGATTTACGGCATGTAAAATAACCTAAGTATGAAAGAAGAGCTTTCTGAGCAAAATTTCAGGCCCTGAACTGAATGGAACGCTGATGCCATGAGATGTTAAAGAGCGTCCATAAATAAACCAAAGAAATAAATAAAAATGGTAACAGACTTGTCGCGGCCGGTTTCCGACTTTCAATTAGCAACAAGAAGCGGTCAGATTTCTCCTCTGCATCCTTGACTCTCACAGTAGCATTATTTCAGTAGATACAATAGGCTGCCAAGGTCTCTTTATTGAAAACGTTTTTCTACAAATCGATGAAAGATCGTAAAAGCCTTTCATGAACTTTTTCATTTTCCTATTCGAGATCGCTTTCTGGTTCAAAGGAGGACATTAATATTCTTTAAACACGGTATTGTCCACCAACTGACAACCCATAACTCTAATAATTCCAGTTTCAAGTAACAGACTTGTGACAAAGCATTGTGGGAAAATTGTTCTAAATGATTTTGTACCTAAATTATAATCTATGGGTGTGTAGAATTTTATATAAAATTAGGTTAATGCAAAGTACGTCATTAGAAAGGTTCCAAAAGGCGAGCGCACACGACCATTCAGATTAAGAATATCGCACAAATGGCTTACACAAATCCTAATTTTTTTTTCAGATAACCAAACTGCACTTAAAACTCTTAGTAGTGGTAGGATTAACCAGGACTGGTTTTAAACTGCCTGTATTTGCTAATAAAATGGTAGAACAGAACGATGTTGAGCTTATTTGGCTACCAGGTCACTGTTGCATCGAGGAAAATGAGAAAGCTGATGAACTTGCTCGACAAGAAACGTACATAAATTGTATTTGAATATCTAGACGTGGTTTAAAAGAAGATATTAAGAACTACGCGAACGCACTACAATATAAAACCTGGTTTAAAGATCCAGGAATTAGACACGTGAAACTATCCTTTAGAATCCATGCAAGAAAAGAAAGAAATGCTATTTGATTGTAAAATATTTTAGCTGAAAATAATCTTCATTTTCTAAAAGGTCATGTTCCTGTGAAAAAAAAAGAAAATCTAAATAAAATGACTTATTTCAAGATAACTTGAACTGCAGAATGTGGGAAGCATCAAATTTTATTCTCCAGAGAAGCCTTAACTCGCATAATATATTTTATTTTGAGGACACTAATTTAGTAGCAATATTTATATCTTGACTCGGCTGTTATTCTTAGTGAAGGATACAAGGATAATAAGTTAAATATAATGTAAGTTTCTTCTCATTGGCACTACAGCCCGGAGTGAGACTTGGCCTGCCGCAGCGACTCCTGCCTCCTCTACTTCCACCTCACGACTTCATTTATAGAGGGCAGCATTGCAGGGGAACGTGTGATCAGCATGTCGGCACCACGCAGGTCGCCTATTACCTACGCGGCTCCCTAGTTCGAAGAGCGCCACATCTCCATCAGACAGCTTTCCAATTATCCTCACGTGACTGGGTGGACTCCGTTCCAGACTTCCTTAACTTAGAAAAATTTCTAAGCAGTTACGAAATTAAACACTGGCCTCCCGGCCAGGAGTCAGCAACGCTATCCATATCTGATATAATGCAGTACAGAAAGCAAAATAGCCTTTGTCTGCAGTGTATCCGGAAAAATGATGAGAGCCTGCATTTAGATCGAAAAAAAAAAAAAGTGGCTTATACATCATGTGGTCTATTATAAGTTCATATTAACATTTGAACAAAAAATGTAGCATCACAAGAATGTGTTCGAGTTTTAATTTCATTTGACAGGGCGAAAACATTTTAGCCACCTTATGGGCTGAATAATAATAAACAATATTTGGTTTGAATACTATAATGTTTAGATACTTTATTAGAGATTTATAAGTAATAATAACACTATACTAAACAGATGGAAGATTATGTTTAACATATTTTGGTCTATTATAATCACTGGAAACTTACGTTCGTTTTAGATTTTGATTTAAAATCAGTACTTTATTCGTTGAAAAACAGAGCATTATACGTTTTGCATGACTGCTATAAAAATTCGCCAGTGCAATGTAATTCACTATGTTGTTTCCGACGTGCAAAACTATAAGAAAGGATAGTGTGATATAAATAAAAAAAGAACTTTCACTAAAGCATAATCTCAAGTATTTACTCCCTTTCCTTATGGACAGTACTAATCAAAAAGCATTACATTTAAAATATTCATTATTGATTTCGAAGTGATTATGGACATTTTAATAATATAAGCAAAATGAACTAATAAAATTCAGTGTGTTCGATGTTTAAATACTTTAACAAGACAAGATAAATCCGATAAATTTTAAGGGAAGAAGGAAGTTACAAGCTCGCCTGTTGCCGGATAAAACTAACAAGAGTCAAAACTTTTAAGTAAGATGTTTGAATTCCGTTAACTTTAATAGCGATATCCTTAGGGAGAACGTTAATTAATTTTATCACGAGTTGCATCGCATATTGATCTTCACTTCAATAAATCAATAAAGGAAAGAAACTTTCAGGAATGTCTACTGCAGCTTTTCCCCAAAGAAAGCTTGTTTCACAATTGCGTTCGCCAAATATATTCAAATTTCTTGCAAAATATTCGAAACGGTTTTACTTATTTTAGCCTTTCTGCTTACTAATTGAATATAAAGTTGTTTCTGGTTGGATATTGTTTTGCGTTTCAGCAATAGTTTTCTTTCTTTCTTTGTTATTTTGCTTTTAAATGAAGCCTTGAACCTGCTTAGTCAGTAAAAATAAACTTTAAAATGGACATTTTTTTATAAAACTAAAGCAGAAATAAACGTGAAAAGTTTTAATCAAATTTAAGGGTACAAACGGTGAACTTTCTAAATTCCACCATTTTCAAGTACATTTATTCAACCTTTTATCATATACTGCTCTATCGATATAATTCTTATATTTCTAAGTGATATCTTCTATAATGTTTTAGAAAATATTTTGAGCTTACATTTATATTTTTATGAAATGAATGTTCCACACGATGTAGAATTTAAATTTCTGAAAAGTAAAAATATGAAAACGTTAATTTGATGTTGAGAAAACAATTGCAATATATTTTGCTTTTGTCCTAGTTATCTTAAAAAGATTAACTTTTTAATATTACATTTTTTGCATTTTGAAATAATTAATTAAATTGTTTATCTTATATCTTGAGCAATATAAAAGTGTTACAAATTATGACACTTATTTATTCATCTTACTTGCTTAAAATTTGAAAATCGGAAGAAAATTTAATAATAATGTAAATTTTGAATGAAAAAGAGGGGGGAAATTAAAGGAATTTTAAATAATAACAAATTTTACGCCATTCATACATCTTAAAGGGCATTTAAAAGTTATTTTTTCAATGCCTGCACTGTTCCCTAGAACTTGATCCTTCGCCCTCATGTGAATGTAACATGTAATTCTCTTCTGAGGCCGGTCCATCTGTATGATGGAGTTACATCGACCAAATGGGCACGAGGATGAAGATTATGATTATGATTATGATGCCCCATGGGATTCTTAAACCTACTGAGACCTAACTTATTCAGACAAAGGGAGCCTTGGTAATCTTGCTAGCCTAGGTAAAATCCCCATGGTATATCCGGGAATCAAGTAGTAGCCAGAAACGCTGACCATTAAACTACAGGATGGTCGTTTGAAAACCTCCCGTGTCAAACAATGATATAGATTCTGAAATTAGAAAGTACATAGTTTTTCATTAAAAGATTTTGGAAGATTTTTGACCACGTTTTATTTTTGTGCACCCTTAAAAACCACACATCACAGAAACCTGATACATGCAGGATGCTCCAGAGGTATTGAAACGTTTTCAAAGAATTTGTCTTAGAACTCAATTGTTTCAATAATGTAACCAAGTGAAGGTAAAGGCACGAATTTAATGTTCGTCTTATGGGGCACGCAACACGATTTTGACGGGTTTGCAAATACTGATACGAGTATAACTCACGGTGTTAATTGCTCTGTTCCCATGAACAAAATGCCAAAATATTTCCAAAGCAGTTGCTTCATCGCTTCATTCTGTTAGGCTACAGTCACGCATCCTTGATAGTTATGTGTAGGGAAGATTTTGGAGAGTTTTTGTAGATATCATCTTCATTTATATAGAAAAGTTAACGAGAGTACATTTTTACAACACTATACTTAGAATCATCAATTGATGATTGCGAAGTTCTGAACCAACTTTTGATGTCAGATGGAATGCATTTTTACTTAACGACTCCGTAAATAAACAGAACATAATACTGAACGTTGATAAAGAAGCACCACGTCTTTCTAAAAGGAAATTTTCATGGCGAAGTGGCAAGATTTGTAATTGACCAATTTTATTTGAGAATGATAAATAATTAAACTGTTAAGGTCGCATTTGAGCGTTACGTAATCATGCTATAATATTCCTTTTTTCCATGTTTTTTGAACATTTGGCATTCACTCCAATGAGTTTCTTCAGCAAGATGGAGCTACTGTTCATACAACCGAGGACAGCTTGAAGGTGTTACTATCTCTGTTTATCAATGATCTCTTGATTCGGAGTCATTGCTTGGCCAGCAGGTCACCGGAATCAGATTACGTTTTGTGTTCGTATTTGAACGAACCAATATTAAGATTTGTGTATACCTTCGCAAACTACGATAAATGAAACTTACAATTCAAGTTGAAGAATTTGCTTATTAAAATATCTGAGTGTTTGGTCATCTTTCGGATTAAACAATAATAAAGTTCTTTACTTTGTACATAAAATTTGCATGTACTCGTATCTCTTTATTGTTCGCTACTTAGAAAACTACATCAAATGATGTGTGAGAAAACTCGGGTTTATAGTTAGAATTGAATGTAGTATGGGGTTTCTGTATTCATTAAGAGAAAATAATTAAAACTAAAAATAACAGAAGTGTGAATACAAAACTTGTTTAAATTTTCATCATTGTGTAGAGAAAGCCAGAGAGTGTGCCTAACTTTAATTTTTATATTTGTAATGATTCTGATTGCTACTACAATTGCTACAATGCCTAAACCTTGAGGCCTGTTTCGTTTCTAAGCCCCACAGCCTTCTTTGTCCGTCTGCCATGCTGGCTCCTCTTACACGAGATATTATGAATTAATGGATTTAAAGCTGCTAATGGGTTTTTTCACCCTTTGGCAGTAAAAGCAGAAAAATATAAAATATAATGAGCACAAATAATATTACTTGAGGAGATCAGAAAAACTAAAAATAATCAGTTCGACTTCTGACATACAGGGTGTTATGAACTACATTACAATACTTTCAGAAATTAAAGACGATCTTAGGCAAGAAACTTAAGATATATCTTTTTTCGCAGCTTTACGGTTATAACAAACTTAAGATACTATTAAGTCAGTGTTAAAGGAAAATGGAATAATACTTTCCTTAGAATATCTTCAAACCTGCCTCATGAGAAACTCATCATCAGCGTTTCAAAATTTAGTGCTAAGAATTTCCAAAATCTTGTACTAATGATATAACAAATAGTACGACGCTGAACAACACTTAACTTATTTGTGGTGCTATGTAACTTAGTGTCGAGGTTGCTATCCAGCTTACTGTGAGTTCTTATACATAAAGTGACACACTGAGTTCAGGGGGATCCAGATTTGGGTCTTTAGATATTTATTCTTTATTATTGTGAAGTTAATGGGCAAAGGTAAATTAAAAATAAACGATCTGCTTTTACATAGTGACGACTGCGGTAAAAAGACGTGCTTTACAGCATGGAAGCTTCATTAGTCAGTGGTGCACTGTCATTTAGAAAGACAATGCCATACTTTTGGAATAGTAAATTTCTACTTCAAAGTGATTAAACAGGATTCAGAACAGGAAGCAGCTGTGCTGAGACATATTCATTTTGCAACAAACTATAGAAGAACATATAGAATTCAAAAAAGAAACACATCTCTTATTTATAGTTTACATCAAAACATTAGATAAACTAAATAAACTAATTTTATGGAACATTTTTGGATAAAAGATGAATGCATTTGAGCTGGGTTATGCAGGATACAGAAGAAAAATCCCTATACCACACCAAGAGTCGAGCTCCGGACCACTAGTCCATGGTTGGGTGTCCTATCATCTGATTCTTAGTTTACACTTAGAAAATAACCAAGAAAGTAAAATCTGCAACCATAAATCTTTTTTATGTTTTGTTTTATGAGTGATAATATTAATAGAATATTGCACTTCAGATTCCAGAACATTACTGTCTTATAGGTAATGTGTGAGTAGCATTTTTCCGTGGTTTCCCCAAGTCCCGAAACTGTAAATACAATTTATGCCTAGAAATTCACACAAATTAAATATGTAGAACGTGAATGCCACCTTCCCAAGGCCATATTTCAGCAAAACTACCAGAGCAAGTATACAGAAAGGCGCATCTTGTAACTATGGTCATCTTTCAAAAGATATTCAATTGAATACTACCTAAAGTTTCACGTGAGCAGGAACACAGTTTCCGTGTTAGACTAAATACAGCCAAATTTCCACAATTTAGATATTCACCAACTCGAAAAGTTATGTTAGAACACTGAAAACATTTCTTTACTAGACGATTTAAATGTCTATAGCCATGACAGGCACAGTTATATATTTCCAGTATAGAAGCCGTTTTATTATGTTTTGTTACAGTAGATGCAATTTGGTTTCGAAATCATACTTGATTTTTACAATTTGCTGAAAAAAGATTTATAATTAAACCTTACTTGTTCCAATTCCAATTCCAATTTCTTGCACGGAGTTTCTATACATACCCCATACCAACGTATCCAGGTTATTCATGTTCTGTGTATATAAATTCTAATAATTTTTGAGCAATTTTGTTTTCGCATTCAATTTGGATTACCAATTACATCATCATCCCACCTTGTTATATGCACTACTTTTATTATTTCTTTGTAATTTACTCCTGGAATTCTAGATTTATTATGCTTTTTGTTATTCTGTTAAAATTCTTCGCGATCACTTTGTATCGAATTTTCTAACTACAGGAAACAGCGGCGGAGGATAAAACAGGGCTTAAATTTTATTTATGAGTTTATTAATGTGTATTTTGCGGGAGGTCAGGTCGGTAAGTAGGCTAATTAAGCCGCTTGAACATTAAAGAAATGACATTTGTCTATTCCTAAAGTAAAGTGTACTAAGAATACTAAATAGGAGATGATAGGTGTAATTATTCCATTCTATTGCTCAAAGAATATCTATTTGTGATTTGTATGTCAGTACCGAGTTCACTCATAGTGTCAGGAGGTTGTTTGAAGAGAAATTCTCAGCTGATAGAATTGCAAGTTATTGCGATCATAACTTAACACTCTTCGCACAGTTTATCATCCGTCAAGAGATAAATTAATTTCTTAAATTGCATTAAGAAAGATAATGAACAATGTCATAAGTAGGTGTCAGAAATGTGTTTCAAATGAAGGCAGGCAAATCCAACATCTTCTTGCCTGACATGGGTGAGTAATTAAGTACAATAAATATATTAGAATTTGTTAGACTATCACTTTAGTGTTTCTACCGCCGACTCTTTCGTTATCCCTCCCATCGGAGTCTAGTGTTGCTCGCCTGGCTGTGAGCGATAGCTTATCGACCAACGCAGTACCCACTACGCTGTCATCAGTCATCAGATAATTGGGTTGGTTCCGATATATTTATGATTCCTAAAATATCAATATTTCTAAAAGCTCATTTACTAAAGTCAATAGAAAATTTTGAGGTACAAATATGACTAGAGATGTGCTATAAACTAATGCCGCCAAAATTTATGACCAAATGTAGGTTCACGCTCACTTGAGGATTTGATACAAGCATTTGATGAGCTGGAATTTTCCACTGGTTCTCCGGATTAAGAGGGAGAAATTCCTTAATGATGAAGCCATCAACGGCAATGGGAGAGAAACGTCTTCTAGACAGTGATAAAGGAAAGTGTAAGAGTAGTCTATTAGAACAATGAGATCATGTTAGGGATAAGTCCTCACAGAGTTCTCTCCATCCTGCAAGTATGTTTAAGGGTGAGGACATTTTCTTTACGATGAGCGATGCACAACCTCTCAGAAAGACAAAGGCAGTGCAATGATGGAAGAAAACTCTAGAGACAAACATTATCGCCGGGTTTAAAATATCATTATATTTGACATATTACCAATTTGGCCCCACCCCCAAAAATTCTAGCCTTCAGTCCTGATATTCCCAGATGAGTAACCAAGTGGGAAATCAGTGATGACAGCTTTCTTTACAACAAGCGGTATGACCACAAAGGTTCAATAACCTTTCCTCATTTCATTAACAATTTACACACATTTCAGTTTATACAGCGTGTTACTTAAAGTTACCGACGCAACTGCGTATCGAATCTAGAAGTAATATTCCATAAACTTTGACATAATTCTGAGTCACTGGATGTAACGAATTTTGTTGGAAAGGAGAGATGTTTATAACTATGACTTTCACTTATTTTAAGGTAGTACATCTTCAGCTGTGTCTTACTGAATGACATCTGCCGTTGAAAGACGAGTTTGTTGAATTGTCAGTTCTAGACCTTCACTTGACGCCTCTTGCTATTTCCTTTTGGGGCTTATTAGAAATTTGTTTGAGACACCGGTGGACCGCTAGACGAGAGTTGAAGCAGTATTAATGAGATGACGTTTAAAATATTATAAAACGTTAGTATAATCAATTACATATATTATAAACAGTATTACAATTAGTGTGTACAATTTATGTGTATTCATGTTAGTAGTTAAGTTATTTTTGTATTGTGTATTTCATGGGTAGTAAGAACGAAAAAAACTAGCGGACAGAAACTTTAGAAATAAGCCAGAAAATGTAAATAGTTAATGTGTTTTGTGTGTTGGACAAAGGACAGATGACCATGAGTCTCCTTTGTGTTTGATCCTTTGTATGAAAAAGGGTCGCCCCTTTAAGGCTTCTGGAAAAACTCAGCTTTGTTAGAATCCGAAGGCAAGCATAAAATAGAACAGACAGAAGAATCAAATCATGAGGGTGAAATAAACCAGATATCCCCCCCCCCCACTTGGTGGAATCGAAGGAAAAAAAAAAATTATTGCCTAAATTTAAGGACTATGAAAGGCTCAATCAGGAATGTTGCAATAAATATATGCACGCTCCTCGGCGAATAGAGAGAAAAATTTAAGAGGAATAATAATAGTCGAAATGGTAGGAGATGATCTAACGACCGTATGAGGGGATATTTGATAAAATATTGGGATTTCGAGGCCCGAGGGGTGGAGAAAGAGTTGAGTCATCAGAGAGGAGTTTAGTTATCGAGAGAGTGTAAATTTAGCTATCAAGGAAGTGTGAGTTTAGTGATCAGATAGAGTGAGCTTAACCATAAAACAGAGTGAGTTTTAGCTATCGAGAGAAGAGTCCGTTGAACTATAGAAAGAGAAAGTATAGCAAAAAAGGGGGAGTGTGTTTTGATAGACAATTAGTTCGGTTAGTGCAAGTGTGATCTAAGAACCGCTCAAAAGTATTTAAAAAGGCGACCCTTAATATTGAACAAATGACAAAAGCAAATAAACAGTGTCATCTCCAGTCTTAAGATTTGTTTTCATAAATTACCCAGTTCCCGACTCTTTCCCCCGTTGAGGTCACGAAATTCCAGCGCTCTACCGAATCTAGCTGTGGCATAGCGACACATCGAGACTGTGGCGGGATTGAAGAAGAACTTCATTGATTCTACAAAATACTATGGGTATTCTGATCAATTAAAACATTCTTTTTTCTTCCTTCTCCCCCCCCCCTCATAAAACGATCGCAAAGTTAAAAACGTTGTACATCATCAGCATTATATAAGCAGTCTGGCTGTTTCTGTTTGTTAAACGCTCTGTATAAATCTAAACCTTATACTCTTTCTTTTTGTAATACTTTCCTTATGATAAGATGAACGCTTGTGCACAGTATTTGTGTTTCCTACTGAAATTTAAAACTCTATCATTTATTCTTTGAAATAAAAGAACAGCAAAGCTGTGAACATATAAAGCATTTTGTTACAAAAACATTCTATAGCATTAAGCCGTGTAACTCCCTATAAATTTATAGCAGTTGGCTAGCGGATCGTTTGATAAGTAAGAGTTGGATACCTGCGCTGTGTGTTATTCTTGTGCCTCTGGAGACGGACGTTTTTCTTTTTTTGCAAAATCAATATTCGCGTTAAGCTGACGAACAGAACAAGCCACTATTGAGAAACTCATTAAACTTATTGGATGGAGGAAATGGAGTAAGAAAAGTACATCAAGGGAGCGAAGCAGGTTCAATAAGAAGGTTTTATCATACTTTCCAGTTCCTTATTCCAAATCCACAGATTTTTTTTTGTTCCAAAAATGAAGAAGTTACCTTAATAGGCAATCAAAGCTGCCGGTAATTTCTTTGGAAGTACAGGAGTAAAGAAGAAAAGTTCACTTACGTAAATTGGAAGGAAAGACTAATTAATTAAGAAATATATATGGACCTTCCTGATACAAAATTCATGAATGTGCAAAAATATAGGTGTTAACGTCAGAGTTATGTCCTGAGTTCGATTCTCTCTATCGATAAAATTGAATAAGACTTTTTTGGTGTTCTTAGTCGCGAAGGCGCATTTGAATTTGCAGTGAAATAACTTACAGTTAAAAACAACAAGGTAGATATTACAGGAATAGCTACGTAACTCCATGAGGCTGTCCGTCCTACAGAAGATGAACTGATTACTATAGTTAACATCTAAACGCTAATTCAGTTAAGCTGTGAGTAATAATTTGTTGTGCTGATTATATGAACATGAATTTTTAAGCGCAGTGAATCCGGTGAGGAAAGTTTAAAAAAAAAAAAAAAAAAAAAAAAAAAAAAAAAAAAAAAAAAAAAAAAAAAACATATTTTCTGTTTTATCACCATTCGTTTACAGGAGTAACAGGCTTAATATTCATATTGAAAATAAGCTGTCATACATTTTATCTTAATACAATTTATCTATACATTTGATAACGGATGCTCAAATTACTATTTTAATATAATATAAGGTTTCTATCCTAAATAACAGAACTTAAATCTATATAATTTGAAATACAATTTCTTATTGCATAAATTAAATTCCATTTCCATATAAATGGAAATGCCAAATATTTATACCAGTTGTTAGCAGTCATATAGTAATCAATAATTGCTAACAAAAGTCACTGTTTAAATCATACTGCGAAATAAACACAAGAACTTAGTAGAAACATAACCATAAGAAACAAGCTTATTATTCATTATGGTAATATGGTAAGAGAAAACATATAGAAATTATAATAAAATAAGGTTCGGTTTATTGGTTTAGTTTAGAGACAATCTCTGCATTAGGTTGGCCAGAAAGCTTTTCCCTATAAACGGTCTCTTCATGTGTCTCTCAGTTACTAAGCAACACGTTATTTGTTTATATTTGCTGAAAGCATTATTTTGAACAATGGTTTAAGATGAGTTTATTCTATTTATTATGTTATATATCCAGTAAACTCCAAAACTAACAAAAATTTTCCGCAACAAAATAGAGCAGTTCGCATTCTTCCTAGATACATTTTGAGCAAATGCTTGGGTGTTCAGCTGAAGAAATATGTCAGGTAGAAGGTCAGTATGAGAACATCATCGAACTGTTTAGGAGATTTAATGATGAGGATACTCTAGATGACCTTCAGCAGATAATTTTCAGGAAGATTTGGTATCTCCAAAATAACAGTAACTGTGCATTTGCATCAAACTTGATATAATGTATAAAAGTCGAAGAGTAGGTCGATATGGACATATCGAAGATTAGATCCAACGAAGAGTTGACATTTGCAAACAACTTCTTAAAAATTGCCTAGGCGATCGATTCTAGAAACGCATTGTGACATGTGATAAAGAATTGCTCCTGTTCCGAGAAATTCTGAGAAGAAAAAGCAATGACTCTCTTGTGGGGAAGAACCTCAAAGTCGTTTTGGACAAAAGATAATGATTTGCATTTGTTGGGACTTCGAAGGTGTTGTCAGTTTCAACCTGATTTCAAACTTTAGTGGAGTTTGAATTTGAGTGATACTGTGAACAAGTGCAAAGGATCCACGACGTTTTAAGATTCACTATCCGGCTTTAATAAATATAAAATGCGCCATACTGCAACAAGGCAGTGCTGCTGCCCATAGATCAAGTTTGACGCTACAAAATGTCCATGAATTAGAAGGAGCAGAATTACTGTCTCATCCATCATACGGCCCAGATATTGTGACCTCAGAATGCTTTGTTCCGGTCCATGGTAATATTTCCTAGAGAAAGAATAACCATATGTTGTTTGTTATATTTTGTTAAAGTACCAGCTATAGCATGAAACCCTCTGGCCAATCAAGAGTAAAGTAGCTTGTTGAGTAGAAAATTATCGAAAGTATTTACTATTATATAAAAAAAGTGTTTTCCATGCAGATTTCATCTGAATCGAAAACTTATTACAGATTTGAGTTGGACTGCATTGACAAAGATAGGGTTTAAAATAATCATGTGAAATGTTGCGGATTGTTATTTTCTGCTCATTCTGCAACTTACAACATTTCTTTGTAGCTTTTCTTGAACATGCCATTTTAACAAACTATTTTTTTAAAATGTTTCATTTATTGTCACTTTGATTGTAATGGTCTTCTCGCGGCGTCTAAAAGTTGTGGACTGCGTACTACAGGTGTAAGTCTGTACGGATGAATGAAATGAAATGAATTAATGATGGGGCAAATGACCTCGAAGTCCTTGACACCTTAAAGCTAGTTGACTTCACCTTCTCAAGGTAAGGGAAAACTCCGAAAAAACAAATCTTACCCAGACAGCTTTATATGACCGGGATTTGAACCAATAACCTGTGGATTAGTAGTCGAAACGCTACTACTAGACTACTGAGGCGATCTTAAACTCTTTTGTTAGTGAATAAAGAATCAAAACCTATCATATGTTTTACCGACGAAAATGCTGTTATCTGGTCTTTTAGTTTACTGACTTCATCACAAAAGCCTGCCGTTTATAAAGTCTAAGAGATCTCTTAGTATGTACATATTGTATAATCTATAGAACATCAACGTAAAACAATTCGATTGGTTTAGGGCAGTGCTAATAGGAATATTATATTCATTGCACGTTACTACCGTAGGTAATGTTTACTACAGATTGCTTACGGAGAGTTGCGTCTGTCATGAACTCATGAATATTTAGAGGAAGGTGTACTAAATCTACAAGCAAATCAGGAAATGTTATTGGAAAATAATTAGCAGAAATGAACTATTAGATATGTGCATGGTCATGCACAGGCACTGATTAGCAAATGTTAATAAAGTAATAAAGTTTATTTGCCCAAATCTAGGTTGTATACAGCGCGTTACTTAATTGGCGGGAAACATTTGGAGGTAGAAATATGTAATACTGTTTACATGAGTGTTAGACAACTTAATTTACAGTAATTATTGTTTTATATCATTTCACCACACAGATCACAATCAGACTATTGTAACCAAAGTTTAATAAACGTTTTGCGGCTCCCGTGACATTTTTGTAGTTTTATTACTATTCCGGTTGGATGTTAACTTAAACTCCACTAATTTTTTTAATAAATTTTGTCTGTGATGCATGCATCATGGGGCATCAACATGCAGAACAAACGGGTAGGTTGTGGATGGCTTAGCCTGTTCTTTTTCCTGACCTCAGTTCATGGATTCCTACTAATGAGATTATCTAAAGACCGTCGTACATTCCGCTGTATTGACAGCATTGGAACAAGGATGTCAGCTGGCAAGGTAAACAGTTGGTTCATTGGAGACAGACGATGGCACTAGTTTATATTCAAGCTTAAAATGGTAGGCTATATAAAACACATCAATAATATTAAGAACTGTAGTAAAATGAAAGTTGGACACAGTGTATACATGGAGATCCTAGTATTTCTGCTGTTACTTTTCAAAGGTGTAGCTGCATCTGAAAAAGGAACACGGAAAATGAAAGACGGTAGCTTCAAAATGTGAAAATCGTGCAATCTTATTTCTTTTTAACGATTTAAGTGTACTTCTGATGAAAATTGTAGCAGAATAGATGCAATACATGGAGTGTGCTTAGAGTTATATATGACTAATGTTATAGAGTGTTATATGACTAATGTACATACAACTGCAGATAAAAATATCCGCTCCCAGAGTTCAAGTTAAATTCATGTATGTCGGTAGGACTAGGTAAAGGTGGATTAACAATTGAGCGAATTTGTTTTCGTTTCCTGTGAATGTGCGAGCAATTATAATTCCATTTATAAGATAATGTAATAATAATAATAATAATAATAATAATAATAATAATAATAATAATAATAGAGAAACGAGCGTAGTGGCTCAGACGGTAACGCCTGGGACTCGCATTTAGTAAGTCCCGAATTCAAATCCTTAGGAGCCCCCACCCTGACCTTGGGGTTTTACGTGGTTTCCCTGGTCATTTAGGCGTGTGCTGGGATGGAACTTTACCTTCCAAAAATTTTCAGTTTCCGCGTTTCAAAGTTACGGATTGAAAGTGGCAGGAGAGGTGAGTTGGGTGTAAAGTGAAGGTGGCTTGCACATTGGATAGGTTTCTGCTCCGGCATCTAGTACAGAAGCAGTCCTTCTGAGGCTGGAATTCCGTGGGAGGTCGAGGTGTTCTATATGGAAACATTAAAAATTGCGTATAGGAATATATCCAACTCAGGATCCTTTTCACTTTATGTCTCCCTCACGCAACCCTTCCTCTCATAAGTGTCTCCCATTGGGGATGTAAACGTAAACGGACAGTCCTTAAGCCAGGCTGAGGGTGGCCGAAATGCCTCTGCCGTCCTAACAATCCAATCCATTCATAATAACACATAGACATTAAGCTCTCCACTTATGACTAGATGGATCAAATATTATATTACAAGAGATGAAAATGTAAAATCTACCAAGAGAAAGAAGTCAGTTATTCCTAAAGAAGGGGAAACTAAAATAAGGAAGTTGATCAAGTGGAGATCGAATGTACGACCTCTTGCACCGCTGGACCGTGCAATATCACTGAAAAACCTTCATGCACGCAAAATGCATTACGAAAAAGACATACAAAGGTTGGTAGTTTTCGTAAGTTAAAATGGAGATGCGTATCGAAATGGACTTGAACTTATTTAGGCTTCAAGAATAAGTAAATGCAAACAAACACGCTCACGCTACTCATATATCTGCAATGTAAACTAAGACAATATTAAACAGCTTGCAGATGCTTCCTGCATTGGAAGTGAGTTCACTTGAGGCTTTTCTTCAAATCTTCACATATCTGGAAATCACATGGAGATGGGCCTGTAGGACAGACGATGTGTTTTTTCCCAGCTCAGTCAACCACCTTGGATTTTTGTTTTTGGTATTTATTATGAGATGTTCAGTGTTTTAATGGCATTTAATGCCTGTTTGTACTACTGAGGCACCACAGGCGGTGGACACTGATGTTACATGAGATGAAATGATATATTGGGAAAGGATTTTTTTAAGGAAGGAAACGTTCCAGGCCTAAGTTTAGGGTACCTTCCCGACATTTGCTATTAATGAGGACTGAGGAAAACCTGGGAATAGTTTCAGTCACCGAAGATGGTCCTGGCGGGAATCTAACCCCAGACCTCACGAGTCAGCGCCTTAACGACCTTGGCCATCCGTGGCGGTGGATGTTCAGTGTACAGTGTATTGATTTAATGATCATGACCCCACGAATTCACTAAAAATGACCTTTATATTGTATATATTTTATACATGTTCAGCTATACAATCAAAACATCTGCCGTCGAAAAATTCAACTATAATGACATATAAGGTAGGTATAGTGTAAAATCTTTCTTTTTTATTATAAAAACCATTGTTAGTGAACTCCTGGAGCCATGATCATAAGATCAATATACATTACCATGACGACACACTGATTATTTTATAAGAAATGCTAAAAGACAAAAATCCAAAATTGTTGACAAAAGAAGAAATTTAACTGGGAAAAAATATATCATCCTCTTATAGGCCTATTTCCATGTGGTTTCCAGATATGTGTGTGAAGATTTGTAGCAAAGCCTCAAGGTAACCCATTTCTATGAACAAAGCACCCTGAAGGCTATTTAATGTTGTCATAGTTTCTAGTTTAGCTAAATTGATGTAGTGAATATCTGTCAAAGTGTAGTATCACAGTGATAGAAGCACGCTAAGAACGACGAAAGTGTTAAGGGGCAGGTTTAATTCTTTTTCTTCATTAATTGTATATGACTTATTTTATCACTTTTAAAATATAGGTAAACCTTTTAATTATATCAAATTAAAAGGTTTACCGTTGGGCATTTTAGATAACTTAAAATAAAATTATATTCAAATATGGATTGAAAGCCTGACAAAATATAATTAGATATGGGCTACACAGAAAGGATTTTATAATCATTATAACAATTGTTCTCTACAATTAAAACAACATCAATTATTCATTTTTTATTTATAACAATTAAAGTAATAATTGAAATTTGGGAATAACACAGATGGGTACAAATGATTATCGATTTAAAGTACAAGTAACTGATGCTTAATGAAATTTATATACTATATGTAATTAACACTATCAGAGTGAGAAACTAAACATTGTTGATTCAATACATATAACTTTTAAACTTGAGCTTCAATTCTGAACATCAAGGATTCTACACTCCATTACAGTCTACATACGCTCGCAGAAATAATGTCATTTGTTTGTTTCGTTCAAGGGGCGAGATGAGTGAAAATGGCTGCCTTTGAAAACATGGACGCATTTTGTGTGCATTCACCAGTCCGGTAGTATGCAACGGTCTTTCCGAACAAAGTTTGGTGCATATCCACCCAGTGTGTATTTAATTGATAAGAGGTACTCCAATTTTAAGAAAAGTGTGGTACACGAGAGGTGTTTAATTATTTATTAATTTTCTACTCGAGCTGTGAGCATATTGAAATAAGTCTGTGAATAAAGTAACATGTTTTAAGGTTATACAACTCAGTCTCAGCTCAGTACAACTTTAACATTGGCAAGTACCTGGAGATACTTTGAAAACCTGAAAAGAAACTGCGTGGTTTGGAACACGGTGATAACATTTCTTACAAAAGCAGGGAAGTGACGAAGAAGATACATGGCTGCAATTAATGGCAAGTCTGTATCATCATACCATAACCTCACATTTTGGAGCAAGCAGTTTAAGTGGGGTAGAATGTCCATCGAGGGTGACCATCACACTGGGCGGCCTGTAAAAGCAACTTGCAGAAAAATATGCTAAAGAGTGAAAATTTAGTTCTAACAAAGAGATGATTTAACGTTTACCGAATAGTAGAAGAAATGCACATTTCGGCAGAAATAGCCTGGGAAATAATTTACGAAATATTAGAAAAATTGCTCCAGTGAAAATGACAAACATTGAGTTGGACCCTCGGATTTTTCCCTCTTCTGAATTTGAAAGAAATTTCTTCGTGGACAACGGTGGTTGTAAATACCTGTTTTTCAGACCAACCAGAAAATTTTCTTTCTAAGGACTTATAGTTATTGCAGGAATAGTGGATGAAATGTACTGAATTGTTATAGGTTAAATTAAAAAATATAAAAATAATTGATGTGTGTGATTTCTTCTCAGGTGAGTTTATTATGAACAGCTTTGTATCTGTGCGAAAATATCAACTGGATGGCAGCCAGTAAGTATGGGAATAGTAAAGGGAGTACATGCAAATTTCACACGCATTCAGCATAACTCCGTTAAAGGCAACAGGAAGCTGAAAACTGTCGGAAGATTTTGCGCAAACGGTTGCGGTATTGTCCATACCGACCACAATATTGCTTCAGGACTTAAAACCGAAAGACAAAATGCAACAACATTCTTCTGTGAGAGTATGCATAGCTGAATTTTCATTCCACATTCCCGAGATCTGACGACCTGTGATTTTTCTATTTTGTGGGGGTTTGTTGACGACAAAGTCTACGAGCCATCCGCAGCACATATCAGCTTGATCTTATGATAGAAGACAGTGCAGCAATTTATAATACCATGTTACAACATTTCTGGCATGAATTTCACCGTAGACTATATGTTTTCCGGATTATCTATGGGGCTCACATTGAACACCTATTTAGTACAAAAACCTCTCCATTTATATACAAATTTTTCTCTATAAATTTCATTAAACTTGAGTTAAAATTGGTAATAGCATTTGAACTAACGCTGCATATTCAGTTCAAAAGATGCAGCCCCACTGCATAGCAAGGGGGACGAGGAAAGTCTTACTTTATGTGTACACATTGTATTAAGTTTGGAAAACATTGTAAAGTTTAAATAGCGGAGTTGACAGTGGCTGAAAGTGCAGAAGCTGGTACTGAGATGTGACGTAACATTTTCCCTCGCGAGTCAGCATACGTTATAGAGTCTCGTGAGTTTTTGCCATGTTTTATTTTGAGGGAAAAGAATCTCTCTTTTTTCCCCCTTTTCCATTTCACCCTTTTCTCATTTGATTTTATTTTTATTCCACATTATTCTTCCTTTTTCTCTTCTAGAATAAGGGAATGAAACGTGGGAGGGAAATAAAGAAGAAAAAAGAAAGGAAAAAGAGAGGATGGAAAAGAGAATTTATAACATGAGAACAAACAAACTAATTAATGATGAACGGGGGAACAAACACCAGAATTCACACCTTGGTTAACTTTGCCTCATATAACTTACTTTGATTGTGAGGTTTGTATTATTCTACAAGCAGCAATTATTGTTTAAAATAAATAAATTTAAAAGATTAATCCCAAACATAATTTATGTAATAACAACATTAATTAAAGTGCTTTATTTAGATTACTTTATTTAATTTATTTAAATAAGACGTTATTTACTGCCACGAGTGGCCGAGGAGTGGTTGGTCTGGACTTCCAATCCTATTAGAATCGCCCTGTCTGGCTGAGGTTTTTTCCAAATTTTCAACAGTCCTCATAAAAGGCAAAAGCTGCGGAGGTACCCTAAACTTAGGCTTGGAACTTTCCTTCCTTCCGCGTTTTGGAATGTGCACCACCACATTACCACCGAGGTGTACGTGCGTACCTTGATGACAATCTTCTAAAGGCACTGGATAGGACGAAGAGATCCGATTGAGTTTCCATCGCGTTCTCCGGATCTAACTCCGTTGGACTTCTGCCTATGGGGAACTCTTAAGAATGTTGTATACCGTAGAAAACCAGCTACTCTGGCAGCATTTCGGAAAAAATTGAAACGGCATGTGCTGCAATCGCCGAGGACACTATCGGAAACGTTGCTCAATCAGTAGTTCAACGTACTCAGAAGTGTATCGACGCCGATGGTGGGCATTTTGAGCAACTGTTGTAATTGTAAAAGTCTATGATGATTAGTGCTCATCGTTTTCTGTTTGTGTGAATCAGTTTTGTTATGGTAAAGCAGTTTTTTCTTTGCTTGAAGTGCGTATATTTTTAGTATATAAAAATATATCTTTCACTCAACATTACTTCCTTTAGTAAGAGAGACGCTAGCATTACACAATAAACACTTGGGTTTTTCTTTGTTTCCAAAAAAGCAATACTGGTACACCCATTCACTGTTAAAGCTATAACTTCTTTGTCATTTTAAGGAGAGTTATGCTTAAAATAGAACCAATTAATAACAGAATAATTTAGAGTTTAAAAGGTATTGAAAAAATTCTTAAAACAATTTATCACATAACCAGGCAGTCAAAACGTATTTCACAAGTTCACAAGTTATACTGAATGTTAGCCTGAAAGCAAGGAAATTAGAACATTCCTATTGAAAGACTGTTTTAAATCTTTTGTTTATTATTTGCGGCTTATATTTGTTAGAATTAAAGTTATTTTGATGGAAAATTGTGTATCCCAATGTCGTCTTAGTAGGTAGTTTATGGCACTGCACTATAGTGAATCATAAGAAATTCTGTTTTGCCGAATAAAAAACCGCCATAACAAATTTCCTAAGCTTGAAGACGGTGCATTAAAAACGAAAATTAATAATCTTCATTCAAATTAAAAAGTTGTCTTCAAATATTAATTAAAATTTAATTTGGAAATTAGTTGGAAGGGTGGCATGGCGGACGACAAGGTGTGTCGCGTTGGACAGGGCTGCTTGAGGTTAATTCATCGCGAATATAACTGGACTCTGAGGCTGTATCTAAAGCGTATTAGATATACT
Source organism: Metallyticus violacea (assembly GCA_030762175.1). Lineage (NCBI taxonomy): Eukaryota > Metazoa > Arthropoda > Insecta > Mantodea > Metallyticidae > Metallyticus > Metallyticus violacea. The sequence continues at coordinate 107,033,552 of CM060832.1, forward strand.
GTACATATTTGGAGAAAACAAATAAGGTAATTCAACAATTGCACAATTGACTTAAGGTGCTATGTTCAGAAGAGGATCCTACAGTTGTACATACACGCAGCTGTATACATGTCAAACAGCAGCAAAATCACATTACGTGTCTTAACCGAACTTATGTATTTGCCTGGCTCATGCTTTCAACGAGTAGGAGCATTTAGCAGATCTAAATTGCTCAGATCAATTTCATTAATCAATCGGCAGTCCGAAACGGGAGAATTTGGTTATGCCTGTTCAAAAAGCCATGAGAATAATGAAAACGGAAAGTTAGCGCTGTACCAAGTGAAGTAGGTAGAGTAACTTCTACTAAAGTGCAGGTTGTGCTGAGAAAGAATTAATTTTAGAACTCTCTCGAATATTATTGCAAGAGAATCTCTATATGAATACACAAGTAACATCTGTGCGTATAGTCCGAATGCCAGAAAAAAGACAATGCGTGGTTCCAGATCAATTACATAATTAACAGTGCATTCTCTTCCAGTGTAACTAAGAGACGCTTATACTTAAGCACTTATTCCGATGTACCGAGGTCGTTAAGGCACAAACTCGTTAGGGGTTCATTCGACCGTCCTCAAGACCTGTTTTCCAGGTTTTCCTCAGTCCTTATAAATGGAAAATGCATCCCTTAATAGTCATGAAACACTTCCTTCTTTAAAAAACATTTTCCATGTCCTTATTCAAAATTTTTCTTTTCCATCCTATTATCTCGTCTTATGTATTATCAGTGTCCATTACCTATGGTGCCTCAGCAGCTAAAATGGACGTTAACACTATTTACAAATTATGCCTACTATTTCCCTTATGTAACGACATCATAAAATAGAGCAATGAAATAAAACAAAAATGTTGAATTTTGGCCAATCACAGCCTAATATCGTAGTGAAATTATAGGGAATTTTTATCAAATCTCTTTACTGTACGAAGTATATTTGACTTAGTCAGTATAGCCCCTGTAAATCACTGACGTGTTTTCAATAATTATTGTACATTTAATTAATTCATTTAAATTGTTTTTGCTTATTCAGCCAAGCAGTCTGAACTTATTTTGTAAATTACGTAATAACACTTGCCTAAGCAACCATACATTTTAATAAACACTTTGTTCAGAACGGTAAAGTTTATCCCGATGATATTAGTAAATCGAACAGTAGCGATTGCAAAAGTCGACTATCATCTATTTCAGTAGGTAGATAATCTTAATCAAGAATAACATTTTATACAATTGTTAATATGCTGAATTTCCAATATATATTACTTTTATTTTATTCTGTTTATAAATGCCCTAAACCTGTATTTGACTCTTCTGTTTTAGCATTACTGACAATCAAAATTCGCCTGTTGCAAGATTTCTTGAAAAGGTTAAGTATTCATAAACAAATATACAAATTATTACAATTTTGTAAGCCATGTCTATAGAAATTATATTTAAATGCTTATTTTATTCTGAAATATCCTAAAAATATCACTTGAGGATCTGAGCTATCCAGGGCGCTCACTGTGTTCTTAAATTTATCGGCAATCTCAGACTCTCTTGTGATATAACTTGCGATGATTCTACAAATAATTACTACATATAATATTTATAGTAGAACGATTATTTTAAGACTGATTATTTTGAAATTACAGGTACGAATTTCTTAGTCTGTCTAATTGCAACTTAACAGAGAATAAATCACACATTTTTTCATACATGTATGAACTTTTTGTAAATATTTTAGATTGCTGCACTATATATTTAGCCACATATTTAAACGATTAAGCAACAAATTTACATACATATTTCTCAATGTGATATAACATAAAACCAGGCATGGTCAGGAGGTGTGTCGCAATACAAAAACGTATTTCTTGAACTGCTACGTGTACTCGCCCTTCCTCTTGCAACCCCCTGCAACGCATCAGGTCTACTGCTGTTGTTTTGATGTCAGCCGGAGCACTGAACGATGGTGGATTAGAGACGCAATATCAGTCGAAACAAAGCCAAGGAATTGGAAAAATGGAGGTTTCATAATGAAAGGAAAAACAAAATTTTTTGCTGTCAATGTGACAAAAATGATATTCGATGCTTGATATGTTGTAGAGTGCTATAAAGTAATGATCGATTTCATTGCACAACATGTTATCTAGATTATTATTATTATTATTATTATTATTATTATTATTATTATTAAACGTACGAATGCAGGAGTTCAATGATTCGCAAAATTACTGGATATAAAAGAATGATGTGATTTAGAATAGATGGGTAATTCGATAATTTAGGAAAGGAGAAGAGATAACTTCTACTCTCAGTGTCTAAGAATTCTTGTTAAATTTAGAACCTCTGAAAGGAAAGACTACTTAGGTGCTGTTAGAAAATCTATGGAGATCCAAAACAATTTGCAATGGACAAAAATATATCTACTGTAACAGATGGTATCTCCACCATGAAATAAGGTTCAATCCCGGCCAGGGTCGATAGATTTATTCGGGCGTTTAAAAACTAAGTATGGATTCCTTCGGAAGGGAAGCAAAACCTGGGGTCCCATTTCGTAGATTTACGGCACGAAAAAGTTCCTTAAGCCTGAAAGAATGGGGGTCTCTGAACAAAATTTGTCGGCCGTTTCACGCCCTGAATTGAATGGGATGCTGATGACCTGAGATGTTAAAGAGGGTCCGTAAATAAATCAAATCAATAAATTAATGGATGCTGGATTACTATGTTGATGTTTTTCACATTATAAAACACGAGTTTTCTGAACACATGTTTACGTGTTTTAGAATGATAAAATATAACATAACTTCATTTATATTCAGTGCCCGCAAGGCAAAATAGAAATCAGTGAAAACACACTGGTTTACAAGCTGTTTGTTAAGAATAAAAAAAAAAGTAGGGTGTTGACATGATCTGATATTTTTATGCAAAGAGAAATATGGCATAAGTTTCCATACCGCATGGAAACCATATCTGCTTCCACATACCTTTGCGAACATTATTTAAGCCAACGTTGCCAAAAAATAAACACAGGTCATGCATATAGAAGAATCTTCCTCCTGCTTAGTTGCATGTGGCTAAAACAGATATTACATCTGATTTGATCTGATAATGCAACCTGCGTGTCAAAAGGACTTACATTCCTTTGAAACGCAGTCTAGTAAAATTGTATACTTTCTATTTACTTTAAATTCACCAGTGATAATAATGTCCTGATTTTTGAGTGTCTTATACGAGAATGTTATTTTTTAATTTTTTATAAAAACACCACACATGAAATAAATATAATGAATGTCAAATATGTGAATCGCCCTTTCTCTGGATTTCCTATTTGGTTATGGATGTTGCATTTTTCGGTGTATCGGCCCACACTGTTGCTCTAGAGATGAACAATGCGAATCCATGGTCCTCTTCTATGACGTTATCAGTGGTGCCGAGGCCTTAAGGATTGTCCATTGCAAATCTCAGGCATAAGAGCCCAAATAACAGCGACTTTGTCGGGACGAAGGACCAGTGAGCCAGTACTAGAGGACCGGACGATTCGTTAATAATGAATGAATGAATGAATAAATGAATGAATGAATGAATGAATGAATGAATGAATGAGTGTATTTATTCAAATTAACATACATGCTAATAACTCTGCAAACTTCGTACGTACATTTCATAATGCACAAAAAGTACATTACTTAAATAATTAAGTAAATATGTCACATCTCCATTGCTTAACGCAGTTAAAAATAACAATGATAGTTGGAACCGTTATGTGGGATGGTATGGGCGATGACTTCTCTGATTTATGTTATACACCTAAGTCGATTTAAATGCGGACCGCCATCAATTGGGCCAGCAGTATTGGTGTCTGCAGGATGTTGTCTCCAGTCGCTGTGATGCATAGGCTGCCGTTGTTCATTTATTATTCCTACCGTTCCAAAGAAGGAATAATACTTACCTCAAGTTGATATGCTGGTTTTATTGACCCTAGATAAAGGGGAAGAAAAAGATGGGTTGCTGAAGTAAATGAGTACTCGCCGAAGGGTATATTGAATACACAATTTATTGAATAACTTTTAAGTGCCTAAGTGCTGTACCCTTTACCATGGGAATGGAGACTGAATATCTGTTGAAATAGTTTATATATCATAATTGATTACGTTGAATCAAACAACTAAATCACGTAAAGCCTTTAACATGTCCTACTGTTGTCCAAGTTAGACTTCACGTATTTCACACTCACTTTCACTAGTAAATTCACGAGTCCTATTTCTGCTGAAATTATACTTGCAATTACACAATGTGTAGCAGTAGAATTGAAACTCAGAGTGACCCTGTTAGACTTAGAGTGGAACTTACGACCTCAGATTGCCTACATATATGGAATTTGATTCCGCTAGGCTGGGACGCTCATGTCCGCCCAATTTTACAAATCGTCGCTTTTTAAAAATTCATGCTCTCTAACTTGTTACTATTACATTTTATTATTCTGGTTCGTTCTTTTAATACTTCTTACTAACGCATATATGGGATTTTTAAACTTTCTTACTGTTTGGGTGTTTCACCCCTACGCGTTATTGTGGACTCCTACGCACACATGGCTTTTTCAAAAACGGTAGCTACTCCTGTAACAGATCTCTTTCAAAATGCCGAACAATGGCACGTTCGTACAAAGAAAAACCTTGACTCTACCTTCCTTCTTTTGTGAGAGGCTTCACAATGATCTAACGGTGTCAGGCACTTCCTAAGTTACACAAGTCTTGTCTTACTAAAATATTAAGTAATACACATCAAACACTTCCCATGATATTTACATATTATATACATAAATACACAAGTATCCAATGGCGAAAATTCAAACAATAACTGTTATATGCACAGTAAGATTAATTACAAGAATTACAATAATAAACACCTTGTTAAAAAAAGATTATGATGAAGGGTGGCCCGTGAGCCCATCATGTGTTGCTACTCTTCTGCTGTATATATTTAACCTTTGTAACGTTTTCTGCCGAATTTACTTTACGATGATGAAGCCAATACAAACTATGTTACTCAAAATAATTATGTCGCATTGAAAAATGAAGTATATAATTGAAAAGTTTTGCTGAACATAAAATGAAAATGTATAAGAAATATATAAGTACAGAATTTATATATAATATCTATAGATACAAGATCTCATGGGAATAATTATATTTTTATTAATGTTCACTGCTTCCATAACGTAACAATGTTGTATAACTCTTTAAAATGCGATTAGGAGTAATTAGGAACTGAGCGAAAAAATGGAGAACTAAGGTAGGCATCTGTACATTACGCAATATAATACATTTCTTGTAATATCCTTCTCCATAATGATTATGAAATAGATTGTTTAGATAGAATATCATAAACACTGCATAGTAATAATAATAATAATAATAATAATAATAATAATAATAACAATAATAATACAACTACTTTAATGAAGCTACGAAAACTTTAAAAATTTTCATAATAATTGTAGAGTAATGCAATTAATTTAAATAACAACATTATAACACAACAAAATATTTCATATACTACAATATATGTATATTGTCCTGAATCATTCTTTGGTAAAAAAAATATGCAGTTCTTCAAAGCGCGCGACTATACGGCACTACTGCACAGAAAACAAGAAAATAATAAAGACCCCAACTGCTGCGTACGTCACACAAAGTACCTGTGACTGGTAAATGAGGTTGCCGCTCAAGCTTAGCCCGGCCCATGCACATCTCTCTGTTGCTCTAAAACGTTATAGCCACAAAGCAGCAAACAAACAGATTACGGTAAGGGCTGAAAAGTAAAATACAAGCATACTAAAAGCTACAATGCTAAAACGTTTAAATGTGTTATTATTCAATAAATAGTTTACCATTTTTATTAAATTCTTTCCATCAGACTTTCACTTACGGGACAATAGATTAACACTTGTAAAATAATGCATAAGGTTTTAAAAATGTATGAAAAGTTACATTTTTCTATCATTTAAAACATCTTAAATAAAAAATCTCTCCTTCTTTCGTTTTTAGCCAGGTGCGCCTTCACTTGTTTTGTACCTGGTAAGTTTTCCACAGAGAGAATTTTGGAAGGTAGCAGTTGATGTTGGCTTCTGATGAAACAATTTCTTCTCTTACGAACAGGGAGAGAGGGAAGAGTTGATTCGGGAGGAGGGAGAAGATGGAGGGGGTAAGCTCTCGTGTCAATAGCGGTCCAATATGTCAACTAAAGTGCTGCGGCTTCTAGAAAATGGAGGGGGTCTTTTCCTCATGGCTAGCATTTTCTTTCTTTCTTTTTTTTTTTCCTACGTCCTCCGTCCCTATCCACTCTCTTTCTCTATGATATCATCCTTCTCCATAGTTTGTTACATGAAACGAACTGGAAGAAATACTTCGTAGTGGGAGGAAGAGGAAAAAGTATAAACTCTTTTCCTCTTAAGATCAGCTGTTTCCATTGTTTGAGTAGAAAATACATTTAAAAACATTGGTAACATTACTTTAAAGGCAACACTTACCTATAGCAACTTTAGATGTATCTTCCAAAAAAGCTGAAAAGTACTTTTAGAGTAAGAGTTCATTTTTAAACAACGAAGTGTAAAGAAGCTTGTCAATATTTCTGTCTTTGCCAATATGACAACCGAGAGTGTTTAAGGTAAGAACACGAGTTTCGATTCCCACCGGGACCATTCTCCTCGATTGTGGCTTTTTCCAGGTTTTCCTCAGTCCTCATCAATGACAGGTGCCGGAGATATACCCTATTCTTGGGTCCAGAACGATTTTTTTCAAAATAAAATAAAAGTCTATTTCACTTCCCATAAACGATGTAGGTATTACCAGTATCGACCAACCGTGCATATATATATATATATATATATATATATATATATACTAGTGTTTTTTAATTTTATTTTGGTAAAAAATAAAGGCCCTGTAAGAGAACCAAAGGAATGAAAGGAGAGAGCGCAAAATTCGCGTAAATATCCATCCAAAAGGAAACCACAAAAAACTCCAAGGTCAGGATGGCCGGCCCAAAGGAATTGAACCGGGGATCTCAAGCGCTAAGTCCCCCCGCTCAGTGCTCCAGCATGAAGTCATCACAGATCTACCCAATACACAATTTTCGTAAGCGTTTAACTTCTTGTTAACTGCCAAGATCTTTGGAGGCGATGGCTTAAATAAATGAAACATTACGGCAGAGCCCTTGGGATATAAAACCAGGTGCTTCACGTTTACTGGCAATATGTCGTGATCAAACCTGCCAGCTCTCAAGCAAAAGCGCTAAGATCTGAGCCAAGGCGTCAATGAATCCTCTTCACTAGGAACTCACAGTTACCATGCCTACTGATTTCCATGTCCTGCGCAAGGAATTTCTTACTTTATTCTTGTTCTTTTTATCCTTTCTTTTCTTCTTCCTTCTTCCCTCTTTCCCTTTTCTTTTGTTTCCTCTTTCTCGTTCTCGTTCTCGTTCTCTCTCTCTCTCTCTCTCTCTCTCTCTCTCTCTCGTTCTTTCATTCGTTCATTCAATAAATGTTTTCTTGTTTTCTTTCTTTCTTTCTTTCTTTCTTTCTTTTGTTTTATTTTCCCCTAAGTTTAATTTCTCTTTCTTCTCTCTTTTTATATCACTCGTGTTTTCATATTTCTTTTTCTCTGTTTCTATTTTTTGTTTCTCTTGCTTTCTTTTGTTTCCTGTGTTTTGCTTACTTTATTTCTTATGCTCTCTCCTTCTCTCTTTCACTTTAACTTTCTCTCTGACTTTCACTTTTATCTCCTTTTCTTTATTTTCTAATTTCCCTGTGCTCATTCCTTTCCATATTATTATTTCTCTATCCCTCTTTTTTCTTTCTTTTTTCGAAGCATTTTATTGTTATTTTTTTTCCAAATTAAACTCTTCGATTTCTGATTTTTTCCCATGGGTATAGAAAGGTAATTATATTGTGGACGAGATTAAGGAGACAGTAACCCGATAAGTGGTAAAGATCCTCATGTAGGTATGTTAGGTTCCAAAGGGAACTAAAGGGTCATCATGCTTGTAAGCGAGGATCAGAATCTTGAATAGACATTCACATTCCTGTAACTGTCCTTTTTCTCTCTGGTAGGAAGCACTCATAACTTGGTCAGCTTCTAGGTGTTGTATTCTAACACCCATGGGCAAGCCAAGTGGTCTCTAGGGGAGATAATGGTGCCAGAAATTCTATGGGAAGATGATGTGATATTTTGTAGAAAAGTCCCACATTTTCATATAAATCTTATTTGCGAACATATAAAATTGGGCGAGGAAAGAAAGATGAAGAAAAGACTGTAGTGTATCTACTGCGGAATAAACCGAAGCTGGAACACTTCACATGCACCTTGTGTCACAACAGTTCTCTAGAGGAACCCCCACTCCAGCTTCGGAATGGAATATGGTATCGGCAAGTTTGGATCGATCGTGCCTTCAGACAGGCTAACTAATGACTCAGAGGAAAGTATTGCTCTAAACTTTCCCAAGTGGGGTGCGGATGCGTTTTTCAATAACGGACCAAACCATAAATTAACTGATTGATGGAATAAACTAAGCGTCGACACCTTGTTTACTTTCACTGCAAGACTGTTTCTCTTTACAGAATACAGTTAAGAGCCGGCTGTATTAGATCGTGAGCTTCAGGAAAGGCATTATAAATCCAGGAGCGCGCATACATAGATGGGAAATATATCCTGAAATGACATAAAAACTTAAATAATAAAGAAGTGAAGCTTTAATGAGTTACAAAATTGAATACATTGATAATGAGGTTAAAAAAGACAGCACAAATATTTGCTTAATGAAAATGAATTTCGTTTTTCCTTTTAAAGGATCATGCGCAAGATGTTAACATTATGACAAATCACATACTGAAGAAACTATAACGAATATGGCTGCCAGAAATACCTATAATAATAAAAAAATCAAATAGTTTAACAGTAATAAAATTAGTAAACAATAACAAGTTTTAAAATATGCAATACCACTAACTAATAATAATTTTGAAAAAAATCCTGTATACATGGGCGTTGTTTTAATCTTTCTCTGTACCATTAAAAGAAAAATTTCAACTTCATTACCATTTAACTACCTGACTCTGTATCCATTATTAGCGTTCTACAGTCTTATGAAGTAAGTTTCAATTGGATATATGTAATAACTAAATACAAATATCGTATTAGCTTGAAAGTAAGCCGCACTCTTAAAATTACAGAAGAAAACAGGAAAGAAAGCAATAGATTGAGGGGAAAAGCTACTGCCACATTAATTCTCTTGTTAGGTATCGTATTAACTTCCAAACTAAGATATAAACTTCTGTTTTCGGAAGTATACTGGCATCTAATATTGCCTTATTCACTGTCGCCAATGTTATTCAAATCATCAATCTTTAACTCTTCTTCCACATATGTCGTCCTTGCTACGGTCCAGCGTTTTCTGAACCCCTTGATGGTGAACTCCTATGATATTGTAGATCATGAAGCTGAATCTATTAGTTCACCTTCAAAATGAACTGAATACAAGCTTATGAGACAACAAACACAATCTTAACATTAGCAACCTTTGCATTGTTGCGTCATAAAATGTCGTTTGCTTCGTTTATACAATATTCTAACTCTATTGTTGCATTATTTAAACCTGAGAGATAAACACAAATTTTAAAGATAATACGATATGATGATATTTAGTGAAAACCAAGGTAGAGATTATTTTTTATTTAAAATTTGGATTAAAAATGCATCTAATTTACGGTATATCAAAATCATTATTCATTATTCGTCAATGGAACAATAGGCTCCTTCACAGTACACTTTAATTATTGGAAAGTTTTGCCACTACAGATGACATTTTTAGCTTTAGAGAATCGCTTTCGGTCGTTTGGGAATTATAGTGGTTTCGTGATTTACATTTCAATAACGCAAAATGATTTACTGTCAGACAAGTTTTATGAGTACTTGAAATATTACTAACGTACTTGAAGGAGTATGCATTTAATGCCACAGATAAAAACGATTGGCAGCACTCACAAGTACAAAATTCAGAAAAATTTAATTCTTCCTCAAAATCTGAATTTATATGCCTGCTACATGGTAGTGAGGTTATTTTTGTGTAAGATTTCATGAAAAACTCTTAATCTATTCCAAAATTCATTAATGTGTCCCATAAAGTCAGACACCAGCTGACCCCCTTCCTCGCAGTTTTACATTGAGGTCATTTATGTGATTCGTAATTCTGTTAAAACTGCCAACTGTCGAAAAAAATCTACTTCTGAGCTCATCTACTACCTCTGTAGTATCTGAAGTACAAACTGTGCAAGGAAGTGGGCTATGACTTTCCCTGGATCAAATCATATCTTAAGACATTTCACCTGATTGTAAAGAAGTAGATCTCCATGCTCTGCTTCCTGTTCTTCTAAAATTGACATAATTAACGATGTAAAAGCGCCTTGTTGCCATTCCTTGTCATGTGATAACCCTCACTCCCTTTTTAAAAACTCCATATTGACCTAATGCTTTGCCACAAAGTGCTTGTTGGTGAATAATACAATGAATGCAACCGCTGTCTCTTAATAGTTTATTAATACAGATTTCTCCCCTAACATGGCTGGTGCATCGTCTGTCACAATTGCCGAACTTCTGTCGAAACCTCCGAATTTATCAACAGAATATTTGATAGCATCATAAATGTTCCTTCCTTTTGTTTCATGCAGAGAATACATATAGAGCAGTTTTTCTTAAATTGAATAGTCTTACTGGAGTGTGCGTATAAATATCAAATGTGACCGACTCACATCTGATTGATCTGTACAACGAGAAGAAACAGCAATTTTCATTCTCGTCTGATAATGTTTTTCGACTTGTTCAGCCATATTTGATATTCTTCTTTGTACAGTTTTGTGTGAAAGAGGTACCTATTCATACTGATTTGCCATTTTATTGTCGCCGAAAACCTTTGCCGTTTCGAATGACATTTCTTCATAATAATACCACCAATAAAGGGTTTTTACCTTTGGCCATTTCAAGGGAAACTACGCAAGAACCATGCAAAGTGGAATTTTGGATCGTTCTTACTACGGTGAACATCGTGTTTGTTGCTGTAGTTTCTTCTTTAAGTCTCCAATCAACACAGTTCTAGACTCTCCCTCATATTTCTTGTATTTTCCTTCCTTCATGGTGAATAGGTCCTGCTTAAAGACAGATGCAGACTAAACATTGAAGTTTACCGCGGTTATTTATAATAAAATAATCACTTTCCCACCTGTCTTAGTATCCCCTGATTTTGTGTTCAACCTTACATTTCTTTGTGTTCGTATTGTAAGTTAAATAACTTCATACAAAGTGAATTAACAACTGCAGGACACTTATATCATTTTAAGTTTAACATGTGTTTCTGTTCTAACTCTAGACAGGCACAATGAAGTCACTAGGGTTCATGCCACTCAGTCTTGCTATTATAAGTAAATAATGTCTTTAAAGTTAATTATAATGAGGAATGATATAGTAATTTGAACCTTATAGTAACTGTTGTTTTTGACAGTTTCTTATGGGGCAGGGGCCACATCATAAGGCTTTGGGGGCTGCCTTTTGGAAGCGGGGATTTAGAAATAGCAGACTAAGTAACCAACAAATAGCACAAGTTGCCAGAGGAATCCATATCAAGGGAAATGTGTACATCAGTAAATTGTTGTTCGCTTATAATCAAGTTCTCCTTGCAGCAATCGAAGAGAATTACAATATAGTGATATACACTGAATAAAGCAGCATATGCATATAATTGCACAATATCCACGTCTGAAACTGAAGTAATGGCTTTCAGAGGAAAGGATCCTATAAGATTAAAAAGTGATGTTTTACTTAAGCAGGGGCTACACTTAAATGTTTAGAAAGCGATATAACTTAAGACTATGATAAAGGTCTTTCTAGATATCAACTATATGTAGTACAATCTCAAGAATACTGAAGAATAAAACGAGAAAAGAAACACAGTCAAAATTTTATAACACTATCGCCATTCCTACTTTGTAAAGTGGGAGACAGAAAAATTAGTAATATTCAGTCGAAAGAAATGAAATATTTGCTATCAGTTAAAGAATACACAAGACGAGATCAAATAAGCAACGAAACGATACGAGAGAAGTAAGGAATAACATCAGTTATGTATCAAGTTCATAATTGCAAGAACCGATGGGTTGAACATCTACAGAAGATCGAAAGGGCCAGATTTCCGAAACAAGCTTGGATATAAAGACCAAGTGTAGGAAGAGACACTGATAGATGTAGGTGGTATAATGAGCCGGAACAGGCCATGCGCCTCAAACAGGAAGAAGAAGGAGAAGAAGAAGATGTTAAATATCAATAAATTCAAAATTATTTTGTTAATCTAAATAACATGGATACACTTTTGCCAATTAGTAGCAAGTTAATTTATGGTATTTTGATATAAATCGTGCCTTCTAGAGACGATTACATTTATAAATGACTTCTCAGCCTAGTCTTGTTTATTGAATGCTTTATTCTTTAGGAAACTGTCCAGGTGTTTCAATAAGTGAAAGTCGATTAGTGAAAAATTGGAATATGATGGATGAGTGGTTCAGTTCATTCAGCTTTTGGAATGTTCTTTGTAAGACGTGTGACCGAGGGTTATCATCAAGAGTAATGTCTCGTTATTCAGGGTCTAAAACGGCCGATAAATTTTGATCAGAGACCTCTTCATTCAGATACAAGGCTCTTTTACGTGCCGTAAATCTACGATACGGGACCAATGGAGTTACTTCCCTACCGAAGAAAGCCATACTTAAGATTTTACTCCCTACTAATCCATTGAACCCGTGTACTTGCGTCTACGAGGCAAACGCGTTTACCAGAGACCGTCAGGATCGACAACGGTTTGGTAGGAATTTTTTCCTTATCCTAAAGTCTGGTGGGTTCTATCTGGTGGGTTCTTCTCGGGGGACCTCAGGACATCTCGAATAAGACCTTGGTGTAACCGGGATTGGATCTTGCAGGATTTGTAATCTCTGGAAACGTTAGGGACCAAGGATCCATGTACTTTCAACAACGGTGCACACCACAATCCGTTTGTGGGCTCTCTGAGAGCAGTCTTTGTCACACGACCAGACAATTGACATATTAAAGCAAAGAACTAGGGAAGAAATTCATGCCATGCCAGTAGCTACGCGTCACGGAAAACTTGATTCATGGCTGCGTGAGTGCATTTATTGATTGCGGATTTGGTTTATTTATGGACTTACTTTAACATCTCAGGTCATCAGCATCCCTTTATTTCAAGGCCTAAAACGGTCGATAAATTTTACAAATAGGCCTCTTCTTTCTGGATTCAGATTGTTTTACATACTGTAAATCTACAGTATCTATGTCCAAAAATTAGGGCCTAATTATGATTATGCTTATTGGTCGCTTCGGTGTTGTTGCCCACGCTTATGACACAATTTTTCAGGGTGAATTCTGCTATTTTGTTGATTGGAACTCAACAGGACTGGAAGAGGAGTTCAATAGTGTAAATAAGCACGCGATGGTACTTTATTATGTCCATAATTTTCGCATCCTCTGGTGTTTTGCGTACAATAGACTTAGCTGCGTCCAATATAAACGTAGTTGTCGCATATGAAACTTACAAATGAGTGCCGCGGCGCGTGAAACTGAAAACTGCTTAACTGATAACTGCTTCTCAGGTGAGTATCAACTTAAAAACTGCCTAACTGATGTACGAGTATTAAAATTTCATGACCGTTTCCGAAGTAGAAATTATTATCTGCGTCTGAAAACTAAGAAGTGAATTGAATCCCATCGCGCCTGGAGCTTAGACTGTTTGCATCTCGCCCCGTGTAGATCTTATAACTGCGTGCCTCGTCCAACTTACACTGGCACTGCTAACTGCTTACTGCCTGACCCAGACGGGCAAACGCTCTCTTACATATTAGTTTCAAGTCAAGTGATCGCTGGCTTAATGATTGCCACGGGATTACAAAGCCACGCAGAAGCTTCCGCGTTTATCTTTAAAACTACAAACATACATTCTACACTTGCCATTCGCTATTTTTGAAATTTTATAAAAATTTGTTGCCATAGGCTAGTTTAATGGCTAACAATACAAAGTCTGTGTGGGTCAAAGCCCCAAACTGATTTTAAAGTCCTTCGGTTTATTAACCTTGCGACGGCAGAACTTTTAAAAAGTGACATTCACACTTGACCTTCAGGCTCATTGTATAACCTTTTATGTCCTTGTTGACTTTCCAAGCTACTGCAATGGACAAACACCAGAAATTTTCTCCTTTGTGCAATTCTTACATTGAAGTTAACGCTTACCTATGATAAAAATATATTCTAAATATTTATATTAATAATTAAAATCACAAAATATGATTAGGCTTACATAAATAAATATATATTATAATTATATTTCAATGAGGATTGGTTCAGGGGAACTGCTACATATCTTGGCATTTTATACAAATATATAGAACATTTCAGGCAAAATATTTATAATATACACACTACGCAAAAAGCAGCAGTCAGCGTTAATATTATCTTGTTATTTTATAGATGTTTATTATGTATATATATTAGAAAGTTTGAAAATAAAGGCGGACATCATAGTAACGTTAATGATGCAGAACTCAGGGAAATTGCTGTAAAGCAAATACACATCAGAATATTCCAGAACTAGCTTAGGAACTCGGACTTGCAACTTTAACCGTTTGTGAACACTTGATAGAAATAGGAAAATTAAAAAACAATTGATAAATCAACCCCACGTGAATTCAGTAAGCATAAAAATGTCGTAGGTTTGAAGCTTGTTCTTCTCTGCTTTTGCGCAACTTTAAATCGTACTGTAACCTGTGAAGAAAGACAACGCAAACAATCGGGACAATGACTGAATCTTGATGAAACAATAAATTACAGGCAGAAAGGTTATGGCGGTGATCTGCGGCTGATCTAATATACTACAATATCCTACATCGTAGCAAAATAATTACTTCCGATAAGTGTTGTCAAGTAATTGACAAAATATTTTGGAACCGATAAGAGAAACAGTTAGCCCTATTCTTGATGATAACGCTCTGAATAACGAGACGTTATTGACCAGAGATGTTAAAGAGCGTTCTAATAATAAAAACTAAATAAATAATACATTTAATAAACAAAATAACCAAACCGTTATCTTTTTACCATGAAGAGATTTATGGTGAAGTTTCCGAGTATCTCATATTCTGTTTGTCAACGCTGCCATATAACTAAATTTTACTTTGTCGGGCGTTATTATTCGCCTAATGAGATCCGGCTGCCCTATTACCAATTCAATAATCTGCTCAAAGAATGTTCTGCTTGCAGCACAATTGCGTTCTGAATGTTTATGCACCTCCTGAGGCTTCCGTGATGCAGAATCCGAACTAGTGATCTTCGGGTTGAAGTGTTTGCCCATGTTTGCGTGCTGATCACTGGATGTTGTAGAAAATATGTGCTTAGTTGATCGACGTTTTCCGGCGTTCGTACAGCCCTTGGTTTTCCTCTACGCCTTTTATCTGCTGCAGATTCTGTAGCTCGAAACTTGCGCACCCAATTATTTATAGTGTCATATTCATACCTTCCAAAATTAAAATTTTATACATTTTTGCTACAAAATCACACATTTTCTAAAATATTTGAAGCGCTTTATACAGTTGACCAGCATTCCATATTTTCACTAAAAGACATATTTTGATCGTTATATTCAGAACACATAGTTATACTTTTTTCGTTATTAAAATCTTTGCCACTGTAGAAGGTGGAATATACAAACCAGACATTAACATCAAATTAGATGTAGCGAAAATATTTTGTAGGTAGGTAATAAATATTATATCTAAAATGTTCACACAAACTTCATATAAAATAAACAAACTTTGTAATTTAAAATTATGTCCTACTGCTAAACACTTTTGTAATTCATGCATTCAAATACTCGCATATTTTTCATCGCATACTTGAGACTAACAATATAAAAACGTAGGCACATAAATAAAACCTTTTTATTAGTTGATTTATTCATTTACGGGCGCTCTTTAACATCTCAGGTCATCAGCGTCCCATTCAGGGCGTGAAACGGCCGATATACTTTGCTCAGAGGGCTCTGTTTTCAGGCTTGAGACTCTTTTACACGCCAAAAATCTATGACATGGGACCCATGCCTTTACTTCCCTTCCTTAGGATTTTTACGCCCGAAAAAATCCATCGATCTTGACCGGGATTGAACTCGTGATCCTGCGTTTAGAGTGCAACTATGGTTACCACTGCACTACCAGAACCGCTATTTGTACATGGAATAGCATTTCGTAACATGTTTTAAACCCCTTTTGGCTACTGGATAGTCAGTAGGCCATTCTAATTTCTGAAGTTATATATAATTTAATGGACGTTTGACGCAAATAAAAATAGTAATTCATTTTACAATTAATATTATAATATTAATTGTATATACTTAGGATTAACAATATAAAACATAAGCACAGAAATGAAATAATATATTTCTTTTCTATTTATTCTTGTGCAACGAATTTCTGAAGAAATTAACGTCTTTTATTTATAAGCGTCATATTTATGAATGTTTGCAAAACATACAAGATTATTCATAATTTTTTACATCAATAAAATATTTGAGTGTTAAATTGAATATTTTTATGTCAAACGTTAAGGTTCTGGGGCAAAAACAACTAAATAAATTATAAATTAAGATAAAGAGTTACAAAATTTATCAATATAAGAGAAAATTATGCTCACATTGGATTTATTTTTGTTGTGTCAAATATTGTACTAATTTAAGTGAATGTTGCCTGAGAAATTTAGAATAAAAGTTAAGTTCTATTAGCAGCACTGAAACAGATTGCCATTACTTTAATGTAAGTTATCTTCTCAAATGACTGAGATATTAATAAAATATTAAAAATAACTTCAAGTTCAATTTGAATATTCGCCAGAAAGACCAGTAGCTATTAAATCTTTAAAACTAACTGTCCGCTAATCATGAGCACTTTCATCGGGGTCAGTTTCATGTATTGTTACATGGAGGACATAAATTGCAAATTTCCACAAATTATCTCATTTGAAGATACAATAAAGAGAGACTGCTGGCACTCTGCAAACAATTCAGCAGGAAGCGAATGGGCGAATGGGATTAGCGGCAGGTTGCCAGACAGAAGATTCCCTCGCAAAGCTCTTTACATGAATCGCCACTTCCATCCACGAAGGGTTTAACGGCAACGTTAATCTCGACGACAATGGGAATAGGAAATGACCCAATATTAGCATGCCAGGAATTCTCTGTAAAAACAACATATACGTTTTATTGTTGAGGTCAGGTCACATTCTTCGTTTAAGATTGCAATCGATATGTTTGCAGCTTTACGACTTTCTTTGTTCTTTAGATACATAAAGAACGTAAGAATGCTATCCATATCTGCGGTATTTCTCCATATACTCTCATCTTGTCGGTCCTCGTTTTATAGTGGTGACCATACTTGCCTTCTAAACCCAAGATCGTGGGTTCAAATCAGCCAGGGTCGATGGATTTTTTTCGGGCGTAAAAATCCTAAATATGGCTTCCTTCGGAAGGGAAGTAAAGCCGTGGATCCCGTGTCGTACATTTACTGCATGATAAAGAACCTCAAGCCTGAAAGAAGAGACCTCTGAAAAATTTGTCGGCCGTTTCATGCCCTGAATTGAATGAGTCGCTGATGACCTGAGATGTTAAAGAGCGTCCGTAAATAAAACAAAACAAATAAAACCCATATAGTCTCATTTGTAAGTAATAGCTGGAACTGAATTTATACAGAATGTTCAATTATTTTTGAATGTGCTATGGCAAGGTGTTTACAGAACAGACGTAAGATAGACAACATTGTTTTACCCTAAGAGGTATACAGCTCCCATCGGAATCTCAAAGTAAAGTATTAATACACATTTCCACCTTTATTCCATCCTTTTCTTCTTATTATTTGTAGACTTATAGTCGCTGTAATGTGCAAACCGTTGTTTCGACCATTATATCTATGTATTCATTTTATTTATTTTTTGTCTTTATCATCATTTACTTCACATATTGGGATATACATGTAGATATGTTATGTCTTCAACAAAGATTGATCCAACCATCGCTTTTTCGGCTGTCCGAAGTTCCTCTTTCCGGTTAGTTTTATATTTTAAATTTTGTTTTGGAACCCCAATATTATCCATTCGCTCTATAGGAACTCACCAATCACTTCTTCCTTTCATTGTTATATCGCTTATGTTCTCAATGTTTAAATTGCCGCCTCGGGTGGCCGAGGTCGTTAAGGGGCGAACCCGTAAGTGAAGGGTCTGGGGTTTGAATCCCGCCAGGACCGTTCTCCCTGACTGATGCTTTTATCAGGTTTTCCTCAGTTCTCATAAATGGCAAATGCCGGAACCTAAATGTAGGCCTGGAACAGATCATGAAACATATGGAAAGACCAAGACAGTTGTTAAAATGGAGCAGGAAATTAGTCTACAATTTATGCCTGGTTATAATTATGAGGGAAGGTATTTTATGAGCATTACACAATATCTCACACGTTGTCCAAGAGATATCGCATAATAATTGAAACCTTAAATTCGTTTGACGTACCTCTAAACTTAGAACACTTTAAACTGTGAACATAAGTAGAAAATAAATTTTCATCAATCTTTCTCTCGTCGGGAATGTTTATAAGCAGCTTTATTGATACAGAAATGAATAGTCGTTATTATCGCTTTAAGTTTTCTTTTTGGAATATATCTGTGGGATTCCTTTAGCAGGAAACGTATATACTGTAAAAGTTATTATTAGAGATTGAAGTAAGAGTATTCACAAGATTTTTAGCTCCAATCTATGCAGTCCTCATTTTATCCTTAGATGCAAGCGACTTTATTATTGTTGTTATTATTATTATTATTATTATTATTATTATTATTATTATTATTATTATTATTATTATTATTATTATTATTATTATCATCATCATCATCATCATCATCATCCTCATTTAAATATTTTCTTTTACATCTCTGGTTATTAGCGTCCCATTTATTTATGGGTTGATAAAATTTGCTCAGAAGCCTCCTATTTCACTTGCCACATATTTATGACATGGGACTAATGGCTTTACCTTCCGAAGGAGGCTATATTTAGAATTTTTGCGCCCTAAAATCCATCAATCCTGGTTGGTTTGAACCAACGACCTTAAGTATACACGGCAAGAATGATTACCACGACCAATTAGGACGAAGCGACGCAAGCAATGAAGGTGTGTTTGGAAAAACTTTTATTCGCTCCACAAGTGGTAGGCACTGCATCATGACAGGTGTACTTGCTTTGAAAGAAGTGCTTGCCACGTGAGAAAATTACAAGTACAATGCACATGATATGCTTTATGATTAAGCGATGTCTTTGTAGATGGTGCAACTTGCTCTCCAAAGGCAGAGTAGATATTTTTGACGAAGATCAATATCCCTGTTTGGCACCGTCCGATTTTCATCCGTTCCCAAGCATTTAAGAGGGTTGCAAGGCGGAGGTTTTCAAACTGATGCTGAGGTCCAAACTATTGAGGTCAGTATTATAGCGTCTGAGCCCGGAATTTTTTTGTGGAGGAGCTCGATAAATTAGTGCAGCGTTGGGACAAATGCCTCAGCGTTAGCGGAAATACTGCGAAGTAATGAAAGAATATACTCCAACACATGCAGAGAGCTTACATTTCAAAACTTGCCATTCTGAATAACTACCTATTAATTTAATTGAACCTAAAAGTACGTCAATTTATATATTGAGAGTAAAATGTAAAACTAATGGAGACTACATTTTATATTTCACCCCGTCATCTCCATCCTACTTGGAAAATACAAATGACATTCTCCCTTATTATATTTATATGTTAAAGAGCGTTAAACATTGATCACCGCTTTTGTTTTCTATCGCTGCCTGGTAGCTTGGATTGTTGTTACATATATTTTAAATTTTTGGTTAAAATAAAAATAAGTCACCTAATAGTGGAATGAAACACTTTTTGAATAATACAGGATGACTCAATGCAATATTACGATTTTCAGAACCTTCTTATGGGACACTCGTATGGAATTAAATAAAAAATACAGGAACAAGGAACAAGTAACACAATGCAATTTATTAATCTGAACTTATTTTTTCAAAAATCCCAAGTGACCCAATGGAATATGACGGTTTTCAGAACGCTGCCATTTCTAGCGATTTTGGGTTTCAATTATGGTATTGGTTGCTATATAACCTTTCAAACATGTAATTTATTCTGTCCGTTTAATAATCAACAGTATGGATAATTGGACGGTTGAAAAACGTTATTAGCTGTTAAAGATTTATTAAATCTAAGTCTATCTCCCGTGTTCATTGAAGATTCAGGGTATAATTTAATGTACCACTTCATGGAAGAATTCCATCCCGTAACACCATTCTACAATGGGTGAGTAAATTCAACGTCACGGGCAGTGATCGTGATCAGTTCGTTGGTAATTCGCGCAGAGTAACAACGCCTGAAAATGTGGCAAGAATAAGAGAAGCATGGTTAGAAGTCCGATCCGCTCTGCTAGACGTCATTTAATTGCTTTGAATTTGTCGTGAACAAAGGTTTTGTATTCTTCACAATGACCATAAATCCCATTCATAAAAAATTCAAACTGTGTATCGACTTAAAGACACTAACAAACATGCTCGATTGGCATTCGTAGACAGTTCCTTGCAATGTTAGAAGCAATCCAGATATTTTAAACAAACTGATTTTATGAGGCGAGGCTCATTTCCAGCTGTCTGGGTTTGTGAATAAACAGAACTTTCATTAGTGGAGTGGCGAACAACCCATGGAGTGTATGAACAACCATTGCATTCACAGAAAGTAACAGTGTTGTGTGTTGAAATAATCGATTCATATACTTTTGAAGAAGGAAACCGTACTCTGACCGTCAACGCACGGCGATATACAGAAATACTGGACTTTCAGGTGGATGATAATGATGAAACTGAGTTTTGGTTCTAGCAGGATGGCGCCAAAGCTCACACCGCTCTTGAAACAACGAACACTCTGCACATCCTGTTACCTGGACACATCATTCCTCGGTTTGCTGATGTTGCTTGGCTAGCCGATTTCCAGATCTGACGGTAGCAAATTACCATTTATGGGGATACTTGAAAAGTAAAGTGCACTGCAATAGGCCACGGAACATTATGCAGCTAAAAGAGCACATTGTGAAAATGGGGAACATTGATCATATTTTATTGCAGCGAGTTATGGTGAACTTACAGAGCCCATTAGATG
The DNA here is from genome assembly GCA_030762175.1 of Metallyticus violacea. NCBI lineage: Eukaryota > Metazoa > Arthropoda > Insecta > Mantodea > Metallyticidae > Metallyticus > Metallyticus violacea. The sequence goes on from CM060832.1 coordinate 107,054,908, forward strand.
AATGTGTTCATTATCATGAAGTCTACTTAAAAATGTGATTTTTAAAAAATAGGTTCTTGTTCATTGAAAAACATTTTTATTTAACTCTAAATGAGAGTCCCATAAGAAGGTTCTGAAAACCGTCATATTCCATTGGGTCACCCTGTGTTACAATTTTACTAAATGAAGTATTCAAAGTGAACTTTATTGTTGGCTAGATAGTAATAGAGCCTATTTGGAAAATTTTGGCTCATCCACTTGTGCAGAAACGATTTATTACAAAGGCACTATTAATATGCATATGATTATTATTAATACTTTTTGGTAATTTTAGAATTCCACAATTTTCCAAATTCAAACAACTTCAGGCAACAATAGAAAAAATTGATAACTAGACTTAAAATTAACAACTGATTACTTAGAGTTCTGGGGACTGAGGTTAAGAATATGCTTCTAGAAGGTAGAGTACAAGTGGAAAGGTGTACAATGAGCATGTTCTTTTTATTCACATATCCTCTCTCGTGACAACTAAACTCACTGTCTACATACCTGAGGTAGCTGATTTTTTTTTTTTAGTTTTAAATACCTATTTATATCGATTGCTTTATATTTAAATTTAAATTTAAATTTAAATTTAAGTATTATACTGTTTGAAACTTCAAATTTGGGATGACTGGAAGTGAAGAGGTAAAAACTTAAATGGTAATCAACATTAATAAATTTTGTTGTGAATAAATGGATATTCAGAATTACCAGTTTTTAAATGAAATCTCTGTATATAGTTTATCATCCACACATAAAATTTAAAAATTTAAAGCAAAGGGAAACATATAATGAAGATCCCTTTTATACCAAATGAATCACATAAACTTGCACCGCAAATATTTCTGAGATGTAAGGTGTTATTGATATGCTGCTTTCTCGGAATTGAAGTTTAGGAAAGTGACTGTTTTTCAAATGGAAAATTACTTACTGACTCAAAGAAAACAAATCTATAGGGCATTACGATGCCAATGATGTTTTTCTTTTCTTTTCTTTTCAGGATTCTAATGCAAGTAGTTTACGAGCTATCGTAAAGTGAAAATGTTGAATACCTGCAGTTTTGTACTATTTTGTACTATTTAACTGCTTAGTTACTAGACTACGATATTCGTATGTTTGTTTACATTTGTTTCCCTTACACTGATTGCATTGGGATTTTTTATCAGTACTTAGGATAGTTCTAGAAGTAGAACGTTCTGAAAGATGGTATTTTCTTATGTTGAAAACGGCGAAACTCTCATGGTGTATGGAGAATGTAGGAAAAATGCTATTCTTTTTGTAATGTGTATGCTGAAATGTATCCCAATAGAGGTCAACAATATGGATAATTATTTGTCAATCTCTATTCAATTACAGGAAAATATAAGTGTAACACATCGAAAATGTAAAAGAAACAAACGAACTAATGGAAGAGAGGGTAAAATTAATTGTTTTAGCTGCTGTTGTTGTAAATATACAAGTTAGCTACTGTACAACTTTTTATTTATCAATAAAATTTTATTAAATTTAACAGAACACTCATCATTCATGTTGGTATAGCTACAAAAGAACAAAGAATTGGTCCAACAAATAAAGAAAATAGTCAAATATACAATGCAAAACAAAGTAACCCAAACCAGAACATAAAAATAGAAATATTGCTGCTTTTTGCATAAATATGTCGGTTTCCTTTGTGCATTTTAATCATTTGACACTTTTGTACACAGAATATTAATAAGTGCACAATTTCTTTTCAATGCGGTAAGCTGAATTTTTGTTTGTACTACACCAAGAACTTACTGTGCATGTCTTCCAGTCTGTTTATTTAAATATATATATATATATATATATATATATATATATATATATATATATATATATACAAGAAAGGAATAAGTGAAATAGCAGTTCACTAACATTTTAAATTTTGGAAATGGCTACTTTTAATATATTGCGAAGGAGGTAGCAATATTTATCAGGGATTCCTAACTGCAGCATAGTATTAAGTAAATAGCTTTGCAAATGCATGGTTAAAGTCCAAAGAGATCAAAAGTTTCCCAATCCGTGAAGTATGGACGTCATCAAAAGCGTCGCAAAGAGTACATAGGGCATACAGTACGTTTCCTCTACATTGTATTGACTGTTGTACCGGTGCAAGAATATCAGCCATTTGGTAATAGGCGATGTTTAACATATCCCATGAACATTTTATAATCGGTATTTAGCATTGTTAAAGAACGAAAGTCTGGTGCAGTGTTGGGATGGCTACATTTAGACACAAGAAACAGTATGCCAAGGACAAATGCAGAGGGAATCAGGTGATACACAGCAGCTCATTGAAAATTGCAAGAAGTGCATCCTTCAACAACGGCCAAAATGCACATAGGCCATCTACTCCAGGCGATTTACTTCGAGGACAGGCAGCTAAAGCTGATTGCAGTTCACCAATGGTAAAAGCAGGAATAGTATCATATGGGCCAGAAGAGGTTAGAACCGTGACTTTCTTTGTAACAAGGAGTTCTTCAGGCTTAACATTATAATATATTGTTTGAAAATATTCATACACAACAGAAAATATATCTACTTGGCTACATTCAGTAACATAGGAGCTACGTTCAATACTGTAAATATATTTTCGCTTAGCACGCCGTTGCTCAGTTATCACCAAATGCACAAAGATATCTGCTATTGCTGTGTTGAGAAGCGTATGCAGGTCTTCAGTTCTGCCTTGGAAATCTGTTCCCCAGGAAATACTTGTTTCAGCTACATAAGTTGTAGTTTATCTCAGAGAAGAAATTAATGTAAAAGAAGGAACGCCATCATTTATTAAACGAAAAGAAATATTATGAAGACACAGTATTTAGTATTATAAATCAAATAGTGGTATAGTGATTAGGATGGGATAAGATACTCGACAGAGGACATTTTTGTACGTAGGTCGCTATATAGGCCCATTGTGCATATGCCTCCGGGAGGAAATGATAAGCTAGAGAATTTACCGGGCGTTCAGGAATAGTAAGAGGCGATGTACGGGGGCAATTGGAGTCCCTAACGTTTTCGCACATGACAAGTTCAGACACCGGCGGTCCCTGCGAGAGATCCTGCCAGGTCTCCTCGGGATGAACCTGTGCAGGCCCCCACCAGACGCCAGGACAAACTTTTCCAGAAAGCAAATTACTGCCGCACCACAAGACACCAGCCCGACTCACCTGACACTTCTGACTGTATCTGAAACCATGAAATAAAATGAAAGGAAAGGAAGGCAGGAAATTCATAGAAAGCATTCAGCTAAGTGTCCAGGGTAAACCACGAAAAAGTCCAATGTAAGCATGACCGGCCCAAAGGGCATTGTGCCCGGGACCTCTTGAGTGTGAGCTCAAAGCGTTACCTCGTTCGGTATATAAACAGTGAAATCTGAAAACGTTGACACACTTCCCCTCACAAGCGTATTTCATGTATCTCCTTCATAAATTATATCATTTGCATATTTCTCACTGGACCTAAATTTTTTGCAATTCCCTTTTACTATAAAATAGCCAAACATGTGTTTGCATGTAAAATATGTGAAATTAAATTTCACTAAAGCAAGTCTTTTTATTGGCAAGTCAATTTCTTTCCTTGTTAATTGCGCCTGTATAGAGAAATCAGCCTTTCATCACTACTATTGTGACCTGGTATTGCAAAAACAAATTGAGCCGTCTGAAAAATCTCTGCATATTGTCCTCCATTTTGGCAAACTTTAATATAGTCACGCCCCATTTCTTCGATTGATCTGCTTTATGAAATGAAAATTTCCATCGGATTGGAAAACCTACAAGACATTTACTGTATAAATTTTTATACCTCGCTACCAATATTGCCGGTATGACGGCGCAATTTTTGAAACGGAGAACATCCAAACATCGATTCGACTGTTAATTCCACCGTCTATTGCATGCAATGCTACCAACACAGGAGACAGAAAGAAAGCTGAATATCGCCCTTCATGGGTAGGAAACAGAATGAATAAATGGAGGTTTAATATGTAAAACGCGATCAAATTAGAGGATTTCCAAAAATGTATGCGGACGGTTACTTTTATTATAAAAATTCGGAAGTGGCCGCATTAATATTGACATATGGTAACCCTATATGGAAATAGTTCTTTATGATTCATTAATTTTAACATATACATATATTTTAGACAATATTTAATAATTATAAATACATTAATAATTTTAAATTAAATGTATTCCATTCATTTCGAAACGTTCCCTGTTTTAAGGATATAACATATTTCTTACTAGGGTTAGCATGAAAAAATATACAGAAATCTGGATAATGGTCACTAATAGCGGCCGTACTTAGTGAAGATAATCGTATTTTCATGAATACAATTAGAAACTAAGTTTTAATATCATTATAACTACATTTTATTTATATTTTTCACAAAATTGCTGTTAAAATATAATTTTCTCGCTCTAAGAAGCTGAAGAATGCATTTGGGCATGCGCACTAATAAGGTCAGATGTTACTGATTTTATTCTAGCCTGACATTGCCCCAGGTTTACCAACATAATTATTCCTGCAAGTATTTATTAGAAACCATTTTAATTTTTTCTATACAATATCGCTAATTGCATGATGGCCTGATTACAAACTTTAAAATATGTGTGTTACATTATAAAATATATACTTTGCATTCATTTAAATAGATTAGTGATTATCAACTTTGTATTAAACCAATGTTGGTAAAAATGGAATATTATAAACTGGGTGTCACAAAATGTAGTTTCCAGTTTGAGTTCCTTGCGTTAAGAAAAACTACTGTTAGTATAACTGTCTAAAAAGGTAATTTTGTAACGGAAGTAATTACTTCAGTAGTAAGGCAGAGCAACCCATTATCATCTACGCTTTTTAAACATTTTATAGGCCTAAAGATTGAAAAATGGTAAAAATCAGCTAAGAGCACAATTCGAAAATGGTGAACATTTAATGCAACTAGCTCACTATGATAATACAACACATAAGTTGAATTTATAAACCTAGAATATGGTCTTTTTAAGGGAATGTGGAGTAAGAAAAACACTCTTAAATATTGCAGTTATCTTGTGATGTATGGCTATGCATATAAAAGACCGGCAAATAAATTATATAAACTTAAAATATATATATATATATATATATATATATATATATATATAACATCATAGATTATGAAAAAGAATTCCACAAGGAAATGAAAGAAAACCGAATGAACGTAATGAAAGTAAAAGGAATACCATCACATTTATTTCCAGTAATATAAAAACATTAGTGTACCGATTTACAATAAATAAATCGAATATTAAACACTTGTTATCGTTGTAGGATTACGACAAAGTTATGCTTTATTTAATTCTTTCTCCTTTTTGTCTTTTTCTTCTTCTTTCTCTTCTTCTCCTTTCAAGAATTATTTGAAAATAAAATAAAATGAAATGGAAAGATCACATTGATAGAATGACAGAAAATAGATTGCTAAAGAAGATAATGAATTATAATTCATTCCATTGTGTGGAGAGATTTAGATTTAGTTAGACCCTAAAAGATGCCTTGACCGGAACTGGGGAAATCACCTAATTCTTTATTTAATTCATAGACGAAATATTGAGACAGTGGAAAGTTAACGGAAGTTTTTATATGAATACAATTATTTAGTTGAAAACAAAGAACCAGTGTGGAAAAATTCGAGTCACGGCCGGAAGCCACCGCCACGGGTGGCCGTTGTCGTTAAGGCACGGACTCGTGAGCGGGAGGTCCGGGGTTCGAATCCTGTAGGACCATCCTCCCTGAGGTTTTTTTTCAGGTTTCCCTCAGTTCTCATAAATGGCAAATGCCGGGGAGGTACCCTAAATTTAGGCCTGGAACGGTTCCTTAAAAAAATCCTTTCCAAATATATAACTTCATCTCATGTATCATCAGTGTCCACCGAATGCGGTGCCTCGGTAGTAAAAATGAGCGTTAAACACTATTAAAAAAAGATGGGAATAAGAACCACGGGTCTTCAGCCTTCCAATCTGACGCTATAACTGAGCTACCGCGTCATCCTCCAAGCGTGGGATCAAGGACATCTCTCATGTGATTCTCTCCACTACGAGTATGAGAGATTCCTTAAGATGCAATTAGTAATGTTACGAATATTTTTGACCCAGACTTCTATTTCTTACACAAAGAAACATTTATTTCACATTAGTTGGACAGGTAGAATCAGATTGGAAGAATTCGCGTCACGAGCGGGATTCAAACCACGGATCTTCGCGTCATGTATGCAGAAGAATTAGATAAGAGAGGTTTGAGACTGCACTTGGAGGAGGGGACAATAGCTCAGTTGGTTAGAGCTCATTACACTAATATCCTACACTCTAGTGTCAAATAATTTCTATATGTACAATTATTTACCATGTCAATTATAATAACTTTATAAAACATTAAATTTAGTCATATGAGTATCTGTGGAAAAATAAGGAAAAGTTGTAATATTTCTGCAGTAAAAATGAGGTTTTGGAGATCAGTGGAAGAGGCAAATAGAGATTTGAATATTAAGCCATTAATCTAAATATAGGTTTGATATCTAAAACGTATGGAGAACACAGACTGCCAATATGTGCATATAAGTACAAATTATAATTATAAAGGATCAGGTGGAAGACTTTCTCCCCTTATATTAAAGAATATACTACAAATATCTAAATAATACGCATGCCATATCTGCTGCCACTCCATTTGCACAGTGGTGAAGAAGAAAAATCACCAAAAAAACAACAAATAAACACACAAAAACATGCAAAAGTGTAATCTAAGCTAGTCTACATTTATATACAACGAAACAAATGATATCACCCCCCCCCCCAAAGTTGCATTATGTTTCGTTGTATGCCTATAAGTTTCTATGGCCACACCCTCATACACCTAAATATTAATTTTTTAATAGTTTCACACCTATTTTTACTGCTGAGATGGCAGGCGGTGGACCTTGATGATACATGAGATGAAATGATAAATTGGGAAAAGACGTTTTTTTAAAGGCCGAAGTTTGGAGCATCTCTCTTTTGCCATTTTTGAGAACTGGGGAAAAACTGTAAAGAGCATCAGATGACCCTGGCGTGAATCGAATCCCACTCCTTCCGTTCACGAGTCCTCGCCTTAACAACTTTAGCCACCTGAGTCGATGGTAGAAACCGATGCTTTAACATAATTATTAGTACGCTCCTTCTGAGCACTATGTTTATGGCTATACTGCACTAACTATAGAAGAAAAAAGTGTATCACTGACAGCTATAGGTCATGTGAGAGTTCTATGCCCAACCACAAAGAAAACTGAAGCAACCAGCTATCATCTGATTCTGCAGCAAGACATGCCGCCTACCGTGGAATACACCTAGTGCGACATACGAGCGTACGTCCATAAGTTCCGGTCTCGCCAATAAGGATCACAAAACTCTTATCTGGCGTCATACCTTACCTATTAAGTAAATAATTGCAGCTGTAGCTTCCGCTCCGCTGTGTTCAATTGTTCAGATATAGTTGCATAAAGAAGACTATGTGCAGAAGATTGTGACATGTTCAAAATTCAGCTGTTATTAAGTTCTTCACAAAAGAAGGAAATACTACAAATGAAATTAAACCCGATTGGACGACGTATATGGGGAAGCATCCCCTTCACATTCTACCGTAAACGAATGGGCCAAACTTTTTCGAATAGATCGAGAAAGCATTGAAGACGAAGAGCTTGCAGGTATGCCCTTGGAGGTACTCACTCCTGAAAACATCGCTCTTGTGGAAGCAGAAATTATGGAAGACCGGCGGCTCAAAGTTACACAAATATCAGCAAGGTTGGACCTTTCTAAAATAATAGTCCTTCAAATTATTCATGAACATTTAAACATGAATAAGGTTAGTGCAAGATGGATGCCTAGACTTCTTTCCTGAGTCCAAAAGCAGCAACGAGTCATTTGTTGTCAGGCATTTTTGGAGCTCTGCCGTGGCAACGAGAGAAGTTGTGCAAACCATTGTTACAGGAGATGAGACTATGGTGCTCTACTATGATCCCTGGTCCAAAAGGGAATCAATAGAGTGGCAAAGCACCGTCTCTAAAGGCCAAGGCCACCGCACTCAGATACGCCGTACATTTTTTCAGCTTATGTTCCCACGTAATCTTAAGTAAGGCATGCCATATTGGTTACATCTTACAAGGGTTTTAAAGATGGATAAAATGAAATGCTATGCATTTTCTCTGAATTAATTTCATTGCCAAATAAGCTATAATTACTTTCAGCTTTTAGAGATTCTGATCTGCTGGATTTTTATACAAAGTATTTTGTTTAATGACAATGAAACAAAGGGCATCATTTTCAAAGAAAAGATATGTATAAGTATTTGTAGCATGTTCTCAGTAATCAGGTATTGGTTGTTGTTAAATCAGCTGATGCTTTGTTCACCATTACGGCGTAATGTCAGTTGTTTATTGCGAAAAGTTGTACCATGATCCTGGGACTCCTGTTATTAATATATTGTTCATTCAGTAGGTGCCAGTTTCCAACACTTTTTGGCCCATAATAAATATATTTTGGGCAGAGAGACCAATATTGAGGTAGGCTTAACTGATACTTTTGAAACACTATTTGAAACAAAGCAAGAAAAAAATAAGGTCTTTTCACGAGTGCTTAATAGTCAAACAAAGAAAATTTTCCCCGAAAGGTTAAATAATTCTATGATATGGTGCACCTCAAGAATTCAGTTCCACTACAAACTAGAAAGATCTATTTTTCCTTCCGATCTTGGCGATGTACCTCTAACAAGTAATGATGAACTGCACTTCCGTTTTACGTAGCAAACAGCATTTCCCAGAACACCTGGAGCTTCCATTGCCCGATGCTACTTCCGAAATTAACACCGCAATGAGCGAGAGAGGGGGCGGGGTATGTGATGCATACTCGTGACTTTCCACTAATTGGTGGAGTTATGATGTAGAGCTCGGGATTGTTAACATTGCAGCACTTATTAATCCCGTGCACATTAATGAGGTTGGGCACCGTCCTGTCAACACCACACGCAGAGGAACAAGATTAGCTAGACAAAACCTGGTATGGTAGCAATGTGATACATTATCCTTTACGCTATAACAAAGGGCTCTGTACACCAGAACTAGTTGTATCTAAAGTTTAGTGCGAGAGCCTTTTATCTCATCCTATTCTTCATAAATATGTTATCATTTTGGAATACGATCACCACGAATTCTTCTGCAATAGCTTTCTTGGCTTCTACTATGTTATGAGATCCGATAAACAATAAATTAATGTGATATTGCACCCGATATCTGCTCTTCATTAAGCACAGAAAAGGACTAAGTCGTCTGTTTGTAAAATAGGCCATCTCCAAAAGTCAAACATTTCAGAAAAGGAAAAAGTCTATAACACAAACCTTTATACTATGCGTTTAGTTAATTTAATAATACGTAATAAATGGCGGCGCCGTTACCAAGTGGTTACACTGTGCCTTTCCCACCGAGTCGCAGGGGTTCGATCTCAGCAGTAGCATGTGGGATTTGGAAGGACAAAGAAGCATTATCATTATTGCTATTATTATCATTTTGTTTATTTAAGATCGCTTTTTAATATTTCTTGTCATTAGAGGCTTCTTCTTTCAGGCTTGAGGTTCTTTTGCATGCAGTAATTCTACAACATGGGACAAACCTCTCTTCCAGAAGGAAGTCATGCTTAGGGTTTTTACTCCCTGAAAAATCTATCGACTCTGGCTGGGTTTGAATCCACGACAAGAAAGGGCCTCTCAGGTTTGCTCTAATACGAGCGGTTCCCCCTCACTCCCTCGGCCGTTGGTCCATCAACATTTCACCCACATCTTCAGCTTCATCATTTAGCGTAATGTAATAATCGATGATAATTATAATTATGTTAATAATTCAAATGCGGTTTACAAATGAAATACGTCTCTGCGGCCCTTGTGCGGAACTCCAATACCTGGCCGGCAAGTGAGTTGGAATTAGAACTCTCTCACTCGCTCACTCACTCATACTTTGTGAATATTTAGTGAATGTGAACAATGGTAAATTTTTACTAATAAAATTGTTTCGTGCATTAAACTTAGATATTTCTACAATGAACATGATGGGATTTCTGGCATACTAAAGCATTGAGGAAGAACCAGTTTTACTCAAAAGCTGCTTGTTGATACAGGGATAGTGAACACTCTTTTCACAAATTTTACAAGCTCTGGAAGAGGTTGCAGACGGTTATATCTTTTCAAATATTTTACTCAGGATTGCGGAGGTTAATCTCAGATGTATTATGAGAGAGAATCGGCTGAACGCTGTTCCGTCAATTGACAGGGATGATAGAGGCATTGCACTTTCGCCAGTAAACAATAAGGTAAGACACAATAATTGGGTTATTAATTAAACATAATTAAACAGTCCGATTAGTTAATTAAAATAAATGTTTGTGCTAAGTGTGATAAGGGCTTAAGTCAAAATTTAAAATGATGTTACTACTATGAATTATGTAAACATATTTTTGTCCCCTTCCATTTCAGAAAAGTGGATGCCTGTGACATCGAAAAATAACAATGGGATGGACATACAACAACTGTAGATCTACAGTGGGCTTTCTACTTTAATTATGATTATGTTTTTTCAGTTCCCCTTGTTGATGTTTGCTATACTCAGGTCTCATCTAGAGCTGGAGTTCAGATGATGTATGACACACTTCTAAACAAATATATTAAATATGCAGCGTTGCCTCAGGTTCGGAACAAGTAACATTGTTGTCAATGCTTATGAAATAACTTCACTGCTATCTTAATATTTCCTACTGCACAATTAAAGCACAATAAAATATCCATGACCCTCAATTTTATAGAATTTCTATTTGCACTTGACTCTGCTTGTAGAGGATATGGCAGCGATGTTAAAATTTAATGTAAAATAAATTAAACTATAAAAAAATTTATATAAACGTAAAATATGCTATGTTAACACGATACAGTATCCTGAACGGAAGAGAAATGCAGTGGTAGTTCATATCTCACCTTCAATTAAGCTCCTAACTGTTTTGAGACAAGTTAGCATCACCATGTTATTGTTTTGCGGCTTTTATGGAACAATAAAACTGTAAAGAGGAGTCACAGGCATAGTTGACGTTTTATTCACAAGACGGCAATCTTGTTTGCTTACTGTAAAGACATCTCTCATCAAGACATTTTGAAATTCCATGCCGTCACTTAAGGTCTCTTTTGGCCTCATGAAGTATCACAATGCAGCAGGGGTGACAGCCAAAATATTCCTTCAATGTATGCAAATCTAATTAATTTCCCATTTCCCTCGACACCTCTTCCTCTTCCTCATTACCAGAAAGCTGCATCAACGAGCACTATTCGCTGGTCTAGCAAATTACATCAGCACCTTTGTTATGGCTTCTGGGTAAACACCCACTTCTTGTACGGAAGACATTTTGCTGTGCTTGACATATATTAAAGGCGACACTCTTTGTCTAGCGGAAATGATGGAAGTGCGGTTGGCGGCATCCAACACACATTCTCTTGTATGCAGACACTCCAAGTGGCATTCTCTTAGCTTTAGCCTTGCAAGTAGCGAAGACATTAAACAGTCTTCAAAGAAAGAAACGTTGTACAAATGTTTCGTTCCCAAGAGGTTCGCTTATATCGCACATTTTATGAACATTTTAACAAACAATTGTTGATAATCATTTGAATTATACATGCACACCAGTTGGGAGAAATGCTACAACTTATTTAACAAAATTTAATTAAGTTATTAATACCCAGTGAAACTAGTTACCAAAACAAGAAAGTTGGTCAAGGACATCCTAAAAAACAGAATGAAGTCAAAACACATGTTCTGTTTAATTTACAGTTAAATATATTCAATTAATGTCCATATAAATGGCAAATCAGAAAATATAATTTAGCCCTCAATCTGGAGATCTCATAGAAACCTGCCTATAGAAAAATGTATATAGTTTACGGTACTCAGGACAAGAGTTACGTCATATCTGTAAATGTTTGTAGTTTAACACAATATAGGAGTTATAGTGTTGCCGGATAAACGGGAATATGTTATTGCGCACCATTTCTGATGGTGTTATCATAATTCACTGATACTGGAAAATGACAAATGCTGTGCGTTCAGATGCACAATGTATGGTTCTCTTTATATCATTCTTTGTTTTATTTCTTTTTATAATTTCGAAACTACTAATTCACAATTAAGAGGAATAAACAAAACTTTTGAGAGGGTTTCTCCTGCAGGAGATGTTGGAACAGGTGACCGTTTGTTCTCTTGTGCTGCTTTTGTGGCATATTGTTTATTGTTTATCGCAAACTCACCTGCTCTTCCGGGTTCTGAGCGTACATTGTTTATTGTCAGTCAGTTTCTAAGGAAGCGAGAATCTTAAGTTCACCATTACAATCTGTGTGGTACACACGTAGTACGAAGTTTTGATTACGGTGATCCGTTCGGTATATTTGTTTGAATAATAATGTAAAATTATCGTATAACCATTTAATGCTCTTTTGTACTATACCGAGGTGCCAAAAAATATACACACTTTCACAGCAGATATCTATTTAATACATTTCAAAGTTGCGCAGAAAAACAACAGTAATATGTAGTATGATGTTCTGTAAACAGATATGACTCACATATATTATGATAGCGTTGCTACGTGACAGGTAAATCAACAATGAACAAATGAAGACAAGATTATCGTATGGAGTTCTGTAACCAGATGTGACTCATATTACGTTATGCTGCTAAAACACAATGGAGCCAAGATTATCGTTTGAACAGCGGAAAGCAATTTTGAAGTAGTATCGGAAAACCGAGAGTTGTTGAAGTTCAAAGGCAATGGTGACGTCTGTACAGAACAGAACTACCAACGCGAGTAACAATTGCATGCATTTGAGACAAATTTGAGACTCATGGTATCGTATGCGATGTTCACCATGGAAGATCTGGGAGACCTCGCACAGCAACAAGCCCCGCGCACTGAATCCAAGGCATTGGATAGGACGAAGAGGTTCGATTGAGCTTCCATCGCGTTCTCCATATCTAACTCCCTTGAACTTCTACCTATCGGGAACTCTTTAAGGATATTGTTGTATACCGTAGAAAACCAGTTACACTGGCAGCACTTAGGAAAGAAATTGAAAAATGTGCTGCAATCGCTGAAGACACATTCGCAAACCTTGCTCAATCAGTAGTTCAACGTGCTCAGAAGTGTATCGACGCCGATGGTGGGCATTTTGAGCAACTGTTGTAACTGTAAAAGTCTGAGATGATTAGTGCTCATCATTTTCTGTTTGTGTGAGTTCACTTTTGTTTTGTTAATACAGTTTAATTTTTGCTTGAAGTGTGTATACATTTTTGACACCCTTCGTATATATTTTTTCAACGAGAACTATATTTACATCTAAGGAAACAACTCCATGGAAATACAGTGTAACGGTGAGTGTGGTCAAATTATATATATATTACGCATATTAAAACTTTGGGAATGTCATATAAGCTACTCATTTAGCTATAAGGGCTACTGGTGTGTCAATCATTTTCATAACAAAAGTAATGAAAGAAGGCAGGATGCTATCAAAGCTACGGAACGTTCAGATTTCCCTACACCTAACAGCAAAAGAAAGAACACAACAGAGGCACATAAATATAAGAGGGTCAAATACGACGTTTAATTAATGAATGTTATACTTTTAGCGAGACCGTGCCTACCAGAGCAAGCTCAACAATGCAGTAAAATAACGAGAAACATTAGAATGTTGAAGGTAATATCTCAGACTCTAAATAAGAGAATTAACATCCAAATACTAATGCTAATCAACTGATTAGTTTCTCAAATGCTCTCTAACATTCCGTCAATTTTATTACTTTCCTACGGTCACTGTAGGAAACCGACTAGCCATAAACAAGCCGCGTTCTTATCCTTCCGCAGAGTGAATTGATTAAACGTAGAGTTCAAAAGCAACTCCCTTCTTCACAACTTACCACGTGGATAAGTTAACTTCTGGAATCGTCAAAATTAAACAAACCAATTGACATATAAAAGCGTATAGACCCACAGTCTTGTAAACATGCAAAAGTATGCATAAATGAGTTACATTAGTATTAAAATTACATACCCGAATAACTATCAATGATAACTACATACTAAATAACTCACTTTAATCCGAATCGCTCTCCGACAAAGGCTGCATATCCAAATCTGAATCAGAACTGTGGCAGATATTGATAACTAAACTGTCTGTAAGACATCCATCTGCCACATTCACTGTTCTTCTTTAATGACGTGGCCAATGTCCTCTTAGCGTTTCTCAGTTGTCACTTCCGCCAGTCTATATCCAGCAACACACAAACCTCTCATAGTTTGAAACTTCTGTTATTCCTCTCTACGAATCCTTTAACGTGACTCCATACAAGTTCAGTAGGGTTGTACGATATGCCCGGGTTTTTCACGAGGTTGTCAATAATATATGTGTTCTCATTATTTTCGACCTTATATTGGTTTAACACCAGACTCGCGGTGTAGCATGTTAAGTGACAACAGCAAGTAATGCCTTTCTTTCTCCGAGCAGAGCTCAGGTTACGTGACATCCTTACGCTAAGGTATGAAGTATTGTCCATCGCGATAATGCTTCCAGGTTTAAGCTTAGATAACACTTTAACGAACCATTCCTGGAGAACCTTCTCTGTCATTTCCTCATCGTAGCTGTCATACTCTTCTTGGACTTAAAAATAAGGGCGCCATCTTCTACGAGCCTTCTGTCACTACCTAAATGAAGTACAATTTGTATTTTCTCTTTTCCCTTAGGATAATTAAGTACAAGGACCTACCAGGGAGAAAGGCCTGCTTCTTGGAAATTCATCTGTGTCAAATCACGCGTTGGAGGTGATATGACACTAATTTATCAATATCTCATGTAATAAACCTTTATTATTTCCTTCCTGTACAGTTTCATGGTGCCTAAATATTTTCGAATTAATGTATAGCTCTTTTTTATTTAAATGTAAAAAGCCTATATCTAAAAACAGTTCGCAAGTTAGGCAAATTGTTTTCCGCAGCTAATTTTTTATTTACTGTCATGGGATCATTTTTCGGAAAAAAACCTTGGGCACCCTAGCTCGAGCGACATATTTTATAATGTCTTCAACTTTTATTACGATCGGTTTTTGTCGATTTATTTTTTTTTCTCCAGTGTTCTTTGAGTGCTCGTTTCTTTCAGCTCTTTATGCACATTTTTTTGTTACACAATTCCATTCACTTACGATCCTGGATGCGTTTTCATCAACTTGTTAATTACGTTCAAAACGATTTACTTTTCGTTTCATTTTGACGGTTACCCTCTGTGATGTATTTTCACTACACAAACGTTTGAATTCCCGCTGATATCCGAAGCACACTCGTTAACGGCTGCCATTTCCAACTGGCTGGAGGCAGGGGGAAGAAGGAAGGGGGAGGTTTCGTCTTAATGGCTTCTATAATACAGTTACTTATGGAATAAACACTTGGACAAGTTATACTAATTTTAATAGCTCATGTTTCCTGTTTAAATTGTTAACTAAGCTTTAAGGGATCTGTTTTAAAGGAACTTCTTTCTTTAATATGCTATCAAGCTGCTTAGGTATCCAGCCAATTAAACACAAACCGGAACGTCTGCGAATGTTTTCTAGTACCGTCCTTACGAAAGCAGGAGTATTATTACCAATTATTACAATATGTAGCAGCCGGTCCCTCATTGAACCTCATGCAGGATCGCTGTATTTCCATCTATCTGATAACATTATAATATAACTGAAATGATTTTATCGGTAATGTTGGACAGACCAAACAGAGGTATGCGGGGTTTTAAGTCCCGGCCCTGTCCCCGAAAGTTTCTTTATCTCACTCCCCTGAAGCTGCCCTTAGTCTGGTGTTACTTTGGTGGTTTTCCCTGGTAACTTAAGCGAATGCTAGGTTGACTATTTCCTTTTCACGTATTTTCTGTTACCCTATTTCATCTCTTTTGATGTTGTTGTTTCTGTTACAGGGTCGAAAGTGTTAAGGTGAGATCAGCCGGTGCGGTGTGATGGTGGCTTGAGTTTTGGAAATGTTTGTGCTCTGGCGTTAGATATGGCAGCGGATATGTGGAGAGAAGGGCTTCGCTGGTTGGAATATTCTATCTGGAAACCATGTTAGAGACCCCGTGTATATGCGTTTCATACTATGTATTTTTAATTCATATATTAAGATTATAAAATTTACATAAAATTCTGAAAATGAATAATATTACGGAACAACGAAGTGCATAATGAACGCAAATTAGGTTTATTTTTCAAGGCTTACGAGATCTTTTTCTTCTTAAATGCTACAGTATTTTAATTTATTTCCTAACTAGCTACTTCTTTTTCATAGTATGAATGAAACTATGTTAAAATCACAAGTCAGTAAATATCATTTGATGTGCCACCTTGAAATCTGCTTACTAGCTTCACATATATATTGGTTTTTACAGTGTGAAAATTAATTTTAATTAAACTTGAATTTTTAAATTTTTTTCAGACAGCTGGGGACAAGTTCTGCTAAACAAGTAGGACGTTTCATCACTTGAAAGACTACTCCGTACTTTATCAAATAGAATTGTTCTAATGAACGAACACATTTCCTAAACTACATTTCACATTTTTAAATCAAACCTCCAATATAAGAAATTGTTTCTAAAAATAACGCAATTACATGTTGTGCATATCAAAAATAGATAACTTAATTTCACCTGATGAAGACCACAGCTTGAATTTCTCAGGGTATGAAGACTCTTTCAGAACTTAACCACTAACCAAACCATCCAAGAGAAATTTATTTGTCCGTCTAAAGGTTTCTAAATAGCATTCTAGACATGCATCTCATGTTCATCCTTTTGGCATGAAAAAATCTATTTCCTCTTGCTACAAGCCCCAGAATCATTGGTGGAAACAGGACGTACAATAAAAAAAAACCTTCAAAAAACGCCCATTTGCCTTCTAAAAGTTTCTAAGAATATTTCAGCAAAAAACTACATTTAAGATATCCCTTATATGTTCATTCCATTTTCTCTATACCTTTCCACTGTTTTTCATGTAATTTATTTATTTGATTTACTTACGGACACTCTTTAAAATTTCAGATCGTCAGTGCCCCATTCAATTCAGGGCATGAAACGGCTGATGGGTTTTGCTCAGGGGCCTCTTCTTACAGACTTGAGGTTCTTTTGCTTGACTTTTCTTCATCCTTCACAGTTGTCGCTACAGATCTCGGGACTCTCTTCATCATATCAGGGAACGCCAGTCACGACGGTAATTTAGAATATTGCTCGAAGTTTATTTATTGAAGTATGCAGTATTTAACAAGTATCATGCTAATTGTTAATGCTGTTAGCTATATGCACTCTATATATAAATCAAAATTGCGCCTGGGAAGTGGAAGAGAGGACTTTGCGGTCTTAACTTCTCCAGATAAATGTATATTATTATTATTATTATTATTATTATTATTATTATTATTATTATTATTATTATTATTATTATATTGTTATTATTTTACTATCCTCTTGGTATGAGAAATGTATTTCTGTATTGCATCTTTTGATAGCATTTCATTTTTTTGCAATTTGCAGGCCCCTTAAATTCCTGTCCGATCGTGTTTAAATTTAGACGCCATTTTGTGTACCTTTCTTCTAAAGTTGTTTTAATATCTTGGTGAATTTGCAGGTATTTAATGCTCCGGATGCATGAAGCACAATAAATACGCGAATAATTGGAAATGATCACAAACACAAAGCAATTATAAAACTTCGTAGAAAGAGTTACGCAATAGTATCAGCCCTAATAGACTGTGCTAAATGTTTGCAGAAACAATAAAACATATATTCGTATAACAAATTGAAATAAAACTTAAAACCTAGCTATTCTCTCCTCATCTTTATTATGAAGGAAAGTTCAGTTTACTGATGTTTACGCTCTGGGAGGAATCGTGTTTTTCCAACTCTGTTGATGGAGATTCTCTTGTCCATTTAGTGTCCTTAAATTTTGGGGGAAATTGTCAAAATGAGAGTACAAAATACATTTCATGCTTAAATCCGAACATTTTTTTCAATCACAGTGTTTCAAACTGAGCATATTCCACATATACATAAACTTTGTTGATGACATTCTAGAATGAGCTCTATTCGTGAAGCGCTAACTCAGTGCTTATAAAAACAGCATCCTTAGTGAGCTGGCAAAAACATGGACCATTATAAACGCCTGCTTATACTTTTACCTAGGACAACAATGGAAGCTGGGGACATTTTCATCCAAAGCTTTGACAAACTGCTTCATTACCTTATGTCATGTGAAAGGGGGTTAAAAACCTTTTTGTGAGTCAATTAAAGAGGAATTTTCTACGTTTTTGTTCCCGGAATTAAGTCCTTTCTTTTTGCCCAATTTGTAACTGTCTAGTTATTTTTACTGTCTCTTGTCCTCTGTACACAAATAGCAGGGGCATTTAATGTACCTTTCCTGTTGTTCCGACAAAATATCATGGTACAAGTGCGACATGCAATGCATTTAATGCTAAAATACTAACAACATTATAAAATCGTCTGTTATTTTTTAAATTCAGGCATTTGATTCGACATACAATAGACATAAAAGGCTTTATACAACAAAATCTCTGTAGAACAGTATTACTGATTGGATTAAGGTCATTCGCAACACGCCTCCATTTCTGTTGAACAAATACACAGGGTGCCAAAAAGTGTATACACACTTCAAGCAAAGAAAATACCGTGTTGACATAACAAAACTGAATTCACACAAACAGAAAAGGATGAATACTGATCATCTTAGACTTTAACATTTAACAGCAGTTGCTCAAAATGCCCACCATTGTCATCGATACACTTCTGAGTATGTTGAACTATTGATTGCAAAAGTGTCCTCAGCGATTACAGCACATGCCGTTTAAATTTCTTTCCGAAGTACGGCCAGTGTAGATCGGAGAACGGAGTTAGATCTGGAAAACGCGATGGAAGCTCAATCGGACCT
This sequence comes from Metallyticus violacea, assembly GCA_030762175.1. NCBI lineage: Eukaryota > Metazoa > Arthropoda > Insecta > Mantodea > Metallyticidae > Metallyticus > Metallyticus violacea. Next base: position 107,074,004 of record CM060832.1, read on the forward strand.
CTTCGTCCTATCCAGAGCCTTGGGGGATTGCCATCAATGTACACTCGTACATCTTTGTGGTAATGAGGTGGTGCGCTATCCTGTTGAGAGTAAAATTCCCCCATTTGCATAGAGTGTATGAATGGCGGGTAAGACGGATGTGGTATCGTGTTCAGGTACACTGGCCAGTTAGTGTTCCTTCAAAACAGAATGGTTCAGTTAGACTATTACATAATGTGAGTCGCATTTGTTTACAGGACATCATATTACACAATACCGTTGTTTTTCGATATAATTTTGAAATATATTAAATAGATATCTACTGTGAAAGTGTGTATACATTTTTGACACGCTCTGTATATGTAGATATATCGGCAAATGAACAAATAAACATTGGCCATTTAATTACTGTGAATCTCTCATGAGTTTATAATGCTTAATGAAATGAATAACCCTAGATTGTATTCTCTGGTTTCTACTAGTTAGCTTCAGGATTTGTTTTTAAATATTGTAGACAAAAGTCATAGAGAGAGAAAAAGTTAAATTTATCACCCAGATATCCTTAAAAATTGTGGATATCTCTTAATATTAATTTTCAATTTGCAATACTTGATAAGGATAACAGTTTCTGAAAATTTTAAACAACTTAATGATCATGGTAAATCACTACCATTATTTTTCTGCTGGCTTATCCCAGTTATCGAGTTTTTATGTCCCATAAAATAAATCATATTTTAGACGAATGGACAATAATAATTACTATACAACAGATGGAATAAAAATACTACAAACATGATCATATTAACTTAAATCTATTTGTATTGTTTTACTGATATCTAACATCAGTCAAAAACAAAACATGAAGGATGGAAAGAATGTAATAACAACTTATTCATAAGTAACAAACAAGTTATACTAAAACATGGAGACTTTTATATTCCTCCTGCAACATTTACTACCCCTTGCCATCATTCTAGAAGACGCTGGATACCCACTCAAAGCCATTTTTGTTGATGTCTGACCAGGAGCGCCCTACTACAACAATATAGTGGCTTACCCTTACAGCAAGAAACATCCGAGACTGCTGGTGTGGTTGAGCTGTAGTCCCGAGCGACGGCGGAGAGAGGCTAAGGTAGTGAGACTTGCACAGATATAATTAGATAATAAGGTTTCCAGGCGCAACGGCATGATAGCTCTGACGATTAGAGCGCAATTCCAACCATTTACTTCCTAGCACAGTAACACGCACAAAATGCGCTAGAAATTTATATTTACGAATTTGTTTTTCTGTTGGAATCAACAGAATTGGATTTGCCACCACTACTTCAAAACGCCTTTTGATAAAGTTCACAAACAAAACTATGGAATTATTACTCAGGAAGGACACTCTCTCAAACTCATTAGACCTATAGGTAGTTATTGCTGTAACACTAAAATAATATCGACAAAGGAAATGGATCACGTAAACAAGCTACAACGGTGAGGGACGATAAAGGGACCCATTGTCACCCACAGTGAGATTATTTGAGCGTGGCTGCTCACTAGCAAAGCGTGGCCGCCGCAACCGGAAAAAGGGGAAATAGAATTGCCTTGCGTAAAGCTGGTATTTTAGTATTTTCATTTTTACTGAAGACAGAAATTGATACTGCCTTTAAAACTGATGATGATAATAACGATAATGAGGATAATAAGTACTAACTCCTTGTTTTGAAAATGACGCCCCTCAGCGACAATATATTGCCGGGATGTGCGTAGAAAATTCTAGCCTTTCTTCAGTAAGAATATGGCAGTTCGGAACACGTTTCTTGTCATTTAGAGATGCTCTCTCTCGTAACATTTTAATAAGTTGGTTAACAGTTTCTCCATTTGGAATACGATTGCCAGGATATTTCTTGCGAATCGCCTTACCACCTATCTGCAAGAATTATTTTTCGCATATGTATCGTTTCTTAAGACTATATTTATATACTGGCATAACTAACGAGAGGCAATTAACACACAATGGAGCAACAGAATAGCACACAAATATACAACCGTTCCTCACAAAGCATTCATCAAACTAACTACAAACTGCTAACTGGACAACAATATACGGTATTGACTACTGATTTCTCACAGTATGCAGCCCTACTCTGCCGATTAATAACTCAATATCACTAGAGGAAACAATACAACAATTAAATACCGCAAAAGATGGACAAAACATTTAGAGAGGATGAATGAAAGTCGCATCCCATAGATAGCATTTCAATATGTAACAAAAGAAAGAAAAGAAGTTGGTTATCCGAGATTACGGTGAAGTTTACAGTTCTAATTGTAATGGAAAAAGTCTTTAGGCTCAAGTTATGTTGTTAATGAGCTAACCAGCTTATAACTACGTACAGTTTTTGACTTTCACTATCTGAATATCAAATGGTTCACATATGAAACCTGGTTCCATGTTCTAAATTTATGAATTCCCAAAAATGCACCATTTGAACCTATGACACACACGTCATTAAATGACCCTGCACAGCAAAATGTTGTAGTCTTGTCAACTGAATTATTGGTCTGTTTTATTATTTTCCTTACAAATAATTCCGAACTTATACAACGTATTTTCGAGGAATCTGTTGGGCAGTTTAATGGCATTAAACTCACTGAAGGTTATTTGCAATCAGACAGTGCAATTTGTCACGAGTCATTTACCTTAATGATTGAAATCGGTTACATAGAAATGATGTCTTGAAGACCAACATCATAATCATAATCGATATATTGGTCAGAATGCTCTGCAGGGGTGAGGGTACGAATGTGATATTTAGCGAATTCTCCCATTTGTAGAGTAGTTGAATCTCTTTAGCTGTCTCCGAACAGAAATAGGATCGTCCATTTTATATAAACCACTCTGTATAAGACAGTTTAATCCTGTGTTCGAGAAATTTTCTTCAAAGTACCTTTAATTAAAACTAAATCACACAGTTTTAGTTTCGTTTAAAATGACTAAACTGATAACTTTCTGTCTTGTCCAACTTCTGTACTGTTTTCCACAAACTCTATTTGTTTAGTGCACACGATGCCAGCCAGCTTCATTTTCATTGTAATCCTGCAGTATTACTCTTACATATTCTCCTTTCCATTTAATCAAAGAGAAACCTGAAAAAGCACATGCTTTCAGTTCAGCTTTATGATTTTTCCCTTTAATGGAGCAGAAGAATTTTAAGCGAAAGTAATGAAGACAAAAGAGGAACGTATTAAAAAATTGAGAAGAGCGATTAAATGAAAACGCAAGCAAGCAGGTTTTTTTCATCTCCATTCTATTTTAATTACAGAGAAATGAATCTTGAAAAGCAGCTTCTTTTTGCTTATAACTGGCTAGATAAAACACCTCACAGAATAATGAGCTGTTTGACATAGAACTTGGTCGCCTTATGTGGGTGTGTCAACTTTTTGTCGGTCTCTTTTTAGCGCAAGTGTACACAAAAATGAGTATAATATATTAAATTTCCTTTTGACATGTTTCGTTGAAAAAAATACTCAGTAAAAATTGAAAAGGCAGTAAACTTAGAGCAAAATAGAAAAAAATGGAACGTGAAGCTATGCATTTTATTGTTATATAGGCAGTTATTGTTTATAACTGCATAATATTTTAGTTGATTCAGAAAGATCTGGTATAGGGGTTGTGGACCCTCACCAATATTATTTTGCGTAAATATTTGAAATTATGCAGGAAGAAGTTTTACGAAATGGGAATTTCAATTAGCTCTACAACTTTGTTTAGACTAAATTTTACAGACCAACATGTGGTCATAACTCAAAATAAGGATGAAGTAGAACACATCGTAGAAATTTAAAGAACAGCACGAGAAATAAATCTAAAAACTAAAACGTATATGTACGTTTAATGAAAATAGAGAAGATTTGAAAATCGAAGATGAACCTGTCAATATTTACGAGAGTCGAAGAAGTCAACTTCTTGTGGGAAACGAATAAACAAAAATAAAATAATGAAATATCTGGATATTGCATAGTAGAAAAGAAGCAATGAGTAGTATGTACCACATATGAAGGAAGGAAAACAACTAGGAGGTTGTAATTACTTGCAGACCAGCAAGGAGTTGGATAAGGAAGAATTGACTTGATGGAGTATTGGATGCTATAGAAAATTCTAGAATGGAGATATAACAATGGTTTGGTAAAGAAAGCTGAAGTTTGGGATCCATAAGATGAAGAAATCAATTATTGTATGAATCCACGAAACTGTCGGCATTAATATATATTGTGACCGTGGTACGCGGTCTGACTCCAGTGCGACAGACCGAGCATCACCCAGTAAAATGCTCCTTTCATTGTCGGAAACGCAAATAGATTATGAACTGTACATTAGAGCAGATATTGAAAATATTAATTTCTGTTAATGTTCAAGGTTCGTATCATTAGAATACGTGCCACTCACTAGACCAGGCTTTTCAATCGAATTTCCGCTTACATCAATTTGACCATTATTCTGGGGTTTTTATAATGTGTGAGAATTACGGGATAGTCTTTAAAAATATACCGTAAATAAATAACACTTTAAATCGGAAGAGTTCGGGGGCTATAAACTAGCCTAATTAGTCCATCATCCAACACCTCACTTATTGTATTTAATGATTCTTGACTGTACGTGCAAGTTTCAGGGTCCTGTTGGAACCAGTCATTCAAGTTTCCCTCTTCTGTCAATTGCAGAAACAAAATCGTGTTTGATACCAATCCGCACTTATATGCCATATAAAACATATTGAAACTATCATTCTCTTTGCACTTAACACCAGACACAAATTTCATAGTCATAATGGGGGGAGGGGTTCATGTAAAGCTGCTGTATTTTCTAAATAAAAAAAAAAGGATCAATATCGGCAACGTTGTGAATTCACACGCTCATTTTAATGAAACTATGATTCGTCTGTGAAGAAAAGAAGTTGCGAATCAATTTCAGCACTCTGAACTGAAATATAAAACCAATTGCAATATTAACGTATTTATTGTTTACAGAGTTTACATTTAGTATTTTTAAACTTTTCAAAAGTAAACACGGTACTTCTGTGCAATCATTTAAAGGTCTAGTAAGGATAAAATATAGAATTCCATAAAATAAATAATAAATAAATAAAATTAAAAATTAAAACGCCATAAATAAATATTTTAATTAAATTAGAAAGCATGATATTTTTCCAATTTATTGTATTTTACAAGTTAATGCCACTTGGACCACACTTTCCTAGCTCCAACGACCATGGTTAACATGAGGTATTATATTTAATTAATAGTGGGGTTTCACTGATGAATCATAAACATTAATCAACCATCAGCAATATAACTAAAGCAAAAGTTTTAGATATACTTCAGAAATTCTGTATCAGACATTTGTGCAGTAATTTTGCTAAATTCTTAAAGTCCGGACCTTACGGCCTTGGCGTTCTTTCTTACACAAAGGGAACAAACAAGCCAGGTCAGAAATACCGAACACCAGATACAGCCAGCGAGGGTGATTTTATAGCCTGGAGAACCTTGAAAAAAAGACACAACTCTAATAAAACATAACGGAACATTTTGTAACACAAGAATAATTTGAGGGGGAGATTCAAGAAGAAAGCCCAGAGGTTCGTTAATAGGAGGACCCTCAGAGAAATCGGCGCCAAATCATAGCCTATAAGTAACGAACAGGGAATCACGTGGTTTTTATGTAGCCAATCTACGAGTTGAACTTAAGAATATAAATTTATTGAATACACGTAAGACTGACCGACTGAAGGTTTAATAAAAGTCATGGGAAAACCGAAAAAGCCCACCAGTTCTTCCAGACTTCTCACACTTTCTCTCAGTCAGTCAAGTCGAGTTGGTTAGGCTGCCATTTTAGTTACTTAGTCAGGATGAGTCTATTTCTATAACTGCTAATAAGAATAATAGTAAAGTGATAGGTGACCGCGTGTGTCCGCGCCAATAGAAACACACAGGAAGGGTTTCAAGTGTATATGCTAGCTACATCTAGTATACTAAATAGATCCGCGTGTTTTTTTTTTTTTTTTAAGTTTCTCTCCTGTTGAGGAAATACAATTGATACATACATAAAAGATTTTTTGTCAGTGGTGTAAATAGATCAACAAACAGTTCTCAGAAAACCTGATATATAAATCTCTTGGTGTGAAGAAGATAACGTCCCATGTCCCATCCTGTCTCCCTGGTAACGTATATACGTTCCTAAAACCAAAATACAAATACCGACCCTGAGATCTCATCCTAATCAATCCCACATATATAAATTCCCCCCCTACTAAATACTGCTTCATTCATCGAGGCGGAGAAGCAGGTCAACTTGATTGAACACCTGTAATTAAAAAACTACTTCACTCTTAAGCGGAACACTGCATTTCATTAGAAAATACTTTAGAAAAACACTCTATTCGTAGACTGTAGTCAACGTGTGTGCTGCAGAATTGAAATTTTTGGGCAATATTGAAGGCATTTAATTTTTTTTTTTTTTTCAATTTCAGAGAGCTACATTATCTGATAAGTAACGAATCCGGTCTGGAAAGTCAAGGTTAATGGTTGTCAGAGGTGCAGTTACGCCGTTTGATACCTTCGATTCTGCTATTCGAATCGGCGACTCATCAGCACTTTGTGCACTCTATTATTCATAAAGAAAACTACCTCACTTTTCACAATGCAGAACTTTTTGCAGGTCATACTGTGTTAAGGAAAGGAATTTCAGCATTATCCTTCACAAGGAAATATCTACAAAATTGTTTTCTTTTTTATTGTGTTTTAGAAATCTCCTTGAGTAGAAAAAGTCACTCATCGACGATGGGAATAATTTGCTGCAGTACTGAAACAGGGATTACCAGCAGGAGCAAAATATTGCGGCAAATTAGCACGTGCTTCAAGAGCGGATTTCTTGGAAGCCGAGCGAACTTAAAGGCAAAGCCGGATGTTTGAGGAACTGTCGTTGACAATCTCTCTCTCTCTTCTATGAGGCAGCAGTAATGAGCAATCAATCTAATGGGCTTGTCTCAGCTCGGCAACTGATCCACCCCTACCCTCTCAGCGGTTGTCGGCTAATTTCCGTCGTTCTTCCTCGATGAGATGTAAGACGAAGAGCGAGCAGACCCGTGCACCAAGTGCAGTACATTACCAGCTGGTTGGGGGAAGAGGTTCGCCAAGAATCGATATGTAAATTAAGCGGTAGTTAGAGCGGAATTACAGAGGGCTCGTCATCTTGCCGCCCATTTCATGGTAGTAACGGGGCATTAGTTGGAGTTGCCAAGTAGTGGAATCTCGGTCTTGGGTTACAAGTGGACGCACTCCACTCTACTAATCAACGTGAAATCTCCGCAGAACATCCCCACGCTAAAACTTCGTGGGGACTGTATGCTCAAAAACGTACACACTAACGACCGCAAGCTTGTGTGTGTGATACAGCTAAGTCTTCTGGATCTACAAAGAAATATACACTATGCAAATCACGGATTTACTCACGCTTTCACGAATATTTCGTCCAATAGACTTTAATTTTCGGGAAACGTCTTTAAAGTTTCCCTACTGTTTTGTGACTGCGCTGATTTACACAGAGAGTAGATTACAACAATACTGAGGTGTTTATTAAAACAGAAAGACAGAAGAGTGTGTGACGCTCGAAATATTTATGAATGAACGTGACGAGATGATGTTGAACTAAACCCTTCCCATGATGCTTTCGGACCTGGTGGTGTAGTGGTAACCATACTTGCCTCGTAAACCCAAATTTGCGGGTTCGATCCCGGCCAGGGTTTAATGATTCGGAAGAGAAGTAAAGTCGTGGGTCCCATGCCGTACATTTAAGGCACGATAAAGAACCAAGTATGAAAGAAGAGGCCTCTGAGCAAAATTTGTCGGTCGTTTCACTCCCTGAATTGAATGAGATACTGATGACCTGAGATGTTAAACAGCGTTCGCAAATAAACCAAATCAACAAATTAACCCATGATGCTCTGCTCAATGCCAATAAAATTATTTCGTTTTTAAATGGACATGCTGCAAATTTCGAATTGAGCTCGGCTTCAACTAAATTGCTATTAACAAATGAGATCTTATTCCTACAAGTTTAATTTGTATTCTCTGGTTAATTCCACAGCAATACAGTTACGTTTGGAAACGTGCTGTGAGCTAACCCCCAGGTTTTATATTTAACGTTGATTTGTTTAAATGCTAGAAAATAAGAACACGTAACGTTCAAGAAAATTTTATCATTTGAAACTAAATAAGAAGATCATTAGAAAACTGCAAATGTTCGATACTTTACACTCTGCAAATTAAGCACAGTGACACGTTCGATGCTATATCCCTGCCCTCTTCGAGCCAATAGGAAAGACCACAGTTTTACCATATAGCAGTTAGCGAACGTATTGAATGAAAGTAAGAAGAAAATGTAATGAAAGTTATATTGGTAAATAGGAACACGTGGTAAACACCACCACAAGAGCAAAGTTTATTTCAGAGCTTCGGCTAACATTGTCATATAATGTATCACAGTTTGTAATAACACAACAAAATTAGTATATAATAATATAACTTTTGTAAATTTTTAAATACAGAATAACAAATATTTGTTTTCTATGGAGTTGCACAAAGAAAAAACTATAAATGAAAAAACTTTAAACATTATTAGTAAATGTTTATATAGTAATAATTGCTGTAGGCATTTTGAATATGATCACAATAAACTTTCAAACAAATAAATTTTTAAGTTTAATATGGCATTTTCGGGCCCAACCTATTTTCATCGATCGATAAAACTCTCTTTCCTTTTCCTTATCTCTCACTCTGTTGCTACGTATGCATTGTCCAATGGCCAAATTGCTTGCTAATTGTTTGCAACGCAAGATACCTACCTATATATGAGCGGAATTAAGAATTGTGCAACGTAATGCATTGACTAAACACTACTTGTCTCCTCTTTAGATAAGACGCAACAAGCAGCAACCAGTTTAAGAGTGGGGTGTGAATTTTCGGCTTTGTAATTCAAAAATTTTCAGCTGTGATCATTTTTACTGTGTCCACTTGTATTCACCCAGTAACCCAGCTGTAATGTATTAAGAAATTTATGTGTAAAAGATTTATTTAATTATTTAATTACTGGTCGGCTTAAGGATATATTTCTAATGTTTTTGCTAAGGAATATGCATTGCTATGTCTAAGTGTTAAGACATGGTGCATTTGGCAAGAACTTAAAGATATTAAATTTCTTAATATGGAAATTTTATTGTATTCTTATATTTTTAAATAGCGGAGTCAAGAGTTTATTCATTACTTATTAAATGAACAAATATATAATATTTACTTGGGATTTAATGATTTAGAGCTTACATTTAAATGCTTTAATATTGTTGTAAATATCCCTATGCTATTGTGTTGTACGTTTTCTCAATTATTTGTTAAATTAATGTTCTGTTATCCATATTTTTTACTCGTATCATTCAGAGTTCAAAATTATTTTGCATATGTTATACAAAATGTTATTGTTCAGCAAATTATAGGGAAATATTTATTATTAAACTTTATGAATAAGCACTCTTACGTATTGTTGAGTCACCTTTCCATGACCACATTTCTCCAGCAAGTTCGTAAGGTAAAAACTTTCCGACATTAAAGGGAAGATGTCGCTCAGATTACTGTAGTTCATTTGGGTTTGTTTAACGCCCGTTTTACTACATTGTGATTACAGAAGTAGGACCTTTTTGTGGAAGGAAGCGTTCCAGGGTAATTTTAAGGCAGTTTTGCAGAATTTAACATTGATGAAGGTTAAGAAAAACCTGGAATAAACCTCAACTAGAGAGATTTGTCTTGTCGAGATTCGAATAGCAGACCTCCCTTCACAAGTTCATATCTTAAAGATCTCGATCAGCGTGAAAGTGTTTCAGACGGTCTTCATAGAATAATAAGGAAAATATTTCACACACACACACACATAATGTAAAAAATTAACAGTAATTATAAAAGTAGAAAAGGATAAAACACTAAGATAAAGTCACACTTGAAATCGCTATATTTCGAACACGTTAAGTTCTTCTATGACAAGAAGACAAGTCAATACTGGTCTTTATATTTTCTACTTTTATAATTACTGATAATTTGTTACAATTTTAATAGTGTCACTCTATTTCTCTTTTCCTTTAATATATATATATAGCGGGTCACATGTTTTAATCTCTTTGGCGATAGCAGAATTGCTTTGCGCTGTTTGCCGCTGCGGCCACAATTATGTCCTTCATATCTTGATTTATGTTCAGTTTTTATTATTCATTTCAGATTAATAAATGTAACTTCCTTCCATTGTCTCCAGATACGCATAAGCTTGTTATACGATCGACAGGCCCATTTTTGGTGCACTTAACTTAGCCATTGTTTATGTTAAACTCCAAGGAACAAATAAAATATATTTATAGGTATATACAATTAAGACCCATCCTACCGCCACGGGTGGCCGAGGTCGTTAAGGCACGAACTCGTGAGCGGGAGGTCTGCGGTTCGAATCCCGCCAGGACCGTCCTCCCTGACTGGGGTTTTTTCCAGGTTTTCCTCAGTCTTCATAACTGGCAAATGCCGGGGAGGTACCTAAACTTAGGCCTTAAAAAAATCCTTTCCCAATTTATCATTTCATCTCATGTATCATCAGTGTCCACCGCCTGTGGTGCCTCAGTGGTGAAAACGGGCGTTAAACACTACTCAAAAAAAAAAAAAAAAAAAAAAAAGACCCATCCAAATATTTTCCACATTGTTTGATTACAATTAGCAGACTTGTTGCAAATACACATTTGCTAACCGGTATATTTTTATATTTAAATGTAAAATTTGCTATTTCTTGATACTTAGTTGTTACTTACTAATAACCATTTTCATTGAAATTAATGTATAAAATAAAAAAAAAAAAAAATAAGGTAGACTAGCAATCAACTTCAAGAAGACTGGTATTTTTCACACACACACACACACACACACACATACACATGTCGGTCCTGGCGGTATAGTGGTAACCATACTTGTCTCCTAAACCCAGGGCCGCGGGTTCAATCTCGATCGATGGATTTTTTCATGCGTAAAAATCACAAGTATGGCTTCCTTCGGAAGGGAAGTAAAGCCGTGGGTCCCGTGTCATAGATTTACAGCATGTGTAAAAGAACCTCAATCCTGAAAGAAAAGGCCTCTGAGCAAAAATTTTCGGCCGTTTCACTCCCTGAATTGAATGGGACGCTGATGACCTAAGATGTTAAATAGTGTCCATAAATATACTTTGGAAAAGGTAGTGTTTACGGAATTTCAACTGCTCTAAGAATGAAATTGTTCAGGGCAAATATTGATATACTAAGGTTGTCAAAAGCATGATAAAGTATTAAATATAAAATAACATGCACTAAAGCATGATGAATTAATGCAAACTATTTAGGAAAAACAGTAGTTAATGTCTAAGAAATATTTAGATGTAAGTAGAATAATTGTACAACTACATTTGCTTTTTTCCAAAAGTTAGTATTGTCTTAAGTGAATTGGAAATCTGTTAATCGCATGAAAAATTATTATAAAGAAAAGGCATGCACATTTATGATTTATTTATTCTTTATAACTTATACAGAGCTTTTCATAGAGGTTTCTTTTGTGAAACTATTGCTTTAAGAAACATTTAATTTAAATAAAAAGATATTGAGAGGAAAATATAAATCCAATGTCGGTTACATGTTAGGGTTCATCCTTTTATTCCCAACTAACAAAATTTAGAAAATTTAATTGATATCCCTATGTTATGATACTTAAATTTAATTGTTATCATATAATTTTTCTGACAACCTGAATTGTTGTTACTGTTGTTTGAATCTGGACAGAATATAAAATAAATAGGCAAGTTTTGGAATGAAAGGACAATTTATTTGTAATTATTAATATTACCGCAATACATTCTATTTCGGAAGTTTTGACTAATCCGCTTGCATTCTGTTCTTGCAGCGTATACACCTTTTTGAAACCATTTATATTAAAACATAAGTATTGTATTAAAAGCTCAGCATTTTTGTAACTTTAATTCCGTCCAAATTCAAACAAGAATTTAGATTGCCCGCCTACTATAGAAAGCAAAAACTGTGATTGATAACAATGAAACTTCATTAAAAATTAGTATAATAAAATAGCTGTCTTTGAGCAGGGAAGGGAAGCCTAGGAAGTAATGAACATTGGTTTTAAATTGCCCTCTCAATATCTAAATTGTTTTTGTTTAAATGAAAAATATTTTAAATAGTTAGTTATTCAAAATGGCAAGTGCTGAAAGTCATGTATGCAAAATATACACTAAACAAAATTATAGAACTTTTCAATTTTAAAATAGCCATATTGAAATGTTAAAAAAATGGCGTTCGGGGAAAACATTTTAGTTACAAAAACTGAGCGATAGTAATTTATAAGTCCCGACACATGTTTAAATCTTGCCGCATTACCGCCGGAATTCTAAGTTGCAATTCTTTAAAACTGCTTTCATTGTACGTGTGGATCGAAGATAATGGAAAGAAGGATACCATGTTGAAATTTACATATTGTTAGCGATGCCACTTTTACGAATGGTAGCGTGAATGAACAAAAAGAGAACACAATCAGTTTTTAAGCTCGTAATGGAAGTTAGCAGGGAAAACCAATGCGCAATATCGAGATAGGGAAAGAACATTTATAATTTAAAAGGAATAGATAGAACGGGACAATCAACAATGGTTCAAGCACATGGATCGTATATGGAGTCCCATAGAATAACGAAACAAATACGAGTATTGCAGCACAACCCACAGCTGAACGACGGCCAGAATTTCACTGATAAGATTGTGTTATTTCCAGGTAGAATTTGTGTATTCGTTGCAGAAAAAGAAGAAGCCTGTATATTTTATAACTTGCTCAGGTTCTATTAAACATCAAACCAGCACCATTTAGTAACAAATAATACAAGAAATTTAATGCACTATTTTCAACGTAAATAGCCTGTTCAATGTACAACAAATGGCTGAATGAATTTCATAGAAACTATAACCATATCATTAGATATATCGGTCATATTACTGATCAACGGATCATAAGGAGATTTATATCCTATACTTAATGAGTTTCATTCCCCTTAGAACTTGTGTTTTGTTTGGTTTTTTAATTTCCGGTATTCAAACAAACTTATTTTCTTAAAATTATATTTTAATTTATTATATACGTATGCATTCTTTTTTAAATTTAAGAGACGTTGAAATATTCAGAGCGTCGAAAATTAAAAAGTAAGACCTGTAGGTTTATGTACATGTAAAATAAAAATCCATTCTCTCGTTCTTCATTAACTACTTCCATACGATTTGAAATTGAACACGATAGACATTCATGTCTGGAAACAAGATCAACTCCATCTTTATAGGTAAGCAGTCCAAATAAAGCATGAATTGCTTGTTTGTGTAAGGTTATAAGTATTTTTATGCAGAAAATGAGCTTTTAATGAGTAAGGACATAAATATTAATGTACAGTTCAGGTTTATGACACAGTCTTGTCTTATTTACGTTTTGTGATTATTAGAGCTTGAAATATATGGGGAAAAATCAGTTCCAATCACGTTTAAGGCACCTCAACCCAAAATTGTGCAGGTGTGGGCGTACAGCTACAACTATTCTGCAAACATTAGTGGCTGTCTCAAGTTCAATATTGCTGTATTTAGAATTTTGGGCAAATATTTTTTTTTTTCACAATAGGGAGTGTTAAATTTTCTGTTGATACCACTGCTAGTTCTTGTTATAAACAGAGTATGCAGTAAGCATGCTCTGAATCACTGACAAAATGAATCAGAACATTTATCATAATTTTTCTCTATATTATATTTTACATGAGAAAACGAAAAGAAGGGATTTTGCTCTAAGACGCACAAATTATAAAAAATGAAAACGTGACTAAAATTGTAAACACTTGAAATTTTACTATTAATATTCTCAAATATTGATAGGTGAAATAAACTTTTTATACAATGTATAATAAAAGTCGTTTATTTAGCAGAAGGAATTAAAATTAGAAACTGCATTTTAGCACTTATTGCTAAAACATTTTTATAACACTCCAGTGTTATTACATTTGGTTAAATTTGGAATGTAATGCTCATGTAGCTAATTAAGTAGACACAAACTGCATATTTTATAAAGTTTTAAAACTGTTACATTCTTCACCGCGATTTCGAAATCAGGTCATAGTGCAATTAGTAATATTATAATAATACTTATTAAACTGATTCCTGGGTTATCATGTTGGCAACAGTAGAACCATGTTAGGTTATACTATAGCTTCTTTCAGCAGGAAAACATTTTGAAATAGTGATTTAGAATAATATGTAATAAAACTGTAATAATAATAATAATAATAATAATAATAAAACTATAACTTAATTTGAAATATTAACCATTCAAAAACATTTAGATACTCCAATTACCGCCCCCTCAGGGGCCCAATTTATTGGGTACGGGGCGTAGCGACCCCGAGGCACCCGAGCTGCTCCCTCAGGTCCGCGCTTAGCGCGTTTGACTCCTTTTTAGTTTGTCTCCATTTTACTTTTTACTTTTTAACCTCCCTGCTTTTAGTCTGATGGATGCCCCCGTGTTTGATACGGTTCACAGGTGACTGGGTAAGGGCGTGACTCCCAGCACTGGGCCATCATGTAGGGCTAGAGCGTATCCCCTGGTAAAGGCCAGGCCCGGGGAGGGGCCATTACACGCGCTGTAGACTTCCTGTAGGCGATTGGGTCCCTTTGTCTATACACAGGAAGGTGTGACCCTAACGTTACGTGTTCCAGGCCAGGGCAACTAACCTAAGCCGGGGTGGCGCCCAGGAAGCAGCCTGCCATCGGAGACAGGTGTAATGGTGGAGGATGAATCCGCTATGATGCAAGAAAATCCTCAAATAAATACTAAACGTAAGAGAATGGACATAAGAGGGGTGACTGTGTGTCTTTCCCTCGTTTCTTGATAATTAACAGAACAGAGGAAGGTCAGTCGTTTATTCACGTGAACCCTTTCATTATTCAAAAAGGTTTGGACAGTATTTCTGGTCCTGTTAAATCGTGCACGCGCCTACGCAATGGGTCCCTATTGGTGGAAACTGTGAGTGCGTCTCAAACTACTGCGCTTCTTAAGGCAATTTTACTCCACGGTTACCCGATCCGTGTCGAGTCCCATCGTACCCTGAATTCCTCCCGAGGAGTTATAACCACTTCTATACTCGACGGTATGACGGACACTGAAATTCAAGGTTATTTAGCCGAGCAGAATGTCACCTCAGTTTATCGTGTGCAGGCTAAGAGAGATGGTGAGGTGCAGCCTACGCGAACACTATTCCTCACATTTAATAGAGCTGAGTTACCAAACAAGATTAGGGCAGGGTATGAGGTAATATCAGTCCGCCCGTATGTTCCTAGCCCTTTAAGGTGTTTCCAATGTCAGCGTTTCGGTCACACCCGCCTGTCTTGTAAGAGCCCTAAATCTGTCTGTGCTACATGTGCCTTAGAAAGCCACGAGGGAGCGTGTTCATCCGCCCCTGTATGCGTGAACTGCCGTGGTCCTCATCCAGCAACATCCCGCGACTGCCCTCGATTTCGAGAGGAGCGCTCTATTCAGGAAATCCGTGTTAAAGAGAAACTTTCGTTCTCTGAAGCCCGGAAACGCTATCAAGCCTGTCTACCTCCTGTACCTAAGTTCGGTACGTATAGCTCCGTAGCCGCCACTGCAGTATCCCGACGGGACAATAGCACGCAAACATGTGACCTGGTCTTCACCGAAACGCCTACTCCTACCAGTACCAAGCGCTCAACAGCACCCAAGCCAGTGGTTTTTGTTGCTGATCCTGTAAAATTCAAGACTGCCTACACACGGACTGACTTTCTAAAATCGTCCACAAATGAAGGAAAGGCTAAGAAGAAAAATCAAAGCCCCTCACCTCCTCGGAGGTCGAGCTCCCACGATTGCTCTGGGAGCAAACCCGCAAGGCGGTCACCGTCGCCGCCTCTCAACACCTCCAACCGTTTCCAGGTGCTGGAATCGGTTGACCCATCTCAGCGGGAGTGCCCTCCCTCCGAGGATTTTATGCAGCAGGAAGCGCCTGCTACTGCTAAACCACCGAGTCCCACGCGCTTAAAGAAAGGACGATTGATTCGTCCCGGTCCGACCAAAAAGTAAGGTGGTGTTTTTATTTCTTTTAACGGTTTTAATAATGTCTATCCTTTCATGGAACGTACGTGGGCTCCGCAGCCGAAGACCTGAACTAGAGTTGCTTTTACGATCGACTGATGCCCTGCTTTTATGCCTTCAGGAGACCAAACTTCGTCCTCAGGATGCTTTCAATATTCGGGGTTACTCTTCAGTAAGATTCGATCTTCCCGCAGAAGACGGCATTCCCGCGCATGGCGGAGTTTTAATATTAATCAGGGATGACGTGCATACTTCCCCCCTGTCTCTCCAATCTAATCTACAGGCGGTAGCAACTACGGTTTCCTTTTCTGGCCTTAGTTTCACAGTCTGCAGCATTTACCTACCTCCATCTGTTCCTGTCTCCGTGGTTGATCTGGACAACCTTCTATACCAGCTGCCACCCCCTATACTGCTTTTGGGGGACTTCAATGCGCACCATCCCTCTTGGGGATCCTCTGTAGAGTGTGCGAGGGGTAGCTTGGTGGCTGATTTTTTGGATCGCCACAATCTTATTTTACTGAATACAGGTGAGCCCACTTTTCTCTCCGACAGCACACACAGTTTTTCCCATCTGGACTTGTCTTTCTGTTCGGCTTCGCTTTCCGTACACTTTGCCTGGCACGTTCTTTCTGATTTGTACTCTAGCGACCATTTCCCCTGTGACATTCGTATCCTGTCTTCCCAAGTACGTCCTCAGCGCACAATGAAGTGGCTTCTGGAAAAAGCAAATTGGAGTCTCTTCCGTTCTCTGGCTGTGTTTTCCGGGTGTCCCTTTCCCTCCATTGATGCCATGGTCGAACACCTAAACACGATCATTGTTGCAGCCGCAAATCAGGCTATTCCCCGGTCGTCTTTCCACCCGAGACGAATTCCGGTTCCTTGGTGGACCGACGAATGCCGGGACGCATTGCGTGCACATCGAGGTGCTTTGCGGGTCTTTCGTCGCCACCCTACGTTAGAGAATTTCATCCGTTACAAACAACTGCGCGCGAAATGCCGCCGAGTTATTAAAGACAGCAAGAGGGCGTCCTGGATTGCCTTCGCCAAATCTTTTAACCGTTTTACTCCTTCATCTGTAGTTTGGAACCGACTGCGCCGGGTTGCGGGCAAACCTGGATTTACGCCCATATCTGGACTCAAGGTATCACATTGTGTACTTACTACTCCCAAGGATGTAGCAAATACCTTAGGTCGGAATTTCGCTGAGATCTCGAGCTCTGCCCAATACCCCCCTGCCTTTCGCTCTATTCAGGAGCGAGTTGATCCTTGTGGATTTAGCTTTGCCTCAGACAACCAAGAGTGCTACAATGTCCCATTTTCGTCCAGGGAATTGGAACATGCGTTATCTGCATCTCGGCATTGCGCTCCAGGGCCAGATGGCATCCATGTTGCTATGCTGCAGCATTTATCAACTGAGGGCATGCATTTTTTACTCAAAATTTTTAACCGTATTTGGTGTGATGGCACATTTCCATGCGCTTGGCGAGTGGCGACAGTCATTCCTATCCTTAAGCCTGGAAAGGACCCACACCTTCCTTCCAGTTACCGTCCCATTTCCCTCACCAGTTGCGTGTGCAAGGTGATGGAACGAATCATTAATGGGCGGCTTATGTGGTGGTTGGAGTCGCGGCACCTACTGACGAACATCCAGTGCGGTTTCCGTCGTCATCGATGTTCCATCGACCATCTTGTGTCTCTGTCCACCCATATAATGGACGGATTTGTGAGAAAGTGCCAAACTGTTGCGGTATTTTTTGATTTGGAGAAGGCTTACGATACCTGCTGGAGGGGCGGTATCCTTCGTACGCTTAATGATTGGCATATATGTGGTCGGATGTCTGTTTTTATTCGCGAGTTTATGATGGACCGGGTTTTTAACGTTCGCGTGGGGTCAGTTTTATCTTCTCGTTTTACTCAAGAGAACGGTGTACCGCAGGGCTCGGTACTTAGTTGTACACTGTTTGCCATCGCCATCAATTCCATAGCTGAGTGCTTACCACCGGGAATCCAATCGTCGTTATTCGTAGACGATTTTGCGATTTATCTTTCCTCCAGGAGAACCTGTCTTTTGGAACGCCGCCTCCAATGCTGTCTGGACCGCCTCTACCTTTGGAGCGTACGTAATGGGTTCCGTTTCTCCGCAGAGAAGACCGTCTGCATGAACTTCTGGCGTCATAAGGTGTATCCTTCACCATCTCTCCACCTTGGCCCAGAAGCTCTTGTTTTCGCGGACGAAGTTAGATTCCTGGGCTTAATCTTTGACAGAACATTAAGCTGGTCTTCGCATGTAGCACAGCTCAGAGGCAGGTGTGAACGTTCTCTGTGTATTTTACGGGTTTTAAGTGGCACATCCTGGGGAGCCGACCGGACTGTTCTTTTACGTTTTTATCGATCTTTAATCCGGTCCAAACTGGATTATGGCTGTATAGTATATGGCTCAGCGCGACCTTCCGTTCTTCGTCGTCTTAACCCCATTCACCACCGGGGTATCCGTGTCGCTGTTGGTGCATTCCCCACCAGTCCTGTGTCGAGTTTATATGCGGAGGCTGGGGAACCTCCGTTGTTTTATCGTAGGGATCTTTTACTTTCTACGTATGGTTGTCGACTGGCTACGTAACCTCGTCATCCTGCGAATGAACCGTTTTTCAATGTGTCTCTCGCCCCATTTTATGCTGCTCGGTCTTTTACTCCTAAGCCCGCTGGCTTTCGTTTCCGAGAGCTGTTAAGGACGATGGACCTGGACTTACCTGCTTTTTTTTTGGCCGGGGAAACCTCCTCTCCCCCTTGGCTCTTAGCAGAGGCCTCCGTTCATCTTGGGCTTACGGCCTGTCCTAAGTCCTCGACTGCAGCACCATTCATTCTTAGTCATTTTAACGAGATTGTCTCTTACTTTGCTGGATGTAATTTTATATATACCGACGGTTCTAAATCCGACACAGGTGTAGGATGTGCCTTTGTTTTTAATGGAGCTAGTTTTACATATGGTCTTAACGTTGCGACATCTATTTTTATGGCGGAGCTTTATGCTATATATCGGGCTATTTTATTTATTTCTGACCACGGGCTGAGGAACAGTGTCATTTGTTCCGATTCTCTGAGTGCCCTTTTATCTCTTAAACGCCTGTACACCTACCATCCTCTTGTGCAGAAAGTTCAGGATGCAGTGTCTTCGCTTCTGGCAGTTGGTGTCAGAGTCACTCTGCTATGGGTACCTGGACACGTGGGACTCCCGGGTAATGAGGCCGCGGATGTCGCAGCTAAATCCGCCATTTTAGACCCTGCAGAGTACGAGCAACGCTTTTATGTAGGGGATTTTAAACATTGTATACGTCGAGGAATTCTCTCGCGCTGGCGCGATGAGTGGGATATCATTCCCCACAATAAGCTTCGAGAAATTAAATCCACCCCTTTTCATTGGTCGACTTCTTCTCGCGCAGCCCGTCGCGAGGAAGTGATTTTAGCTCGTCTTCGAATAGGGCACTGCCGATTTAGTCACCGTCACCTTTTTAATGGTCAACCAGCTCCAGATTGCCCACGATGTGACCACCCCTTTACGGTGCGTCACATTTTACTCGAATGCCCTCATCTGGCAACTTTTAGACTTTCCCTGGGTTTGCCCTCCTCTATTGAGGAGCTACTTGCCGATGATGTGGTTGCTGTGGAACGAGTGCTTCGCTTTATCCGTGTTTGTGACTTTTGGAGCAAGGTGTAAATTTTACTGGTTTTACCCATGACGGTAATTTCCGAATATTTTAGGACTTTTATCCCTTTGTAGCCAATTCTATCCTTGTTCTTTGTTTTAAGGGGTTTCATTGTTATATTTTTAGGCCATTATAACAGTTAATATCTGAGCTCTTGCAGCTGCGTTTTGATCTGGTCTGTTGATGAGAATTTAACCCCCCCCCCGTTATTAAAAGCGGGTTTTATATTATTGCACAAAGTGCTACTGTTGCGCAGATTTCTGTGTGTCTGGGCGCTAATGACCTCGTAGTTTTGCGCCCTTTAAGCAATAATCATCATCATCATCATCCAATTACCGCAGCTGCGATATTAGTCACATTATCCATATATTTATTTAAGCAATGTTTATTCCATTCTGCTGTTTTTGAGAAATGTGTAAATTATTATTTGAAACAAGGGATGTTTCGAAATGATTAGAATACATTTAATTTACACTATATAAGTAATTTATTTACAAATATTAGGGGTTGTTTAAAATAAACCAGTTAAAAGTAATTAATAATTGTTTTGTTTTCTTTCTTATAATTAAATGCCACACCTTATCATAAATAAATATTTAAACTTTTTAATTTTTAAATTTTTTTAACTTTTAAATAACTATTATAAATGCATACGGCAAAATTATTTTTGAAAAGATGCTATTGGAGTTTAAATCCATAATTTTTTCACTAAATCTTAACTAAGCTGATTTTAAATTTTAATCCTTCTTTCAAGATAGATGAAAATAACCGGAGAGGAAACATAAAAACCACTTCAGAATGGAAAGGAACTTGCAAATTATTGATTAGAATGCCGCATTCTTATTCTTAAGGGTGCACCGTCATGTGCTAACGAAATTCTCCTTATGAATGTACGTAAGTGCAATGATGCAATGCAGAGAAACTATTCTCCAAAATTAAGATTCACTGGAACACCCCATTCTTATTTTCAATATGGCTTCAGTCTGAAAAGTAGGGGAGCTTGGTGATCTGCTCATAGAGTGAACTGCTTAATAGCCTTGTGAAGTAACAGATCTTCTTTAATCTGTTCGCAATCCCGAAGTGTAGCACCAGAAAAACCATTCTATTTCTACATTAGATGAATTGATGTCTAGTGTTATAACCAATCTTCGAAATTTAATACTCGATAGAGCATGTACAGTTAATTTGGTTTAACTACGTACCTCTCCGTGGCGATAGCTGGGTAGGAGGTAGTGTATGTCGTCATAAACAACAGACTGCAGGGAGGAATTGCGTGATACAGCTGATCGTTCGCTAGATTATGGTTACCCCTCTCACCAGCAGTATTCCGGTTTATGTACAGCTGCTATCGGACATAAGCTTTCAAGTTTAGTAACAACAATAGTTCATATTTGTGATTCTTTTATCCTCAAGTTGATGGGCATAGAGAATTATTAATGAGTATATCAGAAAAGTACGAACGTTTCTCTGTATATAGCACAAAACAAATAGTTTATATTTGGATCATCCAATTATCTGATGGTTGCAGGACACACCATTGGCCGTTAAGCTATCAGTCAAAACAGCCACGCTACACAGGTAGAACGCGGTTTTACTGAGATGCTATGTTGACCTTGGGTGTCACATTGTTCAATCAGTGTCGTTTAAAAAGTGGAAAGAAAAAGAACAAAAAATAATAATAAATAAAAAATTAAACAAACAAAAAACACTTCTAATCCTAGAGTAAATTTTGCTAAACATGTTAAACGGCAAAAACTATATGATATATGATCAATTTATCCTACTATTTGATCATATTTCACATAATCAACTATCCATAATTTAACACTGCCACAAGACTTCATATCATATTATATTTTAATGTACCATTTGAATTTTATGACATTACCTATACACAAAACTAACTATTCTTTACAAATATCTAAATAAATACATGAACAGAAACATTTATCTTCTAAAGTGAAAAACAAATTGATATTGTGAAAGAACCCTCAGTTTGTATAACTGCCCTCAATTTTCGGGGCATAGATGAGGTCATATTTTTATAATATGGATGAGAGGCTACAGAATCTCTGACTTCTTGAATTTGTGCCCATAAGTCACCTTTTGTCCTTCTTGCATGTACAGAGAATACGTGTGTAGCATATTGCAATTAGATAGAACAAACAAAGAAGGAAATATACTATTCATTATATATATAAATTAACAGTAATTCTGACAGCAGAAAAAGATAAAACACAAAGAAAAAGTCACACTTGAGATCGCTATATTTCGCACTCGTGGAGTCCTTCTATGGCAAGAAAACAAATATAAAGTCTATGAGAAAACACAGAGAAAGTAAGAAATAAAATTAAAAGAATAATAGATAAATAGTAAAGAAGTCAAAACAAAACACACAAAACAAATTAAACTTACTAAGTAAAGCTAAAAGCACAATATATAAGAAAAATAAAAATAAAGCAACACTATCAACAATGTAACAAATTAACAGCTTGTCTTGTCTTCTTGATTTCTTGTCACTTGTCTTCTTGCCATCAAGGACTCCACGAGTCCGAAATATAGCGATCTCAAGTGTGACTTTTTCTTTGTGTTTTATCTTTTTCTGCTATCATAATTGCTGTTAATTTGTTACATTGTTGACAGTGTTGCTTTATTTTTATTTTTCTTATATATATATAATGCGTTAACGTTAAAGATAGCTAGTGTATGGAAAACACTAATTTGTCACAATATGTAATTAGTTGGTCCTGATGATGATGTGATAACCATACTTCCTCCTAAACCTAAGATCGCTGGTTCAATCCCGGTCAGGATAGAGGGATTTTTCGGGCGTAAAAATCCTAAAAATGACTTCCTTCGGAAGAGAAGTAAAGTCAGAAAGTAAAGGGTCCCTTGTCGTGGATTTACGACACGAAAAAGCCAGAAAGAAGAGGCCTCTGAGCAAAATTTGTCGGTTATTTCACATCTTGAATTGAATGGGACGCTGATGAGATGTTAAAAAGAGTACATAACTAAGTAAGTAATGTCACAAAGATATTTTAAAAATAAAAAAGTGTTCCATGCCGGAAGGCGTACCTGCTCCCTTAACCAAGATATCACTGCACACTCTGCCCAGAGCTAACAGAACATGCATACTAGACAGCATGCCATATAACACAATAGCTGCATGTAGCACAACCAGCTGGTTTTGCTGGTTACATTGTGAATCGCGCGCCTAAACGAGTAACACTTAGAAGAATTTTGCTTTTAAGAGATGACTCACTTTTTTTTTTTTTTTTGGTAAAAGGATATACTTATGGAAATTCACTACTGGTGACGTCAATCTGGCGTGATTCTGACGTTACTATCACAGCCAACACTATTAAGATATAAGAAGCGTGGAAGCAATAACATTCAAAAAGGAAATACAGTAGAGTTTTCATTATTCGACATAAACATGTCCTGAATTAGGTTGGATAAATGAAAATATGGGTTACTAACAAATAAAGCTCAACATAAAATAAAATTAAGTGCCACAATTTAAATTGCACTGAAATATTTTATTTAATGAAGTGAATAAAAACAATGTTCAAATACTGTAGTGCTAACCCAATAAATGAAATGTGTATACTTTTTATTTACACGCTTTTAATTATTTTATTTAGTGTACTCAAAAGTGCATATCTAGCGAAAGAAGAAAAAGTGGGAGCAGTTGCCTGTTTAAAGGTTTCTCCGCGAGATGGCACAGACCCTGCTAAAACAGGGTTCTAGCTTGGGGATAATATAATCCATTCCGGCTTAGTATAACACCGATGAACACAGTACCTAATGCCCTAGAAATTACAGTAATATAAAATAACTATATTAGGAAAATAAACAGCAACAACAGAACAATTTCAAAAGGTCGTTCAAGTTATTCATCTTGCAACCTATCAAATGTTAGTCATTCTAGCGGAATATTAATTTGAATATATTTATACTTCTGTTGGATTACAATACTTGCCAAAAATCACTTGACCGACACTTTAGACAACATCCTGACATATTAGGTGTACTAAGAAGCTTTCAGTTTCCTTTTAATCTTCTTGTCCTCGCCAAAATAAATAAATAAAACTTGTATTTGATGCCATGTAAAACTCCTTTAGAAACAGTGTCCATAACATTGCTCTCACAACAGCCCAGTATATCATGTTCAATACTTAAACTACCTAGACAGTCATAAATCGTCTCCCTTATACATAGTTTACCTGGTTGTTTTTACTACTACTCCGGATTATTATTAACCGATTATCTTTAACAGTGTGTCAACAATAAGTTTTTTATTTTTGCTCAGTTTTGGAGCACATCATTTCTACTGCTGCGCTTTCGAAATCTTTAGCTGTTGCTTTAGTACCGCAATTTTAGAGTTTTCTACTTTAAAATTTCTGAATATTCTCAAAAAATTGCGATGTTGCCTTTTGTTTTCTTATTAAGTGATTTAATAGTATCTTTTTAGCTGTCAATACTTCTTTATTGTTAAAGATTACGCTGTTTTCATGATAGAAAAATAAACAAGTGAACAAGTTTTATGCTTTTTAGGCCCTTGCTTTTTGTTTGATGTTGACTTTTAGTTGGGAGTTTTCTTTAGTTAATTTACTTTATTGAATAATGAGGCAGACTTGGAAATATGTTAGGAATAGAGCCTGTTTTTAATTTGTACGTTGCCTTAGATTTTCGAACTCTTCGCCTGGAACTACAAACGAGTTTGTTAAACAATGACATCACCAGAAAAAAAAAACTGCGAATCACATATAGGTGGGATTTCTTTGTCTTTCGTAGGAATAGCTTTTGCTCGTTTTGCTAGCTCTAATTTGCCTTTAGAAGTATTTGTTTTCATACATTTTGTAACTGAACTTCCAGCCAAAAATGTAGAAACGAAGAAAGTAGACATTTATCTTATTTGATCTCACATTACACAAAAACTTTGATACCCACTAAATTAACTTCATTTTAACTGAGCACTCCAAACATTTGCACAAAGAATGCCGTTACACTTGCCACTTCCAAGATTTATTCGAGCTAACTGCTCTTCCTCAACTGACGACCGTGATGCTGCTAGTTGGCAGTTTCGCCGCAACCCTCATCTTCATTAGAAAAGTGATCGCACCTACTTTACTAATCATTATCGTGCAAAGAAACGACGTTGAAATATTGTGCACATTGTCAAACATCTGATATTGCCAGAAGGCTTAATGATGCATTATTTTTGACAATCGACATATTAACAACTTGGTAAAGTGAAGTTGAACTGATTTGTTCATTGGAAATAAAAGCGAATCGCAGCGCCGACAGTCCCCATGAAAAGTAAAAATTCACTCTCCCAACATTATTAACAAATCATACGGAATGCCGGATAATTGAGTTGACTAACACTACAGAATGTTGTCTTACTACTCCCCTTAAAATTTGTTTCTACACTTTACACCCCCTCTCCACAGATATTCCATGTACAGTGTGTGTCTAATTTGAAACAACAAAATTGTAAGCATAATTCATTTCACTGTAAAATGCTCAAAAAACTCTTCATATATTATAATCTTACCAACAAACCGTACGAACCACAGAACTCATTATTACGTGCCTGGAAATAAGCTGCGTTAAAGTTTCTGTAAAATTAAGCACTTTTACTAAAAACGAAATTAATTTTGATCTTAGAGCACAAAAGCCATACGTTTTAAAATTCACTGTAAAATGCTCAAAACTTTCTGCAGTTCCCATTGAGAAAATGAGAACATTTCTTCATGAATTTATTTTTCAGTTTAACTAATAGGTGCGGATTTGTCTTGTTCCTATACTTTTTCCTGTAATGCTCCCTAGAGATAAATTTGCAGGGCGTTAAATAGAGAGACCGAGGGGGCCAATGTTGTGAGTGGTGATTCTATTGTCAAATATTTCATGAATTGCATGCAAGGAGACATGAACTGTACATTGCAGAGTCCCGTTATTAAGTCACGGATCTACCTTCCCTCACAGTTAATTAAAGGAAAAAGGGGTGCAAAATGTTCTACACATGCCCATCACTATTAACTGTTTCTTAAAAAAAAAAATGGTCTGTTGTTATCTCCCCACTAATGGCGCTTCACACTTCTATCGTTTGGTAATGAAGGGGTTCCTCGTGAAGCAGATTAGGGTTTTCTGAAGTTCAGTATCGGTTGTTTTGCGAATTAACATACCCAATGAGGTGGAACTAAGAAAATTTGGTTAGTGTAAGTTTCTCCGTCATGTACACGATCCAAAATTCGTTCACAAAATCTTCTCCTAAATGCAGGGTCACCCGATTTGAGTTCTTGCAATGGGTTAATTTTATATAGTAAAAATACTTCAGTAGCTTTGAAGCCGTTTTAAAGTCCTGTTTGTTATAAAGACATCGAAGAGATTATTTAGGAGAACATTCCAGAGCCTGTAAAATATTACCAAACGTTTCTTCTGTGAATTCTCTACATGACTGTGTACGCTTTTTATAAAGAATAATTCTTGTTTCACGAAATGTATTTACCAATCTCTGAATGGAACTTTGAAGTTGAATATCAGGGAAACTGTCTGGAAAACAATCTCTATATATCAGGAATCGTTCTGTACGCACGTATGAATCCTAAATAAATGCTCTTTGCTGAATAGAACTCCTGAATTGAATCATATTAATGTAATATATACATACTGTATTATGAATGTTTTATATACCGTCACACTACAAGCAATAAACAAGAACACATTCTTACGTTCCTATAGTTAAACTCGCACTGACCTCCCCTCCGGCTCCCCGGTCGGCTTTCAAGCGTCGAGAACAAGATGAGAATTGCAGAGCTCGGTCAAATGAGGCCAACTGCACTTGAAGCGGTTTGACGAAAGGAAAATCACGCAGTATATTGGTTGACTTGTTATAATTTCTCTCTGGTAAATAACATTCTTTATCAGGTGATAACTTCCCAATACATTTCCGGCATATCTACCTGCATCTTTTGGGGATTTAACTACAAATGTGAGTACATTTTTTATCTGCAACATTTTTGTTTTATTTTAATTAATGCTCTGTCATAATGTATTTTAAACAAATCGCTGTAACTTTACATCACTTGAGAGCTTTTTATTTGTATATTTTCTATAAGAGTTCTGACGTGGGGATTATTTGCTTTATTAAATGAAATACTAGCATGTAAATCTTACTCAAACCTGGGTCAATATGAATCATTTGAATTGGAATTGTTTTTATGTAGCTTTTCTCTCCTTTTATGATAAAAACTTTTATTTGTGATTCAACAATGTTGAAGCAGGAAATAATGCTGCCTTTATTAATTTAATAACTAAAGGCTACAGAGTTATATTTATAAAGGCATGAGATTTGATAAGGGTAATTGTAATATATGTATAAGGAAACATTTTAGAGATAGGTATAACAGAAATTGAAATAATTTGTAACTTATGTGTAGGTCATTTGACAAGTGATGGTATCTTACAAAAGGGTTTTGCATACATTTTGTAGTAAAGATGTTAGAAAGATACAGAGATGTATACCTGACGACTCGTGCACTGACCACTCCTTAGACAAGGCTGAAGAAAAGGTAAACTATCTTTTGTTAGGTCACGAACCTTCTGCCCAGGAAATACTTAGGAGTTGACAATAAGAGAAACATGTGGCCGTAACGGGACAGTATTTGAACAAAATCAGACGTAGCAATAATTTAAGAGAAAATGTGAATGTCAGAACGGAGACGAAAATGTTTTATTATAGGCAAGCCGGGTATACAAGGTATGAATACAACCCATCAACACGTGCGTTATCTCTGAGAACATTTGGAAATCTACAAACTAAGGAAGGCAAAAGATTATCAATAGAAATCAGAATGTAAGGAAAGGGCCGAAATTTATGACAGGTTGTTCTGGGAAAATTCAAGTTCGTGGGAAGACATTAGATCAGGGGGGAAAGAATAATTCTAGCCAATGGTCATCAAACAAGTCAACCAATAAGGAGAACTTAAATACAAATAAATGATTTTTAGAATAGCCAATGGTGAACATCCAACACGGAAATAGATAATATACGAGGGAATTTAATTTAGCGAAAGGCGTGGCGATGTGATAGAAAAACTGCAGTACAGAAGCAGAGGGACACTCGCAGAAGTCAGACATTCATACATTCAGACATTCACAGATTTACATTCATTGGCACATTCAGTAGAGATACATTCAGACATTCGGACATTCAGATTCAGTCATTCATTCAGACGAGAAACGGAGGACATCATACGAGAAGCAGGCAGCCTGAGTCATTTAAAAATAATCAGTCTAAGTCATTTCTAAAGTTCAGTTGAGGGCAGTGTAAGTCATTTCTAAGGTCAGTCTAAGTGTGTAGTGAGGTCAGCTACGAGCCGTCAGGAAGTAACCTGCCCAGTTGTCAAATAAATAAAATGTTCAAACAGTGCCGGACTTATTAATACAGTGAAAAATCTCCTTCCCCCCCCCCCCCCCTAACGACTTTCAAGTCGTTGGAAACAGTCCAAATTTACCCTGAGAACCCATCAATCCCCCTACACACACACAACTATATTAACCTACTGCAAATTAACGAACAACTGTGGAACCCCCAAATAACACACACACACACACCCACCTACCCACCCACCCACCCACACACACACACACACATTGAAGTTTACCACAACTTATATTTATATTTAAATTTATGGTTTGATTTCAAAGCACTCTCGGCCAAATACTGTCACAAAAGCTTAGATTCTTCATCTTTTGCATGGGGTGCTGCAGGTAAGCTGTGTTGATAAGCACAGTGATTACGTAGTGAAAAACGATTTGTATGTTGTATGTTTACCCCTATAGCCCGTTGTTTACATGTGACGTCTATGCAGCTTAGGCACGCCCTTCTAACACAGAGGTGATTAACTTGCATACACAGTGTTTCGCTCTATCGGTCTAATCTGCAGCCAGTTTCATACCAAGGGCTCTACAATGCGATGGTTCTTGTTGCATATCTTATGAGCTGCTTATCTTTTTCGTATAGTAAACAAAGTATTTCACACTGTTTAACATTTTGAAGAGTTTAATGTTGTGGTAACAAGGAGGTTATTTTTTAGGTTTTTAGGTTTTACTGAACACGAAAATTGTGTTCGGATTGTTTCCTTAGCTCTTCTTTTGGAGATAATAAGATTTACTAAATCTATCCAAGATAAAATATTTTAAAGATATATTAAACATGGAATACAAAATTAGTTACCCTCTTCTTTGGTCCGTCTATAGTATTCTGTTTCAGGAACTACCCTTTTCATCATCCAGCAGTAAACAACTAACATGACGGCACTCCATTTTCCTTTATATTTTTGTTCCATCGCCGCTGAAACGCTGAACTTGTTTACTCGCGTCGCCGCAATTATAAGAGAAGTTCGTGAAGTTTCCCAGAAAACTATTCAAAATATTTTCAAAGGACTCTTATGCGGCTTCTGTTCGTCACTTATCATTGCTTCAAAACGCTTATCTTTAAAACGGTCATTAATTTGTGGAACAATGAATAGCCTACATTTACTTTTCAGAAACTATGCCTGGGCAGATTTTTTACATAAGTGAACAACCCTTCATATCTAAAACCCCAATTTGACATGTAGTGGCTCTAGCAAAGGTTCTTGTCATAATTATTCATTCCAAACTTTAATGATTTTATTTGGGGTCGTTTTTTCTAGCATATGGATGAATGGCACGGGTATCTCACTTGGAATAGTCTAATTACAATCCTAATTAAATGATCATTGCCTTGAAATCAGCACAAACTTCCCACTACTACTTCTTAACCTTCTTCTTTCAGAATAGTTTTCCTATGTGCGTATGTTTCTTTTGTGTTGGTAGCATGTACACAGAAATGGAAGGGAATTTTCCGTTAGTTAAAAATGTGCTTTAAAATTTGTCTTTAAAGCATCAATGAATAGTACCTAAAGATCAGGACTGTGCCTAAAATTCAATGCATCCACAATGTAATCAATGTTTTTGCAAAAGGTGAAATCACTTTAGTGTTAAAATAGCTAAACATCTTTATTTTTAGTGCAGAATGTTTACGGAGGAGTGTAAATAATTATACGGTTGTTACCATGGTGCCAAAAGTTATAGTTGTTTAGGAATTTTTAGATGCAGATAGATCGTCCACAGAAAATAGAATACACAAAACTGCAGAATGAACAATAAAAACTTGTAGGATGATTTAGAATTGAAAAAAGGAGTACAATAGAATATTCAGCAGTAATTAGAAAGGATAGATTTGCCACAAATTATTATTATAGACTAATGTTAATACCAAAATAAAAATGTTACACACTGTAAGATATGATGATCAGGCCAGCCAGTTCATATCGCTGTTCTTCGATATGATACGCTTTCCGAAAAACTCTCGAGCCATGTGAGGTGTAGCTCCGTCTTGCTTAAACCACGTGTACCCATCCACTGTAGCTCAATGCTAAGATACGTTACAATCATATTGACGTTCGTTGTGACGTTACAGACATTTCTGTGGATTTCGCTAGATCAAGGTATTGACTGCTTGTACAGTTTCTGATGTTAGAGCCTTTTTCTTATTCCTAAACGCATCTTTCAACCTATATCTTCAACAAGTGAGCCTATGGAACCGAAATTCCTGCAATCTCGCAAAAACAATAATACGCTTTTATCTCGAACGCTCGCTACCCTCCATAGCAAATGAAATAACATTACCTCTGGAATGCTATAATGACTTCATAGTATTGCTAACTTTAGCTGTTACTTTGTACTATCGATTCAAAATCTCCCATTTCGGCACGTCATTCTGTCTGTATTTTTAATTTGTTCGAAGCATAGAGTAGTGACATACAAAATAATATCATAACAATAACAAGCTCTTGCGGATTCAATATTGTCATGGCAATACGCCACTGATAACCATGTTCACTTTCCTTCCCTCATGTAGGAGACACCTTTGACCAGAATATTAAGATAATCGGCTTCTACTTTAATTACCGCCATAATCTGATTTCCTCATTTCCATACATCTGCTCCTACTTAAGACACGAGTGTTTTAAGGAGATGACAACTTAAATGACCTCTGTAGCAACTCTACAAAGAAAGGAAATAATGGAAAAAATTGACATGTTTCCTGTTTTTCTTACAAAAATAATCGGATCATTCTTAAGCAACTAAGATCCGATAATAACTAGCTAATTTACAACCGTCTAGTATCAAGAACCAGGCGCTCTTAATTATTATGTGTCTGCCTCGACCCCTCTTATACTTAGGCAGTATTTATAAGCCTCCAGATTTACCATCTGGGCGGGCACAAACACACTACGAGAAGCGATCAAGTGTATCTCTCTTGATACGGAGTTTTCTTTGTTTATTACAATTTGATACTTCCAGTATCTTACCCTAATCCCTCTCCTGAAAACTTCAGAAATTCTTAGAGAATATCTCATTTGCCTCTCTAACCATCCTGTATTTATCATTCTACATGTCTGTAAATAAACCCCTTTACTTGAAAGAACTCGATGTTGTATTTTAATATTTAAGTAACCAACCTATCCTCGCAGTCTTCGGCTTATCGCTTGGCCATCTCAAAGTCCCTTAGCCACAGATGTGCCTTTGCCGGTTCAAACCCCTGCAGGTGTTTTCGCTGGCATTGAGGATAGAGATTAAATCTGATTAACAGAAAAGTACCTACATAGGATTATAAAACTCGCAAATTTTTGTTAAAAACCACTCTTTGAATAAAACAACAATGTTTTACTCCAAGCCATTACAGACACTTTCTCACTAAAAATTTGTTATTTACTGCAACCAAATCTCCGTTTAATAACGGACCTCTTAAATCAATAACACGCTTACAATAATTTAAAGCAAAAAAAAAAAAAAAAAAAAAAAAAAAAAAAAAAAAATCTTTTCCGGGGAAAATTTGTCCAATTCATTAATTCTATAAAAAAACTAAATAATAATAGCAATAATAAAACATATTCACAAGATATCCCCCTGAATATTACTTATCTTTTATACTAATTCGTCCGGAATGTGAATCTCGCATTCTCAGATTGTTAGTAGAAGTCTGCTCAACGCGGAATATTAACGATATTTTAGCAGTTGGAGCACATAAGATAAAAAAGGCCATTCTCTGACCATATTATGGTTGGATTGAGGTCACAGGAGGCATAGTTTTGAACTTCATTAGGACAACACCAGAACCAGTATATATAAAGGATATCCCTCGTAGTGAACAGACGGATATTTTTAAGCTCATCTCTGAAAACATCATAAGTGATATACGTGATTACAAATGTATTACTGTAATACACATAATCCCACAAATATGCAGGTTGTTTTGAAGTACTTTCACATAGCACGTTTTGGGTGCATAGCTAACGTACTAAATTTATTAATAAAGAATTAAATGTCATTTAAACCCATAAGCGACATCTATTTAATTGTCAAACGTTTTTTAAAATATTTCAAGTTCAGTTATGTTTGCAAGAAACACTGGAAAATACATAAAAGGAGAAGCATGCAATTACACTAAACTTGCATTCCACAAGGTGGGCAACGCTCTCTTCTGCTTTGAAAGTTTAATAAAAACAAAGAAATAGTGCTGGAAACTATAGTTTGTCCTGTCCTGACTCTGATACAACAATGAAGGATTCCGCAATATAAGACGAAACATGCCAGACATGCAAGAAGTTGAGAAAAATCGGAAGCAATTTCCTGAGCCAATGCAAAGGTTGACGCGGATAATACATTTTATTTTATGGACATTAGTCGGCACAGGTGTAAATGTTAGATCCAGGCGAATTTTATAAACTCCTTTACTGATGAAAATACTGTAAAGAAAGCCATTCAAGTCAGGAAAGTCTTTGTAATTAAAAATCCAAGCGACTACAAATTTTATGGATCCCCATTTAAAGGCACTACACTACCCAAAGAAGACATGGGAATGACATTGATTATATCTTTGAGCTGAGAAAATACCTTAGCTTAAACAGCAGAGTAAGCATGGCTAACTTGCCAGAGTTTCGCATTTCCTCAGGAGTATTTGGAAAATAATAGTTATGGAATACCTAGCCATGTAAATTCCTTTACTTGATGGAAGAATCTTTGTTCAAAACAGCATCTCGCTTATTTATGTTCTGCAGTCTTGAGCTGCGTGCGAAAGAATTTGAATCTGGAGTATTAAATTCCATGCTTGAAACATAGGATGAAGCAATATATGGAGAAGAGGAATGCTAAAGCATCTGCAAGGAATCTAGTAATGTTTCGTGTTTAATTGATTAAAAAGTGAAAGGGTTTGATGTTCAGTTGATATAAAAGTTTTGCTTCAGTTTGAAACAACAAACAGAGTCTTCGTGATTGTTAATGTTTATAGTATTACTATTACTGTGCTGGTATCGTTTGTTATTAACCTTATTTTTCATTTCATATAATAAAAGCAATGAAAACTAATTTAAACATGGCATTTTGGTTAAAAAAAAAACGAATCAGTGAAAAAGAGACAAGCCATATTTACACATAGAGTAAACATGCACACGAAAGATTCCCTGGACGGGTGGTTAGTCGAAAATCGGTATTGCCGCGAAGACATCACAAATGCAAATAGGCGTAGACATATATATGAAGATGGAATAAAGATTAATTATGAAATTCAAAATAAATCCGTGGTAGAAAAATATTAACTGGACATTTGCCTGTTCTGAAAATGGACTGATTAAAACGACGGAAAACTTTAATCAGATTAGTGGCCAGCAGAGGTGAAACCTAGAACATTTCAAATACAAGTCCCAATGGTTTGCGTCCGAACCAATCCCTCGGAGTGGCTAAACTTACGAGAATAGTTATCTCATAGGAAATGTTATTTAATAAAATTGCAGAAATTTATAGAAAGTACTTAAGTAATAAAGGAAATAATGTGATAATAAGAAGGTGTCGTGTATGAGCAATAAAAGAAATAAAAAGAGTCACCTTTATACCAAATAAACATTAATAAAATTAGTTGACTTGGTATTTAATTACAGGAGGCTTTCCACACAGAACTAAGAGTATTACTTGGCGACAGAAATATCCGCGCTCGTTTCGTGAATTTCACATGAACTGTCAACATTTGCAAGCTAAATCTTACTGATAATCAAAAATGAATTCCCTCTGGCTGTCTAGCACACAGAGCAGAGAATACTCTGAAAAACAACGACAATCTACTTGTTTTAATTCAGGCAAAGGCTTAGCCTGTTGGTTACCTGCTTTTATTGCGTTTCGTCCGTTTGTTTGGCTTTCATCTAATCCAAATACAATTTTGCTTTTCATGCGTGCCTCTTTCATCCCGATCCTCAACGCTTACAGAAAAACGTGGCAGATGTAATCCAGGATTTACACCTGATAATAAGGGCAACTTACACAATGGCGGGATAATTACATTTAACAGCTATTTTTAATTCCTTTGAACACACATATGTAGAAAGCTTTTTCGTGTGCGGATTGCCTTTTTGCTATGGGACTTGTTGACGGGAAAACTGCAGCCTGTAACCATTTTATTCGCATCTAAAAATAAAATAAATTATGTTACGTTGTCTCCGCCACGTAAAATGAGGATCGACAAATGTACAATCCTTTGTAGCTTGTGTAGCATATGTCCATCCCACTCTATAGATATAAAAGGAGTTGGATAAAGAAGGAAATAAAATTAATAGCACTTAGAATAGCAACTAGAAATTTTTTGATTAAAGTTAATGAATGTAGATTTAGAGATATTTTCCGGGACCTCTGCAGAACAATATTATGTATACAATGTTCATTTATTGACATATCAATTCTTTTCATTATCTACAACAATAAGCTGTTTTAGAAAATATGGTGTTACAGACTATTAATGGCATAAAAGACATAAGAAACGTTTACTCATTTTTATGAGTGTGTATGATTTTTAAAATTAGACATTTGATTATTTTTGTTAAAAAGGAATTAAATTTAACTTTCGTGAAATATTGTGTTGTGTTATCAATGCACGTTTTTTAAAATATTCTTACACAACTTGCATGATGAGATTCCATTTATAATTATTAGAAAAGTTAAGAAAAATTATATTTTCTTGGACAATTTTGATATATGTATTTGTTGGTTCATTTACTTTCTTTCATTCTTCCAGTGTTTGGAACTACTTACTAGATGAAATACTTTATTTAATAATAAATTAAGACAAAATAAATGGATCCAATCTATACTAGGCATCAATATCAGAGGAACAAAGTGAATTTCGACTAGGTGGATCCTGTATTAATAATGTGTTTATCTTAGACCACTCACCGAAAATAGAAGATATTCAACTTGGAAATACTCACATAACTTTTATTTATATACAGGAAATTTGAAAGGAGAGGTAGAATTTATTATAAAATGCTTTATATAAAGGAGAATATTTATTACCTCTGATTCAGTATGGGATAAGATAAAATTATAAATACAAATACTCTATAAATAAATGTGTAAGACAGAACTGCATGATTTCTCGAAATATTTTTACTATTTGTATGGTTTGTAAGAATATGAAATATTAATGTAAGAAACTATAAAAAATTAAAGATGAAAACACTGTACAACTTTTTTAATCTTTACAATAACTTAATTTTGATTCGAGAAGATGGAAACAGTCTATAAAACAATACATATATTTAATATAAAAACTATACAAAATAGTTTTAAATTTTCACACAAAAAATCAAAACTCTGGCACTCCAAATCAGGACAAACTTTTTTGAGAATTCTAAACTGTTGTCTCATTACATTTATTTAGTTGTAGATGTTACATGCCTAAAAGCAAGTGAAACAGATAGAAAATTTTAAAAAGTAAACTGTATTTGTGGCATTTTAAAAAGAACTCTACTAGTAAAAATGGGCTATAATATCCAAAGAAAAACAAATAATTGAACCTAATAAATGAGATATCTGAAAGGTTGTACTATATTAAATAACATTTCATATGAGGAGATCAGAGGGAAGACTTAAAAATAAAACAATCAAAGCTAAAACAGAAGACTCTAGAAAAACTGGCTACAACATATTGTAAAAATGAATTGTTCACTATAAACTAAGAAGCAAGAGAAGTCAGATGCGACCCTAGAAGAAATGCAGTGAATGAAAAGGGGTTGAAATATTCTTTAGCCTAATTCGTAAAGTTAAAAGAAATAGATGCACATTTGATCCTTGTATGGAGTATTTTTAAATCTTGAGGTTATGGCAAACATTTAAACAAATACGGTTCGTTGATTCCTAATTGCGAAATCAATAATAGGCATTTGTGGTTCTCTTATTGATGGGAAATATTCCTGAAGATTCGTGCTACCTGTAACCAATTGTTTTGCGTACAGAGCACAAGGGAACTACATAGAGTGAAAGTCTCGTCGAGGTATAAAACTATATACAAACAAAAGGACACAGGCAATAATGTAAGACTGCAAAGTTTTACACCAGAATTTGAAAAGGTGCATAAGCTATGATGACACATTCTTACAATAATAAATATATTAACAAATACATTTATAATCTGAAACTGTTTTAAATGCTGATCACACTCAATAAATATGTAATGAAACGACTAAAAAGTACTGGTTACAGTGCGAATATCTCATAAATGCATTTTTATCACATCCATCGCGATTAGAGTCACTTTCAACGTTGCCAACTCCAAACCATATAGGTATTTGTAATGAACCTGGTTCTTCAACAATATATCACGTTTTGTAAACTGCCAGATGAGATCTGGAAATGCACAAGTGACTGAAGTATAATGAAGTTGGTACGATCTTGTATCTGGTATCGAAAGCGATGTCTAACTTCATATCCTTAATGTACTTATAAGATCACACCCAAAGGTTGAATCATACCAACGCACTAAGCAGGAACATGTTCTATGATAATTGGAGTCTTACGGAATTGGAGACTTGAAGGAACCATCGCTGTTGATGAAAGTAACCAATATCTTCTTCAAATCCGGGGTTCAAACTTCACATATTCCTCAGTTCAATAACCATTCCACTAAAAACTATATTAGGATTCTACTTTCCATTCTATGGGATTCTCATGTATGTCTGCGCATGTCACAACAAGAATAGTGGATGAATTTGTTGTTTAGTTTTCTATGTTAATAATTTATTATAATGAGATACTAAATCATAGCATTCCCTCCCTTTATTGGATACACATGACTAAAACATTTTTAGAAATTTATCTTGACAGGGACAGGTGTTTTTAATTTAATTACTTTTAGGACATTGCGATATTGTAAAGAATTCTGTTCAACACCGTTTTCAACCCAATTTTATCATCACCATCGAAAATACAACGATTACCAAAATGACCAAAAAATAAATATGATAAAGAAAAAAATCAAAGAAAATGAAAATAAATAAAATATCCTACTACTAGCAAATGTCTTAATGAATCTTTCATAGAACACAAGTAATTAACACAACCATTATTTAATTTATTTAAATGTCTCTTTACGTAGGCATGTAAGCGGGCGGAAATGCAGCGATCCTGTTCTTGATGAACAGAACCTTGATTTCATTCGTGATATAATCCAATGGTTAAAATTATTAAACAATAATTCTAGTATTATGAATCTGAAAAATATATATTCTTATACACAAGCAAAATAACAAACCATGGCACGAACGTACTATTAAGGTATACCTATATAATATTTATTTAGAAAATTCCATAGATATAATAACTGTTAACATAGAAATATAATGTAAGCTGCCTAAATAACACCACTTTAAATATGAAATAACTCTGAAGACAAGGATATACAAGCAGGACAATTATGACAAAAATACTTTAATTTTTTCTACAAAAAACAACACCATAGATGGTTTTTACACTGAATATAAAATACAATTCAAATATGAAAAAGCTTGCATACTACCGTTATTAGAAACGATTGGACCAATTAACGCCGTCCCTTTTTATACTGAGAATGAAGAGTTATTTTTTCATAATTAACAGTAGGCATTCAAAATAGAAAATATATAAATACATTTGAGTTTCTATTAAAATTATAAATGTTCACTCAATATTATTTATGCTTTTCTTGATTTGAAGATGTAACATCACATAGAAAGCTAAATGTTTTAAATTCCGTATTTAAAAAAAGTAATGGATACTATTAAACAAATAGTTACATGCACATAAGTGTCGTATAAAACACAGAGCTGTGGGGCTCCATGGCGTTATATCGCTACCTAGTAGTCTTTAACCTTATTCATTTGTTTCTCTTAACACCCTCACATTTTATACACATCAGTTATGTTCTCTCTGTAGTGGAAGCTTCAAGACTAATGAGAATATTTCCTTTTATATTCATGTTGAACTGGATCTACAAGATAAAATAGTTTCTTTTATCTCGTTATAGAAACAATCTTTCAGTAGCTACACACAATAGAAAATGGTGAAGAAAACGTTTCAATAGTAAATGATGCCGGACTTCCATTAGCACATTTCATCAGTAAAAGGCACGTGAATACAGATTCCTATAATGCATTACCGTATTCTGGTATCGTTTTCAAGAATTCGTTCATTAGCGTTAAACGTATGTACGCCGTTATTAACTTAGTCTCGTTAATACTTTCACAGCAGGTCATATTGACCAAAGAAGGAAAATATCAAATGAACAATGCTCAAAGATAAATATGCACTTGTTACTATTTACTGTCCAACACAAGTGGGCAGATGTAAATTCCTGACGCGATCGTGGAGATGAGGAAGCATCAGTATGGATTTCAGTCAATGTGTGGGCAGAAATTGTGACAGATTCGTGCATTCTACCGATAGTTTAATAGAGACTGAATATCACCACTTCTCACAAATTAATTACATGTTATATCTTTACCAAAGGTATAGAATGTGATTTATGCACGGTGCAGCACATTTCATTTCAACAGTTTGCGTTGGACAGAGAAATTCATTAATTTCGCTCGCCCAATCGCCTGAACTGAATCCCTTCTGGCGACAGTTGAAGATTTTGGTTTATTAAACTTCATCGATGAGAAACAAGCGATATTTACTATACGTTAGCAAATAGGTATGTTCTCAAGAAGATTCTCTGAGACGTAGATTTGTAAAATTATAAAGGTGCTAGAGAGCTGTATTATTAGCTTATTTAATATCCTACAATAGTTTAAAGAACCCTCAAATTTATTATAATAAACAAAACAATAAAATGGAAAATTAATAGCTTATTTCCATATTCTTTTACCCAATCAAATAGGTGTTTCAGAATTCGACCGCAAAATAAAATGAGTTGCGGAGGGACGGTAACCATAATTTTGAATGAGGAAACCAATTTTTGCGGGCTCAAATTTCCCTGCAATGGAATAAAATTGAATATGGGGCAGCACGTCACTGATTCGGCTTCCACTTTGTTCCACGATCTATGTTGGCAAGCAGTTAGCCTAAGATCGCAGTTGCCCAATGCCTAGGCCTATTGAAGTGGAAATAATAGCAGAATTTACGACAAGGTTTCCAATCTTGACGAGTGGATTACGTTTTAATTTTTGTTTGTTTGCATTATTGCGAAAGCCAGTTGCTTAAGATTATTTCAGCAGTTCTAATTTAGCAATTTTATGAACGATGACGCCATATGGCGCCAAATCAATATTATTGTAAAATTATTTGTTTATCTTTTTGCCAGCAGTGGGTAGTGCGCTTGCAAATGTTTGAATTTGAACAAAATGGAAACTTTCAATTAATGAAAACAATTTACTCGCATCTTAAAGACTAAAAGGTGGAAATACAAATTACAATAATGCAATAAGCTAATACGAGGGCCATCCAGAAAGTAAGTTCCAATCGCGCCTGGAGATGGGACCACTTGTCGGATAGGAATGTGCATGCGCAGGAGTAGAGAGGAAGTATGTGGAAATAATGCAGTAAAGTTTCAGCCTTGTGACGGCTGTGGTTACCGCGCTATGCTAGGAGAAAATGGCTGCTCTGATATTGTCTCCCGCCAACTGCGAGGTTCGTGCAGTCATCCGATGTTTGCACGCTCAAAAGCAAAGTCCGGCAGAGATCCATCGCCTATTGTGTCAAGTGTATGGACACGACATTAGTGCGACAGTATGGTAAGACGATGGTGCAGGCAATTCACTGAAGGACGAACCAATATTCACGACGACGACTGTAGTGGCCGACCGTCCCTGGTGACGGCAGAAGTGTTGGAAAGTGTGCGGCAAGCAATTGAGCAGAATCGGCGCTTCACAATTTCAGAACTCTCCTGTCAATTCCCCAGATGTCTCGCTCCCTTGTGCATGAAATTGTCTCCCGGAAGCCTTGACACTTCTGCCGTCACCAGGGACAGTCGGCCACTACAGTCGTCGTCGTGAATATTGGTTCGTCCTTCAGTGAATTGCCTGCACCATCGTCTTACCATACTGTCGCACTAATGTCGTGTCCATACACTTGACACAATAGGCGATGGTTACTGCATTATTCTCACGGACTTACTTTCTGGATGCCCTTGGAAGTTTTGCTTTTAGGTAAAGCAAGATTTTAAATAGTGAATAAATGATGATAATAATAGAAAAGCACTTCGAGTTTTACACTTTTAAACAGTATGAAAAAAGAAATATCGCAAAGAAAAAATGATAGTTCAGCGGCGCAATACCTTGTTTTCAGGGTTTGAGCGTCACTTAGAAACAATTACAGGAATTATTGAAAATGGCAACCGCCAATATCACAGCACAGATTACATAGGCGGATAAACGATTCCGCACTCTTTCAAAGCTTTCTGGAGTGCCAGGAATTTTATCATAGCCAATATCCTCATCGGAAATTCTTCACCAGAGGCAATCGATGTTTCGAACGCGAGATATGAGAAGAAATCTATGGGGGCGATGTCAGGGAAGCGCGGTGGCCAGGCTACTGGACCGCTTCTACCAATCCAACGGTCAGGAAAAAAGTCCAAATGTTGTCGAATGTACCTATTAAAATGGGGAGGAGATCCATTATGCTGGAATCACATTTTATGTATTCTAGAGGCATATCTTCAGAAATACAAGGAGTATGTTAATCAAAAACTGAAGGTACACTTACCTCGGGAAAGGTACGAGCTAATTAAATGGCCACCAACTATACCAGACCAAATGTTTACACTGAACCTGTGCTGACTGCTGGTCTCAACCAGGACGAGTGGATTTTCTTAATCCCATGCTTGACTGTTACAATGATTGAGCTTATGCCCATTTCTGGTGAAAGTGGCTTCAGCACTGAAGCAAAAAAGTCTGGTCTATGAACTGATAGAGATCCAGTTCTCTAGACGCCGATGAAAGCTGCTACGATGAGGATGTCTGGGTATGTTTACCAGTATAAGTGTGCAGCAACAGGACGCACGACCTCCAGCTTCACCATGCATTGAATGCATATCGACAAGCTCTGCAAATGAATAATCGTTATTCATGTTTTGCTGTAAGCAGAAATTGTAAACGACACGATTGAATGATATTGAAAATGCTCCGCGTGGACGTTTGGATGGTCAATAGCTCATACTAGGCAAGCGTACGAAGTAGTTAAATGGGAAAAAAAGCTTTCTCTGTGTTTCCGTTTCTTCCACAATAAGATCTTGGTGGGCTATCACTACTACTAGTCCACTAATACTATTTGCGAGTACTTTTAATACTTTTTTCGGATTTTTTGTTGTTGTTAATTTGGCTATTCTGCTAGATGCTAGAATTTAGAATTCAGAAAAAAATTTAATTGGCTTATTTTTTGTTTGTTTTGTTATTGTTCTCCCCCCCCCTATTTTGGAAGTGAAAAGTGGTTAGAAAGTTGCAGCATTATTCAATACCAACACATTTTCATGTCACAAAATATTGCATCTAATGTGATCAAGCAGTTAATACTAAATGTGTTCTCAGAGGCCTAAAATAAATACATTGAAATTAGAGGATCTGTAACAAAATCAAAATCAAAAATAAAATAAAAATACAAGTGACGTACAGTGCTCGAACCACCCTATTATCTGCTTTAAAGTCATAAGCTTTGCCAACTAAGTCAATAGACAACAATTTATCAAGTATAACGATCTTGGATAGTCAAATTGTTTTTTTTTTTTGTGTTATCAATGCCATACACATGTTTGCCAGAAGCAAATTGTTAGTAAAATAGCGAAGTCTATATCATTTAAAATTAATAACCACTGACTATGAATCCAAGGTTTCTTTACTAGTGGAGCATAAACGAACATTTTGCACAATAAATCTTAGGCATGCGTCATTTTAATTCGACATATCTCTGACTATCATACAGTGCCATACATTACACATTATCTTCGAATTTTGAGCCCTCGGACCATAATTTCCCAATCTCAAAGTTTTTTATTTGATCCCTATGCAATCTTCATGTGTTAGAATTCTGAAACCCCCTGTATAAATGAGTTAGCATGTAATCACTGCTAACAAAGTTTTCTTTGAATTTCGCTTCAAAATGCAAAAGAAATTTACATTTTAATTCTTCTTAGGAGATGCTGGAAATGCCTAAATTCATTGAATACAATTGTTTTGCATCTGTTTATGAAATTATTAATTGTCGTTCTTAATTCTCTTTCAGAAATTAAATTTATCTCTTTTAGTATTTAAAGTGTGTGGATACTACTAATTTATGAATCGCTTTATGATTTGGAACTTGATCAC
Source organism: Metallyticus violacea (assembly GCA_030762175.1). NCBI lineage: Eukaryota > Metazoa > Arthropoda > Insecta > Mantodea > Metallyticidae > Metallyticus > Metallyticus violacea. The sequence continues at coordinate 107,116,602 of CM060832.1, forward strand.
TGGCATCACGAACGAATTAAACATGGACATTAAATTACTTATAAAAATCGCGAAATGGAATAAATCGGCTACTATTGGCCATTTATAGCTCTTAGCAGATTTTACTCTTGGATTAGGCTCCTGTTGTTTCTATTTTTCACCATTTAATGGCAAGGATTGAATAGAGCGAGACTCTAGGCCAACGTAGCAGTTCGGTAAATCCCACCTGCCTTTCCCTATTCGTGTAACTCTGCTCGTGACTTATCAGCCAAAGCAATCACCCGCCGCCACGCTGGTTATTAACTAATTATAAGATCCGACTCTATCGTAATTTTAAAAGAATACTACGCCACTGAAAGTTCTAACAATTATATGGGTAAAACCATGCTAAGGCATTCTATTACAGTATTGAAAATCTCAATACATGTCGGGAATCAAATTACTTTTCGCACCGATATATTTTAAGAACAGATTAGCTTATATGCTTTGTTAATGATGGAAAAATTCCCGTTTGATGTAACGGTAAAGAGGTTCGAAAGAACAAAGCAAGTCATTAAAAAGCACCTCATCTAGAAATAGTCGCACACCTTTGTTATCCGTTTCTCTATCAAAGGCTCCTTGCAAGTAAAATCTGAACGCTTCACCTGTGGGACGAATAAGAAAGTTTGCCCTAACGACTTTTGCTTCCTTTGAGCAAGTTTGTACTTTCTGTTCTTCTTTTCCTTTTTGATCTCTTGAGAAGTGCAGCCGCTCCGCGCGGACGAACCTACAATTCATGGCACAGGATTCGCAGTGTTTTATGTAGGGGAGAGGGAAAACCTGGACAGAAGTGAAGCCAAGAGGTAGCAGATAAGTTGGTAAAAATGTCATTATCTTTTAAGCAAAGCAAAGGCACTAGGAAGCGTAAAACGCAGGGCTATAATGGGGTCAGGTACATACATAGCTTTCAGCCTTCTTTTAAGTCTTTCATTTTGTCTATGTTTAATCAGAAACAGCTGAATAAGAAGAAAAAAACTGAGGTGGTATTTCATATACGGTGTAATCTTCTAAAAATATGCATACCGGGTGTAAAAATAACGGTTCAAATTACATCCAGTTGCTACAAAGAAATTTGCAATGGGAACAACCAACATAATAATGAAATGCTGCAAGATCAATCCAACTGATGTTAAAATGTATAACTCGATCTGTTTAATCACTCTCTCTTCAAACACTTCCCCAAATTTACCCATGGATTCCTCTGCTGTATATGCAGTGGCAGAAACTTATTGAAACCACCCATATGATTTCTCTTCTTTCGTCAGATGATTAAAATATGATCAGATTGTTGTTTCTGTACCTCTCTCCATTTACTATTTGCTCATAAAAAATTCGGACCGATTATGCGTCTTGAACAAATTGCACACCAAAATCTAAATTTTCTATTATATAGGGAGATTTATTGTAGAGAATTTGGATTTTCAGAACACTAATCGCTCTCAGAGCGATCCTAATGTCAACAAAAAACCGGATCCTTCTCCAATTCGCGCAATAATACTCCCCCAATGGCAGAAACATTGGCAAGTATAGGCGACATAATGTCAAGAGACCGGTAATTTCTGAGGTTAGGTTTACCGGGCAAGGCTAAGTAACCGGAAATTGAGTTTGTCACGGAAAATTACTGCGTAATGGCCTCGCCACATGCCGAGGGATACCATGTCGTGTGTTCGGAACTCATAGCTCGCATTTTAAATATTAATTAATATTGTATTCAGCATTATAGTAAATGCTCAAAATGCCTGTATTGTGCTGTTAGACATGCCTGAATACTTTTGAAACGATTTTGAGACACTTGCAGCAATTCATTCTCCCGAATATTGTAAAATGCCTCCAGGATAAATATATACATGTATATATAATATAAAATACAAATAAAGTAACACTATTAACAATGTAACAAATTAACAGTAATTATAACACATATATTATGTGTGTGTGTGTGTGTGTGTGTGTGTGTGTGTGTGTGTGTGTGTGTACATATATAAGTGACTTATCTTCTTGCCATTGAAAGACACCACGAGCCCGAAATATAGCGATCTCAAGTGTGACTTTTTCTTAGTGTGTTACCCTTTTCTACTATTATAATTACTGTTAATTTGTTACATTGTTAATAGTGTTACTTTATTTGTATTTTATATTATATATACATATATATATATATTTATTCTGGAGGCATTTTACAATATTCGGGAGAATGAACACACACACACACACACTCAAAAGGCCTGTACTGTGCTGTGAGACATGCCTGAATACTTTTGAAACGATTTTGAGACACTTGCAGCAATTCATTCTCCCGAATACTGTAAAATGCCTGTATGGAATCAGAAGTTGACTGGCTTTATATGCCGGAAGATACTCAATGTGCTGGGCTAATCATGGTAAAGACTTTGGGGGAGAAGTTTCTAATTTATAGCCTATTTCGTCCGGTTTTCGTCTGTTTAAACCCTGTTTAATGGGTCTCGGCTTCTTGTCAATGACATAGCCTTGGGTTCAAACTTTGCTCACCAATCTGAAAAATCAACTTCCAGATGGACATTTCTTGCTCTAGAGTGTCTCAACACATTCCACAACAATAGAAAGTCTTATGCATACTTCCTGCAGAAGTGAAACTGAAACAGCTTGATAAACACTGAGTAACATCGATCGCCTGTGACAACGAACCTTTATCCCAGTCTTACCGGGTTTCGCGTATCCACTAAGGTTAACCGATTCCACTTGTGTATACATACTCCGACTGCCTAGTCGAATGAGGGAACGGTACATAATCACAGAAATTATATGAACAGATAAAATGGCAAAGCCTTTATGAAAATGTACGAATGTGTTAATAAACAACAAGAATGAGCCCATAATAGTTTCATCGTTCTTGGCAGGAAAAATATTGACTAGTGCAAAGACGTCTAAAGACAAGCGGTTTGCTGATAAAATATTTAAATACAAATGAATGCCACTGTACTCTAAATTTAGAATAAGCATAAGGTAATCCAACATTTTATTCCATTGTTTTATTTCACATATTATGTAGATTAATTTCTATACAGTGAAGCAGGAAATGTTGTCTCAAAATGACAAATTTACTTATAATTGCTTCTGACGATTGCTATAATAATAATTATATCTTGTTTCAAGTAATCAAGGGTAGTAATATTATGATTAAAAGGAGAACCCCCAGTAATATATGCATTAATGTATGTATAAAGATAGGTCCTGTACTAGTAAGCAATATTCAAGTTATCTTCCCATACCAATGATTGACAATGCCTATGTGACTTTGTTATGTTGTGTAGATGAATGGAAAAGCTGTCCTTTATCGGAGGAAAAGGTCGGAGGAAATTAGCTTTACCTGAGAAAGGTTCTTTTATTAAACGTTGCTCTTTTAAATCCTTACAGACAGTCCAGCTGGCCCCGGTTCGGCGCCAGATGTAAATACACGGTAAAAGGCTATGAAAATGTGTAACAGTACTTGCAGTCAAAGGGGAATACCGTCTACAGAAACACGCGTTTTCACAGAAACCAAGTTTTAGCTTTTCAAAGGGGGCCGCATGTATTATAGAACGTGCTATATCGCGAGGATCTAGTGAAGGGTAGATTTTCCATTCTTCCTTAGCGTGGGAATAAGAAATATTTCCTGGTAAAAACCCAGAATCTTCAACCAATTAACATGTTTAAAAATCCGACGTATAGAAGCAAACTTGTAATAGATCATGCGCTAATGTGATCCAATAATATCCTAGAAGGAATCAAATTCAATTTATTTAAAAGAATTAAATTTTCGCGAGGGAGGAGCGAGCTGGCATAAGAGGTTTAATATTAACTATGAGAAGTTAAGTTCTGAGGCAGTGGCGAACGGAAGAAGTCCTAATTGTGTCAAAACAGAGTAGTTAAAACCGTCACGAAGAGTTAAAGTAAATCGTTCGTTCAGTGAGAGTTAGTCTTGCAGTGCAACATAATAGCAACAATAATCACCATCGTGTTCAAGTGAATAAATACGCGAGTGAATACAGCGAATTAAATCTGCCGAAGCAGAGTGTGTTCCGGAACCTTCCAAGTTGTCGAATAAATGAAATGTTCAACCAGTGCCGAACTTCATTATTACAGTGAACAATCTCCTTTCCCCCCTAATGACTGTAAGTCATTAAAAACAATCCAAAATTCCCCTGAGATTCCTATCCTCTGCATTGGAACCAGAGAGTTAGGAAGCATCGAACTCATGACTCCAAGAGCCGAGGCTAGACAAGAAGAGCATCAAATCGTCAAATTAAATAAATAATAAATCACCGAAGTCCTAAAATAACCCACACACAATAATTCCCGTTCCAAAATTGTCGACCGACGTGTGGGCTATAATACCGCTCCAACAGGAAAAGCAAAGCATTTACCTTTAGGAGTACCTTTGTTCACACTCATTGCCGTAGTAAAGGAGAAGGAAAACCGATCGATATTGCGGTACAAAGCTGATTAAACCTAATTTTGCTGAGATTTTAAGGGAGCTTAGCAGCACAAGAGTTATCTGGAAACTGGAACTTTACCGTACAAAATTTAGCTCTAATACTTCAAATACCAAGCATTAAAGTCCTTTGGTTTCCGCTGGTTATGTAAGAGGCTTTTCGGATTCTACCAGATATCTATAAGGCTCTCAAAATGGCTGTAAAAGGCATGCCTAGTAACACAAATACAATGAGTATTGGAAAATATTTCAAGTGCATTTGCGTTAATCTGTAGGTAGGGCTGTATTGTTAAACTGAGTTCTTTGACTGACTGGTGTGGAGCGCAGATTTAAGCGATATTTCGCAGGATTCTGAGAAACGTTCTTGACACATAAGCACCCATTATCAAGCATCTACAATTACTGGGCAGCAGTGACTCTGTATGACTCTATATAGTTTCGTTGGCCTGGTGGTAGTAGGTTCAATTCCGGTCAGGACCGATGGATTTTTTCGGGTGCGAAACTCCTAAGTATGGCTTTCTTCGGAAGGGAAGTAAAGCCGTGGGTCCCGTGTGGTAGATTTACTGCACGAAAAAGAACCTCAAGCCTGAAAGAAGAGGCCTCTGAGCAAAATTTGTCGGCCGTTTCACGCCCTTAATTGATTGGGACGCTGATGACCTGAGATGTTAACGAGCGTCCGTAAATAAACCAAATCAAAATTTATATGATTTCAGTTTCAACAGTTTTGTACCTTTCCAAGTTGCTCTTTGCGTACTTGTGTTTTTTGTATAAGCTATCACGCTCTAATTTCTTCTAGTTTCACTTCAATAAAGACATGCATTTCTATCCGTCTCTTCTTATCCAGAATATATCTACAATCTTTCTCGTAGTTTATCTATATTTGTTTAAAAGTAACAATACAGTTTCTCTGGGGGGGGGGGGTGTACTGAAGAGTTTGATTGAAAATTGTTTTAAAAGCTCCCCCTGCATTATTTTGAAATAACTATACCACGGACGTTGATGCACTTAAAAATGGCAAAATAGCAGATTATTAAATACAAATTTAATGTTAATTACCATCCTGTATTATTTTCCGTAATTAATGTGACAATTACAGGATAATTGTTTTCCCTAAGTTCTTAACTCAAACACTTCTTCTTCTGTGTCCTTGGAGAAATTTGTAAGCTAAAAATGTTCTTTAAACGTCACAATTTGTTCATTTATAATAAGGGATACTACCAATGTTTGAGAAAGTTGCATTCAATAAACTTTAGAATATTTACAACCATTGACAGCGTTTTAAAGTTTGCGTTATTATCAAGCACTCTGTACAGCTTTTCGCCTGCAATACTGCCGTTTTCCCCTGAAACTGCGATCCGACGCTCTGCATAAAGTACAGGATAAACATGTATTAGCACACCTATCGACTCAATTTTCATGCATTACTACAGCAACAACTGCACTAGAGGTATAGGGAAAAACCGTTTACTGATGCTTAAATACCGCATGAGTTAATTCAACTCGGCCAAATAACTAGAAAGCATATTTGCTGTGAATATGCTGAATGAAATATATTTAACATTGCATGTTAATGTTAATTAGTATATAAGTTTCACATTTTCATGCTATTATTATTTCGTAATAGGCTTTCTTAGCCAAATAAGACACCATGCTAAAAAGTAAAAATATCTCAACTCCAAATGATGAACGAACATTTCATTTTTATTGTTCTGTTATATGTTACATAAAATGAGAGGGGAGGTAACACCTGGGACTCGCATTTGGAGATTCTCTCTTAGAGCCAGCAAATGTGAACTTAGTTTTTTTTTCGAGTTTCCTCTGGGGAAATACTTGGGATATATTTCTTTCCGTGAAATTTCTGCCCTCCCATTTCATTACATAAATTCATTTCGTTAGTTCTGTTATAGGGTTGAAAGTGCGAGGTAGGCTGGTGCTGTGTGCGAACGGTGGCTCGCGGTTTGAAAATATTTCTACCCTGGCATAACAAAGAGGAGCAAAGGAATATAAATAATATGCTTCTTTAAAAATCACATTTTACGAAAAGTTCCATCAAAACGAGTAAATATGCATTATATACAAAATATGCATGTATATTGTTACTGGCTTCAGCTTAGGTTAGCTTTATTTTTTTAAGAGTTCTTTTTAACGGTTAGGGTCATTTGCAACCCATTCAATTCAGGGCATGAAATTGCCGATAAATTTGAATAGAGGTTCTTTCAGGCTTCAAGTTCTTTTAGGTCCCCTAAATCTACGACACGGGACCCACTGCATTACTTCCCTTCCGTAAGAAGGGAAAGAAGCCATGCTTAGAATTTACACCCGAAAAAATCCATCAACCATGACCACCTTGGGTCTACGAGGCAAGTAAGGTTACCACTAGACCACCAAGGCCGACTTATTATCTGAAACGTTAAATATATCAAACGTATCGTTTTATTATAATGGCAGGACGTGACCTGCAAAGATATTTATATTTTTCTTAAATATGCCCTCTAAATAAAAATATGCATTTGTATGATGTCTAGTAATAACATACATAAAATATCTTGTGATATGTTCGTCTGTCGTGGTATGGAAGCACTAGTAACACAATTTAGAACACTTTTAAACACAATTAAATGATATCTTTCATTATATTGGCACGAATTCCGCCTGAATGAACGAGATCAGAAGAAGTGAGAGACCAGTGCCTCGGCGTTCACAGTATAGCGCCACGAGTGGTCAGCTCAAGCAAGAAGGATCTTCTGTAGAACTTGCATCTTTGTGAAATGCGGTAGTACAACGAGCCTGATTAGTGATTAAAGGACCAGCTCTACGGGCTATTAGAGAACGCATCTTCACAAAAGAGGTGCTATATTTAGCAAATGTTGGTTACTATTTTCATTATCAATTAAATTTACATAAACCCAACCAAAAACATTCAGGAAATATTAAGTCCCATTTATTAAATGCGTGTTATTATTTGAGGATGGTGAGAAACTATAATTTAACTAATTCCCCTTTATCTGTTTTTATAACAGAACTCAGAGGAAAAGAAAAAACGCCCACATTTGATCCTATACGTAATTCTCTAAGCAGAGAAATCTCTTTCTTTCTTCTTGCATACACTATGACGCCCTGCCGGTGCCAGGAAAGGTCTGGCAATGAACCAGAAGAGTGCGGCAAGGAAGCAAAGCTAATTTAATTTTAATAATAATCACATGTGATAAAAGTCGCAGTTAGACAAGCCGCATTTCCCCACGTGTGCTTTAACTTGAGTAGGGAGAGCAAGAGACTTGGAGAGGACTGCTAGAAGAAACAGTTCTAACTTCCCATCCCAACCTCAGTGTTTAACCCTGGTGCTACAGACGGGCAACTTCAAATTAGTTTCTTAAAAGAATTCCCCAACCCCGGTTTCTTCCTTTCCTCATTGTACCTCTAGCGTGTGTGTACACGTACTGCGCTTTTAAACAGCAGCCCGTCTAGGGACCAGAAGAAACCAAAATAGTATCCCGTTTAGGTGTCTTTTTTTACCAACTACTCACCTGTCTTCCGATTTCAAAATGTGAAACAATTAGCACAGTATAAATCTAAACATGCGCCTAGAGCTATTCTAGATCCATTGCCTGTTTCAATAGTCAACTGGCGTTTGGTATTCATGTTTTAAGAGTAATTTATAAAAACACCAGGGTATTGACTGTGAGTTTTAAGTTGACAAACAAAAAAAGTAGAGTAAATATTTTTTATTTTTATTGCCACAGTTAAGATCTTCTGTTTCACTCAACCGATGGAGAGAATTCTGGCCCAGGGCCGGATCCAATGAAATAATTTAAAAAGTTGTTATTACTAAATTAATTTCAAATTGATTTTGTACAAAACAAGCTAGTTAAGTAAATTAACTTATGGATTTTAAAAATTTAATTATACTTAACATACATGATATTGTGATTAAAACTACAACCAATGAAATGAAGAAGTTTAAAAGTAAAATTTTTAACTTGCAGATTACTTCCAATACATATGCACGCTACATTCGGCATTTTTTAGATCGTTCGATACAAACAACAAACAACGCTGTCTGCATTCAAAATATGATTTATTTGCCAGTCCCAGATTTTCTAATCTCAAAAAAAGAACTTTGTCCTTTTGCTTCAGCTTTAAGAAGCAAATGATTAATCTTTGATGCCAGTAGTGTTCTTGTACTAGTGACATATTCGCATAATATAAAATTAAGGTAACATTTTAAAAGTAGTTTTCCCTTGATAAGCGCAAGTGTGATATTAATATCAGAAATGAAACTATAATCTGTCCATATGTAATTTTATTACTTCGCGTTTTCCTCTTTGTCCCTACCCTTGGTGGCTTTTGGCTGTTGGTTTCACCACGCACAGAAACATTAGTAAACTCGACCATTATTTTAAAGATTTCACAGTTTGTTGTGAACACATGCTACGTCTCTACCACATAAAATGTTTGTTTTTGGAAAAAACTTAAATAACTTCTTTTATATACAAAACAATGCTTTCTTAACGCTATAAATATCAAAAAATAAAAGAAAGGCATACAAATAACCGTGCATATTGATTTAATAAGCAGTACCACTTTGCGAACTAATTGGTGAGCAAAGAGACTGTCAGCCAATCAAAATTATTTCCGCTAAGTGCTTTTATGATATCCACTCTAAACGTATGGTGGACAGACAATAGAAGGGAATTAAGAGATACGACAAGTTTAAAAATATGACTACCGAAGTTAGAGAACAGGAATGGAACGTGAGTGTGAGCCCAGTGAACCGGAGTGTCTCAAACTATCTCCCAGATTCTGTGACGTAATAAAAGTTACTAATATAAACGAACCTCTAGATATAAACACACATATTTACGATGGTGCCTGTTAACCATGCTAGCAGGTTTACAAACAAACAATATTATATAATTAGAATAAAAGTTTTTAACAGTAGGCAGTTGGGTGAATTCATTGAATACTTTGATTAGAAAGATGCAGCCTTGTTTTCTTTGTTCAATCTGATTCAAGCCATGCATAACATGCTTTCACTATATCTGGATCGTTCAATTGGAGAAAAACTTCATGGCGAGTGCCATAAATCTTCGATAGTGAAATGGAACATTTTTCTTGAAAGCAAACCGGCACAATGCTTTCAAAACTAAGCGAGAAATACGAAGGTTGACAGATTGAGTAACACTCGGCTATTGCACAATGACTCCGAATCATATTTCTTTTGTTCGAGACATTACACGAAATAGTTGTAAAATAGTTTGCAGACCTTTGCGAGATATGCATAGGTTAAATACTGAGTCTCAATGCGCAGAAAAAGTATCCTTAATCTGCAGGCTCAAATATATCCGGTGTGGGTGTATTTGAGCCGCTCACAGGACCGCGCCTTAACGACCTCGGCCATCCTTGGCGGTGCTTTGGGTATGTAAATATAGGAGAGTAGTGCATTTTTAGAAATTTTTAGCTTCAGTTAAAAGAACACTTGAATATTTTTTACAGTCAGCTAACAAGAACGGAGCAGTACATGCAAATGTTAAATTTGTTAAAATTGTTAAAATTGTTCATGAGGTGGAATAGTTTTTGTGATACAACTATTTTTAGATATGCTCCATCTTGCCAATGAAGCTTATATATCCTTACATGAAAACGTGAACTTTGAATTGATTAATTGTCTTACGAAATCGCTGCAGAAAGCAGATGTTGATTAGTTTAAAGACTTGTGAGTGGTTACACGTGATCTGCTGAATCGTTAGGCGTAAAATGTAATAAACAGTTTAGAACTTCAAGTATAGCGAAAAATCTTTCATACCACATTTTATCCATGCTATAATATTAAGAGAGAGAGAGTTGATAAAATAGTCAAATTATCAGAAACACATGAAAAAGTAGTCAATATGGTAGGCGAGTTACAGCTTAGACTTACTGAAAATAATGAAGCCTTTTTAAGTTTAGAACATATTTTCATATTCTGTCAAACGTATAACTCAATTTAGCTAAGAATGTGTTTAAAAGGCAAACATCCAAATATTCATGTATTCTTTTTTTCTGAACTTCAGAAAATTGAGTTTGCTTTTCCACGCCTTTTTTTTTTAAATTTTTATTGACTCTTCTTATATCAATTGCTTCTTCTGAGCGGAGTTTCTTTCTCTTGATGGGAATAAAATTCTATTTAGGAGCAAAAATGGCAGGAAGTTGTGCACCTGTTTCAATTACTTCAGGACCCATTCTCAGAGTGGAAACAGAAGAATAAACATAGAAAATACAGACAAGTGTTCTTTGTTATCTCTTTACCGAAGGCTTTTATAATTTTATTTTATTGTTGTGTACCATTTGGTTTAAACTTATGCTAAATCTGCAAATACACAGCTGGCTAATAAAATTGCAACACACATAATGTACTTTAAGCCGACTACACATTTTCTCAGAAGCAACAAGTATGACTATTCAAAAGTAGACAGCAATACAAGCAGATGTCTGGGTTTGATCACGGGCAAATTATGGCATACTGAGTGTGGGGGATGTCATTCCAAGAAATGGATGCTCGTGTTGGACGATATGCGTCTACAATGAAACGAATAGGAAATCATACTTTAAGAGTTTTGTTAATTGCACATCGCTATTTTCAAAGTGTAGAATCATGAAAGAAAACCATAAATAATAATAATGATAATAATACTTTTATTTCAAATAAATATATATATATATGTGTGTGTGTGTGAGTGTGTTTGTGTGTGTTTGAATAATCGTTATCAAAACTGTCGTTCCTGGTGGTGTAGTGGTTACCATACTTGCCTCCTATACCCAAGATCGCGGGTTCGAACCCGGCCAGGATCGATGGATTTTTCCGGGCGTAAAAATCCTAAGTATGGCTTCCTTCGGAAGGGAAGTAAAGCCGTGGATCCCGTGTCGTACATTTACGGCACAAAAAAGAACCTCAAGCCTGAAAGAGAGGCCTCTGAGCAAAATTTGTCGGCCGTTTCACGCCCTGAGTTGAAAGGGACGCTGATGACCTGAGCTGTTAAAGAGCGTCCATAAATAAATCAATCAAAAAAAAAACGTTATCAAAACTGATCATCTGGAGAGCTTGAAAATTTGTGAAACAGCATAAAAATATAAGTAAACAGTGTAAACGTCGTTCTTAATGTTTATATCGTCTGCACTTTAGCTTATTTAGCTTATTTACAAATGTCTGATATAAAAATGTCAACTCCATTGTTTTAGAGACATTGATGATTATCTGAAATGAAATGTTAAAAAAAAAAAAAAATCTACTTTGCTAATACAGTATTTCCAAATTTCAGATCAAATTCTCTGATTGAAAAACATTTAAAATATTTTATAATTTCAATTTTTGAGGTGATAAAATAAAATTAAATATAATTATTTTTACAAATGTTAATGCCAATGCAAACGCCCCTATCAATGCCGCCATCACAACCACTACCGAAACCGCCACCACCAACACAAGCATCATGATCGCCCCTATGATTTTGCAGTCAGCATTCTGCCTACAAACCCGCAGATTCCAGGTTCGAATCCATAGAGAAGATGTCCGGATAGCATTTTATCCAAAGGTTTTCCTTACCCTGAAAAGTTAATACCAAGTAACTTCCAGAGTTGTGGAATTCGAGCTCATCTACGCAGTCATTTCATCAAACATTTATTCTCAGATATTAGTTTTTATGAGAAACGTTCAATTGTGACAAAACCACCACTATTACTTACTATTAGTTCTTCTATTGCTTGCAAATAGTAATGGGCTTTTATTGCGATGGTTTTTCAACTATACGAACGATTACACAGTTGCACGTAAGGCCTCAGGGCAGTCGTTCGTGTAGTTTAAAAATCATCGCAATAAACGTTCATTACTACCACTTTTCAGCAATAGCAGAACTGACTGCTGATACCGTCGGTTTAACTTAAAAAAATATAAATAAGAACAGTAACATTTGTGAAACCTAAACTCAAAGCTACATTTCATTAAATTCATGATGTAATTACAATCGATATGAATATAGTTTATGACCTGACATCTGTTTAGGTCACAGTATACATTTTGGTGTTTTCCATGTTTTGACAGGACATGCTGTGCAAGAACCTTTTAGGGAATTATTACTATATATTTTTATTAGAGTAAGGAAACCAGACATACGTTTATTGTTGTATTGTAACGACGGTTGTTCGCCGGCCTTCAGGACTGACCGAGACGAGAAAACACACCGTCATAAAGACAGAAAAGGATCACTTTGAAAGCATAAGCCGAAGGGTTCCTTTTGTTAAAAGTGCAGATGTAACATAAGTCATAAACCGACTCTAGCAGCTTTGTAGAAATCGCACAACCTCTATAAAATCTTTACCGCGACTCCGGCGCGAGCAGAGTAATTAAATTATAGAATCGCATCAAGTAAAAGACGAGAGGAGTGAACCCAAGCTATGCATTAATCAATGAGAATTCTTACATCGGATAGTGAATTAGAAAGCTATCGAAGACAGTCATAATACAAAAGATTATAAAACTTAACGACCTTATAGTGATAAAATATTCCCAGATTTTAATGCCACGGAGTCAATAAGTGTTAGAAAAGGAGATACACGAGCACTCAGTGTTGGAAAGGAGATGGCGCGAGCACTGCTTGGCAATTAGATATGCGAGCAGCCACTGGCATTCAGCTATGCGAGCAGTGATTTGGAAATAAACTTAGATGCAAACCGTGCAAGAGTGAACTAAAGAACTCTTTAAAAGCGTCCTCAAGATACTACGAACAGCCTAACGTAAGGAAGACTTTAAGTATCCAGTTAATAAATAGTGTCAAGGGCAACTATACAAGTTTATGTGCAATGCGTTTGATACCTTGCTCTTCCCGTTGACTCAAACGAGTCACGAAACTGCATACATCCTGAGATATACTATCTGCGGCAAATTGGCGCCCAAATATGGGGGCTATCAATTAATCAACGAATTAATACTTCATTAATTATTCATCCTCAACCCACATATTAAAATTGTTATCATTGCTGACAATGAGGTAAAGGTAAAAACGAAACAAAGCAAGAGACATATAATCATGAGAAATTTAACTGCTAGTATTATTGAAGGTACAAAACTCGTGTCTTTTTTTTTTTTTTTTTGATTGATTTATTTATGGACACTCTTTAACATCTCAGGTCATCAGCGTCCCATTCAACAGGGCGTGAAACGGCCGACAAATTTTGCTTTTGCTCAGAGGCCTCTCTTTCAGGCTTGAGGTTCTTTTTCGTGCCGTAAATGTACGGCACGGGACCCACGGCTTTACTTCCCTTCCGAAGGAAGCCATACTTAGGATATTTACGCCCGAAAAAATCCGTCGGTCCTGGCCGGGTTTGAACAACTCCTGTCATAAAATATAAATCACATAGGGCATAATGTTTCTAAAATGGTCATATCACTCCCTTTATCAGATAATTAATAAACATGTATAACTGAACATAACATTTGACATAACAAGCTATAGCGAGTAGGAATTTTTCTGTCATGAAGGTAACAAAGTGTGAAGTATTGGCGTGATCTGCTCAAATGAACAGAATTCTTTTCTAAATTTCGTAAGGACTGTGGATCTAATGTCCTATAAGAAAAGCTGAGGTTATGTTTGTGGTCAAAGGGAGCTAGGGCATACATGCAACATTACATCGTAATGACGACGCTCTGAACTAGAGACACAGGGATTCAAGTTGCTGAATAAAACAGGTAATTAAATCCTTGTTCGTGGTAGCCGGTAGCTCGCGCTGTGTAATTAGTCACCAGTGTTTGGTAGCATTGCTAATTAATAACGCAAGGGCAGAGTTTACACCGTTCAGCTAATGCTGAAGTCCCACTGTTCGGCTTTTTCGGTAAACCGTTTTTCAAGAAACTTCGCACTTGTTCAAATTACTTTACACTTTGCATTGAAAGAACCATACTATCCACTTGTTTCTTCTCTCTTCAAAGATAAGGCTTAAATCCGTTGAAACTATTCCTTAGTATTTCTACATTCATTTTTCTTATTGGAGACCCGAATAGGCAGTGCTAACAGCCTGTTCAGCTTCATACCATTGCCTGTCATTTGCCATTTCATCTAGAAGAGGTTCCTTATATGTCTGTTGGAATTTCTCTGTATATTTTGTCTTTCTCATCTGATTTCTTTCTTATTCTCAAGCTTCTTGCTTTTAACATTTTAACTCAGGTTACGTGTTCCAAAATATCTAGTTTTAAATCAATGAAACACCATTGGACTCAAAAGACAATTTTTTTGTCTCTCTATATTGTTGGATTTTCTTCCATACCATTACTCCTGATACTATGAAAATATTAAATATCTTTATTAGCATATTCTATCTATCTAAATACCGCCACATATTTTCGAGCGCACTTATCTTTTCAGGAGTAGTGCTTGCTTCTCTATTACTGGCTCTGTCTATAGACACTTTAAGCCCAATACCATGACAATCGCCACCGGTGGCTGAGGTCGTTAAGGCGCGGACTCGTGAGCGGGAGGTCTGGGGTTCAAATCCCTGTAGGACCATCATCCCTGACTGAGGTTTTTTCCAGGTTTTCCTCAATCCTCATAACGGCAAATGCCGGGGAGCTACTTAGGCCTGGAACGTTTCCTTCCTTAATATAAAATCCTTTCCCAATATATCATTTCATATATCATCAGTGCCTACCGCCTGTGGTGCTTCATTAGTTAAAACGGATGTTAAACATTATTAAAATTTTTCTCCATGTACATTTCACATTATTTTCAATAAAAATAGCATTTCGCTCTTCAAAAGCAAAACTGTTTTTCAAGGATTATGAAGTCTACATATGTTTCAGTTTTTTATTTAGGATTCTTGAGAACATTTTGGTTATATCTAGTAGTTTTATTATTACATAATCAATGTTTATAAATATATAGGCTGGGTCCGAACTCTATCGACAAATTTCTAGAAGTTATTCAGAGGTGTCGGCTGAATGCTTCGATAAAAAGAATCCATGGTCTCTGGTGACTCATTATGTGTTAGTAATTGCATTTCTTTTTAAAACTCAAATCTTGTACGTATGTTTACACGTTATTTGTTTGGTGTTTCATACTAAGCTATCTTTGTGTATGAGTATCATTTTGATTAATTGCATGGTGCTTCGCTGTACAGTGGCCGACATTAACAGCTGCTATAGAGAAACAAAAAAATATTGAGCTGTAGAGTGCAAACAAGTACGAGATTTGCCCTAGAGTTGTTACTCATGTCGTGTTTTGTAATTTTTGGTTATCTACGTTGGTATGTGTTGTTTTGTTATTCATGATACTGTACCTACCACGTGGTTCGGGAAGAAGTATCAGTAAAAGTCAGTAATAACGATGTACTATGTAACGTATACAAAGAGAGCTGCAGGATGGTCCTGTCACACAGCACATTATGACGAGTACAGTTCATTCAGAAGTTAACGTAGCATAAGAGCGGAACATTTCCTTCAAAATGCCGAAGCAGAATCAATTAAAATCAATACCTTACAGAAGTGTTTTTCTCAGAACGTTGCAGATGCATTTTCTTTATGTGGTAGTGATCTTTCCTCTAAGTTTTGCATGATGGAAGTGAAAAAACTATGGCATTTAGTATTAAGACATTCATATACAATAACAAATATAAACTTAATTGTAGCAGAAAAGGGTTAGAAAGTGAGATAGAAATGAAATATAAAAATTTTACAGAATGTACAAAGTTTTTATTGCAGCTGATATTCCTCTTTGCAAACTACAGAATTATAAACTGCGCGGATTTTGAAAAATTCAATTCAAGACAAAACACAGACATTTCAACGCGTGGAAGACATGTGCACAACGTACTAGTAAGTGAGCTAAAAATGAGTTAGAAAATGAAAACGTTTGAATTTCATTCGACGAAACCGTGCGGCGTCATGCTGTAGGTAAGTCGAGTGCAGAAGATACTATTAATTACTTAATATATCAGCTTTTTAAAAATATGCTTCGGCCATCTTGTGTGAAGTTTACCAACGTGTTTTTTTTTAATTGTTACGAATATGGTGAAAGTAAGTACAATATCTCAATATATAAGTGGTAGTATTTGGTTTATTCACGGACGCTCTTTAACATCAGCGTCCCATTTAATTCAAGGCGAGAAACGGCCGGTAAATTTTACTCAGAGGCCTCTTCATTCAGGCTTGAGGTTCTTTTACGTTCCATAAACCTACGACACGGGATCCACGGCCTTACTTCCCTTTCGAAGGAAGCCATACTTAGGACTTTAACGCCCGAAAAAATTCATCGACCATAGCCAGGATTGAACCCGCGGTCTTAAGTCTACGAGGTGAGCATGGTTACCACTAGAACACCAGGACGGACTACACATACGGTGCTTTGCGCATACTAGTCGTAGGAATGCCGAGGGATGATATCGACATTTATAGCTAAAGCTAAAAAAGTATTAAGACTGTTTCGTTCAACTTAAATTGTGCCTCATCGGACCAAACAACTTTCCTCCATTTCCTCGACATCGAATACTCATTACTATTAACCTTCCCTATCCTCATCCTGGTCACTGTGAGATGTGATAGGTGTATCCTATAGCTCTGCTTGTAAACACTAGCATAGCATGTTGCATTCCAATATCTAGTAATGAGTATTGCATATATTGTTGGGGATCCTGAATTGTTACCAAGCATTGTTGGGAAAAATCGTGGGCTATTTCGGAGCGTCAAAAGGAGTAGTTGATATTTTTACAGAGGAAATATTTAGGTACTGTATCCTGACTGGTAGTTTATATGATCCCTTCCAAAGGAAACGTGGAAAGCAGCTAGGAAATAGACTGTTAAGAAGCAACCATCAAGCAGGATAGACGTGTGTCACACCGCCTCTCACCGGCCATAACCAATCTCATACAATGTAGACGTTCTATCGTTAACTATTTAACATTCTTGAAAGCTGTAGTAAATTGTGTGTAAAATAAAGATTTTGATTTAACAAAATTTCCCCCTTAATCCTTGCAAAGGGAGTTAAGATAGGTAACACTAGAACTAGGTTCTCATATTAAGATGTCATAGAACTTAATATTTGTGAGGAAAAAGTCATTTTTTGGTGGAGGCGCCGGGCAGGACATCTTTTGGTGTCGTGATAGTATAGTTAGTTAATTATTCTTTGTGGTCTATCAGAATTCATCTATCACGTCTAATTATTCTGTAATAAGGTAGCGGATACTATAGGCTATATCAAAACACTGCCAGCATTTCAGAACAACCGCTGAAAGTTTGTCGGTGGAGTTTGTTTGCACACCGTAAGTTATATCATCTTTACCTAAGGCAACTTTTGAGAGACTTTATAACTCTTCCAATGCACCTTCCAGGTTCTTTCCAGTTACTCTGCACGTACACGACAACATTACGTTAGTTTTATTCTTGAGATCTTTTAGACGACGTTTAGCATCTTTATCTACTCCTAAAATCAGATATTAGATATTAGATGATGATGCTGTTTCTTTTAAGCCACCTACCAAAGTATTTTTAAAAAAAATGGAACGACGTCATAAACGGGTTTGTGGCGCATATTGTATGCACATTTTCTAAGGGAAAACTTTGGAAGAATCCTACTCTAGGCAGCATGTCTATTAGGGGATCAATCCCGGGTTTGTCAGTTGGATAAGGGATATGCTAACAACCGAGCTACAGCGGTGCAATGGCGAAATTGTTGCACATGATTTGATGCATCGAGATGCCATTAACAATCTCTGTAGAGAGTAGCGCTTCTATTGTAATATTGTTTTTCCGTTTTTGTTTTTTATGCTTCTTAAGATTTTCAACTTTATGTAATATGCCTCTCTGTTCAAGGAACAGAATTGCGTAATGAATGGACTTTCCTGATACTCTCGAGTTAGGTTAGAGCTTAACAATTAGTGCTAGCTGTAAAATGTGAATAAAATAATAAGTGTTATAAAATAAGCTTAGGCTGCCATAGCTGCAAACATCATTGTAGTTTTTATCCTAAAACAGCAAACACGACCCGGTAGTGAAGTCCCATACCACAGATAAGTAAATGGTGCATCCTTCCTTGCTCTGACTGTTGCCTGTTTTCGTTTCTTGATATATATATATATATATATATATATATATATATATATATATATAATTGCAGCGGTATTTTTTTTGTACATATAATGGGGGTGTTTAATTAAAATACGCAAAATATGTGGAGGGAAAGATTTAAAATAAAGTACATTAAATTGAATGGGTGTATCAAATCTCAGGGGTAAAATAATAAATTTTCCTCTCCAGCAATGATTTCCGCTCATTTACTGCCCCGACTCTAGCTGAAATTTTTGTTATACGTAGATAACAGAGAAAGGGATATTACGCTGATTACACTTGCGCTACACTTTCGCGGGAAACCTAGCAGAGCTGCACACCATAAGAATTTAACTCAAGACTGATTTCGCTTCACCTTCACCCCTCAAGGCAGCGTCCGAGGGCGTATTTGTTAACAAAACAAAGGAACATGTTTTCCCGTCCTCAATTCAGTCAGCCTACTATCCCCTTGGTCCTAGGCTGTGGTTGAGGCATTCCAGAGTACAACACGGTTTCCTAAAACAATTTCGTACTGCCCTCTGACCACAGGAAACACATATAAACTAGCAATTATTAATATCTAAAATAACAATAAGCTTACAGCTATGACTATATATAGAAACTACTTGATAATTATTAATTAATATCTTATCATTTATAGCCTGAACCAATTATTTTAGCTTCATAACTTGTATAAGATATTTTGAAGGTACTAGAATTTAATCATTTTTTTATAAATTTTTCGGGGCAGGACAACTCTTATGTTTCAATTATAGACATAGAGCATTTTTACGATCACAAAACTTATGACGTGATTGGTTATATTTTTAAAAAGCACTGTATCATTTATCTAATTCATATCACTAAAAGAGAATAAATTAATAAACAACACACTACAATTTTATATAAATAACTTTTTACTTTCACATTTGACATTTTATAATTTAGTGTTGTATTACACAGTACACGAACTCAACAAATATTTAACAGAATTAGTTAATTCCTCTGAGTTTATACATTCCATTTATATTTAATTAAATATTCAAGCTGCTAATGACTAAAATGCAGCACAAACTCTTTTTATATATTTTTAATTACTATTGATGGTATTTACCTAATTGCTGTTGTACATGCTTTCTATCTCTGTATCTTATCATCGCCACAACCTCTTTTTCTTAAATGCATTACTTTAAGTTATTTTAGCAACGAAATATTCCTGATAGCACAAGGATTAATGCTACCGACACCATGCGGAATGGTGTGGGTAGCTTAAAACTCGCATTTGAGAGGTATTGGGGTTTAAATTCCTTGGGGCTGGCCATGCCTAATAAAAGCTTTTATTTTTCGTCTTTTCCCCATATCGCTTAGGCAAATGCTGGGGAGGATCTTTGCTTTCCATCAGTATTTCGCTCATTTCATTCCGTTTGTTCTGTTACAAGATCGAAAGTGCTTGACAGTAGATTGCGCTTTGAACTTTAAAACGTTTCTGAGGAATGACTTAACAATCTTCAATTTTCGCGATCGTTTATCTGCCATGTTTAAATAAACATTTACCCCGTTTCCATAACTTTCACTCATTATATATTTCCGCTATTTCTTTTCTTTCTTTTTATATAATATTAATTCATAATTCATTACAACTTCATCTTCCTGGTACCGCCACGGGTGGCCGAGGTCGTTAAGGCACGGATTCGTGAGCGGGAGGTCTGCGGTTCGCATCCCGCCTGGACCGTCCTCCCTGACTGGGGTTTTTTCCAGGTTTTCCTCAGTCTTCATAACTGGCAAATGCCGGGGAGGTACCTAAACTCAGGCCTGGAACGCTTCCTTCCTTAAAAAAATATCCTTTCCCAATTTATCATTTCATCTCATGTATCATCAGTGTCCACCGCCTGTGGTGCCTCAGTAGTGAAAACGGGCGTTAAACACTACTCAAAAAAAAAAAAAAAAAAAAAAACTTCCTGGCTTAGCGCCATGGCTAGTTCTAACTCAATATTCCTTCGCTTCCTAGGTCTCCCATTGTCTCTTCTCCCTCTGGGTCTATATATCCAAGCCTGGTGCTCTCCATCCTCTGTAGGTGTTCAACCCTTGTAGGTGTTTAATTCTTGTAATCATAACTTTATAACTTTATAACTTTAAGTATAAGTGATGTTATTTCTACCTCCTCCCTTATCGTTTCCTTGTATGATTCAATCTTATGAATCCTTTAACTACTCGCAATACTTTTATTTCTGTTGACTGAATGTTACTAATTTTCCTGTTTCACTTTTCACTACCATACAACAAAGTAAGAACTGCCATTGTCTAATAGAATTTCAGTTGTGTTTCTTTTCTCGCATTATACCACACATAATTTGGAATATTTAAAGTTTATTGGAAGATCTTTATTATAATCTAAGTTTTTTGTTTCCTAAATAATGAAAGTGTAATATCTCTTAAGTAAAACATCATATATTACACATTTAGATTTTACACGGATATTTCCTCTGAAAGCAATTACTTCAGTTTTAGAATGCTGATATTTTGTAACTACTTGTATATGCATTTGCTACTTTATTCAGCTATATCTATCGAGGGTGCTAAAATATGTATACAGTGTATGAAAATGACCCTGATCGGAGAATGCAGTATTGTGAGTGGTTTCGGAACATGGTGCAAGAGGATGAGGTCTTCGTAGGGAAATTGTTTGGTCCGATGAGGCACAATTCAAGTTGAACAGGACTGTTAACCGACACAACTATGGCTACTGGTGTGCAAACAATCCACATGTTATTTTGAAAAAAAGCTGTCAATTTACCTGGAATTAATGTTTGGTATGGGTTGTCATCTAGGGGTCTAATTGGACCAATTTTTTTTTGAAGGAAGAGTAACTGACCCAGTGTACCTGAACATGATACGCACATCTCTCTTACTCCCCATTCATACACTATGGAAATGAGGAATTTTACTTCCAACAGAATGGCGCACTACCACGAGGTCCGATTGAGTTTCCACCGCGTTCTCCGGATCTAACTCCGTTGGACTTCTACCTATGGGGAACTCTTAAGGATGTTGTATACCGTAGAAAACCAGCAGCGCTTCGATAAGAAATTGAATTGGCATGTGTTGCAATCGCTGAGGACACTTTTGCAAACGCAATCATTAGTTCAAAGTATTCAAAAGTATATCGACGCCGATGATGGGCATTTTGAGCAACTGTTGTAGATATCGAATATAATTAGTGCTCATCATTTCGTGTTTGTTTGAATTCAGTTTTGTTGTGTTAACACAGTTTTTTCTTTGCTTGAAGTGTGTATACATTTTTGGCACCCTCTTTATATATATATATATATATATATATATATATATATATATATAGTAATTTATCCTGAAATGCTACAAAGAGAACCTGGTCTTCAGGAAAAACAATGTACTGATATACGCATTCTCCTTCCTCTGGCTACTTTTGCCACTTGTTGGTTCCATTCTTTTAGCATATCTTCTAAAGATTTTAAAAATGTGGTTGACGAACTACACCCTTACCGAACACTTTAATGCATTGTCTCATCATGGTATGTTTCATATCAATACTTATGCGACTGTTATTATGTACATTTGTTATAACTTGTATTACATATTGTGGATTTAATTTTATTAACGTAATGTCCCATACTTTTGAACTGTTGACGCAATCAAAGAGTTTTTCATAATCACGTTGTGAGTGTAGAAGTTCATCTCTCTTCCCTTCTGTGTTAACTATTTTAGGGTGAAAATTCTGTGCATACACGACCTGCTCTTGCTGAATCCATTTTGACTTCGGCTATCATAGTATCTGTAATAGGCTTCCGATGTTATTCTTGTACAAATCTTGTATCTTGCTGTAATAGGCTTATCACTCTATATTTAGGACAATGTGTTCTGTCCCCCTTTTTAAACAATAGCTGAACTATTGCAATTTCCTTTCATCCGGAATTTTGCTGGTATTCCAACACGTCGAAGTTCCAACAACAGTCCGCATATTTAAACAATTCAATATTAATTTCATCTACATCTACATATTTACTTAAGTTTGACTTTAGTTCATCTAGTGTTAGTGGACATATTTCTTCTGCGAACTGTATGTCATCTTCATGGATAGCGTTTTAATTTCACATTTCTTTATAATATTTAAGCTAAGTTTCTTCCTTATAAATGTTCAAGTTTATTTTTCACGCTTATTAAGACGATTCAAAATTTTTAATGCATATTCTTGTCGTCAATTAGTACCATCTTCTTTTTGGAAAATACATACATGTTTCCCATTCCTATGTGCCTGTAGATCTCTCTTTTTGCAATGTCATATTTTTCTTATAATCTATTGTATTCTCTTCCTTACGGTTTTGTAGAATTTTTGTTTCCTTTATTTTTTTCATCCACTACTGCTTTCAACTCTTCAGTGCAAATCTTTATCCCCTTTCTCCTGTAATTCTTATTCTGAACTCTATCACTTCTCTTGCGACTTTACTAACAATGTCTTTAATATTTATCCACTCTTTTTCTATATCTGGACTCTTGACTTGTTCTTTCAAGTATTTGTTAAGTATATTCTAATACAGCACTTTGGTAAGATCTTCGTTTCTCAGATATAACATTACTTGTCTGTATTGTCTTCCAAAGCGCAAATATATTTATTTTAGTTTTCAACACATAGGAATCCTATATACATTCATTTTTATCCAGTACGAAAATTTTCTGAATAATTATTTACGACCGTGAACTCTATTACAAAACAAGTTCCTCTGGCATTCTATGTATATTTATTAATATTTTGCTTTCGGAAAAAATGTGCTTGTAATTTTAACGTCATCATGTGTAAGAAAACCAATCAAAATTTTTTCCTTAGTCATTAATCATATTTACACCAAAGTAACCGCATACTTCTAGGTTTGACTGATTTCCTTCACGGGGATTCATGTTCCTTGTAATCATGGTGTACTAATTGAATGATACATACAATGAAGATATTGGCGAAATTTCTCACTTTCATATTTTCCTCCTTCATCTGGGGCATAAGTTTCTATAATAGTCAGATTTCCTAAGGTATTTTAATAATTTGTAATATTTATCCTGTAATTTTTGAACTAATATTAATTCATATAGAAATAATTATTATATTAATGAATAATATTCATTTTATGAAACTGATTTCCGGATTCTTGTGGTCATCGTTTCTTTTGAGGATGGATGATCTGTTTTATGTCGATCTTTCTCTCTTAGCCAATCTACCCTTAGCCATCAAAAAGCAAATGAAGTTCCTATTCATTTCACTATCCACCATGCATGAAGTTCGTTAAAAGATGTTTACACCAAGTTTAGCAGATTACAACAAAGTATGCGTTGTATAACACAACACTTTTGTGCTATATCCTCGCGATGACTGACCTTTATGTGTGTGCAGTATATGAGTTCCTGGTGCATCCCCAAAGCCACAAATCTCATCGAAGCCATCCATCATATTGTTTTTTCTGAATTTGTGCTAGGAATCAGTATACATCATGTCCAAATGGTCAATTATTTCCGAGACCTTATGGATGATACGTCCTGTGGTTTGAAAATAGAAAAAATCTCCAATTACAAGAGAATCATAAATTGGGTAGCACAGGATTAACAGCAGATTATAAATATTTTCTAATAAATGGACACTCTAGCCTCCCATTCGTTTGGTTTAATAACTTCGCATTAC
Source organism: Metallyticus violacea (assembly GCA_030762175.1). Taxonomy (NCBI): domain Eukaryota; kingdom Metazoa; phylum Arthropoda; class Insecta; order Mantodea; family Metallyticidae; genus Metallyticus; species Metallyticus violacea. The sequence goes on from CM060832.1 coordinate 107,140,830, forward strand.
TTCTTTGATAATTGGAATCTTTTATCATGCGCTTTAACTCATTTTTTCCATACGTTCTCCTCTTTCTGCAATAACCGGATCGTGAATGAAAGTTTATTGTTAAGCGTTCCATATATAAGAGTTTTGTTTCCAAACTTCAATATGATATCTATTTAAAATAGAAAGTGAAAAAATCACGTCACGTTAGATATTGAGGGGGAAAGTATAAACCCAATGTTATTTCAATTTTCGAATTTGCTTCCTCACCCCTCGCTTTTAAATTTGAAATGGTAGTTATGTTAAATTTAAAATTTAAAGAGAATATAACTCTATAAGATTTTATTTTAAATCGTTTTCTCTTAAGCTGCATTGTTATTATTGTTGTTTATACATCTCCGGCGGATATTATTGAGGAAACAAAAAAAATAAGATAACTTAAGAATATAAGCGGATTAGTCAGATAATATTCTGAAAAGTTCGCTAGGAGTTTCGAAATAGGCTATGTTATCGCCTAGCCAATAATGAAGACTTTAACATCAGTACATGTTATCAGAAAACGATATAAAATAAAAGATGTGATAACAGTTGAAAAATGAAGTAGTATAAGATAGCGGTAATTTTGGAATTTAAAACTGGAGGTAAAGGGATGAACAAAAAAAAAAAAAAAAAAAAAGTAATGAGCATTACATTGGATTGAATTAGATTATTATGGATGGAGTAAAGTATTCCGGTACTTCAGTCTTACTCAATGGCTGGCCATTTGTGCTTAAGCCTCCAGTGGGAGCCTGAGAAGGAAGACACAGAGAGGTGAGACACGAAAGTAGGCGAGGTCTCTAGCATTGTTTGCAGATAGAGCATCCCAGCCGACAGAGTTTGAGCCCATACCACGAGCCGGGAAGAACCTTTTCCAAAACACAAACCACTGTCACGTCGCACACAGCACCAACCTACCTCTTCCTATACTTTCAGCCGAGAATGGAATGATAGGTAGTGAAAAAGCAGAAAATTCTCGGAACAGCAAGATTCACTCCTACACTGACCTGAGCGACCAGGGAAAACTACCGAAAAAAAAACCTAGGGTTAGCATGGCCGGCCCCAGAAATATGAGCCTTATTCCTCCCGAATGCGAGTTCCAAGTGCTACCGACTGAGCTATCCTACTCGGTCAAGCAACATTGCTTTTAAACTTCCCCTTCAGTATCTATAGCAAAGTGTTATTGTTCAAATTACATTCAATTAAAATATATCGATATTTATTCAGATTGGCAAGATCTAAAATAACGACCTTGTATATTAAAACGGCTTCATCAAAGTTCCATTCTGTACAAAACGAGTCTGCCATTTTACTCTAATCGACATAATGGGTTAAAATTAACTGCAAACGATGCATCACAATTATTTACCAGTAAAAGTGCATAACGACGCACCTATACATAAGATTAAGTTCTTAGTTTTTTTATCTTAAATAATACAGTCTTTCTTGCATATAAAGGATAAAATAGAAAAACGTAATGCTGTGCTTTCTTTCATAAATCAACAGGAATAGATTCCAGAGATAAAACCTGTTTACTGCAAGGAGTTGCTTACAAGTGCTTCTCTCCAGTCAAGCAGAACATTGAAAACTCATCTCCTTGCTTTGTTGTCCTGCTTGGACTCCCAATGCTATTCTACAGTACACAGGTTAATCAAGGAAATATATTCAGGTGCTCACATCATTTCCATGCAAAGCAGGGTACCTAGACAAGTTCTGTCTAATCCCAAAAGTGTCTCGGCTTGCGACCTCATATTCGCTTCAGTAGCTTATCTTCGTATACAGAAAGGGCTCAGGTCTTAAGGCTCATTACGAAAGCATAGTAGCTTGTGAGAGTCACCAATGAACGAAATTATAATTGTATTTTTGCTAGTTATGAGGGAAAAAGCGATTAAAAACAACAGAAGAAATTGAATATATTTGTTGTAAATGCCACCAATATAATGAGAAACTTAATTGAAGATGTTGGAAGAGAGGTACAAATCTAGTCTATGGGCATAAGAGATATATCGATAGATCAATCGATGCATGACACAGCTTGGAAAAGCATAACTGTTAGGAGGTATGAGAAAATACATTTGAATAAAAGAAATACACTTAAATTTAATTGGTGCGAAAAGTCCGGTTGTGAGCACCCCCCTCCAAGTATATATTTAAGGAAACTTTCTTAATTCTAACCTATAAAAATATTTATAATGCAATAATGAGTTATAGAAGTGGTCTTCACTACACCTGTACTACCTGTAACATTACTGGTTATGGAACCAGGTGAAATTGGCAGACATTTGCGAATCCTTGCTTGGTATATGGGTCAATTTAAGCCCTAGAGCTGAATGGTGTTCATTTGTTACTAAATTCTTTGCAGTTTATTATTAGTGAGAGCATCTGACGTTCAGTTATTTTACGTGGGTATATTAGATAAAATACAATGTAAAGTCTAGCGAAGAGTTTATAATATAAAAGTCAACAACATTTAAAAATAGACTGTCTAATTAATAAACGGTACCCTGAAGTGAAGTTTAGTTAGTTCAATATATTATCAAATGCCTTTATTTATTATGAAATTAATAATTCCTGTTTTTTTCAATGATACGTATATTCTGTTCCACTTAGAGAAATCAAGAATTAACATATAATTTGAAATATACACAATCCTTTATTAACATACTTTTTACATAACTTGATGCGAAAACTCTCCAAGATTAGGAGAATGGTCAATAGAAGTCGATGGTGCGCCCCCAATTTCCCTGCAGGCATTTAGACTCCTTTACACCATTGTTGTATAAACTTGGAGAGTTTTTATATCTTATATGATACAAATCATAAAAAATAAGTATCTATTTCTTTACATATCTAAGCGGAAGACATTTATTTATTACTTTGTCTAATTAATTAATAAACCGGCAATATTTTTAAATGAAATTTTTCTTTTAAAACCAAAAGAGTTGTCTATTCCTTCTGTTATGTGTAAGTATTCGGTGATTTCAAAAAATTTCCAATCTGATTAACTTTGAGGTGGCAGATATAAATTAAACTTTTTCAGTATTATCCCAAATCGTATCAGTAAACTTTTCACATCCATTTTTTGTGTTGTTTTTTATTTACGGACGCTCTTTAACATCTCGGGTCATCAGCATCCCATTCAATTCAGGACGTGAAACGGCCGACAAATTTTGCTCAGAGGCCTCTTCTTTCAGGCTTGAGGTTCTTTTTCGTGCCGTAAATGTACGACACGGGACCCACGGCTTTACTTCCCTTCAGAAGGAAGCCATACTTAGAATTTTTACGCCCGAAAAAATCCATCGATCCTGGCCGGGATCGCACCCACGATCTTGGGTTTAGAAAGCAAGTACGGTTACCACTACACTATCAGGACCAACAGTTTCACATCCAGGAATTAACAAAGTCCGTAAAATATTGCGCAATATTTTATATGTAAATTATCTATTTACGTTTTCACTTCATAATTAGCATTATATTTTTTCCCTGAAGGTCATCATTCAGTTTAGAGTTTAGAGTTCAGTTTAGAGTTAATGGTCTGCCATAGTCTCTTGGAGGTCAAAATCCTCACTGCATTCCTTTTGTATGCACTAGAGCGTTGGCATGACAAATATTCAGCACCTTTCCTTAATTAAAATAAATTTCCAAATAATCCCAAGAGATTCTTGCCATGTAACGTTGCATTTTGTAGGCAGTGCTTCAGCCAATATGCTCCTTCCATGACTTTCTTTTTTAAAAGAGCGCCAGTAAAAGCATTATGGTTTCATTTCTTGTGAGAGTGGATTCCAGTTCTTCTTTCTTGAGGAAACAGATTACATACTGTTCCTTCTAAATGCATAAATAAACCAGGGTACACATTTCATTACTCTGTCAACGGGAATGCTCCTAAAGACGTTGCAACAGAAAGCTCTAACCTTGCTGAGATTCCTTTGAACTTGGAACGGTTATTATTGAGGGTTCCACTATAGGGGGGATTGATTGGTGTGTTCTCAGGGTAAATTTGGACTGTTTTTAACGACTTGAAAGTCGTTAGGGGGGAAGGAGATTGTTCGGTGTATTAATACGTCCGGCACTGTTTGAACATTTACTTTATTTAATAATTTGGCAGGTTACTTCCTGACGGCTCGTAGCTGACCTCACTACACACTTAGACTGGCTTCCTGAGTGAATATCTGGATGTCTGAATGTCCCTCTGAATCTATTAATGTGTCTCTACCGAATGCCTGAATCCCCTTTCTGACTTCTGTACTCTAGTTTTTCTACTACATCGCCACGCCTTTCGCTAAATTAAATTCCCTCGTATTTTATCTATTTCTGTGTTATATGTTCGTGATTGGCTATCCTAAAATTATTTATTGGTATCTAAGTTCTCCTGATTCGTTAACTTTTATCCGATGACCATTGGCTAGAATTATTCTTTCCCCCCTGATCTAACGTCTTCCCACGAACTTGAATTTTCCCAGAACAAGCTGTCATAAATTTCGGCCCTTTCCTTACCTTCTGATTTCTATTGAAAATCTTTTGCCTTCCTTAGTTTGTCGTCCTAAATGTTCCCGGAGATAACGCACGTGTTTTCGGCTTTCCTGTAATAAAACATTTTCGTCTCCGTTCTGACATTTTCATTTTCTCTTAAATTATTGCTACCTCTGACTTTGTTAAATACTGTCCCGTTACGGCCACATGTTTCTCTTATTGTCAACTCCTAAGTATTTCCTGGGTAGAAGGTTCGTGACCTAACAAAAGATAGTTTACCCTTTCTTCAGCCTTGTCTAAGGAGCGGTCAGTCAGTGGAGAGTCAGGTACATATTCGTCTTTCTCACAGATTTTACACAAAATGTATACAAAACTCTTTTGTATGTTACAAATTACAAATTATTTCTATTTCTATTATACCAATCTCTAAATGATTTTCTTATACCTATACATAACAATTATCCTTATAAAATATAATGCCTTTATAAATATAACTCTGTAGCCTCAGGTTATAAAATTAATATAGGCAGCATTATTTCCTGCTTCAAACTTCAACCACCTGTTATTGAGTAGTTGTCCTCAACAAGACAGAACTTTTTTTATGTAGTCATTACTTCCTGCGATAGTCATATTTGATAGGTAAATTTGTACAGTCAGTTCCTTCACAATGGAATGTGAAGCAGAAAGCACTAACGAATGGCTGTTTTATGGTATTTGGAGAAAGAACATCTGTGCTGAAATAGTTATGAAATTCTCTTAATTGGTGTTTGTAGAGCGTTGAAATTGGTATGCTAGCCTTCCCACAGATAATATCACTCCCGTTTTAAAATTGACGCCGAAAATTCTGGACACTGCCTTGTGATATATTTTCTGATTATTAAGATATTGTTAGATGTTTTGTAAGTTTGTAATACCCTTGGTTATTGTTGTGATATAGAGGTAACATAGGTACAGAATGCACTATTGGAAAGGTGATATACTTTCGCTGCTCATAAATGTTGTAAAGTGAAGGGGCAAATCGCCAATGGTGTGCCTGTAGAGTTTTAGTAATGGAGGTCTAAGGCATGAAACAATTCTCATTTTGGAAGAAAAATGTGAAAAATGCTGGTAGGTTATCAGGAGATAAATACGTACATCACAACTCAATAAAGAGGGATATCTTTCTTTGTTGTTGATTTGGTTTATTTATAGACGCTCTTTAACAATTAGGATTTTTACGTCCGAAAAAATCCATCCATCCTGGCCGGGATTTAACCCGCGATCTCATAACTCATAAGTTCACAAGTGAACAAACGCTAGGTCACTGATATGTACATTGGAGAGGAAACTAACCAAACTTCATGGAATGGCTTCCTCGCCCATCTATTGCCCGTATCTCCCACTTTCCTACAGTTATCTCTTCAGTTCTCTGAAAGGCACAAACTGCGGGAAGAGATATGACGAGAAAGACACGAGGGCGGCTGAAAGCTATGCAGAGAGAGTTGAGTGGCAGGCAGTTCGAGATAGAGGTACCCGCCACTGCTTCAGCAGCGCTTAACTTTCAATGATTGCAATAAAAAGTTTATTGTCTTTCACTTCTTCATTTGCATGCGACTTTAATAATTGAATTTAGTTTGAACGCTGTAATTGTGTCAAGTTTCAATGACATGTAAACACATAGCTTAACAGTAAATTATATACACACCTAAGCATCTCAAAGTTCAAAGAAAGATTTGTTTCATCCTATTATATTTATAATAAAATTCTGTTAATTCATTAATTAGGTTTTTAGAAAATATATTTGTATTACATTAATATTAGTTACAATGACAGTAAAATTGGCAAATATTCCCTAAAGGAATTTACTAGGTCCTACAAAACAGGTATACAGGGTGTTTGAAATGTTTGAGGGGATGTACTCATGTACCAAACTGTACTCCATGTAAGGCGAGATTATATGAACCATTTACACACATGGTTAAATTTTCTGGATTCATTAAAGAGATGTGTGCACAGTCATCTGGGAAGCGTTAGAAGATCATGTGACAGTTGTCCCCTGTTCGAAAAGCTTTCAGCATACAAGCGCACGATTGTTGTATAGTGTCTCCCATAAATGAAATGGATGTTCATCAACTTGGTGAAGGTAAGTCTGCCATTAGAAGTTATAATAAACATATTGTACATACTACACAGTAAACATTAACTGAATGAAATTTCAACAAGGCACATGAAACAGAACAATATGAAGGGTTGCCTTTCCCTACAATAGTGCCACCAACTGTTTTGCAAAACACAAGATGTTGATCATCATCCAAGTGAAGCAAAATAATCACAACTCACAACAAATGGAAGGTCATGTCACAGAGAGTGAGCGATTTCACACTTTAAGCATTCCATTTATCAGCGCCCGTAACTGAAAAACGATCCCGTTCTAACACGCAAAACATGTACCTTTTGCCTTCCTCTACCATCAATCAAACGTTGTAAATAACCAAGTGAAACTTTTCTAGAATAATGTTTAACGCCCGTTTTTAGTACTGAGCACACAAGCGGTGGACATTGATGATACATGAGATGAAATAATATATTGGGAAGGGATTTTTTTTAAAGTAAGGAAACATTCCAGGCCTAATTTTATGGTATCTCCATTTGCTATTTATGAGGACTGAGTAAAACCTGAAGAAAAAAAAACAGTCAAGGAGGGTCTGGGATTCGAACCCAGACCTTCCGCTCACGAGACCGCGTCTTAACGACCTCGGCTACGCTTGGAGGTACCCTGTGAAACGTCCGTAAATCTCATTGTTTTCCTCTATTTTTACGAATTTTGTAGATTTCTAAATGTGTAGTATAAAATTTTAATTTCTTGCTTCGGTGATTCGTCTTTTTCCAAGGAAAATCGATTCCACCACTGCTGGTGGCTTGGAACACTATCATTGTCACTGTCACGGGAACCTTTAAGATAACCCTTAGCTTGTAACAATAACAGATTTAATCCAATCGATTTTGCTGCCTGGAAAAACGTTTCACGTAACGACTGGGCAAAGAGCTCTATAACAATCCACTGGGTGTTGTAATCAAGCTCAGTTATCCATTCCATCTGTAACTGCTAGGTCAAAGGTACCACCATCTTTGGAATAGTTTCTCTACGCGGTTAGGTTTCCTGTCAGAGCTAACAGCAGTAATGTCACTACAAACTGTTATATAAATGGCGTAAGACTATATGTTTTAAAGGAGAGTATGAATAAAAACAAGTTACATTAAAATGAGAACTAAGTCTGAATGGCAAATAAATTGGGAAGGGATATTTTTTAAGGAAGGAAACTTTGCAGCCTAAATAGGGTGCCATTTATGAGAATTGAGGAAAACCTGGAAAAACCTCAGTCAGGGAGGACGTTCCAGGTGGGAACCGAACCCGAGAACTCCCGCTCACGAGTCTGCGCTTTAGCGACCTCGGCCACTCGTAGCGGTGTTCTTAGGTTGAAACGCAAGAACTTATTGTTTATATTTCCAAGTTACATAAGTCAGCCAATTGGAATGTCGTTCCAGTAGCGTGTTAAAAAAATCGTCTTTTGGTTATACTAACATTTTTCAAAACAACATGGTCAACTCTGTTTATACACCCACTCTTTAAACTTTCTGTAAGAGATACTTTTTTTTGATTGATTTTATTTATGGACGCTCTTTAACATCTCAGGTCATCAGCGTCCCATTCAACTCAGGGCGTGAAACGGCCGACAAATTTTGCTCAGAGACCTCTCTTTCATGCTTGGGGTTCTTTTTTGTGCCGTAAATGTACGACACGGACCCACGGCTTTACTTTCCTTCCGAAGGAAGCCATGCTTAGGATTTTTACGCCCGAAAAATATCCATCGGTCCTGGCCGGGTTCGAACCCGCGATCTTGGGTGTAGGAGGCAAGTATGGTAACCACTACACCACCAGGACCGACTGTGTGCAAGAGATAGAAACGCAAGTGAAGGGACAGACAAATATTAATACATACTCAAGAAGCCTAAGGCAAGAATTTTTTTTAATTATGAGAGACGGTATGCATATTGCGGCAAACTGCGGGGTTTTACTTTGCAGGCTTATTGAATTAACTCAGATGTGACAGTTGGGTCGTCTGATTTACAGTTCGCGGTGCAGTAGCCGTCGGTTTACGCTATGGAGCAGGGGAAGGGGAGAGTATGACGAAGTAACGCGTTTATTACACACGCTGGTAATTGCAGTTTGGTACATTCATCGCTGCACCCTGAGAAATAATGGAATGAAACGCATAAATAACTTGTCACTGGAGCTATCACGATTTTACCACTCTTAGTTCAATATTAGGAGAGAACTTGGCGTTTTTAAAGCACATCCCCTCACGCAATAATGTGAGCGACGTGCTATGCGCTCTCTGCTTGATTTTCACGTTATCTCTTGTCTAGATTCCTTTTTGTTTTGATTCTTTTCCATTAGTTTGCTTAACTTTATTTATTACCATGGCAGTGTGTTTCAAACAGAGCACAAATTACCAAAAGCGAGATGTTTTGACGTTATAACATTAAATTTTCGCATTTAAACCTTAAAATTTAGAATTTTCTATACCCTTTCTTATATTTTTGTAGAAGATACATTGCATGACAGAACAACTATAATGCTTTAACTGATTCATCTAAATTAAATTGTTCAGTACGCAAACATAACGAACAAATAAAATAAAATTAAACGAAAATAGTAAACTTTTCCCATAAAATTAACAGTAACGAACCTATATCACGCACATAAAAATAAGCAGTCTGGTTAATTTATGTAGGGTATATTATAGACAAATTGATATAACTTTCCAAAAACAAATTAATAATAAATAAAGCTTTATACAAGAATCATTTTGTAATTAGAGTAATTGTCTATAATTTTTATGTCATTTAGATAGTGACTTGCATATTTATATATAAGCACAACCACCCTCTCACTCACACACGCACGCACACTCAACGACACAAAATAGCATTGGAACCTCCGGAATATAATGAACTTGTCTAGTGACCTTTATTTGTCTGTTTCGCGTCAGTGCATCTCGGCAGCTGTGACTCGATTATCGCGTGATCAACAATAAGTATAATCGCACAGCGCACTTTCCTGGTTTCAAATACTGGCAAAAAAGTTCATTTTAAGCATACTAGACAGCATGTAGGACTGAATTTGATGAAAGGCGTACACCATCAATGTGTTTCATTCAGAAACTGTTACAATGCTTGAGACAGCAGGTAGATTTCTCTCTCAACATTCAGAAGAACGCAAATTGCCTGAGTAAATAATAATCGATCTAAAGGAACAAACACTGGCGTAATTATCAAATCATTATGAAGACCCTTCCAAAAGATAAATCTTTCATATTCCACGTGACAAAGAGCAACAAAAATGCAAACTACACTTTTACTGTGTGCCACGTGTTCATTTATTGGATGTGAGTGATCAGGAAAAAAGTATTACATTTAGTTTATTTTTTGAGATTTTCTTACTCAAAAGCTTAGAATATTGACATTACTTGGAAGGAATAACTCTCAAAGCAAGCGTATATGTATAACAGAAAATGCATTAAGAGCCATCATTACATGGAGAGTGGTGAGGCGTGTCTAGAGACGAATTATAGTCTTCATTTTTAAAACAAACATTTTCCATTTAAGTCTAACTGCAAACACTCAATGAATTTGCTATTCAGTTAACAACGATGAAGTAAATGATGGACATTACCTATAAGACGATACAACATGTCATCATACTTCAAATGCCAAGATGAGAGAAATGGAACATTTTGTCGGAGACAGAAACATTTTAAAAAAAACCTTTGGTTAACCACACCTGCCAATTTAACGACTTTCTAATTCCATTTTTAGGACCTATTGAAGTAATAAAAAAGTCCCGCACTGTCGAACAACTCACATAAGCTATATGCTAAGAGAATGAAATTGGTGACGTCACCCCTTTGGGAGAAGTGTTCTAGAATTTGAAGAAACGCATACAATGTGCTGGATGTGGGAGGGGATAATTTGTAGCATAAATTACGTGTAGGATCTCTTTCGCATATAAATTTAAAAACCATTCTCTAAATACATTCTTCTTATGGAGAATAAGGCCTCTAGTAGGAGAATCACCTTAAATTTTATAAAACTCTGACGTTAAACTAATTTGTATCTTGTTTTCGATTATTCCATTTTCACTGTCTTATACAATCAAACAGGTTGCTAAAACTAGCTCACTCTTTATTGATATTAAAATATATTTAATATAGACTTGGAAAATTTTCAGTGCTTCACTGGTGCTAATAGAATTTGTAAACAAGTAACTTATACATTTAAACTAGACGCCTATTACCATTTACTTATCGAAAAAACTGATGAGCAAGTACATTTATTTTAATGAAATATAAACAATGCATAATTTGTGTCAATATCTATACGCATAATTGGATGTTGCATTTGTATCGTATATTCCGTTAATGGATCATTCAGTCACACTCTTGAAAATGTGGCTCCGGCTAACAGCTAACAGCTGTACTTCAAGTAGATTATCTAAATGTATTTAAATGTAAAAATCAACATTCAAGATCATTTTTAATTATTTATTCCATTTCTCAATTGAATCTAGAGAAGAGCTAACCAGCATTTTCAGCGGTACGTATGAATGACTGTCGAAGACAAGGTTGCTCGTAAATTATTATAATATTTTCACAAATTATACGTCATTAACTATTTACACCAGAAATGTTTGGAAATTTTTGTAATTATTATTCTAAAGTTACTTATTTTAAAAATACCACCTAAAAGCATTCAGTTAAAACTATACAGGATGTTAAAAATACCTGCTTCAGAATTTAATTAGAAAAATAGTGGTCACGGGAATGATTCATTACGGAATTAATTGATGATACATTCTTTTCATGCCACATTTAAACAGAGTATGGACTGTACCGAAATATAAGTCTTAATATGTCTTCTTTTCATTGAGACCTGAACACCCTTCGAAATTCCTGGCATATAGTCTGACAAGCCCCTACTATTCGATCAATTTGCGGTTAAGAAAATAGTTCACTACTGACTGGAATATATTGCATTAACGGGTCCGCCAATAAGGGCGTTCTGTTTCATTATCTGGGAACATTCCCCAGATAATATTCGAAACGCAGTGTATTGTCTTCTGGATCTGAGTTTGTTACTCTAATATGAGAAAACTATTTGTGATCTTATATTTCTGCGTGATGAACACTAACTAGTTGTCATCAATTCTGCAGATGAACTGCTTCTTCAAACTTGCAAAAACAGCTTAAGAATACCAACGTTCATTTGGAAGATAATTATTAAAGGTGGCAATTCTAGTAATTTTTTCTTTGTATAAACTCTATAAAGACTGGAAAACCTACATTAAAGTTTTAACAGGAGAGCGAATCATGAATGAAAATCTCTTTTTAAAATATTTTGTTCCAGATAAAAATGAAATTGTAGATTATTATTGGAAATAAGTCCTTCCTGTCTTTAAAAATATTATTGCAACACAAACTTGATTTAAACATCGTGAAATGAATACGGATTTTTTTTTTTATTTGGTTTATTCACGGACGCTCTTTAACATCTCAGGTCATCAGTGTCCCATTCTATTCAGGGCGTGAAACGGCCGACAAATTTTGCTCAGAGGCTTCTTTTTTCAGGCTTGAGGTTCTTTATCGTGCCGACATGGGACCCACGGCTTTGCTTTCCTTCCAAAGAAAGCCGAAAAAATCCATCGATCCTGGCCGGGATCGAATCCACGACTTTGGGTTTAGAAGGCAAGTATGGTTACCACTACACCACTAGGACCGACATGAATCTGGGGAAACGTTAGTACATTATAAATAAGCTTTCGTGTTAACTATTCTTTCGTGTTGAATTTTTCAATACTCATTGACGATAGCGATGATAGCCTCATACCAGAAAATTGCTTTCAGAGCAAGAAAGGTATTTTTGCCTGTGACGGCGCGTAGTTCTGGCGAGAGAGCGCCGATCTCTGCCTTTTTCTTCATTTTATCGTTCAAACAATGTAACAATGCTGAATAAGAGACACCTGTTTTTAATTTGTATTTTTAAGTACTCTATCGTATGATTACTTGGGAATCCAAAAGAGAGCGGCCAACAAAACGGTTCTTTGGCCACTTTCCCCATTGCTTTGAGTGCCGCTTCGAGTAAGGTGTATAAAGGTGGGTGCAAGCAATGGTGTCGAGTTCCACAGTCATTAATAATGCAGGCAGGTATTAAGCTTCTTCACCCCGCTCTTCCGAACTCCACACGGGAAAGGACACAACTTTAATACGGATTCGCTGTCCATAGCTGTAATCATGTTTTCTGTGACAAGTGGGAAAGGTTAAAAGCGACAGGAGATACAAATTTTACAGAGGTGGTACTTCCAAACTTTATCAAACATGAAGATGCTTTGAAAAGGAATATGCTGCAAGTGGCATTATTACTAGTGGTGAAGGTACATTTTCTTCGCGAAATCATTAAGGGTTTGAATCTCTAAGTAGAGAATACGTTGAAAAGAAGAATGTGTGAAGAAATAAGCGAGAAGACAGCAAACCTAGCGATAAAAATTGTTCTCAGCACCGAGTGCAGTTTCCAGTAGTTTAAACATGCAGGTTAGGAAAGAATGGAAAAAATTGTTGTAGCTGAGAAGATAGACAACTAAATACACCAGCTTCGTGGTGAAAGTATTTTCGCGAATAACTATAAATAATACAATGTTGCGGTCTTAACAACAAACAGTAACTTGCAGTTTATGAATGAAAAATACTAGTTTTTAATGGCTGGCACCTGCAAGTGTTGTACAAAATATATGTTTTCAATTCTTCAGCATTCACACGCTTGAAAAAAATAATTATGCATTCACATTTTGTACACTTTTCTTTAAAAAAAAGTACATGCCAAATATTTCAGCGCTTAATTTCAAATGTGAGGAAAACGGAATTAATTATGAACCAAAACGAATAATTGTGGGTTTTAATGAAGTGATACAGATTGCAGTTGAAAAAGTCTGGCCAACAACTAAACACATAACTTTATGTCATTTCATGAGTTGCATTTGTATTATTTTAACGTAATTAGTATAATGGAAAGTCACTGTTAGTTACATTTTATCATTGTCATCCCTACTGTGTTGTTTAAAGTATTTCTAAATTTATTTACAGGACATCGCCTCTGTTTAACTTAGCGTGATGGTAACAGACAGCAGCACTTGGTCTGTCAAGCCTTTATAAGGAAACTGGACGATGGCTTAGCTGACTGAGTCTTTGAGTTTATTCATTTAAAAAAAGACGAAGTCGAAGATGCTTTTGTAAAAGCTCTGATGTCGACACGGTCGGAAGCAGTAAGATGAAAATCTACAGTGATTACTTAATTGAAATAATTTTGACAATCCAGCACGATGCAGCAATGAATTTCATATTACTTGATATCAAATGCACCATCATTGGAAGACACTTTAACAATGCTCACCCTAATAGTTTTGCATTTGTGGGAGCCACGAGGAATATTAAGCTAGATGTGTACATTCAGATGAGTAACAACGACGTAGCTATAACATTTTTCCATAGCCGTTTCCTAGTAATGCAAAATTCATTAAAGAAAACTGTGCCTAAATGTAAAAGTGGTGAAATTAGTCGGTTTGACTGTATACATAAAATGATGACATATTGTTTTAAAAAGTTGCGTGGATAAATACTGTCAAAATAAAACAAAATTAACAAAGCAAATGGTTTTGCTATCACAATGAATGGAATAATTAAGGTCAGCTTGCTCTTTTAAAATACTGCTAAAGGATTAAGACAAAAGAGAGAAAAAAAAATGTTTACATGAACAGCTACAGAATAACAATAAAACCTTTTCTGCAACTTTTAACCCACCGTTTATCCTTAATCGCCACTAAGCGTCGGGAAAAATTACCGAACATATAATTTAACTTCCTATTTAATACATCCCTTTAAAAATGCAGAACCCCTCTAAGTCTGGTCGTAACATTTGCAAATACTAATCCCGAGGTCTTAGGTTCCATTCCAGGTCAGGTCAAGCTGACTGCGTAAGCTTTTTTCGTATTTTTTTCTTATCCTGAAAAGATGAATGCCAGATAGCTTTTAGACTCCAAAGAATATTCTCATACATTCTTCTAAATTTTCTTGGAGCAAATTAGTTATATTTATACATGTGACAAGCATAGTACCTTGGTGCAGCATAATATCCCCCTCACCATTATCGACTATGTAGCAGCGCCCTATGGAAGTCCCACCTCAGAAGTTCGCTACAATGCCCTCATGCCAGGAAGGAGTGCCCATAAGTTCATGAAACAACAGGAGAAATAAAAACATTCTCAAATCACTGAAATGAAAACTGTTTTGATAAAATGGAGTAGTAGAGAGAAGGTTAGGATGGTGTCCTGAGAATCTACCACTGGCGGACAAGGGTCCCTACTAATGATACTTTGCTAAGATCCCCTGCCTCCAAATCATTTAAATTTATCAGACAAGTCAAAACAGTCACAGAGCTAGTTCACGAATCAGTTGGAGTCAATTATTGTGGGGTAAGAAATACATAAAATCCTGCGCCAGCACACAATCTTCTGCAGTACGTAACCTTTCTAAGATAACGCAAGTTATATGTGTGAGTGAGGAATGTAAAAACGTGACAAATGAAAGTGTTTATATGTCCGCTTTAGTTTACGTAAAGAAACATTTTTAGCATAATAGACATTTAAATAGTTAACTAAAAGATGATATGCAGTTTAGTTAACGTGATGTTTCGGCAGGGTCAGAGAGGTTAGTGCCATAGCTAAGCAACCTCCGGTTTGTGATGGAGGATTAATTGTCTAAGTTTTATCATCGCCTTCCTATTTTTACTGCCATTTTATTTGTATCCCTTTAACCAACTAACTTTTTTATTTCTAATTTCTACAGTTATGTTACTAACCTGAATTGGAGGACGACCCTAGAAAGACAAATCTTGTTGTGGTATATAATTCAAAGATATGATGAATAACAATACTTTCTTTTGTTTCTAGCAAATTTTTATTCGATAAACTATCCCAATACGATTTAAAGGAGTATTTCTATAATTGAAATTGGATGTAGTGTGTACACTAAATTCTTTTGAAATATATATTTTTACTTTTACTAATGTGCCATTACAGTTCCTAAAACACAGAGCTTCACGGCCGGATCATGCAAACAAATGTTTCATAGCATAAAATCCGCTGTTAACGCGATATTTACCAAAGTACAAGAGGATAATGGAGAAGTAGCAGATGCAGACATTTAATCAATAACTCACTTTCGTGTTTTCTTCTTTTCTCTCGATCATTTGTCTGTCTGAAAGTTAGCCAGTGAAGCTTGTTCGGACACCTTGCACTTCACATATGCGCGATTTCGTTCACCCCTTCATATGCAAATCGTTCAATCTACGCCCAAGTCCTGATTTATCGCTCAGACATGAGAAACTAGAACCTTCCCCACGGACATCTGCACCCTCAACCGAGCCAGTAAAAGTTGTTTCGCCAAGAATGCGTCGTATCATCTACGCAGCAACAAACCTTATCGTGTTAAGCAATCATTCACCTAAGTAAAGCCAACCTAATTCCGCACAACGCTTTAGTTGTACATGTGGCCTTCTAGACTTATATACATGGATCACGAGTGATGGAATCAGACGGGTGTAAAAGTTGCTATTGTTCAGCATAGTACCGCATCACACATTAATATTCAACAGTTTGCGTTCTTGTATATGGTTCAACTTTAGTCAACGAGGACTGCAATTCACATATTTTCTTCATGAATGCATAGGAATGGACCGTAAGATAGCGTAGGCAAATAGGAAATATCATTCTGGTTGAATATGAACAGGTGTAATTAAAGGGTTTGCTGGGGTGAATTGTGCTTCTTATAATTTATACCTTCACTCATATACTCAACATGGATTGGTATATTCAGGTGTGTATTGTGCAGCGGATGGATCCGGTGGTTCAAAATCAACATTTAACTGTCAATAATTGAAGTAAAGTTTATATTTTTGTTTATGTATATATGTATGTATATATGTATGTATATGTATATATATGTATGTATATATATGAAATAAAAATAAAATATATGAAAAATAAAAATAAAATAACACTATTAACAATATAACAAATTAACAATAATAATAAAAGTAGATAAGGATAAAACACTAAGATAAAGTCACACTTGAAATTGCTATATTTCGAACTACTGGAGTTCTTCAATGGCAAGAAGATAGATAAGTCATATATATGACAATCAGTTTATAAGTCTGGATAAACAGAGAGAAAGAGTATTCTGCCTAGTTAAAAGATATAAACTTCACCAGATGCGCTCAAATTTGCGTGTTCTGTTTGTCAGCTTTGACTTCCTTTTCACTATGTTCCGGCACAAAATAACCGGAATCAAATTATCGAACTGTACAGTCAAATATCTTAATTTCCTTTAAAGTATTCTCTATGTGATTTTTTTTAATTTTTTGATTTATTTATTTACGGACGCTCTTTAACATCTCAGGTCATCAGCGTCCCATTCAACAGGGCGTGAAACGGCCGACAAATTTTGCTTTTGCTCAGAGGCCTCTCTTTCAGGCTTGAGGTTCTTTTTCGTGCCGGAAATGTACGATACGGGACCCACGGCCTTACTTCCCTTCCGAAGGAAGCCATACTTAGGATTTTTACGTCCGAAAAAAATCCATCGGTCCTGGCCGGGTTCAAACCCGCGATCTTGGGTTTAGAAGGCAAGTATGGTAACCACTACACCATCAGAACCGACTTTCTTCTCTATGTGAGTCAATGCATTTGTTCCAATGTTTGTTTCACTGTAGGAAACAGTTCTGAAACTCCTGATACTAGGCACTTTTCAAGGCCTTCAGTAAATATTATTTACCCTTATCCACATCACTAAATCGCGTCCTTTCACAGTTTTCTTAATCCACGAGAATAAAAGTGTAGCACGGAGCAATGCTGGGGGAGGTTAGGATAGAACACAAGCTACATTTTGTTCTTCTTCAGAAAATATCGCACATACAAAGCAGTATATTCTGGAGCGTGTCATCATTTAGCGCCCAATCCTCATTTCTGTATAATTTTGGCCTTTCATATTTCACACTCACACGCAGTCTCTGAAAACATCAAGATAAATATATATTAATTCATTGTTTACCTTGGAGGAATAAATTCATACAATCTCATTAACATTTAATTGAACTTCACATGCTTCTATGAATCTCGGTGACTTTGAATGTTGACTTGTTCGGTTTCTGGTCATAAGCATAGCAACAGTTATGATCTTCGTAAGGAAGTTTCGTTCTTAGGTAAATCTATTTTAAATCGCGCCAAACATTCACGTGAGTATCTTTCTGTTCCTTTGTGAGTAAGCGAGGTACCCATTTTGCTGATACCGTTTCATGTAAGTTCTGCAAAATAGTTACATTGACAGATACACTTCGCGATACTTCAGAAATTTTCAATAGTATTTCGACAGTATTCATTATTTGAACTTTTGCGGTATTTTTCTTATTTCTGCTCTGTGAAGACGACCGTAGCGTGGAAGGTCTTCAGTTGACATATCCTCATTTTTGAAACGGAAAAGCCACTCATAGACTTGTGATCAAAACGTCATCGCTAGGCTTGCCGAAATATAAAATTGATTTCAGTTGCAATTTTCCCTAAAGGAAAAAAAAAAAAAAATAACAACATTTCCCGCACACTTTAATCCTCATGGTCACCCAATATCACCAGAGTGATGCACACAAAACAACACCAAAAATGAAGCACTTCACATAGAATAAGTCATTTTAGCAGAGTTATGCTGCAATTCCGGTTATTTTTAATACTTTCTTACTAGTATAGCGTGTCAAATCAGTTTGAATAATATAGATTATTAATGCTGTTTTACTACTGAGTACTGACCATTTTGAAGTGGGAAATTGTACCCTTTATTCCACCAAAATTTTCTTGTCATTATATTTTTTCTAAAAGGCTGCATAAATTTCAGTTTCATAATATATATAAAGTTGATGAGCTTTCTACAATTTTCTTTCATTAATTTCCTGCAATTTCTTAAAACAATTCACAAATAGCATAAAAATAAGTATTCATCATTATTAATAATATAAAACGCATATTTTCGACACGTATTTATTTCATTTCATGACGTTTAGAGACGAGGAAAGTACAATCTACCATGGTGTCAGGTCTCATCAGGTCTCTGGTGGCCAATAATTGGTTCCACGCTCAGATGGAATTTGCAATTCAATGTGAGAAGAAGTTGCAATTTATTACCAAAATAAAAACTAAAATGAATAACTGGGCTTGCTTTACAATTAATGTCATTTCTAAGATCATTTCCTTTAGTACCTATAAATAACTGCTGCAGTAAATTGTGTCTGCGGGAGAAAAAATATGTAAATAATCCAATTTTCAAAATTCCTTCTCAAACATATATTGCTCCATTATTTCAAAGGGATTTAGTAATAAAAAATTATGACAGTTATCACTTTCAGGGAATTTTTTCGGGCGTAAAAATCCTAAGTATGGCTTCCTTCGGAAGGGAAGTAAAGTCGTGGGTCCCGTGTCGTACATTTACGGCACGAAAAAGAACCTCAAGCCTGAAAGAGAGGCCTCTGAGCAAAATTTGTCAGCCGTTTCACGCCCCGAGTTGAATGGGACGCTGATGACCTGAGCTGTTAAAGAGCGTCCATAAATAAATCAATAAAAAAAACGTTCAGGGATTTACTTTTTTTATATTTATTTCAGTCTTCAGCTTCGTATCTGTGAAAGAATGTTTTCAATGTCTACAAAGTTACACATTAAAACAGGTTAGTGTGTAAACATTTGTATCCTTATACCAATTACAGCCATGTCCTCTTCCTTACTTGAATACTTTTCAGTTATTCTTCTTATTAATTTACATTTTGAGCTCTTGTTTCATTCTAGTAGTGTGGCGAACCTGTATGATAGACATGCTACAATCAGAAAGTGACATATCAGTTTTTTTATTGTTGATATTAAAAGTGAAAGCAAGAGGTGGTTCTTTTTTATTATTCTTGTGACTATGGCGAAGTATAATCAAATATGGACAAAAGAAAGATACAACATTGCAAGAAAAAATGCAGATTTTAAAAGTATTACTAAAGCTAAAGGAGCTGCTGAAAAGAAAACTGAAATTTCTATATTAGAACTGCACTGTTCATTACATCTTCTGTAAGTGTGTTGTTCATTTTTTGTGTGTTTTTCAAAATTGTTTCCTTTATAACTTCAAATACTTTAAAAAATTGGAATCCACATTCTTCTTTTTCAGGCCAACAATTTGAACCTTTATCTTAAGTTGAATATAAAAATATATTTTTTTTTGCGAGGAAGTTAGTTTGGAATTCAAATTTAAAAAACAAAAATCTCCTACAATTGTGAGATATACATCTTAACTATTGAAGCTCAGTTTGAGTTTTAAATGTTATTTTTGTTTTCTAAATAGAAATATTTGAAAATATTTCAAAACCCCAGTTTCTGAAACAAACCTAACATTGATATTTTCTGAAGTAATAATTTAAAAAGTTCCTAATATAAGAAAATACATTACATTTATATTAAATAATATATTTAATTATTATTAACCACGAAATATTAAATGGTAAAAGCTTTTATAGAAATCGAGAAAGAAAATTTGAATGTCATATATATTTTTAGATTCTTTCACTCTTTATCTGAAATGTATTTTGTTCTTCTTTAAATCTGCGTACTACACACATTTTGTATCTGCTTTATTGCGATTAAAAAGACACACTGCATTATCCTCTCCCGACATTCCTCATACAGCTTAAAATTCTGTACAGGATCCTTAGCTATATGTTAAATTGAGCAGACACCTTTCTCGTTGATGTACGTGGGCTTTTACCAATTACTGAGCAGTCAATAGTGCGTTTCTTCATTACAAAAGCAATACGTAACCGTGCAGACTTCGGTGCAGTCCAAATGCTTTCTGTTCTTTAACAGTTGAGGTTCAATTTGCGCATATGTTGCCGAATTTGTATAGGAAAATATTCTGTAAAGTTCTTATGCATTCCAACAGTCTCTCAGTGAAGCTGCCATCACAATTGCAGCAATTAAATTCATTGTTCATCAGTAAAAGTATGTGATGTTGCAAAACCAATATATACATTTGAAAATGGACACAATGTACATGGCAACTTAGTGACTGCTGACAAAAGAATTTGACAAGGATTAAGCTCATAGTTTGGGGATAAGAAGCTGCTTGAGACACAAGTGTATACATGGAACAATATTTTCACGAAAGCCGCTTGCCTAGTACATCGAGTGTGACCGGCGTTTGACAATTTGAAATCGCTTCTGAAGTTGAAATGAGTTATGGAAATGTAAATATCTATAATTTCAGATTACTTGGATTACCAAAAGCCCGTTTTAACTACTGAGGCATCACAGGCGGTGGACACTGATGATACACGAGATGAAATGATATATTGGAAAGGATTTTTAAGGAAGGAAACGTTCCAGTCCCAAGTTTAGGGTACCTCCCTGGCATTTTACTTTATGAGGACAGAGATAAAAACCTGGATAAAAACCTTAGTCAGGGAAGAAGGTCCTGGTGGGATTCGAACCCCAGACCTCCCGCTCACGAGTCCGCGCCTTAACGACCTCGGTCACACGTAGCGGTAAAGCTGTCAACAAGTTGGGTTCTTCTCACTGCAGATGAAACAGCTGCATGTGTAGAAGTGTGTCAGATGCTTTTGGCTCAATATCGGGGATCAAAAAATGTTTCTGTATCGATCGTAACCTGCGATGAAACGTGGGTACATCACAAGATTCCTGAGTCGAAGCAAGCGAGCATAAAGTGAAGGAAAAGAGAGGAATCCACTCCTGTCAAAGGAGAAACTCGCCTATCAACTGGAAAGATTTTCTTGGCCGTTTCTTTTCTGGGGCTCCTAAAGCATTTTGTCCATTGATTTCCTTTACGAATGTTGAACTACCGATTCGATCTACCAAGACATCGGCCGCCCGCATTCAGCTGCTTTGATCAGGGAAAAAATTGAGAAAATCCAATGGACAGTGTTGGAACACATTGCCTACGGTCCAGACTTATCTCCTTGCACTGGGAGCTCGACAATTCAACAGCGACGAAAGGTGGAACATTTGCGTGCAACTGACTGGAAAACTAACCCCATTCTTTAGTTTAGGTAACAAAGGGAAATAGGCATCCAAATGGTTTACTAGAATGTGATCTGCTGTTTAGTTTACGTGATGTTTCGGCACCGGCCGAGAGGTCAGTGTCGTATCTGTTAGTAAGAAAAGCCGCCTCTGATATTCTTCGATAATTGGCACATTAGTAAAAGTCTGAAAATACTCAATTCAGACGCATTTAGTATACACACTATACTCACTTTCAATTCTGGGGATACTGCATTAAATCCTTAGTGTGTATAAGTATTTATGAGAATAAATGGCTAGCATTGGACAGAGAAATAATATAATTCTAAAAATAAAAATACAAAAGATAATAAGAAAAAAGAGCATTGTTCCTGTTGCATCTTTTCTTTCTATTTTTTATAACGCTCGTCCCCATTAATTGGATTTCTGTCCATTGTGATAAAATGTTTCCTATATAGTAATAAAATTATGTACAAAAGCAACATGTAGTGAGCGACACTCTTAGTGTGAGTGCGAATTGACGCTAGTGAAGCGAGTTGGTAGTTCCGTGAGCGAAAATTTTTGTTTTTGAGGCTGGGCGTGTCTAGAAGAGAAAATATAATACAAAAAAAAAAAAAAAAAAGGCACACGCATAATTACTCGAAATTGACTCGTTATTTACAACCGAATCATGGTCTATAGGAGGCAGATATATATAACAACGTACTTTCATCTAAAATATTTCCTATTCCATCTGTGATATTGGTCTAACAGTATCTCATTGTTAGTGAGCTATAAATATGTTCAATATACAGACATGCCGATCAAATACTGGGAGTTCAGAATAGTTGTTTCACACACCAAACATCGGGTGGAAACAAAGGCACTCCAGGGATCTTGTTCTTCCAATAGTTAAAAACAAAACAAACAATAAACTAGTTTTTGCACACAGCTGGATTTTTCCAGAAAACATGAAAGAAGTGTTGTCTCTGCTATTAAAAAGACAACAACAATAACTCTGCATGCATTTCAAATAATGAAAGTGCATTCGTTCATGTTCAGCCATACACTACAGAAAAAGGAAATGCGTTGATGGCTCTAACCAAATATCTAGAAACATTAAAATTAATATATTATATACTGCAGAGGTATGTCCTGGTGGTCTAGCGGTAACCACACTTGCCCCGCGGGTTCAATCCCGGTCAGGGTCGATGGATATTTTGGACGCGAAAATCCTAAGTACAGCTTCCTTTGAAGGGAAGTGAAGTCGTGGGTCCCATGTCGTAGATTTACAGCACGTAAAAGCCCGAAAGAGACCTCCGAGCAAAATTAATATCCGTTTCACGCACGCCCTGAATTGAAAGGGACGCTGATGACCTGAGATGTTAAAGAGCGTCCGTAAATAAATCAAATCAACAACTACAGTGCTCTGGAACGTTCGTATGTGCCATGTGTCTTACTGTGCCTTACTGATGGTTGTGCACTGATTACACGCCCCCCCCCCCCCCCCCTGTAGCTCTTTCGTACCTTGAAAGTAGCGAAACAGAGGCAGAGGAAGCAGCAGGTTGGCGCGCCAGGACGAGTGGTTGGATGGACTATTATAAATGAAATGAAATTGTTCTAAAATACAATCATGTATATACTACATAAGGAAGTTCGGACTCCTTCAGATAGATAATTCTGAAGTTACTACAAATGCATCAGGCCGATCATTCATTGAGGGATTTTCTAGGTAGAATGACCTCAGTGCGGAATGTCCCGAAATTTATGGGATATTTAATACATCAGCAATTCTCGAATTACCTACCTGCAGAACCGGGGAGTTCAATGTTAGACCACTAAATTACTGGAACCAGGGCCTAAAGGCCGTTCCCGAAAGGACTTTATAAGGATCCGACCTAAATAAAAGCTTAAGGAGAGCAGCATAGTCGTGTACTCGATGATATAGATCCTCTACTAAAGACGACCTCAGTGGCAAAGCATATTGAGCCTAAGGCTTCATAGAGATAGAGGTTATTACTTTTAAATGACGAAAATTACAAGCTGATTGGCCAATAACAAATAGCGGTTGAAAGTGTGGTTTCGTTTAGTTTTTGTTACTTTTCTGCTAGGGGAAAATACTCACTGCAGTGACTAAGGATAACGATACCAGCTGATTGGCTTCATCTAGCGAATTATGAACTAAGTAACTAAAGCGAAGAGTTGCAAGTTTCTATTACACTGTTAATGTTTCCGAAACGTTCAATTTACAGAAACAACTTATGACCAGCAAATTTTATATTAGTAATTAACCTCCTCTAAAATGACTCTTTCTATTTACAGATTACTTTAATTTTACTAATTTTTGTGACATTCACTTAGCAAATGACAATACTCATTTCATAATTAAAAGGTACGTTAAGTTGAGCATTTCGAAGTTTTAAGTAAGCCAATATCTCACTGAAAAGACTAAATGTAAACTCGTTTAAACATTTACTGGCATGAAGTGACTAACGCTGGAGCTCGGAGAACAGGAGACTGGGAAGAGAAGGTTTTAAGGTCATAGTAAACAGACGATGGTCGCTTGTGCGAGGGCGGTGATAATGCTCAGGGCGAAGAAGATGCTGCAGTTGCTCCGAGAGGGGTCATCAAGTGTAGGGAATGGAATTTGTGTCGAGAGATTGTCAATAAAGGGCTGAAGGAAAAAAATAAAACAAGCGCATCGTTATTCTCTACGCCGTTCTTCTACAGTAAAGCTTCTTATCCAAGCTGACCTCAGCAAGTTTTTACTTTTACATTATATTTATTGCATTTGACATTTCACTGCTAGGTCGCGAGAAAAAAACAAGTCATTCAGGTCTTATACAAAAGAACTAACAAATAATCCGAGTCATTCTAGCCTAAATCGGAAAGTGAAATTAACAATACTCCACATGGAGTAAAAACAGTGTTGCTATGCACCTCTATCTTCTTTGTTCTTCGTTATTCTGTTAATTTGCATGATAAATTCTATAGTGCCAGTCGGTTGGATTGTGTACTCTGAATGTGTGGAAGTATTTAGAGAATATTAATAACATTTCTCATAGTGATGATGACAAACACTTGGTTAAATCAATGACAGAAGAAAGATGACAGTGCAGCAGGGAAGCGGTAATTAATAATAGCGTATATCCTCTCTCCTAGATTACCAATTTCCTTATAATGGATATAAATACCACATATATTATAATTAATGTATGGCATTTGTAATGAATATTATGTACATTTAGGTAATGTATGTATTTTCTTGCATTTTTAAAAGAGAAAATTGTGTCATAACTTTAAGGGAAAGAAATAGTGTTATATTTTCATTTTTGGGCAAGAGAACCCAAGGACCTGAATCTTTTGTGTATATCTATTTTGTATGACTAGGGTTTCCGCTAGGTCTTGAGGAATGAAATAGTGCAAGGAAGGTCAAAGAGTCCTTTTATGCGAACAGGCAAAAAGGTATTTCTTTTGTTAACATATGAAACTAACCTGGTAATAAAATCTGACGCAATGTGGTGTGTTGAATGACATCGATATATGGGCCGCGTAACGAGACAGTATAAGTAAACAGAGTTATAAGTTCACATCCAATAGGGAAGTTAGGGAGACAATGTGAATAAATATTAACCAATAAAAAATCTTGTAGAGGACGAAAAAGTAGGAATCTATTCAAAAGTCGTATTATAGAAGATTGTATGTAGCGTCCCTAATGGACGACTTTATAGTTCATAAAAATTCAAGATTTCAAGGCCCCGGGGCACACGGACATACAGAGACAAATGGTAAAATAGAGAGAATAATGAGGATAACGGGATAGAACAGAGAGTATTACAGAACGGACTGTTAGTATCAAGAATAATGCAGCAAGCAGCATAAGATAGCGAAAGAAATAGTTAACGTATAGTGGAGTGCATAGCATAGGTCAACAATTAACCTTCAGAAAATGAACAGTGTGAGACCTGAAGGCATTTAGAGGTGATGTAAGGAACAGTGTCACTTAGAAAACACTTAAATACTAGACAAAGAGATATGAATATGTAGTAGTAAAGAAAACAAGTGAACAATATTGAGTTTCATATAATGCGTACAGAACGTAACGTAATCAGCAGACGTTCAGCTTAGGTGGCGTAAGAGTGACGTAAGGAACAATTCACAAATTTCTCAAGACGTGAAGGTTACCCTAAACAGTAAAAAGGCATTGAATAGTAAATAAATCGTGTAACTCATAAATCACATAAATTTATTCACCTTCTGCTAGATACCTTTCCTTTCCCTCTGACAAGATCATGTCACAAAACTCCAGTACTCTACCGAGCTAAAGTCGAGGCGGAACATTGGGAAAAGAAGAGATTAACTTCAAGTAACGCTAATCAATCAATAATCCAACCTAATCACGCTAGCAATCAACTTCCAGGGGTCCTTTTAATTATTATCGTAGCAGATTGCAATGCTGACACCGCTGCCCGCCAGGCAGATTTTGAAATAGAGGCGGTTAATCGTTAGAGTGGCTATGTAATGGTCTTACAGTGAACGACATGATAAACAAAAGAAATATTATTGATTATTATAGCTTTTATTAATTTCCTAATATGTATGACCACTTCCCAACTATACTGTGAACTAAAGCTAACTAACTATGCAATTTTTTTTCTTACATGACTCCTTCCTACAGATGAATTCACTAATGATCGTGAAGTGTAAAAAATTATTTTAAATTGCACTAAGGAAGTATGTATATATTAAGTGCACGAGGTGTGTCCAAAAAGATATTTCCATCGCTGGAAGCAACGCTGAAATTTTTTTTATTTTTATTTTTTTTAAAGGATAGAGGGCAGCTATGCCGTCGCAATTTTCTTTTCCCAGCAGCTTTCAAAATGAGATCGCTTTAGAGTTTTCTTAATCCTCGGAAATATCAAAGGAGCCCTGTCAGGAGAGCAGTGAGCCTTGCGTATTACCGTGCTTGGCCAGGAATGTGCTGAATGAGTTGGAACGTTATCATGATGCAGCTGGTAGTTCTTTGAGGCCCACAGCTCCGGTCTCTTCGACGCATAATGAACACAACTAAGGACTTATAGGTAATACTCCTTATTGATAGTCTGGCCTTCTGGTGTACACCAATGTCTTCACCTTGCCCCGAACTGTGGTGCTTTTTAGGCCTTGGAGAACTAGGCTACTGCCATTGTGAAAGCCTACTTAATATTTATGATGGTCTCTGCATGGATATCCACTAGTTTCTGATGTGGTATCACTGTTCTAAGCGTTCAGCCATCCTAAGAAAATATCACTAGATGTTTTTAACAAAAATATAATGAAAAATTAGATATCTTTGTATTTACTTTAAAACATTCATCTTATTTTTTTTTTTAACAAATAAATGCAGTGACTATGTTTTGCAGCTGAAGTTAAAGTCTAAAACAATAAACATTCTGAATGCATTAAAGCAAACTTTTTTCTATTACTGTTGCATTGTTAAACCTTTCTGTAGGATTCAAGGTTTTTATGCTCTTTTATTTAGAACGAAACTTATTTTTCAATAGTAAATCAATATCTGAAATCCTTTCCTTTTTGTGTCTAGCATTTCAGGATTGACGACATAAATCTTTTTCTTTTTCTTTTTTTTTTCTGTAACCAAATGTCCAAATCATAGATTAACTTACAATAGTTTGCCTGTGATTTTAATAATTCAATAATCATAAATGAGAATAGTTATTCTCAAATTATTGCCCAAAGTTTTTCATTAGTGTGATGCAGTTTTTTCTGTTATATTCTTCTGTATTGTTATCAAGTTTGGTAATTGTTTCAAAAAGTTTGAAATATCCACCTGGAATGAAGTCGATGTTTTTATAACTTTCATAGTCTGGCCAAAAATATTTCTGCTCCATTTTTCAACGAGATTGACACATTTAACTTCACATCACACAGGAATCTTCTTGCTGCGCAAAGTTAACAGCTGATAGCACAGTTTAATTCTAATTATGTACAGGTCGCACTTAAACGTCTGTTTTCAATATAAACGTACATCTTAAGACAAAAAAGTCTCTCTCTTGAAGCCTGAATAGATCTACGTTCATTTATTCATATTGAAAACTTCCAACCGTTTTCTACCCAGTAAGCTGGAGTTACTTTATATGTTCCTGCGAGGAAAAGAAAAAAAAAATTGCGCACACGAAAGTAATTTAGCAGTTAAGTACAAACCTGTGGTATAAGAGGTCGTAGATTCGATCCTTGCCTGGTAAACTTATGAATTTTAATTCTACTTTTATACGAATATGTGAATTGTTTATATACTGCAATATTATTTCCAGCGCTTGGTAGAATTATTTTTTTTCTTTTACGTGCTTGTCATAGGCAGAGAGGTATGTGTTTTTGCGGCATTTGGCCAAAATGGTTACAATACCTTATAAATTGGGACCAAGGAAGAAACACATGGCGTGCATGACATTCAGTGGAAATGTAGCGAACGCCCTTTGTATCCAGTTTTACTAAATGCTATCGATATTACTAGAAGTTGGAATTTTCTGTCTCTAGGAGTATATCCTGTACCTTAAATGAAAATAAATCGTTATTGTTTTTGTGTTAATTAGTAGTCTAACGGACAAATTTTATTACTTAGAATAGTTTGTGTGAGTATACAATGTATAGTGAACATTTTCATACTTTGTATCTATACGACTAATTTATGTGTCAGTGTCCGTTTAGAGGACTCTTAGCCCAATATAGAGAATCGTTTCTATTTTAGGAATGCTTAGTACAGGACTAGTGAAACGGATTGGAATATAATTGGTGTGATATGTCAGGATTACTAAAAATGAAATAAATTCTGACGTAAGAAAGAAATAATTTCGAATGTGTGAGTTTTAGTTACGCAGTACAGAATCTGATACGTCTTAGACCAGAAAGCCAAGTTTATTTTCATTACGTTTTTTACATGTATTGTAAAATATTGTATTTGGTAAAATATAGATGTCGTTTATCCTTGAATATAATTTCAACTATATTATCCTAGCTGTTTCAAATTTCATACATGTATGAATTTTAAATATTGTAAAAATAGATTATAATCTGATTTTGTCCTAAGGATACATAAATTCTGGTTTTAGAAGATGACTTTCTTCGGTACAGGTTATGGAGGTTCCAGGTGTGTTTTATGCAAAAATGTAAGATATATGTATCTAATTTGATCCCAGTGTTTCTTAATTTATTTTTTTTTCTAATTTAATGTTTTTATCTTTGATGCTGTTAGCAATTGGGTTAACGTGTAGCTATTCGGTAGGCCGGAGTGGTCAGAGATCTATTGCAGGTCATCTTTGTTCAATTTATCAATATGTGCAACTTCTATAATCTCTAGGTCTGGGGCGGAGGAGGTTACTTAAGCCTCATGGGTGGCTCTTTGTGCCTGTGTCTCCAAAGATGGTACCTCCGGGAGGGACGAGTTGAGGGAGATACCAGGTTTGCTGGCGGTGACTGAGCAGACGCAGATGAGGTACCTAACATGTTTCCAGGTAGAATACCTCTCCTCCTTGAGTTGATCGAGCCCATCATAAGCCCTCCCTCGATTTCAGAAGCCGGGGCAGTAACCTTTCCAAAATGGAAGCCACCATCACATCCACCTAGCCCTGGTACTTTCCATCCTGGATCCAATGGATTGAAATGATATGAAATGGGGAAGTGGAAAATTCATTGAATGTAATCATCTATCCCAACATTCGCTTCGTTTTTTTTTTTTTTTTTTATTCATTTATTTATGGACGCTCTTTAACATCTCAGGTCATCAGCGTCCCATTCAACTCGGGGCGTGAAATGGCCGACAAATTTTGCTCAGAGGCCTCTCTTTCAGGCTTGAGGTTCTTTATCGTGCTGTAAATGTACGACACGGGACCCACGGCTTTACTTCCCTTCCGAAGGAAGCCATACTTAGGATTTTTACGCCCGAAAAAAATCCATCGGTCCTGGCCGGGTTCGAACCCGCGATCTTGGGTATACATTCGCTTCGTGAACAGGAAAACACCGAAAACCTCAAGGCCAGGATGACCAACCCAACGGCCGGGACTTCGGTAATCTTACTGTCAGTAACAGATGTGAGATGTGCAAAAAGAATTATGTCGGTATATTATGATGTCAGCTCGCCTAGCAGCCCGTCGACACTGAACTTTCGTCTCCTACTCCCTGAGTTTGGACCTCATCTCTATAACCAGAGTCTCAAATGAGCCATGGGGCTTTGCACATATTCCTGCACATAAATAGAAAGATATATTGCACCTCTATAGCTCAATTTTCAAAAATTTTCGCTGTGATAGACTCCCTAAACACGTCCTTTCGTATTGCGGATGAGAACTGCACGCTCTCTCGATAGAGAGATGTGGTGTTTGCCCATGGACAGTGCTATCTCATGCTCCACTTATGCATTGGAACGTTTTATTTCATCTATCTCCCGAGTGTAATCTTTATATCAAATAGAATCCACTACTTTTGTATACTTCCGGTGAGTTTTTGAACGCTT
The DNA here is from genome assembly GCA_030762175.1 of Metallyticus violacea. Taxonomy (NCBI): domain Eukaryota; kingdom Metazoa; phylum Arthropoda; class Insecta; order Mantodea; family Metallyticidae; genus Metallyticus; species Metallyticus violacea. The sequence goes on from CM060832.1 coordinate 107,170,994, forward strand.
ACAGTAGACATCGATACTTTTCAGGAGCAGTGTGTGCAAATCCTCGATCCAACAAAGTGAATTCCATTCGAGTGTAATGTACACACTTGCCGTAACTCTGCAGCTCTATTTTCCTCCACTAAGCTTCTTATCTCTCTTCGGGAATAAAATTCTGAATACATGCCTCTTTCCAATAGTCGAAAAAATCATGCCGTTATGCTAATATTCATAGCCTTTCTTTGACAAATTTCCACGCACAACTGAGTTTAAATCTATAAAACAGGGAAAGGAGATACCTACAAAAACGTTGCACAACCTTCCTTAAGATTACAATTTGGTACTTTAGAAGTTCCTACTTATCGTACGGAACTAAAATGTATATGTACTTCTTACCAGCGTCGTTATCACTGACGTTATACAGTATACCTTTAAACTTTTTCCATTAAACCCATATCTACAATTCAAATTCATTCATTGGCCAAAGTGTTTTTCTCTACTAAATATGATTTGTAGATAAAAGACAAGCATAAGGGAACTTATGAATATATTGTCTTGATATTGCTAATTAGCAATTGTTTATTATATCTGCAAAGGTGGTTGTGTTTCTTACAGGCTATCTTTATGTTTCTTAATATTTCATTATTATAGACGACACTTTTGAATTAGCCATTACTAAAAATATCATTATTTAACTGTAAATGAGGAATTAAATCTTCAAACATTTATTTCTTCTATCAAAATTGTGTTAGCTGTTTGTAGCATAATAGCAAAACATAAATACTTACGCTGCTTGAATTCTATAAGTTCTCATTGTGCCAGCATTGTACGTATTTCCTTTGTTCCCAATGCCTTCCTTTCCTTCCCCATCCTTTCTTTTTCCCTGCCCACATCAAAAAGTTTGGCCAACTGGCTTTTGCTTCCCATTATCTGAAACAGGCATCCAAAGTTATACAAGATAGGGCATGTCCTTTCTGGTGTGTTCCGTCATGTCTCCGTTTCTAACCGTAGAGATTCTTTGGAGCTTGGGGATGAATAGACAAGTTTCGGCCATACATTCTAAACTGGTAGTTCCGAAGCCTTCTCCGATGGCAATATTCAGTGACTCAGGTATTATGAATATTTGTGATATTTTATTATGTTATTAATGCATTTTTAAATTGGCTTAAAGTACCCTTTTTGTATTTTACTAATATTGCGGGGAAACTTGCAACATAACGTTTTTCAGTTCAAATTTTTGAAGTTATTGTAATTTTTAGGACAGGTCTAAACTTCTTTATTCTAAGCGAGAGAAATTATAAAGTATTTGAACCAGGTTTGTTGTTTCTCAAGGTTTTAAAGACTTGTATATGAAATGTGTCATTATTTCAAGGGTTTGTGCTGTTTAAATGTTATATTGTTATATTTCGTATTTACAAATATGCCACATTCTAAGGCGAATGGAATTGAACATATTAATTATGTATTCTTTTTATTGTTGATACAAATAGATAATATTAACTATTCTTCTTCCGTGTTAAAATACCTTTATCGGGCCATATTCTGGGAGTTTTTGTTTATAGCATACTTTCAAGTTTAAATCTTGTCCAAACACCAACGAGAGGGTATCAACTTTATAGAAATTTATTTCTTAGGTAACATATTATAATATAATAAAATATAACCCGCTGAACCACAGATCATTAGGCCATGCTATCAGGTTGAAACTCCCTCTAGACTGGACTACGTTACACAATATATCTGTTAATCTTTGTTCAGTACTATTATTGTCACCTGATTAGTCCGGGATTGTAGATTGTTGCAGAATAAATCTTGAAATAGGTAATGGATGATGAAAACTGAGATTTCCTCGCTTACTAAGCAAATTTGAACACAATTTATGGCATAGTTGCACCCGAATTCACTTTAATATACACTTATTAGCATTTAATTTCAATTTGTTAACTTCGTTATAGACCATAGGCTCCCTCTCTCAAATTGCTTTTTAAGGCCCCTCTACAATTTCTGAAATTATTGCGGTGCTGTTTATAAGCACTCTGTTTAATTATATTCTCTTATCACATATCTACTTGCAAAATGACCAGCCTTTAAAATTAAGCGAGTTTGCTATGAAGTTGTTGTCCCTCCTTATGTTCACTCCTGAGGTTATTGTTTGCCACATTCCTCTAGGTGTTTTTCTATATAATAAAGCTCATAGGTAACTAACTATATGTCGATACTTTCTTCTCGTATGTGCACAAAATTAATCACTAATTAAATTAAGATAAGATCAGAGGTTGTATATAACTAATCTGATACTATTCACTTTTAAGTACCATTTTCTCAGAAAGTATTACAGATACCTCAGTGAAACTTTTGTTGCTTATTTTTATTTGCATTATAAGTTCTAAGCTCGGATTTAGAGAATGGTCTTTACAAAAATAATAAGTTATTAATTTTTATATCAGACTCCTTTTAACAAAATAGTATATTACTATTCATGTATAAAAAGTTCTAATGCAAATGACCTGAAACTAAGAGCTCAGCAATGAATGTATTTATGTGGTTCAGTTGTGAAAACCACACTTTTAGTTTATGGGAAAAAGATACACATATTATGGACTTTTCACTTACGACCAAAATAGCAACTAATTGTCAATTGCACCTGCATTTTCACACAAAGTAATATTACCATCACACTTATAACAAGAGACAGGTTTGCTCAACATTGAAAGTAAAATATTCAGTTCAATCATTATAGTGATATTTCTTTTGTTGTCTTCAATATCTTCCATACGATTACCATACATATTTTTCTTGAAAGTACTAGGGGGGGCGTAAGTAACTGGTTTTATCATTCACTATTCTCTTCAAAAATAGGGTTATTCTTTTCATTATTACGATTACCATGCTTTACTGGATAGGTTTTGTAATTTATTTTCTTTGTTTTTAAATTGATTATTAACCTTGGTGGACCTAGGCATGCTATTAGCTGTAATTACAAAAGAAAACTGGGATGCATAGCTTGTAAAACTGAAAATAAGCACAAAACTTTCCAATTGATTCAAATTTCAGCCATTACTGTTATTGTCATTTGAAACAGTAATTAACCTAATAAATACATCAACCCACAGCCTTCCATACCAAATGGTTTAAGAGATATTTTCATTTTTATGCAATAGTTTGGGGTATTAAAAAGTCTTTTGACAATAATTAAAAACATTTACAATTAGAATTTTCAAAAAATGATATAACAAATTAAACAGAAACATCCAAATAATTATTTGTAACAAAAAATTAAAATTAATTTTTTTCTCAAAATTTGACCTCGGATCTTACCTTAAAGAAGAAGCTTATGGCATATATGCTATTCAGATGGCAGGGATACAACAGACATTTATTCACTGCAACATCATGAGAGAGCAACACAAAGGTTCCCGCTGTTATTGAACCAAAACTTTCTCTATGCATTACGTGGCAACCGTCAGATGTTCGAGCACGCTCGCATGCAGATGCAATGCTCAAGGAATGTACAAACTTCACAAAACAGCATGAAAACTTTTTCTCACAAGAAGGTCAAGAGTGGAATTTAACTTTTCTCTTTTCAACTCTGTGCCTCTCTCTTTTTGCATTCAAGTAAATCAAAAAGCGAGCAAACGCAAAATTAGGTGAGGTTTGGATGTTAAGTTAACGAAGGAAAGAAGAGCTATGTTTGAATAGCAGATGGAAAGGCAAGGAAAGGAGAAGAGCCCACTAATGGCTCGGGGTGTTGTCTGCCATTTTCACTCCTAAAAAGAGTGGGGGAGTGCCGCTCACGTATCACTCCGTGGAAACGTCCCCAATTTGCACTGGCAGCTACGCGACTTTCTCTTGGCCGATACCGGAGAGTAAACTTTGCCACAAGTTGGGGGGAAACACTCGTTTATTTGCGGACGTCCGGTTCTCCCACTGAGGTTATGACGGCGCTCGATAGGCACCAGAAATCAGGAAATAGAGGGAAAATGCCAAGGCAATGAACAACCTTCATTTGTTTATATAATGATGTTAGAGATAGTACAAGCTTAACAGCGTTGCAGCGTTTGCACACCATTGTCATGAAATTGCTTGCAATAACGGGATAAACTTCTCAAATGCGTGTACGTTATTTTATGTATTGGTGCCCTCATTAACTACTTATACAGAGTGAGGCATCTGAACAACAGGACTATTTTTAGTAATGGAAGAAAGTTCTTTTAACAGAAGTTGCTTGGCTTGAAGGGGAACATAATGTGACATTGTTAGAATTTTTCAGTTGTAGTCGAGAAGATATGAAAGTGAACCTCGTTATTTTAAATGGTCTGATAAATTTTACTATTTATCTCTATAAATAATGCATAGATGCTTAAAACGCTCTGTTTTAAGAGACAATCAAGATTAAAGACGATCAATGATAAGAAAATCAATTTACTTCAAGGAACAGTTTACTGTTATACTGTGAGCTTGTATATCTGCAAACAACAAAATACATTACATACCGTATGTATATGAACATTCAACTGTTGTATGTTTCCTTTATGTGTGTTCAGCCTGTGGAATGATATAGTAGCGATCAGCTTCCTAAAGTTATTCAAAGTTTATAATGTGTTACACGAAAGCCGAGGAAATTGACATGACTTTCATTTGTGGCTAATGTCGACAAGCTAGAGCAGCAGTTAGATCGTGTCAGAACCCCAGGATCTCTTTGCTTGCTTTGTTATAAACCCGGATGAAATTTGACATGTAGTATTGTCCACACAGAAAAGAATGAAAGTCAGTTACCTAAATGTTTGTTATGTTCCATGATATAAAAGTGCTGTACATCATTGTACTTCAAGAACTTCGAACGACTAACATACAGAAAACATTCTTTTAAATATCCTTGGTATATCCACGTACAAAAAAAAAAAAAAATGAACAATATCACATTATTTTTCCCTTCAAGTCAGGCAACTTTTGTATGAAGAATTTCTTTTGTCACTAAAACGGGCCAGCTTATTTAGGTGTTCGCTTTAAAGTGCTTCGTTCTGATTATGAAAGTGAAACTTAATCTACGTAGTCCATCAGTGTCATACATCTTTCTGAATAGGAACACTTTAAACTCCTGAAGTCAATTAGGTCGATATTCCTATGCTTGCCCACTATATACTGTTCACGAAAATGTTTAAACGAAAACAGACATTAGCAAGAGTAGCTATGGCCATTCCAAAGACTCTATTTATAATACTCTAGTCTGTATTGTAATGTAATTCGATGAAAATAAAAGATTCTGCAGCGTGAGCTACAGCAATAGAATGTATACTTTAACCTGTAAAAAAGAGGTATACGTGATTCATCACATAACTTATGGCTTAACATGCCGAATGTGAACATTAGCTATATATACCAGTAACTTTCTCTTCTAACAACAGCACAGGGCAAAGTGTGTCTCTCGCGATGTATTCCAACGATGAGCATTGGCATGCTACTTGTTCATTGAGAAACGCAGCCGTAACTCATTACAGACAGATTTTCTATGGCCAATATCTTTCGTAATATTAAGAGCCGTTTGAGCACGACAGGAGAACTGAGGACAAGTTCTGTTAAGATTCATTAATTATTTCTGTCCGGATGGTTTAGTGGTAAGCATACTTGCGTCTTAAACCCAAGATCGCGGGTTCAATCCCAACTAGGGTCGATTGATTTTTTTGGGCTCAAAAATCTCCGAAAGTTGGGTTCCGTGTTGTATATTTGTGGCACTTAAAATTGCCTCAAGCCTTAAAAAAAGAGGCTCTGAGCAAAATTTGTCGAAATAAGTCACATGACAAATTGTTGGTGCACAGAAACCAGAGAACCCTGATCACTGGAGTCTGTATATACGTGCTAGGTTGTCGTTACACCAACGTGCTCAGATGTGCAACAAAAGGAGGTCATCATTTCGAGAATCTGCTTCGTTAATCGTTAAAACAAAAATAAGCGGTTTTCTTAATAATTTACATGTTTTGAATACCTGTTGACTTATCTAAAATGCTACACGTAACAGATATACAGGATAAAACACATTTTTAAGTTGTGAAATGAGACTTGTACTGTTCTTTTACTTAGTTAACTTTTCATATTGACGTTATTTTTGTCATATCCTTTCTTGTCCAAGAAATACCATTTTACATCTAGCTTATTTTGTGTAATTTCATGGTATTTCCAAAACTTGTAGAGCCTTTGTTTGCATCCAAGTTAATATATGCATCAGGGTACTATTTTCTTTCATCAGATAATTTTTGAATAAAGGAGTTCAAAAACAATGAACAAAAAACTAAAGAAAAAACACAGAGGGTACCAAAAATGTATATGCACTTTCATAGTAGATATCTATTTAATATATTTCAAAGTTCGACCGAAAACATCAGTAATGCGTAGTATATTGTTCTGTAAACAGATGTGACTCACATATATTATGTTAGCGCTGCTACGTGACAGGTAAATCAACAATGAATAAGTGAAGCCAAGATTATCGTATGATGTTCTGTAAACAGATGTGACCCACATTACGTTATGCTAGCGTTGCTACGTGACAGGTAAATTAACAATGAACAAGTGAAGCCAAGATTATCGTATGATGTTCTGTAAACAGATGTGACTCACATATATTATGTTAGCGCTGCTACGTGACAGGTAAATCAACAATGAACAAGTGAAGCCAAGATTATCGTATGATGTTCTGTAAACAGATGTGACCCACATTACGTTATGCTAGCGTTGCCAAAACTATCGTTTGAACAGCGGAAAGCAATTTTGAAGTAGTACTGGAAAACCGAGAATGTTGTTGAAGTTCAAAGGCAATGGAGACGTGTGTACAGAACGGAATCTCCAACGCGAGTAACAATTGTACGCATTGCAATGCACGAGGCAAATTTGACACTCGTGGTACCGTATGCGATGTTCGCAACGGCAGACCCGGAAGACGTTGCACAGCAACAAGCCCCGCGTCTTCGGCTACTGTTTTGGAACGTTTTGGGCACTCACCGTAAAAATATATGCAACAGTGAATTAAACATTTCTAGTACACACTTTAAAAAAAGATTGCTTTGGAAATGTATAACAGTGCAAAAACATTTAACTTTACTTTGTCCTTAATATCAGGTAATCCCAAAGAATGTAATTCTTCCTCCTACAAGCTCCCAGATGCTTAAAATAAGGACAACCATTATCAGTTAATAAACTTTATTGTAGCCTGTATTAGATTCTTATTTGTTTCCCTCCTAGAGAGAATCTTGAGTATTTTTAGATCGCATCCTTCAGAACTATGCATCAGGAAGCTTGTACTTTAAATTTTTTTTCTATATTAATATTTGCTTTCAGAAACATTGTGTATTGAGCATTTTGAACACAGTGAAGGCGCTTTCAATAAATTAGATGTACACCATTCTTTGAACAGAGTATAATTCTTTCCCTTGATGCTGCTGAGACTTTGCTGAAAGTCGTTGTGCCTGCTCTCAGCCAAACTTTCTTCAGAAATATCACTAATTTCAAGGAAATGTTAATCTCATTATAGGTAGAAAAACTGACTCAAATAGAATTAATTATTTACATCAATACTGTTTAAATTCTTCTTGGTGTATTAGCTTCTCGGCTAATGTTTCATCTGTAAAAGTTTAGATTCATAAGCTAAAATTGATATTTAAATAACTATCAATTCAAATATAACTTTTTAATTCATTCTTAAAAGTATACTTAAATTATTATATAATTTTCTTCGGGTATATTGTTACATGCTCATGCCAAAAAGTCACAAAATTAGAGAATGTAGTTAAATAGTTCATGGATGATGAAATGTTTTATATTCTTTCGAATGATTGCAAATAACAATGGACATTATCCAGGAAGAATATACAGCCACAATGATGCATAATGAACTGGCAATGAAGCCGCTAAGAACATTCTATTGGTCACACTCAGACAACGGGATGTAATTTCCATAAATCAGTTTGTTAATTTTATCCCGGAAAAATTTAGTCACATAAAACTCATTTTAAACATTTGCATACTAGAGAAAATGTACATTCTAGATGGTTGAAGTTTTTACCGTTGAAATTATTGGGCGTCTAGGGTAAGAATAAGAACAAACGGATTAATTGCTCATAGGAAGGGGTGGGGAGCTAACACTGCCACCTCACGTTAATACCCTGTTTAAAAACGGTGATAAGGAGAGAGATGCTAGTGAGGACCTGGAGAAACAACGGACGGCGACGGACCGAAAGAGGAGGAACAAGGTCAGGGACTTCGTCGACCCTGCCTAGGGAACCCAGCAGAGCCGCTGAAACACCAACGACCGCCCGTCGTCATCAGTTTATTTGGCTTCATCATGACATTCCTCAAAATAAGAGAAGAATTGTTATAATTGTCAATTAATACCCCCAGTATCAAATTATGTTAACAAACAGTTTTAACAGCATAGGAAAGAACTTGCTTTTATAAATATCTACTATCGTTCCATTGGAGCTACTTCCCCATTGTTTACATCAAGACTCGGTACTGAGTATGATCGAGCTAGGCTTAGGTTAGGTCGTGACAGTGTAAAATTACAACCTTTACAAATCTGTTTCTGTTTACTTTTTTATGTTTATTTATTATCGCTTTGACTGCATTGGAATTCTCACGACTTTTGTAGATTGTGAACTGAATACTATAGATGTAAAGTTCGGAAGAAAATCTTACCTAAATAACGACCTGACTGAGATTAGAACCCAGGATTTCCAGATTAATAGTCGCAAACACCCACTAGGCCACCAATGGTCTAGTTTATTCTCTTCTTAACAATGCACACTATTGATATCGATGCAAATAGACTGCGATTTAAGCAATGAGAAATGCATATACTAATTTTATTAAGGGGGAACAGAATTATCTGGACGCTTTTAAGTTATTTAAGTTATAGTATATTTAAAGAATATTTTCTTAAAAAATGTGTAGAAACTTGGAATGATTAGAGCTAATGGCTACAATAGGCTGAAACAACAATTCTTTAAGACTTTTTTCTCTCTTAGTCGTTTATTGTCTGCATTTTACAGTATCCGTTAATTTATAAAGTGCTTAAAAGTTTACATTTTAACAAAAAAAGTTGTTTAATATTGTGTAAAGTATTTCATTGACTGATTACTGGAAATTTCAGCAACTTAGAACAAATTCAAGCCAAGTAAATGTTCCAATTGTATTTGAAAAATCAAACTTACAGAAAATGATTTTGAAGTTGAAAAGTCAAAACATCCCTCATTATTCTAGTTACATCAAAACATGCAGCCGTTCCGAAAAAAAAATATAAATTAAGGCATTTCTAATAAAGACATGGAAATAATTCATACATCATTTTAAAAATAAAAGTAGAATAATCAAATAAAATGAAAAACATAACAAAAATAATGTTGACCCTAATTTTCTTTTATGGTCGGCCCTGGTGATCTAAACCAATCTCGATCAGAATCGGTGGATTTTTTTCGGGCGTAAATAACCTAAGTATGGCTTCCTTCGGAAGGGAAGTAAAGCCGTGGGTCCCATGTCATAGATTTAAGTAACAAGAAAGAACCTCAAGACTAAAAGAAGATCTGGGCAAAATTTACGCCCTGAGTTGAATGAGAGCTGATGACCTGAGATGTTAAAGAGCGTCAATAAATAAACCAAATCAACAAAACCATAACAACAAATTATTTCTATCCCCCTTAAAATTAAATATTAACATTACTTTAGTTTAGATAATAGTAATGGTTAAAATGTTGAATAAAATACGAGAATAGACGTCTTTTATGCGCTCGTGGAAATTAATACTTTCCACTCGCTGATAAAACCTAAATTTATCCTCTTGTACTACAAATAATGTGAATAGCTGTAATATCCATTGCTAAAAAGTCTGTGTGACATCATTAATGCCAAAACATTTTCCGCCCAGATTTTATTTAGAGGGCCGAACAGATGATCAAGTTACAGACTTGAAAGAAGTGGTAGAACTTTCCCTTTCGGATTCTGGATGAGAGCAGTTACGTTTGAGCGGAATAAATGGCAATGGCGCTCTATTTTTCTTGTTCCAGATAGTTATCTTTTCTGGACCTTCAGGAAATGTCAAATAATATGATCTATAATGAAATTCATATACAGTACAGGTCGGTCCAGTAGTCATGTCCGTTATGAATGTTCTTGGCTAGCGTTCATGTGATTCATTCTACACCATTTCCCTCCCATTTTTAAACTCATGGATCAATTCATAGACACCATTTACTCTCAATCTCTTTTTTTTTCTTCAATCTTGAACATATTTCCGACGATTATCGACTTCTTTCGTCAAGAGTTATATTTCAATGCGTTGTTCTATGTAAATGTGTATCTTTCCTTCTCACAACTGATAAAGGGAATGATTTTAGAACTGTGCCGCCTCCTTCCATATTACGCTGCATTAGGATTAGGATTTCCCCCACATATCCCTTGAGCAGTCCGATTAATGTATCCGTGTTTATTGTCACTTTCTTGATTACCAAGCTGTTTTCATCTGTTGCGGAAGATCTTCCTCAATTCATTCGACTAGCGAGTCGTCTGGCTTCCTGAATTCCTTTTGCCGATTTTTGATCCCAAGTAGTAATTCCGGAAGTCCATCCACTGCGGCCTTGCAGCATTACCATTTTAAACAATGAAGCGGGATTGTAGATGGGGAATTGGAATTGGGCTGTATGGTTGCTGCAGCAAATAATTTGAGTCAGCTGATTGCAAGTTTTGCCACGACTGTTGCAGATACTCCACTTTTCTTCTATAAGACTCTCTCGAGGGCGTTTCGCTGGAATTTGGCGGCTGTGAGCCAGCCGGTACTGATTGAACGGTTTTCTGATGCAAAAGATATACGTCGCTTCGTTGTTTAGTTGCTGATATAGTTTTTATTTTCCTTGACATGAATATTCAGGCAAACTCACTTGAAACACAGGCAAGGTAATCTTGGCAAACACTTAAGTTTATTGCATTAACCAAATAGTGCAGTATGCGAAGTAATTGCTAAGTTAGCTGAATTCTTAATGCAGCTCAATGATGTATCAGCAGTTAGCGTGGTGACTGGCACCCAAGCTTCATTGTCACCAGAACTGGTACTTGGTACTTAAGCCGCTCTTCCGCTGATCTCCGGGCGACGGCAATCACACGTATCTGGACCCGGTAAATTCTGAGACTGCGACTTTGGGGCAAAATCTATCCCTTTTATACACAATACAAAATGACGCTATCGGCGCGAAATACACCCGCCAGTTTCTTCCCGTCGCTCATAGGTGAGTGCTTTACCTTGCGGAATTTCATTTCTATTCGCTGGACAATTTGGTCACGCCTCATGCTCCGCTATTCGTCAATAAGATGAATTTAAACATGTTACTGTCAATGACTCTTTTACTCAGACACCTGCAACTTTGCCCGAAAAGGCCGGTGTCTCACCTGAGATACATACCAGAAGGGATTAACTTGCATTGTCTGACTTTTGCCAGGTCTTACGTTGATCGGAGAAAGACGTGAGTTTTTCCTTAGTTTGTTATATTACTACATGTTATCTCTTAATTATTATCAGAAATTAACATTTATGAACGCATTTAACAGTATACAATATTAATTCTGCATATTCCAGTTATATCATTAAAGTTCCTCCGCTGAAAGCAAATGCACAACATACTTGCACATAATGACTGAGTTGTGATTCTCAAATTACAAATATTAATTATTTCAATTACTCTGTAATCGACGGGGAGTCAGAGACAGGGACAACTCGTGTTTTCTTCCATCTTTTTCTTTTTTGTTTTGTAGTTTATTTTTTAGTATAATGCCTAGAACTTTTATCTCATTTTTTCTTTGGCGTAGTTCATTATTTGTCTCTTAGTTTTTTGTGTTTGTTTGAAATCTTGTACATATGAAAGAGATTAGAGCATCAATATTTTAATAATTACCCTTTTAATTTTAATGTTATTTGGGCTATTAATAAGTATGGATTTCAGCTTCCAATGCTGCTACAATATGGCATGATATCTTTTTAACAAATTATTGATGTGGGATATAAAAAAATAGCTAAACCTAGTCCCATATAGTCAAGCTTACTACAAGACTGTTGCGTTCCCTGTCCGTCTTGCAAAATCATGGACAGAGTGCAGATTTGCAGAGAGACACATGATCAGCACACCGCTACGTATGTACCCAATATTGTCATCACGAAGTTGTATGAACCCCATTCTTAATGTTCCTAACCTAGAGAATATCTTAGCAAGTAACTAAGACCAATGCGGTTTGATGCGGGATATGATTTTAACTAAATAAGTTATTTCCTTTAAATATTTTCAAGTTATTAATTGGTATATCTTACTTCAAGGCATTGGTGATTATTTGTTGGACTCAAAATATAATAGCTCGCGCATCTTTTAAAGTGGAAATTTTGTGTATGTATATCACAATGGGTAGAGGTAATTTATGCCATACCTTTAGACACAATAGGCATTACTTAATAATTAAAAATGGTATCCTTGCTTAATGTCCGCAATATTCCTTACACGTATAAGTAGCATTAGTTCATCAAATTAATGCCAATTTATTTGCCAAGTCTATGCCTGTTTTTTATTCATAATATCCAAAATAGTATACCCTTACCTAAAAAGTTAAAGACTAAAAAGCTTAAAATAGATAAAAAAACCATTCCTCATTTTTAATACACTTTATATACGACTCACTTGTGTCTCGGCATATTTCCAAACAATATACACTCTCCTACCCAGTTGGCTCAATCGTGCCTGGCGTTACTGACATAAAAGCAGCGAACCTGTCATGTTACCGTCCCAAACCACTAATCCTTTCACTGTGCACAACGGTCTTAAGGTATCCTCAGAAATAAGCCCTTTGCGCTTGTAGTAGGTCAAAAGCTACAACCCTTGTTCAGGATAAGTTGGTGAAAACAATGTTGAATAGAATCAAAATTTAATTTAGCATACTACAAAACATATTGCGTTCATATTGCATTGACGTGTTGACCAAAGAGAAATATGGCCTTTGATTAAGGAACAACTTCATTCAATGATAAATGTCTACATTTCTATTTAATAATAATAATAATAATAATAATAATAATAATAATAATAATAATATATACATATATTTGAGTCTGCTTTTCCTTCAAATTTTAACACATCTATGAAGAAAAAGAAAAGCTTAGAGACTGAAGTTGCTTTCAATAAGTTATAATGTTTTAATAGCTGTATTATAAATAATTATTTTATACACTTCTGTTAACATAAAGCACTCAAAATATAGAACCTACATTTTGTAACATTCAGCTGTACTTTCTTACAACTACCAGTGTAACGACTCTGATTTAATATGGACTGTGATGATTGTTAATTTATCTAAGCGGATAGAAATTACCATTTTATAATATATATTATTTATATTTCACACGGCGGAGTCGACATCAGACATAGTGTAATTAGTGATATATAACTATTAAAATTATTCAAGATTTATATTTGCGCGGCGGTTAGACTGCTAGCTCCCAGCGGCCGTAAGTTGAATTTGCGGCAGACGAAGCGACGTCGGGTACTCCAGTTTCCCTACCACTTATTAATCTCACCCCCATCTTTACCTTCATCATAATTCTGTGTAATGTAGTCCGCCGATTATCGGGGTGCACGTTACAAATGGGTTATGCTCCTGCTCTCTGCCGCTGTATGCAGTACCCCATTGCATACACACACAAAGATTTTAAATTTGCTAAGTAACAATATTGACAGCCCTGAAATTTAGCCAGGGGAAAAATCAATAACATCTTATCTCATCATTGCGCAAGCCCATTTGCATTCCATAGCTTTCTTCAGTGTAGGAAAATTACATGCTTCAGTATTATATATAAATAAATTTAATAATGATAAGAAAAAGAATTTTAATTCGTAATTTTATCCCGACAAAATACGTTTAAAAGTCACTAATCTGCACGGCTGTGGCATTGCTAATGTTAACCAGATATTTAGGTAGCATTTTTCACATGCTCCTCCTAGTGAGAAATATGCGAACTAGTTCCTTGAAACAAGGAACGATTCGGAATAACTGGAATAAATTTATTTATGAATAGTAAATATTGTCAATCTATAGTGTATGGATACACGTGATCTTATATTGTTCACCCTACTCGTAAAATATATTATAAATTATTATTTGTTGTAGTTATACTCTTATCCCATTTAAACTCACTAGTGCGTATTATTTTCTTTATACGTCCTACTTTTGTATTTTTGCTCATAATTTCTCTCTATATTTATTTATATTCTCAAACAAAATAATATTAATATTGTTTAATTTTAGTTTAAATAGTTTTTATATTTTTGTATCTATGTTTGGCTAACTTAACTAAACTTACCTTCGCTTCCTTCTCTTTCAGTTTTAATTGATTTATTATTGCTATCTTAGTTTATCCAATTGCCTATTTGCTTCTCGTTTTTCAGTTTCGTTGATGTGTATATTCTTATGCTTAAATTAGTTTTTATAGGCTATACCGATAATTTTGTACCGTAATTTAGTTATTTACGCATTTTTGAACCCGTACTTATCTATAATGCATAAATGTTACTATTAGATTGCTTGTACAGGATGAGCAATGCTTGGCGCAACAGCGGGACAGGCCTGCAGCGCTGTTGGTGTATATTTCCCCTCCGCGAGACTTCAGTATGAGTTGAAATCTTGCGCAAGTAGCACGTTTTTGTTAGGTGACGCAATACATTGTATTGAGTGAAAGTGTATCAAGTTAACCTCGCCGGCCGGTCGCACGCGGTGAAACCGGTTGCGTAAAGGATTATACACCCCGTATTTCTGTATTAGCTACCTATCTCATCTTATTCCAACTTAGCTCAAATTGCAACGCCATAAATAAATGTACCAATAAATTTAACAATTTTTTTATTTAATAAACAATAATTGTACGTTCCAAAATTTAATACTAGTAGTTTAATATATGGTAATATTTTCTTCGCTGTTTTAGTTATTTTTAACTTGAAGGTATCCATGCTGGTATCACAGGAGTATCTAAGTTCCTTAATGGAAACGGCTATTTAAAAACGTTCTAAGCCTACAGTTAAACATATCGTTTGTGAGAGGTGAAAATATAAAAAGTTAATACTTAATTTAAAACAAACATTTCAGAATTTTAGAAAAAACATGCACACTAATTGCTTCGTTGTAATACTTATAATTAGTTAAGGATTTTATCAAACACTAACAAACTGTATAGAATAATCCTTGGGAACGTACTTTTAAAATTTACATCGTCTCTTAAATGGAGGCAGCAAAAATGAAGTTATGAGAGTATTCTTAAAGTTTCTCGAAAAACATTAGTTATCGAAATTAAGGCCAAAAATTAATAAAAGAAGGTAATAGCTGAGAGAGAAGAGAGGAAATTACAAGGCAGAGAGTTGATAGGAATACTCAGGGAGGATTTCCGCGTCTTGGAGCGGCGGGAGGGAAAAAAAAGCAGTTGCTGTGTTAGGCGGCGCCTGTTCTCATGAGTAAATCCTTTTTATGGTTGTCTGAGGAGAAATAAAGAAAATAGCAAGATTGCGTTACGTTGGCCTCAATCTCTTCTCACTCGTCTTATTGGCGTTGGTAACGGACAGTCTGAAATTTCCTTCCGGATTTTTATATACAGAGCGTTTTCATATGCAGCTACTCTGCAAAATATGACCGATGAAGGAGTTAAAATTGTACTTGTTATTGTTTCAGTCACCTGGTCATGCCATCTTCAAGACCACTTTCTCTTACTATCTTTTCTTTTATTTCGGCCAGCAAATTTCCTGCTTATGCACAGATACTAGTATATTATATAGCATATGATATAAAGATAGACCGTTATCTAGCGAAGATCAGGATTTCTAGAATATTAAATATGATTAATTAGAATTGAAATACAAAATAATTAAATATATAATTAATACTTAATGCACATTAGACGAAAGTCATTGTTTATTTTATATTTATTTTTAAATATTTTTTCTTGATAAGTCGAGGAGTGTTATGCAGTGAAATTTAAAAAGGCCACTCAACGATTATCTGCAACTTCGTCCTACGATTCATTACAAGAAAGATGTGTTTTTGAATTTTGGAGTTCCTCCAACTGGGGGGGATCTATTTTCGTTGTTCAGGGTTATATTCAATCCAAATGTGAATGTATGTGCCGAAAGTCATAAACAAATATTGAATATTTATGAACAATGTAGGTACGCTTTGAAGTTGACATTTTAGTAACCAATGTATTAGCTATCTTCTGTTAATATATTGATAGCACTTTAAAGACTTAATATCTCTTATAAGTTGCTGAGTTGCAGCTACTTACGTTCGTTAATTCAGGTTTTATAATCAAGGTTTTATCAGTGCCAGGGAATACTTATGCTCCATAATAAGTAATATACTATTATAATGTGCCTAAATCACAATAAATTATTTTTATTGTTATTATTTATTAATTTTTTATCTCCCAGTCTATATTTTAACACTTGGTGGCAATTTTCAAGGTAGTATTTAATATTTCAACAGATGATTAGTTAATTTAGTCTTTGAAAACTTAGCACATTTATTTATGTTCTGTTGGAGTGAAAAATTAATTGTTTTCCACAGCGTCATGAAAAAAGTATGCATCTATGGAATAGCCTACTGTCTGTTGTTTATAATTGAAAATATAAATGAAAAAGTATTTTAAAATTACTGTATGCTTATTAATACAATAATTTTCTTGGTCCACCTGAAGGATAATACATTGTTCATTTAGTTACGAATATGAAAATATTCGTTTTCTTTTTCTTTCATTTCCGAGGCATAATCAATTTCATCTGTGCACCAGTTTTATTAAATTTGAAACATATTTGCAACCATATGTTGGTATAATTTATTCATTATTAACAGTTCGCCGAAGCTTGTGGCGGAGTTTAATTTTGCAGCTGTTTATTAAATGAATTAATTAAAAACTATACACATGATCATTAATATCTCTACACCATAAAAATTTAAACTTCTTACTGCACCATTGTTGCAAAGAATGTAGTGCAGCATTTTCAGAATAAGTTCAGTATCATAAATAAAGGTTAAAGGAAGGAAAAGAGAAAATAAAGAAAGAAGAAGAGAAAGAGAAAAACAGAAAGAAAACATAAATTAAGAGATAACAAAAATAGAACGGATGAAAAAATGAAAAGAAAAAGGGAAATAGAAAAAAGAGAAAGAAAACGAGAAAAAGAAAAGAATGGCTATTTGGGAAAGGGATATGAAAAGAAAAAATCAGAGAAAGAAGAAAAAGAAAAGAAAAAAGACGGAAATCGTTAATAAATAACTTAAAGAGAGGGAAATATCAAAGAAAAAAATTAAATAACGAAATAGATATTTAAACAACAAAATCAAGAAAAAGAGAAACGCAGAGAAATTAAAATAAAAAGAAAGAATAGCAAGAGTGAATGATGAAACTAAGAAAAGAAAGAGGGAAAGAGAAAAAAATAAAGGAAGAATGAAAAAAAGAAAAAGTTAAGAAATGTATAAATAATGAAAGAAAGAGAAACAAAGAAATAAATAAATAAATAAAAGGAAATGACGGCGAAGAAAAGACAAATAGATAAATGAAGAACGAAGGAAACGACAGAGATGGAGAAAAGAGAGAAAAAACAAAGATAGAGAGGTGAAGTGAAGGAAAGACCTATTTGACTGACACTTGGGCGAGGTAGGTTGTGTTGAAACATGTCTGCTGTTTATGCTTCTTCTAACACAGTATAAAGCGGCGTTCATTGTTGTATTTCGGATTTATGCATTGTGTGTTGTAAGGTTTCGTTAGAGAGGACGGAATTTTTGTCACATTGTGGTTTGATCGATGTATTTAGAGCAGGTAAAAACCACAAAGATATAACAGTTCTGTATTGGAATATGACATCACTGGAAGTCGAAAATCTCCAA
Organism: Metallyticus violacea; assembly: GCA_030762175.1. Lineage (NCBI taxonomy): Eukaryota > Metazoa > Arthropoda > Insecta > Mantodea > Metallyticidae > Metallyticus > Metallyticus violacea. The sequence goes on from CM060832.1 coordinate 107,188,910, forward strand.
GATTCTAAAGGAAAACAGCACACAAATGTCCTATGACTGACTAAGGCATTATCCAAAACATAAACGCAACACTGGAGCGCTAGCTCATAACGTGCAGTGTCGTTCAGCAAGTATTGAGATTAAGCTTATTGCTAGATGCTCGGTGTTAAATGTCTTAATAACAAACATTTCAGGCACAAAAATGAAATAAGTTCGTGTTTTGAGAATGCTCTTAATTCTATTTAATGCTCTTGATGGCAACGTCTTGCGTGCGACCTTCTTAGCATTGACAGTTGAAGCATATAGCGTTTTCAACAAGACGACAACGTATGAACAGTACCTGCCTTGTACTGCACAATCTCTAGTCATTTCGCCAATTGAATGTTAAAAATCTGGTTGCTAAATAATAGCTGGTTATTCTTAGCCGACTGCTACAATGAAGAAGTAAACATATATAGAACGTGAAAAGACAATATGCTTCAGCATACTTCGCTATAGACATTCTGAAAAACTATTTTTACAGAGTCAACAGAAACTGCTTTATTACACATACGTATATCTTTTTTAGTCTCTTCTTTACAGCGTCATATATTGCCAGCAATGTTTACACTGCCGTTACTCTTTCGCTAAGGTTAATGAAGTGACCTGAAAAAAGGCACGCAGAAGATCAAGGGTCAGATAATAAATACAGTGTTTCAAAATAACTATTCATACTTTTCAGTTGTAATAAAAGCATGCATTTGAACTAATTTTCGTAATAATGTTCAGAAACGCTTGCGTTTCAAGATATAGGGACATGGAAGGTTGAAATTTGAAAGAATTTTACTGTGAAATATAATATTTGTAGTTAGTTTCAATGATTATACAAACAATTATTAAAATAGTTTAAAATTATAAACCTTGTTCAGATTTACAAAATTAGAAACATTGCGCTATTTAACGATGAACTTTTCGAAATATTTGGATTGGATACGAAGATAATCCAAAACAAGAATTCTAGCAACTAACTGTTCTTCTGTGCTTAAAGTTATCTCACAAATGATTGATTTAATATTACCCTAGATACAAAAATCAACTGGAGCTTCATCTAGACCAAATAGACTTGCTCTTCCAACAATTTGTAAAAATTTCATTGAAATAATTTCGACAATTTAATATGAAATGTGTTGGTGCACTCGAGTTCAAAGACCACGTTTCTCCGAACATTAATTGAAACAGCTTAAAGTTAACTGCGAAAGTATATTCCGCAGGAAAAAAAATCCATAAACGCATTCTTTTTTAAACCTGCATGCAGCACTACAACATTATCAGCAATTTCAAACTAAATATTTACTAAAATGTTCATTGATTGCGAACATGCTAAACAGCGTTCATGTCACTCCATGAGTGGCTGTTGTGTGTATTGAAAAACAGGCCTCATAATATAGATAGGGTGAAACCGGGCTCATCGTTAAGCATATAGAAATACCATTCACAAATTTTCTGTTAGGAAAATTATCTGCAGGGGTGAAGTGTCCATTAAAATGAGTGCATTGGCTTAAATGTGTTAATTTTTACTGAGAATTGAAACACGTATTTCCTTATTTTTAGTTTGTGACTATCTGTGATATAAACAACCGAGCTCCAATAATAGGTCAAGAAGTAAAGGGGAGGGGGTCTTACACAAATAGGCTTATGGATATAATACACAGATTTCACTAGCATCGCACTTTTAGAGAAAAGAGCGAGCCTATTACAATGGCTTCAACAATTGACAATTCACCACGTCCCTTGCACGTCCCGTTAGGTGTGCTTTCATATCAGACACAGGGGCAGAAATCTTTCCAAAGTATAAGTCATTGTCACACCGCCTACAACACCAGCTCACCTCATCTGACCCTTCCGACCCTGTAACAGAAACTAACGGTATGAACTTATATGAAGTGAGAAAGCGGAAAATACGTGGAATAGATAGGTTCATTTCAGCATTCGCCTAAACTACCAGAAAATCAGCAAAAAAATCGAGGTTCGGGATGGCCGGCCTCAAGAGATTTGAACCCGGGATCTCTTAAATGCGAGTCCCAAACCTTATCGCCTGAGCATCTCCTTCTTATAAGGCTTACGTTAGTTCACTCTACGTAATGTTACCAGGTTTGTTCGCTTCTTATCGAAATCAATTATTTACGATTCGAGTAGCAACATTATTGCCGAAATCAACGCGGTACTGAGAGCACAGAGTGGCGAATACTACAGAATGATTTATGTAGAACTAGCACATTCCTTTCTTTATTTATTTAAAAGCGAATTATACCTCAAATGCAGAGTATCTGTGGGAGATTATTAACCATCACAGAAACTGTTGCACATTTCCTCCCTCATACATAAGGCGTGACACAACACATGTTCCATGTTACTGGCCGTTCGTTGCAGGACTGTGCTGGCAATACCATTAATCCTGTGATCGTCAAACGTCCGGGGGCTTGTTACGTAAACTTCATCTTTTAAGTTATCCCATGGGAGAAGTCCGGTGTTGTCAAATCAGGAGTTCTCGGTGGCCACAGATTCTTGGAGATTATCGGATCGTCAAAGAAACGTTTAACTAGTGCCATGGGTTGGCCTGATGTATGGCATATAGCGCCATCTTGTTGAAAATATCCATGACCCAACTCTACATGGTCCAGTTGCTCAACAAACTCTGCAGTGTCCAAGTTCAGTCAAAAAATAAATTAATAAATATATAATGGTCCCATTATTCTCTGTGTTGATGCTGCGCATTAAGCCCCGACTTTATAAATAACTGGATGCATAGGTGCTTAAGAATGACATGTGGCTTTTGGACGGCCCAAGAGCGTGAGTTCTACGAGTTCGCATAGCCGAATAAGTGAATCACGTAATGGACAATATGCCAGCATTTTGCACATTAAACGCCTGAAACCAACTGTAAAACTTCACTCTTTTATCCTTTGTTTCCCGAAACTGATAGACAACTGTAACCCTACATGGCTTTAGTTGAGCATTTTCTCTAACGCATTGGGTAGGTGTGCCTTTCTCCTGAGACAAATGACTTAACAGGTAGCCACTGCAGTATGCTCAGGCGTGCATAATAATCGTGGGCATCTAGATGAACGAAGATTGCCTTGTTCACTCACCCGAGATCCAGTTGTTTCCAGTTTGTTTACCAGTGCCAGTATTGTGTTTCTTTCGCGGGGAATGCGAAGACCAAATCTCTCTGGTAAGCCCTTCGAGTAGCTGTAATTGAACTCGTAATGCAGTATTGCTTCACAAGGAAGAGCCGTTGATTTAATATGACTACACAATATGATATATAAAAGCCAACAATAAGGGGTAAGGAATAAACAAACATCTGCACATCCCATAGCACGGAATCAAAACTCCCAAATATCCCGATTAATTTAACGCTAAACTCGAGGGATGGATGGATTTCCAACCGAATAAATAAACAAAGTTATTGGTTCTACATAAACCACTCTGTAGTATGCACGTGTCTATAGAAAGGAAGTTGTTTATCAGCATCTAGTAAGAGTAAGCAATTCTCTTACTGATAGTCTACTTTCAGAAAGTAGTAACACATTCTAGACTTACTCTTCTTGGACTGTTCAAACGTTCCCCCACATTTACTTCATTGCTTTCCAAATGCTCAGCCTATGAAGTAGTAGACAATTGCGAATAAGCATAGTATTATTTAAAACTAATAATTAAAAGCGACAGTCTCCAATGATATATGGACTCAATGCGTTCATATACTAGATTAATCAGTCGTGTATGAAGAAAATATAGTGTAATCAAAACAGCTGCACCTGGAACAATTTATATCTTCAAAATAAGTATATGTGGGAAATATTATCTTTATTGAACCTTTTAATTGCTACCTATTAGTATGCACATATCTATACAGCAGTATTTTATACTGTTTTGTACTCTTATCATCCTTATATTTTTTTCCCCTTTGACTAGATCGAACGCGTGTATTATGTATGACCATTGTTTTAAAGAAATATTAAATATTTCTACTTTAGCTCTAATTGCTGAATTAGAAATCTGTTAAAGCATTGTTAATACTTTTAGGTGTGATGAACGATTTTTTTCAGTATTTTCTCCAACGCAAATTCTGATTTTGAGTCGCACCATGAATGCAACGTGAGAACGATTAATTCTCTGGTACAGAGGTATAATTTGACATACAACCAGCTTTGAAAGCTTTACCTTCATATCGCCATGTCATTACATTGTGGCTTTATCTCTTCTGCAAAGCTCTTGTTACAAAAACAGCACGAGTGGGACTTACTTATCACATTAGCTACGCATTGGTCATTTAATTCCTGTGCTAAACCTTTTATAATAGAGGACACGAAAGATTATTTTCATGAACTGAAGTAATTTTATGTATATGGGATTAAAAAAAGAGTTTGCCAATTATGATGTAAAGTTTTGCTTCACGACGAGAAAACAATTGTAATAGTGTAAAAACCTTGAGCTGAAAAACACTCAAGTTTTGTTTAATGTTTTATATACATTAAATATATGTATATACATTTTTAAATCTGTCTACATTTGCGAGCATGTATTACAAGAGCGGTGAAACAAAATATATTACTTTAACGTAATAAACAGTTAAACACGACAAATAAGAATCAAAGAAAAATCGATTTGCCTGCTTTTATGAAACGCACAAAGCAATAAATAGTTGTGAGTGCAATTAACTACACACATAACAGAAATGGACCATATACTGCATAGATGCACATTATTATATGTACATTCATTAATACAAAATAAGTTCGGCAGATGTTAACTTCACTCTTATTTTCCGTAATATATCTTATGATACAATAATAAACACCAGTGTTGTATACAAGAATAAAGTGACTCAGAAGATTTGAAGGGAAAAAGTATATTACAATATTATCTGTCCTAACAACGTAGTCAACTTTTCCGTGTCAATGGAAAAAATATTAGTAACAATATAATAATTGAATAATAGTAAACAATGAAGTTAAACAATAAGTACTAAAGTAGAATTCTACACATCTAAACATTGTAAACATGTAAACACAAGTCATAAGCATTGTTGCTAACGGGCCTGCCTGAATTTCGCCGGTGTACAATACGAGCACATGCGCAGAACTGAAAATCACTAGAGAACTAGAGAAATCTATTCTTTCCTCTCGCGTACAGTAATATTGCTCTTACGATAAAAATGCTTACAATTTGCTCAATCTCTCACACAAAATGTGTTGCTTTTGAGAAGTCAACATTGTAAAAAAATACTGATGAACAACAGCATCACTTTAAAAAATATTCAATGTGAAATTTAGGTTCCAGTATTTCACTCCTATTTAAAATTAACTTGGATTTTCATTCATTCAGAAAATAAAGGACTTGAAGATATAAATATTTTGGCTCGTACTAGGCGTTGCATTCAAGTTATAGCACCTCTGACTTTTTTACTCAGGACTAAAAACAGAAACATGTGGTTTGTTTTAAAATACGCGGGAACTCGTTATCAATGCGTGGCAGAGATGGCAGCACTGTATGGCACACACAACTCTAGCGGCAGTGACGAGAGTGAGGACTGATTTTGATACTTGAAAATAGCGACGTTTTCATTACAAGAACAGCTGTAATCATTGGTTTTCTCCATTTGCGTGGTTTGAAATTACATATTGAAATTCATCGTCAGTTGAGTGAAACATTTTGTGATGTGTCTAATGTGCGTTCATGGGTGCGACAGTTCAAGGAAGGCAGATCATCGTGTGACAACAAACCAAGGCAATCTCAGCCTCGCACAAGTCGGTCTGACTACATAATCGAGCAAGTGCATAAAGTTGTTTTGGAGGATCGCCTCCAAAGTTGGCATTTCCGTGGGATCTGTGCACAAAATCCTACATGAAGACCTGAATATACGAAATGTGTCCTGCAAGTGAGTACCACGAATGTTGACAAGGCTGTGTGCGTGGCATGTTCTTTTCATCGATTTGATAACGGATGAGACATGAATGCCGTTTTTCAATCCTGAAACGAAGCGCCAGTCTGCTCATGAAAGAGTCAGATTCACTCAGATTTTCCAGTGGTCAAAACAGACTCCTACAGAAGCGTTCGGAGCGGCCATGGAACCATGGCGTTGACGCTGTGAAAAATGTATACGACTGCAGGGTGGTTACGTCGAGAAATGACACAAGTTTCATAGCTTTCGTATGATTCGTTGGTGAGAAAAAAAACCGGAGGTGCTATAACTTGAATGCATCTCGTATTATGGTGTTGATGGCAGTTTTAAAAATGCTTTGACTTACATCATTTTAGTAATTATTTTCATTTTCAAAATGATTAATAAATAGTAATAATAATAATAATAATAATAATAATAATAATAATAATAATAATAATAATAATAATTACTGGAGGTAATAAATGCCTAGTGTTGAACAGTTGCATATTTAGACTTAATATACTTGTATTGAATTGTTTCGTACTATTACACCTGCATTTTACAGAGAATTCAATGGTATCTCTCAGTTTAAATCAAAATAAAATAAATTTCTCTGAAAAAATCTCTGATGCGTCGTTCTGTCTTAGGAATTTTCTGTGAAATTTTCATCGTTTAGTCAGCTTGACCTGACCGGGATTCAAATTCAGAACCTCTGGTTAAGGTTTATTTCGGAGTTTTCCCTTACGCTGATAAGGAGAATGCCAGATAGATTTAAGACCATGTGACTCCTAGTTCACTTAAACCACCATTAATTTATTTCATTTCATTTCTTCCATCTCTGCAGACCTGCACCTGTTTTAATCAGTACACACCTACAGATGTCGCGAGAAGTCCAACGCAGTCAAAGCGACAACAAATAAAACTTTTAAAAATATCATTGTTGCGTTAGTGCAGATAAATTCGGTTGTCTAGGTATAAGGTTCGCGATTTCAAATCTGATTTGATTAATTTTTTCCGGACGTAAAAATCCGTGTGCAAGTTCTCCGGGAGAAACCTAAAGTAGTGGGTCCCTTAGAACTCCATATTAGAAAAAAAAATCCCTAGAAAAAATTATGACATTTCAATTAAAGAATCATTTCACCTTAGAATCACACTAGGTGACAATTAGGTGGTGGGCTTAACACCTATCCCTCTGACATCTGTAGGTGTTAAGTGAGTGAAGCCTAAATTTTGTAAGTCGATAATGATGATGATGATCATGATGATGGTGGTGGGATGATAAATTTCTAAGCGACGCGCTATTTTTTATTTTGTATAGCTAAATAACACTTCATTTGTTTTATAAAAGCATATGTTACTATAGCAACAAACTGAAAAGTTACTCAGTTTAATTATGAATAATTGAAGTACTTGTTGCATTTCAGTACAGTCTATAAATTATAGGTTAAAATAATAAAACTATTTGTACCAAAATTGTAACATGTCTTTTTTACTTGGAACTACTACAATTTGAGAGAAATGTCAATTTTATGTAAGGAAAGTGAGATAATTTAAATTATATCTATTTTTTAAACTCTCTGTATATATACACAGAGGGTATTGTAAATTATTATGCATTAACTTCAGCAAGATTACGGGCAATATTATTTCAACCATCATTAAATACCAATGTCTTTTAGGAACAACAATGTTTGTCAAACAAAAGAAAGTGGAGAAGGAGTCAACATTTTTCATATTCACGAAATTATTTAATAATTATACATAGGTTCAACGTGCTGTCAACCATTATCAAGTTTAATGTTTCGGAAGAAAGCAAGAAGCAATGCTATTTGAAACGTGGTTATAAATTTTAAAGAAATGTTTAAGTCCTTGTTAATATTCGGAGATAGAGATCTAAATATCAGATGTATAAGAGACTGTTTTAATTTAAAACATACATAATTCGGAGCACATCTCTTTGTTAAGGAAAGAACAAGGATCGAGTATGTGGCTTTCATGGATATATGCACCTCATACTTGAAATTAGTCATTCGTTATGACACCTTCTTCCTTGTACCGTCAATCTAAGTCACCTGGGAGTGAAACTTTCAGTAGTTAAGTAAGATTCAGAATATAACTAGAAGTATAATTATTTGCATTAAGGTTCAGCACTGCTATTCAAATTGCGTTTCTTACTCATGAAATGAAGAGAGACAAGTTGAAATGAACTTTCCTCAGAGACAAGGGAGTAGTTAAATAGGTCACAGCGCTTTCTTCCTCTGAATGTCTCCAGTGTGTTTTTAAAATAACGCTTTCTTCCTCTGCTGCTGCATGGATAATGTGAGAGCCTGTCGGATCTTAAATACTTCATCTGCCGTCTCATCAGATTCGTGGACAGCCAATGAATGACTTTGGTCTACACTCCTCGTCACTCTTGAATTATTCTTTTGTTATATTGAGCTTTATAACGCTGTTCTATACTTTGACTATATATATATATATATATATATATATATATATATATATATATATAGTCAAAGTAGAAAAGAGGTTATTGTGAATAAGTTTGGTAAATTTTAACATTTTCCAATCAGATAGGCAAATGTTGGAAATGTTTTTAGAATACTGATTTTAAGGGAAGTGTTATCAACTATTGCTCGTCTTTGGTGAAAGTGGGAAATGTATCGTCGCCCTTGTTACTTCACATGTTCTACCGAGAGCTAGAATCTGCACAAGAGAGGAGCAGCTTAGAACATTATTTGTTTGCTTTAGTTAGATGTGGTTTTTGCGCAACTGGTTGTTTTATTCATCAATAATGGATGCTCAATAATGATAACAATAATAATAATGATAATAATGTCTAAGAATTTGCTGCCTTACTTATTAACACACAAATGTGTTTATTTTCTTGCGAAAAGTATTTGAGAACTGAAAGGTGCAGAGAAAGAATTAACAGTCACTCAAAGCAAAATTCACTGGAAAAGCTTTGTGAAGATTGAACACTAACCTCCATAAATAAGGTGGAATTTATCAGAGATACTAATCTCTATATATTTAACAATTATTTTAAACAGACCATATAAGATAACATACTCATTAATGGGTTCCTTAGTTGTATAATTAGCATTTAACTAAAGCATGACAACATTCTAGTAGTTTTTTCTCTGTATTTATAAAAAATTAAACATTATCTGTAAAGTAATAAATTGTTCAATAATGTACTTGCATATTAAACACAACATTCTATGTAACAGTCGGCAATAGTTTCCATCCTCTCAAAGTACATGAAATTGTATTTCCTATATGTATAAGAAAGTTTGGTGATGAGCTTTTGAGAGCCATTCTGCAAAATCTGTTTAAAAATGAGAGATCTTTGTATTTCTCTTTTGATCGTGAGATTGGGTATGACGTGCAGTGTCGAGTTCACCAGTTGAACCGACTTGTTGAACTTGGCTTGTATTATTTTTTTTTATCCGTGACAATCGTTTTAAGTTTTCCTGTGTTCGACAGTTTGAGGATGTATCGATGTAATTTTTACCTGCAGTATTGGGCGGTCTGCGGTTAGAAGTTTCTTTTTATAACTTGAATCAAGATACTTTCTCCAAGCCTTCAATTTTTCTGTTTTGCAGCCCCCAACAAAAAATGAGAAAGACCTTAGAGGAGCATTTTTCACATCATGCTAGTTATCGGGTATTTCTGCATAGGGTTTGTTTAATATGCATGTATTAGCAAGTGCAGTGACTAGGCCATGGATAAAAAGGGTGTTGATGATATAGTATCAATATTACATTAATTCAGTACTAATGTCCACGATAATCAATAACATTTTTAGAGATGTTTGATAGCAGATGATGGTATCTGTTTCCTCACACTTAACATCTTTCTGGGCTTCTTTCCCTGCGTTATTTTTCTTCTTTTAAAACACATCTGTACTCAACTTATGAAGCTTCATTTCAGTTTGTATTTTATTCAGACCTACAGACCAGACCAGAAATTTCTTCACATTTAAGATCTCAGGTAAGTATACCCTTTTATACATTTTAAACTATAATGGGTTTTGTGCCTTTTAAGTGACTCAAAGAATATATCTACTTCATATATCTGCACTAGCAGTTTAACTATTTGTGTATTTTCATACAGGCAACGGGGATTTATACACCAAAGAAAGACAGGTAAGCTTTAAGCAAATTTTAATTTCCTGAAACAGGAATCTTGTACTCTTATGAAAGATGATTCTGTCTTGAGCATATCGTCACCCAAATTATTGAAATACTTAACATATTCTTTCTATCACTTAATGTGACGAGTTTGGAACATGGCAAACGTTTGCAATCACAATCGTCACCCATTTCGTAACTTTAGTCTCTCTACTCCCCATCATAAAATGGAATACGGAAAAACAACACCCGAATGCACACTGGTAAAGCAATAAGCTGTGAACAGTATGACATCTATTCTATCTAAAATTGCTTGCTTAAGATAACTCTATAACCTCTGAAATTATTGCTCAACACTTGCTGTTTTCACAATTATGAAAATACTATTCATGAGATGGATCATTTTAAAAGATGAAACAGGAAACAGTCTTTAGAATGTGCCGTTGAATTATCTGTAGTAATTACCAGGTACACTTCTGCCAACGGTGAATTCATTTTGTCAATCTGTCTTTTGGCATGGAGCTATGAGAGAAAAGATGGAAGCCTTTATTCATGTTATTGTAAGACTTGTTCCAGTAAAAGACTTCAGATATTAAATTATGGGAAGAGTGTTTTAGAAAGCAGATAGTATTATCAACGTTAGTTTCCTTGTAATTGGGGAATAAGATCTGCGTTTCAAAATTAAGAAGTTACCTGAAAACTATAGGAAGGGTAACATTTGAATAGCAGGGCGGGGAAACAGAAGGGGTGGGGTTCTTGGATTTTTTATTTTTTTTGAGTAGTGTTTAACGCCCGTTTTCACTACTGAGGCACCACAGGCGGTGGACACTGATGATACATGAGATGAAATGATAAATTGGGAAAGGATATTTTTTTTTTTTTTTTTAAGGAAGGAAGCGTTCCAGGCCCAAGTTTAGGTACCTCCCCGGCATTTGCCAGTTATGAAGACTGAGGAAAACCTGGAAAAAAAAACCAGTCAGGGAGGACGGTCCTGGCGGGATTCGAACCGCAGACCTCCCGCTCACGAGTCCGTGTCTTAATGACCTCGGCCACCCGTGGCGGTGGGTTCTTGGATGAAAATTAAGAAACGTTTGAATTCTTAATTAAAAATACACAATAAGTTAGCTATCTTAGAGACAAAATTAAAATGAAGGGAGTTAATATCCTTAATGGTTGCGACATAATTTGGACTCTTAGAAAGCTTAACTTATATATAAAAGTCGTTTATTAGCATTTTAAAAGTTCCTGGATTTAAGTGATTAAACGTGTAAATAACTCAGTTTATTTAACAACCGCACATAATTGAAACTGGTATACGCTTTAATCTATTTTACTGTGCTATGCAATTAACATGCTATGAACTGGTTAGTTTCTTTCGTTGTGGCGTTATGTGGAATATCACGAGATTCATCTTTCATTTATTTGGCAGCATATTTTAAAGGACCAACTCTCAACCTCATTTTAGGCAGAATTTGTTTCCACTAAGTGCTAACGATTGGTTAACAAGTCATTCCGGAGTTCTTAGCTTCCTCTGTTACCTGGTGTTCTGAATAAAGAAAACAGAATATAAAAAGTACTCAACAGGCAACATGTCTCGACCAGGAATTGAACCAGGGTCAGCAGAATAGCATTCCGCTCAAGGCAATGGCATGACCTAAGTCTGTGTTCATTATGTGAAACTTGCTTTTCTATAGTGAAACGGTCCAGCAAGTACAAGTAACTCGTTTTGTAACGAGGCAAATTTCGCTGTACGTTATTTTGAAGTTTCCAGTCTTTTTGCTTTATATTTTTGTTATCTTAATTGTAGCTTATATTTATAACTTGTTTGTTGTTCCTTGCTTCTTTCTTTCTTACATTTTTCTATTTCTTCTTGTATTTCTTCTTCCGCACCGCCATAGCAGTAGTGTATTCAAGATAATATTTATAGTTGAAACTTCTCAAACTACTGTTAATTTAATTCCGTTGTTATATGTTCTGTGTTCTCCCATAATTTTCATCTTTTTTTCCCCCTTTGATTTGATTTCTTTTTGCAATGCTCGAACCAAAGGGGTTTAAGAATTTAAGGTTGTTGTTCTTTTTTTAACTAGTCTTCAAAATGTAACATTCAGCACAGATGGCAAGCAATCCCTTAAATGTCCTACGATACTTTAGATCAATTATCATTTTCTTCAAAAATGTTAGCTATTCATATTTTTTTAATTATGAATTTTCCTTTAATATACTATTAGTTTGTTTGTTCCTTTTTTACTTAATTAAATTTTCGAAAAAATTTAAATACGCTGCAGCTTAATTCGGGAGAAAAATTAATAGGCATACCAGATCGGCAAGACTAACTTTTTATTCAAAACAAAAGCATATTAACTTTGACATCTAAAGTGCTTTGTTGTTAAAATGCTCTATAGAATTCTATTGTTACGTCATGCTATTAATAGCGGATGGCTGTTATAAAGTAGTAACATTTATCGTAATTCTTATATTTTTATAAATCTTGTACGAGTATTAGGCATTTAAAGATATTAAATTAGCTTTTTTATTCTTTTTTAAACATTAGCACATTTTCTGAAACATAGTGCATGTCTGCTATGCATGTCAGAGTATTGGGAGGAAACTTGGATCCAGTTCCAATTACTATTTTCAGGTTTGTCTGGCTCTTCAGAATTTTAATATACGTTTATGTGAGGTACTATTATCAGCAAATGCGCCATGGCATGTTCTAAAAGTATTCAATAAATTGCTTCAAGACATTGATGACTGCAGGATAAAACACGAATCATTTTTAAGGAAACATATTTACTGCAACTTTCAGAACAGAACTAGAGGATAAAGACTTGAAAATTGCAGGAGTAATTTAAAAGTATGTTCTGCAAATTGTTAAAAAACAATCAAAGTATTTATGTAGTGTTGTTTTTCTAGGCTATAGAAAATGTAAGTAAAGAAATATTTGTTTCATTATGTTTATATGCTTTAGTAAAGAGGAACTTAAGAACAGTATTTCAAAATCTACAACGCATCATTCTTCAAGAATGAATAATGTTATTCACCTCTGGAAATTGTTCCTAATCTCTTCATCCAATCACTGCAAGCCATGAGCGAGACATATGCTATAGAATAGAAATATTTCATAGAATTTTAGGACGAAATCAAATGCACTATAAATCCACAGAAGAGAAGAAAGTTTGTTATTGTACATGAAGACGGAGGCTTAATGAAATAATCAATAATTTAATATATCATTTATTCTAAAACACTGCCCATTTTATAATAAATAACTTAATTAAACGTGCTGTGATTAATGTATTATATTTAACTTGTAAATAAATCCGGAAGAAAAAATCATATTTGAAAACTTCCGGTCAAGGCCGGGATTCAAACCATAGTTCTTCAGCCTGCTCTCCCGAAGCTCTAACCAACTGAGCTACCGTACCGTACCGTACCTCCTTCACGGAACCACGAACGCCTCTTATCTAATTCTACATATTCTGGAGACCTCGCTAAGTTTTTCTCTACTGTGACAGATCTATTATTTATGAGGCAATTAATAATGCTACGAGTACTTTTGACCCAGGTTTGTAGTTTAACCACCAACTATGTAAGAGGTTAATTTATATATGGAAATAACTATTCTATACACAAGAATTCAATTTTATATTATATATTTTAAAAATAGAAATTTAAATTAGATTGTGTACTAAGAAATGGATGAACATTTCAGGCCTCCGGACTGAAGCATGATGTACGTTTTTAATATATGCGGAGTTAGAAAATCTGAGAAATGACTTTATTAAAGTATAGCGCAGTAAAGTAATAGAATAAAATTATCAAGTTTTATAAACTGTCTAGATATGACTGCTACAGCACATCTTCTTTAACACAAAATAAATTACAGAACCACTCAAAACTTCTATTTCACACATCTTTCGATAAGAAAGTATAAAACACCCTACATTCTTTATCTTCAAGCTACCTGCAAGATCCCTGATGGTATTGCAGCGAGAAGGCACCTTGGTAGATTTTCCGCTGCCGTTATTAATTACTTCTAGCGAACTAAAGGCAGAGAAGAAACTGTTTACGGTTTCCTGCAAGACGCTCATAGTAACCCCGAGAAATTGGGAATGGATAGCGAAGAGGTTAGCTTATGCTTGGAAATGAATCATAAATCCTCGCGAAGTTTGCTTTGAAAGACGGAGCGCCCGTTCCCACAGCTACTCTAATGTATAATAACCTACTTTATTACTCCTGCCATAGATTATCTTCCACTACCCAACAAGGCAGCGATATATCAATATGAAGAATATCTTTTCGTGTTAATTATTGATAAAATATGTGACCGGAAGGAAGACCAGAAAGAGTATAGCACATCATGGAGCTAGGCGTTATCTCGCTAGAGGCTGCCTCGCCAACCGATAACTGTAGTGAGTTATTGCTCTGCAGTACAAAGGCCAAGCAGAGAGCGGAGAGTCTATTGTAATTTTAAAACAAAGCTGAAATGGTAACATGACGTGGAAATGTTAATGCAATGACGTGGCGTTCTTCCTCTGCAGTACGGTGGGAAGAAAGAGAAAAGGAAAAATAAGTTTGTTATTTGCTTAGGCCATATCCTTTGTCATGTACTAGAATAAAGAACAAAATGTTTTCTAATATAACTCAACGTTGTCTGTTTGTTTGTTTATTTATTTATTATTCTATTATTAATTTTTAATTCATTTGTTTATACATACTTTTATTCCAAAAAACCAATATGCTGAATTGTAATTTTTTCACATGCTATTTAAAGTTTTTAAAAAAGAGAGTATACCAATCAATATTAGTAGAATTAATTATAAGTATGCACAAAAATTAAAAAATCTACATTTTTGGCACTCATCCAACTAGAGCAGAAGAAGTCAATATGGTTGTCCGTCTTGACTACAGCATATCAATAATATTCAATTTTACATAGAGAAATGATTATAAATAAACGTACATATTATGCATTGAACTAAGCCCCGATTTATAACAAAATTCACTTTTCTAATGGTGACCTTCAGAAAATATGTAAGTACATGGAAACAATATTCTGAACTATCAAAAAATTATGGGAAGGTTTTATTTTTGCCTTTTTGTGTTTTGCGGTCGGTTTCGCCCATTTCTGCATATTTGCAGTTCTTTTCTTTTTTTCACAATTTTCTGTTAATGTAGAGCTTCATTGGCGGGAATAAGAATAAGCTGTTGCAAAGAATGTTTTGCGAAGTTTTAGTTTTATAAACGAAATGCTCCATGGCTAAAAATATGTTCAGTTTCCTTAGGAAGTGCTTCATAAAATGTTTAAGTGAACTAAGTAGGTATGTAGTATATACTTATAAGAATCAAGTTCAGGGAAAAGATCCAGTTTGGTATTTATATTTATCTTTCACTTTCATCATAATTTTGTTTTAAACAAAAGATATGTTTACATATTTTCATTTATATTTAGTGAAGTCCATAGATTATTGCCAAACCTTTTAAAATAATTTTATTTCATTTTGTCAGTAATTAAAGACAATTACCTGCGTAAAATCAATTGTAAAGCATAAAAGAAACAATCTATAATATTACTGAAGATTGAATTTCCCTAACATCTTTCTCCGTAAAGAAATCGGTAGTTTGGTATTTATATTTATCTTTCACTTTCATCATAATTTTGTTTTAAACAAAAGATATGTTTACATATTTTCATTTATATTTAGTGAAGTCCATAGATTATTGCCAAACCTTTTAAAATAATTTTATTTCATTTTGTCAGTAATTAAAGACAATTACCTGCGTAAAATCAATTGTAAAGCATAAAAGAAACAATCTATAATATTACTGAAGATTGAATTTCCCTAACATCTTTCTCCGTAAAGAAATCGGTTTAGGTTAGGTTAGAGAAATAATGATTTAAGTGCACATTAAAAAAAAACGTTTTCCATAAAATACATTTTAGGCTAAATGTACTCAATAACGGATTCCCCGCCAGGAGTGGCCGAGGTCGTTAAAGGGCGGACTCGTGAGCGGGAAGTCTGGGGTTCGAATCCGGCCAGGACCGTCCTCCCTAACTGAGGGTTTTCGAGGTTTTCCTCAGTCCTCATAAATGGCAAATGCCGGGGAGGTACTTAGGCCTGGAACGGTTCCTTCCTTAAAAAATGAAGCATCAGGTGAGCTTGATGGTATTGGGAAGTATTTTTTAAATTAATGGTGTTTAACGCCCGTTTTTACTACTGAGGCACCACGGGCGGTGAACACTGGTGATACATAAGATGAAATGATATATTGGGAAAGGATTTGGTTTTTTATTGGGAAGCATGACAAGGTATGCTGTCGGTCCCTCAGCACTATTAGAGGGCCACATCTGTCACCCAACCTAATCCCTTCAGATATTTTTCTGAGTATTACGCCAGGGCCAAGTTTTACTCCATCCTGTATCTGCGACTATTCTAGACATTTTTTTTAAAAAAATAATTCTTAATGCTCGTTTTTACAACAGAGGGACCACAGGTGATTCTGGGTATGAAGGTGCGTATCACAACGGCCTTTCAAATCATCACCACACCAGTGACATGCTGAGTCGTATATTGGAAGAAATGTACTGTCGTGTTATCTGCAGAGTAACAAAGGGCGTTAAAACCTTTTTGGGTGTAATATGCATTAAAATAACTTACGTACTTCTATATTAATTGCAATATGTGCAGTGATTTTTTGAAATCCTGAGTTTTATTTTGGAAAAGTCTTTATTTTTGAGATGTTTCGTAGCTTAACTAAATCGAAAGAAAAAGGAAAGACTGTAACATTAAATTATAAACCAATATCTTTTAAGCATTTTCTCTGCATTTTATCTCCAGCTTCAAAATACTATTAACAGTATTATAACATCCCTTGGGCAAAAGATCTTGCGGAAATTAAGAGCGCAAATTAGCATTGGTAACGAAAACGTGTCAATATTATTTTGCTATTTTAACTTGAATTTATTTTGGGAATAAGTGAACACATATTTCCTATCTGTTGTGCCAGGAAAATAAAATTGTTAACAGTGTTGAATTCTTGGAATACATAGCATGAAGTGAAGAGAATTCAAATGTACGCTTTTCTCAACTTTCCTTATAATGCTGAACAATGAATGAAACGAGTGCTAAAACTTGGTATGTATATTTACCTTAACTTAATAAAAACCGTATGTAAAACAGTTTATATACTCACAATATTGATCGTCACATATTAGGATAGTTAAAAAGTTCCACCATTATCATTCTGCCTGGAACGGTTCTGTTCTTTGTGGAAAAGTGCAATCTGGTCAACATATCGAACACTGCCACCTGAATGAGTGCATAACCTACATATCTACATGTTGTCTCTGCATAATGTAGGCCGCAATCAAGCTGACATTCATATGCCTTGCAACGATACTCCTAACGGCCAGATGGAGCCTGGAGTTGAAGCTGATCCATTCAGTTATCTGATAGCCGACGCGCTGGTGGGCTGATTAGCCATTGCTTACGGCCAGCGGGGCTGCAATAGAGTCGGAGCGGGCGAGGCAACGTAAGTCAGTGGGAGAAGTACTAGAGTGAGTCTAAAAAATTATAAACACTTAATATGTATGTACTTATCACTGTCGCACAAGGAGATGCTAGGACTGTATGCCTTCATTTGCCACACATTTTTGGCCTCTGCTTATAAAATTATGTATTACTATTTCTTACTTTATCAATCGTAATACGACTTACCTGTATATTTATTTTTAAATAATCTCCGGAAAACATGAGCGGACTCGGTAAGAACGTACTAATTATAAATAAGCCCCCGTTGTGAAATAGAATAATTTTGCGTAGTATTTGCCGCTTAGTATTTTTAGCAGTCATTACTGTAGAGTGACATATCGGCTCCGGGTTTGGAACCTGTTCAACGTGTTTCAGATCGATTGCTGCAGTTCTGCTCAAGAAACATATCACCTAAAGCATATTATTCTTGATATTCTAAGTAATACATATACATGGATTTATTCTATATACTTCATGTTTCAGTGCACACGAAATATAAAAATTACAAGTGCTCAGGTAGGAAAATCGAGAGAGTTGTAAATTAATATTAATGAAGCTGTCCGGGAAAAATTAATTAAGGCAACCTTTTCTTCATGATCGTTAGACGAATCCTGTCGGCTTTTATTGGACCAGTATTGGTTATTTTGATAATTATATTTTGCATTCCTGCGGAGATATAACTAACTACTATGTTGACCTGATTCTCCGCCATGTGCATTCAAAACTATGCACTAAACTTTCTACAATAGCTTGGTTGTAGCTCATGGTGTTTACTAATTTTGTACAGTTTGATATTCCAACAATATGTAACTGTATGCGCGTGAGAATGAAAATTCCCGGTTGTTGGGCAAGATGCCTAATGGATCTTTAGCGGAAGTTCTGAAGTTTTAGCCAATATCATATGTTTCTTCTGTCAATACTAATTTTCCAAATGTTTGTTCCTTATCATTAGCACTTTTATTGTTCTGAAATGTACGTAATATTTCACGAATTCTTGTAGCAGCTAGAACCTTCGTATTAGTATTTTTATGTATATCCCCTTCAAATTTAACGAAAGGTCTCTATACTCATAAACATTTAATGCTGCATTCTGTGTACTTATGCCTTACTACAGGAGTGAATTACATAGACTATGACAGAAATAGCCGTAAGACTTGCCGGTACCGAGAAACCTCGCGCCCGTTTCTCACATGATTGGGCCTAAAATAATTTGTCATATGTATTTGAAATAGAAGAATGGGGGAATGTTAGGCAAATTCACTGATTTCTGGAAAATTGTTCTCCTAATAGCAAAATACATGAAATTGCAGTCATGTTCCAAATAATGATAGCGGAATACTGCGAGGAAAATATGTTGACACTATAAGCAGACGGTATGCGCATCCACCCGTTAAACAATGTGTCCCCAGTGTATTGGGCAGCAGAAATGGCGGGGCCGAGGGTTATTGGCAAGAGTTCAATATAGCAACGAGGAAGTTTAAATAATAAAATGTAAGTTGGGCAGTTAAAATATCTGATATCATCCCACAAGAAATTGAGGGAAATTCTCCAATCTAATGCATTAAATTATATTAAACTGGGGTAAAGTGTTACAAATTCTTGATTTAAACAGAAATGAGATATTTAGGCTGGGTTAGTTTAGATTGGCAAATGGAAGGTTCAGAAATTGCAGATAGAAAGATATACCCATTTTGTGGTTTATATGAATAATGGGTACATATTTTGGTCCGAGAGAACTTTCTTAACATTTTGTAATATCTAACGGGAAGCGTACGGTATGCTGAGACATATTTGCAGACATAAGAAATGGAAATCTATGGACACTTTCCAACAGAGTTAGACTTGGGCAAATATATTTCATAGATATTACATGCTTTTATTTATTTAATTATTCAACATTTAATGCATTTGTATCCCAATTTATATAATAACTTCTCAATATTTCAGTATTTCAGGGAACAACACACATTGATGTTTCATGCAAGGTACTAATAATACAGTAGAGTCACAGATTGGACTCAATTGCGCTAATTGCATTTAATGAAAAAAACTAAATTAGTAATGAAAATAGTTTCTATATATCACAACTCTGATAGTTGTTATGAACAAAATCTGAAAAATCAATCGGAGTACCGACAGAGAAATCTCCGGGAAAAATAACCTTTAACTCATGAGATTCATCTGGAAAGGTCTTGTCTAAAACTATTCGGGTACAAGTGTTTTTTCCTTATTGATTATCTGAAATATGAAACAAGGATAAACGTAAAACTTTATAAGATGGCGCTAGATATTTATAACAAATTATCGAATAAACAACGCCATTTAATTTATGCTTTGTCGACTTGGGAAAACCTTCGATGTGGTCAGATCATAAAAAGTAATAGAACTTCTAAAAAAACTGCTAAAATTAAAATATTGCGAGCTTGTAGGCTTTGAAATACATATAAAAATAAAACCTTCTGATGACACGCAATGCTCTGAAGAAATAAGATAAGAATCGCTTAGTTCGCTATTACACATAAGTATGAAACCCTCAACATGTTATCTGAGGGAAACATGAATATAAATATTCATATTGTCCTATGTGGACGATGTTTCATACGACTGGGAATAAACACGATTTTCAATATATGATAATGTTCTGTCGATATTTACAATGCTTAAATTTCAATTGTTGGCATAATTAAATGCGCGGTAATAAAATTAAGGTTTGAACGATTTGTTCCCAAGGCTAAGAATTTTACGCTTGCAGGTTTAACTTTTGCTAGCATTATTCAGTATCCAAGAGGCGTGATTAACGGACTGTGTAAAGATGGTTCGCCAAGTTCCAGGAAGGCAACGAAATCCTCGAAGATGGACAGCGGGAAGGAATATCAACAGCAAATAGACAGCGGGGCTTCCTTAGCGACCATTAAGGTGAATAAACGCGGTTATTTTTTTCTCTTTCTTTTTTTACCCCCCCCCCTTTTTACTTATTTATGTTTTTAAAATTTTGGTTTAATTTTAATGTTCGAACTCAAGTAAAAACTGTCCAAAACAGGAACAACGCTTACCACTGAGCAACTGAGGAACAACAAAATACTGGAAATAGTAAATACCGAGGTTCAATGTAGTCCTCGGAGACATTCAGGGCACTAGAGATCTCGGCCTGCCCCCTCCGCCACCTTGATGCAGCAGTACCACATTCCAAACTATGCAGTATGGTATCTGGAAGTAAGCATTTATCACAATTGAGAGAAAGTTTCATGCTAATGCGGTGCAGGCGCTCATTTGTTGGTACTACGCATCCCGTTGGTAAGTATTGAATGCAGAATGTCGAATGTTTGACCAGATTCGGAATGAGTTGTGCACTGGTTTGGAGAACTGCCTTAGGATTGGAAATTGAAATAACAAAGCAGGATATAGGCCTCTGGTCTTTGGTTGTTCGCCATGCAATTGACAGGGCAACATGATATTATTTGCGGGAGCCTGAATCGGCAAACTTCGAATATCTGGTGGGTTCTGGAGGTGGTGTTCGATAGCCATTGGATGAAAAACCTTTTTTTTTTTATCCTAAGCCCTCTCCGACCTCTCGGTCATAAGTCGACGAGCAACCCAGTACAAAGAAGAACGATAAAAATTAATAACCAAAGGCATTGTCAATAACATGCAAAGAAAAACAGTTGAGAACGGTAGGGCGAATGCTGAGGTGCTCTGCAGTCATGAATACGCCATGGTCACAAAGAGGACGTACATCTGTTTCAGTCAGTCCAATTCTATACAGGCGACTCTGTAAGTAGTCATAACCCGTTTCCAGACTAAAATAGGCCACGCCAACTGATCTAGGTAGAGATTAGGAATTATTTTCCACAGAAAGAAAGGCCAGAGTTTCCTAAATGTCTCCTGGTCCGGAGAAATAGATAATAAGCTTTCACCTGTGGATCAATGGCATTGAGACTTCCTTCAGAGGCTGTAAGTGTGAACTAGTTTCTAGGAACTCGTAATAAGAAACCTTCCCAAAAAACCATCCTGTAACTGATTTCAACTTAACATCAACGGTGGAGTATAACGACAGAACCTGCCTTACAAACTATACCTATGGACAATGAAAATATATTAATAAAATAAACTTCCCATAACAAATCTATACGTGTTATGAAAAAACTGAAATTATTTTCGAAATCAGCAGGCCGTTTTCCATATAAATTGTTTATTTTCACCAAGACAGCAAAATAATCTCAGTCAATGTAATTAATATTGCCAACAATGACAACTCTGCACGACACATACATTTCATATGTTCACAATACCAACGTCAGAGATCACAAAATACAATCTACCAAATCTTCAAGAAGTCCTCAAAACTCATCTCACAACAAAACTTTCTTCAAATTCTTAAAACAAATAAATTTTAATAAAGTAGAATGTAACATATGATGAATTTCTTGTAATAATATTATATTAATGTTAAGTATATAATATTGTAAATTCCGTAATTAACATATTGTCGCGGTATACTACCAATGCTGCCTCAGTAGTAAAAACGAGCGTTAAACACTATTAAAAATGTAAGTTAAAGAGACATAAAATAAATAAATAAGAAAAAATCACTAAAATCAACATTAACATGAATTTAATTTATTATTATTGTTCAATTATTCCAGAATACTAAAAATAGCTCATGAATCTTATTTTAATGTTATTCAATAATTACATGGTAAAATATTGCAACAATCGCTTCGCTCGTTTCTTAAACATTTATTTACTTCATGCTATAAATCATAAACTATATTATTGTCTACTATTAATCAATGCTGATTTATTACATTGAGGTAAGTTACTTTTCGGATTACATAAAAATTAAATCATGACAAAACAGAACATGTTACTTTATGTTTGCAATTATCTGCGTTAATGTATAAACTATAAATTATAGAGCATAAACATTATTTTTAATGTTAATATAAAACTTGAAGAGAGCTCTTAACATGCAGTTCGCTCTTAGGGTCTTCCAAAGGTTTTTTTAACGGTATGCACATTACATGAATCTGTTACGTTTTGTGCCTGAAGGCTGCTGTCCGTTTTAATTTTTAGCTATCTGGGCATGCGATATGAAATTGTATGCAGTCCTTTGAACACACGGTCGATAAAACTGTACGCGTTGAATTTTTATCTCCCTCACCACAAGAAGCAATGTCCACGAGATGCATATCTCTTCCATTGTCAATTCCCTCCGAATCTGATAACTTTAGAATTTACTGCTGTGAATTTGCAAATCCTATCTTCATTGTCTCATTCAGCTCAATTCCAGCTAATGTCTCTTGGTTTCGAAATCAAATTTACGGCCATGCAATTAACTTTTTCTGTGCGTTCAGCATTTTATTGAGTCATAAAAATAGAAGACTTACGATTCGCTTGCGTTTAAATCAGCATACTTGGCACTTGCAGTCGCAGCCAAACCGCTAGGTTACGTAAGATAAAGCTTTCCTATGTGATCTATTATTACACTCCTGCCATGTTTCATGGACTTTAGTCATTTAGACAAATTAAAAAGCATGGCTAACCGCAAAGAGTTGAGCAGAAGTATTAGTTGTCCTCAGGAGGGTAAAGTCCGGTTGCCCCGCCATTGAACAGAGGCTTGACCAAGAACAAAAGCCACGCGTCAATTTTGTGCAAAAAACGATGATAGCGCTTCTAATGGCCGGGGTTATACGATAGTAACAGCGTTTATGTTGAAACCATATTATCCCTATCACCTGCTAATTTTAATAATGACACTGGTTAAGACGCGCACTCATATGCGAGAGCTCTTGGGATTCGATTCCCGTCAGGAACGATCAACCTGATTGAGATTTTTCCAGGTTTTTTTTCACTGCTCATAAATGGAAAATGTAGAGGAGGTACTTAAGCATAGAACGCTTCCTTGCTTAAAATAAACCATTTGCTAAATTATCATTTATATTCGTGATTTCTCTACGTTATTTAACGTTGTGATGGGCGTTAAACACTGTTTTAAATTTTTTTATAATATATGAGTAGTTTAAAATTTCAGGCTGTATAGCCGATAGAATAGATGCTATTTATAAATGTAATACTTTCAATTGGCAAAGAAATTTCAGAAACTGTTTTTCCTAATAAACAAATTGTGTAAGTTTTAGTTGACATACTTTTATTGAACTTTATTTAGGAAGATACAAAATGAGTGGTGAACTTTTGTTCTCTTCATAATATGTTTGGAATGAAATACTCGTAAATATAAACCTTTGTCAGAAATGTTTATATAAGCTTAAGTATCGAAACTCGAGGATTTTAACGTTACAGTTAACAATTTATTTTCTAATAAAATAGTCAACTTTTACAGTAAACGTGGAGATATTTATTTTCTAAACTAGAAGCGAATAAGGAAGAAACTGTGTGGCATCGATTGGGAACAAATTGTTTTATACAGAAACAATTCTTTAGATGCATGTGAAATGTTGACTTCTCAATTGACACAGTGTATTAATAAATGTTATCAAAAATAAGAATTAAGATGATCGACAAATCCGTTTTTACAGGATATAAAGTTACATTACTACTAAGTTAATTACATTCAAAAATACATAGCTCAGGTTGCATAATATAACCAAATATGGCACAGTAATAGATATAGAAAAAATACAAAGAAGAAAAAAGCTGTGTAGGTAAGACATTTATAAAACAAAAACATGTTATAATGGTTTTCAATACAAAACTTACAAAATAAATGTAAAATTTCATGGAAAACAATAAACTCTGAAATCAGAAAGCAACAAAGAGATTATGATACTCCTATAACAACAAACGAGTTTAATGCTTTTTTTGTAAATAGGGCAAAAAACCTATGGAATAGATGTGAAGAGAATAGGCATAATACGAATGATAATTCTTACATTTTGTTTTAAAATAATGTATGTTGTATCATAAACTTATAAGGGAAAATTAATTTAAGTTTAAATATGTTGGTCAGAAATAACATTTTAAAACAATAAGAAATATAAAGAACTCTAAGAGTGAAGAATGTTTTTATAGCTTTAAAATATAAAGTTGAAAAATATTATTGATATAACACTAATTTATATGACATCTTCTACTAATTTAATTATTTATAAAGAGCTATGCCCTGATAATCTAAAACTTGTTATAACTATTCCTGTGTATAAAAAGGGTGAAAATAGTAAACTTAAGTAATTATTGCCCTGTCTCTCTTGTTCCAAAAATCTCAAAAGTAATAGGACACTGCATTAAAGAACAATTGTTGTCTCATTTCTATGAAAGTAACATGTTAATAACATATAATCCGAAATATGGCTTTTGAGTAGGGCGATCAACAGGTATAGCAGCGGAATCTTTAGTTTTGTAATAATAGAGGGCTCCAAATCTGCTATGTTTATGGTACACTATTTGACTTAAGTAAACATTTGACAAAGTTCCACACGATATTTTAATTTCCATATTTAAATTTTGGAAAAGGAATTATAGCCCACACGTTGGTCGACAATTTTGGAACGGGTATTTATTGTGTGGGTGGTTGTGATTATTTAGTAACTTAATTGGGCAGTTGGATGCTCTTCTTGTCTTGCCTCGGCTCTCAGAGTCATGAGTTCGATGCTTCCTAACTCTCTGGTTTCCATGGAGAGGAAAGGGATCTCAGGGTAATTTTGGACTGTTTTTAATGACTTAAAGTCATTAGGGAGGGAAGGAGATTGTTCACTGTAATAATGAAGTTCGGCACTGGTTGAACATTTAATTTATTTGACAACTTGGAAGGTTCTGGAACATGCTACGCTTCGGCGGATTATAGCTCGCTCTATTCACTCGCGCATTTACACGATGGTGATTATTATTGCTATTAAGTTGCGCTACCTGACTGACTCTTACTGATCGAACGATTTACTTTGACTCTTCGCGACGGTTTTAAC
Source organism: Metallyticus violacea (assembly GCA_030762175.1). NCBI lineage: Eukaryota > Metazoa > Arthropoda > Insecta > Mantodea > Metallyticidae > Metallyticus > Metallyticus violacea. The sequence goes on from CM060832.1 coordinate 107,214,402, forward strand.
TACTCTGCTATGACACGGAATATTGCAGATACAGACTGATTGTCACTCTTTCTGCTATTGTTACTGCTGTTACTTCTATTGCTCTGACGCGACTCTTACTATCTCTGTGTGGACCGCTTCCTCTCGAGAATGCCCAAAAACTTAATTTCTCGTAGTTAATATTAAATCTCTAAGGCCAACTTGCTCCTTCCACACGAACATTTAATTCCTTTAAATATTATTGAATTTCGTTCCTTCTAGAATATTATTGGATCAAAATAGCGCCTGATCTATTATATGTTTACTTTAATTCGTCGGATTTTTAAACCTGTTGACTGGTTGAAGATTCTCGGTTTTTACCAGGAAATATTTCTTATTCCCACGCTTAGGAAAAAGTACATCTACCTTCACTAGATTCTAGTGATTAAACACGTTCTAGCCATTTATACGGCTTGGTTTCTACCAAAACGCGTGTCTCTATAGGCGGTGTTTTCTTTTGACGGCAAGTACCGTGTTCAATTGAATGCCTATTCCTAACCGTTTAAGCGACCTATGGTGCCTGGGACCGGCGAGTGTCCGAGGGTTTGACAAAGGGTAATTAATGTTTAACAAAAGACCCTCTTCCCAGGTAAATGTCCTGACTTTTCTTCCGACAAAGAGCAGTATTTCCTTTCCCTTTATAAAAACATAACAAACAGGTGGTATTACTGAAAGATAACTTGAATATCCCTTACTAATCAAAAAGACACATCTACATACATACACTAATACATATAATATTGGGGTCCTCCTTTTAATAATAATATTAATACCCTTGATTACCTGAAACAAGATACAATTTTTATTGTAGTAGTCATCAGAAGCAGAAGTCTCAAAAAGGAAATTTTGAGACATTTCCTGCTTCAATTTTATAACATTAATGATACTGATCTAACTTAATTAGTAGTTATCTTCATAATATATATATATATATATATATATATATATATATATATTTAATGGTATGCATAGAGAACCAGAATTCTAATACATTTAAAATTGTTAGCGTTGAACCAGAAGAATCTGAACTTGAACCTCTTCTTGATATATCTAAATTATTTACCTAATAATTTAACTGGTCAGTACTCTATTAGATGATACTGCTGTTATTTCTGTAACCATGGAACGTTATAATTAAATAAACAAAAATAAAATATATGAAATGAAGCTACACATTAATTATATAACAATCTTATTCTATACCAAAATAAAACGGAAACAATTTTTCTCTTAAACATCCATCTTTAGAAGTTTATACTAAAATATCTGCTTATTATTAGCAATACATATTGCAGTGGAATGCACATACAAAAGATCTCAGCAAAAAATTATCCGGAGAAAAATTTCTCCTTAGGAAATATAAAAGATTTGTTAGTGAAAAGCAAATTATAGCAACTAATTATGCATTTTATACTTATCTTTTATATGGAATCTTAATATAGTCATACTTTGTTTTTATTTGGAATATTATTATGAGGCACTGGAACATGAGCTAATATAGTGTTTAAGTGGCAGAAGAAAACTATAACGAGTACTATAGCACAGTATAGCACAAAAATTTATGACTTTGCCTGCATTATATATTTATTACTCTTTACTAAATATAAAAGAAAAGGTATTATTTTTTACAATATGTAATCTGATTCATTACTAGATACATAAATGATTTTGATTTTCCTTACGGCAGACTCGTTCCGACACTAAACAGTATTGGAATTAAACTGTTTAATTAACTGCTATTGGTGATTAGAAATCTAGAAATGAATAATTCTATAAATTATTTTAAACAAGAATTTTATATTATTAATGAATTTAAAGAAAATTTAACAATATAGAACGCTGAATCTGATAAATAGTGTTATTCATGTTCAGTTCACATTTGCATTACACTTTTGTTAAGTTAAAACTGACGGCAAGCACTGGATAATATTAATATTTTACTGTATTTAATTGTGCTTTGCCATTAAACTTTTGCATTACTTACTTTTATGGAAATATATAATGTACTCTTATAGAATATTATGTGATTCTATATTGCTCTATTATATTACACGTTTATTAGTTATAACTATTTTACTGTAAATGAAAGTACCTTCCCGACCATACCCAGAGTGCTTTTCCGAGCACGATTCCTAAATCAGACTCGAAGCGCAAGCATCAATGGCAGGGTGCAACATAAAATTTAAAGAAAACATTGCGCTTGCCCCAGTTTCAAAATGCCTAGTATGTTAATACGAGATATTTATACAGCGATTTCGTTTTAAAACTTCCCAGGATGAACAATATAAATTTAATTCGATAAAAAAGCATCAATTGAGCAGAAAGTTTAAAACGAATATTGATTACTTTTAGGTTTCAGCTCCTCACTCACTTAGTAGGACACATCAGCTTTATCCGAATCCAAAACATAAGGTCCTCCGTTTTTTCTTGACAGTTGGAAACAGGAAAAAGTCTTAGGGAGCCTGGCATGGGCCGTATGGTGGGTGGTTCAGAACTGTCACTGCCATTTTGTGCTGAAATTTCATTGCTTTCAAAGCGGTGTGCATAGAGAAGTTATAGTATCGGTGAATCAGCGGTCTTCGAACTCAAACTTCAGTATTCTATTTGTTAGTGTTCAGAAAACCTTGGTGAGGCAAACGTAGAGTAGAAGTTGGCAGAGCGACTGCTTTTTTCCCCTTCCTGGAATGGAAAGTTGCAATAAAAGCATTTACTGAAAAAAAAAATAGGAACCATCTACCACCTTCCAACCTACAGTTCGATGTTGCTTAATTTGCAATGGAGGGGTCGTTATTTAGGAAAATCCAGATCGCCGACTGCCTCTGGGTCGTATTGGTAAATGCAGGTTCCTTCGTCTGTAAAAACAAAGCCGACACGTGGGAGCTGCAACTGTCGAAACAATGAACTATTTCATAACATATGAATTCACCTTTGTGTTTTTGTTTTTCTGTGAAGTTATGGGGAAGCCAACAACAAAACTTCCTCACACAAATTTATTTGTGCAGGATTTCTCAGACGAACGAATGTTTACAGACTACCTGTAAGCCACTGCTAGATAGTTCTTCACCATGGTTTCTACACGAGCAATGTATTGTTCTGTGATTACTGTTGCTGGACGCCTTATTTGCTTCTGTTCTTTCGTCTTTTTCGTCATACCGCGTTTAAATTCTACAAACTGGTTATAGATTTTTGTATGTTAAAGACCAGAATATGGGAAAAGCTTCCTGTAATTTTTACAGACCTTTTTATTGACTTTGGCCGCATTTATAATCGTCAAAACTCATGACAAGAAAATGTTCCCCATCAGAACATTAAGATATAGTTTAACTGCAATTAAGCTGCAGATGCCCCGCGCTAACTTCCTCTATTGTCACTTTAAAGACGCGCCTTTTCTAGAGCTGCGAATAGGAAGGTTTTATCTCTAATAGTTTCTACAAATCATACCGATCCCAATAAAACTACAAAGTAGTTGAGCAAATAATTTAATAGATGTGTTTTGATTATACATTTTTCCAAAATGGCCTATGCTCTACAAGAAATAACCGAATATAAGTGAATTAGTAAGGAGTTTAGAAAAAGGTTATTCTTGAAGAATGAATGAGCTAATTAAGTCACTTATGTCCCATTCAGGGCTAGGGCCTCCGCAAGCGGGAGGTTAATTGATTTCTCATATGGTGAGCTAGTCCATATGAGCTATTGACCCTATGAGTTTGTTAAGTCTATAATGTTTGTTGTTTCATAAGTTTAACTCCAATTTAACTAAACTGTTCAAATGCTGAGTCTATTAAGTTTTTGTATTATAAGTTTGTCACTTTTACTATTGGCTTCGGTTGTTTTCTTCTTCGTGCAGTTCTGTTCCTAATCTCTTCCAGGTACTTCGGTTACGTGCTACGCTGGTCCAGTGTGGCTTACTGCTTTCCTGGAGTCCGCCCACCTCGTCTCCCGCTTCTTCTTGTACCGATACGTGGATTCCATGTGGTAGCTGTATGTCCCCATCTGCTGCTCGGTAGTCTTGCTACATGTCCGCCCCATTTCCACTTCAGGCTGCTTACACGTTGAGCAACGTCGTTTAGTCCCGACATCTTTCTTAATTCCACAGATGATATTTCATCCATGAGGGGTATCCCTGGTACTTTCCGCTCCATTTTACGTTGGCACATTATAATAGTATTCGTTTGAGTTTCTGTTAGGCTCCAAGTTTGGCATCTCTATGATAGTGTTAGGAATATGCACGAGTCCAGCACGTCTAAACTCAAGTTTCGGCTCAAAGTATTGTCCATCAACATGAATTTCATGCTCTCAATGCCGAGGAAATTTTACTGTTGATTTCTTTGTCCATATGAAATTGAATCCAACTATTTGTCCTAAATAGATATACTCTGTTACGTATTTTAGTTTTGTTGTGTTGATTCTAACGGGTATTATTTCGCTCTTTGTCATTATCTGTGTTTTCTCCATGTTCTTAGATACACCGGCAGTTTTACTGTGCTTGTTTAGATCCTATAGCATTCTTTGAAATATATGTTGACCTGGCAAACAGGACTATACATTCTGCAAATCTTAGATTCGTGAGTTTATGTCCATTTAGGTTTATTCCAAATCTGTTTTCCCATTTTATTTTGCGAAATATTTCCTCTAATATGCTTGTGAAAAGTTCTCGGGAGATTGGGTCGCCTTGCCGAATTACTCTCTCTGCCTAGTTTGAAGGGTTGCCATTTCTTAACTGTTGCTACCTTCGCACATGATTCGCTGTACAGTTTGACCAGTAGCCTTATACATTTTTTTCAACTCCTTGTCTTGATAGTGCCGTATCATACCTTGGAGTTCTACAAAGTCAAAGGGTTTGATATAGCGAACAAAGGCAATATGGATTAAATTCTCTCTTCTCTGATCTGTTTAATTGTTTGCAGGGGATCCACCATACAGGCTATTCTTATGCAATACTAATAAGTGTAATTTTTAACAACTGTTTTTCTTTGACAAAAATAACAGATTAATTTTTTCGTCAAAGTCAAATAAAGAAAGGAATAGTTCAGATAGCCAATCAACTATAGAAAACAAAATATGTAATAAAAATTACTTTTCATTTAAAATTTAATCATCAAGGGATGTAATTTTGAATTTCATAGTTGGGATAATTGGCATGAGATGTTGAAACTAAAATGTAATCAACATGGATTTGAACATTCTCCTCAATATCTAAATTTACGTGCCTTCCATTAAATTTAAGTTATTTTAAATACAAAGTTAATCTGACTGGGAAGGTTTGAAATGGATGTCCTGTATATTATTATTATTTACTTATATGAATATTTTAATGATAAATTTAACTTAAATTTTATAATGTTAACTTTATTTTTTACAGCAACTATTATTGGCAGATTGAAGAGAGGAACGGTATTAAGTTTACCTATTACTTAAGCCCAACTTTAAGGAAAAAATTAAACAGGAGGAAAATAGGTGATACAGCATAGCATTTAAAGAGAATACATTTCAGTACAGATAAAACTTATTAACTCTATAAAAACATTAATGGAGGAAAAATGTCTTTGATTAGTAATTCATCTGATAATTAATATTAACTTTAAATCCTGACGTTCAAATGATGCCAATATTTAAGCATCCTTATTTAAAGAGAACCTTCAAAAGACGCCAACTTTTCAGAGTGAACAAAATAGAGGACAAATATAAAAATAAATGCTTTGAAAGCAATTATTAAATGCAAAGAAGAAAATTTATATTATAAGAAATTGCTTGCATAGCTACTGAGAGCAGTCTTCTGCGGAAATATGAAATCTAGTCGAGAAAACATCTTATAGCCTAAGGAGACAATAACTTTATTTTAAATCAATATAAGCTAGAACTTCAGAAATGGCTAGGAGCTTGCAATATGGAATATGACAAGAATTTTTCTCTTGCATTTTATTAGTTCTCCTTCAGCCTACCGCTTCTTATAAAAAACATGTAAGAGAATTCTTTAAGAAGAAAGTTATAAAATTTGAATGCCAGACATGGTATAAATTATCATGGACTTGCTTAAGATGCAATAAAACATTTCTATTGAGAGTAAGACTATGTCTATTGTAATTATTGGCCTACTTATTAAATTGAACAGCTAATACCCTCCTCTCATTCCCCTACGCAATTGCAGTTTGTAAGTTCTAGTAATGTAATTCAAATTCCCCAGTGGGTGTATTTATCACGCCAACTTTAGAGTTTCGTGCTAAATTTTAGGAGTAACATTTCCATCGGGAATTGCAAATTTTATATTGATGAATAATTTTGAAGTCAAAGCTTTTTCATTGGCAAGAAGCTGAGACCAAAAATGTTTAACAGAGAAGCTTGATGAAATAAACTATCGATTAAACACTTCTTCTCGAAAGTCTTTATCGCGAATAGCCCTGCAAATTGTGCGTATCTATCATATGTGCATATGAAGTCACTCAGTTTTGCACTTTCATTCATGTGAAATTACTGCTTCAGCTGAAATGAAGTTCGTGGAGACTCAAATAAAACATCCTTATGGCAGTTTACAATATTCCCAAGAGTGAATGGCGGCTTGTGCTTCAGAATCTCTTCAAAAATATTCAGGCATATATCAGGCAGGCACTAAGCATCTTCTACTATGATGACGGTTGCAACGTTCATACTAATTATCACTAAATATAACGAAAGAAAGAAAGAAAGAAAGGAAAAAAAAACGTGCGCTATAAGTTCCGACAGCAAATCATGGATTTCCTTTGCAGAAGGCGAGGCCATTACGCAGTAACTTCCCTTTGGCAAAATCTGATTACATAGCGGAATGAGGACTTTAGTTTAAATTTAGAGGTGGTCTTCTTAAGGTAATCAGGCAGTGTAAATCCAGCACATAATGCAACAGTATACATTTTACACTGTATCTCAGAAATATTTAAAGATATAAATTTGAAATTTTTGAAATATATTAAGAAAACTTAGCTAAATATGTTTTGTAAAATTTAATTCATTAATGATGGAAATAAATTTTTTTAATATGTTTAAATCAAAATAAAGTCTTGTTAAAAACTGAAAATACTGTGACATAATCATGCATTTTTCTTATAAACTATTGGTTGTGTTGGGATTATTTTTTTACTTAAACTGCAGAAAACATGCTATTCTGGGAAATAGAATAACACGTCTATGCTAGTTGCTTGGAAGGAAATTAATTTTCAAATTTTGATAAAATATAGAAATGTATTTAATATTTTGTAGGTATTGATTTTTATCAACTATTAGTGGGTGATATTTAAATACTTTAGTTGACACTTTACATTTGCATATTTTATATGTGTGCAAATTTTCAACAACAGTGGTTCAGTCAAACCTGAGAAAAATAACGCACATAGATGTCAAATTTTCAAGTTAACGGGAAATAAGATTTATCTTTGTTTAAAAACCTCTTATGTGCATTACAAAATTAAATTTTACATAGAATCTTTATTTCAGTATTCTTAATATCTCATAAAATTCCATAACTTTATAACTTTCTGAGATATAGTGCAAAATGAATACTGCTGCATTATTTGCTAGATTATCACTTCCTGGTTACCTGAAGAGACTTCCAGATTTGAATCTTGAGATAACAAATAAATCTCAGTGACTGTGTTTGCTAATCAGCCCTAGTTGTCTTAATAAAGGATAATGTAGAAGAATTTTGGGGTACTTTTAAGTCATAATGGCATTTTGAATAAGAATTTGAATTGTTTAGAAAATAAAAGAAATTTTCTGTCCCAAAACTTGTGGTTAATGACTGAGACTAATAGCACGAAGATGCAAAAAAGCAAGTAAATTCATCACATACATCACTGTGTTTAGTTTTTATCTTTTATGCATCACACTTTTTGGATTGGAAACAACTACAAGTAAATGTTTAGTATTTAGAGAGAAGTATGATATATTATGAAAAACCTTTCTGGCCTATACTTGTTTTCATTCACATTTGAATATGTTGATTCTCTCAGTACACGCCAATGTAAGTGTTTAGCTTTAAAAGTTCCTCACACGAGAGGAAAAAATAGATTTCCGTAGCGATCTGATACAGACAGATTTCTAATTCTGCGCAAGCGTTTGTAGCGTATCCCTAACTATCGAACATCAGAAAGGCCATTTGTTGCAATTTGTGTCTTGTATTGTGTTTGTAGCTCTTATCTACGTAGTTATAATTCTTTGCTTGCTGTTATTAGTTGTTGGTTCGTTATATTGTTATTGGTCATTTTTTTCACTTTCTTTGATATTTAAATTATGTCGCTTAAGGACCACAATCGTGCTTAGTGGTAACATAGAATGCTTAGTAGAAGAATAATCATTTTCTGTAACGAAGAGATCGCTAATAATGTTTTCCTGATTCTACTAAAGAAAGTGGCAAAATATCGGAAAGGTCCACCATGCACAACAAAAACATATGAAAAAGTCAAGAAACAGAAACATTTACAACAAAATTATGTTAACATAAGCCTATAAATTCATATAATTTACAATAAGTTTATTTTGATGTAAGTATCGTCCTTCCTTCCAAGTCCACTGAGCAGCGCTGGTGTAGCAGCATAAACCTAAGGTGCACAATTTTACTACTGCTACTGATACTGTGAATATAGATAACAAACATATAGAGTTCTAATAACTAGAATTCATTCTCATACTTCGTTTCATAGAAATGCACGTGACCAGAGATAACATTTCACATGGTGCATACAAATAGCAAATCCTAAGAGCAAGAGGTTTCTAATGCCCCTTCTTCTCGCCGATTGCATTTAGAACGTTTCGTTCCACGGGAAGATTTAGGTATAGAGATGCAAATACAGTTACAGATTCAGTTAGAAATAAACCAGTTAATGAGAGATTCAGAACGGAGTAACTGTGAATTAGATATGAGCAGCTGTCAGTATTTTGTGCAGAGAAAACAATTCACACTTAGATCATACATAACCTTCAAGACCAAAAAATACATTTTTAAACGTTTTTGTTCGTAAAATCGATATTAGTCAGCTGCATGTCTGTGAAGTAATATTTTCTATAATCTCATCCCTTTCTTCTGAAAATGTCCCCATTGCTGATGTAGGCACAAATCACTGGACAAGGCTGAAGTACCGAAACACATAACAATCTAAATCCAAATCAAATATCGTCGTCGGCAGAAACCTTTCCAATGCCCAAGCTACCATCAGCCCATCTGCACTGGCGCTTTCGACTATGCAACAGAGTAAAGCGACATTGAATGGAGGAGCGGAAAATTCATGTAAAAGAAAATAAAGGAAAAAATTCATCCCAGCATTCACCTATATGACTAAGTAAAACTACGGAAAAAAAAAAAAATCCCAGATCAAAATGACCGAACCTAAGGGATTTGAACCTAGGTCCTCCTGAATTCGAGACATAAGCATTATCACCTGAACTTGACCTTTTTTGCTTATCACAACACTTTGACTGTGATTCAGTAAATCTTATCATTAAAGCAATTACTCTGATGTAATGCGGGAATATATAACTTTGGAACTGTGCAGGCAGGTTACAGAAAGAAGTTTGCATACCATGATCAACTGCAAATGGTCATCGAGGAAAATTTTCTTCTTGGTGATGTTTTAAATAGGAACGTTTATTATGCTGATTGTTCATCTGAAAACAGATATAGTAGTCGGCTCTAGAGGAAAAAAATATTTTTGAAGAAGAAGATGAGGATGACAATAATACATAAAAGTGAACGTAAAACCTGCAGGCGAAGATGTCTACATGAGAACTTGTAAGCACTTTATTAGCATTTCTCGACACCGTAACTCACTAGTGTTCAACTTAAATTTGGGTAACGCCTTTTCGAGTCAATTTGGTTTGGGACAGGAGTAAACCCAGCAACATCTACTGTGGGGGGGGGGGGGGGCACGCTACGGACATTTCCCTCTGGGGTTGCGGTGCATGTATGTGGGTAGAGGTCTCCTTGCGGTCAGAGTATGCCATTTAGTTCAGTTGACCGAGCGTCACCGCAGTGCCTAATCCTCCCTTCTAGAGGAAATGTGTTTAGTCTCAAGAAGAAACCAATGCAGTTTGTCTTCTTAATATTAGGGACATGTTAAGACGAAAACGTACAATTATTACTTTGGCGAAAATCGCACGAAGTAGTACATTTACATTTGACGAAGTATTTGCAAAATCATCAACCGTCTTCAACACAAGCTCCCTGCTGTCTCTATGAAAAAGTACAAATCGATTTCACGATAAATATTTTTAAGGTAGCATAACTGGTATATGGATGGAAGTACCTACTAGCACTTACATTAACAAGGGAATCTCATGCAGAGGAAAGTTATTTCCACTTGTGAAATTATGCGCATATAAAGGAAAGGGCACCAGCAATAATGTAAGAGTTCAAAGTTTTATGCCCGAACTTGAAAGGGTGCGTGAAATATGATGATGCAACGTTACAACAACGAATGTATTGACAAGTACATGCATAATATAACTTCTGATCACAAAGGACAAATGTGCAATGATAATAACACAACGAGTGGCTATAGTATGGCTGCAGTCACCCTCAACAGAACTGTTTAGGTGTTTGGAATGAATCCGGTTCTTTATCAATGTATTCCTCTTTGTAAAAACCATACTTGCTAATGATGTTAAAAACGTCAGAAGATTATGGAAAAAACGCCAAATAGATTAAAAACAGAAATCAATCTGAATAATAAGTATACATTTAATTTCCATCTGCTAAAAGAGGAAAATATCTATTTCTCTATCAAAAGCTGATGGGTAAGTGTATAAATTCTAACAAAACAACAAAATGATCAATAAAACTGTTTTTTTTGTAAAATAATGAATTATAAAAGCCGAAACAGAGGTTCTTAAAAATGGAAAATGATATATACCAATAGAGGTCTAAAAGTATGAAATGCAGATATAAAACGAGTGATTGGGTACAAGAAAAAATTTATTATTTGCAACAAGCTCAGTGTGTTAGCGACAGAAAAGATATTGAAATGGTGAGATCGATTTTCTAGGATCGCAAATTATATCGATATAAGATCCACAAGATATAAATTGAGAGTTTTTGAGGGGAAAAAAAAAACAACCTAATATACATAATTAACTTCCTAAAATTCAAATAATTAAAGTTGTAACATAGATAAATTCAAGGTGTAAGCATTATTTTACTGTACAAATGAAAAAAGTTAACTATAAGGCTTAAAAAATAAAGAAAATTAATTAACATTTCACCTACAAACAATAACAGAGCTTTCCAGTTTACCCAAATTTTAGCAATTTAATCTAAAGAGATTAAAATTTTAATTAGGCAACAAGAGTTATCTTAAAATGTTCTTCGAACTTAAATTTGATTTTTAAAAGAATTAAGAGAAACAAAGCAAACTTTGGTAATGTCCAATTGATAGTCCGCTGCTATGGGAAACAAAATATTTCTGTATAATTTATTCCGTTCAATTATTGATGGTAATATACCTCGGAATACTGAAATCTTCTGCATATTGCGTTCATGATAATTTTTATTTTGGAATTTCTTTTGTGCACAGTTAATTTATTTCTTATAGTCTGCTTATTATTATTAAAAGACACGCAAAAGTTGTCCATATTTGTACTTTACCGCCACGGGTACCCGAGTTAGTTAAGATACGGACTCGTAAACTGGAGTTAGGTTCGATTTCCGCCAACGCCCGTCATTCTTGGCGGTTTTTCCATGTTTTCCTCATGTCTTTATAAATGACAAATGTCGGGTAAATCCATTAAACTTAGGCCTGAACGCTTCTTCCTTAAAAAAACAGCATCTTTCCATATTTACCATTACATACCTTATAATAAACTTTTTACTTTGAACTAGGAAAAACTCCAGATAGAACCTATGGTCAGTGGCCTGATTCTTATAGGATTGAAAATTGAGTTCACCGCATTTGCTGAAACCTTAATCACCTTTACCACGAGCTCTCTCGTCTATTTATCCTTCCAGAGCATGCATTTTCATGCCCTGGCGGTTCTTAATTAAACGCACTGCAGACGTATTTCCTGTTTTACCGAGCACATCTTATATCAAAGAGACAAGAGTTATTTCTTTGATGGAAAAAAGTCGCTATAAATGAAGATGATACAAAGACAAGGACGAATGGAAGAAATGGATATTTGCTTTTGTTTTCCTACGATACAGAATACAATATGACTCTACCAGCCATGCAGCCAAATAGAACCGCAATGTAAACTGTACTCTTGACATTCCAAACTTTCACCACAAGTCAGTGGCGGGCTTACTGTCAAACTGTTCACATTGTTTCAATAAAATATTGCAACCTTTGCAAAAATTTATATGTATAACATTTTTCATTTCATATTTCCCTTGTCTCGTTAGTTCATTCGATTGCGGACCGGCGATCGAATCTCGGTGCTGTAAAATGGCATTTAAAGTCAAGATTTCAGTTATTTTCGCTGGGTATTCTTGTTTTCGCGGTTTCATTAATCAACAGATTCCACTTTCATTCATCTTGTTCGTTTCGTCTCTTATCTTAATGGCTGGTGTTCATTCTGAAGAAGACTATGATATCAATCGCTCCAATTAATATTTTTATTAATGTTCTATGTAATTCTAAAACTATATCTCTTAATTCCCTCTTACGACATTGCGTAGTCTATTTTCCCATCCTAGTCAGGTTTCCACTGATGTATTAGAAAGGTATAATGCCATATGGGGTTTACGGCGCCATATGGTTCATTAATACTAAAATAAAAGAGCATTGTGCCAATGAACTTTCATATAGGCTGGTAAGCTTTAAGAGTTGCTAATATCTAGATTGCATTCTTTACCTTTATTCTCACGAGCTCTAACACAAACGCTCTTAGGTTACCTTTAACAACGTTTACTTAGAATGAAATATTCTCACTGTTTCTGTGTATGGATTTTAATACATACTTTTTTTTCAAATACGACATAATTACATTTAATTTCCCGTATTTTTATCTGAAAAACCTGATACGGCCATATTATCCCAAAAATGACAATTTTAAGGGAGCATCCATTGCCACAACTTCATTGTAAGTATTATGCATTTACGGGCGGATTGGCTCAGGGGGTAACGCTTAGGACTAGCATTTGGGAGATTCCGGATTCAATGCTCTTAGAGTTGGCCATTCTGAGCTTTGGATTTTTCGTCGTTTTTCTTGTTACTAAGGCAAATTATATATATCCTTTCCATGAAATTTCGGCTTTCTCATTTCATAAAGGTTCATTATACAATTCCAAGGTTGTAGAGTACAAAGCGCCAAGCGAGATAGATTGGTGCTGTGCGGCGTGGCGGTGAATTTGTGTTTGGAGAAATTCCTGTGCAGAGCCTGAAAGCTTTTTGGGAGGTTCCCTCAGGATCTTGGAGTGATGTCATCATGGCCCTCCAGGACTACCAACATCTGGGGTTTATGATCTAAGAAAACTTTAAGGATTCGCCTAAGTCCTTGTATCACCGTTTCGGGATATGGTTGCCCGGTATACCCCAGCTCATTCCTTGCTCCCAGAGGTGCGTCTTTGAATGGCACAGATCCAAAATGGTGTCGTCAGCGTAATCTAGATGCTCCGTGCCGACTATCCCCAAATATGGTGTGCGTGTATTATACATTTTTACAGCCGTTTCTTTTCAATAATGTTAACAGTTATACTCTTGTTCTAAAACATCTACACGTTGTATGCTGAACTCTTCCAACTGTTACATTGTATGGATGTAAATATTTATGTATGTATTCACTATGCAATTAGGTTTACACCAGGTGGCGTGGAGAAATAATGAAATTACAATATTTACAACATGTACCTACCTTTTTTAAATCGTAAACTAATTTTGATTATAACTCACTAATTAAAAAATATGAAAACTCAAGAATATATTCTAATTACTCAATTATTTACCTAAATGTCATATTAATTTAATACATGTGAATTATCTCAATAAAAATATAATTCAATACATGTTAGTAAATTGCGTTCAATACATATTTACCTTTTTAATGTTTGTCAATCTAATTAAATACATATATAATTTTATAAATAAATTTTAATAATAGTTAATACATATGTTAATTGATTACATTTGAAATTAATTAAATATATGTAATACTTAAATATATTTTTAAACATATTAATTATATGTCAGACTAATTATAAATATAATATAGTTAAATGCTTTATAAATAAATGTCAAATATAATACATACATGTCAACATAATTTAATACATGTCAACCAAATGAAATACTTGTAAAGTAAATCTAATCAAATACATTTCAAAATAATGAAATAAACTTAAACTTAATAGAATTCATGTAACGTAATTAAATATATATCAGTTAGTTATATGCACGCCAACGTACATGTCAGCCTGATTAAGTGTATGTTAATATAATTTAATACACTTAAGCGTAATTAAATATGTACAACATAATTACATACACATCAACATAAATAATATCAGCCAAATCAAATGCACGTGTCTGAATTTAAACCATTTTAACCTAATTAAAATAAAAACCATTCCAACTAATATATTCACTTTCATAACTACCTATCAACTACAGTAATTATACACGTTTCTCTTAAAATATTTAATTGCTAAAGAACATCTCTCAAAGGCTGCAGCAGATAGGTGTGGTAGATTGCTTTAAGCTATCTTTCCCCTGAGCGAGCTAAATAATCATAGTTCTTATATTTTGTCGGCCATGTTAGAGCATGTTGTTCACTGATTACGACTAGAAAAAAAGGCGAAACAGACTTTCTTTCGTCCGGTTAAATATGTGACAATGTGCATCCTGTGTGAATATTTTAGCACTTTCTAAAACTGGAATCGCGCAAGCACAATGACGTCTAATCAGTAAATGTTTTCAGCCCCTTCATAACGTGGAGATTGTCGTCGTGCAATCCAAAACATCAGACTAATGTAATTTCACGTGAATTGGAGTAATCGTTGCATAGCAGCGTCATTTCATTCATTTGTATCTCTTCCTATTATATACAATAAAATTTATAGACCACATGTTTTACTGTCACCGAATTATCCATATTAATTTTATCAGCAATCGTTTTTGTTTTTCGTAAAACTACACGAAGGATTTTCCTAATTTTTGTATCTCGAAGGTTTTTTTCAAAACTTGACGCCAACTTTTGTGTGTG
This sequence comes from Metallyticus violacea, assembly GCA_030762175.1. Taxonomy (NCBI): domain Eukaryota; kingdom Metazoa; phylum Arthropoda; class Insecta; order Mantodea; family Metallyticidae; genus Metallyticus; species Metallyticus violacea. Next base: position 107,229,576 of record CM060832.1, read on the forward strand.
TGCGTGTTCTTGTGTAATAAGGCAGTGGACATTTTGTTGAAACTGTACGAAAAGTAGCAAAGAAAAGAATAGTTAATATTACTTTTAAAAAATCCAGGCAATCCATTTACTGCATTTACTCCGTTTCTGTACTATGTTGCACATGTTTAAATTTCTTTCCCAGTTTTACTTTGATTGTTTAATATATTTGCTTTTTTATTGTTTGACTTCGACTGTTCATAATGCTTTTCTATAAAATAATTCATGGCAACAATAAATTAATTTTTTTACATCCGATGGAATAACATTAACTTTTAATTACTAAAATGGAACAAAATAATGTAAAATTTGTAATAAGTTTGTTTGCAGGTAAGCAGTACATTCCTTGCGGGGGACTATTCAAGTTACGCAAAGTTAGTCCGCCAGAAGAGAAACTGTCACTAGTATCGTTTGTTTCTTGGCGCAATACTTAATCGTCCGCTTCGGTTTTTAATTTGTTTACGTATAAGTTTATTGTACATACCTTTGATGATTATATACAATGCTATTACACACGATAAATAACAAATAAATACAAAATTAGACGCTAGTATTCAATTTTTAATTTTTTACACGTTTTATTGTATATATGTGAGGTGGTTATATACAATGACATTGTACATGATAAATATGAATTACAAACGAAAATTGGCACTAGTGTCGACTTTATAATGATAGATGGAAATGTAATTGTGGTAGGAGTAAGTGTTTGTTGGCAAAATTGTAAACTAAAATTGAGTTGAGCTACAACATTGTGGGAATTTGAACTAAAATAGTAGTGGCAAAATATATATTACAAGCACAAACATAGAATTATACAGGTACAAGCATAAAAGGCTATTTTTTATTTTATTTATTTGTGTCAAAGACATACTTGTTATTAATTAGAAACATTTATTACAAATAAAAATATAGCATTATATAGGTACATGTAAATACCTATGTGTTTAAACTGTTTACAACAAATAAAATGGAGTTACCTGATATGTATGGGTACAGTGTAGGCGAGCTGGTTGATACAATGTAAGGAGTAAAAAAAGATGATACGTGGAGTGTTGGGATTGGTGGAAATAATAAACCTAGTAGGGGAGAAAATGAGCAGAAGGAATACAATTGATCAGGCATGGTGATTCGACATACGTTTATTGTTACGGTGTTCAGTGTGTGCTAACCGGCGTCCCGAGGTGGAGAATGGAGGTGGGGAACAGTACAAACATGATATTATACAGCATGATTTTTTCTTGTTTATTTATCTAGGAAGTAAATGTTTCAATAATGTATAATGAAGTAGTGTTGAAGTGTTATTTGCCAAGAAAATGCGAAAAGTAGTAGTACATATATTGGGCAATTTTACACCCATAGTTTAGCAACAAATTATTAAATTAGGTGGTTAGCAAATGATGTTTTCATGGATTCAGTGTCTTGTGTTGTCAAAATCATTGTGAAGTTTTAGGAAATTCAGTCAGCCGTTTACTGGGAACGTTGTTGACTCGGTTGGTTACGACTTTACCAGTGATAATGGTAATCGTCGTGTGCATCAGTGTGCATCAGTTTGAGACTTGTTTGTTGTCTGAAATAGGGTAAGAATATTTATTAAAAACGATAATGCGAGTGAGGAAAATGGGCAAAGGGTACAAAAAACGGTGTTTTACTTACTAACGTCAAAATAATCAGTGTTCATTGTGTACATCCAGAAAGTTGATATGCTTTTTGTTGTCGTTGGGGAGGATTGATTGATTCATTTATGGACGCTCTTTAACATCTCAGGTCATCAGCGTCCCATTCAACTCAGGGCGTGAAACGGCCGACTAATTTTGCTCAGAACCATCTCTTTCCGGCTTGAGGTTCTTTTTCATGCAGTAAATGCACGACACGGGACCCACGGCTTTACTTCCCCTCCGCAGGAAGCCATACTTAGGATTTTTACGCCCGAAAAAATCCATCGGTCCTGGCCGGTTTCGAACCCGCGATCTTGGGTTTGGGAGGCAAGCACGGTAACTACTACATCACCAGGACCGACACGTTGGGGAGGAACTTTGTACCGTTGTATACTATCTGGAATGGTGCCTTGTTGAAGTGTCGAATGGCGTTTACAGGGAGGTTGTTATGTGCAGAAGGTAGGAAAACTTCTCTTCTATCCTCGAGTCTCAGCGCGGTTTTGTTCCCATATTGAATGTTGAGTGATCTTGCCCCTAAAACCATGTAAGGATTTCTGTAGATGAGGTCTCTTATAGCCATTGATAAAGATATCTTTGCAAGATAGGCTGGATCTTGAAGCATTTTACGCTGAATATTGATATTACGACGTCTAAGGAGCGACTGTGTGCGTGTAAAGAAGAACAAGACAGGTTGTAACCCGCTGGCATGTGAGGTTACCAAGCAAGTCTTGTTTTGCCAAATATGTTCACACACAAGCGTTCCGTGTCAGGGTTTTTGCGGTTGGCATTGAACAGCAAGTTTCAACACGCAAGTATAACATATGACGTCACCAAACATGAAACTGGATGGAACATGAAATGGCAAGCGGAACGTACATATTGGGGGTATACCTTTGTTTGAAGTGAAAGATGGTATGTAACTGTCGTGTACGGATGTTATATTTATTCCTTCTTTGGGACAGCTGACTATGCCTGCCTTTTTCAGAGTTTTTAATGATGATCATAAATGTGTTTGAGTCACAGTGTGTTTAATGTAATGTTGTTTTATTTTTCTTTTTAGTCGGTAGGGTCGACCTACAAGCCGGTTTCCTCAATGAGTTTAGTTCATTCTTCAATGTTGTGGAGGGGGCATAGTGTCGTCGACCCTACTTCTAAGTGGTGTGGACTAATGGGTTCCGACGACGGTGAGGTAGTTTGGATGGGCGTTGTTCAAGAAGTGTATGTACTTCCCGCAACTGAAAAATAGCGATGAATAGACATGGTTGGCGTAGTGAACGCGTAAAGGAAAATACTAACATGTTTTTTGTTTCCCATTAGAAAGAAGTGGAGGTGACGCAAGTTCATGATATATGAACTTGTCTTAGAGGCTCTAAGGTTCACTGTGCATGTGTCTTGTATAATTGTAAAATGAGTCCATCGTTTTGGTTACGGTTGGAAATACTGAATTTATGAAATAAGATGAATGTCAGCAAGTTGCAGCGGCGGCGTGACAGGTATGCGAATGCGCAGTGGCTTCATATAGTAATTTGTTATTTTGTAGCCGACGCCTATTTTAGTGTCCTCCTATACCACAAGCTGATTTAGAAAACTGAGGAAGGCGAATAAGGGATAGTCCGTAGCGGTCGAAATATTCTCCCAAACTCTACCTGGAGATGAAGATGCAAATTCCATGTTTTTCCGCCTTTTCTGAAGTGTTTGAAAAGATATGAGATTTTGGAATATCGCCCGTGTAGTGTTTGTCGAAAGTCATGACGATTATGAGTATTTTTCCCCTGAGAACGTAGTTAAATGGAGCTCCCATGTTTTCCTTATCCATGTGTAGGAATTGAATATCCGCGTTTTGAAGTGACATTTACCGCTGTTCTTTGCGAGAACCACCTGGTTTGATGGTGGGACTGGGTCTCATTTGTTTGAGATAAAGTTTTTCGGAGATGGTCTTGGTACACCCCTTGAATAGAAGATTTTTGGTAAAGAGGGGTGGAATGTGTGCGTTTGACGATGAGGTTAATGTTATTTTGAAAGTAGGTTTTGATTGAATAGCCTACTCAAAAGACACATGACCTGCATCAATTGACTTTTGGGGGTTTGCATTCCGCCACTGCGTGCGGGATTAGAAACGAAATCATCAAACGGACTCCGGTTGTCCGTGTGCCATAGCAATGAATATAAACTGCAGTTCATGATGTCGGGGAAATAGTTCAGCAGGGTGGCCCGTTTGAAGGATGAAAATGTTGATGTTATTGAGAGATATGCTGATCTGACTGCATTAAAATTTAGAAAGTTAATGAGGAAAGTAACTTTGTCTGCATTTTGAAATCGCCTCCGTTCTCCTTGAATATTTTAATGAATGTCTCGAGAATCACATAAGAAAAGTCGCCATTTGCACGGTAATGAAACGTAGTGGGTAGGTTTGTGGTTCGAGTATTTTGCGCATTGAGAAAGATGATCCTGGATCCTGTATTCCTCGATGTTGATTTGAACGGGCATGATTTCAAATATGTCCAATTCATAATTCATGTCCGGTAGACATTTTGTAAATATGTTGCTCTTGTGCTATCATTTGGTATAGCGTTTTGCACCTTTCGTTTTAGACCGTACTCTTCTCTTTCTGCGATCGGTTTTTATTTTGATGGGCCCTAAGCCCAGCCTGGAATCTATTTTGTCATCCATTTTCCTCCTCAGATGTCCGCCCGCCTTTTATATTCAATGTCTAATAACTTTCTTGGGCGTAACTAAGGTGTTGGCAGCGATTACGTTTGCGCCCATGCTTAGAGCTTATTTGCCTACACTTTTGTTCCGCTCTTTAGGATGCAAAACAAGATCAGAAAGAACCCGCCGAGAGCGCTAAAATATGCGCTGACTTTTTGGTGGCGACCATCCCCGTAAAGAATGAAGTCGTCCTCGTCCAAATCGCTACCGGACTGATAGGAGAAGCCTTCATTGTGGTTCATGCCGCTGTTTTTGTCTGAAGGCTTTTTGTTCTGAAGGAGATGCTAAAACCGCAGAAAACCGTCTGCAAATGGCAGGAAAACACCAAAACCGTCCCTTAAATCTATACTGACGAAATCTTGCTGAAATGAGGGCATGCAGTTGAGAAAAGAATGCCTTTTCTATTGTACGTCTCTTCGTCGAATCGTTTTCCGAGCCTGTGCTGTCCACCACCTGGGCAGAGGTATCGGCAACCATTTGCGGAACAAACAGATTGCAGTAAACGCAAACCTCATAAGGAAATATTATGTACTGCAAGTTTCGTGCATCTTACGTCGCAACAATGCCTTTCAATCTTATTTAATAAGAGATAATGAAACTGATGGCAATACCCTATGAAATTTCTTTGCAAATCCACAATAGCGTTAAAGTGGCCGTCGCGTGAAACAGGTCTAGGTACTTTTCTACATTTTTTGTATAGCACGTTTGTTCCCGGTATGACCAGAATAAACGGTGGTGTGATGGCCCTGTAGTAACTAGGTCAACCTTTCAACATCCAGCAATGTAAATACACCGTTGCTATAAATTCACACAATTCTAGCGCTTTTCCTTTTTGAATAAATTAAAAACATGAATTGTTTTATAATTAATATCGCAATCAGATTTATCCTTATATACTGAAATGTCTCTAGGAAAAAACAGATTATCCATATTTTTTTATTACTTTTTTATACGTTTATTTTTGCGACATGCATTGCAGCATTTGAAACAGGAATCCTGAGACTGTTTCGTTCATTCGCAATTAATCCAATTAAAAATGTCCTATTGCTCTATATTACTTTTTCTATCGATTTAAATATAGCCTCTGGAGAAACGTGTACGAGTTTGCCAATGCTCATTATTAAAGGTTGAGGGTTGTTTTGAATCACTAATGGATGCTACTAGTACTCGGGTTCGTCGTTAAAAGATTTTCGTTTAAAAATATAAAAGTTCCTGAAACAATTTGAGTGATTCACATTTCTGGAGTTGCTTTTTCAGGCATAGGACTAACAGTTATATCAGTATCTGAGAATTCAGGGTAAATTTTATTCACCGTTCGTTTACGAAGTAGAGTAATGTTTACTAAAGCTCTGAACTCTACCCGCAATTCCCTATATTAACTGTCATTAACTAAATCATTACCATCAGAAGGCAAGGAAGAGTAAGGTGATAAGTCCTCGGCTTCCATTTCACACTGTACACGCAAATCTAGATATAAACAATAAGTAATTATATCGTCATATTTTATGCATTTATGTAAGTGAATAAGTAAAATATGCTAAACTTATTGAAGTAAAAAAAAACAAAAAAAAAAAAAACGGCAAATTTATTAAAGTTGAGAACTAAAATACACTAAATGAAATAAGTAAAGTAAAATGCGGTAAATATACGTAAGTAAGATTAAGGTGAACTAAAACTTACCTCAAACAACAAACACGTTACTAATGTACAGTGTACCGTTCATTAGGCTTTGCAGTCTCAATTATCGCAATAAAAAATTACCAAACAAGAAACGTCAAATCCTATGAGTATGATTATTACTAAAAAAATAAAGAAAAGTGTGAAAATATTCAATTATGCAAAATGAATAAATACGCTCTAATGAATAGCATGGGGGAATGAATAAACATATTACAAGAAAATAAATATAAGGTATAAGTATGCAAAATGAATATTAAATGAATAAATAAGCGGGAACGAATAACACGTGTAAATGAATTAAACTATTTGAAGTAATATAATGTAAAGCATGAGTATGCAAAATTAATAATAATTTAATAAAATGGATTTAATTGCACTTATAAAGGAGAGTGAAGCACCATCTAAAATGCAGTTAGGAACCGTTTAATTGATACAGTCAATTTATTTACAACTGACACGCCACAGGGTTAATTTTTGGATTCAAGAAAATGTACATAATGTCTCTGTTATAAGTAAGAGCAAGCAGACACTAAGAGGAACTGTTTAGCACTGATTACAGCAATGGATGGAAACGTTATTTTTATTCATCGATTGCGGAACCTCAATGAGCAGGAAAAACAATGGGCAGTTGGATGTTAATGCAACAGTTTGGGGAGGAAACTGTGGAAAAATGTAATACTACATGCTGCCGCAATTTCTGGAAACGGAAGCAGTGGGAACGCGGTTTTTGCAATGCGAAATTATACAGATGTCTATCTTTTCTACGTGTTCGAGCGGAGGTTATGGGAATAAACGAATGCTGATGGAATGGCTTAAAGAAGAATCTGTGGGAAAGCGCTGTTGTAATGCGAAACTATCCTCCACATGCAGAGCTGAAGCTATGACAAAAGGGGCGAATTCTTCCCACTTGCTTATTACAAAGTTCATTACATCCGGCGGATGCAATTCTCATCTTCCACACTTATATTTACTTCATTAATGTTACTTATAATGCGCGTTAACAACATAACAGTAGAAATATGTACCCGCGGCGGAGAATGAAATGCCATTTTCGGGCAATATACTTTTGCAAAGTATAGTGCCACTGGCTTTTTTGTTTTCAGAGTTAATGTTTTGTTTCCATATTATTTTTCATTTATAAATGTAAACCAAAGGATGGAAATATTTTTATTTCAACATATCATCTTTTTGAACATCATAACTTCTTTTTAGAAAAACTAATACGGGGTTACTAGTTTTGTTTTCGGTGTTGATATTTGGTTTATAATATGTATTTTTATTAATAAAAATAAAATTTTATTGCAATATATTTTTCATATAACATACGTTTTGCCAAGTTCAATAGTGTAACTATTTTTTTTATTTTCAGAGTTAATGTTTTTATATGAATATGTGTTATGGGAGTAATATTTTAATTTAAACATAACATATATTTTACAGAACATAGCCTCTTTTTTGTAATGCTAAACGGTGTAACTAGTTATTTGTTTTTACAATTAATATTTGTTTTTGAACATTTACTTTCGTTTAAAAAATAGTTTTTTTCAAAGTGTTATTTTATTTCCCAGAATTTACTTTTTTTATTTTGCAAAGTTAAACAGTGTAATTTTTTATTTATAATATTCATTTTTGTTCGTAAAACAGTTAAAATAGTGTTTATTTTCAAACTTAAATAGTGTAACTAGATTTTGCTGTTTTCAGAAGTAATATTTTGTTTCTAATATAAGTTTTTGTTTATAAAAGTAATACTTTTAATGTCTCATAATATCATTTTGCTCAAAAGTATTTCTTTTTTTGCAAAGTTAAATGCTTAGATCACAGTTTCATACATAATATTAATCGTGGCCACCCCGCACCACAACAGCCTCTTTCCCCCACCTTGGGACGGCGGACAGCGCACGGTGGACACCGCGGGTAAATGCTTCGTCCAATCACCTAGCGTGAGCTATCGTGTTCCATATAATCATTTTCTTCATTAAGCACCAGGTTTCTTATTTCCACCAATCAAGATATTCCACGCACTCTCTTTTTTACTCTTTACATGCCTCAGTTAGATCTCCGACCCCCTATCTATGCATAAAAGGCACTTTATTTATTTTAAATAATTAAAACACATAGGTACTTACATGCACTTGTATAATACCGTATTTGTGTTTGTAATGCATTTGTAAATAATTACAACATATGTACTTGATAAAAATAAAATATAACAAAACCTTTTTGTACCTGTCTAATTCCATTTTTGTATTCGTAGCATATTTATACCAGCACTATTCTAGTTCAAATTTCCCACCATTTGTAATTTAATTCATGTTTAGTTCACATGCCCCCACACTTATTAAAAAACGGCACTAGCGCCAATTTGTGTTCGTATTTATTATTGATAATGTATAAAGTTAATGAATATAACCATTACATATGTACAATAATACATGTATGTAATTTTTTTAAAAAAAAAACAACACTAGCACCAATTTTTGCTTTTGTTCTTTATCAAGCATGAACTCACTGTGCATAGTCACCAATTTTATTTACAATAAAATGTGTATATAAAAGCAAAATAAACATAAAAACCCTGAAGCTCACGGATAAATGACGCGAAAGAAAAAAAGACATTAGGGCATGTTTTACCTTGACGGACGAACTTGGCATAACTTGAACCGTTCACCGCAGAGTACTCACCACTCAGGTACGATAATGCAATGTTATATTATATATTTTTTCCTCTTTCACATGTTTTATACTACAATCTTATATACAATACAGTTTTTACAGTTATATTACTTAATTACACTAAATAATTTATTTCTGATACTCGTACCTTCTCACTAGTCGATATGCAAGTGCAATATTAAAAAAACTTTCTCTTCATCTGCATGTGTTTAACTGTTTTTGCCAATGCGATTTAGTTATTATTAAATGCAGCTATGGGACTTACAATTTTAGATATTCCCGTGTGGTTTGTATGCTATTACGATGTATAATGAGTTTGAAGCTGCTATACTTGCTTAATTACGCACTGTTGATCCCTTCGCCCCGCTGCAGTACAGGAAAAAGACGATGTATATTATAGAATTGCTAGAGAAAGGGGATCCATTGACTTACACACAACATGTCTAGATTGGTAACTAGCCATTTCGTTCTCAGCAAAGTTCATAGGTAACATAATTAGGTAACCGCCGCGGGGATATAGGAGGGCGGTAACATGGTGTGTGCATTTTGGTGGCAGGGAAGCAAACAAAGGAGTTGCACGTCAAAAGCTAAAGCCTTATGGACCACAAGAACTCACCTCTGGGAGCAAAGTTCTACCCCAATCATCCTTTGGTTGCCAGGATTGTATAGAGAGATTATTAAAACAATTTCTTGCTTTCAAGAGCAATTTAGACATGATGTGAGGAATTGCATATGTTTTTGCTATTTACTTATCGTATTAACAATATTTCTTTTTTTTAAAGAAAAGGTTGAGAAATAGACGTAAACATATTTCTAACTAGCATTCATTGAAATTCAGCAGTTTAAACTTCGGCAATTTTCTGTTTTGAAACAAAATTCAAATTAATTGCAATTAATTCTAAAAAAAATGCCACTCTCTTGTTTGGTTTGTAGTTAAACACTAAAAGGATTTTAACTTTTTACCATACGCAAGCTTCCATAATACCGCTATTTGTTCATAAAGTGAGACATACAAGTATTGACCACAAGCGCATACTTCTCTCCCAATGTCGACGGAGATATGCTAGCTGGGGGAAGGAAGGTCTAGCCAGTTACTAGTCAGCAGGTAAGACTAGTGAATTAAATGCAACATGCATAGTTCTGAATATTTTTCCATTGCAAAATGAATATTTACTTATGGGTATTTAAAAAGCGTTTAAAACGCTCGAGGAATGACAAAGGAGGTTAAGACAAACAATGTCACTGCCAAAAATCTTGTAGTTACACAGATAGAGGGATGCAATAAGAAATTGAGCTAAACATTATTTCATTTCCAGGACAGACGAGATCATATGTTGAGACTGACTTTCATGAACTGATGACAAAGGTGGCATATGCTTTCGGCATACAGACATCTTGCAATACCGCTGTTACATACGTCTCCCCATAAATGAGATGCATGACAGCCACCCCGGGGAATGTGAAGTTTACCATTAGATGCTATAATAAATGAAAATCGCATTGCATATATTGTATAGTAAACATTAAACAGAGCAACATGAAGATTTTTCTCTCTTTGCAGTGCTGTCACGCACTGTTTGCCAAACACAAGAGAAACTGATCACAACACACAACATTCACCGCTGTAAACCGAATGGAAGATCATGGAACTACTTTGTTGCTACATTCATCGCTTTAGTTTGTCTGCCTGTTGTTATCCAGTACCCTCAGGACACCCTAACAAAAAGTGGTGAAACTTCAACATTTTTGGCAGGTACATTTTTTCCTCTTTACCTCCCGTATAACATTGTAAACTGTTTTTGTAGCATTCTGTATTATTCACATTTACAGACAGGCCAAACTCCGCAATTTTGTACACTATTTAAACAAAGATTAATCGATATTTGTTCCAAATCGTTACATGATTCATAATCTAGTAAATATATTACGGTGAAGGGGAAACATTTGCATCAAGAAACGAATCGTAGTTAAGATCTAAAGGTTGTGAGGCGCTGGCGTCCTGAGTAAAGCTAGGGAAATCGAAAAAACATTTGCAAGTCATGATTTTTCATAATTTTAGGAAGTGTTAATTGAGACATGGTCACTTAAGCGCCTGCTCCGGGATTATGGGGACCTATTTTCTGCACGCGTAGTAGTATTTCCTTGATTCGTCATATTTAAGAGTGAACATAATGTGTTAAGGGGAGTCTGAAGCACCTATCTGACTAGTGTTAAATTGACTAAGTTTATGTTCCTACTGACGTTAAACTATAAGGTTACAACATTAATAATTGGGTAACTTATTTTGACCCGTTTTATCTGCGTAATGAAGCAGAGTAGGTGAAATTTAAGCATTGAAACAATATTTTTATGGACGCCCATTTTTCGCAAAAAAAAAAAAAAAAAAGAATACAAAAAATTCCTTTTATCCTAGGCCATGAAATGTTTCCTAATAATTCTGCTTCCATAGTTTCCGTGTTTTGTGTAAAAACAGCAATATTAATTTTAAGGTGTTGTATTCTGTAATTTTTTCTCTAAAGGTACAGGCATGTAGAAAATGCATTTTTGAAAAATTGCTATCAATGAAAAAAATTGATAAAAACTCACTCATAACTCCAATGCGAAACCTAATGTCATAGTATATGTTCAGACTATTTGCGCCAGAATTGCAAAGAGCAAAATCGTATTTTCTTAAGAGAAATGTAAAAGTCAGAACCGTCTATCTAGAAAGTTTTGTAATTTAAAAAGGATGGTGTGAAAAGGAGAAGTTTTTAATCTGTGCGTGTGTTTTTTTTTCTTCAAATATTTACAACGCTACTTCAAGGCTGTACAGCAATTATATCATAATTCAGAAATGTAGGAAATTTATCGTAAATAACTTTTGAAACATGTCAAAATAACTCAAATATTTTGCTTTCCAACTCCAGTTTAAAATGAAAAGAGCATCGGGAGAACAACAACGGCAGTGACTGAAGAAATCATCTCCCATAGAATAAAATGTTCAGAGAGATCAAAGGTTGAGTTTTAACATTAAGAGTAGGCTCTAAAACTAAGCTAGCTAAGTGTTCATACCATTGTTCCTAAGCACCTACGAATGAAAAACAAAATGGTTCAAGATGGGCGCCGCTGAACTGAAAGGCGGATACTCTGAAGGGTTTAATGAAACCAAAAAATTCTCCAAAGGTTCAACATAACTGACATGAAACTCGGATTTATTACTCTAAACCTGAAACAAATCGCTAGTTTTCCATTTCAGTCTTTCCCCCGGATAAAGAAGTGCTAACAAGAAAATGGTAACCACTTTCTGCTTAATAGTCATTTGGTGATAGTTGTTCTATAAAATCAGAAAACAAGCTGTTGCAAAGTGGAATATTGCTTCTCCATGATAACAGCTCTGCTTCCGCTCACATTACCAACTGTTGATGCATCTACTTCGTCCCAACTTGGAACTCACTGACCTTTTCCTTTTCTCGACTGTGAAAAACCTCCTTCAAGGTTAACTTTTCTCCAGTCCTGAAATGTACTGCAATACGGGAAAAATGAGGTGTGAAGCACGTTCTCACAACGATCGTAGATTCTCTGCCTCATTCTTTTAGTATTTGCAAACTTCTATAATGAAGCTCATATACTATTTATATAATTTTATTTCATAACTTTTTGTCGATAAAATATACTTCGGATGCATTCTCTACAACTCCGTTTTTTCACTTCGAAACCCCCGAAAATGATTGATTATAGTTGCTAAATTATTTTCATGTCGAAGCCCTTTTGTTACTTCCACACGCTTCTCTACCAAGGAATAAAAATTAATGGACTTTGATCATTTTATTTTCCAACCGTATACGTCTGCGATTGAACAATAACAACCTATGTACACACCAGTTCTCAGCTGAATGGGGAATAATTGCTCAGGTACTTCTAAAGATGTAGCATAGTTTGAAGTCACAAGCTGGAAACAATCGCTATCATATGTAGGCTATTCCGGAAACTTTTGTAGTCACTCTTGGCATTACGGATTAGGACAGAAAGAAAGTAAGCTGCAAGCTATGTCCAGAAATTATGTTTGATTTTTCGCTATGAGGAACTTTCTGGATGCTTTTCAGTGCAGCGGACGTAAGCTGATATTACCAGATATCCCCTTTTAATGGTTACCAGGAAAGGATTATTTTGTCGGAGTTACAAATTGGCTTTAGTTTTGGCAGCTTTTGGCTCTCCCGGCGTTGAGATTTACAAGGATTTTAATGAATGATAACAAGCTCAGCACTTGTGAATGTAAAGCTTCTATTTACAAAAATATTAGCAGGTCACTAACTTGTTAACTGAGTAATTCTCACTGTGGGCAGAAAAAAATTAAATATTTAAAATTATTTTCTCGTTATGTGTTGAAGTCAATTTGCTGTTTTTATCAGTACAAGCAATAAAGTAAAAAACTCTGCTACATATAAAGTGTTCCCTAAAAATATCCAGCGAATTTATATTTCTGTCCTTTGAACTTTGACCAAAATTCTGAGCTTAAAGCATGTATAAGTCAGATTTGTTGAAGAATACATCAAGGAAAAAAAAAAAAAACCTTGAGATATATGTGGACTACCTGACTAAGCATTATTATTATTAAAGTTAGAAATACATTTTGATAGAACCATGGACGCTCTCGAAAGCACCCATAGAAAATTTAAAGTACATTTAGAAATGGCCTACTGCTTTTGTCTGCTATACAAACGATTTTAGTTTGGTGTTGTGGCGGATTTAGTGGAAAGTGAGTTTATCTAAGAGAACTGACAGATCACCCTTCCTCCAATAACACCAGCGACTGCTAAATAATTATTTTTTGTTCTGTGAAAGTTAATTATACTTATCTCGGTACCAATCAAAGTGGCAGGCGTCACGCTAGGTGATAGTTGAAATTCCACTGTACTCCAAGGCTATAAGAACTTCAATTCAAATTATAGTTCGAAAATATCCCCATTCCGCGAGGTGCTACTGTTCTAGAACCTTATTTCCGTATTAAATGCTGTAGATGTTTCTTCTGTTTTACACCGAAGTGCGTCATCATTGAAAATATTTTAAATTTCCTTTTTCACACCATTTGAGAGATAAAGCCTCTAAGGGGGGGGGTCGCTAGATTTATACATTCTATAATTTTTGAGCTGGGAATGTAATGTTTTACATACACATTTTAACAATATCTTAAAGATATGATATATTACCATAGAATAAATCATTTTAAACTATCAATTCTTTGTTAAAAATGTACCTTTTCAAAATCTGTCTATCTCCGTCCAAACATGTAAAGCAAAACGTTTGATGCATTTTTTTGCAGTTCCACTGATGATTTTATAAATGCATCTACAAATTTATAGAGTTTTAATTTTTTAGTACAAAAGTTCAAATTCAACATTAATTGTTTTCCTTCTTTGGAGTCCATCACTACACATTTAAATGTTTAATATATAAAATATCTAACTACCCAATTAATTAATCATAGTGCACAGAACGTGCACTTTCGCACGCATTGTAATTTTGTAGATAGCATTTGAACATTCTAAAACTTATTTAAACTTGTTATGCTGGTATTATTTTTGTATGCTGATTAAATAAAATTCATTTTATATAAATATTTCCAGAGTACAATCATTTAAATATGACGTCATTAAATGAAGCTTCAAGCATCTTAGGGCCCAAACTTAAATAACACATAGTGTAGGTAGATTATATTTGGCAAAAACTAAATAATTTATTTTTGGCCAAAATTTGTAAATATTGTCTAATTTCTGCTGCAAACGAATTTCAATGGAATATCTTACTCTTAAATTAATTTAACAACAATGAATTTGTTGAATAAGATACATAACAACTTTTATGAAATTATTTAAAATATTTCACATTGTAGAATTGCTTATGAGAATTTGTGCCATCCTCTGTATAAATACATTTCTTTTTCATTTACATTACTTTTTCATTAAACAGGCTAATTTCTTTTAGTTTTAGCACAACATTTATACTTAATTAGCTGTTTTGAACGTTTGTCATTCGCAATGTTGCAATGGCTACATGCTATAGAAACTTTTTGTACTTTAAATTACCGTATTCATTCCTTGTAGACATTTTTGTCACGATAGCTTATCAACATCAGAATCTCAATTCTCTCATTCTCTCTTTAAACATATACTTTTTTACTAATTTTAAAAATAAATGTTTTCATAATAGAGAAATAATTAAAATTAAATACAATTCTTTTATCATGGTAACATATGTTTCTGCAAAACAAATATTATTTATTTGATTTCATAAAGTAAATAATAGGACGATACTTGAAAATATTGTCTACGCTCTACTATATCAAAGTCGCACAACAAAACTTATAAAATGTTTCTTATAAAATTTATTTTTCAAATTGACATATGTCAAATCGATTTCTCAACATTGCTAATTAAAATTACATTATACGTTACTTCTACAACCTCTACATATAAAGTAAAATTATTGTTTACTGATTTTTAGTATTTCATAATTTTAATCAAGTACAATTACTAAAAATAAATGAGACTCTAGATGCCAGTAGCTTTTGATTTGAACATTGCAGTTCACTGAATATTTCGAAATGTAAAGCAATTTGTTAATGTGTACAATACACTAGCAACAAACATAATACGCTCAGCTACAGATATAATAATATAATAAAATTCCCAGAGGTACAACACTGTCATATAGCATTTAGGAAAGCAAACAAGCGGCCAGATTTCACTATTAAAACATCAGTATAATCACAGAGACACGTGTATCGTGTCAGCATATCGGTCACATTAACACGGGCGTTAATACGTGCAGATGATCCTATCACTACACGGACGCGGGCGCACTCATGTCCACACACAAGAGTTCCCATTCACCATTGCCAGCGTATGTACACACTCTAGCACCCTAATGCTGGCACCAGATTATAATAATTTGAATTTCACGCCGGAAGTCAGCAGTGGTTACAAAAATTTATAGAGGTCAAGCAGAAAATAGACAAAAGTGTAATAAGGAGAAAATAAATAAATATATATATAGATGTGAAGGCAGACTGCTTAGATCCCATTAATTTTAATGTAAATTTAAAGGACAGATGTATGTTAAGAATGGTAAAATTAATACAAACGAGGCAATTTTATTAATTTGTGTTAGCTGTATATGAGCAGATATCTCGCAGAAAAACAAAATTCAAAAGTTTGTTTTTCACATGAATTAAAAGGCGATTTTTATAGTTAGTATGTATTTAATTTATAACCACAAACAAAAAATCCGTACCAAAAATGGAATTATTTTTAAATTAGTATAAATTATATATATATATATATATATATATATAAATTAACTGTAATTATAAAAGTAGAAAAGGACAAATCACTAAGATAAAGTCACACTAGAGATCGCTATATTTCGAACTCGTTAAGTTCTTCTATGGTAAGAAGACAAGTGACTTTCAAGAACATTTACATCAGTATGTTGTAATTGCGACTATTTTGGTAAATCATGATATGTAATACATTTACAATGTGATTTAAAGAATTGTAGTTATATAATTTAACAACCCTCTTATCTCCCTAGTCAAGCGAGTGTGATAATAACCATGTTACTCGTTCAGTTAGCTAAACTCAGTAGGCCTACGTACTATTCTTGAATGTCGTAGAACGTGGTAATATGTAAGCAAAATCTTAGAATGCCACATTCAGAATTGAAATATTTTGGAAGGTACGTACAGGTTTCTCTTGGTATAGGTTTTCATATCTTTATGTAATTTCATAACTATGTACATTATATAGTTCCGAGTCATATTCCCATACAATGTATGCCTTGCTTTTATGAGAGTGTTACTCGCAACTAAAATTCGGTACCTAAACATTACTTCCAGAGGCAATGTTACACACTTTCTAAATCAGTAAAGTGTATTTGTTAATCGGTTTGTGTCTATTATAAGCAATGTTTAACTATTGTTTTCTAATAAAAATACTTGATACACAAAGTAGATATAATTATAGTTACAATAATAAATCCAAAGATGTCTTTGAATGTAAAATATGAATGGAAAGGATTTTAACAATGTTTATATTTGACACCTACAACACGATTTGAAGGGTAAAAGAATATCTTGAGTATTTTGGGGAAATAAGTGGGCAAATATATGTTTTGAATTATTTATCCAAAAAAATAGTATAAAAGAAATTCAAAATCATAAAGCTAGTGATAGAGTTATAGTCAAAAGTCTAGATATAGTGAAAATATAGGGAAATAACCCTAAAAAATTATTGCATAAAATAATAGAGAATGTTGAGATAAAATAACAAAAATATATTTACACAGTTTCTAAATCTATTCGCAATTAAATTTATAATTATTTTCGATCGAGGGTTATTTGTTTTTGCAGTGGCTATAATTATATACTCAGTACAAATAATTGCAAAATATAAAATCACTCATGTAGAGTAATAAAAGCAGTATGTAAGAAGAAGTTCATATCATCCAAGCAAAAACTACTTAAGCTAACTCAGGGATCAACTGATTTCAATCACCTTGGTAATATTCCTCACTCTTTCTTTACATGTTAAGGAAATGCGTTTATTTTCATTCTTAAAGTATTGACTAACTGTAGATTGTGTCTTTCACTGCACCTTTAGCACACTATATTGAGAGAAAAATCTCTCCTCAAAATAATTGCCGATTATTTTCCTGTAGTAATTGTGACTGTCAACCTCAAAGAAAAAATAAAAACTGTGGTATTCTTTATATGCTTAATTTCTTTATAATTTTTCTCAATATAAATTTAAGTACATTCACTTTGGCTACCTTTTGAATAGCACATTAGTGCCACAATAAAGGAAGGGATACATTAAAGCATTGCAGTAAAGCAGTTGTTACAGTTCTATTTCTTGGAAACCACAAAAAAACAAAAGAAAACCTTTAAATGGCACTATTATCGTTTACTTAAACTCCTGTCTTCCCCTGTCCGCCCTGCAGGAGGCAGAAGTTTGATCAGGGTGAAAACTTTCCCATTGACTGCGTTGAATGTGGAGTCGTTAACAGCCGCAGTTGTAGTCAATACAACAAATGTGTGTAGGGAGGAGAGGATATATATGGTGAGAAAAAACTAAATCACGTGACTAGAACAGTAACTACTGCTATGCTGGATAATCACATTGTCTTATACCCTGTCCATGGATAGCCAATGTTCCTTCTGTGCGGAGCTTGTGTAAAGGCACGTACTGGTCGTTGCCCTAGCGAAGACTGATACGTGTTGTGTTTGAGATATCCCACTCTTTTACTTGATAAAGTGAAAATTCGGTTATCCACAAATTGAACGTACGCCTTCCAATTTTTCAAATACTTTTGAAACCAAATATTAATTGAGATTTGTGTGTATTAATTATTTGCTTCTCAGAAGAAAATTCTGTGACTTTTTGCACAGAGTGCATAGCTCTAAAACTGTGGAAAACAAATTTAATTGAAGCACTTTCAGGTTATCCAACTGCCCATTTACTATGGCTACCATAATAACAACCGAGACACAACATTTTCAAAGTCTTTGAACATCGCAGGGCGCCATTAGGTTAGAGCAACCGTGCTACAGATACAACCTTGGTTCATATGACCGGATTCAAGTCTCATCGATTAAGTAGGACCCGGGAAATTTAATCCTAGAAAATAACATATGACTGGAATAAATGCTGAAAATATGACATATACAGTTAAAATTATTGAAAAAATAACATTTTCTCATTTATATTACTAATTTAAAATATTCAGAATAAAAAGTTTAATAAAATTACGTTTGAATTTCTGTAAGTAAAAAACAGAAATTAACATTTCATTTTATGCCGTATGAAGTTACATTTCTCGGAAAAGGAATTTTAATTTTAGCAATTTTAAAACTTAAACCTTTGCAGAAAGCTAAGTTTTGTTACAATAAGAAAATTCAGGGAGGACGTTCCTGGCGGGAATCGAACCTCAGACCTTCCGCTCACGACGCCGCGCATTAACGACCTGGCCACACGGCACCTTTCGGCATAATTAAGTTATATTTCAAGATACTCTGTATTGTTAAACTGTGTCATTCTACAAACGGATGTCCTTTGTTTCCCATTTAAAGGCAAACAAACAGTTGAAATGAGCTTTTAAAACATACGCAGCGCAATTGTTGGAGATCGCTAATAAAACACGCGCAACGTATTTCATTTTGCAATCTGAGTGTTATCATTATGTGACGCTATAATTAACTTCAAAAGTAACACACCTCGCAAGACTTATAATCATAGAGCTGTGAAGCTTATAACCGTAAATTAATTGTTAATAAGCGGGCTGTTTCAAAAGTTAGTTGAAACTCTAAAGGTGGTAACTCTAAATGGTTTTCAAAGTTACGTTGGCAACATGGTGAATGATAGACAATGTACGTGGTTATAAACGTTATGAATCTTTGTCTGTATTTGTGAGCCATTCTCCTATTTATCTTTATAAACAAGGTTCAAAATGGAGAAACTCGCATTTCATGGATTAATAAAGCATTGCTTTTTGAAAGGGAATTGTTGCACATCTGCCCCTTCGGCAACAATGGGAGCAGCAGAAACTGACGGTTTTTGTTTATTTTGTTTATTTACGGACGCTGTTTAACATGTCAGGTCATCAGCGTTCCATTAAATTCAGAGTATGAAATGGCCGATAACTTATGCTCAGAGGCCTCTTCTTTCAGGCTTGAGGTTCTTTTACGTGCCGTAAATCTACAACACGGGATCTAGGACTGATGGTGTGGGAAATTGCTGAAGCTATGGGCATTTCTAAAGATCGGACATAGTCATTTGCAAATAAAAAAAGTTGTTATCGGTGAAGCGGGTACCGCGTTTGCTAACGATTAATCAGAAAAGAAAATGAATTGTCTTTTATGCGCAGATTTCAGAGCGGTTTAAATGAAATCTAAGTGAATTTCCGAGACGGTATGTGACACCCGAACGTGAATTTACCAATCATGCCAGAAATGAGGCAGCAGTCCACACAGTAAGATGCAACTGGAGTCTACGCTCCGAAGAAAGCAAAAAAGGTGATGCCGGCAGTGTTTTGGTATTTGTCATGACGTAACTTAATTAACATTTTGAAAAAGGACAAAACCGGTTGACATTACGCTATGCTACTGGGGCAATTAAATTATGCGATCAAGAAGAACTGTCCTCATTTGGCAAAGAAAAAATTCCTCTATCATTACAATAGCGCGTTTTCAATTACGTTACAATTGTTGGAATGAAAATCTTCCTCGTTTCCCCTACTCTCCGAATGTGGTTCCCACCTACTGCTCCCCAACGTGAAGAAACAACTAGCGAGAAAGAAACTTACATTAAATGAAAAGATTGTTGCCAAAACAAATGCTTATCTTGCAGAGCTAAAGAGATCGTTTTTTATGGATGGGATAAAGAAATTAGAAAATCGCTGATAGAAGTGTGAATATTTAAAAGGAGATTGTGCTGAGATATAAAAATATTTTTCCCATAAATATTTTGCCTTCTTAATTTTTGCACGACCCTATCGAACAACCCTGGTATGTGGAAAAGGAGACTACCTTGTAATTCTCCATAATAAATACCTCCAAATTTCAATGAATTCAGCAAAGGATATATTTAATAAAGTAACTGTTTCGAAAAGGTACAAAATGCATTAAATAGTTTTACTTCAGTCTTCCGTTTCGAATATGATAATTGGAATGTAAAATAAGTTATATGATGGTTATTAAAATTACTTTTAGTTATTAAAAGTATTACATCTATTAATAAATGAATAATACTATTTTAATATGGTATTGTTTAAAAAGGACTCATTAGCTTTTCCGCGTGCATATTTTGCTTCAAATAATTCTGTGGTTGGGTAGTGTGTGTTAGCAAGAAGGTAGTTACATATCCAGCTGCTTAAGTATGACCTTAGCATTAATGTGAAAGTCATTTAGGGCTTTGAGACTAAAATGAGCTCATCTCAACATTACACGCGTGCCGTGAAGAGCATTAATATTCAAGCATTAATTTTTCTTTTTAATTTTCAGGAGCAACGTAGAAAGTTTCATCTGCATATTCCAGCTGGAGAAGAAATGACTTGGCAATGCTCTCTACTTGGGCTCCAGATTATTTCCGGAGTAATCTCAGCAGCACGGTAAATGAACTGTAGGTCAGGCCACAAGAGCTGACTTCTAATTAAATATCTTCAAACATTTTGCGTTAACTTTCACTTCCGAACTAGCGGTGGACGAGGCAAGACAAATGGACTTGCTCTAAAATTAAAAAATAAAGAACATCCCAGCTGAACTTTCTGAAAGGGTAAGTTGATTTCAAAGAGTTCATGTTTAATATGATGCATTCATTCATTCTGAGTGCTAAAAGGTTCCAGTGGTTAATTACAGGCATAGCTAGGATATTGATTAAATGTCTCATTTCATAGTCAATATAGAGTGGTTTTCCAAAAATGTATACAAAAATAATCTAATTTTATCCTGCATTTAAAAAAAAATATCTTTTTCCTCGTTCATGTCTTCCATAAGAACCTTTTTGAATATCATTTCAGTAATTGCAGTTTAGAGCAATGTTGATTGGTGCACACCGTTCATGGAGTTATTCAAACTTTTATTTCATACCTCTATAGCCCACAACCTTACACTTTTGACCATTTGGATTTTTGTATATAATTATTATTGTGGTCATTTTGATATTGTTAAGGCAGTATGGGACAGTTATGAAATGGTAAATGCTGTCCCCATTTCAAATATCTCAATACTTGCTATATGATACTTACTTAAAGGGGAGTTTAGCATATATTTAGAATAGTTTTAACTTTCAAATACAAATAATATTTAGGAAAATATGTTGAAGATTTACTCAGTTGATTCAAAAATAAAAGATGCTAAAGAGCATTTGAAACTTTGTGCAAGGAATATTACTGGGAATATTTGAGAAAAACTGAAAAAAGTATTCTAATACATTATAATTAAAGTAGGGAAAATTTTGCAAGGTGAGCATTTATTCAAAACAGTAAATTTATTGAACGCACATTTTATTTTCCTGTTCTAAAATGAATGAAACCACTGCGTAACGGAGGACATTCAAAACGGAACAGTTTTCTCTCAAATGTCTGTAGCACAACTAAAGTGAGAACCGGAATTAAAGGGGACCTGATAATGCACTAGCCGAATGAGTGAAGGTGGAGGTGAAGCATTAATCCCCTTCCTGTTATGGTTATTTAACCTGTCCGTAAATAATTGTACACTTCCGGAATATAGGAAATCACCTGTAATAGTAACAATTCATAAGGGATAAAATTTGGGAGACATTAAAAAATATAGACCAGTTAGTTCAACTGCTGTTGTGTATAAGCTAATGAAGCATCTAACAGCAGGAATTCATTTGAGAGGAATTAGGGAAAGGAGAATGGTTCAGTAAATATCAATATCGTGCGAGAGCCAAATTGATTCATTGTTACAGGAGTTGACCAACGGGGTGGACAGGATAGATGTGGTATTGGTATATTTGTCCGGTTTTTGATTATTTCCTAATGCAGAAGTAGGGCAGATTCAGGTAAGGGGAAAGTCTATTGAGCCCCGGAATAACGCGAAAGGCAGAACATAAAAGAATAGAATTGCATTGTCTATACAAAAATTCGGAATACTTTAGTTGGGTCGACGTTATAAAATGACCAAATAAAGTTCACAATTGGAACACCAAAAGGCAGTGAAGGGATTCCGCAGGTGAATTGTAGTAAGTACTTAGGTGTGTGTTTGTCTTGTTATCTTGGGTGGGACAAACTCTCAAATGCAATTGCCAGAAAACGTTAGAGAGCTTAGTACTTTATTATGGGAGTACTGAAAAGGGAAGGACTAATTTTAAGGAAACAGCTTTTGTGTCATTACTACGATCGTTAATGGAGTACGGAGCGATATGCTAAGATTCTTTAAAACACGTGGGTGCTACGGAGAAAGTTTAAAGAAGTTCATAAAAGGGGGTAGGCAATTTGGTTCTGAAAAGGTTAAAAAAATTAGGCTGGGAACCATTCGCAACCCGACGGAAATAAGAAAAACTTTGGGTACCATTTTGAGTATATGCAGGTTTAGAGATATGGGCGGACGTTTAGAAGATTTTTTTTTATTTTGAATGGTGTTTAACGTCCGTATTTACTACTGAGGCACCACAGGCGGTGGGTATATGAAATTACATATTGGGAAAGGGTTTTCTTTTTCTAAGGAAGGTTCCAGGCCTAAGTTTAGGGTACCTTCCTTGCATTTGTCATTTATGAGAATTGAAGAAAACCTGGAAAAAAACCTCAGTCAGGGAGGACGGTCCTGGCGGGATTCGAACCCCAGACCCGCTCACGAGTCCGCGCCTTAACGACCTCGGTCATCCGTGGCGGTAGTAGAAGAGGCTAGAAAATCTAGGTATTATGAAAGAAATGATTATGACTAAAATTAAGAGTAGAACGTTTTTTTTTTCTTTGTAACAGAACACAAAGGAATGAAGTAGGCCTGCTGCAGCATTTCAGGGACATTGTTTAATCTTGAAAGAAGTCCCAAAAAATGAAAACAAACTGATGACTTGGTTTTTAAGATGTTACAGTATTTTGGTACTAAATATTCGTTATTTCTGTTGCTTGTATTGTGTTGACCTGTGTTACGTATGTTATTGTGCTTATATTGCCCACGAGTGACAACACCCAGCAGTAGCATAAATTAATTATTTATTTCACTTCAACGTTATTGCTCTCGAAGATGCTTTTTAACCAGCGCATTTTATTTTCAAAGTTGCGTCTCTGGCATCCATTGGACTGCAGAAAAGTTTCATGACGTATAAATACGTCCTTAAGAGGATTAACTATTCAGGTATGAAAATGGGAATTTGATTTTTTGATGTAAATAATGTTGAATAACATATGTTCACAAATTTGAAATTCTGTTTTAGTGAGATTATCAGGAAAACAAACGAGTTTAACAGGTCTAATAATAATTAAAGATTTTATTGCTAAAACGTGACAAACCAGATCTGTACCAAAGCTTACTCCCAAAGATTTTAAGTTATTAAAGTAGCAAACTCCTCATATAGTTCATGAATGTTCTACTAGATGCCAGGATTATGCAGGACAATGGTGACAAGCCACTGCAAGAAAATGACTACTAGTGAAGAGAGAATTTTTAGCGCTGCAATTTTACGCTTCAGCAGACATTTCAGGAACTGATATCTTTTTCCTGTGACGACAATGTAGTTAACAGACACTGGGTGCTAAGCGGTAATGAACACAGGAGCACTACTGAAATCTTAAAAAATGAGGCTTGTCATTCTGTATCAAACATAAAATGTTTATTGTTTGGTAATTACGTTCATAGCTCTATAATAATAATAATAATAATAATAATAATAATAATAACAAAGAATATGAAAGAGGATTACATTGTTGCCATTTCGTAGTTTTTCCTGGTTGTTTAGGCGAATGCTACAATGGAACTTTCCTTTCCTTTAAACGAATTATTCTCTCTCCCACTTCACTTCACCTCGTTTCGTTCCGTTGGTTCTGTTGAAGGGATGGGAGCGGCAGTCAGGTTGGTGCTATGTGCAACATAACGGCGGCTTGCGCTTTGGAAATGTGTGGGAGTGACCCCTTCTGGAGGGGATCCCCGCCGGGTTAGGAATGCTTTATCTGGAAACAATGTTAAGGACTCCTGCCCGGTTTCTCCCTCAACACATCCGTTCTTCCCAAGATGCCCTCGTTGGGGGTGTAGACATAAACGTGTAATCTCGATCACGGTTGAAGTACTGAAAATTTCTCCTCTGTCCCTACCAATCCGATCCAATCCAATTCAGTACAACAGTGTAACATGTAAGTACATTAAAAGAAGAATTTCATAGATAAAATTACGAATATAGATATATCAGATATAACGAAGAGAATTGCACCGTTTCGCATCTTTAAATATTGTATTCGGAAAAGGATCGGTTGATCTTTTAGTGAAGTATAAGAAAATTATGCAAGTAAAGTAATAAGTAAGTTCAGTAACAGACTTGCTAACCTAAAATCTATGGACAAAGAACGGAGAGTTTTCATAATCCAGTTACAGAGGAACCGTTCACATTGCAAATAAAATTATTCGCTCTCCAAATCAGTGCATCTTTGCGGACCTCAGGAGTGTTTAGATTAGAACTAAGGATTTGTCGTAAAAATAGCATCACTTGGGAAAGCAATATAATAATAATAATAATAATAATAATAATAATAATAATAATAATAATAATATATTGCTTTCCCAAGTGATGCTATTTTTACGACAAATCCTTAGTTCTAATCTAAACACTCCTGAGGTCCGCAAAGATGCACTGATTTGGAGAGCGAATAATTTTATTTGCAATGTGAACGGTTCCTCTGTAACTGGATTATGAAAACTCTCCGTTATTATTATTATTATTATTATTATTATTATTATTATTATTATAATAATTATTGTTGTTGTTGAAAGAAGTAAAGGGTAATCGAGAAGCCACTCCGCAGTCATTGTGTAGCCGAGATTTCATTAGGGGAGCGAATTCGGGGGACTGACCGCGCGCTAGGTTTAGAATTGTTTTCACTTAATCACCAAGGTAAACACACACTCCAAGGTCCAAACCTTGGAAACGGTGCGCGGATTACCTGCTAAAAACGGTTTCGAAGGAAGGAATGTCATAAATGTATTAGTATCAAATTTCTCCTGTGCGGTCACATCACCCGAGTGCGGAGGAACTTGTCGGTGACCCGTACTAAGGTTTAGTACTTCTTTTATATAAAAACTGCTGATGCATACTCATCATACGCAAATTAAGAATATGATGGCAAATAAAATTATTATAAACACACATATGTAGTCAATAGGTTTCTTTGCTCTCATTTTTCCCTCTCTTCTGTTCATTGGCGAGATAGGTGATCATGTGCTAAGCGGTGACGTAATAACATTATCTTATGTATGGTACGGCATTCCATCAAGAGACTGGTGATTCGTTGCGTTTTATGAACATTGCAGATGAAACTTTGCTTATCATCAGTTCTGTCCTAAGTTAATTGATAATTATATTCATAGTACTGAAACATTATTCACACTCCACTGTGCTGTATTTGATTGTATTTGTCAAGGGGGACAAGGTGTTAAGAAGTTTCTTGCCATCTTCATCTTTGTATTGAAAGTTAGCAAGCCGATCTTGTGATTGCCTTTTTATTATACTTTAATAATTATGATAAAGAAATAGGAGGTCCCAAGTTGCAGAAAAAGTACTGGGGAGACGTACTGGCACGACTAACTATAGAACTGTTCACTTCATTGCTTGTAATGAATGTTCTAACTTTTGTGAGAATTTTTTCAGCAGACTGAATAATATTAAAAGCGTCTCGCGTAGTCATTTTAAGAGACCCCAAAATTTATTAGCTTTATTGCTTCGATTTATTGTAGAACTTCTCTGAATTAGAATAAGAATATGATGAGCTAATACACAATAATACCTGTCATGTTTCATCCTAAGGTTCCGAACTGGTTAGTGGATCTGTAACTTATAGGGCGTACTTGGCGATCTTCTCTTTTAGTTTAGTGCTCTTTACCTAATTCCATGAGTTATAGGTCTAAATAGATGTTTGTGATTTGAACGTTAAAAGTCTGAGTAATGTGTCGCCTATAATTCGTGTGCATACGTACAACATTCTGTGCGTAACAAATGCAAATGTAGTTTACACTTTGAATGTCACTGATCGATTCTTATGTCTATGATGCACGTAGTTGCGGGAGTAGAAGGAGATACGAGTTAACTGAAAGTTACTCAAGCTAACGTATAAATCATCTCACTTAAAATTATGTAGATCGTTTTACTCTACTTTCCATTTGTTACAAAACTAGATTTAGTTCATCTACCTACATAAGTTATAAATCCTTTATATAATATTATACTTTAATGTTTTAGCTAAGGCAGAAGAGCGAAATGAAGCACTCCAAGATGTCTCTCCTAAGAAGTGGAGGAAAACAGTAAGTTAAGAGATTGAGAGAAAACAAAAACAAAACAAAGCGAAGTATAACAGGAACCTAGGCCAGTAGTATAAAAATTGCAAAGATAAAATAGAGACACGCTCTGTGAAACCAGATGACGTGTGTAAAGACATTGATTTTGAACAGAGGGAATATTTTATTCAGAAATATTGGGGATTATTATGAGTAAAGTAACCTTCTTGTTCTGTAACCAAAATGTATGGAAACCTACAAGTTTTTTTTTTTTTTTTTTTTTTTTTCGGAAATGAGCAGAACAGCAAAGACGAAGAGAAAGAAGAAATTTCTTAAAATAAGCATTGTATTTTGCGTTTCACATAAAGTGTATGTAATTTTTCAGCGTTACTACATACAGTACGATTAATTTTGATAATTTAACAATGTTAATTATTACTGATTATTTTGTTCAATTAAGTTTTTAAGTTCAATATTTTAAAAAATACCCATTACAACTTAAATCATATTTGCCCACAATTAATACTATTGAAGCTACATTTTTATTTCAATATAGTTATAAATGCAATAATTGTTTTTATTGTATGTAATCTTAAAGAAAGAGATTAGTGTAAAAGAAAAGTATTAAAATGGGTTTATAACACATTTATTAGTATATTAAAATAATATTCACAACATTCTAAAACATTATTATTATTATTATTATTATTATTATTATTATTATTATTATTATTCTTATGAAGAGTAACGCGCGGGCACATAGGATTTTGAATCGATTAATACAAGGTTACAATTATTAAAGTTGGCAATACTGTGTACATTAATGTGCCGCAGACAATCTCGTTCCAGTTGCTATGTGGCAGTAGTCGAGTAAACTTTAAAAACGTATTATGAAACAACGATTGTTCTGAAGGAGCATGGCCGGAATTTTTGGCGTCATTTTCAACTTTGCCGTCTTGATCTATTTCTTCACGAAGTAAATATGTTGGCAGAAAGATTTGAATCAAGAGGTTATAAAGTGTACAAGAACCGTCTAGTATCAAGAAAAACTGTTTATACTCCAGACACTGTCCAAGCAGTAGTTGCCTTGATCCTGTGAAGTTAAAGAAATTTCTGTAATGTCATAATGATACGTCAATATGATTGCAAGTTCCTCAGTAATGAGCTGCAGAATTATCCAGTCCAGGTTATTTTTTAGCAACTGAACCACAGCTCACACGGCGAAAACATCAAACGCCTCTATGCGATATTTTTTTCGGGAGAGCGTATTATGTTTAAGAACGGCGATATGAACTGGCCTGCCAGATCTCCAGATCTTACAATGTGTGATATTTTTATGAAGAACATTTAAAGATTCGTGTTTATACTATTGTCCTCAGAACCTTAATGAAGTAAAGACTTGGTTCCTTAAAGAGACTGAACAAATCACATTGCATGTTGCGGGGAGTTAAGGGGAACTTGGTTACACGAATACATTTATTTGATTTGTTTTTTTATTTACGGACGGAGACTCTCTGCATCTCATACAGGGGTTCGATAGGAAAGAGCTTTCAAATGCCCCCCACAAATAAAAGTCTAGTGAGTTTAGGCCCGCAGAGCGTGGAGGCCAGAGAATTACTCCACCTCTACCTATTCATCGTCACGGAATTTGTTATTTACAAGCCGACGGACATTAACACTGAAATGGAGAGGAGCTCCATCGTTCATGAAGTGCATGTTTCGTCGCATTGGTAAAGGCACACCTTCTAGCAGAACAGATAACATGGTAAATTGAGCCTGGGTGGAAGAACATAGGATCTTAACAAACATTTACCAACAATATCGGCCCAAGCATTGACAGAAACTCTTTGTTGATGATGTGATTCAACAGTTGCTTGAGGATTCACGTAGTCCGTGTGCTGGCTGTGAAAATTGCTCACGTTGAAACAACGTCTCATCCGTGAACAGCACAGTTATACAAAAAAATCAGGTTGGACACCTTGTTAAAATAAAAAATTCGCAGAAGTGTACTCGTGCAGGAAAACTAGTTGCTGATAGTGCCTGCACACGTTGTAAATGGTATAGATATAACAGGTTCTCATGTAATATTCTCTTGAAAGTCTGGTCATCAACATAACCTGTTGAAGCTAATTGTTTACGTTGACACTAGGGTTGTTGTCAACTGCATGAAGAATTGCCTCTTCCAGTTGAGGTACCTTCGTCCTTCTAGTTCTCCCAGTCTCGAGTAGGAGGTTTAAGCGTCTCATTCTCCCTAAGAGGACGATCAATTGCTTCAAACATGGGCACCTTCGTGTATGCTAGTCCACATATCAAATGAGCATTTGTGTACACTTCATTTCAATGTATTGTAAACCAAGTCCGTGATGAACACTAAACAGCATATGCTACCCGAAACGCAATGACGTGAGTCACCTTTGTTCAATTGGAACGCAAAACACTGGTGGGGAACCTAAGAATTGCATCTTAAAATCGCGTTTTGCGTTCCATTTGAACCTAATCAAGAGGGCATTTTGAACATTTCTTGAAAAAACGAGTTTCATGTGGTATGCCAATACGTTCTCGTCTATTGTGTTTTCCATGATTAATGTACTATTAAGAGTTGCAAAAAATGAGTTCTAACATGGAAATAAAGTGTTTCCGGACTTAGGTCTATATAACATATTTTCTTCTTCTAAGTGTGAGGAACGTGTCATGAAAGTTTGGTCGTACCTCGTTGTTACACCCAGTAGTAAAGGGCGAATATTTGCCATTGCAATGTTAACTATTAAAGAAGTATAGCTCGCGGGTTCGAACTCGGCTAGGACCGATGAATTTTTTCGGGCGTAAAAATCCAAAGTATGGCTTCCTTCGGAAGGGAAGTAAAGCCGTGGGTTCCGTGTCGTACATTTACAGCACGAAAAAGAACCTCAAGCCTGAAAGAGAGGCCTCTGAGCAAAAATTGTCGGCCGTTTCACGCCCAGAGTTGAATGGGACGCTGATGACCTGAGATGTTAAAGAGCGTCCATAAATAAATCAATCAAAAAAAAAAAAGTACAGCTGTACCTCTCAAACTTGGGAAATTATTAAAAATGTGTCTAGCTTCTCACTGCGTTAACTCTATAAGGGTGAGAATTTTCAGAAGCTGTTATTTGAAATCCTGCTAATTAATGATCATCCTGTTGTCATTTATATTCACTTCTGGATTTTTAAGCTAAAAAGTTTAGTTTGAGTCGAGCATTTTAATTAAACACCCTCTTTAGTATCTCTATAACCATGGCTAACTTGCAAATTGCAGGAAAATTATGTGAAACATAGCATTTCCTTCGCTGTATGTTGAATGAAAGTCTTTTTCGTGTATCTGAAAATGACATGAGAGTAACATACAGCTCAAGTTTAGACCAGAGGTTTAGATTTGCATCAAAGCAATGAAGTGAAAGAACTCAGAGGAGAGGAGCACCTTGTTAAACATATGAAGCAATTGATACTCCTCTCGGATGGTTTCACCGCATTCACGAAAACTTTTTACAGCCTGTTTTATTGCTCAGTTGACGTCTTGTAGCTTTAAGCAAAATCTCTCTTTCTCTCTTAGATTCAGTTCCTTTTTCCGCCCTTCTCTTCTCAAGATAGCTATTTCCTTTTTATTCTTATTTTATTTTTTATTTCCTTTCTCGGACGATCGAGCTTTCTCTTTCCGGAGCTCTTTACAACAGCATCTTTTGCCAATTGGGGACTTAAAGAAATATCATTACATCACACCAATCTGCAGCCGTTTGGAAGCGTAATTTGCTCTGTCTCTTGTGCATCTCATTACTAGTTTTCTTTCGCCAGCTTGCCAAAATTCCGTATTATCAAATGAGTTGCCATTAATGGGAAAAAGTTACCTCCCCGTTTTATGTAGACTTTAAACATTTATTGACTTTTTCTGTACGAAGTAATTGCGGTTTTAACTGCAACATGTAAATGAAAATCGAGAAGTATTTAACAATTTCGGTTTCAGAGGCTAAATGTAACTTCAAGGTTAAGATGCAACAAGCTTAGTCTGCTTTCAAGACATTGATACTTTTGACATGGAGGATATACCGGGTGATTAAATAACATCCCTCTCAGTTTAAAGACTTGTAACTGAGAAACTTATTGTTAGAAACAATGCTTTATGCAATATTTATAATCAATTTGTATTTTTTGGATAGTTTAATATAATTTTAATATAATTATCGAGGCTTTTTCAATATAATGTTATATGACAGAGAATATTTCAAGAATAATTAATAATATTATATTGGTGTTCCTAATTAAATTATATTAAACAATAATCTAATGCTTTGCGGTAAACGTACTATAAAAATCCTACTTCTTCAATAACAGCAAATGCTCCTCTATTTTAACATGGTCTATGGAAAATCTGATTCTGTTATTAAAGGTAACTCATCAACAACTCATTCAGATTTTTAAAAGGATCTCTACGGGTAGAGTACATCAGCATTAAATTAGATACAAACGAAGTAATCTAAACGATAGATGTCGAGGAAATTCTAAGTCATTCAAATTCTGATATTAAGAACTAAATTTACACGCGAGTACAAAATTTTGCTCTTTTGGGGCTGAAACTCACTTATGGTAATCTTTTGCTATGAATATACTTAGATAAATACATAAATAAAACAAATAAACCGCAAATGCGGAAAAATGCAAGGTATTCATATACTATTTTTAAGTGTAGAATAAAGCACTGTCTTATAAAATTAAGCAAATTATAAATGTTGTCTTGAAAAGCTGGGATTTATGTATGATACAAACGCGAAAACGTAATCTTGTAGAGGAGTGGTTAGGCTGTTTGCAAGAAAATTTTCTAGTAATCGTGTTTCAGGTAGAGAAGCTGTTCGCTAAATTGTTAACTTTTTCTTTCAACCACAATAAACGTGTTCTGAAATCGCCATGTTCTTACAGAAGAGAATCTAGATGAAATACAGGAATTTCTTGAGTAAATACTGACGATGTATTGCCACTAAGAGGCATCATTTTGAACATTTCTTATTACCACCTTAGTACTTTAGTTTTGTATATATTATAAGTTTATACTTTCAGTAAAAAGAATAGTATATACTACAATAAAAATATTAACTTTAGAACGGCGACTCTTTATTTCCTTTTTCCGGTTGCTGTGGCTGGAGTACGCAGTAAGCACGGAGCTTAACCGTCCAATAATTAAAATATTCTCATTGTATTTGATTAATTATTGAGTTATTATCTACTTAATTTTCACCTTTAGTTTTGGAAAATTAAGAAAACATTTGGACTAGCCTGTTGTCGTTACGTGTTTAGCCATAAAATCTTTACTATGATGGGAAGATGTGAATTTTTAACATAAACATACAGAGTATGAGGTTTAAATGAAATAAAATTTTAAACTTCAGTTGTTATGGGAAATTAAAATATACAGAAATATTTGGAATTTTGTGTTAAAAAAGTAGAAATCCATATAGTTACATCTTTATTTTATCATATTTTGATAACTTTTGAAAGATTTTGCTATTACTTAATGTACCAAGAGTTATGTAATGTCTCATTTCTCAACCACACAGTCATTACAGGAATCCCAGTGTTCAGCCCGTAAAGTACTTATCTATTCACAGCTGATAATAACCTTATAACTAGCTTATAGTACTCTCAGCACTCGGTCGCTTCCTAAGGGTAACCTAACTACTTAATGTCATGCAAAGAAATTCAGACTTTCGCTGAAACGTATCGCAACACCAGTAATATATTTGAGCACTTTAACAAAACAGAGTGTACTTCTTTCAAACCGATTTCCTTTGCTTAGGAGAATATCACCACGCAGAGCCTCACGCACTAAAGTATGTAGCTGATGAGATCACACTACTTTTTATAACATTACTGCCATGAACGATTGATTGATGAAGATATGTGGAAACAATGCATTATAAGTTTGTCATTTTTTATACTTAAAAACTCCCTAACCTAACGTTTCCATTTATTGATAAATCGAAAAAGTTCGTGATGCTGGCACACTTAAACCTGACATTAGGTTACAAGAAACATTTTAAGTAGTTTGATGAAAGGGTCATGACATACAAAATTAATTAACTGACAACATGACAACAACAACCTGCGGCAGTATATCATCCTTTCGGCGCGTTAATTGATTTGTTAAAACGGTCTGTCGTATTCTTAAAAAAACAACTGAATATATGAATGAAAAAATCAATTAAATATTATATATTGCTTTTATTATAAACAAAATGAAATTGAATTAAATATAAAAATAAATACAATTATGGAAGTGGCTTACCGTTAAATTAGACTCGTGTATTGAGTGTAGTTAACGTTGAGCAAATTGATGTTGATTAATTATTTCTAAGGTTATTAATAATTACGTTATACTTCACTTTTCAACTGTCACAACATATTGTGAAGTTATATTTAATGTGTTTGCCTTTTATGTACTGAATGGACATAACTTTTTGACCCATTTTCATTAAAGTATAGTTTGTTGTAAATTAAATTTATGTGGCACATAGATATAGTATGCACATATGTACTTTTTACCTAATTGAACTTGGCCATCATCCAATTCAAAACATTAAGTCTAGCGTTTGAATGCAGCCCAAAAGACGTTTGTAAGCTTTTCGCTGAAATCGCTGCTGTTTGGATAGGATTCTTCACCTACTTATACAACATATGTATGCGCCTTTTGTTTTAAAGAAAATGTTGTCTATAACGTCATAAACATATTTAATACCACATCAACATGCCGTATAAATTACTTTTATGATAATCCTTTATTTCAATGTGAATCAAAGCTTTATATCCACCATATATTTGTCCTACAGAAAGGAACAACTACAAATAAGATAGGACAATTTAAAAATCAATGTTTATAAAGTGATAAATTCTTTTGAAACACATATTTATACGGTTGATAAGTGATATAACATGAACGAAATAGCCATTTTAACATTGAATTTTCACCAACATTTGAGACGGTAATTCTGAATATCATGTATTCAAAAGCACTTTACGACTCACGTTTCACTTTCAGTTTTAAACCCCCTGCTTTTTTTTTTTTTTTACAGAGAAAACATATGGGAGGTGTATTTTTACGTACTTGCGAGCATTAAATCCACGCTGAGAATTAAATTTAAGATCTTTCCATAAGGTTCAAGCTTTTAAACGAAACTGTCCATCCGGCAGTCGGAGTAACAGCTGTTGTACATTATAGAAGTGTGTGTGCGTGTGTGCGGTGCGAGTGTGAAGCTATTGCTCCTCTGCAGCATTTGGCCACTACGTGCTCTTTCTGACATTGTTCAGAGTGCTTGCGAGCTTATCTTCTATATACAGTCGATGCGTTTCTGTCAAGAAAGTCGTTAAACATTGTACCTATGAAATCTACTGCACCGTAAACTGCTTTATGAGCAGTCGTACTCACCTGGCAGGTTTGTTTTTTTATGTGTTGTAATGCAGTGTCTATAGACTGTACGGGGGAGTGCGTTGGTTCAAATGGGCATGAAAGAGCTCAGTATTAAATACCATAATCTAATGCTAGATGCAACTGAAGACACTGAATTTTAAAGTGGCAGTAACATTTGTTCCTGAGCTTCAGCAAACTTATTTTATATAATGGTTAGATGTAATGTTTATAGAGTCCAAAACGAAAATCGAGAACGAGATCATATTTCTAAAATAATATGCATTTTGTAATCAGATCAGAGTAGCAACCAAAAAGTATGGAGAGTTCTGTAAAAACTTTAACAGAAGTTGAACATATAAGCCTATAACTTTTGCAGTACCTATCTGCATGCCAACTATGAAAACTATAGTTCCCAGTCGCATAATACAAATATTACAGTTAAATATAAAGCAATTATTTTTTTTTACGATTGAAACTTTGACTGGAAGAATTCAACAGTAGACTTAAGGTCTCATACATCTGTAAAGTACTTTGTTTTTTCTTGAATGCATAAACACTTGTTTTTTCGTATAATGAATCTTTTTGTGGGATTAACTTTTAAATGCCAATTCCCAGGAGGTTTGAGTATATCATTCACTGTTTTCCAGTTATAGAACGTAACATTGCCAATCACTGTTCCTAAATATTTAAATGTTTCTATTTATTCCTCTGATTTTAGGATAATTTCATATTTACGACTAACTTTCTCAATGCAGTCAAATACTCCGGTAGCACTTAGGAGTGCCCTAGAACTAGAAAACTTACTGTTATTGTTTTCAGGTGAGATGGTGCTTTATTCTCCAACCAGTTGTCTGACATACCTATCATCGTAACCTTCGGCAAATGGAACTTATGTGCACAAATGCAAAAGCATTTACGAGTAGAAAGGGGGCTTGACGCTTAAGTATTTTGAGAGTGAATAAATTCAGACGCTTCAGTGTGGAGTTACAGATGTCAAAGTCTGACTGTTCACACGTTTGAAAAAAAATCAGTTCAGCGACTATTTTGTTTATTACTACAAGGTCATATTCAGTCCTGCAATATGGGCCGAGCAGTCGTCTGAAGTCGCTCACACTATGGATGCATGTGAAGCATTTAATAGTAAATCCAATGTTTTATTTTCCTGCTCACATCCTGACTTTTTAAAATAATTTCAGTTCTTTAAAATATCAAATAGAGATCTATTTGTAAATAAATGGTATGCACATGTCATAAAAGAAGAAAATTAGTAAACAAAGAACGTTACATTAAAAACTACAGAGATGGCCGGCTTTCCCGTATTACTTTTGTCATGACGTTTTGTATTTAAATGGACCCCTCACCTGACAACCAGCACACTTTTTAACAGTTTTTAACAATTTTAACGTGTTTAGCAAGTTTTACAGCACACTTTTTGACAAATTGTAGTTAAAATCATAAAAGAACAAAATTTAACCATACAGTGCTCATATTTATGTGATAGCCTGCAGTCTGTGGAAATTGTATCCTAACATCGTAGCGTGGTACCAATCTAAAATGAAAATGTTCCATAATGAACTTTTGAGTTACTGGTACAAGCACTTTATGGATCTAAAACAATCCTTTTGGCGTAATTGCAAGTGGCGCAATCATGGTAGCCCGTTGGCAAGCTGTCCTTACATCGCCCTTGTAACAATGCTTATTTTAATGGCCTGCTAATTGAGTTTTACACGTAGCATTTGTTTTCCTTTAGTTAGCAGCTCAATTTTAACATATATTATATGTTAATATATCATTAAATTGTTAGCTCTCGTAATTAGATTAATTATGTAATACGCTAATGAATATATATCCGGTGATCGGCGAGCTGGTAACGAACCATTTCGACTGCTGGTGGAGAGCGTTTAGTTTTTTGTACCTTGTTATAATGTTTATTGCTGCTGCATGCTACAGTTGCTCTTATTAAATTTAATGTTATTTAACCCATTAGCTCTGTAATAGTGATTATGAAATTGAGAGGAAATAATCAAAACCTGGCATGTTCACTTTCGGCGAAAATTGAATTGCAGTATGACTCTCATTATTTTTGCCAAGTGTTCGCTATTTGAACTCTTTATTTTCAAACTAAATGCGATACGAGGTAGCTATTTAACTTTCAGGATTCTGTTAAGTAAAATATCTTAAATCACCGACTTTTTTTATTTCTTTTAAATCTCTCCAAAGTTGCATCCTCCGGAAACAATCAGGGAAGCACCCAAGCCTTTGTGCTTAAGAGATGATACCAACCTCCTCTTCGTAGGCAGCAACAGGTTCTTTCGGACTCCTGAACTGATGATTGTTCAGTTTTTTCTTGACCAAAAAGTCACAGGGAGTCAGATATGGACTATATGGTGGGTGGTTCATCATTATCACTTCCGATTCATACACAAATTCCAATAATTTCAAAGTGGTGTGTCCAGAGGTATTGTTTGTGGTGAAGCAACAATTCTCACAACCCAGACTTCGGTCTTCTTTCTGTTATTCTGTTATTCTGAAGACCCCGAGGAGGCAAACTATGGGTACCATTTGGCACATAGTTCCTAGAGTGAAATGGTTACAATATTGTCGTATGTACTACTGAGGGGTGTAATATTTTTGAAAGTTAAAATCGTTTGATTTTATATTTCATATCTTTCTTTAACACGATCACTTTAGGAATTTCAGTGTAGCGGTCAATCACTCAGAGGCTGCTTACACGGTGTTTTATAGTACCATCAACCTCTGCCTGGTAACAAGCAAAACATGTTGAACTTGGATCTGTCACTCAATGTTGGAAAGAGTCGAACATCTACATAGTACTTTCTCATTGGTTGATATAATTCAAATCTAAGGTACACATATTTGATATAGTTAATGTCACAATGCAGAGATCCCCCTAGGGAATCGTAAAACGATATAAGGGGAACCAGAGCTACGGCTCGGTCTCTCTTTGGTCTTTTGTCTCTTCTTGTCTTTGGTCTTCGTCCACTGCCTGTCGACTTTGGAGAGCGAGCTACTGACTACACCCTCAGTATTACGGCAACAGATCCTTAAAAGGTAAGGGCCCGTCAGGGCTATCATTTGTAATCACAATTCAGATTGGGGACTTGTCTCCTTTACAATAACTTGAGTTATCATGGCACGTGGGGTTTGTCTCTACCATCACTGTCTTAAGTGCTACCCCCTAAGTCACAACTTTAGTCGTGACAATATGGCCACTTGCTGACAAAAAATTGATAATCATCTTCCGGCCCACACTTTAACATCGCTTAACCCTCACTAGGAGGATCATCGACTGCATCTTTGATTTCGGTCATAGTGATATATCCAGCTATCCGCACCTGTGAACTCTCTTTAGCGGCCATTGTCGAAAGTATGAATCATTGCGTGGTACCATTCTACTCTAGCTGCCTTTTATCTTTTATGGATTGTAAGGTTCACAACAAAGCTTCCTCACATGAACATATTTGTGCGGGATTTCTGACACCTGCGGCGAATGAATGTTGAAGAGATTTCTCTATCCCCTGTAGTTCACTGGGCGATTATTCTGTACTATAACTTCTGCACGAGGGTCATTTTACGATGTTTTAAGCACCCATGCAAGTACAATACCAAATATTTAAAGAAACGTTATATTCAACTCCCCCAAAAAGCCAGGATTTGAATTAGAGAAATATAAAACTGACATATACCAGAAGAAAAAAGAAAGGTATCAGGGAGTTATTAAATAAACAAAACAGTTTAAAGAAGCCTGGGAAGACACGTAAGTACAGAAAGGAGATGCAGAAAACGACATTCAGAGAGAAAAACTCTAAACACTAATACAATAATATGTGTTTGTTGTGAGGAAGGTTACAATACAGGTAATGTGTAAACTTGTTTAGCGATTTACTTCCATAAAAGTTAATAATGTGCATTCAAAACAAAAAAAACAAAAACAAAAAAAAGGAAGGAAAGAAAGAAAGAAAGAAAGAAAGAAAGAAAGAAAGAAAGAAAGAAAGAAAGAAAGAAAGAAAGAAAGAAAGAAAGAAAGAAAGAAAGAAATATCATACTAGCATTCAATTAAAACCTTCAGTTCAACTTTATTCACTTAAAACCTGACCAAATTAAAATTTTTAATCAGCATGCTTTTAAAACAAAATATTTAAGCTTTTAAACAATGAATTTTAAAACCTATGCTGTACATAGTTTTGCAACAATAATTATTTTCCATTTTACATTCAATGGATATTTCAAGTTTTGAATGTTCGCTCCTCAATTTTTCTCCCGTATTTTATATGTATATAAGGAAGCATCATACGACCTCCAGAGCCTTATTTTCAGGATCATTCCTCTTTTTCTTTAACCTGCCAGGTATTAACGCGAGGGCTCATAATTGAAATGTTTTATACATCTCATTAGGAACAGAAATGTTACAAATTCCAGCAAAGTCACTCCAAATATGCAGCAACAGCAATTTATAAAGCACAAAAAAGCTATTTATGAAGGTAATAGGAAACCATAATGTTATGAATATTCAGAGATCATAATAAAATTTGCGCTAAAATTAAATTTATTCCCTCCAAAGCATATAGCTTCTCCGAACTGAATTAAGTAACTGTTTATCAATGCAACACCATTGTAATGTGTAATTGCATATTGCAACTTGACAGATACTGTTGATGTCTTTCAATAAATTGTATGCGACACTGTGTATCCTATGTTAAATTATCATCTATATTCATGTGGTGCTTCTTGTTAAGCTTTAAATATTACATTACATTTTCAAGTACCGTAAAATGTCAACCACAGCGCATTTGCCACCAACTAATACAACAGGAATTTAATGTAATAAAATATTTCGACAGTAAATTACATTTCCACTGCAGTTCGCAATAAATATTCATCGAGTCATACACGATATATAAAATAGCTGAGTGAACTTCGCTAGAACTGCAATTGCATCATAGGAATTAGCGGGCAGATTATTTACATTGATCCCGTCAATTGAATAAGGGTATATACCGTCCTTGGTATTTATACATTAAGGTTTGAATTAGGCATTCATGTGCTCCTTTCACAATGTTCAGGTGTTATGTCCACGTACTGATTTATAACTTTACGGTGACTGGCCTGTCACATAAATATGCATCAATATCATCTATATTTCAAGCTGAACTATTAACGTTGAAGACAGCAGTTCAATGATAGGTGCAAGCAATGAACACGTCTTAAATGTGTTTCTAGGTGTAATTAATTACGAAATTAATTTGAATTATCTTGCTACTGCTTTTACAGACAGCATAGATAAATACAGAAACTCCATTTGCCTTACTTGAACGCGAGAGGGCTGGCTCTTTAGCTAATGCATCTTGTGCAAAATATGAGGATTAAAACCTGCCAGTTTCATTTATTAAAAGAGATAGAATGTAACTTTTAAAACACATGATGAAACTTGGTAAAACTCTGTGTACCTGACGTCAAAATTTTGTGATTTCCATCAGTTGTAAGCAGAAAAACTTCAAAATTTTATAAACAATATTGTATACATGGAAAGCGAGTTCACTCTGCTTATATGAACACCCCAGTTACACTAAATGTTGCACAAAACAATTTATACTTTTTCTTGCAGTCATTCCGCTAAAAGAAGAAATAAAATTCGTACGTATATTTTGTCAATTGCAGTTTTTATAAGTTTGTTCATATTTTTAAAATGTAAACTTTTCTGTTTTCTTTTCATTTCAACCAGTACTGCCTTTTTGTTCAAAATTATTTTGCAAATTTTCGTAGACGTTACGGACAGCGTGTTGTGTATGCTATACAAGTCTCCTAAAGTTAAAATTTGACTCTAAGGGTGAAAAGTTCAAATTGGCATCTTAACCCTTCACGCATATACGCGAGCTGCGTAACACCTATTCAGAACATTAGCTACACTGATTTTAAATGTGAAAAGTCAATATTTACACAGAATTAACGTATTAGATTCTGTTTTATTGCGCACATTGATTACAAACAAAAGCAGATTACAGAGCGTTTGTTTGTTATTCACGAACTAAAAATAGCTCATGCATAAAATGCTGATCAAACAGATTTTGTGATTATTGAATATTGCCTTTCTTTCCTCTCATAAAAAATTGAAAAAAGAGAACTTTTAAGGCAGAAATGAGTTTCATTTAATGAAAATCAAGGTGGTTTTGTGGACAGAGATTGTTGATTGATATATTGAATGTAATTTTCTATCATGTGAAGGAGATTTTACAAAATGGAGTTTTATATAGGAAGCAGAAAAACGTGTAAAAGGAATTTACCAGTAGAAAGGGTGCTTGACACTAAGTATTTTGAGAGTGAATAAATTCAGAAGCTTCAGTGTGGAGTTAGACATCAACGTCAGTATTATATTTCACTATGAGGTGTGTTCACAACGATTCAAATGTAAACCAATGCCCTCAATCTAACCATAAGTCATGCGCAGTCACTCATTGAATTCGTACAGATCTTTGTGTAAGTGGTAAGGCGTTTCGAGAAATACAGTTGATAAGCTTATAATTTGTTACTGTTCTTGAATTATCATTAATTAAATTATGTAAAAAAAATTACAGCATGGGCTGAACAACTGTTGTTTGAAATCGTAAAGACTTCAATTGACGTCAGATGCAGACTGTAATGCATTGGCGGTTCATTTTGAATATTTGCACATTACGGTGTAACCCACTGAAGTGATGATGTTCTGTATATGACAATAGATTATTTGTTAAGGTAAGGAATTATAATTTCAGTCTTCTTGACTATACATAATCACATTTGCAGCTTTGGAGCTCTGCAACGAAGCCTTCGAGACCATTTTGTGCTAATCTTGAAATACTATTTTCAGATCCCCTTTCTACTCGTAAACTTTTTGTACATATTTTACCGAAAGAGGAACTTGCTTGGTTTAGGTTAGGCACCTAGCGGATGATTAAGGTAACAGACAGAAAGGATACGAGAATTTTTCCCATATGGGCGAAGAAAGAAACTTGGGAACGTGTTCTGTAGATCTGCAAGAGGACAGAAGAATGGAGAAAGAACCGAACTCGTTTGTTAACGGGGGGAAAGGGCAACGACAATGTTGGACTTTACTGACAGATAGAAAGGAGGAGGAGGGAGTAGGTAAATTTTTAAACAAAGGTGAGACAGCTCAGATCGGAAGAACCATACAACCGAGAATATATAATATGGGTATATAAGTAGGATTATCAAGTTGAATTTTTTTAAAAATTTTACTAGAAAGTGAAAATTTTTAACCAATTCAATTATATAATTTCTGTTAGGGGGTAGATTTTTTTATTAATGAAACAGATCGGATAACTAAAGGAGGAGACACTGCTGAACTGTCACTGTTCGTCTTGAACTGAGAATTGTTTCTTTGTTATAAAAGCAAGCATAAGTGAATAAATTTGTAATACGAAAGTGTAGCAGACATGAGTCAATACCTTACTTACCTGTTCATCGACAAAATATTTGAAGAGAATTAGTGAAGACAAAAGTAAGAAGATATACTATTCCCAACTTTCTACTGATGAATAATGACGACAGTGCGGGAGACTTGTGTGATTTTTTAATCATCTTCATCGTGTTTCAGAAGAAGACTTTTTAGTTACAGCTACAAGTAACTTCCTCTTGAAAGTTAATGCACTTTTACGTATAATATTCATAAAAGGATTTCATTAACAATTTGCGCGTTTATTCCATTTAAATATTATTGGTTTTATTAATTTGTTGTTATTTATTATTATACATTTTACATAACCCGCATATTGTGAAACGTGCTCATAGCAATAAAACTATTGAAAACCCCGACTCTATTGGACTGCAGGGAAGAAGTATATAGAGCGCAAATAGTGGCTAATTTGAATATTGATCTCATTTATGATAAGTTCATATTTAGTTTCAAATTAAAACAATTAATAACAGATTATGTCTTCATTTTTTGCTACTACTAGTAACAAGGGAATGAACAAGGATGTATTTCTAAACGCTTCCTTAAATAAAGAAACATCTACTAACGTCTACCCTTCATCCTTCTTCGCCCCCTTTTTTCTGTTCTGCATTAATTATTTCCATTCAACACATTAGTACAGAAGACTGCGAGCTAATGGCCGCTCAAGATCAACGTTGACTGACAGCTGTTTTTGTTGTGATTGCGGAACAAGGTCCTTGTGGTCCCTGGAGCGTGTTTTGTTTAACTCAGAAAAACTACAGACCGGGGAAGACAAATAGCGTTGGGGATGCCTTTCAGCGAATTAAGTTACTGTGATATCAGGCCAAAGTTCTTTTTATTGTCTACCCCTACATGAATATTTTCAACATTAACAACAACGCCATGGTTTAGACTTATTTTCTGGTAATTTACGTAGGAAGAAAGTTATTTTTGCGATCTATAAATTTATGCTTCTTACAGGTAAATTTTCTTCCAGATTCTTCTTTCTTATTAAATGCTGTAATTGTCATCTTAATGTGCCACCTGCTCCTGTTTATGTTTAATTATGCTGCATTAATCTCACTGCTTTTCTGCAAGTTAAAGTCTTCCTAATGACCTTTTATTAATGCTTGATATTACACTAAGCATTACACCCATTACATTATATATTTTACCTTTGAATTGCTGTAAATATAAAGTAAATAATGAAATATAGAAAACACACTTTAGAATTACTGTAGATAAGGCTTGGTACAAAGTTGTGAAGTACACGTGAAAACAATAACAACAAAAATAGGCACATATTTCACGTGATATTTCGGATAACTCGCAGCCTTCTTTACACTGAAATCTGTTTACATTTTGCCTCCAACCTGTAGATCTTTACAACTAGAAATATTTTTTTAGTGCTTTAGTGTAAATTCTTAACTTATTACTAGAATGTACTAGTTATTTATATATGTATATATGTAAAACCTAAGAATCAATATATTTATACTGCTTTTCATAGTTATATGCCTCTTTACGTACTGAGTTATCAGTGGGTCTTGGTAAAGCATTGCGGATGAATGTGTCCATAGAGTAGAAAATTCTAGAAACAACGCTCCCGGTCAATTTTCTAAAACTATTTAATGATCTGTGTTCGACACCCTCCCTATGTGTCAAGAAAAAATTTAACTTTGGGAGTTTGCTGAAAGGAAAACCCACAAGATATGACCTTGTAAAGGTAACCTCACATTATGCGAGAAGAAGAAGAATTTACAATTTCTAACAGTGAGAAAATGAATACAATTTATGGGCAATAATAATAAATATATAAAACATGTGAAATAAATCTCAATTTAGAATAATAACAAATATTGTAAATATATAGAAAACAAACTTTAAAGTGCAAAAGGTGTAAATGTATCTTATCAATACATTATTTTAAATAGTTTCAAAATTTTAATATAAAATTAGAAACTTTAAATCCATAATTATTTAACATAAAATATAATAATTAATTGTATTACTGCCAAATAATTATTGGAACACAAGTATATTGTAAAATTTCCTGCTTTAACAACGTATAAAATGCTAATGCTGTCACTTAGTTACAATAACTTCAATATCTTGATTTATAAATACACTTCACTACCTTACAAAAATTATAAAATAGGAAACATTAATCCAATATAATATAAAGCAATTAAGAAGTTTGCCATAGAATATTTAAATATTACATTCTATGTCACTGCGTGTAAATAATGAAGAAGGATGCGGCCTAACAATCTGGAACAACAGCCTAGATGTGTATACAATCCAATGTGCAGGGGTCTTCTTTCTATGTGACGAGAAAAAGGAGATGACCACAACACCCAGCACGGCTACAACACAGTTTAAAAATTGAACTAATATAAAACAAGGCCTACTTGACAAAGCCAGGTGAAGAGGAAAATAAAGGAGAAAGAGTGACTTTTACATCGACCAGAAAACGAAGTATAATCCGTAATAATGCCACTAGAATGCATTTTTTCTAAAGTTTATTATTGGGCAACAAATTTTGCTACAGTTAATATTTCTAATTCCATTTTTTTAAAACAATTCTTTTAAAATTTTAATTAGAAAATGGTAAAGCGGTTTCAATCCAAAAATGTGTTCCTTTAAACATTAATTTCGAATAGTATGTGCTAACACACAAACATTGCAAAATACGGCTTTCATTCTTAAAAGCATCGCCATTGTGCATTAGTTTTTTTTTCCGTTACAGTGGCACTACTTTTCTATTTTTGCCTTAACGCTTCTTCCAAAATTTAATTTGGCTACAACAGTTTCAACATTTGAAGAATTTTTTTTTTTAAATTCGGTCTTTGCTGAATACAAATATGGTTGATATTTTACTAAGACGCGTTTAAAACGAATATGATCAATCACCAGCATTGTTTGTCGATTGACAACCGTTCATTGTGGCCTCGTAATGGTTTAACTTTTCTACAGAATATCTAGGTTAAACCTTTCTTCT
This sequence comes from Metallyticus violacea, assembly GCA_030762175.1. Classification (NCBI taxonomy): domain Eukaryota; kingdom Metazoa; phylum Arthropoda; class Insecta; order Mantodea; family Metallyticidae; genus Metallyticus; species Metallyticus violacea. The sequence continues at coordinate 107,274,147 of CM060832.1, forward strand.
TCTTCTTCCTCTTATTACTCGCGCAACTAGGCAAACTTCCTGAAACTACTTCATTACTGAAATAAGATTCATTTAGTATCTCGTCTCTCAGAAGACCAAAGGAAAATGACATCATTTACGGGTACAAAAGCGAGAGCTAACATGTGCTTTTGAGTTTTCAATTCGCGATCATTGGCATTATTACTAACCTCCTGCAATCCTTCACTTTGATTCAGCTTGACAAAGATGAAATAATCTGAAAACTGTAGTTTGCACAGACTGCTATGAGAATTTTAAGTGAATCACAGCTTCTATTAAAAGCTCAAAACAATTTGTAAATCTGAATATATCTGATAATTTTTAACGCGATTACATTTGTGACACAATTGCAACATCCCTATTCCATTATTATTCATTTCTCAAATATAACTAAAGAAACAAGTGTTGGAAACAGGTGAGTTAGAACACTTAATTTATAACATTGATCTATAAGTGCTCGTTTGATTTATTAAGAAAACCATTGCTATTTGTGCATTTTAATATCTGTAAAATTTTCTCTACTTATTCAAACATTATCCTCTTACTGCTGTGTTTATTGGTAAACTTGTTTTATTTTTTACTCTCCTTTATAACATGATTGCATTTTATTTCCTTAAAAATATAATATTTTGATCTTTTTATGGCAAATCTAAGTAATAGTCATATATTATAGTATTTTTCTTTTCAGTTATCTTCATCGTGTATTTTAGTCTGATAACTGAGAAATAGAAAGAATGCAAGTTTATCTACATACAAAAGTTTCCTTAATTTTTCTTATGGCACACCTGCATAAAACTATAAATTAATGAACACTATTGGAATAATTCGTTTGATTTCTGATTCGTTCTGTCTCTATATTCATTGTACACCCCTATTGAACATGTGTTTTCCTTATGTTATCTCTTTTCATATTTCTTTTTTTTTCCATTTTCTAGCTTATTAAAGATATTCTATTAGTATAAAGGGATACATACTGGTAGGTTTAATTCTTCTGCCCCCCCCCCCTTTGTGTATGTGGCCTCTAATGAATGCATGATGAATTCTTTCTAAAATTAGTTTATAATAAGTAGATTCTAGTGACTACGGTTAATATATCCTGCCAATTGATCAGTTTTCAATGACTGACGAAATTTAAGTACATTCTAAGGTTCCCTCTCAGGCAAGAGAACTGTCTTTATGAAGTGTTCACTTTTGGGATTTCCTGTTCCAGTCTCGGTGAGAAATGATACGAGATATAAGAACTCTACAATGTCCTACTGAGGAGTCCATTCCTCCACTAGCCGAGGTTCTGAGTTTGTTTTTATCAATGGCTAAAGACCAGGTGAAAGTGAAGCCCTGGTACTCACCTGAAGTATTTGAATGAAATGCTAATATGAATGAGATGCTGAAGGGAGGAACAAAATAAAACATGTTGCTGGAACGAAGTCGTGAATATGCACAATCCGGAAATATTTACTCTTCCACAACACGAGTGCTATTAGCAGTTTGACACCTTTTCTCTTCCGCCTTTTAATCAGCTAAAGTTATATTTGGTGTGCGTTAGTAGCTTAGTGAGAACGTGCTGAATCAATCGTCTGTCACAATAATTACAGACACTTCCCGCGCTGAATGCCGCATGTGAAGCCTTTTATTACGAGAGCAAGGGTTATTTGTGTCTCTGTGATATGAGATTCAGCATAACTCAAGTCCTTGTGTTTATTGATGCAACAGAGATATTACTTACAATGCATTAGCGAAGTAAATTAAAATGTAAAGTGTTGTTTTGGCATGTTATTACTAGAACAGAGAAAATAATAAAGTATGCAGAAATTACCCTCATACTGGAGAGAACTTAAAGAAAATATAGGACAGAAACTAGAGTAATTATGGAAGCACGGCTGGATGCAAATTTCATTAAAATAGTTCAGAAACGTGTGACCGCAGAGGAACTTGGAACAACATCCCTAAGACAGATCATCATGAAATAAAGGCAACATTGTGTGCATGTTATTATTGATCAGTTGTTCGAGTAGATGTGAGGCAAAATATTGAAAGCAACCGGCGACTCCGCGCGCCTTGTGACATGCTGCAGACGCGGACAAAATGTGGCCCTATCCTCTTGTGAATCAAGAAAAGAAAAAGAAGAAAAAACTATGAGATTGGAAGTAAGCTCTCTGCGTTCGGAACCAATTAGTCTACCAAATGCCAGCGAGTTCATTTACAGGGTCAAGTCGTATGGCTAAGACTCTGTTACAGCTTGCCCTTCACCCTGAAAAAATGAATTCCAGGTAAATTTAACGTCTACGAAGCGGTTTTTTGCATTCATCCTGTGAAAAACATACAGCTGCGGCATAGGGCTTTAAAAGACTGTAAAAAAAGATGCATCATAATATTCTTTTGATTCATCTTGCTGGAGTCAGGACTATTAACATCTACCACGCTACACTTTCTGAAATTTAGAGCTGAATTTTGCAGATACGTTTAAGGATAATCTGTACAGTATCTAGGGGCGCTTCTTTTATGAAGCTGCCTCTCGACATTGATGTAACACATCCCCAGAAACCACCTGCTTCCATTACAGTTATTTATCTGCTACGGTTATGCGGAGTAATTCCACGAAATGACACAGCTGAGGTCTCTTCTGACGCAAAAACTTGACTGATCTCCTTCTTCTCATTTGTTTTCTATTTTTTGCTGTTGTCATATTTTATCTCTCTTCATTACATTTCCCCTTTACTCTTAATTTCATTCTGTGTTCTTATGTTTTCCTTCTCATTATGTGATGGCTTTTGTCTTTCTTTTTCTTATTGATTGGTGATTTTTCTTTGTCAGTTAGGCATTGAAACGTTAGCATATTCACCCTAGTCCCAACATTTAGTACTTACCTGATTCTCTTATAAAACATATTTGTGAAAACCGTTTTAATGTGATAGTATCTTAACTCTTTTGAAATAGTGAATTACCTACCAAAGAACGTCTTCAACGAGTGCTTTAAAAACGGCAGAAGGAGACGAGGCAACATTTTTGAACAATTAATATGTTAAACTTAATACATTGTTCTGAACATCCCAAACGGTGGTAACTGTTCAGCATTGGTCATTAAATATTTGGGTTTCATGCTTGATGACTTTCTCATAAGATCTTACATTTTTGAAGGCACGGTTGCAAATGAGGCATATTTTTATTTTACCAGTTATGAAAATGTACCTCTCAATGTAAAAGCAGAAATATGACATTAGTAAGTATTTGTTCAACATATCTGGGAATATGTAAATCAAAATGTCAAGTCTACAGCTCTTATAACCAAACAATATGAAGGAACAAATAGGTGGCATTTATGGTATCACTCGCTGTAGGTTGGTAAATATTAGAGAAAGTCACTGAAATAGACTTACAAATTGTTTAGACGACAACGAAGTTATATTGAGCAGAGAAAATGGTAAAAAGTAACTGATTGGATTATTATTCTTGTTGTTATTTTATTTACATACCTTTATCTAGTATAAAGATAAAGATAAATGTAGAAAATTGTGTCCCTTTAAGGACAAAGACCTCCTAACAATTAAGGAAAGCTCGCTTTTTCCTAACGTAGTCAGCTATTCCACAGCTAGTAGTTCGTATGCTGTTTAAGACACTCTGACTGATTTGTTCTTTGGTTACTCCATTTCTCACTAGTTGCTTCTCAAGAAATCTTCATTTTCCTCTTCCTCTTGTTACTCTTGACCAATCTGAACCTTTATGTTCCTTGAAGAGGTCTACCCATTTTCTTATGGGTCTACCTTGTGTCCTTTTTCCTATCTGGGGGTCCCACATGCAGATCTTGTAGGTCCATCTATTGTTCTGCATTCTTGCGACGTGGCTGCCCCTTTGGCATTTGCTTCTGGTAGATATTTGTGCGATGTCTGCTGTGTGAGATAACTGATTTATTAACACTATAGGTATTTTGCCCTTCAAAGTTATTCCCAGGTCTTGCGTTGCATTTTTCTTTGGCATATTTGAATATTGTTCTTTTGTTTTTCTGCTATTGACTATGTCTGGCACCCACTTAGTAACACAGGGTATGCACAGGTTTCGAGAGTCTGGAACTTATCTGTATATCTGACTTCAAATATCCTATAACTTGTCATAATATAATTTTGTAAAAAAAAAAAAAAAAAAAAAAAAAAAAAAAAAAAAAAAAAAATGTTTTCAAATTAAAATTGCTTAATTTGAGGACAATTAGAATATCTAGCAATATTTTATCGTTCCGTTTAAAATTCTGAAGCTATCTATGGTGGGGCTCCCTAAAGTGTTATTCCTAATGCTATTATAAATGTCCCTTCTTTTGAAAATTTTAGAACAAGTTAGCATTTTATTTTATTGCTTAATTTAAGTGATATTAATTTCTATATGTGGGCCATTTGTAAACATATACCTGATTCATTTATTTGTTTACAGAAACAATATGAAACATATAATAAGCTATGTTTAGATTTATTAACGCTTTTGCAAATGTTTTTATAGGTATACAGATAGTGTGTTGTTACTGCATGGAAGTTGCACGTTAATTGATATTTATGTTTCTTTTCCCTTCCTTGGCACGTGATTTTGGTCGCACCAGTTTCAAGTTTACGCCAATTGGTTAAGGCATGTCTTGTCTTGAACGATGCGTGAGATAGTAAGCTTACTTCATGACAGTGTACGGCCGTTCTCTTGAGCTATTGTAGGAGTGGACCGGAGATTTCGGTTTTTCATCAGAAATTAATCGGATTTTCTTGGATTCCTTAATGTGATTTAGATTTAGTGTTAAGAGATATTTAATGACGTAATTTTAAAATGCACGATGGTAAAACAAGCTTCCTCTAGAGGAACTTTGCATTTGGCTGTATTGCATTTAGTGAGTGTTAATGTTTCAAGTTTTCAAATAGCAAAACATGAGCAATGCGCCGCACTATGCTTTATACTGTTACATCATATTGTGTTTACTTAGTTTTCCCGCCTTTTTGGTTTGTTTTTAATCGCGTTCTTACCTTCTTTCGCTTTTTATTATAGTTATACTGTTTCTGAGCACCCGGTAGCCAGAGCTATTTCTTTAATTTCCTTACTAACGCTCATTTTTCTTGAAAAATAATCAAACACACTCATTATTTATGCACGATCCTTTTTACTTAACTTGCCACCACTTCGCCTGTTCCTAGTTTCTCCTTTCATATCTAAATATTTACACAAAATGTTAAATGTATAACGTACATAGCCACTTCACATAAACTAACTCCTTACAAACTGATTGTGTTAAACCTCCAGGGGCACACTGCCTCTTACTAGTTGGATAGATGACCTTTTTTCGTCAATAAACAATGAACGAATAGGTTACAGGATTCCGATTTCTTTTAAAGCTGCCGCCCAATTTTTTGTTGCTTGACCCCCGTTCTAATCCAATCCAATAACAAAAAGTTTCTCGCCGCCTAACATTTATGCTGTATAGGTATTGAATTTACCAAAAATATTTCATTTAAAACATTATACCATGCGTTTTATTAAATATAGAGAATTCAAAAAAAAAAAAAAAAAAAAAGGCAGGATTCAGCACTCAAGTTTATTTTAGCTCAGAAAAAATAATGGTGCGTTCTAATCGTTAATTTATTAGGTACTGCATGATAAGCATACAATCAGAAATACCGGGCTTTAACTGAAACATATTCTCTTTAGAAATTTGTATCCACAGAAGTCTAAAATGAATCCAATAATGATATCATATGCAGGCGATAAATATTTCGCATAGGATAATTTGTTCAGAACTGAAAAATATGACTCAATATTTATACCGTATTATTAGCAACTTGGCTACAGCACGAGAGTAGAAAAGGACAGAGCGTATGCATTAGAGAAAGACAGAGATAGCTCATTTACTTCCTTCCTATCTTTTAAGGTTGGGACGATTTTTTTTAGAACACGAATATTTCCGGCAGTATGTTCTGGAATCTGTTTCGATATCCAGAAAATCACAGAGTTATTTAGTTAAAGTTATTTGTGATAACTTCACGGATTTGCAGCCGAATATTATTTATTCCTCGACAATGCTTTCAGCCATCTTTACTGTGGTCTTCCTTGGGGACGACATAAACATTATACTTGTCTGTAAATCCGAGAGGTCATCATAAATGACGTATTTAATCAAGTTTGGTTTCAAGGTTGGATACATTCTACAATATTTTGCATTTTTCTTTAACACAGCGTGTATCCAATTTAATAATTAGCAGCCATTCAAATGTTTCAAGGCTACCTTTAATCGTTTATTAAAGGGCCGAAAGGTGCGCCAAGTCTATATACATCTTCGACATATATTACAATATTCAATCAAAATATTGCAATGTCGACAAATGACGCAAATATTCACAAAGTGTCATGCTTTACTAGTATCGAAATTCCAACCTCGCCTGTAGCCGTAGATGATTCGGTCTTAAACACCTCAATTGTAAAGCAGTGTTTCACAGTTGCCTAAATAATTAGTGCATTCTGCATTATTATTTTTAACAGGACGTTCTGCCTATTTGTCTTTCTTAGTGAAGCACATTAATGGATATATCTAAATCCATTGTTAAAAGAGTAAAAACAGACGAGATCGTTGTTTCTGTATTGGGTTAGCAACTTTAATTAATATATATAGTGATAATGTATGTAGAGAATGTGTCGTTTGTAATTTAAACTTATAATTTTTACACTTCACAGTTCCAAACAAAAGTATAAAGACATATATGTGGACAAATTAAATTTTTATAATACATTTCATTTGAAAAAAGAAATTAAGAGACGCATGATTTAGCAGAAAAATAATTCTTTTGAAGTTTAGTTTCGAAATTCATATTTTAGTTGTTTTTCAGTTATTTGAAAATTTTCAAAGGTGTTAAACTTTTCAAATTGCTGCTAATCGAATATAATTGTAATTTTAAAGAAAGTATTTACTGTATTTTTTTTATTATTTTTTTTTTTTTTTTTTTTTTTTTTTTTTTACATATTTTCAAACTGAGTTCATCATGCGGTAAATTTGTTTACATTTTTAACACTATTCAAAAATTCTTAAAAACATTATCAATACATTTTACATTTACTGTAAGACACCAGTTATCCACCATTGGTTATAACATATATCCATTTTTGAAAAAGGTGTTTAAATTGAGATATTAAGGCTGTATTACACTATCACAATTTATCAAAATGAATCTGGTCTTTTTATTAACATGTGGAAAAGTTTGTATCTTTTTTATATTATTTAATTATTACAAATACCTTAAAGTGTGCATTTGATTATTTAGGTATTAAAAGTAACAATCATGAACTATGATATTTGATACCTTCAAGAGTGAATGTAACAGACAAAAGACTACATTTTATTAATGCCATTATTATTTTAAAATGTCAGCAGTACGTTTGAAAAAGCATAAGTGCTTCTTATTATAATATTAATATTATGCATACATATATCCACTACTGCATGCTAAAAAATAATCTGCAGTAGAAGCTGACGCATAGCTTTGAGTAACTGCTGACGTCAGAAGTAGAAGATGGCAAGAAATGTAAGAGGCAAAAACAGAACTGCACTACACTTCAAGCCATTAACTCTAGAGTGGCAGCGATGTTACAAACCTTACCTAAGAGCTCTGGTCGAGTCTTTTATAGGCCGAAGCAGTGAATTTCATGATGAGGTGTGCAAAGACGCAGTTCGTTTCTGATAGCAATAAACGGCGAGCGGGCTGCCTTGATATCTCCTCTGAATGAACACTTAACTTTTTACAATTATTGCACTGCTAAAGGTGTAAAGAACTTCAGAACTTATTTAGGTCCCCCTCTTTACAGGCCATTAACAAGGGCTGTCAAAATTTAGTTCATTATTTTACTGCTAAAGCTCTTACTGCAACATTAAAATCTGCTACAATAACATTCCACTCTCAACCCATAAACCATTGCGGCGCCACGTTCACCTTTTATTGCGCTGTACTGAGAGAGTGTCGTGGCTTCATCCTTGTTATAAAGATTTAATTTTTCAATAATATATTTGTGTCATTATTCTTTTATTTTGGAGCTACAATTAAATAAATTGGAAAATGTTATACTGAATTTATCATTTGTCTCCCGCCTGTAGTACAAACGGCGTTAAACACCACTGAGTATAATTTGTCTCCTTGCTTTACAAAATAATAACAACGGACATACAACTGTTGCGATATAAAACAGACGGTTGTACCTAAGAACATCAGAAGTAGGAACATTTATGATTGTTATATTGGTATGTATGTTCCTAATCTAGCTATTTATATTTTGTTCTCTAGGATGAATTGATGCATCAGGTAAATTTCAATGATTAGTTTTCCGATTTCCAATGGAAAATGATTCATTTATATAGTATTTTCATATCTGTTGCTCAAAACTCAAAACTAATGTGAAAACACACATACACATAACATGTATATAATGCATACTTGTATACAACGGAACATTTATTTCCAAAGAATTTACAAATAGAAACAAGGTAGAAAAATAGGCATCTCAAGAATAAGAACAAATGGTTTGGACATATCGTTGCAGATGTTACTTTTTAACAGTTACGCTGTTTTTATGAAGGTCAAGAGAACTACAGACGTAATAGTTTAACCTTAACAAATATATTATTCTGTCAAATACATGCCGTAAAACTTATCTAATAAATTTTTCAAATCGTCTTGCTTCTTCCACGGAGACCTGTGCACTAAGTGACAATGGACGACTTGTGGTGAGATTAAGTTGCAGCCTGCTTATGACTGTACCTCCACCAGTAGCTTTCATTTACATTGACTGCTTATGTACACACGTCATATTGCAATATAGGTATGGCCCGGATCCATATCGATATCTGTAGCTCCATATTAGAGCATCCAAGATCATTCGTTCTCTGAAAATACTTCGTGTAAAGTCCTTTTTATACTACTAAATTCTTTGTCCATGTGTTTTTCCTCAACCTGTTTAAATAGAGACCAACTCTTGTACTAGTATTAGAACATGTTATCTCATTCATGGGAAAACTTGTCTTCAAAACTATGTAAGTAAAATTATGTACTGAATTAAAAATAAAACACTGATTAATTTATTACTCTTGAGACGATATCCTTCGCAGCAAGCGATACAACGACTATGCGATTCTTATACTTAGTGAGAGTTATTAGCTTGTCATAAAAATTAAAAAAAGACAAAGAAAATCTTTAGAAATTACATTTTAACGTGGATTTAATGACCCCGTCATGTTGATGGAACACTTTAACAACGGAGTGAGAAAATCTTCATGGTTTGTTCCAAAATGTGTACTGAACTTTTTATTTTCACCTAAGCAATTTCGCCCGCCAAGAGTGAAAAATACGAAGAAAATTAATTCAATGCAAGAGCCTCAAACGTAGCATTAAAATATATTTTTATCTAAACTGTCAAATATAAATGATCTTATGTTTAAGGCGGTTTGCCTCAGCTAAGCTCGGACGGCGTTCAGTGATTTGACTGCCGCGGGCGTTCATAGAACACGTGCATTCTCGTGACAACGCCTGAAGTCGCGTACTGATGAAAAAGTCATAAAACTTCTCGGATTTGTTGGACTTTTATGTGCTAGACAATCAATGCTACAAATAAAATACCTTATTATTAATGAGACGTGTGTGTGTTGCTTTAACTCGGTCAGAAATCTTCCAACTTGAAGCCCAAAAATATTTAAAAAAGTGAGCACAGCCAAGAGAACTCAGCATTAGCAGCCCACGTAAAAAACAGTAGTTCAAGAAAAGTCACCATCAGAGGGAAGCCTTGCCAACCGCAAATGAACATCCAAAGGCACAATATACTGCATGATTCACGAATACTTGGCTCATAAAGTATGTGGGCACTGTTTGAGAGAGAGCTTTACGCTTCACCAATGTAGAAAATTATATTAACGACCCCTGGTGGATGACAAATGGCAATGGGTGGTTTCCTTGGATGAGATTTGGGTATATTTGGATTATATAAACTTATCCCGTGTTTTAATTACCGCTCAATGAGCCAAGGGGGGGGGGGATTGTGCTTCATTTTCGTTCGGGACAACAAAGAAAAGTTCTTCAAGGTGTTTATGGTGTTGCATGTTATTGGACTCGGGGACAACTCCAGATTCACTTGCACATAATATCAAGATAACTGCAACCTACTTCCAGAGGAGCGTCATGGGCTTCAATCTTGATGAAGAGATACTTCGGATGACACCTCAAAAGTTTGGGTGGACATAGATAAGGCATCAAGACACCCAAATCATACAAAGGAAAGTTTCTCAGACTGTTGTCTTACGTGATATCTTTTCAATAAAAGTCACCAGATGCTAGTTACGTTTGTTGAAGCAAGACCATGCTTCTAGACGTTCCACTGCCATTGAGGCCTTTGGAATGTCCGTCAAGAAGTTTGGGTTGACATTGCTCTTCCTACGCAAAGACGGCTTCTATAGGGAAACTACAATGTATATCGGTAGTCTAGGTTCGCGAACATCACATTCAGCACATCCGGTAGAGACAAAAGGGAATTTCGCGTTCCTCCCTTAACTGGAGCAACCCTCATAAATGATGTTTCCATACATACGCTCAGACTGATTTTACAGCTTTGAATTGCAAGGCAGTTAGAAAACTTCCTTATCAACGATTCACATCTGTACTTTAGGTTCTGTAAATTTACATTCCAAGTACGTTTTAAAACACTTATAGTTCGAAATGGAGACCTACTTTCTAAAACATTTTAATTAATATACTGATACAAAAAATGAAGAGCAATTTCTGCTTCAGCTGTTGGTATCACGGTTCAGAGATGGAGCTAAGACAAAAAACAAACAAACAAAAACACAATGAAACGCAAGGTAGCACAGATATGGTAAGAAGTGAAACTGATTCTTACTGCATATCATTCCTTTACTTAGGCTTATTGTGTCCTCGAATGTAAGGATAAATAAGCTATATAATGCCACCAGCTCCACAGGCAGCCGTAAATACATAACCAGTAGTTTTAAAGAATCTATATTGCCTCGACTTTTCTTTGTTAAACCTTCTTCAAGCGAATTTACCAGCAACCTTATATTCTTTTGGAGAAACTTTTTCGACATTTAGCCACATAGATTTTTTCAGTTCTGTGATAACTTCCCTAGCCTCTACTGCTGAAATCCAGTCATCTTGTATCTTCAACACTACCATATGAATGAACTATTTTATGTAAAACCAAATTCAGATATATCTCTGTAAGTCGATCTTGGGGGAAAAAAAAAAAAGTTTCAAAACACTTTCATTCCCTTACTAAATATTATTCATTGTTTTTCGTTCTGCAACTGCCAAAGTTATTACTTGTGTTGTCATCGCAAAGTTTCGTAAGATCACTCTTCTTCAGCACTTCACTGAAATACTTCACAAATTGTCAAAGGTTTCACAAATTTAGACTGTAGTTTTAGCAGATTCATTTCAACGGCTACTTAGGGACCATAAAATCGAAAGCTGATAGTTTACAACTTTCATATATCCATGGTTCGATGAATCAATTAGCAATGCTTAACTTGTTGTATGCAGAAAAGTGACTTTTCCACAGTAATATCACATTTTGTCCGAGCTTAAATAAATTTGGGCTCAAAACATTTTGGTGTAATCTTCAAAGTGCAGTCATGTGAGCGAAAATTGTGGTTTTCTTTTACCATACGAAAAGTGCATTTGCCTTCAGAAGTTGCGGTGACTGCGAGGACGCAGATGGGGTTCCTAGCTTGCTTCAGATAGAACACTCTGACACCGTTGGAGGAATTCGATCCTTTCAGAGGGCTCACCTCTATATCACATGTCGGGGTATACATTTGTACAAGGCATAAGCTACCATCATATCGCGCCAGCCCATCTCGTCTTGACACCGGACCCAGTAACAAAACCAAAGGAACTAAATTATATGAAGTAGAAGAGAGAAAAATCATGAAAAGTAATGATACATCCCAGCATTCGCCTAAGCGACCAGGGGAAATCACGAAAAAAACCAAGGTCAGGATGGTCAGCCCCAAGGGTTTGAATCCAGGATTTTCCGAATGCGAGGCTCAAGCTCTACCACCTGAGCCACCCCGCTCGATACATTTGTATCATACAAAGTTGAAAGGAGATTTTTTATGTAGTGTTTAACTCCCGTTTTTACTGCTGAGGATGATACACGAAATGGAATTATATATTAGGAAAGGATTTTTTTTAAAGGAAGGAAACGATCTAGGCCTAAGTTTAGGGTACCTCCCCGGCATTTGTCATCATTTGTCATTTATGAGGGCTGAGGAAAACCTGAAAAAACCTCAGTCAGGGAGGACGGTCCTGGCGGGAATCGAACCCCAGACCTCTCGCTCACGAGTCGGCGACTTAACGGTCTCGGCCACCCGTGCCGGTGATGAAAAGAGATGAAATAAATATGAACAAGAGGCGTAAGGAAAGAGAAAAGTGAAAGGTGCAGTTGAATGAAATCGGAAAAGAGGAGGACACGAATATTCCGATTTTTGTACACCGCAATACCACTCCAATTCGAACACGGGTCCACAGTTACAGCAGTTCTATATCTGCATCTTGTGATGTCAGGTTTTCGTGGATGGAGTTTGAAAAAAAAATCCCAAGCAAGGATCTGAGAGACAAATTTGTGTAGCAGCCTCATTCCATTTAAGGAAATCCAAGATATTGTGTCCCATCCATTAACTTCCACATGGTTTCGTTTAAGAAAAATGTTTCCGACGGTAATAAAACAGAAAGATAAGGAGCGAAGTTATTACTTACTGTAGCAACAAAAGTCTGTTCTGGCTCTGTTGATTCATTTCAATTGTTGGGATAAATATCTTCTGGGCTAAAACAGGCGTCTCGCAATGCAATTGATTTCTCAACAGCGATGAGAGAGAAGGAGGCGACGTGCTAATGCGTTGCGACTGCTTGTGGAGAGGCTATCCTTCTCCGGATTTTCCACGCCACTAGTGACAAAGCGTTTCCTCAGCATCGACTACTACGCACATACCTCAACATATCAGTCAGTATTTGACTAACGTATAGAAGTCTTCTAATGAAATTACTCTGCAGTGCTGCTGCACACAACGGCCACAGTCGTCTTCATCTTGCGTCTGCAATTCTGTCTCGTTATTGTCTTAAGATGTACTTCAGCAATCCGCAGTATTGTGTAGATTCACATTATCAGATTCAACTTAGAAATGATGCTAAAGAGGTATACTTCTGCATTACACACATAATCATTATACTAATGACATAAACGTCATTCCCTCTTTCATTTTCACTTATCAATCGTATGCTACACCCGCTTTATCTCTCTCTTTCTTCTACTTCTAGTAATTTCGGGCTTCCGTTTTAGTTTTTATCATGTGTGGGACCTCAATTCCTTTCTTTCATTGTCTCTTTCCTCTGGCAAAAGCAGTCGGCTTCTGTTTAAAGGTCTGGCCGTGGCTGGCTACGAGTTGCGTAACTGCCAAGACTGTTGGAATGCTTTATTTTAAGCGTTCTACGACGCCCATTCTTCACGTGTCCTACCACAAACTGATATTTAAGTATTTAACATTTGTTCTTGTTGAGCGGCCGACTAAAATTCGTCATTATGTATATTTAACGCAATGCCCATTGGTTTAGGTTAATATAGTTTGAACTTTTACGCATTTTCGTTCCTCTTCTTTTGTAAAGGCATAACCTTGTCTGCCCATCAGATTCTGAAGGAGATGTTAAACGTCCCTATCCATAGTTTTTTGGATTAGATTTCTTTCTGTTTATCTCGTGGTATCATTATATACAGAACCGTCTATCTCTGCTCGACCTACACGGGCATTGCATTTTGTCCTTCTTTCTTTGGTTAATTTCACTAAATTCATTATATTAATGCTTATATATTTGTTTCGTTTTATACTCTGTTTATTCCTGTTTTGCCTACTAGAGCTCTTAAGGTATTCATTTCTGTTACTCCATATATTATTATCTTGAGGCATATTCTGGCAGAATGCAGGGAAACGGTGAGATTATCACCGCAATTTCTGGATTCTAACCGAAGTTTGAACATTTGCCGGGAAGTGTTGGTGCTTGTGAGATACTTACACAATTTGGGAATTTTTGTGGAGAAGACCCAACAAATAAGGTTAATGGCTATAGAGAAGAGGGGGGATTTAGGGAGGGGAGGGAGTAAAGGGACGGGGCTCAGTGGTAAGGGTTCTATTTATGTCTATATATAAAATTACTCATTACTCATAGAAAACTTGTGATATAAGCGTATCGATGTGTGTATGTAGGTCTGTATGTACCTATGCATATTTTGATTGTTGCAAGGACGGTATTTACGGCCGTAAAGCCCGTGCGATAGTTGTACTTTAAAATTGTCGCTATAAAAAGTCAATCATTACTATTATATCATTATTGGTCTAATCACTGTTTCTAAATTATACCCCTTAATAACGCTGGCATTCATTGTGGGTTTTAACCTGATATCTTACATCATTAACTTTATTTCATTCACTGATTATATCCACAAAAAGGGTAGTCAAATATTACTACCAGAGGCGTAATATTTAATCAGTCACAAAATCATGCAAAAAATAAGTCGGAGATAGATTTGCGATAAGAGTTCCCGTTTTTCTTAAATATTACGTATTAGTAACCTTTTACTTCATGCTAACATATTTTATTGTCCTTGTTGACAGAAATTACAGAGCAACCCGTAGTTGGTTGTTATGTCGTTTAAGGGCGGTACTGCTAGTCAAATTTTAGGTATAATAATAATAATAATAATAATAATAATAATAATAATAATAATAATAATAATAATAATAACAATTGTTATATAGGCAGTGCACACTCTTCAGTTTTTATATTTTTCTTAATGTTCTAAATTGTATTAAAACTATAATTGCATTCCTTAATCTTGGTAATTGTGGTTCTTATCTCGTACCTCTTAAGACATAAAATAATCTTCCATGATCAATCCTGAGGGCTTCATTTATCAGTTAGCTTCCTACACGTGCATCTTGCTTGAGTGTAACGGAAGAGTGCCATAAGTAAAGACAAAGAACTTGTCTGTAATCATTGCAAAAATCCAACAGCTTTTGCCAACGTCGATCAATTGATTATTTTCCAGCTAGTCTTTATTAAGAGATATTTTTCAGTCCGTGCTTTCAGTCACTGAGACGACTTTGCATCCTTAAAATAAGCAACATGGTAAGTTATTCAATAATTTTCAACTGTTGAACCATTTATCCTGAATCATGTTTCAATAGATAGCCCCGCCCCTAATCAACATAGATGCATGGTGTTGACAGTAAGAGTAAACTTAAGCTTTAAAATACAAGGTAATGCGTTTCATAATAATGCCATGTAACATCATTCCATTAGGTGTACGGATGCCCGTCTTTTTCCATTTAATGACAATGTGAAATGTGATGAGTTTCGGACTTTTAGCACTTATAATATTAAAATGTGTCACTTTGAATAATAATTTAAGGATTTTGTACCATTTATGAATATAAAACTTAACAGATAATTAAATCACGGTATTTATTTTACAAACTATATGTACTAAATTTTACATAATATCCACCATATGGATTCAGATACCGTACATGCTACTGTATAACACCAGCGGGCAATATAAATGTACGAAAGTAATATTTACATATAACAGATCACTTACACAAATATTAACAAACAAATAAATATATTACATGACAACACAAACACACTCACTTTCTCCCTCTTTTATATGTCTTTACACAGCAAATGTTCATTTTTTATGCACAAACGGCTTCTAAATAGGCGCACTTTGCCTAGAAATGCGCCCATTTTTGACCATCTCTCTTATCCTGTAAGCAGGTACCAACATGCTAACCTGTCTCTATTCGAGTATGTAAACTGGTCTCCAAGGTTCACTCGCCACAGTTCTGTAAGTGGGCAGTGTGCCAGTATATGTTGTTAATCTTCCAGTTTTCTACAAGATGACACATATTAGCGCCTTTTTCGTTGTAATTTTTTGTGCTTTCTAAGCTCCCAGTCTAGTCAAGCTATATCTGACCAGTCCTGAAAATTCAAGTTATGTGTGTATACTTTCTTCCCCCAGTTGATTTTTAGCTCATTACTGAATTTTTATGATGATTTTTCTCTCTATGCTGCTTCTACAAGTTAGCATATTGTAGGTAATTGACAGGAAATATTAAACACATTAATGTACCTATGAAATAAATAAACAACAGTAATAACCAAGGCTCCTATCTTGTTATCACTGAAAGTGAACAAAGGGCAACAGGAACATTGGAACATTTGTTGTATATAGATTATATAAGTAATTTTTTTACTTTCTTGAAAGAAAGAATGGGATGTTGATTTTGAAATAAAATGAGACATTGTTACAGTTCCTTCACTAAGATATGTTCCTTTTCATAGTTTGTTGGACTATCAAAGTGGGAGATTAATCACTGACGATCTTTCATTTATTCTGTGTACTTGTTCTTTAGAATTTACACCCTCAATAAACATTACTTTGCAATTATATCGCATTTTCAAACACTTTATGCAAATTTAATAGAACTTAATCTTAATTGTTAAAACTCATACAAATGAAAATACTGAACGTCATATATAATGGAGAAGTTTAGCATTTATCATTATTGCTAAACACCACGAACTACAGCAATGTGTATACCATTGCTGGGCTTACATATCAAAGTCAATAAAATAAAACAGCGCTAATTCTTACAGAAGTTTGGCGAAGAAACGCACAAGACAGCCGAAAGATCGCTAGGTAAACAAATAAATTGAAAACTAGAACTATTGTCTTGAACAAATACAGCGGCAGATGCAGGGGAAGAAACAGTCACGAGGTGAAGCACAGGCTATTAGCATCACCAAAATGTTCACTATTATATTTGTCACCTTTCACTTGTCAAAGAGCCGTGAAGAAAGCGAAGCTTCATCTCAACTGCATGCCAGCTGTACAACAGCTACAAGAACCGGAAACTCCAGGCGGTAAGTATATGGACAGGTGGAGGATTCTTCCAGCACTTCTTTTGATTGCTATTGATTCCTGATAAATAGGGAGTAGTTCAACTAAGTTTCTATGAAAACTATAACTGGTTTTTGAGAAAAAAATATCTAGTAAAATACTCTCTACAATAATGACTGTATCTACCTGGTTACCTGTAACTAAAGGAGAAGTCTCATGCTGCAATGAGATATAACGAACAATGAGAAAGCTGATGTCTCAGCAGATATGGGTACTCTCTGTCCCTATAGTCTACCAAGATTTAGATTGACTTTCAGTAAAGAACATGGTTAAATACCAAATGCTAAATTCCTCTTTCTAGGAAAAGCTGACAGAGCCTCATGAATGCTGCGTGTCCACGCCTGTCATCTCCGGAATGCCAATTATGCAGGTACCAGACCACAAACGCGGCACACCCATCCCTTGACCAAAGACGGCCATTTATGAAGATTCTCAACACAACACTAGTGATCAGGAGAAGCCTAATATTCAAGTACAAGTAGACTAGTGAGTTCATTATCTGCAACTCCTTAATAACTTCATTCCACTCTTAAAATATGAGAATAAATATGGAACAACTATTTTTTCCAACCAGAGGAGGAAAGACTACATATGTCTACTATGCTCCTACATTAACTGAATGATGCTGCCTGGCAGAACATTCTCCAAGCACTGTTCTAATAAATATGGCTACCGAACTTTCAAAATCTCTGGTTTATTATATCATATTGCATAAGGTACGCAGATATAATGTACACGCTATTGAGGAACTGTAAAATTGTATTACAATTGTTGGAAGAATATCTTCGAAGAGCAGTGAACCGCTTTAATACGCGTTTGCGAAAGGTGTTCATGAGCGAATTTAATTTTATATATTTATGATTTTAATTTAATAATGTTTTTAATAAAACTTCAAAGTACATAATATTGTTTGAAACCTATGGTATTAATATAGGCGTACAGTGTAAAAACACGTTTCTTTTGGTAATGAATCTGTACATTTTACCCTGCGCCAAAATGACGTCTACGAAATCTAAACATTAACACATAATGATATTATCAGAAGCAAAGCCTTCAATATGCAATATGATATAATGAACAGCCGCGGAAACATGAATGATTCAGAGCTTTCATGGCACTATTGCTGCATGCTTGTCTTACATAATATGTGCCGTGGGAATCTTGTAATTGATGGATTTAATATGTATTTATGATACTTGTTTTCTGTTTGTTGGTAGGAAGTTTCATTCTTGTGTTTGGGAAAAAATGAATAGACAATAATTTAAGTTTAACGTTTGAACTTGAGCCGATTAGTTAGTAAAGAAGCAGAAGTTAGGCGTGTCTTAAATTAATAATCAGAGCAAGCAGGTCCCAACATGCTAATCTGTCCCTATTCCAGTATGCAAACTGGACTCCAAGGTTCATTCGCCACAGTTCTGTGTTTGGGAAATATGCCAGTATATATTGCCAATTTTCCAGTTTTCCACAAGTTGGCAAATTTTATCGCCTTTTTGTTGTAATTATTTGTGATTTCCAAGCTCCCATTCTAAGCCAAGCTATACCAAATCCGTCCTGAAAATTGAAGTTCTGTATGCATAATTTCTTTCCCCAGTTAATTTTTAGCTCATTATCCAATTTTAATGATTTTTTTTCTCTGTATGCTACTTCTACAATTTAGCATATTGCAAGTTATCGTAGGTAGAGCACAATAGTCCAGCAAGGATCACAAGACTAGATAACTGGCTTCAGTATGGAACTCTGTCTTTAAGGGAAAGAAATTTAAACCTTCCAGAACAAAAGAAGCCGCACCTGCTCTTAATAATGGTAAACGAAATTAATTGTACACTGAAGTTATCTACACTGTAATCTTGCTCACCTAAAGATAGACGCCTAAAGTCGTATGAACTCTGTTCTGATGAACTTGGTAGGACCGTGTTAAATCTAGTTCCATTTAGTTTATGAATATATTGGACATTCTGTTTTTTGTTTTTGTTTTATTCTGAAATTATAGCACTTATAGTTGCAAATAGCATAAATAACATATTTTATAAATTCATATTTTATTTCGGTTATCTATACATTTAAATTACCTGAGACTAAACTTCAAGTGATAAGATTTTAATAAAATAATTTACATTTTTAACGAATCCCCACAGTACGTGGACATTTAAATTGTAAATGTGATCTTTACTCTTACCGTTAAAGGTTCCAATTAGAATTTAAATTCATAGTAAAAGAATGTAAGGATTAATAATCTCTGAAAAATTTGCCTATCAGGAAATTGAATCAGAAAATTGAAATCAAACACCCCGTGGCATGTGATCATATATAGGAGATATACTAAAATACAATAATGAAACAGCTGAAGAAGGAAGATTAATAATAAACACAATATCCTCTAAAAGCATAATTGAAACGAAATGTGAGAGTCAAGAATATAACAGAAGAAAAAGCAAGCTTTTTGTTTCTTTTCAAGAGTTGTAGAGAGAATGAATAGAAATATACGTAATAATATAATTTTAACATTTATGATAACTGGATATATAAATATTAGAAAGGCAGCAAACCATCTAAAATAAACAAAGAAATCTTTCGAAAACAAACAATCAAAACTAATCGATGATAAAAAGAAAAATATTAATTTACTGGAAAAATATTTAGACATATTTATACGTTTGAGTTAAACTTCACATACCTTCATATTACCCAAGGGGATATCATAAATTCAAAATTCAAGGTAGCAGCAGAGGACAGAGGGTAGGGCATTTTTCGTTTCTAAACAGCATCATCAATGATTAGAATATCTTACCTGCAGCACTCTTTCACCTGGTAAACAATTTAAGAGAAACTTAGATAAGTGCTGTAGTTCATAGCTTAGCATTTGTATTTGGCGTGTATTTCATAAGGTTGAAATTATTTAATTATATAAAACGTATTTAATTAGATTGAAATTTATTTCGTTGAGTTATTACGTATTTCATTAGATTGAAATGCATTTTATGAGGTTGATGTGTTTAAATTATGTTCATGTGTATTTAATTAGATTGAAATTTCTTTAATTACTTTAAAATGTACTTTATTAAGTTGACTTGCAATTTATTAGGTTGACATGTATTTAATTGGGTGTAAATGCATTTCCTTGCATTTAAAATTATTTAAATAGGCAGTAGGTTGAAATGTATTTAAGTATGTTAATATGCATTTACTTAGATTGAAATCTTTTAATTAAATTTAAGTGCATTTAATCAGGTTGATATGTATTTTATCAGGTTCACATGTATTTAATTAGATTCAATGTATTTAATTAAGTTCACATGTATTTCATTAGGTTGACCTGTATTTAATTATGTTGTCATTTACTTAAGTTAACATGTGTTTAATTAGTGAAAGTATTTAATCAGATTGTACATGTATTTTATGTATTTAATTAAGTTGATATACAGAATTGGGCTAACGTAATTTAATTAAATTTCAATGTATTTAATAAGGATGTAATGTTTTTAATTATGCTGGCATATATAATTGTATATACTAATTGTAAATATTATGATTTCACAATTTCTCCGCTGCCACTGTCTTAAGCCCGATTCCAGATTATTTATGATTTTATTTAATACATTTTTTGCCATTTTCCCTTTGCATTTACTTAAATAATAACAGTGTTTAATGTTCATCTATAAAATAACGGCTAATTTGAATTAAAGATAAAAGTAATACACGATACCCTTGATTTTCCTTGTTCAACTCGTTTTCCCTTTCCATCCTTCGTGTCCATTGGAAAATTTTAAACTTGCCGAAGGTTATTTAGATCTTGTCTCTGACTGCAGCAAAATTTCCCTCGACTTAAATTGAAATGTACGGCCTTGGCAACTATTCATGAACGTTTCCCGGTTGATTCTTGACTGCATATCTATATTGATGGTTCGGCTGAACGAGCCATTAAAATGCTGGAGCTGGAGTTTACTCTGCGGACTTTACATAATAAACGTTTATATATCTGAACTTACATATTTTAAAATTATTTTTAATGTAAAAACAAAACTTTGACGTTGTCAGTTTTATTTATAAGTGAACCCATAGTCTTATTTTAATTTCATCTTAAAGAGAATATCATCACATCTATGTTATTGGAAGATATCACATCTTCTGTTTATTTATCTTGAGTGTGTCGAGTGTTGAATAAACATGCTACAATTTTGCTGCAAAATATAATAATACTTCAACGTATTATTGATCCATACACAAATAAAGTAAATAATTCATTGAATAAACCAATTTCTCTGAGTATAAACATTACTTTCACACTTAATTGATGATGGAAATATTCCTTGCATTCAATCTGTCAATAACTAAGATGCAGCGCAAACTCCGTTTGCACCCTTAAATTAAGTAGCTGGTTCGACTTAAGAAGTATTTGGCACATCATTTTGTTCATATACTAAAAACACTGACCAGCATATTACGTGATGAAATTATCTCAGCGATATAGTATGCACTAGTGCTGCAAGAAGTAGATTTGAGATCTCTAAACTCTCCACGTTAATCACTCGGCTAATCGGCTGTAGGTAAAGGTAAGTTTTAATTTATACTAGTGTGTAAGCACGTGGGTTTGTGTGTGTGAATAGCGCGCAAGACATTGCCTTGAAACATGTGAACGAAAAGAAATTCGTCGCACTTTGAATCCAACTTTATCGGTGAATGCCACCGATGCTACGCAAATTTGGATTTAACACTGGAAGTGGACGTTAATGTTTTAATTAAATAAGCAGTACATAAACTATTGCACTATTGCGCTTAACTAATTTAGCAATACTAACTATCGCTTACCACTAATTGATCGGAACTGAGAAAGCCCTTTCACTGACATTGCGCCTCTTGCCACATGAAGCGGTATTTAGTAGGAGGCAAAATTTATGTATGGGATTAATTAAAATGGGATCTCAGGGTTAGTATTTGTGGTAATGACAGAGAAAGAAGTATGTAAGGAAGAAGCGGAAGTAACTGCAATTTCGTATTTTGCTGGTGGCCTCTTGTCGTTATTGCTGGCCTCTCTTCCTCACTCTTCCGTCTCTCCGCTTCGATGAGGTGTGTTCACCAAGTCTTTACCCCTACTCCGGCGCATGAAAGTGAGTTATTTGAATTTTAGGAACGTATATGCGTTACCAGGGGGACAGGATGGGGAATGGGAGCATTATCTTCTTCACAGCAAGAGATTTATAGAAGTTTTTCTGAGAACTGTTTATTTATCTGTTTACACAAAGACGATGAATCTCTTTTTATCTATATCAATTGTATTTTCTCGCTAGAAGAGAACCTTGAAAAACCACGCGGATCTGTTTAGAGTACTAGATGTAGCTAGCATATACACTTGAAACCCTTCCTGTGGTGTTTCTATTGGCGAGGACACACGCGGTCATCGATCACTTTATTATTATCCTTATTAACAGTTACTGACTACTTACTGCTCAACTGGTCAACTGAACTGAACCGACTAAGTAAGTAAGTAAACTGGCTGAGTAACTAACTAAACTGGCTGCCTTGAACTGAGCTGATCGAGAAGACTGGCTAAGTAAGTCACTCGAACTGAACTGACTGAGAAGTGGGCTTTTTTGGGTTTCCCATGACTTTTGTTAAAATTTCAATCGGTTAGTCTTACGTGCATTCAGTTATTTTATATTTAAATTCTGTAGCGTCTTCTTAAGTTCTACTCGTAGATTGGCTACATAAAAACCGCGTGATTCCCTGTTCGTTACCTATAGGCTACAATTTGGCGCCGATTTCTCTGAGAGTCCTCCTACTAACGAACTTCTAGGCTTTCTATTTTATTTCTCCTCTCCAATCTCCCCCTCAAGTTACTCTTGTGTTACAAACATGGTCTCGTTATGTTTTGTTAGAGTTGCGTCTTTTTTCAAGGTTATTTCAGGCTATAAAATCACCCTCGCTAACTGTATCTGGTGTTTGGTATTTATAGCCTGGCTTTTCTTGTCCCTTGTGTAAGAAAGAACGGCCAAGGTTGTCAGGTCCGGACTTTTACAATTTAGCAAAGTTACTGCACAAATGTTTGATACAGAGTTTCTGAAGCATATCTAAAACTTTTACTTTGCTTATATTAATGATGATTGATTAATGTTTATGATTCATCAGGGAAGCCTTAATATTAATTAAATATAATATCTTATATTAACCATAATCGTTGGTGCTAGGAAATCCTGCTCCACACACTGATTGCGGGCCTCAAAGTTACAAACTAAATAAAAATGGTCTACGTGACCTTTCCATGTAGCGAGAGTTTGTATTCTCTTGACGAGGTTAAAGGCCTGTCTTTTCATTCCTATAGTTGTTAAAAGTTTTATGGTGCCTTCCCTGTTTAAGAAATGCTCTTACTGAGTAGCAATAAACATCTTGCCCAAGGATTCTTTACAAATAGCTGCAACAGGCCACAAAAATCACAGGTCAGACTTTATGGCTAGGGGTAACTTTCTGCGCCCTTGCGAGAAAACAACATTTTAGACACCCCAAAAAAGCCCACTTCTCAGTCAGTTCAGTTCGAGTGACTTACTTAGCCAGTCTTCTCGATCAGCTCAGTTCAAGGCAGCCAGTTTAGTTAGTTACTCAGCCAGTTTACTTACTTACTTAGTCGGTTCAGTTCAGTTGACCAGTTGAGCAGTAAGTAGTCAGTAACTGTTAATAAGGATAATAATAAAGTGATCGATGACCGCGTGTGTCCTCGCCAATAGAAACACCACAGGAAGGGTTTCAAGTGTATATGCTAGCTACATCTAGTACTCTAAACAGATCCGCGTGGTTTTTCAAGGTTCTCTTCTAGCGAGAAAATACAATTGATATAGATAAAAAGAGATTCATCGTCTTTGTGTAAACAGATAAATAAACAGTTCTCAGAAAAACTTCTATAAATCTCTTGCTGTGAAGAAGATAATGCTCCCATTCCCCATCCTGTCCCCCTGGTAACGCATATACGTTCCTAAAATTCAAATAACTCACTTTCATGCGCCGGAGTAGGGGTAAAGACTTGGTGAACACACCTCATCGAAGCGGAGAGACGGAAGAGTGAGGAAGAGAGGCCAGCAATAACGACAAGAGGCCACCAGCAAAATACGAAATTGCAGTTACTTCCGCTTCTTCCTTACATACTTCTTTCTCTGTCATTACCACTGAACGTACAATAGTCGTGCGTTTTCGTCGCTGCACAGGAGCAGCAGCGATACGGGAAGTGACAATTCAACAGCAGCTGAATACGAGTCGATCTTCAGTATGGAAGCAAACAGTGTACTGGAAGCAAACATCTGTTCAGTCATAATCCTATCAGAATCAATAAAATTTTATTTCCTTTAATTTTCTTGGAAACATTTAACTTATATGGGTTTTAAAAGCAGATATAATTTTCTTAATATCGCGTGTAGTAATTAAAATGCGTCACACACTATTCTGTTGCCAAAGTGTTTCTGTGAATTATATGAAAAGAAATTCTCATTTAATTTTAATTAAAATTATGTGTTACTTTTGGAAACGCTATATAATATATGTCGTTGCAAATAGAATGAAATAATAAAACAAAACTGATACGCACACTTAAATATTATAACTACTGCTGAAATTCCCATAGAACATTATGAGAGTGTAAATAAGATAGAATGCTTATTTTAAGACTCATTTTGAGCGAAGAGTAATTAACTGTAAGCATTAATATCGGGCAACACTGGATTTGTTTCATGGATGAGATTAACATTTATTATATAAATTAGTATGCTAATTTTAAAAATGCCAACGAAATGCGCTTTGGATCTGACTTTTGAGATAACGTAGGTTGCGCAAGGTTAGGTTCGGTTATTTTGAGACACAATTTTAAAATGCTTTAAATTCGAAATTTGTTTCTGATTGTAATTATATCAGTTATTTTGAGGCAGTAACGAGTTTTGCAATACAAAGTCACTCTCATGAGTCAAAAAATGACATCTTTTGCTATATTTGTGGCATGTTCGTATTTATAGCACAGAAGAGGAGACCAGGCCCATAATCTACAAGACTAATGCCCTGTACTTAAATGTAAGGTGGTGATCGGGGCAAAGCATGGGCTATTCATTTCTGCTGCAATACCTAGGCTGTGCACATAAGGGAATGACTGCATGCATCTATCATTTACAGTGACGATGATTTGGGGAGGAGCCAGGAACCACATACCAATGACTGTTATTTTTGTGCTATACCAACCTTTAAAGGTATAATGATAGCACAGAGAAGAAAGATTTTGTACCCCAACTTGACATCAGCTCTCAATACTGTTTCCACATACCTCAGCTCCCTGTACTCTGAACTATCGACGAAGATAAGAAACAGATTCTCCAACTGAACGAGGGGCACAAGATGAAGACTTCACTGTTTACATTTCACATGGTCTTTATCCTACTTGAAATAAATTGATGATCTTGATCGCAATCTCAAATTTACCAAGCCAAAGCAAAACTTTTGGATTTTCGTCTAAATGAGTGGAATGTACTTGTTGCTGGTGTCAATGTTTATCGTATCGTCATCTACACAAAGACTTTGTAGATTTCTTAATGGATGGAAGTGTCTGTTTCTACAACAACAGTAGTGGGTAACTGGCGGCATTAGGAACTGACTATGACCCACTCCATTGATCAAAGTTTCAAAGATGAGTCTAAAGCGTGCTTATGTACAATAGGAATAATAAACGTTTCGCCCTGTAGCGCATGCTGCACAGATAGAGACATACATGTTGAAATGTATCATTCTATTATGTCTAGAGTACCCTATTTATGAGTGCCGAACCTCAAGGTTGACGCGTTCCTGCTAGGTATATAGCAAAGCTATACCAATTTCTCATGCTTTCTCAATAGTCATGCTATCAGTAAACATCACATTGTAATACAGAGACCGAAACGAAAAAATCCTAGAGCCAGGGAATAATAATTTGTTATATGATCCCCTTGTCGATAAGGAACAGTTTCTGTTGTCTCCACTCCATATAAATCTTAGTATGATGAAGATGTTTGTAATGGCCCAGGATTGAGAGAGTGCCTTCGAAAACTATTTCCTAATATGACAGAGGCAGAGCTCCAGGAATGTGTTTATATACGAGGTGTGTTCAAAAAGTATTTGGGTTTTTTCAAAAAGTATTTATTTATTCATGAATATCTATTTTGTCCCCTTCAAAGTAATCCCCACCAGATATTATACACTTGTGCCAACGTTTTTTCCAATCCTCGAAGCACTTTAAAAAATCTTTTTTGTGATCTTATTCAGCTCCTCCTTCGATGTCGTCTTTATCTCTTCAATCGTGGCGTAGCGTCGTCCTTTCATGGGCCTCTTCAGTTTTGGGAACAAAAAAAAAAAAAAGTCACAGGGAGCCAGGTCTGGGGACTACGGTGGCTGCAACATCATAAGTGTGTTGTTTTTGCCCAAAAATTCGCGCACAAGCAGCGATGTGTGAGCAGGGGCGTTATCATGGTGCAAAAGCCAATCTTTGTTCTTCCACAAATCCGGTCGTTTCTGGCGGATTGCTTCGCGAAAATTGCGCATAACTTGCAGGTAATATTCCTTATTGACCGTTCTACCCTGTGGCAAGAACTCATGATGCATCACGCCCCTACAATCGAAGAAAACTGTAAGCATAACCTTCACATTCGACCGAACTTAGCTCGCTTTTTTCGGTCTTGGCTCGTTTGGCAGCATCCATTGGGATGATTGAGCTTTAGTTTCCACGTCATAACCATAAACCTATGATTCGTCACCAGTTATGACCCTCTGGAGAAAATTTGGTTTGTCGCGGACAGAGTTCAACAGCTCCTTAGCAACGTTAATGCCATGGTATTTTTGGTTGAAATTGAGCAACTTTGGTACGAATTTTGCGGCGACCCGTCTCATGCCCAAATCATTGGTAAAAATCGAATGGCACGAGCCAATCGAAATGTTTAGGTCCTCAGCAACTTCTCTAACGGCGATACGACGATTGGCCAATACATTTTCTTCACTTCTTCAATGTTTTCATTTGTTGTTGACGAGTTCGGGTGTCCGGGACGCTCTTCGTCGTTCACATCTCCAGACCCTCTGAGAATATTTTGTACCACCGATAAACGTTGCTTTGGTCCAAGATAACTTCACCATATGCCACAGTCAACATTCGGAATGCATACGCGCACTTAATTTTGTTTTTCACACAAAATTTGATACAGATTCTTTGTTCCATTATTTTTGGAATAGTCAAAAATTAACTGAACATTCAAAATGGCCGAGCTTGTCAACATAAGTGCGGGACATGAGTACCAACATAACACCACAAAACAACCGAAAATCGAATATGCGTAGCCCGCGGAAATTAAAAATTAGGGATAATTTTAGAAGAGACTTCGTACATCGACCAACAAATTAGGACAATCATTAACATCTATTACTTTACTGGCCTACTGGATGAAAAGGAGAAATCAGCATGGAAACATGATTCCGAATTTCTTTGGAAACAATAAAGAAATGACTTTTGTGGAAATGTTGGAGAACATGGTGGCGCAATTTCAAAATATGGGATATCGCATATCTATCATATTGCATTACTTACGTTTCCACATGGAATACTTCCCAGAGTCTCTCGGCGCCATTAGTGACGAACATGAGGAGACATTTATCCACAAATTGCAGTAATGGAGAAGCACTACCATGGCTAATGGAATTCCAATATGCTAGCAGGCTATTGTTGGACCACCAACAGGGAGACTTCAGAAAAACCTATGGCATTAATCTCACAAGGAAAATGTAATTCTTTAATTGTAAACATTTCGTATCGAAGTAAAATCCTTAATAAATATATATCGAAGTAAAATCCTTAATAAATACATATTTATATTATACTTGTATATAGACATATAAAAGTATGCATATTACTCAGACACGAACCACAGAATATTTTTATTATTATTATTTTTGCGTTGAGAAAAGTACAATGATTTGAATAAAGTTACGTTCATTCAAGAACCAGACAGAAAATTTTCATTTGTTGACCAGTGAATTAATTGCTATTAACTAGCTAGTCCGTTAAAGAGCGTGAAATCAAACAAGTAAAAAGATGATACCGATGAATTGCAGACCGCTATGTAACCGTAACCGTTAAAATGACCACCAACATTTATTACACGATAGCACGCAACTATTAGACTTCCATGCAGACCCCGCAATATTTTTATTACCTACAGCTGATATCGTCCCTTCTCTGACTAAAAATAATGCTTACTAATTGTTATCAGCCACTGCCTTATTAAAGCGTATGGTGTTAATTATTCTTCTGTTGGGTTGAAATTTGGCAATCAAAAGCTATATATTTGACCAAAAATGTTCAACTTTTTCGCGATGCTCAAACTTTAAGCGCTGGCAATTATTAAATACTTGACAAATAAAGCAAAGGCGGGACCAGAGTTGCCTAGAATTAAACTTTTGAGCTGATAAGTTCGGTTGTACTATAATCCGAGAAGTGTGGGCAAACATGAGCACCCCGAAGACGATTATACGAGCTTGTAGAATGAACAAAGTATCAAAATAGAATAAATATTTTAGTAATTTACTTCATTTAACTTTTGAAGAAGGTAAAATGCCAAAGAACTGGGGAAATAGAAATAATAACCCCAACTTATAAAGGTAAAAAGGACTTAAGAATCCAGTAAATTGTAGAGGAATTAATCTATTTTCAGTAAGAGTGAAAGAGTTTTCCCTAAAGTATTAGCTAAAAGGTTGCAGGAAGAGACGGAGAAGAAAAGGAAATATTCACAGTTTCAACGAGGCTTTAGAAAACGAAGAAGAGAATAACTGTTAATCTATTTATAATTAGGAGATTACAAATTTTGTAGATAAAATATTTTAGTGTATTACGTTTTACTCAATTTAAAGAACAACGTTTCTTTAAGTATTGTAACAAAGGTTTTTCTAAATCTAGAGGCAGCACATAAAACCATAAAATTTATGCTGTCCCTAGATTTAGAAAAAGCCTTTGATACATATTTAGAGAAGCATATGCATTGAGTAAAAAAGTAATATACCAACATTTTATGAACGTAATAGTAAAAATAGCACACTGCTCTAACTATAAATAACACAGGAATACCAGGTCCACTATTTACTAATGATTTGGCAGCAGGTTCAGAAACCAACATAAGATTGAAAAAAATGTCATTAACAGCTATAGCAGATAAGGAGAGTGGTTTGAAAAGAAACAAAAACAAATGTAAGATCACGGTATTTAAAAAACGAAGTTTACTGAAATAGTGGTGGGAAGGAGTAAAAATTGAGGTGACTAGGAAACGGATTATCTTGGTTAGGACTTTCTACGAATAGTAAAGGAAGCTTGAGTGATCAGAGAAGGAAAGCGCTGGCAGATGGAAAAATGAGTTTTTGTTTAAATAAAATAACCAACATGAAAATAAATTGGTTAGAATTAGAATGGCTCAATTGTATGGAATTAAATGCTATACGGAACTGAAAATTGCCAACCAGATGAAGTGTAGATGTGATACATTGATCATTTTATAAATGTGTTCTTAGTTTACATAGATCTTCTCCCAATGAAGTAGCTTTAATGGCACTAAATGAACGTTTGACTATGAGAATATGATCAAGCAGTGTTTGTAGCTCAAGAGAAAATTAAAGGAAAGAAACTTGGATACCTAACAATCAGAAAATCCTTCAAGAAATTGTAATGGGCACATATTGTCGGAAATGGACGGAACAAGACTACGATTTTGGAACAAGATTAAACATGGATGGAGGATATCCAAAAAAGCAGGAATAGTGGGGCTAGTTTTATTGATAAAAATTTGAACTGGGGTGCATAAAAATAAATTGAAATCTGTGATAAAGTAAAGAGAGTAGAAACATCATGATTCAGAACTCGAGCGATATTCTTATGTGAGCAAGGTAAGGGATTAATTAAAGAAAATTGTCCAAAGTGTATTAAATTGGCTAAAATTTGGCATTGCATTCTAGATGCGAACAAAGCAAATTATGGAGAGCAGAATTTCTTCAAAGTGAATTGAGTTACCGATGTATTTTAGAGATAGAGCATTTTAAATTTCAGGTAAGATAAAAATATTAAAATGGTAGAGAGCTATTTAGGAAAAGGGGGAGAAAATGGCTAAGAAATACAGTAAGACTTCATGATATTGATAATAAACTTAAAACAATAACAAGTATGTATATATTCAATGATTACTTGAATATTTGTTACTTGTGTATATGTAATGTATAACAAAAACTAGAGAAGCAAAACAAGAATTTGTTCGAAATATATCGAAAATTGAGTGACTACAACCCTTACTTATTTCTACTTTTTTAGCTCTTGTCATTTTAGTTACATTATTTATTTTATTTTATCACATATATAATGATGATATGGACACAATCTGATCAGGCAACTAACACACATAAAATAACTAGAGCGTTCCACTCAATTATACAATTAAAACACACACAGAAAGCTATATTTCGAGTCTAGGACTTTTAACTCTAGCATGAAAAAACGCAATTCTATAATCTGTTTGTTTGTTTCTTAACTTTATGTTCTCTAATATTGCATGTATTAGTTGGTTAATAACACACTTCTACTCTGTAGAAATCTTTAAAATGTAAACAGTCTGTTATTTATAGATTTGGTTATTCGAACTGATCTCAGATAGTTGGAATAAGTAATTCATGTTCTAGTGCATTTGCCACATAATTCATTTTTTAAAGATAAATGTGAAAACATTTTATAACAAACGTAAAACATGTTTCATTCATTGTTTCAAAGTCTATTGTGTATCCTCCTTTTGTTGAAGCAACAGCAGTACATCTAAGTTCACAAATCACAGCCTGTGGGTCTTGGCCGCCCAATGTCTCTCTCATCTTATCCCTTCCTTCCGAAGATGCTTCCAATGGAAGCGTAGGCACAAACTGCCAGCCTTGAGCAAGGCTGAATTACCAAGGTAATCTTTCATGCACCAAATAAATCAAAGTTTAC
The DNA here is from genome assembly GCA_030762175.1 of Metallyticus violacea. NCBI lineage: Eukaryota > Metazoa > Arthropoda > Insecta > Mantodea > Metallyticidae > Metallyticus > Metallyticus violacea. Next base: position 107,305,177 of record CM060832.1, read on the forward strand.
AGATTTTATGGCAACATTTTGTGTGATTTCCTGTCATTTTTTTATTTAAAAAGCCCCAAACTTTCCTGTTTGGCGAAATATTGTTCCATAAGTGCTTAGAATGATTTTTTTATATAATACCTTAGAAAATCTGAATATCTTAATTACCGTGTATTAGATGTAGAACGTACATAAACTATAAAATACCTTCTTCAAGTTAAATGCTTGTTTCCAGTTTCTATATAGTTAAGGCTTGTTGGCAAACACAATTTCTCCTAGAACACTTTTAGGCACAGTTAGGTCAGAAGATCTTGGTGGACAGAAGTCAAAATTATCAGTTTCCAAATAGTTCTCCATGGGTATTTAGAAATCTTTCACATTTCTCAAGCTTTTTTTCCCCCAAATTTTCAATTGTTTATGATGTCCTACATTCAAACATACTCACAAAATTTGCCTGATGTTCCTAAATCAGTGTTTTAATAACTGCGAATGGTGTAAACAGACTTATTCATGGAGCGACAAGACAAAAAAAAAACGTATATATGACTTAGGCCTGTAACTGACTTCTGTAAATAACTGACAATAACATAGTAAGCATATGCAATATTTGCAATGGAGCAACCTAAATTATCCTTTATATCCTTTGTTAATTGTGCTTTACCTTTTCGCAATTTATTCTTTTCTTTTTTTAATATAATTATTGAACAAAAATATTCTAAATGGCTAAATTACTTACATATTGATAATATTATAATAATAAAATATAATTAAATCTTGCTTTCATATTTACAAATATAAATCAAACATATACTGTTTTGAAACAAAATGACTTACCATCATTAATTTTAACTGAATATACTTAAATAACAAAACTGATTTAGACTGAAAGTTAAGTTGTCTTCTATGTCATTCTAAATCTCTTCATCTGCAACCCTCTTAAGAGGCTGGCGATAATTTGCAACATATAGGTGAATCTCAAGATTTTCATTTATCACATTCAACCTTATAGAGTCTATAATGTAATGGAAGAGATTCTCTCAGTTGATATGGATGCTGGATTAACCATAGCTGCTTTCATTGCCAGCTTACATAATGTAGGGATCGGTGTTCAAAATATTCGCTTACCTTTTCTACGACCTGTTCAATTGACTTAAATTTGTGTCCAGATAGTAATTTTTTGTGTTTCGGGAACATACACAATCCGAGACCCGAAACCTGAGCGACATTACTTGAATGTACACGCGCATTGTCGTGGTTCTTTTTGCCATTCCCGGAATTTTATCGCGATCGCTATCTTCATTCTCTCCAAAAATGATGCATAATATTCTCCAGTAATGGTTTTCCTCTTTTACAAAGTTATCAATCAAGAAGATTCCTTTCGTGTCAGAAAAAACTGAAGCCATTGCCTTTCTAGCGGATAGAACGCATTTCTCCTTTTTCTGATGCAGTTCGTCTGTGCTGCCTATTGTTGAGATTGCTGTTTTGTTTTCGGTGTGTGGTAATCAATCTACGTTTCGTCCATCGTCACAAAACGCCGTAACACCTCTGTTGGGTCCTTGTTAAACATTTCCAAACAGTCGGCCTATGTTCGCATGTGTTTTTGCTTTTGCTCGAAGTGTGAGACACAGCACCTATCGTGCTCAACGATTTTTATGTGCAATTCATTATACAACATAAAATAAACCCGTCAGTTGAGATTTCCGTAGTCTCTGCCAACTCGCGCACTTTCACTTGTCTGTCAGGCAAAACAATATAATGACCTATATCGATGATTTTTGCATTACAGCTGATTCTGGAGCTCCTGAAATAATGCGTCTTCAATGTTTATTCTGCCAGTTTGAACTCATTTACCCAAAGTCGAACGGTTTCATAGGAACGGCGTGCTTCACCCAATGCAGGCAAAACTCACTGGTGTGCTATTCGTAGATTAAGCTGAGATGATTAAGTACGCATTGACTTTAAACTGTTAGTAATTCACATGCTATAATCTGATTTTAACTGTTGTTCTGTTTCTCACATTGTTGATTTTATTGAGAAACTCAAAATTCAGGTTTGTAATTGTTGCTAGTAAACATATAGTTTTTTTTTTGTTACAACAAATGTACATAATATGTTAGTGTAACAAGTATTAATACGATAATTAATTTTCATTTTATATAGTACTCATATTATGATTTTATGTTTTTTAATTATACTATAAATTATTATTTTCTAGGTCTTCAGACAACAAAAGACTATTGAAGGTAGAAACTACATGTCTAATGAATGCAGAAGAAAGGGAAGAGGAAAAAAAAAACGTACAAGTTGTATGAAGATTTTTTTTCAATAGTATTTAACTGTCGCTTTGACAGCTGAGGCATCAAGGCGGACCCTGAAATGAAACGATAAAATGGGGAACGATATTTTTTAAGGAAGGAAGCGTTCCAGGCTTAAGTTTAGGGTACCTCACCGGCATTTGCCATTTATGAGCACTGAGGAAAAGCTGGAAAAATCTAAGTCAGGAAGGACAATCCTGGCGGGATTCGAATCCCAGATCTCCCGCTCACGAGTCCTCGCCTTAACGACCTCGGCCAACCATGGCGGTATCCAATGGTGAGGCTCGTCAATAAAAAGCAGTATGACCAATGCTACACCTCGTCACTCATTGCTATAAATAAAAATGTATTTGAAATAAAAATATGGGACATTTATAGTCATGCTCAAGAGCAGAAAAAGATACTTCTATTATGTAATTCCTTATTTTCAAAATAAAATTTTTATACCTATAAATTATATGTTTATATGTGGAATATATAATTTCCCAGCGGAATAGAAAGTACTTTTGGTAATTAATTTATTTTATCAGTCGGGAAACTTCATGTTTTTTTTTTCTAAACTGAACACCTTATGTATACATAGGTGGAAACGCTTATCTGTAAATGAATGCCAGTAAGTCTTTAAGTTTTTAGAATAGAAGTATGAAAATTTGTACCAATACTTTTAATTCTATTAAACACAGTGAATATTTTTGGAAACATTTCTAATCATATTGTTTACATTATTAATTATTACTTATGCACAAACTTAATGTACCGTATTTATAAAATTATTGAATATATATGAAACTTTATATATCTAATTATAATACGTTGTTAAATGAAACTGTCGAACATAATTCAGATCTAATTTAATTTTTAGTAGTAAAAATAAAACGTATTACTTTTAAATTATACTAAATATTATACAATTTTGTGTGTTTCAAGCTCAGAAGTAGCTTTAACTTTATTTAAAATCCCTCCCACCAGTTTGTGTATACTGCCACGAGTGGCCGAGGTCGTTAAGGCGCGGACTCATGAGCGGGAGGTCTGGGGACGAATCCCACCAGGACCGTGCTCTCTGACTGAGTTTTTTTCCAGGTTTTCCTCAGACCTCATAATTGACAAATGCCGGGGAGGTACCCTAAACTTAGGCCTGGAACGCTTCCTTCCTTATAAAATATCCTTTCCCAATAAGTCATTTCGTTTCATGTATCATCAGTGTCCACCGCCTGTGGTGCCTCAGTAGTAAAAACGGGTGTTAAACACCATTAAAAAAAATCCTATTGATTTTTTCGCTAATGTGAGTTGTTTTACTTGTCGAGCTTGCGGGTGCATTTTATTTACACTCCTATCTATTGCTGCTATTCTGCTGTAATTTAGTAATTATAAAATTCGAAAGTAAACATAACAGATTCAAAGCTACGTTTTCAAGAATTTAGATTCTGTATGAGTTTTCATTGTTAAACACTAGGCGTGCATTATTTGCAGCAATTTTCAATTTATTTGATGACACACACGAAGCTTTTGGGCATCCAGCCATATTAAGTCTGTTGTAACATTCATTTGTATTTTGTGTTTTGCCAGGCATACATTTTTTTGTAGTTCAGCATTTGCCAAAACTCTTACTGTAGGTTTAACTGCATTCATCACACTTTCTGGTAGACTGTTCTTGTGATAGTACTATCACTTGTCAGCTTCAGTCTTTTTGTAGCCACACTATGAAATGTCACATAACCCATGTTGTGGTTGCTCATCAGTGTAAAATTTATGAAAATATGTTGTCCACACTGCCTGTTGCATATGTTCACATTTCCTGAATTCTTTCTTATTGCCATCCATAATATGCCAGTATTTGATGAAATTCTTTGTCTGATAGTCTTTCTATCGCATCTAAATTTTTCCCGTATTCTAGATTTTTACCTATTAGTTCGTTTTTTAATTTAATTAACCGTCCTCCCATTCTTTTTAATATGCCCTTCACATTCCAGCTTTTCAATTTGACAATTAGTCCTTTACCTGTGTATGCACTGCAATCACAACCAACAAGATATTTTCTAAATCTTACACCATATTTGTCTAATGACCGATGGAAGATCAATTTCATACCAGCAGATTCCATGCCTCCACTTGATCCAGAATAATTTCTATTGCATACTTTTGCACGTTCAGCCTGCCATTTTAATTCCTTACCTGTATCAGATGACTTCTTTCTCAGAGCCCATGTAGAACAATACTTACTCATCACTTGTAGGTTAAATATCTTGCCGGTGGTTGCACTTACTGCATTTGTCACCCCATACTGCGGTCTATGTTCACGCTTTATCCATATACTACCACAAGACGCTGTAAAACCTGTATTTATTTGCTCTTCATCACAATTCACATAAACACGCTTCCTGTATAGCAGACTTCATATTTATTTTGCATTCATCTTCAATGGCAGTTAGCAGATGATTGTTGATATTACTGTATCTGTTTATAGGATATTGTGTGTTCATTATCCCACAAAGAATATTAGTTCTCTCCCTCCCAACTCCCAAACATATCATGCCACAACTTAATCTAGTTTTTGCTTCAAACAGCTTCTCATTGAAAATTTAAATGCACTATCACTTTGACAATTGTGACATACAATACTTGGAGTACACACTACATCCACTCTTCTCTCCCCCTTTTCAACAAAATTGGATCCACAGAAAGATAATGCACATGCAGTACTGACAGCTTTAGCTAAACTAGAAATATCTATTAGCCCAAACCCACTGCACACTTCTTCGTTTATATCTGTTGGCACTGAAATATCTCCTAGAGTCTAGTTTATTACTGGAGACACAGATTTCTTGCAGGTCAGCTGACACTAGATTATTTGCATTTAATATGCCTATAACCGAATTCTCTGCACATTTTTTAAAAACTTTGCGAACACTTCTCGGCATAGTGACGATAAAACACTGCAGAAAATGAAACTAAATCATTTACTAAAGATAAATATTTTACAAAACGAAAGCAAATGTTCACTTGCAATGTTTATATACTTGCGTGTGTGCGCGCGCATGCGTGAGTGCGTGTCGGTCCTGGTGGTGTAGTATAACCATATTTGCCTCCTAAATCCAAGATTCCAGGTTCAATCCCGGGCAGGATCGATGAATATTTCGGGCTTAAAATCCGAGGTATGGCTTCCTTTGGAAGGGAAGTAAAGCCGTGGGTCCCATGTCGTACATTTACGGCACGAAAAAGAACTCCAAGCATGAAAGAACAGGTCTCTGAGCAAAATATGTCGACCATTTCACACCCTGAATTGAATGGAACGCTGATAACCTGAGATGTTAAAGAGCATCGATAAATAAATAAAAAAAGGTTTATGCATGTTAGAAACGGAAATTATGTGCCATGTTTACATCGCCTTCTGGGATTATTTCACATAAGTTGTCATCATTTTGACTGTCGTAAGAGGAAAAAGATGAGGTTATAGGTGCAGAGAAAAGCGGGTGTGGCTCTATGACGTTGCAGTACATTTAAAAATGTTAAAGCACTAACAGCTATACATTTAAACTTGGAATATAAACTCTGAACTATATATTTTTATAAGCACATAAAAAATTCGAGTTTTTTTTTTTTTTTTTTTTTTTTGCAATTTCCACCTACATATACCTTTTCTCACATATTTGACTTAAGTTCGAATTAAATGCAATCAATGGAACGGCATCTTGCATTTGCACCAGCACAGGCACGACAGCTATGGAGTCATTAACAGTGGCACGCTGTAGGATAGTTAAGCTCTGTTCGAGACTCCATACTAATGCCAGCTCAAGTCATGGTCTAATCACCTCCATATCTTCCGCGTTTAATAAAATGACTGCAGAGAAACGTTCACCATGACGTCTCCAAAAATATCAGCGGAAATCTTAATTCAATGTCAAAGTTCCAGTTTGTATGGGTTAAATCTTCACTGCAGCTATGTCTGTACATATTTTGGAGCTCTAGAGTAAAGCTGATAATAAGCTGTCAAACACAGACGTCCTAATTTTACTAGATTTCTTGTTATAAACCGGTTGTTCAAGCATTAAAAAGAGTAAAAAACGCATATAAAACATGTAATACAGGCAGCAGGCAAAGACATTACACATTGTTGCTGGTAACTAACAATTAATTTCAACGCAGTAATAATAATTACATTTCGGAAATAAATGCTTTAAATTATTATTTACTTCATTTTCACCTAAGAAGTTGTATGTAGTTTTTGTATAATTAGAAAGAACTTAAATAATTCTTATATTTTTTTTTTAAACAGCAACCTTATTGATAACGAAAAATCACCAAAATATGCACACATTAGTAAACAACCGCCTTTTCTCCTCATTGTTCTCATATTAACAATGGTAGATTTTAAAATGAAAGCCTTTTTCTTTTTGAGTGCAACATAGGATGCCGCCAGAAATTTCAATACATGAAGGCCTCAAGTCGACATTTCAGTAAATTTTTTACGATGGTGAATCTGGTATAGAAATTTCGTTTTCATTACGACGAGTAGCAGCTAAAGCAGTTTCCCTTATCCCGTCGTTGTTGCTGTTAGTTTTTGTAATCGGAAACATACCATGTAATAGCAGTACAAGTGGAATAATGCAAACTTAGATAAGCAAATACGTTTGCCCGCAATGAAAACAGCGACCTAGTTACCCGATTTAAATTTTTTGAGATTTTTAGGAGATATGAGCATGTTTTTAGCCAAAAAAACATTTTGTAAATACGTCGCAAAACGTTCTGTACACCAACTTCTTCGGAAACAATAATGGCTGCCTGTTCCAGCATTGAGAGAGTAAAACTCATTAACAGAACAACTTCAAAATTAAGAAATGCATTACAAAAAAGGCAGAATATTGCGAAACTAGGTACAAAGTAATAAAAAGAGAAGGCAAAAGTAAAACATTTTCATAATGCTTGGTATTTTGAAAATGTCATTTATAAACACTTTGATTTATTCTGATGATAACAAATAAAAATATGCATTTAGCCATAAATACGAGCTCTAGTCATCAGTGTCTAAGGATGATAAGCTACAACTGTGACACAGGAAATTGCTCTCTTTCGAGGTAGACTCCAAAATTTTACGACCAGATATAAAATTTTGCTGCCAATTTTTACGTGACAGATAGCATCATTTATGAAGAGCTTTATGTATCAGTTTCATCTCTTTACACGCGCCATATAGATTGAGGACTCTTGACTGGCACGTGACACAACATGCTAAAAATTGAGTTCCGTGTTGTAATGAAGTTCTCCACCGAAAAAGTTTTCTTCAAGTGTTATCGAAGAGCCATTGGAAATTTTTTTTTAAATTTCTTTCAGTAAACCCCATTGCCTGTGTAATATTGCATGTTTTCATCTTCTATGTTTTATGTTGTACAATTGTTATTTCAGTATTATATTATATTTCTTATGTAATTTACAAAGTCCATGAATGTGTAGTGCTTAGGTTGTGCTATGACAAATTTAAAGATTTTATAAACTGAAACCTTTTAAGTAAATGTATATGAACTTTTGACAATCACTGACCAATCTCCTCCATTCTTCCCGACGTCTCTCATTAGAGATGTCCTCTGTTGGGTTGTTTGCACATTCATAAATAAAATGGTTTACCGTTTGTTGTCCTCTGCCACCTATAAATGTTGGGTCGAACCATTGGTAGTATCGTTCGGAAACCATCCCCTTCATGCTAAACAATGGAGGAATAAGTTAAATAGCTTCGCCTGGGAAGATAAGAGCTTTTTATCATCTCAAAAATTTAAGGGCCGGAAACTTTTGAAATTTATCAATGCAAAATCTTGTACAAGTTAAGCTTTGATCAGGTGCTGTGTTTACTCTACACAGTCTCGCAGTGTGCAAAATAACAAATAAATTCTTAACAAACACTAGTGTATTTACAAAATGACAAGGCATTCATAGTAATCTTACTTTTAATTTCAGCATTAAAGAAATGCTATTCTCTTCGTCAGCAGACTTGGGGATATTATTTTCTTGATATGGCACTAAAATAAATGAAATCCATGTTCTTTTATTTTACAAATGTGCTCTTCAAAATGTTATCAACTAATTGTGTTTTCGAATCAAAGATGAACATATTGGCTTGTTAATAATTTGATTTGTATTTATCTTAAGCTCCATCGATTCTATGAGTATATTATACCTTCTAGCTGTCTAGCTAACCCATCCTGATTGCAGAAACACCCTGGCACTTAAGAGTACAGCAATTAGACCAGCTAATTAATAGGTTTGAAGCTGACTTTGTGTCTATCAGATTTTACTTCACTTTTAATGAGCTTGTGTTTAGATTCTACCCCGGATTATTCGGAATTTTCTCTTTTGCAACTGAGTTATGGTTGTGCGATTTCTGAGGTAGGCTAAAGGATAAAACGTAAAAAAGAGGTGAATGAATTTATGACACAAACAAGCATAAATTCACATATTGCTATACTGGGTCAAAGATGACAGAATCGAATCTTATATATACATGTAATGCTGTGTAACCATTGCTGACATGCTCAGAACATATTTTGCCACTTCACTTGTAATATAAACCGGGTTACAATAGATACGGAGTGACTATACGTGTTGGTCAGAAAACAGTACTAAGTATAGGTAGGTCCATATATATGGCTACCATCACACGAGGGTGACAGGTCAAACATCAGCCGGTAAAATGATCTGCATAATGTCGGAAGCAGATAAGATGAACGCATTGAAAGTGTTCTCCTTCCGTTTATATGCAAACTTCATATTTAAGATTATTTTTCTAAGCTCTTAAACTAAAATTCTACTTATTTCATTTTTAATATTAGCCTTGGAACTCTAATATGTGCGGATTCGCGAAATATTTTGTTTTTCTAATTATCCCACAAATAACAATTAAGATGATTTGTTAAATCGGAAGAGCACGAAAGTCATTTACCAACAACTAATTACTGTATCATCGAACACGTTTATATATTGTGTTTAGTTGATCCTGAATGCATGCTTTTTTTTTTTTTTTTTTAAGAATTTAAAAACGGGGCAAATAATTTTAGTGGTGCGGGTTAAACCCGAATTTTACCCATTTTAACCTATTATTTTGAATTATACAAAGTTAGGAAATAATACTTCAGTATATTTTTATCTCCTATTTTTGCATATCTGCTACCAATTGCAAAATTTTTTATATTTTTATATTAAATAATCACTTGTAGCGTTTATGTATTTCCCCCTATAGCTTCTAGCTAGTACCTATGGCTACCTAGATCTTTACACTCACTTTGCTACTACTTGCTACCACTTAGCATACCAAGAAAACGCTAGAAAATACGTGAAAACGTGTATGTGGTTTATAAAAGGAAATAAAACCATGAGCAAGATTTAAGAGGAATAAAACATTAGCTTAATACTTACTATTATAAAAAGTGCTAATGAAAAATCCTGAAAGTCTTAACTTATTTATATTGGGTTAAACTTCACACAAAACTAAGTTGTAAACTGCACCTAAAAGTTACTAAAATTTCACATACAACAAATTAAAAACTTTAAAACATGAACAAGGACTGTTTGTAATTCAATTTTCAAAAAATTCAGCAAAAGAGTCGCATTCAACTACGAAATTGTCTAAAATGAGAGACAAGGAAACCTGCCTGACTGCGCTAACAAAGTTTTAATACACTCATAGTAGGGAAAATTACGTAATACGATTAGGGGGATTACTAATAACTCTGATAATAATTGTTAGCTGACGCAAAACATATACAAGATTAAAGATTTGCAATTGCAAAAAGTAAAATAAAATTTTTCACCCGAAAAAGCTTTTTATAAAATTTATAATTTACACATAATGCACAAAATAATTCTGAAATAATTAATAAGAAACATGGGTCACGAAGGTTTATAAAATGTCTAAAGAAAGCCGAAACAAAGCCCCAGTACCCGGAAACTTCTATCATTTTAGTAGTGCAAAACGCACTGTCATGGAGCGAGTTACCAATCTCCAACCGTGGGAGGCAAGACTTGCGTTGACTAACAAAATTAAACTTGAGAGTTACACAACCTCGTGACAGTACCAAGGAAAGAGATGAGCACTGACCAAATGACTCACGGTCTTTTATGCAGCAATGGCACAGGTTATACTATCACATGGATACTGGGTAGAGAAAAAGACAGTAAGAAAGTTTAAAATGAAGTATAAAGGTTTTATCTGGACGGAGAACAGAGCAGATAGATGACCAAGAATAAAACTGGAAAATAAAAACAAAAATAATAAAAAGCAGAACAAGTATTGAATGGAACTAGTGTCGAAAAATATATTTGGAATGAACAGATGGCCGGCAAACTATAAGAAAATAGAGAACTGATATGCTACATAGGGCGCGTTGGTATTCCATCTACGATGCCTTTGCTGGGGGGGGGGGGGGGATCAGCGGAAGTACATATTGGAGCAGCGAAGAAGAAATTGCAAACATACTTATTGGGGTAAAGGAAAATATAAAGGTTACTAAAGGAAAACGCGTGCAGGAGTAGTAGGCAAGTAATGGCAACTCAATAAAATGGAGTATCATAGAAGAAATAGCCATTACAAAGAAAATTAAAATACTGCACTAAATTTATGAACCGTATGGAAAAGCCGAATGTAGACATAAGTTACCCAATCATTTCTGAACGCTATTTCCGCAATAATTTCAAGGTTGTTTAAGCGAACCTAACTTTAGCGTAACTTAACCATGAAAAGTTTATGTTGTGAGCTTGTTGTGGCCGGATGCAGCTCCACGTTAGGAACACCAAAATTTAAATGTGTTTTTGTAGATGCAACCACTCCTCGGATGCACCAAGATTCGAAAGCGGTGCTTGTAGATAGATGACTGAGATAAAAAAGAAAAAAAAATTGCCTCAGTTAGCGCTCAGTCAATCTTCGGCCACCTACGCTTCACCAATGAACCGTCTCAGGCCCTTTCGTTGTTTTCTGCTAATACTTTGAGCAGGGATCGGGGATCAGAAGATTCTCGTAAATATAACGCACTATTTGGAAGTTACACAAGTTTACTAACCTTGCCCTTGGCGCTGACCTAATTACTGCGAATGTTAACGCGGTGCGACCTTGACCGTCCAGAAATTGTCGGGGAATTAACACTTTTCCGATTATGCACGGAATCGGCTAGTACTATTTTTCTCACGTTCTAGTCATTAGCGGCTATTATGGGGCGAAAATGTATACCTAATGCCTGAAATTATGAGACTTGAAAATCAAAACGCGACACTACCTGCGTGATTGAATTAAATACTCTGCAAAGATTTGTTTTGAGTTACTGCCCTTTGACGTAACCTACCTCTGTTGAATGTAACTAAGAAACTGCCACTGAGTGATTGCGCCTCCGAGTTTTGGCGAGCCTTGGCGAGTGAATCTGTAAATCTTAGCGAGTGAGTGCTCCGGACTGTCTATAGCACCCGCTTTGTATACATGCCTCCGCTGTAGGTTACACTTGCGCTACCCAACGTCAGGGGTTCTCGTACACAATGCATAGACTATTAAAATTTCCACAATCAAAAACAAGTAAACTACTGTACTGGCTTGCAATTATACTGAATTTATATCATAAACTAAGCGAAAAACAAAAACAACACATTTAACTACCTTCAGTTACGATCTTTATCCCTGCAATTACTCTTGGAACATTTCAGAACATTTATTCTCTAAATCTTATTTACAATTTACATCTCGAGCAAAGAAAATTAAGAAAATACATTAAAATCAAAACCAAAACTGGGATCACCGTAGTACGGAATAAGCTACATTTCAATTTTCTAATGACTATAGGAAAAATATATCCCCCATCTACAATATTCCCCTGCGTACCGCCGCGAGCAAGGAGGGGGTACAAGACAATGTGTAGTGACAAACTGCTTGCAGCAACCAAGGTATTGAGAAAGCCTGTACTAGCCATTTAAATACATTTCACAAGACGTTAGCGTGCTTACATGAGCATAGGAAAGCGAACGAAAAAATATCTACGGATAGAATGCTCTAGAATGTTACCGGCATCATTTCTTTCTGTTAGGTTGATCATAGTTTATGTTGGCAATCCTCTTTCCTTGTATATATGAACCGCTACGGCACGGACTCGTGAGCGGGAGGTCTGGGGTTTGAATCCCACTAGGACCGTCCTCCCGTTTGGGTTTTTTTTCAGGTTTTCCTCAGTCCTCATAACTGGCAAATATCGGGGAGATACCCTAAACTTAGGCCTGGAACGCTTCCTTCCTTAAACAATATGCTTTCCCAATTTATCATGTCGGTCCTGGTGGTGTAGTGGTTACCATACTTGGCTTCTACACCCAAGAACGCGGGTTCGAACCCGGCCTGACCGATGGATTTTTTCGGGCGTAAAAATCCTAAGTATGGCTGCCTTCGGAAGGGAAGTAAAGCCGTGTCGTACATTTACGGCACGAAAAAGAACCTCAAGCCTGAAAGAGAGGCCTCTGAGCAAAATTTGTCGGCCGTTTCACGCCCTGAATTGAATGGGACGCTGATGACCTGAGACGTTAAAGAGCGTCCATAAATAAATCAATAAAAAAACAAACAAAAAACAATTTATCATTTCATCCCATGTATCATCAGTGTCCACCGCCTGTGGTGCCTCAGTAGTAGAAACGGGCATAAAACACTACTCAATATATTTTATATATGCAAGGTGATGACAGCTCCTGAGAGCCCATCATAGTCTAGCATCATGTTTTCTTCTGTCTTTTAGACAGGGCTTTTAAATCATTCAACACGCGTGTCTAGAATCTCTTCATTAAATTTTCCTAAATATGGAAGATGTTTCTTTGTCAATGTTCACAGCGAGTGTATATGAGATAAACAAATAAAGTATGGTGATGAAATTAATCGAACAAAACACGTTCTACTTCTTACGGGTTCTTGACCTTTATGAAACAAACTTTGTAAGTAACCTGAAAGAATTTCTAATTCTGTTAGAAAATAGTAGCTAAATGTTCGGATAAAAGATAAATTCTGTTAGAAGCCAGAACCTCTTCCTTTGTTTGCTCATTAGCCTTCCAAGTATGAGTACTGAAAATCGTGAAATTGCTAGTACGTGTGTAAATGCGTGTGTTGGTGTGGAGGGTCGTTAATCAAAGGGAGCGAAGGCTGAGGGTGCAGAACCAGTGTTTAATTATCGTCACTGTCAGAATCGATAGCATAGAACAATTGAGAAGTAGTGCGGCAAGCTTTGTAGTGTGGGGGACAGACACGTTTTGCATCTCTCCGGGCCTTATTATGAGATTATAACGGATTCCCTTGCAGCCTGCCCCACTCCCTTTTTGTAGCAGATTATGTAGCGAGGCTTTGATTAAACTCTCGTTTAATGCTACTGGCTTGCCATTTTATTTATATTTGACCACAATTGGGTGAATGCTTCTAGGATAGAATTAAATCCTTTGAAACCCTTCATGATTGCCGGAAAAGGTATTGGCCTTCCATTCACTTTATTTGAAGTTCGTGATAATGAGATAATCAGCTAATTTGGATTTACTAACCTGATAACGTGTACAAATAAAAGCGCATTAAAGTTCTTTAGAGTAACTAATTAAACAGGTGATCCTCAGTGCAGTAACGGAGATAATGTTGTCGGAAAAAGCAACTTAATGCCACAGTGATTTCTATTTTTATGCGGAAATTGTAAATAAACCATTTGCAATATAATTCATTTTTATCTGACTTTTGAATTATTCGCGCCTCTCTACGGAGCGTCCGGATTGTTTCTATATAGCTCAATAGTATATTTCCTGTGTGGTTTTATGTAGCCATTTTGCTTCGTTCATGACCAATGAAAAGATTCGCTATTTTAAATTGTTAGATAAATTATGTTAAATACAAGGTAACACATTTTAAGACTAACTAGTTTAAAAATATGTTACTATTTTGAACAGCGAAATAAGTAATTTTAAAGTCTGTTAATGAATTGTTCTCCAAGTTGTTGTTTACAACCCATCAGATCATGTTTATTCGAAGTGAAAGATCAATTTATGAATTGAAAAGTAATTTTAAATTGTTTAATTCAATGTATTCTCCCAGATAACACGGTCTTTTTGGATTTTCATTTAAAAATATTATAGATCTTATTGATGATAATATAATGAGTCTACGGGTTATCCTTAGCTACAAGGTATACTATGAGCATTATAAATATGTAATGAAAAACTAAAAAATTAAAAATTTACGGGGTATTATTAATATAATGTTAAAACATATAACTGATTTGCAAAATGGTGAATTGTGATATTATGATAAAATAAAATATACCATAAAACGCATTATTGAGATATTTCCACGTTCATCGTAAATGTATTTGATTTATTTAACAGAAACTTAATGCAAATTACTATTTTGATATTACATTTATTCATAAGCTGTTAAGAAAGCAAGAACTTGTGAATTATACATAACACAACTATATGTATAGAATGAAATTACTAAATAGATGCGTGTTTATAGAAAACAGACGACATTACCACATTAACTCTGATAAGAGATTAAAAAGTTAAGCTATGGAACTTGAAAATGACTCAAAAGCGATACACTTGTAAAGTCAAAAAGAAACCGAACTTAATGTAGAACGTTTTATTACATATGATTAGATATTACAGTTTTTACATAACATAACTTTCAAAGTAAGCCCCATTGGGCAATGACACACTTCCGTACAACATTTTGAAGCGGTCTTGCAGTCCATTTTCCGTAGAGAGCGCGTCACACACATCTTCACATGTGCAGCCGAAGCAAAGCTGTGCCCCTTAAGCAAGAGTTAGACTTTCGGAAGCAGCTGGTAATCAACTGGAGCATAATCTGGAGAGCATGAAGCATGAGGAAGGACAGAATGTTATTCTTCGCAAGGAATTCGGTCACCTGGTGCGATTGGAGTGCTGGGGAGTTGTCGTATTGGAGAAGAAAATTCTTTCTTTGCCACAAATGAGACCTTTTCCACCCCATTGAATATGTCTAGGAACGGCAATATACGTCTTCTTATTGACAGGAATGTATGCTTTAATCATAATCCTGCGCAATCACAGTCTGAAAAACATTTGGGAGCATATGTTGGACCCCTCGGCAAGGCAGTGAAGTTATTAATAGCACAGCGAAGCCAAAGTTTGATTCCTTTTAGATTCAACTAGTATATAGCCCAAGTGTCAAACATTTAAGATTTTTCCTATAAATTAAAGA
Source organism: Metallyticus violacea (assembly GCA_030762175.1). Lineage (NCBI taxonomy): Eukaryota > Metazoa > Arthropoda > Insecta > Mantodea > Metallyticidae > Metallyticus > Metallyticus violacea. The sequence goes on from CM060832.1 coordinate 107,320,681, forward strand.
AACTTGAAGTTTTTCTTTAGGTCTATACGCGAAATAAAAGTTAGTGGACACAAATAGTGTTCATTTAACGCCAAGTAGGAGAAATAATTGAAAATCTTCCTACTTACGTCTTCCAATGACACAACTAGAATTTCCATTAAGACTGATAATGCACCTAATAAAGTAATTAGTATTGTCCATGACTTTAATTTCATATGTCATATTGCCTTTAATGAATAGTCTCTTTGATTGTCATGCACAAGTAATATCTAGAAAAAAATCTGACAATAAAACCAACGTGTAAAATGTAGAGTCCTAAACGAAAAACTTCAAGGGAAAATGGCATAGGTAATCCAGCAAAACTTGTATTAAACTCTGGTCTGAGTTTATGTGTGCTCTTGCTCGGTTAGCAATCTTACATTTCTCTCGAATCTTTGAAATTTTCCTTCCTGTTCATACCGCTAGGCAGTGTCATGCTATTCTAAACCTTTTCTTCATTACTCTGTATGCTGTCATAAAGCATAATTCCAATTTTTCGTATAAGTAGTTACATTTCGGGCTTATTTAAGGCTGTCTTTTGACTGGTGGTGCTCACATTATACCATTCTGTAGCCGTATTCTTCAGCAAGGCATACCCATAAAATTTATTTAAATTTAGTAATTTTTAAGCTTGATTCATTTTTTGCGATGAGAGCAGTGATCTAAATAGGTATTTAATAATTTATGATATGTATAATTTTGTCGGCTTGGTGACCTGGGTTAACACGTTTTTCGCGTGTTCATATTCGGTTAATGTCAATAGGTTTTACGACACAAGTTCACCAGGAGGGGCTTTGAATGAATGAATGAATGAATGAATGAATGAATGAATGAATGAATGAATGAATTATTGATTGAATGACTGTATTTATTTAAATTAACACGCATACAAATAACTTTACAATCTTTTACGGCACATAGAAAAAGCCATTTCATCTTCCATCCCTCAAGATTACAGATCTATCAGCATCCTATCTGCCATATCGAAACCACTGGAAAGCAAACAACTTATTGTCTTAAGGAGCACAACCGACTACACACTTACCAGTCAGAACTCCGGGCTGGTTACAGTATGGCAACTGCCTTGCTTAACGTTACTGAGAACATCCGCGAGGCTGTGGATACGGGTGAACTGCCTGTTCTAGCTCTTATTGGCTTTTAGATAGCGTTTGACTCAGTATAAATAAACTATTTTCAAAACTTAAGTCATTGCATTTATCTGAAACCCCTATCTCTCCGGTCGACTACAGTGTGTTGCAGTAGGAGATCGCTTGGGAGGACCGTAGAGTTTGGAGTGCCACAGGGGTCAGTATGAGATAATTATTTTATACTTGTATAAATGACGTCACGAACCACATTAACCATTATAGATACCGTAGGCGACTTTCAACTGTAAATACACTCACACCAGACTTACTCAAGAACCCCATAGTTGAACTTAATGAAGATCTAGAGCCAGTATTAACACGGGCTAAAAAATAACCTATATACAATACGGGGAAAATCGCAGGCAATCATAATGGCCATAATCGATTTTTAAACAAAATTAACTTAACAGTACTTATTTCCGCGAAACGTAATGAAACAGAAGAACAATAAAATCGTTTGTAAAAATTCTCAATGTCTATTTTGACAGTAATCCTGTTTGGAGAATTCAAACAAAAGAAACTTGTAAACAAACAGTTCGAGTATTCCATTCGTTGAAACTGCTAAAGAAGTTTCTCACATTCAATATGAAAAGATTCACTTATATCAACATTGATTATGTCTCATTTAGATTACTGTGACCTTCTGTTAACCGACATTGCTGAAAATCTTCCACAAAGACTACAATGTGATCATAATGCCAGCATCCACTACTTATACTCCTAAATAAATCATATTATATCACTCCAGGCTCTGAATTGTTATCCTGACATCGACTGGATGCTAGAAGAAAGTTACACTTCCCTTTTTTTTTTTTTTTTTTTTTTTTTTTGGCGATGAATTCCAGGCACCCCAACTCTGTACTATATTTCGACCAGTTTTCACTCCTTATCTTCGCAACATGATTTAAATACCCGATCAAATTACACATCCATACTCTCTATATCCTTACACTGAATCTCACTTTTCTTCACCCTGCACAAAGTGTCTCTGGAACACTTTACCGTCTCATATCTATCCAATCAGTGGATTAAACATCAAAATCCTATTCAGAACATTTCATTTGTCAACACAATCGTATTATCCAAAATATGAAATTGGCACAAATATTACCCGTGCCGGAAAAACTATTCCAGCGTATTGAATTAGCTATTGACCATTAATATGGAGAAAGTGCATGTTTCGTGTTCAATTCTGTTGAGCACTGGGTAGTAGAGGTTTTAATTTAACTGGTGTCCAAATGAAATGCAAATCAGCGTTACTGTAAAGCGTTCTTCACGCTTAGAGTGCCTCCGGAAACATAACACATTCCAATTTCTGGTCGCTACACGTGAGTACGCAGTATTCCTCAACCAGCATTACATCTGATAACCCCCACGGTCCTAAACGTGCACAGGTCACATTCAAAGAACTATATATAAGGATGCAGAATATGAAAGATTCCCCTATCCGAACCTTTCTTGGAAATGCATTCCGGAAATATTTTAATGTTCATACATTCCAACCTTGCTGGGGTTTGAGCCGGCAAAGGCAAAGCTGTGGCCAAGAGACGTTGAGATCGCCGAGCAATTTTAAAGTTTTAAACAAATGTCTATCTGTATTTGACAAAATAATGTATTTTTGTGTGTATTATAAGCATTTTCCCCTACTTAATCATTTTTTTCTAAAGTGGTACTTTGTCTTCTTTCAGATAATTTATTTTATACCTCTGAACATCCACAGAGGTTATTGGAGGAAATATAAAGCATAGCGACACATATAGTGATATAATGATCCTATAGGCATTTTGAAAGGTTTCCAAGTTTGTCCAAGTATAGTAATACTGATGATGATGATGATGATGATGCAAGCTATAAACCATGAATCCCGGCAAAAAAGTCCGGGAGATTTTAATTTTTAATCATTAATTAAGTTAAAATATGCAGTAGAAGATCAAAAACTACTAAAAAAATGCTACAACATACAAGCGATGTTTCCAGGTGATGGCTGTTCATCTAATATTTAGAAGATTAGAAGATCTGGAAGTTACTACTCACCAAATCCCCAAGTTCTTGGAATTACGGCCATTCATTCACTGCCATGCCGTGAGAATATGGGTTTTCATTATGTGCATAATTTGTTAGTTTTTTGTATATCAATGACCGTGCCATTTGATATTCCTGAACATAAAACATTCAGTAACAATTATTAATACAGTGGATACAAAAGAGCAGAATGCCTCATGCTATTCCACTTGTAAATACAGACTACTGAACTAATTAATAGTACATGAAATCATTTCATTACGTATATGCTTGACATATTCGACCAAGTTCTTAATCCTGCGCTTCGCTACCTCCAGTAATCTTGCTGTAGTCTTTGCTTTGGATCTTTTTTGCTAGTCACGCTTGTTACTCTCTACGACAAAACATATCAGCATCTTACCGCTTTCAGATCTACTCGAAACTATCATTTTAAGACTTTCTTTGTACTCGTGCAACATTAAAATCATTGGCACTGGTTGCGCACAGAAACATTTGTTAAAAGAAGTAAAGCTGATTCTTGACAAATACGACGATGTTTTCATATAAGATACAACAAAGTGGGTAGCTTAGGCTTTAACGCTTGAAACTCGCATTCAAAAGTCCCTGGTTCAATTTCAGTTTGGCCGATCATGCTGATTTTGAGCTTTTTCTTTGTTTCTTTGAATATTGGGAGAATATCTACATACCACGAACTTTCCATTCTGCCATTTCATGCCCTTTTATTCCACTGGTTCTCGTATAGAGTTGAAAGTGCCGGAAGAAAGGTAGGCGTTGGAACGGAGCACTGATCCGGTATGATCAAATATCCTGAATTGCTTTTCTTGAAGGAGACTATTGACCTGGGCACTGCAAACGAAATTCTACATGAACACGACGAATTACCTCGTATTTGTAGTAAAATTTACACACGAATATGCGATGGTCTAGAGTCAACTGTCCCATCTGGGTGCAGTTCAACTATTGCACTGCTTGAAAGTGACATCTTCAGGTCTCAGAAGGGGAGACTTGCATGTGGAAGAGTGGGAGAGCCGCTTGCAGCTGACGTCACTCAAAATACCGTGCGTGCAGGATAGTTTTTACTGAAAGCTCTGTAATCTACAAGACTCCATATTACATATAGCCCCAACACATCACATTACTTTCTTTCATAACATTGATATTGTTGCATTTGAAAGGTAATAAGTGGGTGAACTAGTACATGTACTGTAGTATTAAGACGATTAGTGTTTAGAAGGGACGATTGGTGAACTTCTGCGCTTCAACCATTTTCAGGGAATCGAGAATTGAAAATTGAAGAGAGTGGACATTGCACCTTTCTACTCCGGGATGGCTACCTTTTCGACGGACGAGTGATTCCGGAACATCTTTATGAAGTGTAAATAAATAATTATTTAACTTTGAAAAATGTTTATATTTGCATAGAATAACTCGATTCATTATTTCCTTAGTTTTAATTTATTTTTATTAGGATGGATAGAATGCTTTTAGATAAGTGATATAGCTAGGCCCCTCAATAATGCAGATGAATGAGCTTTTTATGTTGAAGAAATAAAAAAATGAATATTTTTGGTGTTCTTTATAGGCCATTATTTTTTTATAAGTTGTTTAATGCAAACTAATTTTTAAATTAAATTCCAAACTATTAGATTCACTTTTCTCTGGCAGATTAATTCTTCTGTGTAGTTTATCACTTACAAAATAAAATAAAGTTGCACTTTCTATTAATTGTATTACTAAAAGTTATATAGGTCATTAGTTATGTTAAGATTTTATTATTGTTAAAGTTGCACTTTCTATTAATTGTATTACTAAAAGTTATATAGGTCATTAGATATGTTAAGATTTTATTATTTTTTCTATGAGTTAACTGTTTTAGAATACAGGTGTGAAAGATTTTTAGCGCATTTATGTCAAAATTTTTATTAAACATTCTCAACAATATCTAACAGTTAAGATTTTAAATGCAATTATAATAATGAATAGATTAATTAAAAAGGATGTGTTATAAAACTTCAACGGATTTACGTTTCTCTAAACAAGAAATAAAAAATAAAAATATTTTCGAATTAGTTACGAAATGGAACTTGCGGAACTCGGCCTGGTTGTGGTACACTTGCCATATTTAACATCATACAAGTTGTTACCGATCGAGCAAAGCATTAGTCCGCCTTGTTAAGAACACACACCTTTCTCCGTCAACTGCAAGGTTATGTGATCGCAGCGCCACGAGCTATTTTGCTGCGCCTCTCGCTGTGGTACACAAAATAAACAACAAAGAGAAAGACTGAACCTCATGCAACATGGATTTTATTATCATGCTCAGTGAAAGGAGAGAGGGGGAAAAAACCTATTGTACTTGGAGAACAAAGTTCGGAATGCAGCAGACTTGGGTGTACTACTAGAAAATATGGCATCCATAGTCGCAAGGTAAATGTTAATTTTCATATTTTTCCTGCAGAGGATACTAGCAAAGTAGGAAATAACTTGTATCACAGTCGTTTAGCTGTATATATTTTATTTCCAAAGAAAATTAATAACTTGTATCACAGTCGTTTAGCTGTATATATTTGATTTCCAAAGAAAATTAATAACTTGTACAAAAACCTATTAAGCAACATAGGAGTAAAAATGATTCCAGCGATTTAAAATATTCTCTGCTAAATTTATGTGGAATATATCAGTCAAGTATACGTTTACACATGTAAAGTTTTTTTTCATACATTTAAAATGTTCCATTCGGCTACCTTTCGCCACACGATACATGTACTTTCAGTGAATAAGCTCTTTCCAAACGCGAAATAATGCAATGTCAATGCGCATCTTCAAGGTGCTCAGGTTGATAGAGGAGATTTATGCATTTCGTCTTTAAAATCCCCATAAGTAATTGCAGTAACTTGCACGGCTGAGCCAGAACTGTGGTAGTCTCTCTTTTACGTGCTGGCGTACTGGAATATGAAAGTAGGATAGTGCCCCATCTTACTTATGGGGATTTGTGAGCTTCAAGATGCGATACGCCAGTGACAGTAGTCATGAAATACCCCCGTGTTTTACCAATTCTTAGTTGCAGCCTTTGCTGAATGCTAGACCACTTGTATTTTCATTTAGGAATTTCTCTTTAATTATTTGCCAATGTATTTTGTTATTGAAATAGTTTCATTCTATATAAATATAAAAATTGGGGCAGTTAAAATGTTGTTTGTATTATTTTAACTGTGATTAATTTTAATTTTATGTGAAGCGTGCTGCATGGGGCGGTAATATGTGCACAGCACGTACTAGTTGTAGTAGACAATGATTGCGGATAGATATCAAACACTAATCTCAATGCCATTTCTTCAGCAGTAGACAGAAGTGAAAAATGCTGTTTGGTTTGTTGCAACAGAACTCAGAACACGGTACATGAATAACCGAGTACATGTGGGTGTTCGATGATGAAGTAATGATTGTTAGTTTGTAGCCCTCACATTCCCCCGATTTAATAATATATAAACCTTTATTTTTAAGATAATTTGGAAAAAAATTGTTTCATACAACCCCTCGTATATTTTAGAAATTTCAGATTTTTTTTATTTGTTTTATTTATGGACGCTCTTTAACATCTCAGGTCATCAGCGTCCCATTCAACTCAGGGCGTGAAACGGCCGACAAATTTTGTTCAGAGTCCTCTCTTTCAGGCTTGAGGTTCTTTTTCGTGCTGTAAATGTACGAAGCGGGACCCACGGCTTTACTTCCCTTCCGAAGGAAGCCATAGTTAGGATTTTTACGCCCGAAAAATCCATCGGTCCTGGCCGGGATCGAACCCGCGATCTTGGGTTTAGGAGGCAAGTATGGTAACCACAACACCACCAGGACCGAGTAGAAACTTCAGGCCAATACTAAATATGAAATAAGCGGATTTAAGTTGATAGGCTTAGATGATTGAGTGAAAGAACGGAAATCCTTAAACTAAGGAAAGGATCATTCCATCTGTGCTTCTAACTTTATAAGAAACATTTTATTGGCTGATGCTCGACCAATCGCTCGGGAGCCAGATCCCATGCTAAGGTTGTTAATGTCCCTGTAATTGAAGTGAGAATGTACAACCAACTTCAATGACAAAACCATGTCTTTGAATTTCAACAAATTTTGAAATTCCTATATTCCCTTTCGCGGGCAGTCCCCATAAGTGTCGCTTTAAAATAACCAGATAGGCCTACTTTTTGAGTAGCGTTTAACGCCCGTTTTTGCTACAGAGGCACCACAGGCGATGGACACTGATGGCACATGAGATGAAATGATATATTGGGAAGGGATATTTTTTTTTAGGAAGGAAGCACTCCAGGCGTAAGTTTACGATACCTACCCTGCATTTCCAATTTATGAGGATTGTGGAAAACTTGGAAAAAATCCCAGTCAGGGAGGACGGCCCTGGTGTGATTCGAACCCGAGATTTCCCGATCACGAGTTCGCGCCCTAACGACCTCGGGCACCCGTGGCGGTGATAAGTCTAAATGAAATAAACCTCGAAATGTTCAACGGTGTTTATGGGTCGATACAACCCTTTACTGAAAATGCTTTCCTTGGACATCAAGACACAAGCGCAACATTCCCAATTCCTAAAGATGGCACTCAGAATCTGAGGAGGCATTGCCTATATCTCGGGCCGGATGTTCTCCGTAAATACTTCAGCATACGCGATCTGATCCAATTAAGATGACACCAAAGAGTAAAATGGCGTGGGGTTGGAGGCCGTAGTTCTCGTGAACTGAATTTGTGAAGCGACTGTCCAAAAAGGATGATTCAATCTCAGCCATACTACGGCAAAGTTGGAGATATTACCCCATTCTGCTAGTAAAAATATTAGCTGTGTTTTTCGATTTGTTGAACTTATAACGTTCGTGTGGTTTTGAGTTTTTCCTTGAATTTTTATGATAATGCCACCGAAGTTGTATTTCGTCATGGATCTGCAGTCCAATAAGTTCTGACAAGAACCGTACACTCTTCTATAGAATGTCAATATATTTTCAACGCCTCGACTCGTTTTGACACGACAATTCGCTTCAGACAGTTCGTGCGACCCCAACGTCACTGCTCTTCCCACTGTTTAATCCAGCATGGCTGTTGAATTTACGTTTTCTTGTACTACAGACTTATAGTTTTAATATGCCAATAAAATTCTCTAAACTTTACCAAAATTAGACCGAGAATATTTTGGCTACTTGTCAGTGGCATACGCTATACAACAACGCGGAATCTTTTACAGGTGTATATATATATATATGTATATATATATATGTGTATGTATATATATATATATAGTGTTTAACGCCCGTTTTTACTACCGAGGAGGCGGTGGCACTCATGATACATAAGATGAAATGATATATTGGAAAAGGATTTTTTTTAAGGAAGGAAACGTTTCAGTCCTAAGTTTAGGGTACCTTCCCGGCATTTGCCATTTATGAGGACTGAGGAAAACCTACAAAAAACCTCAATCAGGGAGGACGGTCCCGATGGGATTCGAACCCTAGATCTCCCGCTCACGAGTCCGCGCCTTGATGACCTCGGCCACCCGTGGCGGTTTCCAGGTATATGGTGAAGAGGAGCCAACATATTTACATGACAGGGCATGAAGTGAGGATGAAATCAGCTAGACTCTCCGGTAAGGTAGCAGATTCCTAGATGTGTTTATAAACTTAATGCAAACCGCCTATGGGGCGCTAATCAGATCTAAGATGATATATGGGGCAGAATATTAGGGATAGGAACAAACGGCCAGAATTGCGGGTTTAAGCGGTAATTCGGGGCCTACAGGCATATCATAGAGTGAAAAACGAGAATAATTAAATATTAGTGGGGAATTATTTGCGCGAACTAAACTTTTAATTACTACATTGTGCTGCTATTAACAGCTAAAGTTTGAGGAGAACATGACATTGGCATCAAATTAAGAAAGAAACTTCACACGAACTCAGTGCAATTGCAGCAGGTTTAAAGAAAGGCTAAGAGTCGCTTGAGGGATATGGATAGGTAGCAGACAATAGAGCAATACAGGAAGATGATTTCGCTGTAAGTATAATTGAGCCTAAAATCTGAGTGGAGTATGCTCATTAGTTGAGCTCGTGTGGATTGAATTAGGGACATGAGGGATGATTAAGATCATCGACGAAAATAGATAGAGAATTTGCCGGACACATGGGTACATATACTGGCCGAATAAAGTACGGAAAATGGAGGGAAAGATGTTTGCCACAACCCTTTACTGGACTAAACAAAGGGAGATGAATTTGCTGAGCTCTGTGTCAGGCAAAGAAGAGCAGGAGATAGTAGGTAAATGTTTTATGAAAGTGAGCCAGCTCAGTTGTGAAGAGCTTGATAACAGGAAAGGGGAGAAACAAGTTGAGTAGACTAGGAAACTAAATGCTGGCTACAAGCGATTTTTTTACTCTGATTTGGTTTTCTGTCCTTCCAACCCCCTTATTGCAAGACTGCAGATTACTCAACCTTAGAATAAGTAAATGGAAAAGAACGGATTAGGACATAGGTGATGTAAGATCAGTATTTCAATATCAATTTTAATTCACAAATGTGGCTCATCACTAGTGTGCACTGTTCTAATTCCGTACAGCGAAGCTTTACACATGCCTGTCTGGTATCTAAAGTTGTTCCCGTTTACAGCATATTACAAACATTTCAAGTATGTTCGCTACGAATGTTGAACAAGTACTACAACTTGCTATGTTGATTGCTAAAGCTATGTACACCCAAGGCTCCTAGTCATTGTCGAAAATACGCGCAACATTAAATGTGAGTGTTGCGTCATTTTCCGACCTGGTATTCGGTACAAAGGTGTCTTCAACTGATGGGGAGCAGAGAGATATCGACAAGTTGTGCCTTCTAGCGCATCACAGCTGATGCTGACAGCAGATAATTAGCTAGTACATGCATAAACCTCTTCCTGTGTAACAACTAGCGTCTTTTACTGACGTAATATTCCGAATATTAGCCTTGCTTGGGTTTTTGTTCAGTTTGTTATTTTTGTTTTTTTTAACAAAACAACGCCTACTTTGGGCAGAGACAGCATTATGAGATACCACAGGGTCTTTTCATCTTTCCCATTAAGCTGTAAGTCTGTTGTCCATCAGTCTATTATTCCTCATGCAGCAATCTATTGTATGTCCTATTTCATACTTTCCCAATCATCAGGAGAGATATGCAGCTATCTCCATTATTTGCTCTGTGATATCAACGTTGCCGATAGATTGACCTTGACCTGCCACCTTAGTTGGCAAGATCGCTGGATTGCTCGGAAGGGATATTTATGGTGACCCTTCAGAATTTTTGGCTTTCCTTGAAATTATACGTTTTCCCGGTTACATTCCGCCAACAATTTCCCCTTTTCTTTACTTTTACATCATTTTATATTGATGACCGGTTTCTGCTCAGGTAACTGCCTCATTTATTTTCTGACATGTTGTGGCACTTAGATCTCTGTTCGGAAAGTGGTACCAACGATGGCACAAATCTCGTATTCGCGCCAGCGTGCTGCTACAGAAATTCTTCTCTTGTTTAAAAAACGATATGAATTCACTAGGGATAACTGGTGGTGTGTAATCAGACTAAAGCAGATGGGGTTTGTTCCATCGCAGGGTTCATAAATCCTCAATCGCAAGTAAACAAAAGGACTCATTGTTAGGCTTTCTATCAACTCTTTTCGCTCTACTCCTTATTCTAATTCTTGTCCTTGGTTTCTGCATCACGTCATGTTATGCTTGGCAATCTTCATTAAGGTATTATGTCCAACTATCCTCTTCTACCGTTTCATAAATATCATTTCTGCACTAATCTTTTAATACTTCCTGAAGGCCCATGCTTTGTTACTCTATGACAAAAAAACTGGTTGATAAGCCTGACGTATTTCTAAATAGAGGTAGCCTAAATTTTGTTAAATTTATTTTGGCTTTAAATTCATTACTTTTATTTGAAAGGAAACGAGTTTTATAAAAACGCACACTAATCTTATGCTACAGAGACACAACTGGAAATTTAACAACAAAGATTACTTGAATAATGTATAAATAAATATATATATAGCTGAAATAATACAGTGAGATTATATACGTTCCGGGCCGCCTGAGCGCGGATGCTTACTGGAAAATGAACATAGAGTCGCCGCGCGTAAAGTTAGCAGTTATATTTTTGTAATACTATTTTTATTGAAAGCATAAAAGGATACTGTATTTAAAACTGGTGATAATAAATATTAACCTAAGTTATAAGAGATGTTGAAAATTATGTACTTCAGCGACAATGTATTGCCGGCATCTATGTAGGAAATTCCTGTATTTCATACAACTTTTCTTCTGTAAGATCACTGTTGTTCTAACATTTCTTGTGATTGAGAGATCCTGTTTCTCGTAGCTTTTTAACAAGTTGGCAAACAGTTTCTCTACCCGGAACACGATTGTCGGGACATTTTCTTGCGAATCACCTTACCACTTCTCTGCAAGAAGCTGTTAAAAACCCGTCTTCAAAACTATATGTAGTAGCATACGAAGACAACAGGCAGATGCCGTCTGCTGATTTAAATGCCCCCGTGCAATATTGACTTCTGTTAATGGTGTCGCAAGACGGAGGTAGAGGACGCAGCGGTCGTTGCGACAGGTCAAGACCCGATATTGAGCTCCCGCGCTATAGAGAAGGAGAGCAGAATAACTAACAAAAGAACAATTAGCATACTTTACACGCAATGAAAGCACAGAGTAAATAAACGTGCAGACCATCATTCGATGACAAATCCTCCCTCTAATGAAACAATTTTACTACCTGCACAAGCATTATTCGTATAAATGACTAGCTTCCACTAGTACGCGGTAACTCAAGTAACCTCACTGTATAAAGGGAGGAAATGTCTTTTTTTAAACTTTGAAATACCTAAAACAGAAAAAATAAATTCCAATGAATCAATTACATCTATTCAGAAGGCTCAGGAATTTAAATAAAGCTATAAATACACTACATGTATTGAAACATGTATACTAATAAAGAACTAGATGTACATTCATGGCGTACTAAATTACAATTACAAATACTCTGTAACAGTTCAATTTATACTCTTAATTTGAAAAGAGAAATAAAAAATTAAATAAATAAATGAATAAATAAAACTAAAGGAAAAACCGTAAGATAATTTTGCAAAAATATCTACATCCAAAAAGATAAAAGTTTATTTTATAAAATTACAGAATACCGAGAAAGTGACACCGGTGTCATCGATTGATTGATTGATTGATATGACATCTGAGGTGAAACGAGCTTTAAGAAGCTACTATATTTCTTAGTGAAGTCTTGAGAGTTGATTCGTAAAACCAACATCAGAAAATTTAAAAATTTTAGAGATTCTTACTGATCAATATAAGAGAACTTAGGGAATAAAATGGTTAAGTTAAAACAACAATGTTTTTGGCAAATTTTTATCGTAAGAATTGATGTAAGATAATAAGATAACAAAACAAATTTTGTAACACTCTCCCTAGAGAGGACATTCTGTTAAGACGCCAAATATTATGAGGGGAAAATGATCTTCAGACTTTTAGTCTGTCCTTGCAATAGCAGAAGAAGAATATATTTCCGAAACTCGAGGACACTCAAACTAAGGATATACCTATTTCTAACTATGAGATGAAAGTTAGGATTTGTTCAACTGTAGACTATTGGGAGAGGGGCCGGCTGGCCTCATGTGTGTAAGAATAGCTTCTTCTACTCATAGTACTCACAAACCAGGGTGAAAAACTAATTTTAACTAAGAATTTCACACGCTAAATCATCAGATCTGGGCGTTAGTGGAAATAAACTGAAAATGCACAGGTATATCGGCTTACTAGCTTAACCGAGTTATTTAATTCAAAATTTGCTTGTACTCTCCAGTCGCACTCATTCCATTGATTCGCATCCAGCTGCGATCTAGCACGTAGAGGAAATGCCGCCTACGGGGATGAAAAAGGAAAATGTGATTTGATTAAATTCTGAATACCGTAATGAATCTGGTCTGTAGCGTAATCAATAAATGACTGCCGCAAGGCGTACCACCCTGTTTTCGGTCTAATCAAAGCCAGCCGGATGTTAGGCAAGCTCATTTTCTCTATGAAATGTCTGTTGACTTTCATTTATAAAACATATATGAATTAATTTCACAGATTACATTTTAATGTTCATTTTAAGATGAAAAGAGCTGCCATGTTGTCAAATGGGTAGAAAATGTAAATAGAGCGTGTAGTAATATTTGTGGGGTAAATAATGCAGTCAAATTACACAAGTTCTGAAGGTATTGGGAAATGCCACTTAGAACTAAGTTATGATCAACAACTTACGGTGCTCGCAGAATTTATACTTTACCAAAACTTGAGCCTTTATCATCCATGACCAAAGGACACTCTCAGATTCGGAGACAGATCCGCCATTCATAAGACCAAAGAAAATGTCCGGCATTTAAAAACTAAGTGAATACTTAAACTGGTCGTTTAATAAAGTAAGCATATTACAATACAGACATAGAAAATGCAATTACTGTCTTATCTTAGAACTACAATTCATTGCTGATTTTATAAAACCTTCAATACTTGGCAACTAGTCTCATTTTGCTCAGATTTTATCAACAACACATGACGTTTTGTTTCTCCAATCGCCAAATAAAGACTAATGTTACAGGAACATAATGTTTGTTTTCTTTGTATGTTATTCCATACTTTGTTTATATTTTAAACCTTAGCTGTAGAAGTTATAATCTATGAGTATTCAGGAGCAACATGTATTACTTTCATAGCAACATTTACATTCTAGTTTGACATTTCATTTTTAGTTCTGAACTTTATTTTCCGACATTAATTTAACAACACTGAAACCCTATTAGTTTCCGTTTTATATAAACTAGCCCGGAATGATACACAGGAGAATGTTTATGTATTTGGAATTTTGCTACATATTTTTTCCTGTGGTGCCCACATTTTTCTAAACAGCTAAAGGACCTTTATTCCATCATACGAATAGTAACCGTCACGGGTGATTAAAGTCGTTAAAGCACATACTCGTGAGCGGAAGGTCTGGAATTCGATTCCTCCAAGATTCGTCTTTCTTGACTGTTTTTTTCAGGAGCTATTAGAAAATAAACGCATCACTATTGATAGATGAAGAGATATGTGCGAAATTTAGCGACCTTTGTAAAAAACAAGCAACGCGTTTCAGACACACTAGATGCTTTGTTATTTATATACAAGTCGGCGATCCAAAGTTTTTTCAAACGGAAGGGGATATACAAAATACTAAATCATAGAAGCTGCTAAAAATTCTACTTGATGAATCACACATCAGACAACAACTTGGTCATGAAGCCATGCCGCTGTAAGCTAAATAAAAGACATAATCGATAACTTACACCAATAAATATTAGCAGCAGTTCAAGTGCATGCCAGAAGAATATTCTTATGAAAGAAGAAAAAAACTGATTTTATCATATCATATAGCAAAAGAAAATAAAGCCGAACAAATTTATATATACGTACATCAACCCCTTACATATGTAAGCAAATTCTACCGCACAAAGTTTACAGAAAACGCACGATATTTCGCCAATCAATTATCATTTACTAAAAATAACAATGACGGTCAAGAGGAATGCTGGAGTTAATGAACAATAAATTATTTAAGGAGAACGTAACCAAGTTAGATCAGGACGTTGCAGTGGTGAGCTAGAATGTGTAATCAAGACGGCCGAAGTGGCATCAGCTCCTGGGCCAGACGGTTTGGATTATATATTCTATAAAAAATTAAAGAATCTCTTCTATCAATAATGAATTATATATTAAAGGATTATCTCCCATGTAAAGTTTTAATGAAGAGATTATACTTATTACCTCAAAGATGGTAAAGTCATCACTTATGGTCGATATCCGTCCAATAACTCTCCTAAATGCCAATTACAAGCTACTAATGAAAAAAAATAATCCACGGAATCAAGATATATGTAAATGCTTTGATTAATGATGGCCGAACCTGTGCAGTGACCGTTGGAAAATCAAAAGCAGTTTGCAGACTGTACGCGATGTCATAATTCATTATTCAGTGAGACACAAAGAGAAAGCTGCAATTCTTGGCACAAATTTACATAAAGCGTTTGAGTATTCTTTTCTCTTAATGGATTTATTTTCCTTTCGACATACAGGAGCACAATAATAACTCATTTTCGTTTACCCCTTCTGAAGAAAATTCATTTATATATTTCATACAACCATGACCTTCCAGAGCATGGATCATGATGGGATATTGGGAAGACTAAGGTAGAGAATGGAATTTTACTTCAAAACAAATTTATAAACATTCAACATAATCACCTTTAACTCTATACACTTAGCCCAACCTAACAGTTTGTTTTTATTGCTCTGTAAACTACGCCTTTACAATGTTTATCTCTGCTTCTTTCGATGAAATCTTTTTCTCTTTTACATTTTGTATAAGTTTGCAAATAGATCCATAGTATCAAGGGGCTAAAGCTGAGGAATAGGGAGGATACTCAATCAATTCAAATCCGAATTCATTCATTTTCTGCATTTCAAGCAGAGACTGGTGAGTGGGTGTATTGTGTTCCTAAGGGCACACCTTCGAAAAATGTTCGCCAGCGTTTTTCTAAAATGACTTTCCTTTTCGTAGCTTGGTCTGTAATGCAGAATAACAAACCCTCGTCATCGATTTGCGCTGTTCTGAACAATTCACCCCAATTCGAGAAACTGTTTACAAAATAACGCACATGTCGTGCTAACCGCTTTCGGATCTCATGATGATAAGGGTCTTGGGCTAAGAACTTACTTACATCCCCTCGCATCTTACAGTGATAATATACAAATTTCTCTTACTTGTGCCGTTTTAGGGCGAAATTCCTTTCTTTTTGGAACTTTTCCGTCTCCCCTGCCTCATCCCATTTACCTAACCACGTGAGAAGGGCTTTGCAGCTAAGACTTGGTTCCTATTGGTGCTTCGTCTTTCGAAAGTTTTAGCAAGCTATTGGACTGATATGGCGCTTCCTTACGATATCGATATCGACTCTGATACAGTGGGTGATATAGCTGCTTTCGTCCTCCTATGCAAAACTTTATACCTGGAGTCATTTTTGATATCCTATCACCCAGGTGCTACAGGATATCAAAAAGTTTATTGTAATGTATTAAAATTTTATTTGATTGTATTGGTGTAAAGTAGAATTTGTAGTTCTCTCAATTAGGGAAATTAGTTTGGAAAACATCGAGTTACAATAATTCTCATTCTTGGTAGCATTAAAACTTTTATGTATTGGTCAAGAAGACATTTTATTAAATTGTTGCGCCCATTAAACTGTAATCCAACTCACTGTGGTTTATTTAAGAAAATATTTACAAACTTTTTATTCGTTTGAAAATATGCATTTTTGATTTACATGTTGCATATATTTCAATTTTCAAACTCAAAATATATATATAATGTGCACATTATATTTACACCTGTTATTGTGAAACATATATTTTGTAAATTATTCTTCTCCGGTCACATTCTGGGTTTTTTTCTTTTAGCACCTTCCAAGAATAAACTTATTTAGACATCAACGGGAGGTTACTGAATTCTAATTATTGAATTACATAAGCAGCAAAGTTTTTTGTAGCAGGCTGAGGTTGTAACTTTGAGCGTGCCAAGTTTTTAATAGTAAAGCAGGGATAGTAACTTTGAGTCTACTTAGTTTGGTAACAGAATTACGATACTTTTCAATTCAATATATACATCAGGAATGTATGAATTAAAATTGTTACTACTATTATTATTATTATTATTATTATTATTATTATTATTATATTTGAAAAGAATTTCCAGGATTGCAGGATGTTTTATGTTAAAATAGAATTATACTATAATCTTAAAATATGAAAACTTTTCGTACATCGTATATTAAAATGTAAAGAAATTTGAGCTAATGGGTTCATACCTCATTCATATAGATTCCTCTCTCTTTTCTTATGCCCAACAATTCAACAACTTTGGTTCAATTTTTGGGTTACGGAATATATTTTGGCACTTATTTATTATTCTTATGATAATGTTCTCCTATTTTTAGTTTAGTCTTCATGCGTCTGTCAGCTCAGATAGAATTCTTGTTGAGGGAAGATGTATAAAGCAGGAGTTGACAATTCGATCCTACCCCAAGGATCAGCGAGTCTGCCAAGCTGCTGAAGGCCAAGGTAGATACGAGTCCTGCTGAAGGCAGGTACGAGTCAGAGTGCAAGACAGAGGCAGATATGATGGAAGAATTTCAGCGAATGAAAAGCAGGTTGTTGAGCATCTTGCTGTTAGAGGATTAAGTAGATTTATTGGCATCATTAAGTCGAGCAAATGAAGAAGTTACTTGATAAATCAAAAATAGAGCCGAGAAAATGCAGGTATTTCGTGATAAAACAAAATTAAATAAGCTGCTGATGGATTTTGACCTTTTGATTAGCAAAACTTAAAAAATGACACGGTAAAGATCAGGACTTTGATTGCTGAGTGAGCAAAGACGTAGAGAACGTGCCTTTTGTACAAAGGAATATCCGGCAGTTCATGTCTGGGAATTAGTAACAAACTTTATTATTTTTGCCTAGGCGCATTGCCAAATTCGTGACCACGTATAAATGAATGAATTACAGTTTAGCACCACGGAACATATCCTTCATTTCTTGATGGTGCTAGGTTAATGAAGGAGGCCGCTGCCTTTGACGCAATTCTTTTGCGATTAGCATACTAATGTCCAACCACCAGTAATACAAATTATTTTAGTAGTCTTAGAGCACTAAACATCCCTGCAAAATGTAATAAGCAAATTTTGCATAAATATGTTCTACCTTCCATCGATAATTACTTGCTTGCGAGCAAATACTTTAAATTACAATGCTTTTATTTTATTTTTGCAAAGATATTCGAGAAATTGTGTGTGCCTTATTCTGAGGCTAAAATAGCACAGAGCATATTCTTGAATGCCGATCTCGCTGAAGTTTCCAACATTAACTTTTGATCAACTTTGAATAATTACAATTTAATTGATAAACTTTTAACAGTTACGATTCAAGTGAGACAGTTACAATGTAATTTCAATCAGGCACAGATAAGGCGGTGTCCATTAAGCCGAAAAGTCTCTGTGTGATGGTACAGTAAGAAAACGGGACACGTACAGTTCCAATATTTTAAGATCCTAGCGACTATTAACGCTAACTGTGGTATTTGTAACAATGTTGTCTACCTTTTCCCCTTCCACTTCGTCCTGACTAGGGTCTCGAGTGAGTTGCAAACTTTTGCAGCTATGATATGTAATGTGCAAACTCAAAATGAAGTTAAATGCTTTGTGTGCCAGTGTTATGGAAAAGTTGCCAAACTCAGCATTAATTGATTCTGGTAGTATGTTCGTTTGACAAAGAAACTTATTAGCGTTGTTGAATACACTTGTGTGGTATATACCAGCATTAATTCTCAGGCAGCTAACGTTTGGTATGGTTGTTTTGTCAACTAAAGGGGTATGCTACTTTATAAATCAATAACCAAACCCGTATGCCTTATATTATTGACACCTAAATCATTTAACAAGCTAAGCTCGGAATTCATGAAACGTAAATTACGTTTTGAAACTGATTCAGGATCTTTTGTGACAGATTAGCCAGATACATATTATATATCAGCATATAAAAGTCATGCCTATTAAAGGAATAAACAATTGCGAGGCGAATGCCTTGCCAGCGATGGTCATACATATTCAGGTTTCTCCTAGGCATGGTTTAACTTTACACGGAGGATCACACTGGTACAAATCGTCTCCTTTCACGATCGGCAACGGAGAAAACCTAACACCTCTACCGAAACTTCGCCTCATTATTGGACTCTGAATGCTATCGCGTCGTGTGCTGTTCTAAGCATAGCGATTTTACTTCTGTCAAAGTCAACGCGCTTTAACTTCATACCACGCTACAATAAAGACGAAACAAAACGTATTTTATATAATTTACAGCATTTAATATTTATAACAAGCATAATAAAATGACACAACATTCAATTCAATTTTAAATTCTAAATGCGTTTAATGCTCCTGTAAGAGTGGTGAACTCTTTTTTGTTAATGATCACTTCATGAAAACTGATCGTATGCCTGAAATGTGGGAGGGAATAGGAGCACAATAAACCGCTGAGAAGGCATGATTACCGTACAACAAGACTCAATTATGTTTTCACTTAATATTAATATTTATCATTGTAATTTAATGGAATCATATTTTTTTTATTTTAAAACAATTATTAGTGATTTACATGCTTCATATTTTGTAATTGTTATGTTCAAACTTATTTAATATGTGCATATCATTTATATTATCATTAATAAATTATATTGGATCTGTTAATTATTCTTCTTTCTTAAAATTGCCTTTTTTCGAACATATCCGGAGGGGAGCTTCTTCTAATACACTTTTAAAATTAAAACTTGATCCAGATAATAACGGGAGGGTGTCGACAAAATTTAACAATGCAGTTACAGAACATGATACTAACGGATCTAAGAATGTGCAAATCAAGTTAATTTTAGTTCCTTTCTGAACAGGTTTAAGGAATCATAGTTGACTATAAGGTAGATACTTTTCACGTCACTATGGGAAGAAGACTGAAGGCATCAGAGAGAATTCGGCCTCAACTGGCGCAACTGTGGAGTTTTAAGCACATGATTTAATATTTGACAGGCATGTTGTGGTTTATCTATATCTTAGCAAAACCACTGCAACGAACGAGACAATTACACTGTTTGTCCAAGCCATGCTATACTTTGGCAGAATCTGACTTGTTTCCTTACAGAATCTGACGAACTGCTAGGCATAGATGTTTTCCGTTTTTTTATGAATCTATGAGAGACCACACGATGATTCAGTAAGTGCCAGTAATTGAATTTTTTTCTGAGATAACTTCTCCCACACTCTCTGTGCATTTGCAGGGACATATTCAAGCGTTTCTGATGTAGGGTAATTGACAAAAATTATTTTTTATACTATGCCCCAGAAAAAACTCTAAATAAATCATTCATTATAAGGAAAAGGTTTTGGGCTATTATTTTTAAGCAATGCATTATAAAATTATGTAATTGCATATTATTTTCTCATGAATGATTCTTATTTGAACATCTTAACTATTCCTTCTTCTAATATAAAATTAGTAAAATAGATATACTCGGCTATTAGGAACTCAAGTGCTGGAATTAAATTATAATATGCCCGTCAAACGGGGGGAGGTATTTTTTTTCATGTGTAATCAGCAGCAGAGGCAGAGGACATGACGGCGATTCTCCGCAAGTTGACCGCAATTAATGCTATGCTGCTCTAATTAGAACATGTTGCTGCTATGCTAAGACACGTGATGACAACCACTATGGGCTAATTAATGATTCGGGCTATTACATACCCAGCACGATTTACCTGGTGTGGTATTAATATTCGATTTAGGAATAAGCACAGGTAATACATGGGCAATTATTTAAGCAGTAATAACTATGTATAAGTGTCTATTTTAAATTTTAGATTAAGTATTTAAAAACTTAGAAGGCCATTGATGTATTTATATATTTAATTGTATCAATTTATTACAATACAATTTCCCTTACATTTGATAAAATAATGTAGCAAATGTAATTAGGTTCATATTATACAATGTGTCACCAACTTACCTATAATTATTAGTTTATTCTATTGAATATTGTAATTACATCAATGACAGATGCAGTTTTTTTTTTTTTTTTCGTTTCTTAAGTCTTCTTTAATCATGGAAGATTTTAAGCGAAAAAATAAAATAAGCTCCTAAGTAAAAGACATATATTTTGTAGAAGCAAGTTATAGTATTTAACTTAATTTATGTAATTTTATATAAATTAAGTTAAATACTATAACTTGTTTCTACAAAATATATGTCTTTTACTTAGAAGCTTATTTTATTTTTTCGCTTAAAATCTTCCATGATTAAAGAAGACTTACGAAACGGAAAAAAAAAAACCGCATCTGTCATTGATGTAACTATAATATTCAATAGAATAAACTAATAATTATAGGTAAGTTGCTGACACATTATATAATATGAACCTAATTACATTTGCTACATTATTTTTCACAACTTTATTACGCAATAAAAAGAAATGCTGATAAAATAAACGTTATATGTAAACATTGTGTGTTTTTCTTTCTTTCATAAGAAAACTGGGGAATGTTTAAATTTAAGCACAAGTTTGTGAAAAATAACATTGCATAGTAAAGGTCATCGAAAAGTCGCTCCGCAGTCATTGTGTAGCTGAGATTTCATTAGGAAAGCGAATTCGGGTGACAGGACTGAACGCGCGCCGCATGTACAGTTAAAGCAACGGCGGGTGGATTACCTGCTAAAAACCTGTTGCGAAGGAAGGAATGTCAGAAATGTCAACTTTTTCCTGTGTGCTGCACACTACCCGAGTGCGGAGGAACTTGTCGATGACTGGTTATAAAGTGATACAGTTAATGTAGATTACAAGTTTATGCACAAACTTGGGAAATAATGATAAATTTTAAGCGTGTTCTGATATTACCTACGAGGGCTGTTAGAAAAGTTCTGCACACTGTACATGCACGGCCAGTAGGATAATGCAGTAATTTTAAATTTGCATCAATTTTGAGCTAAACTTTAACTTAGAACGCTGTGTGAAAAATTTACATGCCAAACAGTCCGTATTCTATAAGAGAGAATGAAGAAAATGGCTCAGGTTGGACCATGCTACAAAATAGAAAATTGTAAAGAAAATACCTTAATGAAATTACACTGCATTAAAGCTGTGTCATAAGCCCATTTAACATTCCTCATTAGATTTCATAAGGAACTCTAGCGAGATGACACAAGTAATCAGATGTGTCATTATGGAAGACAACCTTACAGGAATGCATGACTTTCCCAAAAATTGGACTCCTAAGTAGAGAAAAATGAAAAATATTTATGTACTTAGTAGATAGTATTGGCAACACATACGGATTGTCCCATTTAGTTTCAATTTTTGTGAAAATGAGGTAAAACAATAAAAACTGAAATTTAAAGAATTTTGAATTTCAATAATTTATTAAAATATTTCAAATGTTTAAATTTGTGCCAGTGTATACAGAATTGCTTCTTATTACACATAGAAATAGGTTAAAGTATTTGCCTCTTGTATTGTGAGTATGCTACTTTATGACAGTGCAATTAGAATCCTAAACTATTAATACAACAAATATGACCAAAGATTACTGGTTTATGAAATTAGTCTCTATATACGCATTTTATTACTGTCGTATTAATTTGGAAATTCCAAAGATCTGCTTGGGAAAAGATGAGAAAATAATGTTACATTCATAGGATATTTCATTAATTTGGTTGGTAGCACTGCCTATATTTTTTTTTATTTCGTAAAATACTTTTTAGAGAAAGGTTAAAATATACAGAAACTATGAAATGTCCCTCTTATTATAAAATACACGTAATTATGGAAAAAATGGGAATTAAATTGAGATATATAAAAGATAAATTCATGTCAAATCTGAATGTACATATTTTTAAATCAGTGGAGTAAGCTCGTTTGAGACTCCCCTCTACTTCTCCTGAAGTTTACAGTTCCAGAACAAAATTTCTGCAGATGGTAGACTTGCTTAAATATTCTCTTTCAGTTTTCATCGCTTTCACTGGCTTCTTTTTGAGACAATGCTATTATTGAAGTTGTCACTGTCATTTTCTAACTTCTAGAAATGAGGAGGAATACAGCTATTTTGTTTCCCCGTAAAAGGAAAAAAAAATGCCTGAGAAGCAGTTAGAAAGTTTAGCAACTTCAGCTGCACGAGATGAAACAATTCACCGTTGGATGAATGCCTTCAAAATCGGCAAGGAGAAAACAGAAGACGACACCATCAAGGCAACATGCAGCAAGTCTTAAAATCAGTGGCATGTGAAATAAATTCAAGCTACTTCTGAACGCAAACGCACATCTCAAATACTGCTCAACTCATAAAGTTGTGTAATTTAATATGTATCACATTCATACTGAGTTTCCAGAGTTCTGAGTTACAACAATCCATCAACCGCGTCTGTGTCTGGGCAAGAACGGTGCAGAATCTGCAATTGACAGATGTGCAGGGGTTGATGATAATATTGAATAGCATATTCTTGTCTTGTGAATGATACTTTCGTCGAATATGTTTCTAGATTATAAAGCTATTACCCAAATCATATGAAAGCACGTCTTTTTATCTATCGCTTCCTCAGCCCCTGTAAAATATCAGACAAGATGAAGGAATTATTTGAAGGGTGGCTCACATGGGTGTTAACTTAATGGCTTTGAGTATGCCACCTTGGTAGGACAAAGCTTGAGGGAGTTTAGGTGGCAGAAAGAATGGTGATGGAAGTTTGATCATATGCAGATACAGCTCACCACTCAATAAAACTTCTTGTCGATCTACAGGGATGTTGCTGGTGCCGGGTTGAGTGAGGGGAATTAAAGGTGATGAGTTGACGAGAAAGAACACCTTGTTATCCGCCAGTTGGCGTCGTTTATTCAACAAAAATGCTTACCAGGGCATTTCTCTTCGGATTACAGTAATGAGATATTTGGCAGATACACGCGACTATATTATTTGACAAACAGTAGCTTTCTGGCTGCTAAGAAGAAGCGCCGAGCAGAAGTGAAGGACGAACATTCATGTTCCAGTGCGAGTTCCCAAGACTAAATTCTCAATTCCCCAAAAAGGGTGATTTCATGTTTTTGTATACTCAACAACACTCGCTTGATGCTGAAAAGCTCTATTTTCCCGCCATTATGGATTTAGTCATCCTTACAGGCTATCGGTAACATTATGCACCTCTCATACTATTGCCTGGTCAGATTATCTAAACGTAAAAACTTGGCGATTCGTTCACCGTTCAATTTCAACTTCTACCTACGTTAGAGTTCAGCGTGTTTTAATGGTAGTACAGGTGTTATCTTTGCAAACACACCTGCCCGGAGGAAAAACAGTTTCCTTCCAATGAACAAAAGAAGGACTTTACTCTATCTTCTGCCAGAACGGTCCCTCTGCTGTCCGCGCAAGAATTCCTGCTTTTCGAGACATTTTTACACATTTACAGAGTATTTCACTTACAGCTAGCTAAAATATTCTAATTAATTTATCACAATTGATAGGGTACCAAGGACGGTAACAAATATCATGTATTGTAAAACAATTATAAAACTGCGACATCTTATCAGGAAGTTTCTTTACCTATATTTACAGGCCCTGCCACGTTTGCCACGAATGAATTATGTCGTGATTTTAAAAGTTCTAACCCGAGTTAAGAACCGTTTGCTGATGGCTACAGTTGTACCATTGTTGTTGGCAAAATGAAAACTGGAAGTTGTCAAATCCAAGTTCATCACTTTATCCAACACGATCCATTCATAACACTTCTCCACATAATGAATTTTGTACCCTGAATTCAAGAAACTCAATCAGGCACGCTGATTCACGCATATCAGTAACATGTACTTTTTTGAACACCCGGTACAATAATGCCATCAACTGCGAATGAAAAGAGTGCACTACAAATTAACGCAAATGTTAAAACTGTTGTGTTCCACCACCCATATCATATAAATCGCACAATTATTTATAAGAATATCAAACTTAAAAGTATGCTCGTACGCCAAAAAAAAAAAAAAAAAAAAAAAAAAAAAATGTCTAGAACGTTTTTTCAAAAGCTCTACATCTATTGCCAGTACTTTTAGAGGCATAAATATAAAAGAAAATTGAAAACAAATATTACTTATGTTGTTACGTTCTCGCCCACTCCATTAGTCTTTTGGTTTATCGTATCATCTGCCACTACGTGGTATCATTTGATGATCTTAAGCTTTTCGCAATATATTCTCCAGTGCCGTGTGTTCTATACAGGGTTACCTTAGTTAAACTGAAACGAACTTAAGTGATTCGTATTTCGCGGCTATTTTAATCCCACAAATACTTCTCATGACAGCGTATGTGTGAAACTGAAGACATTGTTGGTACTTTTGCATGCAAGAGAGGTTAAACTGGTATTCAAATACAAATTATTGCAACGGTCCATTATTGGAATGTTCGACGCTAGTCATAGTCCACCAATGATTGTAAAATGTTGTAAAGAGTACTATTAACAAGTGGTGCTTAAGTCGCATTATTCATCTGAAGCCTGAAGAATGAAGCCTGAAGCACAAAGTGCAAAACTTTTTAAAAAAGAAACTGTAACAGCAGTGACCCACATCAAGAAAGCAGTAACCCCAAAATCAACAACATATGCCAGTCATACATGGCATAATAAGCTGAAAACATGTGCTCATGAGCATGCCCTTGATAGAGCAACATTGCAAAGATAGCTTCGCCAATGTCAATGCATTGTATGAACGACATTTGCTTGAAAGAAAGTGACAATAGGTGATTTCTTTGGATGAGGATTTTATATACTGAATAATTAAAAAAAAACTGAGCCAATGTGCTAAAAGGAATCCACATAATTAAAGTATACAGTCACACTGTCAGATCTTCCCTCACCACCGGAAAGAAGCTGAGAGGATATCCATTTTATATCCTTTTAAAGCAATTTTTCCGGAATTGCTAAGCTGAAGCAAGTCGTAGCTTTAAATCGCTATTGGGTGTCCTTGGAAAGCCTTCAAGGTTTTGGCCAACATTTCTCTTCCTATGCTGCAACGCAGCCTTTTACAGAGGAAATTGCAATGTAGAACAATAATCCAGGCCCATGAACATATCGAGCACAACTGGTAAGGCGAATGAAAATCTCTCCATGAGACAAGGTAAGAACAATGTCCTTGCTTAACTGGAGTAAACCTGTGCATACAAAGATAATGTTGCAACAATATTTAAGTCGGAAGATGAAAACCATTACAAAAATGCTACTGATGATACATGAGATGAAATCATATATTGGGAAAGGATTTATTTTTAAGGAAGGAAACGTTCCAGGGCTAAGTTTAGGGTACCTTCCCGGCATTTGCCATTTATGAGGACTGAGGGAAACCTGGAAAAAACCTCAGTCAGGGAGGACCGTCCTGGCGGTATTCGAACCCAGACCTCCCGCTCACGAGTCCGTACCTTAACGACCTCGGCCATCCGTGGCGGTCACACTCCATCACATATACCAATTACAGGTGTTCTTTTATTTTGGATGCAAAACTACCTATTAAGAGTGCTTTAAAAAGAAGACTGTGAATGACTTCATTTCTTACCCGGTATGCAACTAATGCAGGGTGAAAAGAAGAAGGGGGAAAAAAAAATGGTCCCGTATGCCATATCAAAATAACCGAAAGTGTTTTATATAATTTTCCACAGCTGTATGTTACAGGATAAAATAAATTGCATTTTGCAGTTGCTTACAAGAAAATACGCCCATTTCCGCAATACTGGGTAAGTAATGCTTAACCCAACCGCGGTACCGGCCGGCAGCACTATGACGGTGGAGGCGGGTAATACATTTCCCCATCCGCTGCGCGAGGCTTCAGCTGATTTGAAATCTTGCGCAAGTAGCACGTGTTTGTTAGGCGACGCAATACAGTGCAGTGAGAGAAAGTGTATCAAGTGAAATTGGGCAATACAAGTATTCCATTCCCCAAAGAGTAATCATGTATTATTCATATGTGCGTACAGAATCAGTGCGTGCCGTAAGGACATTATTTCAAGAGGACTTTCTTGATGTTCATGTTCCTAATCAGAGTTCGATTCATCGATTAGTAAATAAATTTCTCGAAACGGGAAGTGTTCTTTATCTCTGGGGGGCATTAAAAGAGAAATAATTCAAAACAAATCCATACACTTTAGATGCACTTAAAACTAACATTCGTCAAGAAATTGATGCTATTTCTCAGAGGGAACTGCAGAGTGTAATGAGCAATTTCCTAAGCAGGTATCAGAAATGCTTGAACAACGAAGGGAGGCTGTACCATATTGCTTAATATACGTGAGTAATTTACTTTTCTTTTTAAGTGTTTATGTTATGTATGTCAGAAATAACTTACGCGACAAACCGCACTATATTTACTGCGGACTTCCTGTCACCCGCACTGCCGACACAGCAGCCAACATCGCCGGCCGGCCGCATGCCGCGAAACCGGTTGCGTGAAGAATTGTTCACCTCGTAACGGAAAAAAAACTCTACATTCAAGATATTCCATTTATCTTATGAGGACTATAGCTACATTAAGAATGTCAATAATACATAAGTAAGTTCGGGTAGACTCCATATGCTTTCCTATTTGGAAATCAATCACAGAAAATGTAGCTGGTAATTAAAATGCTGCGTACATAATATTTATAGCTTTAACTTCAGTATATAGCATTCTTATCTAGCTGCTAAGTTTAAGATTTATTTCGTTATTGCAGGAAAAAATATTTGCATTCAAGACACTAAAGCCCTAACACAAAACGCGAGACGTTTAGAGGCGGTGAATACAATATAAAAACTGGTGGTTCATATTCCTAATATTTGATTTTCCTATTTGACACATTTTACTAATGCACTATAACGTTGCTTTTATTCATCATACGCTTTCATGTAGTGCTCAAGAAATGAGGCCTAATCTTGTGCATTATCGCTTCCACCATACATCAATCGTTAAAGCCACTCATTGGAGCGCTATCAGCTGCATGCCCCTCAGAGTTAACATGTGGATGGTGCATGAGGTATATCTCCTGGCACAAGGTGGTGCACTTGGCTCTGGTCCAGAATCACGCCCCTGGGAGCGAGTGGTGCGTACAGTTTCATCTGTTTATCTGAAATCACCTGTCAGCCTTTTCCTGCCTAAGGACATGACGCCGGCGCCGAAGGTCTGAATGGTTAGTGCGCGTCTGGATCCAAGGATTGGCGATCTGTGGGATCGTTAACAGCAAAATGGAACGAAAAAGAAAATACAACCTGCAATTGTTTAAAACATTTTTTTCTGAAAGTGCTAAAACATAAGAGGCTATACTAATTAAACAATGTGTATATATAAACATTGCAATTGAAATTATTGTCTTGCTTCTAATCTAACAGTTTATTTTTGTTAAAATCCACTTTTTTGAATTTAATTCAACAGCAAATCCAATGGAACTTTTTAGAAAATAATCTGTTTAATCTCAGATAATGTAAATTTCTTCTTGAGATATACGTTCCTAAAGTTCGGTGTACTTCTATTTGTCTTCATCTCTCGATACAGCATGTTTAAAAAATGCATGGCATTATTACATGAACGAGTTTTTATAAACATAGGTCAGGAAATTTCAGGTTTCTGGGCTTATATGGTCCATGACACTCAGTTTTTCACATTACTCTAAAATTAATGTAAGGTAAACGTCTACCTCCTATTTTAATACAGATTTACTTAGATGTCTCATTCTCCATTGAAGCGTATTGATTGACAACCTGCCACAAATTGATTGCGAGAGTCCAATGTTCCCATAATTAAAATACAGTTGATGTAAATGAGGTGAGCATAGAGGTTAATCCACCTCTGTCTATCCAAGGAACAGGAAATCTTCATTTCAGTTATCTCTGAGACCACTTCATACGAAGAACCCTTCTAACGAATGATCAAGAAAACAGGAATTCTGTTTTCTTGATCTTTTAATGACCCCTCCAGAAGTGTCTGTAGGGGTCATCTGAAGGGAGGCCTTTATTCATATTAACATTTTCTTTAAGATAATAATAAAATAATAATGATAATAATAATAATTATAATAATAATAATAATATTTAATAGTATGCAGCGGTGATAATAGTATACAATAGTAATAGTAGTGGTAGTGGGTAATTATTTGCAGTAGTAGCAGAAGTATGTACATATATTCCAGTGACACCATTATAACAAAGCTTCATTAGGCCCACAGATGCAACAGGTTGTACGGTCTTTTCTAATAGACTGGGTCTGTTTGATATAATACAACATATTGATTGGTTACATATTCCATTTAAAATACAACATAAAATTTATACTTAACAGTAAAATGAAAACAAAATAAATTAAAATAACTGTAGAAATGTCATACACAGCTGGATTTACTCAATTTGTTTCCCCAACCCCCTCTCCCCTTTTATTAGCCTTTTCAGACCTTTGCTTCCTTACTTTACCATAAATTTAGCTATTCTCTTCTCCTCTTCCTTGTATGACAGAAGAGTACTATAATATAAGGTAATGTGAAGAACTGAATGTCATTGGCGGACCCACATTCAGAATCCAAGCACTTCAGAATAGATTAATTTTTATTTTCTGCATATGAGAAACTAAATGCCTAAGTTTAAACCTGTTTCAATAGCAGAAAATCAAATTTATAAGCGAAAGCAAAGCTAGTATCTAATTATTTTTCTACTTAACGTGATTTAATAATTTTAATTTCATAGTTCGTCTCCGAAGTTCAACATAAACAACTTTTATTTTCAAAAATAGGCTCTAGATTTACAAAGGTTTTAATATAGAACTTCCAGAGTTTTAATTATTTTGGAATCATCTTTCACATGCAAAATCTGCCGAAAGAGTAGCCAATCTTGTGAATATCTCCACTCCTTTTACTACAATTATATATTATCTTAAGCGTGCACATGACATTATTAGAAAAATGTCGTAAAAGAAGTTACATCTTAATTACATCCTCATTTTAGCGATCTAGGCTACTTAAAAGTTTATCTGTTTATGGTTTGTCTAAATATTCTCATAAATTATTAGTAGTTTATAAAATTTCTTTTTAACTCTTAGTATAGATTGGTACGTAAGGGTACGCAAAAATTTGTGACGAACTTCCTGTTAACTCTTAATCTCCTGGTCACACAAAAGTAAGCCACCAATATAGACAAGACTTTATACTATAAGAAAGTGACGTTCCAGTCTTGGTGATGGAGTGACATCATTGTGGAGAAAGTCGCGGTTATCGTATCTTTCTCGGGAGATTTTTGTTTCGTTGATTTACTCCAGAAACATTATTTATTTTCAATGCTTCATGCTCATTTCATCTTAATGGCTGATTGCCATTATTGCGAACACTGTGACATTTGCCGGCTCTGGTGGTTCTTCTCATTCTCCTGCTGTACAACCCTTGTACTTTGATTCGCTATTTCGAACTTGGAAACTCTGATCTGAATTAGGGGACAGATACCTGGAGCGATTCGACATCCAAGTCCCGATCAGCATGAGAGGCAGTTACTCTACGGATCACCCGTATTTCACTGCAGGTGTTCTCCAGATGACTAGCAGACGAGACTAGTGGTGCCGTAGAGTTCAATATACCCCCATAAAGAACTAGTCTATTCGCTGCATTTCTACTCTCACAAAAGAAGCTTTGGGACTTCCCGACGACAATCGTCACGAAACTTTCCGGGGTGCACAAGCAAAATCCCGAAGTAATTTGGTGATTACGGTATTTCGCAATCACCCATAACCTCTATATCATGGCATATGAAAGTGGGGCATGTGCCTGTGTGCGGCCTTAAATAGTACCTGAGGACCATGATGCCATTATGTGACAATGCGCATGCCTGGCAGCTATAATGCGAAAGAGCACAGAACTGCTCGTATTCGCCAGTATATGCACACTAAATTCTGGAATGCGCATGACATGGGATAGACAATTCACTATGGCATTTAAAGAAGTGGGCGAAAGAAGCAGCTATTTCGATGGACATTCCTACTTTTTAAGTCCGCAAATTTTAAACCGCTGTAATATAAGATCCCGCAAGATGACAAGGTTCCATACTAGATAGGAAGCTACACTTGAGACCACTTGCATGAGGAATTTGCATGAGTAGCTATGCCTTGTATTACTCATTTTGCAATCAGTGTCGACATGGTGTTCAATACGGACACTCTTATAGCCATTCTTGGTATATGCGCACTCCTGACTGTGATCCTAGAGTCGGTTTATCTGCCTTTGATACGAGATTCAACTTTGCCTGCAGTACTACCTTCCCATAATATATTACCATGATGTGAAATTATATACAGAGGGTGCCAACATGTATACACACTTCAAGCAAAGAAAAGTTAACATAACAAAAATGAATTCACTCAAACAGAAAATGATGAGCACTAATCATCTTAGACTTTTACAGTTACATGCAACCGTAGCTCAAAATGCCCACCATCGGCATCGACACACTTCTGAGTACGTTGAACTACTGATTGAGCAACGTTTGCGAAAGTGTCCTCAGCGATTGCAGCACATGCCGTTTCAATTTCTTCCCGAAAAGCTGTCAGTGTAGCTGGTTTTCTGCGTTATACAACATCCTTAAGAATTCCCCATAGATAGAAGTCCAATGGAGTTAGATCCGGAGAACGCGGTGGAAACTCAATCGGACCTCTTCGTCCTATCCAGTGCCTTGGAAGATTGTCATCAAGGGAGGCACTGCATCTCGGTGGTAATGTGGTGGTGCGCATTCTGTTGCATACGGCACCATGAGTCTCAAATTTGTCTCGAATGCATGCAATTGTTACTCGCGTTGGCCGTTCTGTTCTCTACAAACGTCTCCATTGCCTTTGAACCTTAACAACATTCTCGGTTTTCCAATAGCATTTCAAAATTGCTTTTCGCTGTTCAAACGATAATCTTAGCTCAATTTTGTTGTAGCAACACTAGCCCAACGTAATATGAGTCACACCTTTACAGAACATCATACGTTAGTTAATCTTGACTTCGTTTGCTCATTGTTGATTTACCTGTCACGTAGCAATGCCATCATAATGTATGAGAGTCACATCTGTTTACAGAACATCATACTACACATTATTCTTGTTTTTAGGTTCAACTTTGAAACATATTAAATAGATCCCTACTGTGAAAGTGTGTATATATTTTTGGCACCTTCGGTATTATATATATGCCATCTTTCTGATCATTTACATGTAGATAAATCGTGTTAGATACATAATACTGCAAAGATAACAGGCGCGAGCTCCACATTCACAAGCCATGTCATGGGAGTTAGAGGCGATTCTCTCCAGTTACTTCGATTTCATACTTGTCCACGCCAGAAAGTTTTGAGATGGAAAATTCCTCCATTAGAGTCTAAAGTATATACTGCTGGTATAAAAATACACATATTTGAAGATTTCTTTCTGTTTTGTTCTCTTAATGTTTCTGACTGTTGTAACTACAAGCTTTAGTCTATGTAACTATATAAAGGTCTATGCTGTATTAACATCGATTTTTGTATATACTAATATTCAAGACGAATTTGAGACATGAAGTATGTCCGTAAATATAGTGTACCGAATTAATAACAAATTTAATATTGTAAACGAAGTTGATCATGGCTATCGTTGAAGTTATTTGAAACTTCAGTTTTTTCTGTGAAGTGATGAATCTCATTTTAAGGTTCTCAATGATATAGAAAGAAACATTGCTGAGCAGTATTTACGCTCATATGCAAATAGTCTAAACGAAAGACAGATTCTGAAAGTAATGTGTGAACGTTTCCAGGCAGAGCTTCATAGAAACCCACCAAGTAAGAGGACAATTTTAACATAAATTAAGACGCACGGGAAGAATTTCATGCATTCGTAAAGAAAGTGCATAAAAACAATCTACTGCAGACAATGTTAATATCGAAATTCCGTCTCAAAAGGTTTAAGACTCGCTCCAGAAAAGTTAGAGACGTATCATAAAAAGTGGTATGCAAAGAGGGAAATGGTACATGAATGATCATTTCATGCTATTCTCACAGTTCTTGTGCTCTTATATACAACATGAACGAAGAATGATTTCGGTATACCGTATTTGCAGTCGTGTTATATTTATCGGCTTTGAAGAAAAATATTATAGAAGATTGAACATTTTTTATAAAATTGCAAAGCCTCCATAAATCAATAAATTTACTTGATTGAAAGTAATACGAAAGTCTTCTCAGTACCTGCGGTTTCTTGATGAACTTTACCAACGGCATGCGTCACGTGTGCATGTACAATTTAGTAATACCTAAATTTAAAAATATGAGTTTATGTAAGGGCTATTGGTGGTAAAAAGAGATAGCGAATCAGTATTTTAGCTGAATTCGAAAAGCGCTAAACAATTATTTGCTTTAAACTGAAAACAATACACTAACATAGAGCTAACTGATTGGTGAATGTAGTTCACATTTCTGCCTTTGCATGCACATGAACACTCACGAATTACAAACCCATTAATGTAGCTAAACCTCTCTCTTTCATCGTTTACAGGAACCCAATTATAATTGAAAATATTAACTTTCCGACTGAATTACTGTATCAATGGTTATGACAATATCTTGGAATAGAGTTCAACAATTATTCAGATCAGTGGACAGCATTATTAACAAATTATAATTCCAAAATATAAATCCAGTTTTATTTGTTGGTACATTGCCAGAGAAAAATTAGTAATCAAACAGGGATCTGATTTGTGCATTTGAATAACAATGGACCTTGACAGGTCATTAAATTAATGTTGAATGTATATCAATACAATTATGTTAACGCGATTGTCGACTGCAAATGAAATGAAACAGTATTAGGTTATTGCTGGCAATAACAATTTCGATCTAGCTTTCTATAATAACTAAGGTGACACAGGAGTTATTGGGAACAAACCATTTGTGATATACAAAAAGTAACTATGAAAAATACCTTTGCTGTTGGGTAAAATTTCAGAACATTATATGAGAATTCAGCTAAAAACCAGAAACTTTGTATACCGAGAAAATACTTAAAATTATCACCTCAAATTTCTGTTAAACACATGTTGCTACTGTTGAACTATTTTGACAAAAGGTAGGGGCAAGGAGAGCGCAGAAATTCAATATATACAGCGTTTATAAATGTATAAGATGACTAAAAACTTCTTTCGGTTTCAGACCAGTCATTTCAAGGAAGAATTATGTGAATAAAATAGAATTTTTAATATTGTTTCAAGATAATGTTTCAAGATTTACTTTACTGTATGAGTTATGCATTATCATACAAAAAATGATACCTTCGCAGGCTGCTTAGTGTTCAGCTTTTCTGGGACTTTGATTTTTCGTCCACCTGGTTATTGTGCATCAGTTCAGTCCACCAAATTTAGAGCATTACCTCCCTCTTTTGGTGCATTTGTGGTTTCGGCTGTTTGTGAATAAATTCAATGGCTGCCAATCAATAATGATAGCATCGTACAGTGTCAAAGAGGCTGCACTTCTCATCGCAAGTCAGCAAGTCAGGAACTTTACAAACCATCTTTGCAACGTTCTTTAATTCACAGTTCATAATATAATTTCAGCGCCGATATAGCTCGTTGCTCATAGAGAGTATAAACTCTTCATGATGCCCATGTTTGACTCCGTTTCTCAGAATGCTGGCTACCACTAGAAAAAATTAAACTACAAGCTTAATAATCTAACGCTCGGCAAAAATGTTTTCCTGTCTTAGCTTTATATGTTGCTCACTTATTGCTGCCAACGCTTGACTTTAGAACACTGCGGAAACAACACAGAACGTTTTTGATCAACTAAGTATTTTA
Organism: Metallyticus violacea; assembly: GCA_030762175.1. NCBI lineage: Eukaryota > Metazoa > Arthropoda > Insecta > Mantodea > Metallyticidae > Metallyticus > Metallyticus violacea. Next base: position 107,355,403 of record CM060832.1, read on the forward strand.
AGCACATCAAAACAGTTATTGATAACCTATGCAACCTTACACTATGTTAAATTACGTAAGTTTAGATAGTTTTGTAAATACACTAATTTCTTGAACACAATGTGTTTGAAAATGTAGTAGAAACACGCGCTATAATTTAAGTTTTGGTAGGACAATAGCTTACTACTTCATCTTAATCACTAAATTTACGAGCCCATCTTTTGTACTTACTTCTTGCGAAAAAAATTATACATCAGTCGCAGTCATTTGGGGAATATTTTATTATTGTTTCGTTCTAATTCTCGAGTAGCATTAAATTTGAAATATACTGCTTTTTCTGCAATGCATTACTAGGGTACAAACACCTCTGAAGTAATAATCTTTTGTCAGTAAAAATTTCAATGCCAACATAAGAGCTTGTAGCAGAATTGCATTTTATTATCGAATCTGAATGAACTATAAGCGGTTGAGCATTGTCGTGATATAGCTGTTTATAACATAGCATGTTGAAATGACGACTTGCAAAACCCAGCGTGTATTTGATAATTATTGTTCTAATATCCTACCATATCATAATAGAATACTGGTTAGATTTGAATTTTGAGATTAGATGCACTCTTAAGGGCTTTCTGGGCTGTCTCCAGCTGAAATAACACTATCATAATAGAAATATTATTACTCTGAAGCTACTTAAGAAGCAAGGGTAAACGAGATGTCATTGTTCTCCGATTAGAATCACTTCTACTTGCTGATGAAGCGACTTTGATCAGATTTTATGCTTCTTCAATTACCCATAGCCATATATGGTCTTTCAATGCTCTTCACAAAACTGCTCAACAATTTGCTATACTTATAGTATTCGAACTTGGTCATTAGGCCAATTTTCTGCTTTATACATTACTGCAAATCTCTAAAATAATTCTCAGAAGCTTCCTAACACGAACTGATTATGTGACATTTGAGATTTTGTTTATTTTAGAGCATTTTATTCGGGGAATTTTATAACAAACACAAACTAATTTACAAGTGTATCCTCGATGCAGTAAAGTGTTGTTTGTAATTATGCTCCAAGGTTATATGAGACTATACATTATTCATATGGATAAGGGAGAAGTAAGGGAAAATGAGGAACAGCAAATCGTAGGAAATGAAGAGGGAGGTGTTGTGTCAGCCTCCACCGAGATGCCTGTTTTCCAGTTCTATTATATCATATATTATAATTTAAGTCAGTAATCATGTTATTCTCCATCAATAATCTGGCTACTCTAAATACCTGTGTTTATTTATGAGTGGGACAACAGGGCATAAATTTGTCACTGGATTCAGAAATGCTGGCCCTACCCCAATAGCACTTGACTGTTGGTTCCAAGAAAGTTGTACTCAAAAACCTCATCAGTACGTCACAAATGATTAAACCACCTCCCCATATCAAACTTAGATTAATGAAACAAAGTAGCTGCCCATTTTCAGTATATTTGGGACCAATTTTCAGCTTTCCAAGGAACAAAATTGAAGGAAGGCATATTTAATGGCCCCGATATCATAAAAGCGCATGGCTTATAGTACAATTGAATCTACAATGAATACAACAGAGAGTATAGCTTGGGAAAGTACAGAAGCATAATAAACTGTTTGGCACCATGAAGTCTCCAGTTTATAAATATATTGTTGGTAAAACGCCGGATAATTAAAAAAACCTGACTGCAAAACGATCTGAAAATACATTCACGCCTTGATTACTTTCTGATAAACCTAGCCTCTGTTATTGATAATCAAGGTGTTTTGGACAGATATCCGGCACAATGGATACCAATATATTTGATTATTATTATAGTTGTAACTTAATAAAAAAATTCAGAAACTTTACACAAACAGAAAGGCAGCGAAGATTAAAATAAACATGCAAAATGACTGAAGTAAAAAAACTGTATATTTTGTAATTACAGTAATATTGATACTACACCATAAAGGTAAAACAATATTCACTCAATTAAATGTGTAAATTTTGATATAAAGTTACTAAAATACACCAACAATTACGTAACAAATAAATTCATAATTGATTGTTCTGAACTCTGTGGATTATGAGTAGTCACTTTTTAACACATTTTCTCGACTCTAAACTTCCTTGTATCTGAAGGCTTGTAATAGCGAGCTGAAAAATCTGTTTTTTGTAAAAATAAAACAACATGAAATTGGAATATATTTTCAATTTGAATTTATTAAAAATACTTACGTCTTTGCAATAAAATAAATTGATTTCCGTATTAAGCAGACAATTGCATATTAACGCTGTTTATTTGCTTCATGCCGCAAACGACAGTGAATCGTACAAGTTGCGGCTGCAGGCTCTTATACCATAAGACAGCAAGAAAAGAAGGAAATGCATTCAAAGCTAGAATAAGATTGTTTTGCAGAACGGCTCATGTTCAGTGACGAAGACACAATTTCACATTAGTGTCAAAGTGAATCGTTACAATGAGGGGAACCGAACCCCGACAAGCAACGTAAAGTACTAACTTGTGTGGAAAAAAAAAAATTGGAAGAAAAATTCATTCATACCAAAGCGTGCTTGCGTTAATTCTGCTTGACTAAGAGCATGTAGCGCTTTTAAACTTAGTTTTGTTTTATAGACATGCCATTATTTATTTTGATTGCATTGCACCTGCAGCTACATTTGTAAAACAATGGTTTTCTGTAGGAGAAAACGTGTAAGAAAGACTCGAACCAAACAGACCAGGTGAAGGACTAATGAGACAGATTGTTAATGCGGTACCGTGTTTTTCCGAGGCAGCTGATTACATATGCGGGACACGGCCGACGTAACACATGCCGCACTAACGCACACAAAACCGTAGCGCCCACACATGACGTCAGTGTCCAGGTGACACATGTATCTCTTCAAAAACGATATATATTCATTCATTCTGGCGTGAAATGGACGTAGGCCGAGAAGAAGGACGTGACCATCCTCCATCCATTAGCGACAAAATTTAAATTGGAAAACAGCTTCCCTTCTACAATGCATGGTTTCTATTCGTTTGCGTATCATTATCAGTCCCAGAGAAAAACTATAAGGAAGACAGGTGTATGACAATGTTGAGTATTGTCGTAATATTGTTTCTTTTATTTTACACAATATGACTGCAGTTTGTGCTTTAATTTCGCTGAAAAAATTTAAATCTGTCACTTCTTTTAAACAATCTTTTAAAAGGGAAATTAAATAGGAAATTTTCGTAGGCACGGCCGGAACTTAAACCACTAAGCTAAACGCTAGTTCCCACGCCGGAACTTCATCCAGGTCTACATTGTCTTGATACCTTGATGGCTATCTCATAAAAGAGATTTAATTCTAAGAAGGGCCCCGAATACTGACCCAAGCAGGTTACTTTATACCTATAGTTTAACCATTTCAATCAGTTGTTTACAAACCTTCATATTTTTAAAATAAGTTCAAAATACCGACTTCGACTAACTGACATTATATCACATTGAACCCAAGGTAATTCCCCTGAGTTCTCTTTCCACCTCTGCAGCCCAAAACGTTGTGTTAAATTTTGCATTTAGTGTCTATATCATTTAGCATAAGTGTGGACTGGTCTCCGCAAATCTAAGCCAGTATTTCACTGTCCTTGTTTTACTTTTAACCGCATCTTCATAACAACCCACCTCTCTCTTGACTCCATAGTTTGATGTTCCTTTCGAGAGCCCTAGAACGCTTTTCCAGAAATCGACTGGTATTTTATTTACTTGTTCAGCTCTCCCCATCCCCATATTTCAATTCCATAGACTTAATCATAGTAAAGCGCCAACCATAACACAAGCCTTTTGAAGGCTATTCATTGCGGTTCGGCTTTTCCTTTAGCTAATTGCATATTTTAATGATGGAGACAAAGAACACTTGTTCATTTGTAATGCAATGCATAATAGAATCTCCGTTTTATATATGTAGACGGTTTGTATTTACTATTATAAGTTTTTGCGCGGTAAAAATACCGACAGCTGTTATGAAAACTTCAATAAATATTGGAACGGTTTTTATCGTGTTCCTATGCTGGTCGACAATTTGGAAACGGTAATTGTTGTGGTTCCAATGGTATGTAAATGGATGGGATTTCAGGGGTAATTTGAACAGTTTTTAATGGCTTAAATTCATTAGGGGGGAAGGAGATTGTTTATACTGAATTAATAAAGTCCGGCACTTGTTGAACATTTAATTTATTTTACAACTTGGCAGGTTACTTCCTGATTACTCGTCGCTAACTTCACTACTCACTTAGACTGACTTCAGAATTACCTTAGAATGACTTAGAGTGCCCTCGACTGACTTTAGAAATGACTTAGACTGATTACTTTCGAATGACTTAGGCGCCTGCTTCCGTATATCTCTTGAGTGAATCCTCTCGTGTCTCTCCTATCCCCTACTTCTGATTCTGTACTCCAGTTTTCTACACATCGCCACGCCTCTCGCTAAATTAAATTCCCTGGTATATTATCCTGTTTCCGTGTTATATGTTCATCGTTGGTCATCTTTAAAATATTTATTTGTATCTAAGTTCTCCTTATTCGTTGACTTTTATCCGATGCCCATTGGCTAGAATTATTCTCTCCCTCCTGGTCTACAATAGCTTCCCACGAGCCTGAATTTTCCAAGAACAGCCTGTCATAAACTTCGGCACTTTGCTTACATGCTGATTTCTATTGAAACATCTTTTTCCTCCCTTAGTTTGTAGATTTCCAAATGTTCTCAGAGATAACGTACGTAGTTATGGGCGGTTTTTAATACCTTGTACACCCGCCTTTCCTGTAATAAAACATTTTCGTCTCCGTTCTGACATTTCTATTTTCTCTTAAATTATTGCTTTGTCTGACCATTCTATCCCGTTACAGCCATATGTTTTCTTACTGTGAAATTTCTAAGCATTCCATGGGCAGAAGTTTTGTGACCTAACAAAAGATAGTTTACCCATTACTCAGCAGTGTCTAAGGAGCGATCAGCGGACAAGGCGTCAGGTATACATCTCTGTCTCTTTCTCACATCTTTTATCACAAAATGTATACAAAATCATTTTGTAAGATACCATCACCTGTCAAATAACATACACATAAGTACAAGTTACAAATTATTTCATTTCCTGTTATACCTATCTCTAAATGATTTCATTATACATATACATAATTAATTATCCTTATCAAATCTAATGCCTTTAGAAATATAACTCTGCAGCCTCAAGTTATTAAATTAATAAAGGCAGCCTTTATTTCCGACTTCAATATTTAACAATAATCTAAAGAAATTCTACTTCTACCATTTCAAGGATCGAGTTAATTCCATTCCGAAGCCAAGGTTTATTATAAAACTATTGTATCCATATTTTTCTAGTTATTTTGGTGTGAAAAATAGTGTATGCTAAACGTCAATGGTCATACTCTGTACATGTTTTAACCATTCTTTTTGGTACCTTACTAGGTTTGAGCTTTTAGTTTGTCTCTGATATCATTTCGAACTTATGCCCAACTCACTCTTAACAGATATCTAAAACATATTATATCGGCTGTTTCATTACGAAAGTTATCTATTATTTTCAACACCCATGTTTTGCCATCATATAGGTTAAGGTACAACTTATGAAGTTCTTTCGACACATTTCCCAACAAATATATTTTAATTCACCGTTTATAGTGTTTATATTTGTAAACTTTATTTAAAATTCTCATTTATAGCAGAAAACATATTATACCCTTGATTCTTAAAAAATTGTAACTCAATTTGTACACCCTGACGAGAAGAGCAATGGCAGCTCTCGAAATCTTCACAGCAGAAGTGTTGCCTGGCTGGTCGTTCTAGAAGAGCTCTACTTAAAGATGTGTTTTTATTAAAGTGTTTGATCATTTATGAAAAATATATTTTTACAATATCTTAAACTTTCATCGCCATGAAGCTAGTTATGTTAATATATGTTGACTATTTTAATGATTCAGAAGTCTGTTTAATTTTTTAGATAATAATTATTGAAGATTCACTTCTGTTTATTAAGAACACTAGATAGCCTGTAAGTGATATAAACTGGCATTTTAAAAATCAAGCTTACTTAATCTCCATCACGAAATATTTCAATATTCATATACAAGGTGAGTTAATCAAGTTTCTGATCTGAGCAAGTTGGAGCGCAATAATCTGAAAACCTTTTGAGCGCAAAATGATCTTATCTTGTTTCAATAATCGCCATTTGCTCATATTTGTCAGTGTCTTGGAGAGTCATATGAGTAACTAGAGGTGTGAAAATTTCAGTGATGTTGAAAATTGAGTAGTGTGCGGCAATAGGAAAGGACTCTCTCCTGCAGAAATTAAAACATCGTTTAGATAGAGCATGCTGAAACTTTCTCTTCATATTGAACGGTAAAAGAATGCGTTAAACGGTTTCGATTAGAGGATAATGGTGTTGAATAACAGGAGTCTAAAACTGAAAAAAATTATATGAGATTGGGCCTTTCAAAAACAGCCATCTTAAGGATTTTGAATGAACATCTTCATTTGAAATGTCATTACGAGGTGGGTGTAGCGATTTTCTTCGGCAGTGTGAAGTACTATGAAAGGTAATTTATTAGTGTCAAACAAACAGGAATGATGTTCTGGAATCAATTCTGACAGCAGCACTTAAAGGAAAGAAATTAGGAATATCGAGCCCCGGAGTTTGCTTACAGCATGACAATGCAACAGTGTACACTGCCCAGATTATAAAGGATGCTGCAGATTTAACAATTTTGTTCTTTCAACCTACAGATCAGATCTAGTTTCCAACGATTATACTCTTTTATTAAAATAGAAGGAAGACCAATAAAGAACAGATGACGTTTTTTTGTTTATTTATGGATGCTCTTTAACATCTCAGATCATCAGCGCTCCATTCAATTCAGGGCATAAAACTGCCGATAAATTTTGCTCAGAGGCCTCTTCTTTCAGGCTGGAGGTTCTTTATCGTAAATGTACGACATGGGACCCATGGCTTTGCTTTAATTCCCTTCCGAAGGAAGCCATACTTAGGATTTTTACGCTCCGAAAAAACCCATTTATCCTGTCCGGGTTTAAACCCGAGATCTTGGGTTTAGGAGGCCAGTATGGTTACCACTACCCCACCAGGACCGATAACATTTAACGATGACAATGCGTGAAAGGTACTTTTTAATAAATATCAAAAAGAAGATGGCAAAAGAAACATCCTTGATTTAAATTCTGGGCTATCTTAAGGGAAGTTTTGTTGATATCAATGATAGTGCCATTGGAAATCGATTTTTGCATTGGTCATATTTTCTATTATTTTATAATTAACCTCTATGTTTTATTATTTCTCTTTATTGATCCTGACATAGAACTTTTTATAGTCCAAAAATACATAAATATATGATCTTAAACTGAATTCCCTTCCCTTTCAAATAACTGTTTGATAACATAAATTGCATCTATACAGGTGCGCCCTTTTCTACAATTTATCCAAACTGCTCTTCTTGCAAAATATATTCAGTTGGTTGCAAATTATTTTAATGATAGATAAATGTATTTTATAAGTACAATTTAATAGTAAAATGCTCCTACAGTTCCAACATCTCTTCTCGTTGACTTTCTTATTGTATTAAGAATTGTAGCAAATTTTCACTTTTCTGGACGTTTACCCGCATTCCGCATATTTAAATTGCATCTGTACGTTCATTACCCATGTGGCAAACATTTTAATTTTCCCTTTATGACACTTATAAAGAAAACAAGTAAAATTTTCCTGTTAGTATATAATATTATATATAACATGTTCATTTGAAAATGGAAAATACTATGGTTTTATAAGCTACAGGGAAAGCATAATTTCTTTGCAAATGTTTCTGCTATCTAACATTTTCTTTATAATGGGTCCTACAGTTCCATTTATTTCAATAATGCCGCAATAATATGTAAGTGTAAGAAAATGGACTGTGCTTAGTTTATTAATGCGAAATTTTAACTTTGAAATACATCTTTTTGTTTGAGGTTTTTAACTAGGCGTAGCAAGACATTTTTGTACTGTCTGAAATAAAAATATTTTATGTCTTATATTAAAATGGATAATTGCCGGAAAACGTGGACTATTTAAGTATTTCAATGAAGCCAATAATAGTCAAAGCAAAGGTATAAAGTTATATTTGATTTTAGTAATAAGATAAAAATAACCTTAGTGTTTGGCAAACACAAACATTTAATGACGCAGGTTTTAATATTTCAAAAATATTACTACGTATACATATTGTCATAGTAGCAAATCTAAAATATCCTCTTTCTTTTGTTTTCCGGTACGTTTACCATTTTGCATTGATAGGACAAATGTGATAAAAGTTGTTTCCCAATGCCATAACACATAATTCCAAGAACAGAGGAGTAACCCTAGCTATGGAAAAAAATTTACTCGCAGAAAAACTGTTAAAAACACGCTCTGACTTTTAGTATAGTAAAAAAACCTGATGTTTTAAAGCCTTTAGGACATTTTTATATCACACGTGTATAAAAAATAAAGCTAGGCAGACTATGTAAGGCTGTTTATTCAGATAACTCCAGGCAGCATCTCGACAGTGCATAACTGCGATTTTTGTTTAATGTTTAAGGGCAAACGAGCAGAAAAAGGCGTTATTTTTCAACAGAAGGAAAAATTTATGATGTTTTGCTTCTAAATCCCCCGTAGATATTTACAGGAGACCCTGTGTTTGGTGTTTCAAAACTTTCGCATATATTGTCCCTGAACTTTAAATCACTAAGAACAGTTAGTCTTTTTTTAAATTATCTTCTATAAAAACCTAGGTTTACCTTCATATACATAAATTACAGAATATAACTTTTCACTTTGATATTTGACCCACAGTATAATAACGGAAGAAAAGACTGTCCATGGCTACCTCGAACGTTGAGAAACAGTAGCTTAAAGTTAACAAAATGAGAAAAAATAATTAATTTATTTCACTATTACCGATAACATTATTCCAGTTCGGACACATAAAGAGTTGGGTTTAAAACATTTTTGGTATCGGAGCAGCGTCTATAGTGCACATGCTATCAGTTGACTTTGCTCTACTCCGATTCGAGACTTTTCACATCCCTGTTCGTTTTTTGGTTCTCCGGGAGAAGTGACCCACTGTCTACTTTAATCTTAGCAGTTAAACCTTCCAATAAGGATAACCAGTAATGACAGCTACGATTGACCTCATCCAATAAATTATCCATATTTTATAAGCAATACTTTTCGACTCAGCAGATGTCTGCAGATTCCATGATCAGAATAAATATAACCCTGAATACACAGATGTGTGAATATTGGAATATTGGAATTTTAATAGTGGCAACACTGTGGTACTGAACCAGATTTATTTATTTATTTATTTTTGAATTGTGTTCAACGCCCGTTTTAACCACTGAGGCATCATAGGCGGACGGAACCAAATAATGCCGCTTGTGTAATACATTGGTTATATCTTCAGTACTTTAATTTAAAAACTTTCCAATCTGAATAATTATCTATTTAACATACATTTAATTTAAACAATATATATTATGTGAAATTTGTTATTGAGGTGGAAGTTTCAAAATGATAATGGTTATATTTAACTCACTCCCAATTATCCACTCTTTGAAATTTAATAATATATCTCAATTTTAGACACATTTTAAAGAGTACTACACCGTTATCACATTATTGTTCCTTAGTAGCCTGGGCTGCCATTTCTATTAGACTTTGGCTGGAATATAAAAATAAGGCAGATAGTTGCACGATAAAAAAACTCATTTAGGATAAAATTCCAGTTCTTAATATTATACTAATAGAGTCCATTTCGAAACTATGGACTAGTCCTCTTATTTCATGTTCTTTCTTTTATGGAGTAAGCATTTTGAAATAATTCACTACCAAAACACATTACATTGCATTAAATATTAAATAGTTTTTATAGTATTGATCCTGCCAAATTAAAACAATAACAAGGAGGGGGACATATTTTTTGTTTAAATTGCATTTATTAAAAAGGTAGTTATTCAGATAACTGGCGTTCTAATATAATGTAGTCACGAGGTTTTACAGGCAGAAGGATAAAGAATGAAAATGCCAGAGATCATACGGCACACATAGTCACCAAAGACTTCAAGAGGCTTGCGATAAACCTGCATTTAATAGTAAGTGGAAGACGCCAAAACTGAAGAGACATACAGTGTTGTGCAAGAGAGAAACTGAATGCTCTTTCCATGTTACTGGAAACGGTTCGGCGCCATAGGATTCGTGCATTAGTCCTAGAAGCACCGCATAACGAACTCCTTACAATTTGTTCCGCATGTTTTGACGGAAACGCAGAAATGGCAACGATACGACACTCTTCTTCTTACATGTCGTATCATTACATGGCAAGCGCAAGTTAATCAAACGAGTGGCCTCATTATGAATCAACGAAAATCCAAATTTCATTAGAACCCAGGAATGTGGAAGTTGTATATTCTCTTGTACGACTGAGATAAACACAATTTGCGACCCCCTTTGAGTAAAAGTGAACGAAACGTTCTGCAGAATCACTTATCATTTGTTTGGTGATGCTCAAGGTCATGCAGCGCAAGGTGTGATTCTTTGTTCAATGGATGTGTCGTGCCGGCAAAGTCACTTGCTGGGGCTTGAGCCGCAAAGGCAAAGCTGTGGCCAAGGGACGTTGAGATCGCCGAGCAGTTAGCCGAAGATTGCGAGGATAGGTTGGTCACTTAAGAATTAAAATACAACGTTGAGTTCTTTCAAGTAAAGAGATTTATTTACAGAAGTGTAGAGTGATGAATGCAGAATAGTTTGAAGCAACTGAGATATTCTCTAAGAATTTCTAAAGTTCCATGAGAGGCATTAGGATAAGATGCTGGAAGTATCAAATAAATATGAACATGGAAAGCTCCGCTTCAAGAGATAGGCGTGATAGCCTGTCGCTACACGAAGCGGTTATGGCCGCCCAGATAGTAAATCTGGAGGCTTATATATTCTGCCTAAAGATAAGAGGGATCGAGGCAGACATGGCTAAAAAAGAGCGTCTGGTTCTTGATACCAGACGTAAATTAGTTATTATCGGATCTTAGTTGCTTAAGGCTGCTCCAATTATTCTTACAAGAAAACAAGTAAGCATGCCAAGTCTTTCCATTATATCCTGAGTTGCTACAAAGGTCAATTAAGTTATCATCTCCTTATAACACTTGTGTCTTAAGTAGGAGCAGATGTGTGGAAATGAGGAAATCGGATAATGACGTTAAATAAAATACAAGACAATTATATTCTGGTATCTCCTACATGGGGGAAGGGGAGTGAAGCGTGTTTATCAGCGGCGTCAGTGGCGTATTGCGGTGACAGATGCAGTCCTATTCTCCTACTTATACTTCTGTGCCTTCCATATCATTCCTAAGATAAAGGAACCATTTTGTTATTGCATTCGCTTCAGAAACTTTAGAGATTATTTCAGGCTATAGACCACTCTATTTCTGCCATCAACAGAACAAGTGTTTCCACCAGCATTGCAAGATTTCCACATCGCTGGCAGTGGGTTTTGCACAACGCTGGCAGATGATGCGTTGAAGGACGGTAAAACTTAGAAAGATGTACGCATTCTGTGTGGTGATAAACAACTATTAATTTCCAACAGCTATGTAGTAAAACTGAAAATTAGATCCGTGATCTCTGTGACAAACACACTGTATATAAAGAGTTAAAATGACTTTCATTAGTCAATCCAAAGATACACAAATTATCAAAAGCTGATTAAGTGTAAATAACTTTTAAAGTAATTAAGTGTAAATAACTTTTAAAGTAATTAAGTGAAAATAACTTTTTATAGCAATTAATTGGAAAGAAATATATATTGCGAATTTTACAATTATATATAAAAGAAATAAATTTATTAAACATACAATAAATGTAAGGCAAGGTAACAACATGCTGAGTGAAAAAAAATTAAACAATAATGGGGTATAATGTAGTGATTATTTACAATTTTTATAAAACTAATAAATCATTGTATCAACCCAAAGTTTGTAAGAGGGAGAAAAATACATTGAATAGCTTCATTGTGTATGTAACGATTTTCAACAAGATATTAAGATGTATGGACATCCCAGGTTTCCATGTCTTTAAGGAAACAAAACACTCGTGAGTATTTGTGTTTCATATCAAGTATTACATTCTCCAATATCTACAAATAACTACTGTGCGGCTTTTCTTTAAAGTTTTCAATACATGAAATCATTTTAAAGTATTGGCATATAACTATATTATTGTGATATACTACCTATATCATTTTCAAAATATTTCATGAAAAAATATAAATGCAGCAAAGAAAGAAGAAGAAGAAGACGTCTTGCAATGCTTTTTGAGAAACCACCCTGACTACACAATGAAATGTTACGTGAGTTTAAGATTTTCATTAAGGAATAAAACTCTTGCTATAAAGATGGCTTTTTGGAAGCAACAGGGAAAACTTGAATATTGAAATATTTGTACAAAAATAAAAATATATTTATTTCCAAATATCAGCTTTGGTTTCTCATTACACATGAAACCCTACCTTAAAATAATTGGTCGTTTATTCCTTAATGAGTAGCACAAAAACAAAAATTCAATGGTACATTAATTACGGATCCTGAGAAATGAGCACATAATATGCTTATTGTTTTATTCAGTTATTTTAAAAAATGTTCCACACAAAATATATTTTTTAAAAATAACCCATATATAATGATATAATAATGTGCACATATAAATATATATTTGCTGCATATTTTATTATTTCAAAATGTGTTATCTATGTGAAACACCGATAACAGCATGATACCTTCTTCCCTTAAGAAGCTCTAAACATTTTGTTTAAGTATCCTAACTTAAAAATTAGTATTCCATGTGCTGTACAAGTTAAATAATATAACCACAACAAATTAGCATAGAAAATATAATGGAGTAATCATTTAGCAACCCAAGCTGAAAGGAGGACGCGCGCCAGCTAAACCACATTGTTTAAACCTGCAGTGCATAATCCATAAATTCCGTCTTTCAGATTATCAGCAATGTCTGAATTTCTAATTTCCTTGATGGTGACTGAGTACTAAATATTATCGCAAAATTGGTGCGAGGGCAGAATATATCCTATTGCAAAATTGCACATGTCTTGCAATTATTTCAATTAATATAAAATATGACTTAATTTTACTATTGAATTAATAGCTTCTTTCTAAAATGATCACTTGAATCATAAATTGGTATATTTATATGTAAATAACATGTAATAATAATAATAATAATAATAATAATAATAATAATAAATATTTTAATAATATAATTGGTTAAATATTTGGTGTTTTACTTTTTAATTTACTATATTAACTTGTAAGTTATAAACTTAAAACATTTTACTTAATATAAATACAGTGTTTAACAGGAACTAAAAGTGATTGTATATTTATTAGACAATGAATAAAATCACAAAAATCTCAAATATCTCAAGTTATGACATAATATTAATAATAAATTATAATAATATATATTATAACCGTGTAATTTAGCAAATTATTTTATTTTAGATAAACCTTTCTTTAAATTATTGTTTCGGTACATACCACATTACTGGGGTATACGTTAAGGCTACACAAGGTTTGCTCCACCTTCTCCCCTAGCCCAAATTATTCAATTCACTGCAGCAGCAATACTCTATACACAAACTCAGGGCAGTGAATAGAAATTTGAGCGCTGCTTATTGGTGTTAGATAGACTTGCTTGTGTCCACGGTGCAACGTGCTTAATCGGTCGCGTCATAAAAATTAAGGTGGACTAGCTCTCGTCATGGAAAAGATTGGAGACATCTTCCCAACTGCCTAAACATGAATTTATATTACTTTTATTTGTTAATTTAATATATTGCTGCAGAGCAGTTTTGATATATCATCTATAAAAGTTTATTTGTTTGTCGTCCTGAAAAAATGTTTTATTAATTCAAAGGTTGAAACCCTATAAAATATAGGTAAAAGTGTTCTAGAATTAAAGGGATCAAAGCATATGTGAAGCAAGCGATAAAATAGCTTGTTGTCATGCCATATCAGTTTAGAACTATTCAACATGGCTTATACTAGCACATACACACGAATGAACTCAAATAAAGAGGAAATGGCGAACCCTCTCAGCTATAAAAACAAAATTGACATAAAAAAAAAAAAAAACAGCAGAAGGAATACGATATGTGGAAAATACAGTTTTAAAGCGACTGAAAAGGCTTTGTTGATTACAACAACATGTCAGTTTATGCATTAAACAGTGGAAGTGCCAATTTTATAAAGTAACACGGCTATACTTGGAAAAGGCTGATAAGTGAAATTCTGTGTAAGAAATTATCCAGTCTACGGAAACCAGAAGCACAGCGAGGAACCACAATTGCTAAACCAAACCGGAAGCTATGAATGAGTATTTTGATTCTTTTTAGTTAAGTACTGGCTGTGTTTTAATTTTTAAAGAAACCAGCTAAATATGTCTATAAATTTAGCACATCTGGCAAGTCACAAGAGATAAGCTTTGCGGATAGTTATTATGTATTTAGAGATCTGATTTGTTGTTGATTGCGCTGATAACTTTCACTATCATAGCCTCAACTTGCAGCTTTGAACACAAGATATTTATCTTTGGTTTAGGTTGAGAAATATTGTGTTTTGAAGTAGTAAGAAGCAATAAAACAATTTAGCAAAGGGAGGTATATCTCCAGATAAACAACCACAGAATGTGCTAAATCCTTAATGTATTGAGGATATTTTTTGAGTTTATATATAAATTAATTTTAATTTCAGCAAATAACATTACAATTAAATTTACATTTCCCCATACCTTTATAACTAATTTCATAATTACATAATTTAGTCAAACAAAAATTATACATTTTGAAAAGTTGTCACTTAGTTTTGCTAATTTAATCGATTACTGAACCCTTGTCTTTGACGCATCAGTAAAATTTATATGTAATAAAAATATAGTCATAATTTCGAGCTTAGTAAAAAAAAATTTGGCAAATTACAGCACCTGTAGGTAACAGAATACCCTGTCACAGTAGAAAGGTCGTCCATTCGAACTTCAGTCATTCCAAACATCAAGTACTTTAATCATATTTCTTCGTTTTAACTGTAATTTAATTATAAAAGATATAACAGATGGAGAAAATCTCAGCTGGGAGGAATACTTTTTATGGGATTTTAACAGATTACAGCACGCCATTTAATACCAGAAATGGCGAACGCAGAGTCAAACTGGAGGTTTGCAGTTCGCATGGCTTCATTTCTAATCGACAGACAGCAATCTAGAGTCGTCGTAACACAATTCCATATATCAATAATGCCGAGCATTGCGGGCATAATATATCTCGAACTTGACTCGACGCAGCCATCTCTGATCTTTTTTAGAAATTTCCAGTGTTAATCACCAGACACAATCCTTATCTAAACAGCTCTCTCTCTCATAGCTATGATAGTGTACCAAGCTCTTCTCATTTCAGCGTGCTTAAAGTTATTGCATTCGTAACCCTTATTATGAGCTATTACTCTTTGTGCCTCTTACTTTGTCCTGTTGTTTATCTTATGTTCTGTGCTAAAGTGCTTGTGCATTACTTAGGATGTTTTGTGCAGTATGAGACATGGAGACCAAATTTCAATATGTTAACGATAAACAGTAATTTGCAATCTATAAAAGGGGAGAGTGAACTTTCTCTAGTATATACTAATATAGAAATCTCCTATCTCTGATATCAAACAAATCAAGAAATATTTTAAAATTTGCTTCCAAACTTGACTCCAAGGGTAGTTCGAGAAAAAGAAAAAAATTAGGAAAGTAAATATATATTTACATTATAAAATCCCCTTAAAGAAACCCTTAAATAATGTACTCTTGTTATTTATATGTTCGGTTATCCGATCAGTAAAATATACCAGCTACAGTGCAATTATTTGTATGATCAACATTCTAATATATTTCATTGTATACAAAAATTAAATATTCAAAAGTGCATAAAATAATTACTCCAAGTAATTATTTTTCAAATTGAAATTGAGTAAAAAAATCAATAAAATTGTTCGCAAGATCTCACAAATATGATGTTATCGATACTATACAGGTTTTGGAGCATTATATTATTCACAGCTTTCAAACAACGCATATACTCTTGTTTTTCTACATAATTATTTAATTTTTATTAGTCAAAGTAAAATGTGAACAAAGATGGAACCATTCTAATATTTATATATTAAGAGAGGCCTTTTCAATTGTAATTTTCGTTGATATGTGTTAGACACAAGTGGAGATATTGAACTTTAATATCAATTTTTAACCACAAACCACATAGAAACTTTACTTTGTTCTTAATGTGCATTTATATCTTTAATGCTGAGAAATTATTTTATATCCTTTTTTTTTTTCCCCTCCATTTTCATGGACTAACGTGCGGGTGATGGAAAATGTAATAATTTATCTTAACTGCGATAAAAGCTGTCACTTTAAAGAGGATAATTTTTAAGCATGAATGTATAGTGAAAAAAAAAAATCCTAATTTGGACAATGTTGTGGAAAAAAAAATAAAATTTTAAAAGTATAACGTGCCGTCTTATTAGGTATATGGAAATTAAGTAAGCTTCTGAGAAAGAAAAAAAAGTGATTAATTTCTTGCAAGTCAAAGTTGATGAAATATTCTACTGTGTTAACCCTATTGAACTCAATCCTTGTCATAGGTCTCTCTCTCTCACATTTGTATAATAATTGTAATACGTCTATGGTTTGCCCCACAAATTTCGAAATGCATACATATGAGAAATAACTTACATGTCATGACAGCTGTTTTTTTTTTTTTTTTCCCCGCGAACAAGGACCAGCACGAAAAATCTAAGATATGCGATTGAAACTGTATGGTAATTGACTGCCGCGTGGTGCCACCAACTTAAGGTAGGATGTAGTTGGATATCAGGGAAGAAGCAAACCACAAACATCCGGAGAACATGGTTTATTATGGCATGAGCAAAAGTTATGCACAATTTGTTACATAGGATTATAAATCCGTTACAGGACAGGTCTCCCAATTAATCCACGATGTTTAGCAGCCTTTGAAGTAGTCTCCATATCGACGGTTCATTGTCAGTGATGGAAAAGGCACTAAATGTCATTTGCTGCATGTGTGTTGCTAAAGTGAGCCACCCCGCGTCCAGATGTTGCCAAAATGTCCGTTTTATTATTAAAACGTTTTCCACAATGGCTACTTCACTTTGGGGATGAGATTATATATAATCACAGGGACTGAGATCGGGCAAATATGGCGATGTGAAAGAACTTTCCCTCCCCACCGCTTCAAAAGACACTTGACACTGTCGGCTGTGCCACTGTCGCGTTATCGTGGACGTTGTTATATATTTCTGACCATTTGGTGCGTGCAATTGCGACCAAAAATTGTAATACGAGGCATCCACAGTGGTCTCCTCACGCACTGGATAACACACAAGCACACCTTGACCCTCACATGCCAGAATAACCATGACTTTGTTGGTGAAGGAGTTTGGCAAAACTTGTGTTTGCGTGGTGACCTAGGGTGACGTCAATCGTCGCCGTCACTTAAGTTCTGGTTCATACGTCCTTGCCCACATTTCATCAATTGCAGTGATGGATTAAACATGACATCCCCTTCTTTCTGAAATCTCGCCAGATCGATGCGACATGTTTGTGGTTATTTCACTTCTGTACCTCACTTAATGACCAGGCACCCCCTTTGCATACTTTTTCTGCATGTCAGGTCCTCCCGCAAAATGCGGGGCACTATTTATGCCGGATTGCTCTTCTAATTTCACAAGTATCCAGCGCCAATCATTGCATAAGCACTGTTCCAAATGACTAGAGATGTTAAAGAGTGTCCTTAAACAAATCAAATAAATAAATAAAGTAAAGTAAATTCAATGACTTAAATGCTATTTATTTCTGTATACTAATTATTTCTAATTATAGCCACAAATATTTAACTAGTCTTTTTATACTAAACATAATTCATTTTAATCATAATAAAACAAATTTAGACTTGCCATTTACTGCTTACAAATTATTTCTATATATTAAAAAATGTTTTTAGTATTTTTATGTTCAACATCAAAAGTTTCAATTAAATTAAAGCTTTTTAATTTCATAAAATTTTCGATTATTGACGATATATATAATTTCCATGTCCATACATTCAAAAATATGTAATTAGAATTTTTATATTTAACATTAAGGGTTACAATTAAAACAAGTTCTTAATGTTTCGATATTTGACTGTTAACATTATTCACTAATAACTATCATTTAATGCCAAATGTGCTGATTTTAAAGACATGTATTATTTCCTTTTTAGCAAACAGTATAAGAGTATTGAACACCACTTTTCAAGTAGAGAAAATACACGACGAGTTACAACTTATCCACCATTTTACGGCTAAAATTAATATATTTTAATTATTTGCCTCCACAAGATTGTTTTAAAAGGATTACTTACTTACGTTGATGTTTCTTCCACTTTTCAAGATCGATTCTTTCGAGTCCCCATTAGATATTAGATTTCCTGTTGCGTTCGTTCTTGTGGACACTAATTAGTGACCATTTAAATTTTAAATTAAGGCTTCTAACTTTTTCAGATACATGACGAAAGATTTATGGTGTTTCATGAAGACTATTCTGCAGATAGCATTATTGCAGTTTAAAAGTTAAAATTTTCTTTTTTGGATCCCATGCTTTGTCAACAAATTTACCGTACACTTCTTTAAATTGCTCTGAACGCTAATAAAAATGTGCCAGACTACTGTAATTTTATATGTAATCTATTATTTAGCCCTAAAACTACATACAATACAATACAACCCAGGACATATTTAGGTCACTATACTCCTGTGTATTTTTGCAACAAATTTCATGAGTGTATAAAAATACTTTCTCCTCAAGGAGCATATTGCATGCAAGTAAAAGCTAAACATTTAAAAGTATGATAATGACTATAAAAGTTTTGCTATACTTTTTAAGATAGTATTAGAGAATTTTGTTTATGATTTATTAATATGCACTTTTAGGGTCGGATATAAGTAATTAGTGTTTTATATTAGGGTTATTATTGTTGCTTATTTACATGCATGGGTTCATGGTATTTTAACGTTAACATATATTCGCAAACATAACTCGCGTAAATGGAATAAAGAGCATTTGATACCATAGGAACAATAGAATGGTCCGGCCGATGACATCATTTCACCTGATGTGTCTGCCTCTACATCTGGAGTACCAAGTTCCGCAAAAGTCCATATTTATCGTTGGCTAGATGCTTTCTAGAGAAGTCCGGTGAACAAATGCTTTCTCTTCCTTGAAAGATTATTGTGAATATTTTGTTCAACGGTTCACGGTTTTGAACACGCTGTTTTCAGTCGCAATGCCATCACGATAACTACCAAAGTTACATCTATAGCTTGCGTACGAAATATTTGTGCCAACATTTTTAAGAGTTAGTTACTTAATTTTCAGTGCGACTACTTCACAACGTGCCTGTGATATTATACATCACGTGGTTCATAGACACGCACTTGCTGCACCTGTGGATATGTCACTCCACACAACACACACATTTGGATCTCACATTATTTACTCAAGACTATTTGGAACAAGACATTGTAGTTGTGTTCATGAGCCAAGTCAATCGCCTTAATCAGAAGTTTCTTTGACAATCAATTCATCCTAAATATCTATGAACCAGATCACCCCACCTAACATCAGCAGAGTGTTTCTTACAGAGTTATTTTAAAAATCATGTTTATCGGCCGTGAACAATTAACGAATGAAGACACAACCTGGTCATATTACAGGGAACTCTTAGAAAAATGCTTATGTATCTAACAAAACGGAGGATATCTTCAGCATTTTCCAAAGAAAGGAATTACCTTACAGGTAGTTTACATTTATAAAATATATTTTATGTTAATAGTAGCCAGAAATCAAAACGATAGAACATTTATTAATCAATCTTCCCAAAATAATATGTAAAAATTATAGTGCAGCTTTAAATAATCATAAGAGCTCTTAAATACTAAACTTTTTATATATTTTGTTAAATTAATATAAACCAACATCATACATTATCCGAAATCTCCAGATAATTTTTTCTACTAATAAATCAGTTACCGGACAAAAATAGTAGAGATTAAATTATAATATGTTTTTCTGTTATCTTATTTCGCAGAAACGAAGCCGACTTCCACTTAAAATTAATATGAAATTAATAAAATGGGAGTTAGCGGAAATTTCTCATAGGTTCTTAGACAAACTATGTGCTGAAAACATAAAAAAATACCTAAGGAAAGGCATGAAGTAGTAATTAATTCAATTTTTATAAAAAGGCAATATATATGATTGTAGCAACTATAGAGGGATGGGCCTATTGGATTCTGCGTACAAAGTTTGTGTAAATGAAACAAATAATAGCTAGATGCTTAAATAAAAGTAGTGAAACGCTAATATTGGAAAAGCAAAATGGATTTAGATAAGATCGCTCATATACAGCTAAGTGCATATGTAATAGAACAAGTAATACAAATAAAAACATAATTCAGCAATATATATATATATATATATATATATATATATTTATATTTGCTATTCTTGGATTATGAAAAAGCGTTTGATATTGTAAACAGAAGTAAGCTATGGAAAACATTTTAAAGACAAGGTATCCCTAACCATTTACCGATAGCGGTTTAAAGTAAGTGCGCTTTTAACAAACAATTAAAATAAACTTTGGGGAAGGGATACGAAAAAAAAAGGAAAAGGAAAAGGAAAAGGAAAACCAAATAGTTAAACAGGGAGGTCCCTTATCACCAGCACGTTTTAATTTCTGTGCTGAAAATAAAATATAAAAGAATAGGTAGAGAACACCAGGAACTAAAAACAATATTCTTTGCAGATGGTAAGGTGTTTGTTCAGAAACCAAATTACAGAATTATATTTAAAAACAATAGAATATACTTAAAACTTACAATTTAAAAATATTTGTTAATAATACTAAAACTATGGCACTCTTGTGAATAAATCATCCGCGGTGTAATATAGATCTGCATAAAAATTGTTTTGAACACGTTATAAGTTTTAACTATTTAGGACGTTTCATCTCATATATAAAACAATTAGACATTGAAAACAAACAAATTTAGAAAGATATCTGGAACAATTAGGAGAACGCTGAGGAATCACGCCGGAAGGGGGACTAAATTATCTTTTTTTAACTTGATGGCGGTTTCAGATCTCAACTGTGGCTGCATGAAATGAGCATTAAACAAAAATGACAAAATAAAGATAAAATCAGCAGAAATGAGGTTTTTAAGACCCGTGGCTAGGTTCACTCTATTAGGCATACAAACAAGTGAGAATATCAGAAAACGCTAAATATATACCATTAAAATGATTTGGTAAAAGAAAGAAAAAATAAATTGGTACAATAACACACAAAGAATGCATAATAACAAACTTGATAAGCTGTTTTACAAATATACACCAAAGAAAAACAGAACTCGGGCCAGACCAAGAGCAAGATGGGAAGATATGATCTCTTGTATTCGAAACAAACCATTTAGCTCTAAACGGGGATAGTTGATGATGATGATGATGATGATGATGATGATGATGATGATGATAATGATGGTACAAACAATATCGCAAGCTGCTTGGAAACAACGTTTGCAAAGTTATCTTTGGTTATGGAACAGCTAATAGTGATGATATTCCTTTTGCTAAAATGAAATGCACTCGTGAATTAAAAGCTTTGTTTGCACTAAGGAACGTTACTCCTTGAGCATTTTACTGCTGCATTTAGAAGAGTGCTTGCAAGTGCAAATTCGTTCTGGTAAATTCTTTCAAAATGTTATCCGTAACGGGGAGCAGGAGATTTTGCATGACTCTCGCGTCACCATACCTAGTTAAAAATAAGTTGCCAAAAGTGATGTCACCAAAATAGAAAGCAATATGCAGTTATCACTTAGCTCAACAAACAATTCAATATTTCTACGCTATAATGTGCAGAAGTATTAAAGGACTAAAGAGAATATTGAGATTTTTGTCTATCTGCGTTCATTTTAGATAAAATAATAATACTTTACAATACCATTATATTTTACAGTAGTTAAAATAAAGCACTTTAGTGTTTACATAGTGATTCATGATCATTTAGCAACCAATGGTTAATAAATTGTTTTCATATATTTCCAAATGCCTACAATATGAAAGGACTGTTTTTAATGTAAAGACCTCTAAGGAAATATTGTGATATTTGGAGGAAGTTAATGGCCTTTTGTCTGTGAGAATCGGGTTGAGAAATGCAGAAAAATGAGTAGAAAAAGGAAACTATGCTCGTAAAATCAATTCCAAACATTAGAAACCTCAAGGCCATTATAGATATAATTTGTTCAAGTGACTCAGGTAAATAATGCTTATTAGATTTTGATAGCAAATTTTAGAGCTATGAAATGAACAAATCTAAGCCTGTTTCCAGTCACTTATAAAATAAGATCTTCGTTTTTGATCGATGCCCGGTTTATCAAGCAAAAATGTTTAGATTGAATTTTTATAATACCATTCAGTCTTATAAGAGAGGGATCTGCAGTAGCCCGGAAGAAATGACTAACCAAACACGTGGCTTTGTAGTTAAAGAAATTGGTAGGTCCGCTATACAGCACGTTTTGAACCTAACTAAATATCCCCACCATTCAGTTTCGTTTCTGCGCATTATCTACTTTTTTAAGTTTTACATTATGTGCACATTATTAGGTGTTATAGATAACATAAATATTTTAAGAAAACCACATTTTATACTAACAATAAAGAAATGTTAACACTTAACTGTTAACTGTTAACATTATTGTGTAAATTGTACAGAATGTTTGCTACGGAGCGTATCAGTAAGGTACTTTGTGAATGAGAGAATTTTGAAACTCAAGAATTTGATTAATTGTAAAAACTAGCACTGTCATGCACGAGACGCAAGTCTAAGAACAACAAAGTTCGTCTTCTTTGTCGAAATGATAGTACATGCACGCCATGACTTTCCATACATTTCTCTTTTCTATGGGTTATACTCCAGTAATAAACCAATTTGCTCCCGATAACCACCAGGAACATCCTTCGTTTGGCAATGATTGATTATATTTAAAAAGACATAATTCATATTGGTTTCCCCTACAAATATATTTATTTAATATATAATAAATATTCATTTATTTTACTGCTTCAGTATTAACAAAATTTTAGTTGATCAAATGTTTTCACTATAGATTTTTCTTTAAATATATCATGTAGTAAAATGTATGAAATCATTAAAAGAAATAAACTTAAGCCATAAGATTTTGGGTTTTATTAATCAATTCTTAACAAGGGGATAGGATAGAATAGATAGCATAGCATAGCATAGGATAATATAGGATAGGATAGCATAGCATAGCATAGCATAGTATAGCATAGTATAGCATAGCATAGCATAGGATAGGATAGGATAGGATAGGATAGGATAGGATAGCATAGGATAGGATAGCATAGCATAGCATAGGATAGCATAGCATAGCATAGCATAGCATAGCATAGCATAGCATAGGATAGCATAGTATAGCATAGCATAGGATAGCATAGTATAGCATAGTATAGCATAGCATAGGATAATATAGGATAGGATAGCATAGCATAGTATAGCATAGCATAGCATAGCATAGCATAGTATAGCATAGCATAGGATAGCATAGTATAGCATAGTATAGCATAGCATAGGATAATATAGGATAGGATAGCATAGCATAGCATAGTATAGCATAGTATAGCATAGCATAGCATAGGATAGGATAGGATAGGATAGGATAGCATAGGATAGGATAGCATAGCATAGCATAGGATAGCATAGCATAGCATAGGATAGCATAGCATAGCATAGCATAGCATAGTATAGCATAGCATAGGATAGGATAGGATAGGATAGGATAGGATAGCATAGGATAGGATAGCATAGGCTAGGATAGTGTAGGATAGCATAGTATAGCATAGTATAGCATAGTATAGTATAGCATAGCATAGCATAGCATAGGATAGGATAGGATAATATAGGATAGCATAGCATAGTATAGCATAGTATAGCATAGCATAGCATAGCATAGGATAGCATAGCATAGCATAGCATAGCATAGGATAGGATAGGATAGTGTAGGATAGCATAGGATAGGATAGCATAGGCTAGGATAGGATAGCATAGGATAGCGAAGAATACACCTGCACTTAAATCAAATCGATGGACCTTCAGTATCCATCACAGGAGTGTGAAACGATATTAGGGAGAAACCCGGAGGCCAGAAGCCCAGGACGGCGATTTATGAACGTAGACTGGGTCTCTCGCTCTTTCCAAATCTTAGGTCCCATACACCAACAGGCCCGCGATAGCCATAGCGGTGCCATGACAGTGAGACCAGAGAGGGCAGAACGCGCCAGACGCAAGAATGGGAACGTTTTTCAAGGGGTAATTACACTGTCACATTGCACATCATCAATCTACTTCGCCTGAAACGTTTGATCCTGCTATCAGAACTATGGAACCAAATCATTTCAAATGGGAGAGCAAAAAATTCCTGGGAAAAAAATCCATCCTAACATTCTGCTAAGTAAATAGAATAAATGCGCGAAAGTAAACCCAAAGTCAGTATGGCCAACCCCAGGGAATTTGTACCCAGGACCTCCCGAATTACCAAATGAACCACTTCGCTCGGGCCTCAACTCCGAGTTCCATATATACCGGAAGAGTTTTCATTCTTTGAAATACGGAACCTGTCACTGTAAGTTTAGGCTGGCTACCCATCTTCCTGCCAGTCGATATCAAGCACTGAGAGAAGACGAATAAAACGATACAATATTCAGCATTTAAAGGGAGTTTTCTTCATTAATTTTATTACAAGGAAAAGGGAGAGATTTAAGGGAATCCATGAAAAAGTGAAGATTGTAGATTTAATTAAGCAAAGTTGGACTATCTCAGAAAGACATTAAGCTGAGCTTTTGCAGAGATTTTTACCAGATACGAACATGGGTTCACCGGCATGTCATGAAACCAAAGGGTCCATGCATTAGAAATATTAAGCATTTCTCTTAACATTTTGTACACACTCCAGGCGTAGAGGAGAATGGATTTTAACAGGTCTGAAAGAAAGTTCTTCCTTACAGTAGAGCCAAATTTTTCCTAGTCGCTCTTGTAGTAATGGAATATTTGTGGAAATGGAACTATAGACTGGGAAGGCATGCCGAATCAAATCGCCAAAGAAAGGAAAACATTTGTTTGTTTCAAAAGTATTAAATCTAATGAGGATTAGCGCAAAAGTTATCCAAATTCTTCTAATTTGTTGGAGTGTGTAATTAATTTTGTAGTGATATTGCTTTAACTGACAGGAACCATGAGACCACAAGTAGAGCAACATCATCCACAATAAAGTACTTAAAAGTCAGCCATGTTTTTGCTACCAAGAAAATGTGATTTTATGGAGTTTAAGCCCAACACGACTATAAATCGACCCTCTTATTGCCACAATAGCTCGAATCCTCTCCAGCGAATTCGTTGCGCGAGGAGTTCAAATCAGGAAGAAGATAAAGACAAAACATTAGATGTAATTAAAGCATCAATGCGGCCACAGAATGAATTAAACACTCCAGAAAATCAGAAGAGTTTTGATTACTTTTGTACCAATGCTCATTAGATTTACTGCTTTTTAAACAACCAAATGCTTTTTATTTTATTTTTTTCACTGGCCCTTTGATTCAGCATGCCTTCCAAGTACGTAATTCAATTTCCACATATATTCTATCACCAAGGGAACGACGAGGAAAATTCTGGTGCCTCTGTCAGGAGGAACTTTCTTTGAGGCGCGTTACAATCCACTCCCCTCCACGCCCGGAGTGTTTACAAACTGTTGAGGGGAACGCAAAACACCAGAAGTAACGCGATTCTGGACTATGTTCTGTTTTCTCCTCCCTTAAGCCGGTGACTGCATTCGCTGCAAAGGCACCTCATTTTAATTAGTCGTTCTCCTCTGTGTTCCCAGATTCGTTTTATCCATTTTACAATACCAGCACAATGTATGGCTTTATTTCGTAAGCTCCTATATATTTTTATTAAAATTTTGCTTCCAAGCAAAAATATTCGCTGTTGTGTGCAGAACAGGAAATTCCTGACTTTTGAACACGTATTCAAATCGAAGAACTCATTCCGTTCACCGATTATTGTTCAAAATTAGAATTTACAGAATTCTCCTACTAAAATGCCTGCATTTTCATCGTAAAACGAACCTACAGTCACACTTTTTGAAATTGTTAGTTTGTGTTTTTGAAATTGTAAGGTTTGTGTTTTTGAAATTGTTGTTGTGTGTTTCTCAGTTAATAACACCTTTTAAGACAATAAATAACATTTGAACTTCTGCGATAATTCCTTAACACTTTTTGCTTTTTGTTTATTGTATTTAAGAAAACGCCAACAAAATCTTATTCTTAATAAATATATTTTTGTTTATTACCGAGGCACCACAGGCGATGGACACTGATGATACATGAGATGAAATGATATTATGGGAAAGATTTTTTTGAACAAAGGAAGCGTTCCAGGCCTAAGTTTTGAATACCTCCTAGGCACTTTTCATTTATGAGGACAGAGGAAAACCTGGAAAAAAACCTCAATCAGGGAGGACAGTCCTAGCGGGATTTGAACCCCAGACCTCCCGCGCCTTAACGACCTCGGCCACCCGTGGCGGTAATAAATTTAATTGACACGTTATTTTTAGTTTATTTATTTTCTTTATATTTGTTTTAAGTCATATTTTATTGATAAATATTTTAAAACTTATACAATAACTCAAAAGGGAAAGGATTTACAAAAAAAAACTGATCAACCCTAATTATGTATAATATCTGGCCTTATTTGAGTCCTCAAAGAAACACAAAAAGGTAAATGCTCTCTCCCTTGCAGCTTATCTTTTCAATTGAAAAATGAAAGATATTTTGGTGGCCAGCTTATAATAATAGAATATGCGCAGTAATATCTTGATATTAAAAGGGGAGTTTGTAGATATTAGGGGCGTCACTGATGTGACACTGATGCGCGCGCGTGAAAAAAGCTTGGCCCATTCTTTTACGGTGGAATATGAAGAGGGTGCTTCCCCATATAAACCGTCCAATCGCTGTCTAATTTCATTTGGAATAAGTCCTTCTTTTGTGAAGAATTGAATAACAGCTCCTCGATACTCCATTTTGAACATGTCACAATCTTCTACACATAGCCTTCTTTATGCAACTATATCTTAACAACTGAACACAGTGGAGTGGAAGTTACAGCTGCAATTATTTACTTAACAAGTAAGGTGTGACACAAGATAAGGATTTTGTGAAGGCGATAATCCTTAACGGCGAGGTCGGAAACTTTGGACCTACCCTCATATATGATCAAAGAACTTGGCAGAAGAAATCCGGCTTGTTGGAGATTGCATATCATTGCATTACAAAAGGTAATTCTGGTTTAAGAAATTTTCTTCTAACACTTGAACCAACTGAAGTTTGTATAGGTCCCACTTCTGTCCTTGGAGTATCTGATGAATGAAAGTCTAACTGCACTCTAAATCGACTGGGCTTGTCTGATGCTCACGTTGACGCCATGGAAACCGTTGTTGATTCAGTGTTTGTGCAGTAGAAAGGTGTCCTCCAGCTTCACTAACTATTTGTACCACTGCTTTGTATTCTTCGTCTGTTTACATCTTAGTTACAACCGTTGTAAGACGTTCTCTCACGAAAGAACCGTTGCTTTTATACATACAGATTTGGAATATTCTGGAAACGTATTCCTATAGAATAATAAAACAATATTTCTTGAAATGCCTAGACATATAACATAGTTACGTAGAAATAGCATAAATAACAGCAATAAAAACAATAGGGGAAGCAGGATTCGAACTCTGGACCTCTCAGCTAGAAGTCCTCCAACCTAACTATTCATACTCAAAGAAGTAGCGGATTATGAAGTCAATTTCGTTACGTAACAAAAGTTCTTGATATTTCTGCAGTAGTAATAGTAGTGTAAGATATTTAGTTAGGATTCATATTATTAATATTATAGTACTATAAATGTTAGCAAATATAAGCCAGGTAGGTGGATATCACAATCAACGCTTAATATCAATACACAAATATACTTTTGCCTTATACACAGTGACAGTAAGCCAGTTTTAAATCCAGCAACTGAAACGGAAACAAATAGTTACTTAATATAATGGAAAAACAATACAGGTCTTATATCAGCGATTTGACCCTCTTTTATGCTATCGTTTGGGTTGCCTATTAAAACAAAGTGAACGGCGAATCAGAGACATCTCTCTCTCTCTCTCTCTCTCTCTCTCTCTCACACACACACACACACACACACAGAGATACCGGGTGGAAAGGGTATAGCTATATTGTGAGCCAGAAGGAGATATCGAAGAGGAAAATGAAAAGGGTTATGAATATTTTTCTTTCGTCATCTATAGGCTTGTAGAAATATGTTCTGGAAATAAGAGACGTAAGTCAATAGCACATTCCTCTTGTAGATAGCTAATGAAATGGCGTTACTGTGCGCGAATATACATAGATGAGTATTAGGAATGAAACGTTTGCGGTAGAGAGGAAATGTGACTGCTGCCCCACAGTACCGTTTTGTTCCACACTTAATGTTGAAAAGAGGTCGCGATTACATTACGAGAATGGCATTTATGTTTGGTACAGGTATTTCCTTCCTAAGACATTTCTTTCGAATATCTGCAGCGAAAGTTTTAACATTTAATAAAAGTTCCTAACATCATAACATAAATTTATTTTAACTTTAAAAGAAAGAAAATAATTGTTTTAACTTAAACATTTACTTATACATATTTGTGTACTTGTAAACTTGTCACAATAAAATGATTCCTACTGAAGTAAACGCGAAATAGGTACGATAAATTTTAGTTGAACTACTGGTGAAAGAAAATGAAATATGATTTTACGTAACCATTCAATAAAACAAAATAAAAGTGAAGTATTTTGATTAAATAAGTTAGTGGAATTCAATAAAAACAAACAATTGCATTATTTAATTCGATGAATGTTGCCATGATTGTGAGCACAAGTGCAAAAGTACGAAACGATCAATCACTGGTTATCGAAGAACTCCATTTTAAAATGTAGCTCTACAAATGCAAGTGTTCAACCTCCACAATGCGCGTACCTAAGGACCAGTTTGTTGGAGTGTTCTATCATGTCTTTCCACATGCCTGATCGTGATCGTTCCGTATTTGAATTACACAGTTATGAAAAGGTCGCAAAATGTTCTTTGTTGTTGGAATAAAATTCCCAAAGTCTAAATGCTATTATATATGTCATTTGTTGCTATATATGATCATTTTGTTAGCTGACGATATGTATAACCATTCCATTCTATATTTATTATTATTATTATTATTATTATTATTGGTGAATCACCTTAAAATATTTCCGAAATAAGATGTGAACCCGTTCACAAATGTAGCCCTAGAGAGATTCTAAGCAAAGAATATTTTCTGACACAAATTTTATTTTTTCACAGAAACAATACTTATTAAAACTATGAAAGTAAAAGTACAAAACATTATAACGAAAATGAAAATTTTCAATGATTCGATTTTAAAATATTTATCTCTCACAAAGGCCTTCAGAGTTCGATTCCAGCACGCAAGTGGATTTGTGGCGGACGAAGAGGCTTCTGGGCCAGTCATTTTTGGGTCCTCAAGCTTCCCCTACTATTCATACCGTCATTAATCCATTGTTACCTTCATCTCCATGTTCACCTTCACAATATAGCGTATTTAGTTCACCTGTTTTCTGTGCGAGATATTTAAATGAACTACGCTTTCGCCCTCTGTCTTGTAAGTGCGGAACTCCAATGTTAGTTGACATTATCACTCACTAATAATATTTTAATATAAAAAGATGTCTTTAAATACTCTGGGTAAAAGAAAAAAAAATAAAGCTACTGACTTATCTTTCTACACACTAATTTAGTACAAAATTTCAGTTCGTAAAAGTTGAAGGAAAACAAGTAATCCCTACCTGCGCATAAGTTTAAATTCTTAAGTTATGCTACATAAACAGTCAATATCTTTCGTTATATTGTTCTTAATAGAAACCTCATACATCATTACAGCGCAACATGTAATGTGTAACAATTTTTTTGTTCAGTATAATTACAATACAGTCTACATTAATAAAGGTAAATATAAACACAAAATAAATAACTAAATAATAAAAGTTATATGAGAAGACAAGAAAATGGAAGAATAGGCTAAGTACCTAAGAAAGAAAGCATTATCAAGGAAAATATAGCCAAATGAAACAAAATAAAAGGCCGAAAGAATGGAAATAAGAAATTGCAACTTGGGTTAACTGAAAAGGAAAAAGAATTTGAGCAGCGAAATGAGTATTTGCGATCGTGAAGGATAAGCCGGTTATGCAAAGATATTAGCTCAGGATATAAATAAAATAAAGCATAGATGTCGATAGGCTATCACAATAGAGCAGAATAAGATAAAGAAACAGGTACACGCAAAATAATTAATAGCTAAAAGGAACTGAGAAATGAAATTAAAATGGAAAGTAATATGTATGCACAAAAAGATAGGCGGCCAAAAAACTTAGTCATTAAAATAAACATTTACAGAAGATAAAAATCTGCTCTTACTGAGAGCTTGTAAAAATAAACTGACAGAAGTAGGTTTAATATTTTCTGAAAAGTGGCAACACGTACCTGAAGCTGTATGCAGGCTCAATTGATTGAACGATTGGCACATGTTGTTTTCGAAGGAACTCATCCAACAATGTACCGATTTATATTACGAGCTTAGTTTCCTAAACTTTCCATTAGGGTCTGATGAGAGTCCTTTTTTCCAGTAACAATAAACGTGTTGATTCGTTTCCAAACACTCACGTGATAAAATAGCTTGAAATTTTTTCATCTTCGCTATTAATAATGAAAGAAAACTCCAGCTTAAGTTACATGTATAAAGCCTCTAAAATAGCGTAGTATTTGGTAACATTAAATGCCACTGTTTCCAGTATAGATTGAAAAAGGTAACTGAAGAATTGAAAAATGTATGGAATAAAACTGGGAGATCAATTCCAAAAGTCGAAGGTAATTGGAGCGACACAAATAAAGTGCTGTATTGAGCAAATGTGTACGTGTGTAGATTCTCTTCTCCGATAGGTAATGCACATTCTTTGTGTGCTGTCAAGTTTTGGACGATATTTCGCTGGTTTGGTCAATTTCATTGCCCCGCAGTTAACAAATCAACTGACTCGATATACTAGGAACCCACGTGGTTACGGTCTGTAATTTCCTGCTCAGTGAATTCATTCACCGGCTGTTTATGTAGTACATTTGTGGAAGCTGATGAAAATGTCTCCTACATGACAACTCTATTAATGAATTCTATGGCCCGTAACCATGGGAAAATATTACGGTCGAGATTAATGACACGAAACCCGTTAACAGGTTTGGTTGGGCGAATTACGTTGATCAATCAATAAATGCTTGCATTCTTTTCACTTTCGTTGGGTCAAACGTTAGTAAGGATAAAGCAAACTGCCAGATTCTGCGAATACCTAAGGCAACACAATACAAACTACAGAATGGACGAATAACAAGACAAATGACATGTCGGGAGGGGGGAATTAGAGTTGGAGGGACCACAAACAGCTGCATGAACCTGCATGTCCGTCGATCCGGTCGGCGAACAAAGCGATCTGTCAATGGAAGAGCGACTACTGCTGTGACAGAAACTATTTCCGCAAAAACAGAGAGAGTGAGCGCGCGCGCGCGGTCTCTGGCCTACTCTCTTCCCCCGCCTTCACACATATTCGCCTGCTGGGTGTGTCGGAGTGGATAATTTGCCAAGCATGCATACATACCCATCCAAAACACAGCTCGCCGCAGATTAACGGGAATTCCCCAGCTGCTGTGTGGTTCACGTGACGAGTGGGAACGATCGCGCCTACTGTTTCAACTTGATGCCATTCTTCTGCGTCACTACACGACTTGCTCTTGCGATCTCAGTCATCAAGCGCCTTTTCTGAAAGCATTTATTTGTTTCAGAACTACACCAACTGGATTACCTTGTATTGTACGCCTTTTGACAAAACTAATGCATGTTACAAAACTCGTATTAATAACCCAGTAAAATGGATACTACTAAAATGGTTAAAAACACCTTCAACGCATTTAATCATTTTTACTAACTTTACTAATTTCTAACACCCAATAACAAAACAGTAAATACATTAATACACAAAAAATTAAAATTGTATATTTATATGGCATTTGCTAGTGCTGATGGGACTAAAGTTGGTGAAGAGTGGAAAGAAAAGGTCTTACCCCCTAGATTTGCTTATTGTTTACATTTTTCAGTTATTAGTGCAGTATTTATGCTGCAATATTCTTAGACAGATCATATGCCAAAAGTATTGGCTATCACCAGTATTCGTGTTATAAAAGTAAAATTAGGATATACGAGCACGTAAAAAAACAAACAAACAAACGAAATTCGTGTTCCGAGTCCAAAAAAAAAAAAAAAACGTAAATTTAACAGTTCATTATCCTGGTGTCTGATGCGAAAGCGTATATTCTTATTGATTGTAAGTCCTTAGAAGGGGGGAGCTCCAGCAGAGTCGGGGTGTTCTATCTGGGAACATGTTAAGCACTGCGTCTTTCCCAGTACCAGTCGCAGTTCCCACTCGTGAATTCTAGTCACTCTGTCTCCAAACTCGATCCCTTCCTCCCGGAGGTGCCCTCATTTTATTGCGGACGTAGACACAAGCGGTCAGCCGGAGCAAGGCTGTAATACCGAAGTACACTCCTCCACCCCAAACAATCCAGTCCATAGATGTGTTGAAAATATTGAATTCAGACCCTTATTATTTACTGTTAATTAAATTCTTGATTAACTGTGCTAATTTAAAACGTTACCGCAAACATTACTGTTCGAGAGCACCAAAATATTACTGTGACATGTTAACATTAAAAGTCACTGAAATACATTAGCATACTGAAACTACTGAAAGAGTATTCACTTACTGTAATGTATTATCATAAGTAAATCACGAGAGGGTCCGAGATAACCGGTAGATTCACGAACTTAGTGAGACTTATCTGGAAAGCTGTGACCCTCAAGTGATATTTATTAGGAATATTTCACGAATAAAATAAAAATTTAAAAATAATTGCTCGAAACTTCACTTACAAAATTGTAGTACATTTGTACAAGCAATCTTTCGAAAGAATAATGCCGTTTGTCAGTAGTGACAGTAGGCAAGAACAAAATACGGGTTTAGGACTATTCCATGAATAGAATAAGAATAAAAGTGATGTATATTTGAAATTCGCGGACAGAATATTAACACTTGTATAAAACGTAAAACTTATGAAATTGCGAGACTGAAATGGACAAAAGTCGACTATTACAATGCTACCATTCTATTTTCTAATACCAACTGGGGGAAAAAAAGATAACATATCATTTCTCTTTTTTCTTTGTATTCTGTGGTTTGGAAGTCCTAATTATAAGATAAATTTGTACATTTGATGCATCATCAAAACGCTTTGAAGAACCCTCCATTTTGTGTTATGATTGTCGATTGTCCGTGCTTTTATTGCTATCAATTGCTCCCCACCGCCTCTAGCAAAAGTGGTCAGTGATGCGTGTTTAGGAATTATACAGTGGAGATATAGAGCTAGCTATATTGACCACAAGACAAATGGATTTGATAATTTTTTTCGATAATGTCACTCCGTAATCCGGCTATGATTGTCAAAATTCAAAATTTTGTTCCGTTTCATTGGTCGATTTTAAGATGACGTCACATGAGTAAAATAGTCATAATAAATAATAATTTATTAATTTAACCACTTAGGACTCAAGATAAAAAGGTGATCCGCTTCCAGGTTTGCGATGGGTTCACAGAAGTGCGACTTAATTTTCTCTCGCTCTGTTTTCAGTTAATGTCGTGTTCTTTACACATGCACTTGCGCTCACATACACATAAACATATACACACACACACACACACACACACACACACACACACCGAAGCTTATCTCTCATACTATAGCCGATTAGCCGAATGGTTAACGAAAAGAATTTAGCATTCTTAAGTTATAACTTTTGCGTCCTACTACATTTTTGTTTAATATGCATTGTTTAATTTAAAATTAATAGGATTTTACCGGCTATTGCTACACGTTGTTTCAAAACGCAGAATGAAGATAGACCTTTATGGTATCATACGCAACTTGGATATATAATTTGCAGAGTCAAAATACTTACATTAAAAAAAAAAAAAAACATGGTATATCTGGATAAAGCACTTACCTAAGAACAAAACACATGTCTTACTCATCCTTTCAAGTAAATTGTGGATGTAACTCCAGTAGTTTGCGCAGAACCAGTCGCGTGTCTTACCATTCCCGTAGGTGTATTTGTATTTGATATTACACAACGGTGTATAGCATTTGGGGTTGCGTTTTATTTTATTCAACCTAATTTCTACCAAAATAGTATTTATTTACTTACTTATAGCGCGTTTAATGTCTGCCAACTTTGGTCACATCAGGCGATGATTGAAATTAATTACTAATAACTGCGCAAATGAACTTGGGGACGTCCCCGATAAGAAATAGTAATTATTATGTTCTCAAAGCCGGGAGGAAAGGAATTAAAGAAGACAATGGAGGTCAACATACAAGTTCAGACCAAACTTTTACTTTTATTTCCTGTTAATGAAAATTAATGACCACAAAACAAATTTCTATTGATATTTATAATAATTTGTAGTAACTTAACGATAAATGAAAGAAAATATTCAAACTATAGACTTTCTGTTTTTAAACAAAGAATGTTCTCAATAGTAGTCTATGCACTCGACGCATGACTGCTGGAATTGCATTCACTTCCTCCCGAGAGCATGGTTTCTAACTATCAATTCTTTCTCTTTTGTCTTGAGCGATTTCAAGTGTCCCTACAGAAGATGTATAATGGTGGAAGATCTAGAGATCATATCAGGTGGTCTGGGGATAGGATCTCCGCGACCAGTCCAACTATTTGGATAGACCATACCATGTTACATCTTGTTCTACCTTAAACTTAAGGATAATGATTCCAAAATTTTCGGTAAACAGTTCTGTGGAAAGGTGAGATACTTCGGCCCATCCATATCTCTAGGTAGCATTATGAGCCAATATGTTAATAGGAGATTATACTTTCCCAAAGATTTACACCAACGATGTTGGTACCACCTCTCAACGGAAACCCGAAGTTTCTCTTCAGCCAAGTGATAACCAAAGTACAATGCAGTCACGCCGTCTCTAATTGTTTTACGTCATTTGTGAATACAATTCAATTAGTAAAATGCGGGTCGGCATCACACTTTTGTAACAACCACTGACAACGTTTATTGCCTTTAGGAATAACCAGCTGGTGCCAGAGCCTGAACCTTTATGCCTGTTGCGCTCTGCAACGTTCCATCGATCGATATTTCTTCATTCGCTTTCTAGCAAGGGGTCACATGACCGAGCTAACATCATCCGAGATGTTATTTGATTGGAAGCCCTTTCAATACGCACCAGAGGTGGTCACCGCGTGCACTTCTAATCACCTTGCCTTCAGCTGGTCTTGTCCTCTCTCTGAGATCGCGCAGCAGTAGGGCTGGTAGGTAAGAAGTTCCAATGGGGAAAAAAATCATTGGAAATTGGAAATGAAGCTTTTTCCCTACATGGATGACCCCAGGATTGCTGTTGTTATTTATTTGATATTTATTTCTCATTTTGCTTTGTAGAAAATGTAAATTGTATGTAAGGCTCTTGCCTGATTTTGAACAAATACCTATTTTGAGTAATCATGAACTGTGGTGGGGCAAATATTGCTCCTTTACATAGTTAATTATGCGGGGTTTGTTATTTGATGATGTAAAGTGTTGCTTCTCAATGAACGAAAGTATATTTGCAAGCCAGCAGAGTAGTTTATTTGTCTTTTATTACGAAAATTTTTATAGCACATGTTCTGTATATAAGGAAAATATTTCAAATGTCTTAAAAGGGATTAAATTTATAATTAACATTTCTTAAATTTTTAATATTGTAATTTTAATGAAATTTAATGATTTACGCAATATTAAATTGTTCAGTTCGTTGTAATGCACGCGTTTGTTTTTATGGCTTTTATAAGTATTCAATAAAGAAAGTTAAAATAACTAATTTCTTATTTGCTTTTAACAGACACATACCATTTTCGCAATCCCACAGCGGACATGGTAGGGACGCAATTGTTAATGTACAGTGTTCTATGCAGCAAGATGTTGCATTTATTTCACCTGCTACATGGCGCAAAATAATTCGAGAAGCTTCCATAATGTTTTCAAGTACTAGCTCTTCGAAAGGCGCATTTCTTACAGACCTCTTAAGTCCCGTGTCATACAGCCTTGGTCTAAAGCTGCCAGAATCCGTTAAATGTGTTCTAGTGATCTGAACATCCCATGGTGAGGGATAATGGCGATTAGGAAATAGTTCATAAATACGACATGGGATCCTCCAGTTTTTCCATGAGCCAAAATCATGTCCGTCATTTCAAAATTAATGTAACGTTCCATATTGCTTGAAATAATAGGCAAACAACGCCAATGTTCCTTTATGAAATACAACCTTAAATACAAGTAGATATGCTCGTTTTAAGGTGTGATATGTTTTGGGATGTGGTAGTGCCTATACCACCACGGGAGGCAGAGGCATTAAGACACGACACGTGAGCGAAAGGTCTGGAGTTCAATTCTCACCAGGACCGTGGACTAGGTCTAAGGTTTTTCTTGGTTTTCCTCAAACCTCATAAATCGCAAATGCCGGGGAGATACTCTAAACTTCGGTCTTGAACGCTTCCTTCCTTTAAAAAATATTCTTTCCCAGTTACACATATCAATAGTGCCCACCGCTTGTTTTGAATTTGGTTTATTTAGGGACGAGCTTTAACATCTCAGGTCAACAGTGTCCCATTCAATTTAGGGTGTGAAATGGCCGACAAACATATTTTTTTTTTTTTTTTTTTTATTTTTGTTCGTTCAAATTGAACCGCATATTGAATCCATAATCTTGGGTTTAGGAGGCATGTTCACCACTACACCACCATTACAAACTCCATTGCCTGCGATGCCTCAGTAGTTATAATGGTATTACACTCCATTAAAAAAAAAATTGTCCATATGTAGTAAGTAGCCATTTGTTTCCGAAGATATTACCCCTAACATCCTTTTACATAAACTCCAGATAGCCAGCATTTGATTGGAAAATTACAATACCAGGTTATGGAGCGACCTTTCGTTTTCATTCGGCACGGCACACTTCCCAATTGCAGTTTGTTTAGCGGCACATGGCGAATTATTTCGGCGTTACATGCTAAGAACTCCTTCGCTGCTGTTTGATTGGTAAATATTTGTATAAATTTGTTTCAAAGTTGCAACATACATATCCGAATAGTCGAAATTGAAGCTATACTACTTTTATCTTTGTTCGGTGTCGTTTCGAAACAGCCTGAATAAGTGACAGGTATACATAATATCATTGTAAGCTTTCATTTGCATCCGAACTCTCACACAGGTATAAAACTTAAATATTTTCAAAAATTAAATAATGTTTTTCTCTAATGAACAAAAACATTAAAACAAACAAAAATATTACCGGATATAATTATTCCATTATTCACACTTCTATTTATAAGACATAAAACTCACGCTAACATAAAAGATAAATGGGTGGTAGTTTTCATATATATGAACAAGACACTGTGGACTTGGACATAGATATCCAGGCTCAAGAATTGAAATAAAATTTCCCCTAAAATGTACGTATTACTGCAATGCTGAATATACTTGTAACATTCATATAAAGAACTAGCGTAACTTTTGCGGTAAAGTTTTAAATAAATGGACGAATTAGGTATGTAATATCTAAGAAATTAAGTTAAATGTTCTGCACCATTATATCACATTGCCATAGTGTTTTACTAAATGACTCAGTGTTTAAATTATAGTATAAGGATGGTGAAAATGCTTTCGATAAATAGCTCAGTAACGTTGCCGTAGCATGTCAAGTAACACATTGTTGTAGCTTGAGAAGCACGATAGCATCTTGCTATACACCGTAAAGTACACGCTAGTGAAATAGATTATACTTTACGTAATACAGCTTGTAAGAGGTTACAATATAGCAATTTAACAGCAAAGACTTATAGTAACGGATTAATTTAACAGTAACACCGAACAGGGTGACAGAGTTCCACTCTGTAGATATCGCGTTCAAGTCCCTTAGGAACAGCTATGACCTCGAGTTATTTTGTGGTTTTACCTGGTCACTTAGGCAAATGCTACGATGGATATTTACATTACACAATATTTTCTGTCTCCCATTTCATCCTACTGGATCTGTTATAGGGCGAAGTGATTACGGCTGAGTTTTGGAAAGGGTTGTGCCCCACCGTCTGATATGGAGCGGCCCTTCTGATTGATTTATTTATGGACGTTCTTTAACATCTCAGGCCATCAGCGTCCCTTCTGAGAGACTGTAACTACTTGGAGGGAGTTCCGCCGGCGTCGAAGAGTTTTATCTAGAAACAATATTAGGGACCTCGTATAAGTCTGTCCTGGTAGTGTAGTAGAAGCCATACTTGCCTTCTAAACCCAAGATCGCGGGTTCGGTCCAGCAGGACCGATGGATTTTTTCCAGCGTAAAAATCCTAAGTATGGCTTCCTTGGGAAGGGAAGTAAAGAAGAGTGGGTCCCGTGTCGTACATTTATAGCATGTATAAGAACCTCAAGCCTGAAAGAAGAGGCCTCTGAGCAAAATTTGTCGGCCGTTTCACGCTCCGAGTTGAATGGGACGCTGATGGCTCGAGATGTTGAGAGCGTCCGCAAATAAACCAAATAAAAAAAAAAAAATTCACCGCATCCCTTCCTCTGGTAGATACCTCCATTGTGGGTGTAAGCACAAACTGCGAGCTTTAGAGTAAGGTGGAAGTATCGAAATAACCTCCTTCATCCTTAACAATCCAATCTAAACCAAAGCAAATATAAGAAATTACTATGATATAAACTTGGGGTATCTTCAGAAAGGAAAACATTTGTCAATTAAGAACAAGGAAACCAATTCATTCAACATTTTTTGATAACTTTAACTACGTAGGAAAATGTAGGCTTTATAATTTAATATATAATTTAATATCTGGTAGATACCTCCATTGTGGGTGTAAGCACAAACTGCGAGCTTTAGAGTAAGGTGGAAGTATCGAAATAACCTTCTTCATCCTTAACAATCCAATCTAAACCAAAGCAAATATAAGAAATTACTATGATATAAACTTGGGGTATCTTCAGAAAGGAAAACATTTGTCAATTAAGAACAAGGAAACCAATTCATTCAACATTTTCTGATAACTTTAACTACGTAGGAAAATGTAGGCTTTATAATTTAATACATGTCAATGACATAAACGTTCTTACAATTTTTACCATTCTAATAGCTAGTGACAAAGGGGGTTTGTGTATAAGTTTCACGACAACTCTCATTGAGTTGTCCTACTATAAGCTTGCTAATAGGCAATAAATATCATCCTTTCAATATAATTATCTCAAGAGACAGGTATTAAAATGCCGGTTCCAATTGCTTCGATATTTTCAGATGCAGCTGTCAGATTTCTATTTAACAGTGTGACTTAGTTAAATCTGTAATGTTTCACTTTTGGCAGCTTTAAAATTTATTCTGAATATTAAACTTAAAATTGCCTAATTGCGCACAATATTGCATAATTTACATTTGGTTATAACTGCTTAGATTTCTAAAGTACCAATGAGAATATTCGGAGCAGTAGTGTAGCCGGCAATGGCAAGAGGCCAATTTATCCTACCCCATATTATATCCACAGTGATTCCAGAAAATTATGTGGATAGGCTTCACATATACCATTCAATTCATAAACCTCTTTTGTTGCTGATTAATGAGTTTGTTTACATTCTTTCACTGTGATGCTGAAAGATTTTAGAGTTTGAATAGCTGAAGGCATATTGACAATGCCATATCACAACAGACCCAATGCGTGTAATGCCGTTGTTTCACGTGCATAACAATTTAGTTTATACGCGTGTGGTTGCAGACAGAGATAACGAAATCGCAGACGCCCCACCACCGTTTTCTCGTTCAGGCTCGCCGCTGATGCTAAACAAAAGAGGAGAGGGTGCCGGTAGTAGTAATAGGAGTAGTATATGATGCGATATTCTGTAATTACAGAATTCCGGGCCGAATGCGTCTAGAATACCAATGAGCTCAAATCGATAAACTCCAACCATTTGCTGGACCCGTATCCTAGTGTAACGGTAGATGCACGTAGACAATGAATACAGGAGGAGGATCAGGCAGGTCGGACTTGGTAACCACACCACTGCTACGGTTTTCTACACTTTTTTCTATACTTTTAAGCCGATAAGGTCAATATGATCTTAACTCACAAACTGCTTATTTAAAGAGAAAAATATTTTAATGATGTCTCCTGTTCATTAAAGTCAATAACCTGCTCGTTTATATGAACTTGTCAATAAAACCTATTGAGGTTCGTTATTATGCACATTGTTACGTTTAATTACTAAATAAATACAATGTTATTTTAAAACATCAATTTACATTGTGTTGTTATGAAAGAATTGTATTATTTCTTAAAGAAACAAATAAAGAAATGTAGTGTCGTGACTGAGAAGTAAGTTAGACTGCTCGCCTCCTATCGACCCGGGTTCGATCCCAGCGGCCATAAGAGAAATTTGTGGCGAACAAAACGGTGCCTGAGTAGGTTTTCTGTGGGTACTCGGGCATCCCCTGCCACTAATTTCGCCGTTACTCCATAATAATCCCATCCTCATCTTCACCTTCATCATTCAACTTAATGTTCTTGATGAACGTGTTACAAAAATGAACCTAGCTACTATCCCCTGACGTTTGTTTGCGGAAGCAAGCAAGCTGGTATTAGAATACACTCACACTATAAACTACAGAAACCTGGAACTATATGTTTTGTTGAGCAACGTTTATAGAATACATTCAAATAAATACAACTGTCGCATAGGCTTTAAGGTCGCACATGTTTGGTCAATGTTTTTATATTAGACGCAATGATAGCGAGAGAAACGCAGAAAAAGAGAGGAAAACTGCATTATGCCTTCAAAGATGTCGGTCCTGGGGGTGTAGTGGTAACCATACTTGCCTTCTGAACCCAAGATCGCGGATTCGAATCCAGCCAGGATCGATGGATTTTTTTCAGGCGTAAAAATCCTAAGTATGGCTTCCTTCGGAAGGGAAGTAAAGCCGTGGGCCCCATGTCGTGCCCCATGGCACGAAAAAGAACCTAAAGCGTGAAAGAAGAGGCCTCT
Organism: Metallyticus violacea; assembly: GCA_030762175.1. Classification (NCBI taxonomy): domain Eukaryota; kingdom Metazoa; phylum Arthropoda; class Insecta; order Mantodea; family Metallyticidae; genus Metallyticus; species Metallyticus violacea. The sequence goes on from CM060832.1 coordinate 107,396,961, forward strand.
GAGCAAAATTATCGGCCGTATCACGCCCTGAATTGAAGGGGCGCTGATGACCTGAGATGTTAAAGAGCGTCCGTAAATAAAACCAATCAATCCTTCATAGATGTTCGAAAAGCTTTTGATTCCGTGGAAAGGCAAGCATTATGGAGTAAATTATGGACGAAAGGAGTCCCGGGTAAAATGATCAAGGCATTAGAATGAATATATAGTAAGGTACAGTTCTGTGTAAAATATTTTCGCGATAAAGTTTCAAAAAGTGAGAAGTATGAGGCATGTCTGTATCCTATCACCCCTTCTTTTCAATTTGTTTGTGCATGATATGCGGGAGAAAATGTGTGTAGCAGAATCTGAAGTCCGAATGTAGGGGCTCTCCTTTATGCGGATGATTTAATGTTGATATTTACAACAATTGACTGTCTGCAAAGGGAACTAAACTGCTTAGAGGCGTATTGCCAGGAATGGGGAATGGCAGTTAATGAGCAGAAGACCAAAACAATGACATTCAAGAACGGTGTGGTGTACAGCAGGAAAGAAAGGTGGGAGTATGCAGGTCAGACACTGGGAAATGTTAAGAAATTCACATACTTGCGAGTCACCTTAGCTATGAACGGGAACTGGGCAAGACACAAAGGCAACACAAAACGCAAATGCTTAATTACAAATATAGAGGCATTAAAGATCTTGGTGAAAAAACCGGAAACTCCACTGAGAATTACATTTATATATCAGACTATGTAACATAGGTAACCGTGCTTTTTTCTATACTACTATCAACTAGTTTGTATCAAAGTCGTGTTACCAGATAATCCAGCTGTATACAATGGAAGCAGTTCACTTTGTTGCAGATATAGTAGTTGCATAGTTGCTATGGCTCCAAGGATGAAACGTGAAAACTTGAAAAACGTTCAATTGGGTTGCTCTTTACTATACTGCACTCCTGTAGCAACCAAGGCTTACTATGACCCAGAAACGTCGTAAAACTATCAAAAGCGAGTATAATTCTTTAGAATGACCAGTAAAGTGAACATATTTCAAACTACACAATAAATATAAGCTGAAATGGCGGAAATGAACAAGAAGACTATTTGTTCCAACAGTAAAAGTATGCTTTTAGAAGCCGACCTGAAGGGGCATAGAGAAAACTATTTCTAAAACTTAATAAATATAAGAGAAAGAGAATTCGACTTGCTCACATAACCAATGGACGTCTGCCGATTGGCCTAAGTGTTTTTCACAGAGGAATCCAAATATGACACTTTGGTACCTGGATAATATATCCATCAGTGTAAAAGACAGGCAGTTTTCCGCCAGTGTGTTCTGCTGTTAAAAATAGTGGGGTTTATTGTAGTTTGAAGATATTTTTCTGCGAGTAAATTTGGAGATATTAAATTGATTGAAGAAAAAATTAATCAATAAAATTCTTTAATGTCATGCTATACCATCTGGGAAAGACTTCATCTTGTAGCAAAATAGAATTCTAAACATCGATCTGGATACTGCATGAAGTATCTGAAGAAAAGCAAACGAGAAAGCAGCTGTGAAAACTATGGCTTGGCTAACCTAAAGTTTTGAATGCCCTTTATAGAACTGGTATGGGACGATGAGATAGAGATATCCGAAAAGCATATTTAAGATGGTTACACAATCTCTGGAAATTACACAGCAAGTGTGAAAAGGTATAGAATCAGAATATTTCTAAGAGCTTCTAAAATAAATGCCCAGAGTTTGCTAGGCAGTTGTTATTGCTAAATGGTTACTTTAATTTTGTTTCTGTAATGAATATATCTTGCTTCCACCTCCATCATTGTATTTTTGACGCACTAAACACACTTCTGTATTGATTGACTTTAGTTCCTCTTGGAAGAACCTGAAAATTATGTGGTATATTAAAATTATTGAGCCATAGAGTAGCAAACCAATTAAATTACGAGTATAAAAAGAACAAGCCTTTTAATGTAATATTTGAGCACTACCAGTGCAAACAAAATAATTTGACAGATTTGCAGTTACCCAAATAATTTCACCAATGATCATTACACAAAATAATCTCGAGAACCCCTAAGGTCGATTCCGCAAACTCTAAAATTCTGAACCTCTCAACATGTTTATTGCAAATGATCATTGATAGAAATCGAACTTTCCAGACACTGTTAAAACGAGCATTTAGATCGGAAGCAATGCTATTGACATAAAAATGCCTGGCCCAAAGATACCACACACATACACACAGACACACCAGTTTCTATCATAGTGGAATCGCAGGCATCACATTTCCTAGATGCCGTTCGTAATCAGCACGTCGTTATAACTACATATCCCTGAGTGCTATCAGCTGCTATTTCCACAATTACTATCATTTCTAATCTATATTGTTGGGTAACTCAACGCAAAACCCAATGGAACTCGTGAACTTCATAAAATAGTGTGCTACAAGCACTAAAGTTATTGACTTACACATTAAAGGCGTATTAATCTCGCGTACTATTAATGCGTTTTTTTCTCTATTGAGAACATAGCGAAGGTAACTAATCTTTCATGTTTCATAAAGTCTCTGATGAGCTTTACTTCTATTTAGAGATGAAAAACCTCTTTTGGGTGCTGTCATAGATATTGTCATTTTTATTTCTAGAAGGGTTGTTACTTAAATGAATGACTTTTGAAGAGTACCACGTAACATAAATAAGCAGAAGAAGGGGAATACGCCGTTAAATTTTTTAAAGTCCGGTTCGGTTTGATGTCTGCTTGTTTAACATAAGGTATTTTTCAACCGCTAGTTAAAAGACATCTACTGGATGTTTCTTAGAAAATGCTTCAACATTTTCAGAATCCAGAAGTTTATCAATATCAAGATAATTCGCTTTCTAAAAACAATTTCGTATTTCTGCAGTAATGCATTAATATACTTCAGTTGCACCCACTTGCTCTCACTATCTGCTTCTGCTGTCGTAATCTCTTTCGCTTCATTCCGAATTTGTTGCACTCTCTTGATAAAATTCGTAAGGTTCTTCTTTATTTTTATTGGTAATAATTTGCCTATATTGAATTTGGCTGTAGAAAATATTAACAATAGTGAAAGAATTTTATCCAGGACATAAAATCATGTTCTAAAGTACGCTCGAGCTTCATGAACAATGTACTTGTAATAGCTCAGAAAAAGTTTCTTTCAGTGATTCCAAATCTTACATACAAAATGGTGGTTCTCAACTTCAAATTCCACCCAATGCTCGAACTCATACGTGTCATTATGTCACATTTTTTAATGCAGCTATACGTTGTGATGGGTTTGAGAAAAATGATGTAAATGCACAGATATCATAAGGATAATGTATGTATATAACAGTAATAATAAAAGTAGATAAGGATAAAGCACTTAGATAAAGCTGCTATGACAAGAAGATGGACAAGTGAAAGTGATAAAAGTAAATATTGAGTATCGAAGGTAACGTTATGCATGGAAACAGATGAAACTAGATATGAGAGTGTGGGAAAAAAAAAATAATATGTAAGATTTAAACCAGGTGGTATACGCACTTTATGTAAAAATATAGCTGCCATTTCTCTATCTCTGAGCAATATATATGTATATATATATACAGGGGGTGCCAAAATGTATACACACTTCAAGCAAAGAAAAAACTGTGTTAACATAACAAAACTGAATTCACACACACACAGTAAATGATGTGCACTAATCGTATTACACTTTTACAGTTACAACAGTTGCTCAAAATGCCCAACATCGGCGTCGATACACTTCTGAGTACGTTGAGCAACTTTTGCGAAAGTGTCACAGTACTGCATTTTCCGATCAGGGTCATCTTCATTTAATGTTTGCGAAATCTTGGCATGAAAACTTTCAACTTTGCTGTTTTAATAATACAATTTACGCTGGTTCTGCTAATTCCAGTCTCACGTGCACTTTGCTTAGTAGATTTCTGCGGCGAATGCTCAAAATGTTCCAAAACCATAGCCGAGGACGCGGGGCTTGTTGTTGTGCGAGGTCTCTCAGATCTACCCTTGTGAACATTGCATACGGTACCACGAGTCTCAAATTTGTCTCGAATACGTGCAACTGTTACTCGCGTTGGCGGTAGTGCTGTACACACGTATCCTTTGCCTTTGAACTTCAACAACATTCTCAGTTATCCAATACCACTTCAAAATGACTTTTCGCTGTTCCAACGATAATCTTGACTCAATTTTGTTGTAGCAATGCTAATATGGCGTAATGTGAGTCACATCTGTTAAAGAACTTCATATGATAATCTTGACTTCATTTGTTCATTGTTGTTTTACCTGTCTTGTAGAAGCGCTTTCATAATGTATGTGAGTCACATCTGTTTACAGAACATCATACTACACATTACTGTTGTTTTTCTGCGCAACTTTGAAATGTATTAAATAGATATTTATTGTGAAAGTGTGTATACATTTTTGGCATCTTCGATATTTATATATTTATTAAACTATTTACAAGTTATCTCTTTTTGGATGAGTGCTAAAAACGGAAAAGAGCAGTACATCAAAGATTATGTTGACACTGAGTACCAGCTACTGTCTGATAAAATGGAAATCTCAGGTTCGATTTCCGGGATTTCCTCAACTTTCTCTTTCTTTGATTGGAAATTTTCCTCGTGGCGAGCATTATCTAGCTAGCGATTCTAGATACATGGAATAGTCGAATTTGGAGTAAAATGCACGTCAAAGAAAAATTTAAAATAAAATTCTTGCATTAACAAATAGTGTTTGAATACTTCTTATTTATAAAAGTGTATACTCTTATTACAGTTTGGCTATATTCGTCCATGAACTGGATTTTAATAAGCGTAAAAACCTATTCTATCAATTAGAGTGTTCTATATTAATTAACTTTTAACATTACTTTAAATTGTGTTCCTTTATTTCCATTTATAACATGAAACTTGCACATTTTCCAATATATGGCACTCGCTAAAACATTATAGTGATTATTTTGTAACGAATGGAGTACTTTGTTGATTATGCAAGTATTCGTTTTATCGCTTAGCAGACGAGAAAGATTTGGATAACCCTGGATCAGAGGAAGGATTGACGTGGGCAAGTAATTCACTAAGTGGTGCGAGGCAGTGTTAAATACCGTTAGAGACGACATGACAGGTAATAATGTACGCGTAGTGAAGTTGCTATCGTACCGCGTGCAATTGGCTAAGAGGGGGAACGTACAGTAAATTCTGTTCACAGAACCAGACCTTCAGATAATCTTCAAAATAAACTTCCAAATAAGCAACTTTTGGAAGGCGGTTTTCCTGTATGCTTTAAAGGAATGAACAGTTAATTTGTGCGAATAAATGTCCAATTTACAGTGTCCAATAGATAGAGCACGGATTCGAACAAGTACTTACCGTTTTTAAAGTTATAGCAATAAGACTTTTTTATGTTTTATATCAAACTTATTATTCCAAGCAAGACCTCGATGAAATTTACTGAATATAACACTTTTATTACTTGTAACAGTAGATTCCCATCCCACGTAAAGAAATACCCAGGTAATCCGATGGTAACAATGAGATTAAAACCGTATCAAAATTATAAGCCATAACTTCTGAATTATAAGTAGGGAGAAAGTATCTTTCCAAATATCACAAAGCCGTGAGTATGGCATAGCAGAATCTATTGCTGTACCTAAGGTTGCAAGAATAAACCGCTCAGATCCCTTCTCGCAATAACCTGGCGACCCTGAAGCTAGCAAGACACTGTTAAGTCTTTTGTGCAAGTCAAACAAGGGAATCTCGTTTGTTGCGCCCTAAGGGAAAATAACACGCAACTTTTTCCAAAAAAAAAAAAAAAAAAAAAAAAAAAAAAACAAGTTACTGCACATCTTTTCACTCAATAGATTGTAACACCCCCCGCTCGAAGCCAAGAGAGAAGCGAAAATATTTACTAATCAGAAGGTTTCGTACCATAAATTGTTATGAACAGCCAATGAACGAGATAGTAGAATAATTAAAAAATTAAGGTAACTAGAATTAAGACTCAAGAACGTCATACGGACTGATAGACTGTCGTCGGACTGAAAGAGACGAATTCAGGCAGTTCATTCAGCGGGCAGTTTCCCGGCCGGGATGGATGGATTTTTTGGGACGTAAAAATCCTAAGTATGGCTTCCTTCGGAAGGGAAGTAAAGCCATGGATCCCGTGTCGTACATTTACGGCACGAAACACAACCTCAAGCCTGAAAGAAGAGGCCTGCGCAAAATTTGTCGGCCGTTTCACGCCCTGAATAGAATGGGACGCTGATGACCTGAGATGTTAAAGAGCGTCCGTAAATAAAACGAATAAAAAAAAAGGGGGGTAGTTTAAAGCAGTTGTCGTTGGGAGTCGAAGGAGGAAGACGCATCGGAAAGAAAGACATCGTGTATTGTTAGACGCGGACAGTGAATAAACAAAAGCTGTCAGAAGCGAACATTTAACAATCAACATTCGAAGTCTTAATTAGTTATAGACGGTAGGCAACGTAGCACAAGTATCAAAAGTCCTTGTCAGGAATGTTCAAGTAAGAGTTGAAAAAGTAAGTGCTTCGTAAGTTTTGAATCTACGTCAGCGAAGCCATAGAGCCGTAGAATTAACAAAAGTTGGGAAACGCGAGATTAGAATGAGGTAATGTACATTGACGTAACATCATTCAGTGTTGACAGTTGCTAAACGGAAGATTGAACTCTGACTTTATTTTCCTGAGTGATTTTTAGACCGTAACAAACAGTTAATTGAAATCCGTGTCATAGACAGTCAAGGTTCCCTCAGACAGTTCCAATAAGCAAACAATATTCCCTGAGTGTAAATATTCTCTATCAATAAAACTCTCGAGTGGACTAGGTTATTTTGTCTCGTTCAACACGACAAAAACCTGTTCAATTCCTCTACCCGAGAAGTGTTTTACACTCCAAAAAGCCACTAGTTAGGAGTCTCATATTATTAATGTAATAGTGAATAATATAATTTTATTTCAGTACAGGAAAATTTCATTAGCAATAAGTCCTGAGCCGGAGCAGGAGAAGAAGACAGAGACACCACAACCCAGTCTAATCTACGAAACAGTGCGCGGAGAAGAGGATCGAGAAGACAAAAGGAAGACGTCCGCATCCACCATACTATCCCAAAATCACCTAATCCAAAATTTCCCGGACAGGTTTAAAATAGGTAACTCGGATAACAATCTATTCCTGATATAAATACCTAACATTTAATTTCCTCTCATCCTTTTAATTAACTCATCTTTTATAATTCCCACCGCATACGGCATACTTATAAGAAAGGGAAACATTTTACAATGTCTGCGCAATATGTGTTAGATGGAGATGAATTATTCATGTAAGTGTTCGCAAAACCTTCTTTGACTGCAGGCTCACTTTAAATATCTTTCGCTGTCGTGGATCCCTAAAACTAAACTTAAAGTTTAAAATTCTAAATTTGCAACCTTTACATATTTGAATGTGTTCATTATTGGTTTATAAATGTAAAAAATTATTATTTACTTTATTATTGTAATTTTCCTTACACACTAGTAATAGTAATTATAAAAATAACATTACATTAAAAACAATATGTATACAATATGCATGAAACAATATTTATAATAGCTAATAATATATGATGACACAACATAAATCGTTAATTTTAATTCGCGAATGAGAGGGTTTGCGCTGCATTTCACCTATAAGCCGTGATAAATGGGGTTTAATAGCGGAACTTAATTTACGTTTTGATGATACGTTTTTCTAACCTTTTGTATATTTGTGTATACAAAAAGTTGTGTTTTATATAAATGAGCGCAGAGCAATATTTTTCCTCACAATTGCACGCAACTTTAGGTGACAAATTGCCTACATTAAATGTCAAAAATTTAATCTTCAATAGATCAATTTATATTTGCATATTCCTCCACATATCACTAGTGCCCTTTTGAGTCGCAAGGTGGGTTAAGCACTTCAGATCATCGAAGTTGGCCATTGGTATTCTATACATACAATGCTTTACGAATCCTCACAAGGAAAAGTTCAAGGGTGTTGGACCTCATGATCTTGCTGGCCAAGCATTGTGTCAGAAATTGTCAATAAGAAAACTGTGTATCTGGCTTGCGGAATGAGGAGGAGTGACATCTTGCTGATAAATGGTTCCAGTAGGAAGCTGCAACACATAAGCATATATCTAGATAGGTAGTGACAGTCATGTAGGTTCAGCAAAAAATAACTTATCACACGATTTTTCACAAAACTGTGACAGACATTAATTTTGAGCGAATCACAACAACACGCGGTTTCTCGCTTCCCCAAATTCTGCAGTCATATCTGTTGAATTTTCCTGTGTGAAAAGTTGAATCATCAGAAAAATACAAATGAATTTAGTGCGTATTGCTTTTGTCAATATTGTTAAGATACTGGCAACATAAATCAGAATCTTGTCTTTATCATCGAACTTGATCGGCTGTTTTTGAACTAGGTATGTTTACAGACGGAGCCTTTTTCTTACATTATGAACCGCACTGCAAGGAAGCTGCAGTTTTAAACCACCTTTTATGATGTACTTTCTTAGGTATCTTGTAAAGCAAGTTTGAATGCAAATGCTATCGTTAGGAACTTTTTTCCTTACAAAGTAAACATTCTTTTATCTTACCAAAGAAAACACGATTTTTTCTGCTCATTAGTACACATAATTTGTGAGGAATAATGAGTAACTAATTAACAAGCGAACTTTATTGTGCAATTCTCCAGACGCTGTAAAATTAGCAGAACAGCAGAACACTGCTGTCCATTCTTCATCTTCTTACATAACTAATAGGGTAGCCATAAAATATTATTGGCCTTGTCCAGTAATTAATCTAATACTCTCCTAATTCGGTTTCTAGCCAAAGACTTTATGGGGAACTTTATGACATCTATGTCAACATTTGACCAGGAATAGCTGTGCCACAGTTTACGAGTCCGGGATGCTATTGTAACTCCAGAGGTTTTATTTCGACTACAATATAGTACGAAAGGTGACAAACAATAGACATGGCTCTTATATTAGCCCGTACATTAAGGTGATTATCAGATAAACTAAACAAAGCTCATTGACATTGTCGTTAAACCTTCCACTAATAGTAAGATCAACGAATGAACACAATGAAACCTTGAAGACAGACGAACTAAATCCATTTTCTTAAGCTCTCCCTTCTCTGCAGGCTGTCTCTTTGCCAATGCAATGTTCTAATTCTGTGATCCTCTTAAGGAGCAATAAACAGCATTAAGGATGGCCAGTAGTATATATCCCTCCTCGCGTGATTTTTATATCAAAATGATATCAAAAGTGGTGGGGGGTGATATCAAAAGTGGTGGGGGGTGGGGGTGGGGGTGGTGATGGTGGTTAGAGGTGGGGGTAGTGGTGGGGGTGTTGTGGGGGTGGGGGGTTGATATCAAAATCTCAATTTGAATTGATATCAAAATTTCTGTTTGATTAAGCGATAGCAAAATCTCTGGTTGATCGAGTGTTGGATTTAAATCTCCGAAAAAAGTGTGTGTGATCAATTAATTACGCTGTAAAAAAATGGAGAGCCCTTCCGCCACTGCTCGCTCCCCCACCGCTCGCTCTCGCCGCTCGAGCGCACAATGCTTTTTGTTCCCTCGCTTTGTTCACCCCGCACAATGCTTTTGCGTGAATTCGGGGGCATCTTTTATTCTTCAATGGGTGGTTTCTTATTCGTTTGTATATATTCTTTTTAACAAAAACTCTGTATTTTCTCACACAGGGTTAGAAAAGTCAAAAACAATATGTGTGGGTTTTTCTTTACAGAGCCAAACTAAAAAGTTCTTTTTCTTACTAAACACGTTGGCTCTCTCTGTACACCACACAATGCTTTTTGTTCCCTCACATGGGAGTTGTCACGGTGTTTTCAAAAGTCGAAAACAATATGTGGGTATTTTAAAAGTTTCTTTTCTTACTAAACACGTTGGCTCTCTCTGTATTTCTAAAAATCTATTATTTTCACAAGGAAACAAAAAACATTCTTCTAAAATCCTATCTTCAGAGACATTTAAAAGTTCTTTCTTAGTATGTTTTTCGGGGGGAAAAGACATTGTTAATAAAAGTTCTTTCACATTGACATGGGTGGTTTCTTATTCGTTTGTATATATTCTTTTTAACAAAAACTCTGTGTTTTCTCACACAGGGTTAGAAAAGTCAAAAACAATATGTGAGGGTTTTTCTTTACAGAGCCAACTAAAAGTTTCTTTTTCTGTATTTCCATGCTTTGTTCACGCGTGTTTATAAAAGAATTCGGGGACCATCTTTTCTTCTTCTAAAAACCGAGTCAATGGATTGTTTCTTATTCGTTTGTATATATACTTTTTAACTTGTATATATTCTTTTTTAACAAAAACTCTGTATTTTCTCACACAGGGTTAGAAAAGTCAAAAACAATATGTGTGGGTTTTTCTTTACAGAGCCAACTAAAAGTTTCTTACTAACACACAGTGACAGAAAAAAGTCAAAAACAAGGGGATTCTTTTTTCTTCTTCTAGCAAACTCCCACCGCGTACCCGAGCCCGATGGAAGATTAAAAAAATGAATATACCTTCCCCCACCATTTGTACGACGATTGGTTGTAGGGTTATGCATGCGCAGTAGAAACCTCACCTTCTCATTGGTTGTGGGCGTGGTCTTTGTTGTCTATTGGGTGTGGGCGTTGTCTTTTGTTGTCTATAAAAGTTCAATCGCGACGAAAGATGCTTATATCACGTGGTAATCATGTCTGCCAAGGTTGTCAACTACGGAGACGAATCTTCTGCCGATCAATCTTCTACAAACACTTCCATCAGTGACCAGGGGCCCGAGTCTTCGAGGAATAACGGAAACTCCGGTACTGGGAGTCTAGTTGAAGGGTTCACGTCGGTTTTAGAACAGTTCGTCAACAAAAAGAAAAGTTGTGATCATCGCAAGAGAACACGTTATGGGGGCAAGCTCACTCTTAAGAGAACACGTGGCTTCTCGGGCGGTGTGGCCAGCAAAAGTGATCAGACCGGAAACGGTGAACCATACCGTCCTGCTGCCTCGTCTTCTACCGGAGCTGCTTCGTCTTCTACCGGAGCTGCCTCGCCTTCTACCGGAGCTGCTTCGTCTTCTACCGGAGCTGCCTCGCCTTCTACCGGAGCTGCTTCGTCTTCTACCGGAGCTGCTTCGTCTTCTACCGGAGCTGCTTCGTCTTCTACCGGAGCTGCTTCGTCTTCTACCGGAGCTGGCTCGCCTTCTACCGGAAATGGTGTACCACCTTCTCTTGTTGACAGCATTGTGCCACAGGTAAGTGCAACCTTGCAACCATCTTTCGAAATTATTAACCATAGCCAGAGGGCAACTAAAAAATTTTATTCTGGGTACTCTGAAACTGAAATTATGGTGAGTTCGATGCCTAAAGATGCAGATCCTGACCAATGGGTTTCCAAAGTGTTTCATGATTATTTATCATTTGTTGATGACAATCTGCTAAAAAATCAACCAGGGTTCGTAGGAATAACCGTTCATGATACCAAAAATCCTGCTAGACCTTTTAACATGAGTGTACGTAGGTTTGATCAGGTAAACCCCGAGGCCGTATTGAAATCAATGGAGAAAATAATGCAAAGTAACAAAGAATTTTTGTTGGGAGGGGCAATCAAAATTTCGTGTATTTGGACAAATGAAATATCAGGTTCATGTTACAAACGCTGCGACGACTGTAGTAAAAACAAAGGTATTATAGAAATTAAAAACAAAGACAATCTTTGTCTACCTAGAGCCATCGCAGTGTGCAAATCCAAAATTGACGGGGATGTTCATTATGGTTCTATTACGCGATATGACCGTCTGCAAAAACAAAAAGCTGTAGAGTTGTGTGAGAAAATAGGCAAAACCGATGGCCCGTTTACACTTGACGACGTGAAACTCTTTGAAATAGCGCTAAAGGAGTATCCTATCACTGTTTTTGGTGGTCATAATGGTAAAAATGTCCTCTACAAGTCGGAAATTAACACCGATAAACACATCGACGTAATATTCCACGACAGCCATTTTAATGCAATTGTAAACCTACACGGGGCATTCAAATGTAAGTGGTATTGCCGACATTGTAATTTTCCCTCACTTAATAAAAAAGAAACTCACAGGTGTGATCTAAACTGTGTCAAGTGTCGACAGAGGTGTCCAACATCATTTGATAGGTATGTGAAATGCGATTCATGTCATCGCGATTTCAACGGGGAGACCTGTTTTAATAATCATTTGATTAAGGGGAAATATTACCCTAAATCCATGTCAGTATACGACGTGGAAAAAGTATGCCCGTTGTGTAACAAACTTGTGAATATGAGGCTTAGGAAAACTCCTCACCAGTGCGGAGAAATTTATTGTGTTACTTGTAAGGTCCATGTGAATGCCAACCACGAGTGCTACATTCGGCCGTACAATTCACCAAATTTGCGAAAGAATTTCGTGTTCATGTTCATAGATTTCGAGTGTACTCAGAACACGCTTTATTCCACAGACGTGTTTGAACACATTCCTAATCTATGTATAATGCATAAAAGTTGTGGTCTGTGTGTGGACAAGTCTCATAAGATGTCCTATTGTACACAGTGTGGTGTTAAAGAATGGGTATTCGACAAGGAGCCTGTAAAAGAATTGTTTGACCACATCACACAACCAGGGTTCGAATCCCGTGACATTATTGTCATAGCACACAACTTGAGGTCGTATGATGGCCAGTTTTTGTTAAAACACATGGTGGGCACCCTAAATTGGGACCCCGAACTCATTATGAATGGAAGCAAAATTTACAGAATGAAGTATAAGAGTGTAACTTTTCTAGACTCTTTGAATTTCATTCCTATGCCACTGTCTCACTTTTCAAAAACCTTTCAACTCCCTGAATGTAAAGGTTATTTTCCTTACCTGTTCAACACCAAGGAAAACGAAAAGTATGTTGGTCCTGTACCTGAGCAAAAATATTACTGCCCAGATGGCATGAGTGTTGATGACCGCAAGACTTTCGAGCAGTGGCATAATGAAAAGTTGTCCTCAAATTATGTCTTTGACATGAAAAAAGAAATGGTTACTTACTGTAAAACTGACGTTTATCTCTTGAGTCAAGGTGTTTCCAAATTTAGGAAACAATTTATTGACGAGAACGGTATTGACCCGTTTAGAGAATGCGTCACTATAGCTCAGGCATGCATGAATGTATATAGGAAACGGTTCATGCCAAGAAATAAAATACCACTTATTCCCGCAGGAGGATACCGTTTAGCTGATAAGCAATCGCGGGTAGCGTGTATCTGGCTGTCTTGGTTGGAACAGCAGCAATCAACCATCATACAGCATGCTTATCGGTGTCGGGAAATTAAAGTTTTAGGGCATAAAGTGGACGGGTACAAAGAAGAAGGGAAATGTGTCTATTTCTTTCATGGATGCTTCTACCACGGTTGCACACGTTGTTACCCGAATAGGAATTCAAGGTTATACAACACTGGCAACCAGACCATGAGTTCCAGATACGAGGACACCGTGAAGGTCACGAAGATGATGAGGCATGCTGGGTGTAACGTGACCGAGATGTGGGAGTGTGAGTTCAATGGTTTGATTAAGACCAATAGGGTTTTGGCTGAATTTGTCAAAAGTTTTCCCTACCCCGAACCTCTCAATCCACGAGATGCCTTCTTTGGTGGACGTACAAATTGTACGAAAACCTACTGCGAAGCCTCTGGAGATATGAAAATGTTTTACTATGATGTGTGCAGTTTGTACCCGTTCGTAAACAAGACCAAGGCTTACCCTGTTGGACACCCAAAAATTCATGTGATTAATTTACCAAATTTGCAAGATGTTGAGGGCGGTATTGTAAAGTGTAAAATTCTTCCCCCAGAAAGACTGTACCACCCCGTCCTGCCGTCGCGCATTAACGGTAAACTTATGTTTCCGCTATGCCGAACATGTGCAGAGATGGAGAATCAGACAGAGTGCACGCATACAGAGGACGAAAGATGTATGACAGGAACCTGGGTAGTGGACGAGATTAAAGTCGCATTAGAGGAAGGTTATAGCGTGATTCATGTGTATGAAATATGGGAATATGACATGGTACGCTATAACCCCATCACTGGAGAAAAGGGGCTTTTTCAGGACTATGTGAATCAGTTTCTGAAAATTAAAACCGAAGCCTCCGGTTGGCCCAAAGACTGCGACACTCCTGCCATGAGAAACGAGTATATCGCACGATTTTTGGAAAAAGAAGGCGTGGCACTGGATAAAGACGCTATTGAAATCAATCCTGGCAGACGTGAGTTGGCCAAACTGATGTTAAACTCCTTTTGGGGAAAATACGGCCAAAGAGATAACTTGTCCACGTGCGAGCTTGTGAAAGATTATTCGAGGCTCATAGACCTACTTAATGACCCAGGTGTAGAGGTACAGTCTTACCTGCCCGCTACAGAGGAGGTAATGTATGTGGTGTGGAAACATTGCGAACAGAATCCTAAATTGAATTTTACTAGTAACACAGTCATAGCTGCATATACAACTGCCCATGCAAGAATCGAACTCTATTCCTACCTTAGGAGATTGGGCGAACGCGTGTGTTATTTCGACACAGATTCTGTTATAGCCACGTACAGACCGGGGGAATGGATGCCAACCACGGGGCCATTTTTAGGCTGTATGACAGATGAAATAGAAAAGTACGGCGATGGAGCGTATATTTGCAGATTTGCATCTACAGGTCCAAAAAGTTACACCATAGAGGTTAAGTGTGGAGATAAGACGCACTCTGTCTGTAAAATTAAAGGCATCACCCTCAACTCGGGGAATTTGGAAAATGTAAACTCCGACGTTATCAGGAACACCGTGCTGAGGGATAATTCAATGTCGGTAGTACTTGAAGGCACACAGATTTCTAGGAAATTTCTAGGAACTGTGGTAACTGAGTCTTCAGTGAAAACCTATAGGATGGTGGTCAACAAACGTGTACAGTGTGAAAACTTTGATTCCTACCCGTATGGGTATAAAAGAAGGCGTGTCTAAATGAGATCACATCAGTCGCCCACAATGTCTACTATCCAACACTTTAAATTTAATTTCCCGTGCACTATGCTAATTGCAGGTCCGTCGCGGTGTGGTAAGTCTACATTTGTGAAAAATTTAATTAGTAATGCAGACAGAATGTTTGACAGACCCGCGAGAAAAGTGTTGTGGTGTCATCCATTAGAATATTCTCCTAAACAAAGCCCGTTCTTCGCAACCCATGCAGGTATACCAGATTTGGACACTGTTAACGAGGGGGATTTAGTTATTTTGGATGATTTAATGTATCAAGCCTCCGGGGAAAACGTGTCAAATTTTTTCACTAGAGATTCACATCACAAACGCTTTGGGATTATTTACATATTACAAAACGTGTTTCTACAAGGAAAGAAATTTCGAACTATATCTCTAAATGCAAAGTACATTGTCGTGTTTAAAAACAATAGAGATAAAATGCAAATTCATAGGCTTTGTCAACAGATCGAACCAAAGAACTCTAGGTTTCTTTTAGAGGCATTTGAAAAAGCTACTGAAAACCCACACGGGTATCTAGTGTTGGATTGCACTCAGTACACGCCAAATCAGTACAGGTATCGAACCGGCGTCCTACCAGGGGAAACGCCTTCTTATTTTATACCCAATTGTTGACCACTTTTCTGAAGGTTTTATTTGTGTGCTTCCCAGAGAGTTTAAATAAACGAGCAACGATCACACTTCAGTCATTTAATCACAGACATAGACAGGATGAGCATTGCCAGACTGAGTAGCCCACTGATTGCAAGGCAACATGCAAATTTGTCAGTGCTAGCCAAGGCTAAACCTATTTTGCGACAAAAACTGTTGAAAAGTGCTAACCCTCAGCTAATTAAAGCCATTTCCGAGTGTGTACTCAACGTCTGCAGAGGTCATGTTAGTTTACCTATAAATTGTTTAAAACGCTTAAAGAAGCATAAAGCTAGCTGGAGAAAATGAATTAACAAACGACTTTCCTTAAAGGAAAAGAAAAAGATTCTTGTACAGAGAGGAGGTTTTTTACCTGCTTTTCTACTCCCGATATTGGCTTCACTCGGTAGTGCACTCGTGTCAAATTTGAGTTAAATGAAGCACGGTAAGCAAATTATACTAGCTTCACAGCCAAAAGCTGTCGAAAAGCTTCACCTCGTGGACAAATCACTTAACCAACTCATCAGAGAAATGAATAAATTACAGCGTACACATTTACCACACCCTGAAAAATGGCAGTTGATAAAATATAAGTTGGGCAACTATCTCGATCTTATGTCACAAGTGAGGGAACCATACCTTGAAACCAATGGTATCGAGTCACAAGTGAGGGAACCATACCTTGAAACCAATGGTGTCGAGGTAAAGGAGGAAGAGAAATCGACAAAGACGAAAGTAAATAAAAGCCGATTACCAGTAAAAAAGTCTTATAACCTTCGCAGACAAGTGTGGGAACAACTATGAACGCACTGAAGAAAATCTATTTCAATCCTGAACACTATGCTGGTTTTGGCACTGCAGACAAACTTCGCAAGGCCACAGGTATACCGAAATCTAAGATCGAGTCGTTTCTTCAAACACAGGATAGTTATACATTTCATAGACCGATAAGAAAACGGTTCCCCACCAGAAATTATCACGTGACTAACATGGACGACCTTTGGGAGGCCGATTTAAATATTATGAGTGGCGTAAAGGAGCACAATAAACCATACGTTTACATCTTGACGGTTATTGATGTTTTCTCGAAATATGCTTGGGCTATACCATTAAAATCAAAAGTAGGGGGTGAAATTACAGAAGCGTTTAAAACTATATTCGCTCATCGTACCCCCAAGATATTGCAAACAGATAAAGGAACGGAGTTCACCAACAAAACCTTTCAAACATTTTTAACCAAACATGGTGTAAAGTATTACACTACAAAAAATAATGTCAAAGCCAGTGTTGTAGAACGTTTCAATAGAACCTTAAAGACGAAAATGTGGAAATATTTCACACATAAAAATACATATAGATACGTGGACGTGCTTCCTGCACTTTTAAAGTCTTACAATAGTTCCTTTCATAGGTCCATAAAGATGGCTCCAAAGGATGTCAATGAAGACAACATTTTGCATGTTTACGAAAATCTTTATGGTCGGAATGCAGACAAACCACGTAAAGTTAAATTTAACGTGGGAGACCATGTGCGTATATCTAAGGAGAAAATGAAGTTTGCCAAGGGGTACGAGCAAAATTGGACGGACGAAATTTTACAGATTGACGAGGTGGTATACGGCTCCCCCGTTGTGTATAAATTAAAGGACTTGGGTGGGGAGGCCATAGACGGTATCTTTTACTCCGAGGAGATACAAAAGGTAGCTCCCCCGGAATCATTCAAAATAGACAAAATACTCGACACTAAAGGCCGCGGTCGAAATAAACAGTTTTTGGTTAAGTGGAGAGGTTATCCGACCAAGTTTAACTCGTGGGTACCGGGTTCGAGTATCAGCTCGATATGATTAGAACAAAACCATTTTCCCTCACGCTCGTGAGTAACGCCTCTATGGACCATTTCACTGACAATACAACTTCCAGATTTTCAAACATCTTACCCGAGAGAATAGTATTGCAAGGAGAATGGGAAGTCGCACTGCAAAAGGTTAGGTACCCTGTGAAATTCTATAACGTAACAAATCACGAAAATCAAATCATTGGTACAATGTATAATATGGTAGCACCAGTGACACATTCAAAATTTAACTTACAATTGCCACATGGCATCGTGCACAATTCTAAGGATTTGGTACATGCTGTCAACTCAGTTATACGTGAAAATTTGCAAGTCGAAGACTTTTTCATTTATAACGAGAACAAAAATACTGCCAGCATCAACATCAAAGTCGCACAGAACAGTCATATCCCCAGCAGCAAATATGTAGGATATATAGAAAATGCTGAGTCCTCTAGGAGATCGAAAACAGAAACTAAATCCCCTGAAGGCGCGAACCAAACGTTAAAAAACAAAGCTAGAAATATTGCTCCTACTAGAACTCCAAAACCTATCAATCCTAAACCACCAATCCCTCGTAAACCGGGCACTTCTCCTACGGTAGAAACGCAGGAAAAACCTGACATTCCTCCTAAAACCACGTCAAAGAACCTAATACATGTGCTGGTTTTGTCACCATCTTTGGCCAAGATGATGGGGTTCGAACCTTACACAAACGTGGTTGAACAGGAAATTGGCAAACACCCTGTAGATCCGTACATGGGTTTCCCTTACGAAATGTTCATTTACTGTAATCTGATAGTACCACAAGTGGTGGGCAACACGTTTGTGCAAGTCATTGAAAGCGTCTCTGTAGAGTATGAAAAACGTGACAACACCTGCATGACTATTGAAAAGTCGTTCATTCCACTTAACTGGGTACCTTTGATGCAACAGGACTTTAAAATCGTGAATATAGATTTAAGGAACGGTTATGGAGATTTCTTGCCATTTGTAGACGGACTTTCCTCTACTATAGTTCTAACGTTTCGTCCGAAACAGACATAATGGAGCTGGATACTGTCACCAGATATTACTTAAACCAGGCAGGAGGAGGATTATACAATCAAGATTTTCACCTGTATAGAGGCAAGCGTTATCAAAAGGGTAGCGGCTTGTTCTCTGCTCTCGGCGGTCTTTTCAGAACTGTGCTACCGTTTTTCAAGAGCGGAGTGAAAGCTATAGGTAAAGAAGCATTGAAAATGGGTGCCAACGTGCTTGCAGATGTTGCAAGTTCGGGGGTACCGCCAAAAGAATCTTTAAAGACTAGATTGAAGGAGGCGGGAACTAACTTGAAAAGGAAAGCTGATGTAAAGATAGACTATATGATAGGCACGGGTCTATTAAAGCGCAGGAAGGGTGAAATATATAATCAGTTTAAGACTAAACGCCGAAGACGTAAGGTGCTAGACGTATTTTCATAATGGCTGACGAATCGTTAGTGCACATGAGTTCGGAACTAGACATCTTTAAAGACTTACCCGTTCAAATGAACGTGGAGGAGTACCGTTACATTTCTCTAAACCCACAAAATACACTTATGAAAAATGCCCCCATCACATTTCATTACTCTGGCAATGCTGACGATTACCTCGATATGACTTATGTAGTACTTGAGCTGTTCGTGCGAATAGTGGATGACGGTGGAAACGAATTGAAAGAGGACAAACAGGTTACCTTTGTAAACAATTCCCTAAATTCCTTGTTTCAACAATTGGAAGTATCACTCAACAATGTCACAGTTTCCATGCCTCAACCAGGCTACCCCTATAGAACTTACATTGAAACGTTACTCAATTATTCGGAAGATGTCATGAACAGCAGACTAGAGTCCACACTCTGGAAAAAGGACAAGGGAGGAATGATGGACACGTATGTAACAAATGATGGAATTAAGTGGCGTAACGACTATACCAAAGGAAGCAAAGTTGCACAGTTAATGGGTAATCTTTCCAACGCACTCTTTAATCAGGAAAATCTGCACTTGAACAATGTCAGCGTCACCATCAAACTCTCCCCCTCTTCACCCAACTTTCATCCCTTTTCGGATATAAAGGACTTAAAAGCGTACACAGAGATTCAGTCTGCTAGACTGATTTTGAAAGCTGTGAGGCCGTCCCCGACCATCAAACTTGCCCATCAGGCTGTGTTAACAAAGAACAATGCAAAGTACCATCTCAAAGATGTAGGATTTCACGCTCTCAACATTCCAAAGGGGGTTAGTAATATGACTTTCAACGACGTTTTCATTGGACAAATACCTCGAAGAGTGGTAGTGGCGATGATTGCAGACCAGGCATACAACGGCAACATTAACAAAAACCCATACAATTTACAACACTTTAAAATGAATTCGTTTCAACTGTATGTGAACGGCCAGCCTTTTCCCTCACAACCCCTACAGCCCGATTTTGATGCAGGTCACTTTCTCCAATGTTTTCAAACTCTTCAAGATGGTCTCGGAATACGCTTTAAGGACGAGGGGCATTCAATTTCCAGACATCAATATTCACACGGGTACACCATTATGGTGTTTGATCTTACAGCCGATATGAGCGCTAACGAGTCTTACATTTCAGGGCAACGACACGGTACTGTGTCTATAAGTGTAGGATTTAAAGATCAAACTCCAGAACCTATCAACCTGTTGGTGATGGCAGAAGTACATCGCACTATAGAAATTGATGCTAACAGGACCATTTTGGTATCATGAATACGCTGCAAATACACCGACTTCTGTCTAAATGTACACCACACTTTTTAGGCGTGTACGCTTGCGACCAATTGTCGTCGATAAATTTGTATAATAGACAGCTTCCCATAGCAGTTGTCATTAACACTGACCCAAGCACGAAACCAGGGAAACATTGGATCTGCATCTTTGTTGCAAAGAACGACCGGGGGGAATATTTCGATAGCTATGGTATAGAACCTCTTTCGGGGGAAATTCTAAATTTTTTAAATCGATGTTGTGGTACAAGATGGACTCACAACACTAGAAGGTTGCTAGGCGATTTCAGCACTACCTGTGGCCATTACGTCGTTGCTTACCTATCCCACCGCTTCCAAGGTCTGCGCAAGGAGAAATTCTTTTCAAAATTCAGCATAAGTGATTTTAATCACAACGATGACATCATTAAAAGAACCTACAGTCTTGGCGGGTGCTCACAAACTACACATCAGAGATGTATATCGTTAAAGGTTAGTATTAATACAAATTGTGGATGATCATGCATGAATAACTCTGACACATTTTATGTTGTTAATTCTTGTATTTTTTTTTTTAGAAGGCGCATTGACATGATCCGCTCTACCAGTTGTTCCGAGAGAGCTGAACAGGTAAGTCGCATTCAGTATGTGTGGTTAATTGACGAATGAAAAAAAGAGTGTGCTACATAAGGGGTGTTCTTGTTTTTACAGTGACATGGGGCCGCTAACGGATGTTTACTTCCTGAACAGCAAGCAGTCCAAGTTTGCAGCCGTTGGGTTTTCACCTAAATCTCCACACAAGATCGTGGTGACCATTGGCGGGCGACGCAACACTGTGGTCCTGGGTTCGACCAAATGGCAGAAGCTTTCAGAGACGATGCCGACTATACAGAGCTTGACCTTTCATCTAAGAGAGTGGCAGATAACCAACCGACTATCCATAATTTTTAAACGTTTATTTGGCACACAAAATATTATCATCAAAATGGACGGTCGTTGTACATCGTTGAGTATGCAGGAATGGAGGACACTAGAAAGCCTACAGCGTATGGTGACCGACATCATCTATCACAAGAAGAAAGAAGAGTTCGAAGTACAAAATCAAATAGCAGCCTATCGCATGTATTTACTTCACGCCCACGATTCCGGGGAGAAAATGAACTACACCGAATACACAAGATACATCCGTTGCGCAACCTTTAGAGTGTTCCTAGAGATGGAGCATTTTCTAAAACCGATATTCATCAGAGAGCTGGAGTCCAAACAAGGCGATGTTGCATGACGTCACGGAGGGTGATGACGTCACGAAGACAAGTTCAATCACGATGGACAAGTTCAGGGGCCGTGATGACGTCACGGAGGGTGATGACGTCACGAAGACAAGTTCGATCACGATGGACAAGTTCAGGGGCCGTGATGACGTCACGAACACAAGTTAAATCACGATGGACAAGTTCAATCACGCCTGCGACGTCGTCACGAACACAAGTTCACGGACATGGACCTAGTGATAAAGTTTCTGAAAAATGGTCGACGCCTCACAATGATGGACCCAAATGAATGTCATCTACTTGCCGTGGAGGGAAACGCCATCTTTATACATCATTCACCAGAAGAAGTGGACGCTGTATGGGCGGTGCTTACACCTGAAGCTAAAATAATTTACGCCCCTTACCGCCGCTGCAACCAGCACTACAACCTCCCCTCCACTACCACACACATCGATGGTCCACCCCCTCTCACCAAAAACTGCCCAATGTGTGTCAGTAGCAAACGTTCTACAGAGAAGTCAACATGATCAACGACGCGTTACGCCAGCTATCTACAGTAGCGAGCAGCTCGGAGTACGTGTCAGTGTCAACGTTACAACCGAACGTACCATACGTTGTGGTAGGGGTCCGGAACATATCAACAAAGCACGGACCCAGGGCGCTTGTTCGCCTCGAAAACGGGAAAGAAGTGTTTCTACCTACTAGATTTAACAATCTTTCCGCAGAACTCATCAACCACCTCAACTCGTTCGATTTTTACATCGTGTACCAGGGTGAAGAGGTCCTCAGAAACGGCTACCGGAGACACGTATTGAAGTTTACACCGAAATAAATCAACATGGCCTGTCAAACAGATCCGGTGGGGGTCGGCAACAATGTGTTTGTCAAACTAGTTTTTGACAACCAAAATCACGTCACAAGAAGCGGCAAGCACCCTGCAAACATCAAACTCATCTCAACTGAAATCTCCTTCTTTGGCGATGACAAAACTGTCACCGTCAAATTAGCAACCAACAACTCCGACGTCGTGGAAGTCAAGTGCACCCCGTCTAAAATACTTCACTACGGCATAGACGCACGCTGCACCATCTACCTCGGCACCATCGACAAGACACCAGCCCTAGAGTACAAGGTCACATCGGCAGGATGCTTCACAACACCATCGATCAACGATTTCGTCGTCCCCATCGCCACCCCGTCGACCCAGGAACCTCTCAACATCAACTTTTCCCACATGTCGCTCACCTGCGTCACCACACCATACGAGGAGGAGGAGGAGGAAAGCAGCAACGACGAAGACTGTGAAGTGTTGTTTGTCAAAAAAACATATACCACACATTTTAAAATAATTTTTGTGAAGGGATAAAAACATTTTTTGAAAACCCTCACCAGTGAGACAGACTTTTTAAAAATATTGCATTTTTTAATTGTATTTAAAACAAATTCCTAAAAGTGATGTTTTTTGTAGACTGCCATTTTTGTGAGCACCATTTACCGTCATTTTGTATAATTTTGTGTGCAATAAAAAATCTAATTGTATTTAAAATTTTGTAGACCGCAATTCCAAGTTAATTTTGTGTACAATAAAAAATATCTAATTGTATTAAAAAATGTATATGTTAATTTTTTCTGTATATATCCCTCCTCGCGTGATTTAAAATTGATATCAAAAATTACACCTCACCATCCCCACCACCTTTCCCCGAATTCTTTTAAAAACATACTAAGAAATAACTTTATATGTCTCTGAAGATAGGATTTTAGAAGAATGTTTTTTGTTTCCTTGTGAAAATGATAGATTTTTTAGAAATACAGAGAGAGCCAATGTGAAAGAACTTTTATTAACAATGTCTTTTCCCCCCGAAAAACATACTAAGAAAGAACTTTTAAATGTCTCTGAAGATAGGATTTTAGAAGAATGTTTTTTGTTTCCTTGTGAAAATAATAGATTTTTAGAAATACAGAGAGAGCCAACGTGTTTAGTAAGAAAAGAAACTTTTAAAATACCCACATATTGTTTTCGACTTTTGAAAACACCGTGAAAACTCCCATGTGAGGGAACAAAAAGCATTGTGTGGTGTACAGAGAGAGCCAACGTGTTTAGTAAGAAAAAGAACTTTTTAGTTTGGCTCTGTAAAGAAAAACCCACACATATTGTTTTTGACTTTTCTAACCCTGTGTGAGAAAATACAGAGTTTTTGTTAAAAAGAATATATACAAACGAATAAGAAACCACCCATTGAAGAATAAAAGATGCCCCCGAATTCACGCAAAAGCATTGTGCAGGGTGAACAAAGCGAGGGAACAAAAAGCATTGTGCGCTCGAGCGGCGAGAGCGAGCGGTGGGGGAGCGAGCAGTGGCGGAAGGGCTCTCCATTTTTTTACAGCGTAATTAATTGATCACACACACTTTTTTCGGAGATTTAAATCCAACACTCGATCAACCAGAGATTTTGCTATCGCTTAATCAAACAGAAATTTTGATATCAATTCAAATTGAGATTTTGATATCAACCCCCCACCCCCACAACACCCCCACCACTACCCCCACCTCTAACCACCACCACCACCACCCCCACCACCACCACCCCCACCACCACCTCCCCCACCACCCCCACCCCCACCCCCCACCACTTTTGATATCACTCCCCACCACTTTTGATATCATTTTGATATAAAAATCACGCGAGGAGGGATATATACTACTATGGCCTGTGATCTGGGCGTTAACACCCTTAATATGAAACGGCACTGAAAAGACATCATTAGCTGTGTCAACTTGCTTAATATTCTGCCAAGTTTAAAGAAGGTAATGCATCACAGATAACGTGAGAGTAGCTGAAAAGCCTTTAAAATATGACAAAAAGAAACGAATTAAAAATATCTTTCTTTGCTATCTTGTTTAGAGGTTAATTTTAGATGTGGTATCTGAGCAACATTTCAGAGTCCTTACCTACAGAAAATACTCCTTTGCCATTTTATTGCTTTTTTTATCCTCTTATTTTTATCCTTCTTTTTACAAGGAAAATTTTGAACGTTTATGGCCTGACATAAAGAGTCAGAGATCAAGAGTTTTTATTCTTGCTGTAAATAACTGCGCGTTCCCGGTGACAGACAAAAGAATTGGTCGACTCATTAAAGGTAGAACAAAATACTGCTGCTTATTTGTACGTGTGTGAATATGGGTTCACTGTAACCATATACGGTTTATGGCTACCTCTCGTCTGCACTTCGAACCCCTCAGGGATTGTTCTCCCTGGGTTTTTTAAATTTTTTATATTTATTCCCTGGGTATTCCTCACTCATTAATGGCAAATTACGGGGAGGTTTCCTAATATTAGGCTGGAACGCTTTTTCCTCCCTTAATTTTTTTTCCAATTTGTTATTTTATTTCATTTATCGCCAGTATTTATTTTCTGTCATACCAGTTGTAAAGACAGGCACTAAATACTAGGTTAACTGATGATGTACACCAGGTAATCATCAAACGTCTAGTTTACGCTTTTTTTTTTTTTTTTTTTTTGAGTAGTGTTTAACGCCCGTTTTTACTACTGAGGCACCACAGGCGGTGGACACTGATGATATATGAGATGAAATGATACATTGGGAAAGGATTTTTTTTTTTTTTATTAAGGAAGGAAGCGTTCCAGGCCTAAGTTTAGGTACCTCCCCGGCATTTGCCAGTTATGAAGACTGAGGAAAACCTGGAAAAAACCCCAGTCAGGGAGGACGGTCCTGGCGGGATTCGAACCGCAGACCTCCCGCTCACGAGTCCGTGCCTTAACGATCTCGGCCACCCGTGGCGGTTAGTTTACGCTTTAAAGATATCAAAGGTGTTGCAGCATATATGAAGGATATAATTAAAGCGTTCTTACTGCCTTGACACATTTAAATTATTCGGTTCTCTTTGGTAATTTATTTTGTTCTAAGCCGTTTTATAGTCTAAAAACAATATAAACAATGGCTCAATAATCTTTTTCTCGATAAAAATTGCATTCAAGTTATCATTTATTTCTAAATCCACATTGCTTATAACTTAATGCCTTATTTGTATTTACTATTAATTTTAGTTAAGAATCGTTGATTATGGATATTACTTCATAAATAGCAATTAAGATTTAACATTATTTAATTAATATGATATTTTATCAAGAATCCATATATCATTAAGATGCTGTAGGAGTTTAGTTTTGCGCATAGTTTCCTCTTTATTTTCGTCATTCCACGTTTATGCCCTATATTCCTACTATTTTCATGCTTCAGCATTTAATTTCTACGTTCTTATTATTTTCATTCTCAATATGTACAACATGCCTCAACACAGTCGAGGTCGTTAAGGCGCGGACTCGTGAGTAGGAGGTCTGGGGTTCGAATCCCACCAGGACCGCCTCCCTGACTGAGGTTTTCTTCAGTCCTCATAACTGGCAAATGCCGGGGAGGTACCTAAACTTAGGCCTGGAACACTTCCTTTCTTAAAAAGGATCCTTTCCCAATATACCATTTCATTTCATGTATCATCAGTGTCCCCGTGGTGCCTCAGTAGTAAAAAAGGGCCTTACTCACTAATCAAAAAAAAAAAAAAATTAACACAGTGTTTTACAACTAATAAAGACTTTAATATTATTTTACAACATCTCCCCTGTTAAAATATTGTTTTATATATTCTTTAAGCATGGAAATAACATTGTAAATTTATTTTTAATTTTTTAAAGCCAAACTTTAAAATTAATATAACTAAAAAGGATTTCTTAGGTTGTTTAATATAGGTTTGATCTTGTTATTTACATTTGAATCATTATATTTCACTTGTAAGATTTCTTGTAAAGATGTTTTCATTTATAATTTAAATTTCATACGTAATATATAGAATTCTTATTCCTCTATGAAATGGTAAACTGATTTTGTTAACGAAATGTTACTGCGTAACGATCTCGCCACCTACGAAGGGAATTCAAGTCGCGCTGTTGGAGTTCAAGGGTGGTGTTTCCTTCTTTTGTTGTAGTAAATAGTAATTATTATTGTACTATCCAGCACAGTAGATGTTCGAAGTCCTGTCCTTTGTTGTGAGAATGCTTGAACCCTTTAGTAAAGCTTTTGAGACACTCGCCGCAATTCTCTGATTCTCGCCTCTCTGATATTTTGTTTCAGCGTCCCCACGAGTTTATTGCCCAACAGTATTTTTATAAGATGAAGAAGCAGGGCATGGTGGTTTTATATACACTGCTGATAGTTACACAGATTTACTATGCTAATTATATTAAATTCTTTCGAGGAGATGTTTCAAATTGCTAGCCTGTTTCATCAAGATTTTCCTCTGTTAAAACTCGTTTCTTTGGTCTCAGATGAAAAAGCTTGGGTACGAACTTCGCTCACCAATTTGAAAATCGCACTTCCCGATGAAGATGTGACTTCTGGAAATTTAACACGAAATTTTCTCCTATGTACTTGTATGATTTCTTAAACACATACCAATCATAAATAAATATTCTTTGTTCTAGTGTTTACTTCTTCCACAATACATTAATACGTATGTAGTAGAAAGTCTAACTACACTTCCTACAGAAATGCAACTGAAACAGGTTGCTTGTGTCAGCAAAACTTTAACCTCATCTTAACAAGAATCTTGCGTCCACTGAAGCTCAACCAGTTACCACTTGGTATATAAACTCTGATGTAGCGGAATGAGCCTCAACGTTCAAACTAACACCCTGGAACTTAAAAACATTATCGAACATATCGCTTCTTTTAGAGTAAAATCATATTGCAAAGCGTAGGCTTTCTTGACCGGTGTACACTGTTCTTGATCTTCTCTGCATGGAAATCACCAGAGTTACTCAGGATGCTGGAAGCAGTTACCAGCGAAACAGCTGGAACAGCGGTTCCCACAGTGGGGGTCGGAATTCTATTTGGGGAGGGGGGTGGATGTGAAGAAAGTACTTTTGTTTAATATCTTATCCATATATTAACAACATTTACTAAACGTTGCATTATGATTATTTTGACCAGTTATACAGCAGCGCGGCAATGATTATTGCGAATGAATAGGTGTCATATTGTTGAAGCGTGCGCGAACTTGCATATTAATTATTATTAAGCAGCAAAGTGAATGGAGGGCTCGCCAATAATTTCATTCTCGAAAAAGGGATCGTACATGCAAGAAGTTTGGGAACCGCTAGTCTGGAACAATGAGCTCCATTTGACCACGGCCAACCTGGAAAATCGTGTTTGATGGGACTCTGGGAAGATGCACACCACCAAAATAAATAGAAGGTAATGAAAACAGATAAAGCGCAATGAAAAAAAATCAAAAGATACCTGTTGCACATAATTCAGGTGAAATAGAAGCGCGATGGATGAAGATGTCATCTCTGGACCTGCAGAGCGAAATTAAAATTAGATATGCTAAAGAAACATATATCATGGAGATAGGCATGAAACGTAGATCGAGACAGACTGGGAGACTGGAAGGGTGGTTGTTGAGGAAGGTAGGAGGATTTGCCCATTAGGCTCGGAACCGGAAGACTGGGTGCACATTTTGCCACACAGAAGATGCTAGGATAAAATATCTCCCGAATTTATTTTTGACTTCCAGTAGGGGGAGGCTGATATATTGGGATTTAATTGTAAACAGACAAGACTCAAAACGTGGGTATTTTCTTAAATGAAATACATAGTTTTAGGGACAAGAACTTTCTGTAAATATTGTACACAAATAATAAGAATAATTATATGAATATGAGAATTATTGTATGTGTGTCTGTTTGATCACCACCACCACCACCACCACCACATATTAGATTTAAGTATAGAGGATATATAATTAAACTGTATAAACACTTTGGATTAATCGCCAAATAGTGCATGAAAATTTTTCTTGCAACCTGCAGGAGAACTCTTTGCCCTAAAGGGATTTTATGGTTTAATCTATTGTTAACTGTTTGAAACAGCAACCCATGAGCTCCTGATAAAGTAGCGTTAACTTCTAGTTTCATTAGTGCTATGAAAATTTTCTTTTCATTTCTGCTTTCATTTCATTTTAAAAAAAATAAAAACAAAGCTGAAAAAATACTCGTTGGTCAAGAGACAGGTTTGCTTCCTATTTCGGTTGCTTCCATTTTATTCTGCTCCCCCAACGGCTATACTGAGTTTTGCTCCCCGCTGTGGAAAATTTAAACTTGCCTTCACCATATGAAAACTGTTGGTAACTCAAGCTAGGAAGTAAGTAATCTTGTTAAAACGGAACAAAACGCGTTTGACTCCCTTTCCTTCACACGCCGGCTTCTTGCCAAATTACATCCCAGTTTCTATTGCATTAAGCAGCTTCTTTCCCTACCTCCTTGTTGAACATTTCGCACGTCTTTGCCGAGAAAACTTCTTCATTCCCAACGCCAATTCAAGGCAGAAATAAAGTAAATATAGAAAAAAAAGTAATTTGATTGTCAACCGCACTTAAATCCAAAGACAACGATCTTTGCTTCACGCTGGAAATGGATCTTTCACATTATACTATTGCAAGCACGGTGAACCAATTAGAGAAAATGTGAAGTTTGGACTAAATTCGAAATTCGAACCTATACTTATAAATAAAGCTACTTCGTTCTTCTCCAATCTTCAGTTATTTCATTGTATCCTAGAAATCTAGAAAAATTATCATAGTGTACATTGTTTAAGTACAAAGACGGAATTAAGAAATTCGATAATTTATGTTTAGCACTCAGTTGAGAAAAAATGTACCAATTAACGTCGGTTTAAGCCTTCTATTTACGAAACTACTATTTATATAAATGTTTTTATAAATAACGAATTATTCCAATTAAAATTAATGGAAAGTTTAGGAGAAAAGATTAAAGATCCCAAATCATATTTATAATATTTTTTGCATGAAAACCGAACATTTTTATAATAATTGTTGCATAAGCTACACCATCCATGAAAAATTTCAATCCTTTAATTTAATTTGATATTTCTATGAATTTTCTTGTGTTTAAAATAAAAATTACCAATTTTTTTCAAATAACATTTTAAACGGTGTTTAGCGCCAGTTTTTCGTACTGAGGCACCAGTTCAAATAACATTTCATTTCTTTAAAATACGACTGCTTTAAACTCCAAATAATACAATTTACTAGCTTATACAGAAACATAACAAATATATCGGTGATTAAACCGGGGTCTGGGGTTAAATATTACATCAGATGTTGGAAATAACCTCCCATTTACAATCTAGCAATGCTTAAGATCCCACACTAACACTTTTTGTACATTTTCAGATACGATTGGTGATCGTTGTCTATATTTCCAATGTGTACATTTTCTCTCACTATATTCAATCATCATAATCTCCCTTCCTCACTTTCCCTTAAAGCTTTTATATCGATTTCAGTTATAAAACTGTCCTCATAACAAGGACTAACTTTATTTGATCAATAAAGTATTTTGTTGCCATAATAACACAAACAATTGCAGTGGTGTCATAAAAAGGGGGATTAATTAAAATATGTAAAATATGTGGAGGGAAAATTATGGAAAAAGAACATTATATTTGATTGTTTTGGATTCTCAGGGGTAATGCTATTTCTTCCTCTCCAACGATTGGTTTACGCTGACTTATAGTTTTGCCACGGCTGTTGAGACTCTGATACTGTATATTTTTATGGTCCTGTGACCATAGGGGAAGGAGTCTTGCAGATTAATAAGAATTTTCACTATGGAAGATGACACAATTTATTGTTTATAAACTATTGCACTATTGCACTCAACTAAGTTCGTTCACTTAATACTCTTTCAAAACTAATACCGCTTTCCACTAACTGAACTGAACTGAGAAAGCCCTTCCACTGATATTGCCCCGCTGAATACTCTTGCAAAAACTTAGTGCGGGCCGCAAAATTACAAGACTAAATAAACATGGCCTACGTGACTTTTTGCATGTAGATATGAACTCAAGCGGCTGACTTCTTCCCTTGAAAAAGTTATTGGCTTTCTTTTCATCCCTGTAGTTGCCTGCAATGTGTTTTATTATGCCTACCCTGCTTTACAATTCTCTTACAGTATAGAAATAAACATCTTACTCAAGGACTCTCCTTTTGAAATGTTTCCAGAAAACATCGGTTTATTTGGGTCATCTTTTCAAATAATGTTACAACAGGCAAAAACAATTCTCAGGTCAGATTTTATGGCTGGGGTAGCTTTCTACATCCTGGCAAGAAAATAATATTTTACACACAATAACGCAACACTTGTAGAGGAAATAAAATGACATTACACTCCTCACTATAATAAGAAAGTTACATAAAATTACTTGCTATAATTACACCAATTAAATATCGTGTGGAGCTCATAAATACTGTCCCACAATTTAATTTGTTTGGTTTATGCCAAAAATATAAGTATATACAGTAGGGGAGTACTTGGTATTTCGCGGGATCGAAGTCTAAGGGTGCATGTCACGAAAATGGGTTTACTACCTGTATTCTAGGTCAGATGACTCTGCATAAGTAAAGGGATGAATACAAACAGGAAACATTCATTACTACTTTTTAAATAAATTAAATAGGTACCAAGAATATATACGCCATCAGGACACTTTGACAAATGTAAGCATTCAGAAATATTTACTATTGAGGGTAAAGTTATACCACCGTGTTGTTGATGGCGATCATATTGGACAGGATTCCATGTATTGCATGTAATTATTGGAACATCCATCCTTCTGGTTGGTTTTTCCCGAATAATAAATCCTATTATAATAGCAAATACTGCCCATATTGATAAAACGTGTGCTAAGAATATTGTAAATCTATTCCGCTTCTGTGAATTCAAGCTCGCGAATATTATTCTGGGTACGCAGATTACGGCGGATAAGAAGACTTCCTCTAAATAACTGAATGGGTGATTGGAAAAGGGAAGAAAGTTCGCCAATTTTAGAAATGGTTATACTAAAATCTATTTTGTTAATCCATCGAATCTAATCACCAATTTATTTAAATCGTTAAGTATTACAAGCGTGTAATGCATAACGAAATTGCACGAACAAAGCTGTTAAGTATTTTAACGTTATTTTATTTTTCTGGAGATGTGGCTACATGGCTTTCTTCCCTAATTAGTGATTCAGTTCTGACCAAATGCCCTAGAAGTTGCAAGTTCATGTTATTACACTACTGCTTAATCTTAAAAAACAGTGATTTCATCCACCGAATAATAATAGTTGATACTATTGTAATATAAATTTGAAACAGTCCTTTCTTTCTTCTTCCTCTTCCTCTTCTTCTTCTTCTTCTTCTTCTTCTTCTTCTTCTTCTTCTTCTTCTTCTTCTTCTTTTCCTTCTTCTTCTTATTATTGTTTTCACTTTATTAAGGCTATTGTGAGGTAAAATACTACCGAGAAAATAATTGTAGAAAATGTAAGAACTGGAGGTGACATTTATGCAGCAAAATTTAATCTTGGATAATGGTTTATTTTATTGTTTTCTCCTTCCCCTATCTTGATTATCGGATGTATAATCACATAGTAAAACTGTTGTAACGCCCAGAAAAAAATATTTTCTGAGATTGGTCATTTACGGTGATTATAAAGATAACGCTAGCCAGCTAATTAACCAAACTTTTTGTATCCCAGTAAAATTCATAAACGTTACATTTTCTCAACTAAACATAAAGTGGGGTCTTAGGGGAGAAAATAAAATAATGACAATAATAATAATAATAATAATAATAATAATAATAATTAGGCGCCAAAAGTTTCACCATCAATAAACAAGCAAAACCAAAAAGCCAAAATTCTATTTGTCTATCTTAATGTGGTGTTCAACACAATTACCTTTTATTCCAGTGACAAACACCGCAGTTTTATACTCGCGTATTAGCTTACTTACATGTGAAATACACATATTTACTAGGGCAATAGAAACGACACCAGATGGATTGAAAACTAAACCCATCTCAGAGCGAATGTAGAGGCCATGAACATCGCAAGCTTTCTCCAGTTTATCTCCTTATACCGTCTTTTTTTTAATAGTAATATAGTTTGCAATAGGTAATTATGTATACTCAAAATGCTCTAACATCTTGGAAAAATAATTCTACTTTATGACTCGCTAAAAGCAATCAATAATAGCCTTCAATTCTCCTGCGGGTCATGTACATGTATTTAAAAATACTCTGAACAGATTAAATCTCTTAACAAATGTCCATTTTTGTAAATAATAAAAAATTCCCTAGGAACAATCATCTTTTCTATTGTTTCGTTCCCAATTCTTTGATGTTAGTCTCCGCTTATTATAATGTAATCATTTTATTTAGGTTGTCTAAGTCATTCTGCAATATTTAATAATTATGGGAAAAACGTAATTTGATGTAAATTAACCATTGAGAATAAAACAGTTTAACATGTTAGTAAATTTAAATTTTGGGAGTCAACAATGACCCATTTAGAAATCATTGACCAGAAAGAAAAATTATAACATTTCAAAATTTCATTAGCAGAGTCCATTAAAGTAAAATATGATAAGAAAAATACTAAACATTTTTAAATTAATAGGTATATATTTTTTAATGGTGTTTAACGCCCATTTTTACTACTGAGGCACCACACGCGGTGGACACGATGACACGTGAGATGCAATGATGTATTGGGAAAGGATTTTTTTAAGGAATGAAACATTCCAGGCCTAAGTTTAGGGTACCTCCCCGGCATTTGCCATTTATGAGGACTGAGGAAAACCTGGAGAAAACCTCATCAGGGAGGACGGTCCTGGCGGGATTCGAACCTCAGACCTCCCGCTCACTAGTTCGCAATTTAACGACCTCGGCCACCCGTGGCGGTATACTAGTATCTGCCCCGCGTCTTTGTATGGCAGTGAAACATGGGCAATGTGACAAAAAGATAAATTAAGATTACAAGAAAATGAAAAGAAATTTCTCAGGTATATTGCAGGTTAACCAAAGGAGATCAAAAAGATACAAAAGTACCCCTTACAGTCAAATATTTTAAAAATAAATAAAAACTGATACATGTAGAAATAACTGGCAATCATATTTTTAAGGAATGGACACCACTAGACCCCCATGCATACTTGAAACGTCACCCTATGGGTAGGAGAGTATTGAAAGACTGGATTGGTCGATAGTGGATGTTACAGGCAGAAATGTCTAATTAGTGATGGTGATCGTCTGTGAAACAAAGAAAGGCATTCTCTGGAAAGTCTGCATGGTGCAAAAGTGTTTCCAAATGAGATATGTTAGAGATCAACGTTTTATCTTTAAGGGGGGTGTTCAATGTCAGAGGGGAATATATTATCACGAACTTAATCTATCACTTAAAATATGAAGAAAATCCTACTTGGCGTTCTTGCTTATAGGGGCGTGGAGAAACATAATGAGATCTTTCAGATTAAAACTTATGACAGGTTGATTAATGCCATGACCACTTTCAGAGTTCATTCAGCATTTACTTCTCTGACGCCGGTTTGCGCCCACTTCCTTTGTGAACGCATCTGTTTTGTTCTACAATGAATCCGTTAGACCAAAATGATTTAAATTAGAGCAATACGTTCATGTCAAATTACGCGGGATGACTGTATATTGCGAGATGGCGAGAGAATTTACGAGCTATTTGTCATGGAATGTTGGCAACGCTGCTGGAGATACTGGAACAGACGCGTCGCTCCAGTGAGTCGTGACTTAGACGAATGAAACCTTCTTGCCTTTTTTCTTCATCTTTCTTGTGCATCTTGAAGCTTCTGCTTTCCGTCAAACTTTGCGCTGGGCTTGCCTTCTGCTTTTTCCTCCTTTTTTTTTTTTTTCTTTTTTTAATTTGTTCCATGTCGCTTGCTGTGCATCTCATCATTTTGATACGCTGGACATTTTCTGCTACGTATAACAGCATTACATTGGGTGAACGAGTTGCAGATGTTTACTGAAAGTCTTATATTTAATACTTCATAGTTCGATTCCTAAGACATGAAAAGCTTACCCATGCAAGCTAAGGTTTTATATTATTTCGTAAAATATTTATAAATATATGTCTTCATTTTTCTACTGTTCGTTCAGTCATTCAGTTCTCTTTATACGTAAGCATGAAAGATGAAAAAGAAATGTACAATGAACAGATTGTTCACCACTTTTAAAGTAAACACAAACTGACAAAACACAATCATATATATATATATATATATATATATATATATATATATATATATAACTATAAAAGCAAAAACTAAAACAAAAATGTTGTATTAATTTCTGCTTCTCTAATTATTTTATTTTAGAAACTTCTACTGGGTGATTTTTCCTTCACGCGATCGCTTACTTGACGTAGGCCGCAACTGTCCGAGTTAAGCAGCTCTCGCGTCGTTCCTGCGCTTGATAGCCAGCCGGGGAGCCGGGGGAAAGGTCATGTACAAGTTTAACTCTAGAATGTACGGAAATGATCTTATGTGTTATGTGATAATGTATTAAGTATTCATTAGGTGTATTAATTACATTAATATTACTCAAAGCACAAATTTTATTTCTCAAAGATTTATTTACTATTTGTACGTGCGTGTAGAATCAATTCATGATGCATGAAGATTGTTTCAAGAGAGATTCCCTGATATTCAACTTCCAAATCGAAGTTTGCTTCACAAATTGGTAAATAAAGTCGTGAAACGGAAATACTTCATACAGTACTCGCAGAAGAAACGTTACATGCCACTGGACATGCTCTGGCACAATTGCCTAAATAACCACTTCGACATCTTTCTCAGCAAACGGGAATTTCCTCTTCGAACGACTACAAATATATTGAAGTTAAAACCTTGTACAATTACTGCAGTTCAAGAACTTAAACTGAGCGACCTTGCATCCAAGAGTTGATTTTGTAAATGGATTTTGAATAGCATGCATAATAGAGAAAGAATCTTCACTGTTCTGTACCTGGGCAGTCCATTAGAATGTGCTGACAATTTTCTTTGTCTCCATAAACACCATATATTCTCTGCCCAGACCATCTATTATTTTAGTTGCCCACCAAGCCTCAAATCTAATTCACATTCGATCCATTTTGATAACTCATAGAATATATATATATATATATATATATATATATATATACACGTCTCTGTGCATAATCTTATTTTGAGTTCCTTGCCTTAACTATATGATATTTATATAATATTTTCTCTCTGCATTTTGCCTCTATGTCATGTTGGTTAATTTCCCTAAGCATAATTATCATTCCTACCCATTGCAATTCATAGCGCCCAAAATCCCATAAAACCCTATAGCTCGCTGTGTTCCTCCCTGCTCCTAACACTCACTTTAGAAACTCGTTTTGGACTTTGTTCAGTCGGTCGTCTTTCATCCCCATATCCCAGAACCATAGAACGTGACAGAACTTCTATGGTGATATACATATTCTCCATAATAGTTAAAGGAATAAATCTTTACAGTTTCAAGTTTAATTCCAAACTGGGTCGTAACCTGCATCACTGTGTTCCGCATCCGCTTCAGTTTTCTCTCTCTTTCTCTAGCAGCCCATAGAAAAATATTGTTTATATGAAACTAATTGTTCAAGTACTCCAATTTTGTCTCCAAATACTCACATCTAGCCTCAGGCTCTTTAATATGTGCTTCTGATCTCTCGATATATTCTACCACTTTGTTTATAGATCATGGTGAACTTTGCTGTACGCGAAACCGTTTCTAACCTTCCTTGGCTTATTAAACAGCTTTTCTACATTCATCATCGTCGTACACAACACGCCAATGCTCAAACATGTATGTAACGCATAGCTACGAAGAATAATTAGCACATACTTTACACAGAACGAAGGTACCAAGTAACACACGAAAGCGCAACCACTCGCTAATAAAATCTCCTTCGAGGTAAATAACCGCTTGTAGTTAATTTGAAGGACTGCACATGGCCTCGACGATTCACCACTTCCAGTTTGCAGCCGCGCTCTGCCGACCTCGTAATCAAATAGCGTTTGTATTATCGTTTAACTATATAGGAAGAAGACATGTAGGTGGACCTTTGAAAAGAGGGCTTGAGTAGTTTTGAGAAGGAACATACAGAGAGCCAATTCTTGATGTCGATGGTGATGAAAACAGGAAACTGATTGATACTTTGGTATAGGAAATGCACCGTAAAAAGAGATAGAAATGGGATTTTTTTTTATTGATTTATTTATGGACGCTCTTTAACATCTCAGGTCATCAGCGTCCCATTCAACTCAGGGCGTGACGGCCGACAAATTTTGCTCAGAGGCCTCTTTTTTCAGGCTTGAGGTTCTTTTTCGTGCCGTAAATGTACGACACGGGACCCACGGCTTTACTTCCCTCCCGAAGGAAGCCATACTTAGGATTTTACGCCCGAAAAAATCCATCGATCCTGGCCGGGTTCGAACCCGCGTTTTGGGTGTAGGAGGCAAGTATGGTAACCGACAATGGGATATTAGATAAGCTGCGTCCATAGTGAGAACTTACCTCCAGCCTAGCTAATTTTTCACCTGCAAGTGACATTCATTGTTATATTTGCAAACTCTTTAGTTATAGCGATATAGCTAGATTTGTATCATATTCTTTCATACTAAAAGAATATGGGTTTTCTGTTTCTCACAGAGGACTGTTTTCTCTGCTATTACTAGGTTAGGTTAGAGGAGGGGAAAACAGTCCCATTTACTACATACTATAATTTAGAGTGTGACATAAATCGTAAACAATGGAGGGATATTGTTTGGAATTGTCTTTGTGATTAAGTTGATTCAGAACGAATACCGTCTTCTTTCAAAGAAAGTTAAACTATAAAGCTCACTGCTAGTTATGTTTAAACAAAATGAGACAGTTGATAAATGTGAAAAGAAGAATGAAAGAGGATACTGGAAGAGGCCCAGTAGCAGAGTGGCGAGGGAAGGTAGGCAGTAGAAAGTTGAAGCAGTTGATTAAACTTTGGGAATTACCAAACTTCTTTGGGAGAGGTGTTTTCCAGATTTTTCTTACCCTGAAAAAGCGGATATGAAATAAGCGACGCACTTCTCACTTCATTTGTTACAAAAGTTTACATTTGTTCAGGAGTTAGTAAAAATAGTTTCATGTACTATACGCCTGACATTTTTCCTTATGGGTTATTATTTCTGTAATTCGTAATATGTACCTATTTTTTCAAAATTGTTAAGAAGAGTAGCTCTTTTGAAGTTTGTCTATATATTTCTTATAAAATCAGTATTATAAATGTGTGCATAACATTTAAACAACTTTGCATTTCCGTATATGTTTAAAAAACAGAGTTTTTAGGCTTTTATTTTTCTTGCTTTGTTTTATTTACGGATACTGTTTAACATCTCAAGTCATCAACGTGCAATTCAACTCAGGGCGTGAAACGGCCGATAAATGTTGCTCAAAGGTCTGTTCTTTCAGATTTGAGGTACTTTTCGTGCCGCAAATGTACGACATGGGACACAAGGCTTTACTGCCTTTCCGAAAGAAACCACCTACGATTTTTACGCCCGAAAAAATGCATCGAATCTGACCGGGATTGAACCCGCGATCTTGGTTTAGGAGGAAAGTGTGGTTACCACTGGACTACCAGGACCAACTAAAGATTTTATGTTTTTAATGTAAGTTTAAAATACAGGAATTATTGTTGTTAAAACTCAGAAAATTTTTGCTCTTTCAGTAGAGATAATTTAGAAAGCGTTAATGTATTGTTTTGAAAGTGTTATAATTTACTGACATTTGCAGACAATGGATTAGAGCTCATATTTAAAAATTTAAATGCTTACATTGTAATTAATTTAAGGTTTTGATTCCCATTCCACATTACTATAGGAACTGAATTTGTTTCAATTTTAGAGCAAAATATTCCGGCAAGCAAAGAGAAAATGATATCCCTACAAAGGAATACTTCTACTATATATACAATCTTTGTGTGTGTGCGCGCGCGCGCGCACGCACACACACTCACACTCATACACACACACACACACACACACAGAAACACACACACACAGAAACACACACACACACATAGTTTATAGACAGCAGGAATTTAATCACCGAACAATTTTAGCGCAGTACGGAACATCTCTACAACTGCAACTCCTTGTTAGGGGAAAGTATTGCATTGCACCAGTATGCAGGCAGCATTTTCTGCAGTTCAGTGGCTAGAAGCTAAAGCTTGCAGTCTGTTTGTTTCCTGGATAATTTTCCCACAATGTAACAATGTAACTAAAGGCTGGCAGGTTGTACAAGTTTTTTATACTTGTCATCTACAGCACCGCTGTAAATGAAGGGATTTTCACTTGAGGCAAGCCTTTATAAAATGCTTAATAGAAATAGAATTAACGAATTTTCATTTGAAAATGGGCATCCATGGCAGAAACAAAATGGTGTATTGTCCAATATAAGCATACCAATCAAGCAAAACCTGATATTTCTATAATGAGACACTATATATCTCCAGGATATATAGACTAAGACAGAAGTGGTGGTATCTAAGGTAGACGAGCATCGGCACGGTAAGCAGAAGATCCATGCTTGGAGTCTCAGTTATAATCTCGAATAACCCTTGCTGACTCTGGTTTAAAAACCTGATACGAATTCATGCATTATTCTTATGAGTTCAGATCTTGATAGTGAATGTCATTCTTATTAAAACTGCCACTTATTTACGTTTCTTTTGTTTCTGTAAAGAAGATAAGTCGGTCCTGGTGGTGTAGTGGTTACCATACTTGCCTCCTAAACCCAAGATCGCGGGTTCGAACCCGGCCAGGACCGATGGATTTTTTCGGGGTGTAAAAATCCTAAGTAAGGCTTCCTTCGGAAGGGAAATAAAGCCGTGGGTCCCGTGTCGTACATTTACGGCACGAAAAAGAACCTCAAGCCTGAAAGAGAGGCCTTTGAGCAAAATTTGCCGGCCGTTTCACGCCCTGATTTGAATGGGACGCTGATGACCTGAGCTGTTAAAGAGCGTCCATAAATAAATCATTCAAAAAAAAAAAGATAAGAAATGGATAAATAGATACTTGGAAAGAGTATATTATGGAACAAGCCTTTCAGCATATACGAATAAACCTTGTTTGGATTAGTATAACACTATGATATAGGTAATGCCATTTTGAATAGTCAGATTGAAGGTATTAACATGAATACCGTAACTGGTATACTATTATTTTCAATTGTTGAAGTTGAAAGGTTGATTCATCAGCCACTGTATCATGATGTCCTCATTAAGAAGGGAATTATAAGATGGAATACTAATAGCATCACATAAAAATTATGACACAAAAGAAAGGAACAATAAACCCAATATAGCACCGACTTCATCTTTGCAAAAGGAAACCATGGCAGTAGGTTTGTCTAACCAGGAAGGCTGAAGTATATCTTCTTGTAGAGCATAACAACTCAATTAAATTACGATGAGAAAGTTCGCTGCACATTCAAAATGCGATTGCGGTAATGTTTTATTCAGAAAAGACAACATGGACTCAGTTTGGTTAGTAAGATGCTTCATTAGAGGAATATTCGTCAGTGATTCTCGTTATCCAGCAGTATACTAAGCAAAGGGTATGATGTAGTGCACGTTCGATATGCATAGTAAGCCCAAACAGTTCTGCAGTCTGCAATACGATAGCGTTTAGATAAGTGCATGCTAATATGTGTCTGGTTTGATTTTGCTTAAAATTTCACAAGAAGCTAGTACATGTGGTTTCTGTACATGCAGTCGGTCCTGGTGGTGTAGTGGTTACAATACTTGCCTTCTAAACCCAAGATCGCGGGTTCGAACCCGGCCAGGATCGATGGATTTTTTCGGGCGCAAAAATCCTAAGTATGGCTTCCTTCGGAAGGGAAGTAAAGCCGTGTCGTACATTTACGGCACGAAAAAGAACCTCAAGCCTGAAAGAGAGGCCTCTGAGCAAAATTTGTCGGCCTTTTCACGCCCTGAGTTGAATGGATGACCTGAGATGTTAAAGAGGTCCATAAATAAATCAATCAAAAAAAATCTGTACATGCAAACGAGAAGTGTTGCGTAGTTAAAGTAAGAAAACACGAGTATAATTATTAAGAAAATATATACACAAGTATGGAAAAACTCGAGAGTTAGTCATTGAGACTTACTCTGATTACTAGAGTTTTCGTCCGCATTTTCACTACTTTGGCAACGCCGATATGGGCATGGATAGGCAGACCTTCATATGTCTTTAAGCTTTGTGTGTAGCATTATTTAGTTTTTGAAGCAAAAGAAAACTCAACAGTAAGAGCTTTAGGAAATCTTGCACCTCAAAAGTAACTACAGCCATACTCTTCCAGAGAGTAGACCATCTTCCAGATTAAAAATTCCATATAAAAATATGCTAACTGCCATTTTCTTAAGATAGAACATTGTGTTTATGCTTTAGCATGAAGGTCAAACGCTCTTTTTAAGCAATTTAAACTACGAGATAATTGTATAACAGTTTCGCATGCAAATAAGCAATTTGTTTAAATTCTTTTGAAAAAAAAAACGATGGAGCTTTTGGCATTAGAGGTTGATTAAATTTGCAATAAATTGGGATAAACCTCTTTTTATCTTTTCGGTGTCTTTTGGTCCTTTGAAATTCGAAAGAAGATACAGGAAAAGGCACGATAGAAGAGGAGTGAATTAAGCAGGGAAATGCAGGCTCGGATTTTGGTTCGGAATAGACAGCAGCAGATTGTAAGTAGATAGTAAATACAAAGCATCAGGAAACGTTCTCCTTCTCCCATTTCCCACTCTGGTATAC
The DNA here is from genome assembly GCA_030762175.1 of Metallyticus violacea. NCBI lineage: Eukaryota > Metazoa > Arthropoda > Insecta > Mantodea > Metallyticidae > Metallyticus > Metallyticus violacea. The sequence goes on from CM060832.1 coordinate 107,438,278, forward strand.
GCAGGGGATGTGGGAGATTTACTGTGCCTGCTATGAGCACATAGACGGAGATAACGGGGAAAAAACACTGGTCGCGAGTGAGTAGGTTGGTAACACAGATTCCATGGAAACAGCGTGATCCTGAGGGCTTACCCCACGGACGCGACAAGGAAATGCCGTCTCTTATTCCCACCAACAGTAAAATAGATGTCGAATTTCAATGTGACTTTGCCGTTCTTCGTTGAGATGTAAGGCAACGATGTGATGTTCCGGGCCAGCGGTTTCCAACTTTCCTTTCACAAAAACTCCACTTCTTCTACCTCTGCACGCGCACATGCATTTTAGTTTCACTTGTTCGTTTTTCTTTACTATACTGCCTAAAGAGTAGAGCAAATAGTGCTTTCTGTCTTTAAATTAAGAAGTAAAATTTGTAGTAGCCGCAGACTGCTTCTACAAATTGAATGCTCCTTTTTTCAGAGGAAAGCGATAATATAAATAATGTGTTCATAACCTATGGGGCAGTTCATAATATTTCGGAGAACCCTAAAATAATGTTGTAGGATTGATCTAGATTTGGAGCAACTGTTATTATGTTGAGGAAACTATTTTTAATTGGAGCTTTTATATTTATTTTAATAAATTATTGATTCAAATTACTTAAGGGAACCAAAAAGTGTAGGACTTTTGTAAATGTACTGGACTCAGAAAACATGCATATTTCTGGGAATAATTAATAGAGTGATACAAAAATGTTATATATGAAGTTAACTCTATGGGATTTCATGTACATAAGTATTACAATTTGTTTAGAAATATACCAATTTCTGAAAAATGGGAGAAAAAAAAACAGCTTACACGTGTTTAAATTGATTTTTTCTCAGAAATTAGTAATTCATGTCTGAGATTCAGAATGTTTTTCAGTACCTTAAAGCATTCCATTTCATGCCACTGAAAGACAGAAATTTATCTGATACTAATACTTAAACATTTAGAAAAAATTTCCATTTAAATTTAAACTACAAATTTTAAATTAAATATTTCATTTTATATTGTAGTATATTGCAATAACAATTAGTATTATAGTTCAGGGAAAATGGCAGATATTCAGATATTATCAAAATATATGCAACGTTTCGACTTTACAACTATTATAGATACTGAGGAAAATAAACATCCAGGAAAGTTTATTTAGAGATAACCCCGTATTTAATTTTATGTAGTTGCTACAATTAATTTCTTTAGCTCTGTTACCTTCTCTAGGAAAATTATTCATTGTTTATAACCGGCAGTATTTATATTTACATAATCAACATTCCGTGGTAATAGATTAATTAATATAAAAGAAAAAGGAACAGTGTCATAAAGAAACTTCTAACAAGAAAAATAAGATTAGCAGCTCAGGAAAAAATTAGGTAACATTAACGGTGATTTCTGTTTATGAACTTTTTGGCTCCTTTCTTTCAAACTAATAATATTCTTTTTTCAGCTATTACCCAATTAATTTTGCCGGATCAGCAGAACTGCAATAACTTGGTCACTATTAAAGGTTTTTCTAGAGGAGCTTTACTGTTTCTTTAAGCGTTGGTCACTCCATGTTTTGTTATGGTGTGGAGTTACACAAGGAATCGCTTGCAATGGAATTTCCTAAACTTTCATTGGTTCGCATCCCGTGCGTAAGTATTCAAATTATTTCCTAGCCAGGAATTGCGAGCTCGTGCACGCCTCCAGGAAATAAATTGCTGCAAAAATACTTAATACAGATCACATGCTTTCGAATGTTTTAGTTTACAGAATAATACATCAAGAAATAAGCCTGTAGTATTTCCAAATTTTAACCTATCAATTTAATGATTTGTTTTGTTTTTTATTTTCATTTTAAAAAGATCAATTAAAATGCGAGACAACTTTTAAATATATTAGTGATAGACATAAAGTAACAATAAATAATATATTTAACCTAAATGCTGTCAAATGCTGGGTTATTCTCTCTCGGTCTCGTAAGCGAGAGCGGTGTGTGGAAGAGCTGCTACAAGAATCTCATATATCGGGAACAGCCTCTCGGCAACAAGGCGACTTGAGAATTCTCTCAGCTAGTACACAAGCGACCAAAACTTAATATTATTTCACTTGTATAATACCATACAGGAAACGAACTTACCTACAGCAGCGAAATAATATGAACCAGAAAACTTCGCTTCTCAATCAGCATAGGAACACATATCGTGACCGTACTAGCTACTTAGCTAGTAATTCTCGAGTCCAATGCGCTCTCATAAACTGCTGTTGGTGATCTCTTCCTCCCCACTGATTCATGCCAAGCACTCTTAGTGGCAACAAGAGTAGCAAATCAGGATACGATACCGAGACAAGAGCGAGACTAAACGCTTATTTTACCGTCTTTGATTTAGCCTTTAAAGTGCAGCAAATCTCTGCTATACATACACAAATAGCAACGAGCACTTTCATATCATTGTACTTGCATAATTAAACAAATAAACCGAAATTGTAAAAATTAAAAACATATATTTTCCTTATATAATGCATGTAATGCAAATAAACCGAAATAAAACAAAGAATTCCTTTTTTCATTTTCTTATAATAGAAAATAGAAATCATGAATGCACAATATGAATACATTTTCCTTATCTCTTTAGCTCACATTTTATACAAAGGCAACAAATAAATTAACAATTCTGTAATAGATTAAAAAAGAACCTCGTGAGATAATGTTGATAACAATTTAAATGCTAATTTTTTCTCCTAAGAAATAATAAAGTCCGTTTTATTTCTGGATTACAAAAATAAATATGTTATACTTTATTGTATGCATAAATTTTTAAAAAATAAGCAAAGTGAGTTTCGTAATTTGTATGAATGCAATAATTGAATAACACTAGAGCTAAATAGTCTTCAAAGGCGTCAAATCTCCACGGGTGGCCAAGATCGTTATGGTGCGGACTCGTATTTGGGAGATCTGGGGTTGGATTACTACCGTCCTCCCTGATTGAGGTTTTTTCAGGTTTTCCTCAGTTCTCATAAATAGCAAATGTCGGGGAGGTACCCTAAACTTAGACCTGTAATGCTTCCTTCCTTTAAAAAATATCATTTCCTAGTTTACCCCTCATCGCACAGTGAATATTTGGTTCCTGGTTTTTATGTTCAAAAGTTAAAGAAAAACTAACCAACGATTGTTTTGGTAGTCTGGAAAAGGTTGGTGGGTTCTACGAGAAGGATGTTGGTGGCATGTATAAAGTATCATTGATTCTAGATGATATACTTTTGTATCCCTATGGGATATTGTTACTAAAATACAGTAATGGTGATTTACAGTCTTTCACTTAAAAATTTGTAAAATGAAATAGAAACCCTCATAGAAAGTCAAACATATCTCTTTTGTTATTACTAAGATGAATCCCTAATGTTCCTTCCTGCTCAGTGTTCTTCAAAATACAATATTGTGGCATATAGAAGGATAGCAATACGTAGGAAAATGCATTGTAGCGCTGGGATGTTGGGAATTGAAAATGGCAGTTGGAAAGGAGTACGTAAGCAAAATTAGAGTCTGCATATTCAACATGAAGAAACGTGCTGTTAAACGATCTTAAGAGGGAGATGGCGGTGGAAGCCTGAAAAGAGATGACATTACCCGTTACCCTTCGGTTCCCAGATGGTCCCCATTAGGACGAATCCCTTGATTTCATATCAGTTTTAGAAACGGTAATAAAGTATAGTATTCGATCCGTTATTCTCCAGTTTTTATTAAAGTTTTATTAGAGATGGGTAAAGTTCTTCTATATAGTGTTGCATCTACGCTCCTTGTCCGGCCCTGGACGTGCATGATACAGAACCGGTAGGTTCTACATAATGGGTCTCTAATATACATAACAATTTCCAATTCCATCAAGATAGAGGGAAGAATTTTTCTATCATTAGAACAAAATGTTTATATGAAAATTCTGGAATAATAAGAGAATTATTGCTCTGAATTTTTTGGTAAAGAAACATATTTTTCAAAAGGAATACTTCAAAAGCCATCAACAATACGATTTTGATCTGCTTCTAAGTACAAAAAGTAATTTTTAAAATTTAATTTTAAATGCTCCAGAATCAATTTCTTAAAGTGTGAGATTTTCACTCTATTATACTTGCAAAAAAGAATTAATAAACATATTAAAAAGGGATAAGGGAGAAGTGGACCATGGAATATGCTAATATATAAATAGTATCAGTAGGAAAAAAATTGGTTTTGCTATATACAATTTCGAAAAAGAAAAGCGGAAACATATCTGCATGGCTCACATACCGATTTTTTTTTTTTTTTTTTTTTGCCTCTTTTAAGCAAATCTTCCCTTCTCATGTAATTTCCTAACCCTTATGCCCATGCAATATCTTTTCCTTTTTGATAGCTTTTCTCTATTCTTGTGCGGTAGGCAGTCAACACTCGGCCTTGGGAGCAAGAAGATAGTTGCCAGGAGTAGACAAAGATAGACAGAACTTAGCAAAAGTTCAGCATTCAGCAGTGACTGAGAATCGTTTTGCCTGGTGTCTATTTCGCGGTTATAGTTATGTTTTAATTGTGTAATGCAATGGAAGCTTTATTATGTTTGACTAATTGGGAAACACAGACGCTTAATTTATCTCTGTTTAAATCATTTACTATTTAAGCTATTTTTTCCACGTAGCTGGTGTAGTTACGCGGCTTACTGAATTCTTACTGTCGAATAAGCCATGCTTGATACTAGCAGTCCCACGGCTTAATTTTATGTGTACTGTAGCGATTTGGCATATGTAACGTTTCCTATTTTCTTGTTGAGCTTTTTTCTTTAAATTGTTGATTGTTAAGATCTGTAGTAAAGTACAACAAGGTAAGCGAGTGAAATGATGGCATCTCGTATATGGTACAGCATGAATGCTGGTTAAATTGATTTGTCATTCTTTCCTTAAGATAACACTCATAGCTATTGCCTGTAAATTGTTTATATAATATTCATGTTGTTATAATTCGGATTTTTATTCTTCGAAGGTTTTGGAATTGTGTGATACCTACCAGTACCTCAACTGGTTATAATGGATAACCACTGGTTGAACGTATTAATTCCGGTTTAATTAACAGAACCATTCATTTAGTGTTTGCTTTGCCATTGATACTGTATTTATTGTTAGATTGTTAAACTTGTATGCGGATTTGTTGAACTTTTAAAACCACTAAATTGAAATTTGTATATGTTTAAGTCCAGTATTATTTTATTGAAGCTTTATGACACTAAAGTATTATTCCTTTGTATGTCTCAACAAACCGTAGTATCCTCCTAAACAGAATCTCTGGCCCTTTCCTAATGTAGCATCCTTATCAATATCTTCCCTTGGGCTATTAACAAATGGTTATCTATAGACACCCAAACATCATTTTGAAAATATTGTAAGGAAATTTATTATGTACTCTACATGTAATTATTTATTATAGATAAATGCCCATTTCAAGGGTATGAGTAAACCACTTAAAGTTATAAAATAAAACTTGGCAAGAATGAAAGGAAAATACATTTAACTAATAAAATAGCACAAATGTAATTATGTGTACCAGCAGATGTTTTACAAATTAGCAAAGTTTTCCGTTTTGCTAAATCAGAACTAACCTCGTGTCCTCGCTTTGTAAATACATTCCAATTAAAACACCAACTATATATGTGCTATAAAAGAGCACGCTTTCTTTAATAACTCACTGTTCAGCCCAATCCCTGGGAGAAAATCACAATACACCCTGAAGCCATAACTGCTTCCAAACTGGCAACCCATAAAAATTGCTTCAAATTACATATGTGTGGTAGTTCTACATTGAAAGTTTTTTTAAATTTTTACAGCACTTTAAACTAATGTACATGGAAAAAGTTAGGCTCGTATTTCTTGCAGTCCAAGAAACACAGTACACTTTACGATGAAACTAAGATCTAATCCTGAATCGCTTTATACAATTCAAACAGAGTCCACAACTCTCTGAACTTATTTCGGGTTGCAACAACCTCTTTTACAATCTCTGCAGTTTATTGACAACATAAACATGGCTTTAGGAGATTCTGTTTGAAAGAAGTAGACTGGAGTGAAGCTTAGGACGAGAATGCATCACGAAAAGTAATTCCAGTGCTAAAGTCTCTCAAGTCATAAATAGACTTTCGTTTAATTAAACTCTCTTGTTGATTCTTTTCCTCCGTCCTGTTTGCCATCTCTTTCCTATTCGCTTGTGTCCACTCACGCGTAAATTAGTAATTGTAAAACCGTCGAGAATATGTTACCAAGCGCTTTTATTCTTGCTTCTGCAATTGAACCGTACTTTAAAATCCCATTCTCGCTCATCGGACTCTCTTGTGCTGTATGTAGGCATTTTATACTAAAATTTAATTTGCTTGCTTAAAGCATATAAAGTAAAAGTGAATCAAATGGATGAAAAGGCAAGGGGGAAAAAGGTAAAAGTCACGAATATTTTATTAAAGATGTGACTGCTTTCTGAATTGGAGTATCTCACCTCACATTAAATACATACCTTACCTTAGAAGGAAGTAACATTTAGCTTTTATTAAAGATTTATACAGAGAGTGACAAAAAGTGGGCGAGTACCTCGCACCAAAACTGGGAAACAAAAATCATATAAACAAAACATATATTAGAAAATGCCAGGTTTGTGAATTATTGAAAGATAACATTCAACGCGTTTCGAGGTGCGATAGCAAAATTCAAATTTGTTAAAATATTAATTAACTTTTTAGAAAGCTGTGTGTTATCGATGATGTAAATTATATTTGAATGGAGATATGTTGCCATGGAGACTTGTTTATGTTTATCATCTATGTACATTTATAGTTAGCCAGTTTTTTATGTTTAACTTGTGCTGAATTTCATTGAAATGTAAAAGACTGTACCATACCGGATATTCATATCGTTAGCAGGCAGATATCATTTTTATGAGATCACGTGAATAGTACGGACAGCGGGCTACACGACTGTATGGGGTTACGCTGGTTGTTGGATTTCGCCTAGAAATATATTGAATGGTGTATTTCAATAATAACTCACAAACCAGGCATTTCCGAACGTTTTTTCTTTGTTGGTGCGAGGAACTTCCCCCAAATTTTATCCCAGTATTTGTTAAAACCTGATTAATACATGTGCAACACTCTAATAACACTGGGGTAATCTTTTTTCCCATTTTTTGTTTCACAAGATTTTTTAACGTTGCCTATTTATTTTTTTCAATGCTCTTTCAAATGTGAGTGCTTTTTTTGCCCCTGTATGCTCTAGTTCTTTTGCAATTTGAAAATTTTGAATTTTCATTGCTTTAGCATTTCTGTTTAACTTTTTAAAACAATAGCAAATTTGCCATGGGTTGCCGGAGGCGGTTAATTGACCGCTTACTTATCCACATTACTTGCGTGATTTATTATGTAGTTGTAAGCGATAATAATCATTACTGCACAACAAACACGTTTCAAACTCATTGTAACGTGAGTCATTGTTTATCAGCTCTTGTATCCGTGTCTAAAATTTTGCTTAGCTTTTCATTTTCACGTAGCTTTCATCAACTACTGCTACCATCACTCATAGCTGATTATAGGGACGAAAGAACATCCAAGGCCGCTAAAAGCAAGCTAGGGTTATGTAAGTAAAACAAAACCAAACGAACTTGTTCGACAGGTAAAACATTTGTATCTGGTTCTTGTATAAGCACAAACTCTGTAAAAAGTGTCACTCCAATCTCTCTGAGAATGTTTTAGTGCAACAGATTTTTGTATAGAGATAACCCGTATTTGTATAACTTGTGTCTTTTTTGTATAAGTAATTTGTTTCTACATACCATAGAGCACCCAATTTGTATAATAAAATATTTCTAATTAGCGAGGAAACTTGTGCTTATACTTAAAATAAAAATTAAATACTTTTTTTACTAAAAACAATTTAGCAGGAGATGATCTACGAAATATGAACAAAAGAATAAACGAACAAATGTGTGAATGCGTCATTGAATTACCAACACATGAAATGAATAGGCAAAGGTACCTGAGGACATAAAGCGCATACATGGGCAAAAACCATGAACATAAAAATATCTGAAACCAGAAGTTCGCTTCAAGCTGGATTCAAACCTGTTCACAGCCCAGAATCCACATTGTTCCCTCTACATCACTGAATTTGTCTGATAAGCAAGAAAGAAATTTCATCGGCCTGAGTCAGAAGAGCTCTTAAATATGAGATACCGAGCAGACACCTAGTATATATAAACTCATTCCGGAAGCTAAACGCAGTTTAACAGCAAAATCGTTTCCTCTGTATCATCGCAGTAGGCAATAAGGAAAATTCCATAGTTTCCAGTAAGAAAAAATTATTAAAATGCATAAGAAAGTGGTAGCAGTCAATTGGCCGCTAATGGAAGATCTAGTGTTAAGGCAAGTGTGTTTGAGGATCTCAAATTCGTGTTCTTGTACGTAAGGAGCAACTGATCAGGAATATGAATAACAAGTGGCAGTTATAAAAACTTTTTGGCAATAACAAGACAGACATCCATGGGGCTAAGGTTGAAAGAATGATTTTCACTTTCCGCAATCTTGGTTGTAACACGAATGAAAATATTAATTAGAACCGTTATCGTCAACATCCCCCAAGAATCTTCGACTTGTTACTGATGAGCGGACAGAGTACTTCCTTCAAGGCCTGAAGACAATGAAAGAACGTTATTAGGTGGACGGAACAAGAACATCAGACGAGGTTGCCCTGAGCAATTCCTCAAACACAGGAGCTACACCTTTTTTGAATATTGTTTAACGGCCCTTTCAACTACTGAGGTATCACAAGCGGTGAACACCAATGAACATGAGGTATGAGAGATACACTGCAGGTAAAGGATGAAACCTGGAAAAAATCTGTCATGGAAGACGGTCCTGGTGGAATTCAAACCCCAAACCTGCCGCTCACGAGTCAGCGCCTTAATGACCTCGCACACGTGGTAGGAGAGAACTTGGACGGAATACAATTAATTTGAACTTTGCAAAGTTATTTATATATATTATATATAATAAAAATTAAAATAAAAATAAAGTAACACTATTAACAATGTAACAAATTAACAGTAATTATAATAGTAGAAAAGGATAAAACACTAAGAAAAAGTCACACATGAGATCGCTATATTTCGAACTCGTGGAGTCCAAATGGCAAGAAGACAAGTGAAGGTGATAAAAGTAAATATTGAGTATCGAAGGTAACGTTATGCATGGAAATAGATGAAACTAGAAATGAGAGTGTGGGGGGGAAAAATTAATACGTAAGATTTAAACCAGGTGGTATAAGCGTTTTATGTAAAAATATAGCTGCCATTCCTCTATCTCTGAGTAAACCTTCAGAGCATTGTGTAGGTAACGCATCAATAAGTGATAAGATGTATTAAACAATAAAAAGTATTAGAAAACACACAAAAAATAACTACACAATGCTCTGTAAGTTTACCCAGAGATAGAGAAATGGCAGCTATATTTTTACATAAAGCGCATATACCACCTGGTTTAAATCTTACGTATAAATTCCCCCCCCCCCAACTCTCATTTCTAGTTTCATCTGTTTCCATGCATAACGTTACTTTCGATACTCAATATTTACTTTTATCACCGTCACTTGTCTTCTTGCCATAGAAGGACTCCACGAGTTCGAAGTATAGCGATCTCAAGTGGGACTTTTTCTTAGAGTTTTATCCTTTTCTACTATTATAATTACTGTTAATTTTCATATATATATATATATTTAATTTCATGCCATATATATGAACACATGTTATTTACAAGGGAAAATATATTAATTAATATTTAGATACATTTAATATATTAAATATGCTGGTAGACTCAAAAAGGGACCTAGCATGTGTAGAAACTTTTATTACAGAGAAACTGAAATCTTTTGCAAAGCAACAACTTCCAAGTAAGTCCCTTAGGCAGTGACATTTCTGTCAACATCCTATCACTTTTCAAAAATCCTGTTAGTCCATTTTCGGCCACTTCCCGTGCTTTCAGGCTTGAGGTTCTTTTTTCATGCGTAAAGCTACGGCAGGGAACCCTTTCGAAGGAAACCATACTTGGAATTTTATGCCCAAAAATCCATTGACCCTGACCGGGTTGAACCCACGACCTTTGCTTAAATTATATGAGCGACACATGACTGATAGATGTGCCGTTGCTACGCATCAATGTGCTGGTGGGCTGCGTTATAGACACAATGTACGATAAATAATAAATTGGGCACAATATTGCAAATAGGATACTTTAAACTATTTTAAGTGCTCCGTAGTAGGGCAGGATCAAACCAGAGCGGTTAGAACAATTAAAAATAAAGCTTACAAAATAAAAAATATGGTAAAATCCTAATTTTTGAATGTTTACACTAAACACACGCTAATGGTACAGCTGTCCAAACCAGATGAGATTATGAACATGCTATAAATTTTACCAACTCTCTAGCCTTAGTTTGTGTGACATTTCCAACTCCTAAGCCACTGCAGAGTCTGGGGCTTTATTCCTACGCTATCATGAAGCCACAAGTAACTAGCGATGTTTAAGTTGTTGTGGTATAACAGCAGCAAAAAGCAACCTCTCCGGCAGATGACACCTAGAGAGGGCGGTTCCAAGTAAAAGGAAATACAAAGTCTCTCTTTGAGTACGTATGCCGCTCTAAGTAAAGATTACGTACTATGGCTTGCCTAAGGACAGTGTTTCTGCATAAACATACAAAGGAAATGGTTCCTTGCATTCTCTTTGCCGAGTCTAATATCTCGCAAAACGCCTCACTTGTGGTCACTAGTACACTATACAGCATATGTGTTTTATGCTCTAACAAGATGCTAATAAGCCTTGTAGTTACATTTCCTATGCCCAAGTAGTTTAGGCCTGTAACTGGACTGAACTACCATTCAAATTATAAATCGCAACAAGCCTGTTTGCACTACGGGTAATCATAGAGTCTGAATGTTTGTGCTTTTAAATCCTTTGAAAACATGACAATAATATGACCAAAAACAAAATTTGATGTCACATTTTTAAGATTTCATCTTTGTTTAAATTAAACCTTTACTGAATACTTTAAAAATGTACACTGTAAAGCTATAACAATTATTACTTTTTGAATTTATTTCATAAATCAAGAAATAACACTCAACAGCACATGTATGAAAGATTGGTATAATATGATAGAGAATTACAAAAACAAAGCACACCATTTTAAACTGTCACGGGTGGCAGAGGTCGTTATGATCTGAACTCGTGACCAAAAAGTACTTCCTGACTTTTTTTTTTCTTTCCAGATTTTACTCAGTCCTCATAAATGGCAAATGCCAGAGAGCTACGCTAAAGTTAGGCCTGGATCGTTTCCCTCCTTAAAAAATATCCTTTTCGAATTTATCATTTCAACTCATATATCATCAGTGTTACTTCCATGGTGCCTCAGTAGTACAAACGAGCGTTAAACACTATTCAACAAAAAAATTAAAGCATTAAAATATTCTTTTTCATATCTCACACTGTAAAAATACATGGCTGTAAGTTTTAAATTCTTTATCCGTAATTGACGAACTAACCTTACTATTATTATACAAGGCAATAACCATTAATTTGTTTGTTAAAACAAAAGCGAAAACAAGAAAGAGCTAGGCAGTTACTCCATATTTGGTGATAAAATGTTAAGCTGACTCTATATTAAAAATGAGCATCAAATGCAACATTAATTTTGGTAAAAGTTCCCATGATAATATCTACACTTTTTTGAAATTATGAGGAAATTTATCCCTATATGCTGGATGCATTACCTTCATATATAGTAAATCTACATGCATGATTGTAGAACTCCGATCAGTTGGGCTTAAAACTAAATCAGGAATCATAACATTTGAAAGGATAACATGATAATTCCAAAATTAGATTTTTTTTGTTTTTTTCGGTGTTATTCAGTAGTAGCTCAGGCATTATAGTATATGGTATAACTGAATAGAAGGTGTTTAACATAGAGATATCTGAATATTTTTAAATGCCATACAAGGGAAAAAGCTGATAAGTTCTACAGAAAATGGCGAATAATCGGATAAGCTCATGGAATATAACGCAAAAGTAGCATTTTATAGTTTCCCACGGTTTATTGGTTAATTTCTTGCATCTAGTTTTAGCCACTGTTTAATTAATTACAGTATTTACAATAATGTTTCTAAAATTGGGCTTTTAAAGCAGATATAATTGTTTATAATTGAAACGCACAGATGGAAGCACAGGAAAGTATTAACAAAGAAGAGAAAACCATTTGGACTTGGAGTATTGATAATAGTACTAAGAGTTTAAAACTGCAGTCTCGCGCAACTGGATAACCATGTAAATGTTTTAATACTGTAAGCGAGAAGTGCAAGTGACATCATTGATACAATGACCAGTTCAGAACTGATGATGAAATAAATCTGTATCTTAGTGGTTCCTGTACAACGCCCATTTTATGATGTGGCTTATTCCGTAAGTAAAAGTATGTAAACGTTCAGATTTACATGTTTGTAAATCACAATTTATAGGAGAGGAAAATTATTTCGTCTACTGAAGAAAATGAAAGTAGGAGACCAATATGCTCAAAGAGATGGACGAGATAAACACCAAAATCATCCTCACTGTACGACACGTGAAGTGATTCATCAACACATTATTTCATTTAAATGGAGGAATAGTCACTATAGTTTAAATAGAACTATAAATAAACCTACCTATCTGAGTCTTTCAATGAAAAATATTCAAAATGTTCGAAGCAAGTCTCCTGAACACAAAATCTCATGTGAAAGTATTGCAGAATCTTCAATTCAGACTTCAGCATAACTTTTGAATATCCAAGATGAGGTGCCATGAAGCACAATTGGAGACATCATCTACAGAAACGATTCTGATCTTCCAACCCTTTAAACGATTCATCATTTATACCTTTGAAAACAGCAAATGTTTTGTGACAGGAGAACATAAGCAGAAAAGAAATACTGAAAGAAAGAACAACATTAAACTTGCAGTTACCATAAACTAGAGTAAAAATTGTACTTATCCAAATATAAAGTCAAGCTAGTTTATTTTAAGAGACAATTATGTGTATTTCCTCCAATGTTTACATTATTGCAACAAAAGAGAAAGCAATTTCTGTAGGTACCCAGCGAACTTAGGGCGAGAAACAACTGATGAAGTTTGCTCATTTTGTATAAAACACTTGCATCATTTTACTGTAACATTTTTTGGACCAGTAGTCAGACACCTAAGATTTTCAGCCTTTCCTGTAGAAGCCAAAATAAGAATGATACTACCTTCAAATTTTCGCACCATCTAGTTCATCTTGAGGGTCTAAATTATTCAACATTACTTTTCCCATGAGGAGGTAATTCATACAATAAATGGGAAAAGACCAAGCTCAACCCAAAGATAGCTGTCAAGTTTTTTGAGGGATACATGCAAACTTCCGTCACCCTTATTGTCGTAGATGCCGAGGAGAGACCAGAAATGATCAAAGGGTGGATGATGCATCTAGATAATTCCTACAAAAATCAATTCCGACCAGTACGGAAGCTGGAAGGCACAAGAGATTATGCAGCCCTGTTGAAGTTAGGAACGCGCTATGTCGATCCTGGTGGTCTAGAGGTAACCATACTGCATCTCAGGCCCAATGTGGCTGTTCAAACGCAGCCAGGGTAAATGTATTCTTTAGTGTGTAAACATCCTAAGTATGTCCTCCTTCGGAAGGCAAGCAAAGCCCTTGGTACCTTGTCGTTAAAGAACCTAAAGCCAGAAAGAAAAGACCTCTGAGCAAAACTTATTGGCCTTTTCAAGCACTAAATTGAACGCCAGAAAAAGCAATTTTTAATAGTAATTTCTGTTTTAACAATGTTTATATTAGGATTGGGTGCTAATTTTGAATTTGATTTGAAAAAAATTATTGCTTTATCTACTATTAAAATCTTTAGAAGACTTGCCACAATTTATGGGTCTAAAATAATTTATAGAGCTCCTATACTTTGAGCTCTAGGATTTATTAACCAGAGGTGCCAAAGAGCATTCTTAAATAATAATAATAATAATAATAATAATAATAATAATAATAATAATAATAATAATAATAATAATAATAATAGAACGAACCACAATAGAGTCTACAACGACGACCCCTTAATGCTTCTCAACATCAAAGGAGCCAGTCTAGGCAGACGGCCTATAAGAAGACGAAGTATATACTTCCAAGTTTTCGATAAGAAGATACTGATTTGCAATAACGGAATGCATTTATTTACCAGAAGTTTTCATTTTATCCTATTAATATTATTTTCAAATAATTTTTGTTATTCTGTTGTATTATTGTTATCAATTTTATATTTTACTTACAGATATTCTTACACTATCTACAAAAAATATAACGATGTGCAAGATTTGAAAAGATTTAGCTGTAGTAAAGTGCCCGGCATTTTGATAATATTAAATTTTTAAAATAATCTATTAATAATCTTACATAGCTATTATTTGTTTAGATTATAAAATATATATTTGTATTATTGCAAAATTATGCGTGCAACATCTTATTCGGAATTATAAGAACTTGCCAGGTTTCCTTAGTAAAATTTTATTAACTCTAAAAAATGAAAATGTAACGTATGAGGGTTGTTCTAAAAGCTCTCTGCCTGACGAAGAAAACACAAGATATAAGAGATTATTTTAAACATAGTAAAACTGTAAATGAATACATTTAGTCCAACGAATTTACATTTTAATACTCTCAGTAAAATACCATTGGTTCAACTATGAAAAATAAGCGTCTGTCTCAGCTTCGACTGCATCATTTAATGTAAATTTTCGTCCACCCAGCCATTTTTGCAGGTTTGGGAAAAATGAGCCAAACGCGGTTCAATGACGGATGTGGAAGCACTTTGAAGCGAAGGTAAGCCGTTGCAGCAGCATTCCCTGTCGGTGTGAAGGCGCATTATCGTGATGAAAGAGACCTTTCTTTATCGCAAGCTGTAAATGTTTAGCCTTCAGTTCCTTCAGTTGGTCTAGTAGTGAAGCGTAATACTCCCCGGTAATGATTCTACCCTTCTAGAGGTAGTCTATAAACACCACACTATGAGAACCAGAAAACCTTAAGCATGACTTTTCCCACAGATGGAACCTTTTTTGCTTTCTTTGGTGCATTTTCACCAGTTGCCACCCACTGTTTAGGCTGCTCCTTCATCTCTGGTCTATAATGATGAATCCACTGCTGTTATGAAACATGGAGAAACTCACTGGTATTGCGTTTAAACAAGTCTAAACACTCGCGAATTCTTTCGAATGTGTTTTTGATCCATTGTTAACAAACGCGGTACCCATCGAGCGGAAAGTTTTCGCATACTCGATACTTGGTGTAAAATGTAGTGGACATGGTCTAGCGAGGTCTTTACAATGTCAGTCAACTTGCATACCTTCAATCGGCGATCATTGAGTACGGCATTATGAAGTTTTGTCACAATCTCGTCGGTCGTAGCAGCTTTGGAACGCCTGAGCGCTCATCATCTTGAGTGGAGTGCGAACCACACTTAAATTCAGCAGTCCACTTTTTAATAATCGAAAAAGGAGAAACATACTTTAATGTGAAATCTAAATTCCTTTTGTATTTCTGTTGGTGTTAAACTCTTCAAAACTAAGTACTTTATCCATTTTGTAGGAAATGTCAACACTATCGTTCTCCTTGTTATTCTGTACTGTTTTAAAGCAGAGAAAATATGATAACCGAAGAAAAGAAATTTGGCGAATTTAAAACGTTTTATTTTGCTCCCCTGTAAAATTAGTAAACTGTGATATACCAAGTTTTTCACTGGATTCTTCATTTCTTATTAACATGTCTCACGTATTGCATAATTATATAGGTATTTGATAATTATATCCATAAGTTCCTGAACGTTGGTGAGAAACAACTTAGAATGACAACTTTCAATTTGCCTTGTCAACATTTGGAAGCGCAGTCTTTCAACTTATTGGATGTCAATGTAACTTTGGAGAAAGCATGACCCATTATTGCAAACCTGTCACAAAAGAACGATAAAGTTAAAGAAATCACTCTGGTTTTCTTTAACAATAAATTACACGTTCAAAAGTAGGCAGAAAATGTCTTCATATACGTGTTTGAGTACGAACAAAGATGAAATATTATCACTTAAAATGTGTATACCTAAGAGAGGCGTATAGTTTTTAATTATTAACTAAAATTCGAAAAAAAAAAAGAGAAGAAAATAACAAACATTGTGGAAAAATTAGCACTAAATTAGCATTAAATGCAGACTCTCAGCGGAAAGTTGTTGAATAAGACTCTGAGTTGATTAACATGTTCCACAGATTTAATCATTTCAGATTCCCAAATATTTCCGAAAAAATGTTTAAAGCAATTTTCATAAAATGAAGCAGTAAAATACTATGAAAAGCGTGAAATCAAAACTTTTAAACGCTTAAATGGAAATAAATCAAATAAAATATATTTATTATCGAATAAAATATTGATCTTTTAACTGTAGATGGCCAAAATTTTGAAATTTTATGACAAATATATGTCCTTAAGCGTTGATTTTAGACCCATTAAATTCTTTTATACGAACATTACTTCGCATATAAACATTAGACATGCTGGAATAAATACAATGGCATTCTCCAATACATTTTCATTCCCGGGATGTAGAGAGACCTTTAGTTGCCCAGTAGGCCTCTTTAGCGCATATAAATTCTCAAACTAATAACCGGAGATGACAGAGTTTAAGAACACGCGGGGCCCTTACCCGAGTGGATTAACAAACATGGAATACTGCATTTCCACTGAGTGCTCGCCTGGGGTATCTGATAATAGAACTAGATTGCAAATTGTAGGCAAACAGCAGTAAACTTCTGTCTTTGCGGAGAATACGCTCTGTATCTAATGCTGATCAAATCCGTAGCCAAGCTTACTGGAGCGTTGTTCTTCTTTCTAGGTCTCCCATAATAAACTCAGCGCAGGAGAGTGGTCTTTAAAGAGAAACACTGAATTCGACATGTTTAATATTTTTGAGAGGCTATGAATGAAACACATATTACATAAAATCTCTTTCTTGTATTGGAATGCATATTATTTATTGAAATGGACCAGGTGTTAATTATTTGCATAACTTTTGCAATGTGTATTTATTTATTATACGTATTAAAACCCACGTTTATAATAGTTTCTTATTATTATTATTAATAAGGATCTTACAAATAATCCTAGTTTTGCCATATATATCTTACAAGATTTTAATCAAACATCAACATATTTTAACATTTTTATTCTATTTAGACATGTTGCTCTCTCGTGTATTCCAAACGTTTAGCACCAATCAATTCTCACACATGACAGAAGACCATTTGGCCATTCATTTATAGCAGCACTTTCATTGAGAAATCACCGCTATAAACTCTTGAGGATCTCTCGAGACTCTCAGAATTAGATGATTTTTCTTGCAAACCATACTCTCCAATATTGAGCACATTTTATAGTCCAGAGGGTTCGGGTCGGAATTGCTAGAAGGCCGTGCTTGAGCTGTAATAAAAGGTGGAACATTTCTCTCATGTCAAATCTGGACATTGTCTTGTAGATTGAAGATGAATAATGTTGAAAATTCTTCACCACAGATTCTATTGGAGTGATTTTGTGCACTCTGGCAGCTGTCTTGAATCCCATTTCATAGTTTGGCAACACCATCATTGCTCACTATCCACAAATCCATCACCGAGGCTGGATGGTGGCGTCCCCAGATCTATATGCCCTCAAGTTTTTCGAGAAGTCAAAGTATTCATTCAGTTATTTTGAAAGCTAGTTTTTTCCAATTGTCAATACTTTCCCGTCTGTAAGAAGACTTTCATTTGGCTGTGGTTGTCTTCTCAACATTCTGTGCTGTATTGGTTCTACAGTTAAAAAAGAATCAGTATGCAACGAAAAGCCTTCAGTTCGTTTTTTTAACTTAGAACACGAATCTCTTGAATATGTTCATCTCATTGAGAATCTTGTTATACATTTATTTCAAAAATTTTCTTCCCAACCCATTCACTTAAGCTCTTTAAATAGAAGAACCTTCATTAGTGAAAAGAACGTCCGGTTACTGCAGGCTTACGAATGTCAGAAAATAGGATGAGGGAAGTACTGTAGTTCGAATAATCCTGGCGAATGACCTTATATCGACCTCAATTAGATAATTCTAGGAAATTTGCGGTGGGGGTAACTTCTCAGCTGCATGAATGTAATAAACAATTGCGAGGCAAGCGAGAAAGATGAGAGCGGCTAAGTTGTGCAATAAAATGTCTCTACAATGTACGTATTTAGTACGGAAGTAAGAGAGGTACTAACCCGGTTCCCCTATATACGCATAAACAAATAAATAAGTCCCCCAGAAACCAGTACGCATCTTTGAAAAATACTTTGTTAGTATATAAAATGTCTATTTTCATTAATAATGAGTGACAGTAATATGTATTCACGTATAATAACTGTCTATTTTAATTATATTCCTGTCTATTTTTCATATTTTAAGTGCCCTTTTGTCTGCTTATTTGAACCAAAATAAATGCCGGAATGTTGGGACTTAGCTGAATTCAAAACGCCTGGTACAGTACCTTTATGGTTAGGCAACGTACAAGCAATTTAAAATATGGTACTGTCACGACCCTTGTCGGTACATGAGGAGGACTTAAGAGGTAATTGCATTAAATCTTAAAGGCTGTACAGCCTGGAGCGACAACTCCAATGACGGTGGCTCCACCAAATGTCACGACCATAACTGTGGTATGAGGAATGGGCGTCACTGGAGAAACCAACAATAGAGACTGTATTACCAGACATCGCCTTAATGATTTATTCCCCAAAACGCAATGTCATTCCAGTTAGTAGTATATTCCCAATACATTGACAATCCATAGAGGGGCTTAGTTCCAATTCAAAGGCCACCCACCCGGGTGGTAAACTTACCTTGGGGATGGTGTAATAAATGAGCAGACCGCACCGAGGGTGTCGCCTAAACGATCCTGACTTCGACTGGCGTAGATTCGTCACGCAACAACTATCCATCTTTCTCCCTAGTGAACTGTCCTGCCATATTTAAACCGTTCAGTTTTCCGCCGATTCTAGGAAAATTGGTATTGAAATTAGAAGCGTATATTATTACGACTTCTAGAATCCTCGCTAGGATGCAAATCTAGCTAAAGAGTATGATTTTCTGGACTCAAACCCACATGTGATTCCCCTCCGATGGTCAATATACACACCGCTACAAGTAATAAAATTTTAATGTGCAATACGAAATGGCAGTAATAATTAGGAAATCTAATTTACTATTGCACAGTTCGTCACATTATAAGCACCTTAGAATACTAGTTTCTAGCTCTGCAGAAAAGTTAAGAAGCATAGCCTGACCTTGTGATGAATAAAACAGAAGAAAAGACATATTAATTAAAATTATGAATTAAATTTGTATGAGGGAGAAGCTGTACTTGTGCTTCGTTGAAGAAAAGGTAAACAAGTTCAAAGAGATTTATAGAAATATTTATACACTAATAAAACTGAGCAAA
This sequence comes from Metallyticus violacea, assembly GCA_030762175.1. NCBI lineage: Eukaryota > Metazoa > Arthropoda > Insecta > Mantodea > Metallyticidae > Metallyticus > Metallyticus violacea. Next base: position 107,457,876 of record CM060832.1, read on the forward strand.
TATTCATTGACAAGTTTTAATAACAGTGCTCTAAGAATATTAAAATAATTTAATAAATTAATAAAAATGGTGTTATAAAACAATGTTTTAATATAAAATGTTGGGTTTGTGTTAGAAATTGTCGTTCTTTTAGGCATTTGTTTGAAATAAACTCCAAGATTCATCATCTGATGTTGTTCCTTTTATATTTCACAGCACTTTGCCGAGTACGTAGAGAGAACATTCAGCACCAGTTAAGAATTCGAATTGACCAGTATATCTATCAATCAGGTGTGATTTGTAAACCGAAAACGATAAGGAACTCAGAAAAACGTTCAATGATGGCCTAACCAACAAATATAATCTGTGGAAATTCCCCGACTCGTTCGTCTGATGTCATTATACGCTGAAAATTGTATTATTATGTATTAAAATTGACTTGCAGATAGACCTATCCATCATTTGATGGTATATTATACTTTTAAATGTGTGTTTGATAATATATTCTGCGATAAAGTTCCCTGGGCAAAACTGAATTCTATACTGCTAGTCTTTAAGTGGAGTTCTTTTCTGAATAATGAATGTATACAAGACAACTTCGCAAATGTGGGTAGTTTTATTCTCTAAATCGAAAGGTCAAATTAGGGTTTTTTTTTGTCTATGTGTAAAATTAATGAAATCTATTCGACCTTCATAACATGGCATACATATGGTTAATATTCTAATGTTTAATACTGTAGTTATGCAAACTATTGCATTTATCATTGTGAAAATACTTGAATTTAATTTTGAAAGTGTACTGAACAACTGGCAAAGTCAATGAATACTAGCAACATTTAACATTTTTTTTTTTTTTTTTTTTAAATTTTCAATCATTAAAATAGAAGTCACCTCCCAGTTAAATTCATTATTCACTCGCACAGTACCTGGGCTTAATTCAAAACCTTATCTTTGCAGGAAAGATAAGGAAAGATGTGCACCAGTTTAGGGTTACCTCTTGTACATCTAATTCTGTTTTCGACCCTTCCTTTCGTCTTGCAAACGCTTTCTCTTGCTACCCTCTTAATTCTTCCACGGTTACTTTGACATTCACTCCTAGCTTTTCTAGAGAATCAGTTTCGCTTTTGTGAAACAGAAGTACTCCCTACTGCGAAATAATCTTTCTGCAATGGCATTGTAAAGTTACTAAGGAATATTATTTACAGCTTCCCATTTCTTTCTTTCTTGCTTGCTATTCTTAACTTTTTTGCTACAGGTCTGATATGGTACAAACAAGGAAATTTTACTTTAACGGCTATAAAAAGGGAATCGGATGAACAATAAAATATTACATTTGTACTGTATGTCTATTCGGGTTATCCAAAATATTCTTCATACTACTATTCATATGTGCATACATCCTAATTTTAAAAAAAATTAGGTAGTTCTATGCAACAATGACGAACAAGAATGATTTCTACCCACGAAACATTTCCAATCTAAGCTAATAATACGGGATGCCCCACGTGTTATAATAGTGGCATGGAACATTATATAGAATATGCTCACAAAAACTTCCCTTATTCCAAAGGTGCTAGTTGATTCTGATAGTTAATTCTGATAGAAGCGATGAAGCTTAAAACTGCGAACATAAAATAAACAGAAAAAAAAGACTAAAAAGAATATAGGGAAAAATTAAACTCCAGTAATGTGAGTAACACTTGGTTTAGAGGCTACAACACCTGATAATCAACCACAACGTCGAATATTTTGAATATCAAGGCAAGAATTTATTTGAGCGCTCACAATTTCTGAATTGCAACTCTATTCTAAACCGTTAATGCCATAATTTCCCTCAAGCCTGCATCCTTCAGATGCAAAGCTTAGTAGTATACTGTAAGGTTCGATCTCGGAAATCAAGGTCTAAATAAATGGATGGTTAGCTATGTACCTCTATCCTGTGTAAATTAAAATTATATTAAAATATTTTCAATATAGGATTAAAAGGATTAAACGTTCACTCCATCAATCGGTAAACTCTCTTTTTATTCATACTTTCCAGATATGAAGTTTTTTTCTTTTTTCCGAGAAGCGACAAGCTACTTAATATTGTTAAAATGCTTGTCCAGCATAACAGCAGGGTCGAATTCATAGTCTACATAAACAAGTGATACTAATATGAGTAGCATTTATTTATATTTATTTCCAATTCATAGTCGCCCCTCATTCATAAATGAGTGATCAAATAAGTGAGCTAGGAGGCCAACTTAAGTGGTACTCATTTTTTACTCTATTCATTCATAACCAGAGTAACTGTTCTTCAGGAAATAGTAATGGAAAATGACAAAGACTTGATAGTACCCGATTTTATGTTGGACATGCTGCGCGCAGAAAAATGATATAATAGGGATATAAAAAATCCTTTAAGTAATTCAAGAAGCGTTTTTGCTTCAACAAATAAAATGTTTTGAACGTTTCGGTGCCATTAATTATTACGCAGATAAAGCAATGGAGTCTTACGGACTTATTTTATGAAAATGATCTTTGTTTGTGATTCTATGCATTTTCTCTTTTCAGACGAATTTGTGTAAGCTTACATTTGTTAAAATGTGAAATTTTTACTATTTATTTAAATTTTGCACTTTATTTGTGCTATTTATCGTGTGAGTCAGTCAGCAGTGTGCAGTATTTTATGTGAAGTTTCAGAAATAGCAACAATATATCATTGTCAATCACATTCTGTAGTTCTGCAACAGTTGCAGGAATAGTAACTGTTCAGGAAGAAAGAAAATACCTTGTTAAAAATAATAACTTATTTAACACTCTCAGAATTGGAGTTGATTCACGTGCAAATCTTCTTTCACATTTCTTCCTTTTTATTCACAATATTCTCAGTTTATATATTTGAGATACAAAGAGCACAAACATTATCTAGAATTGACATTCTTAATTTTGTTCTGGGAGCCACTGAACTTACCGCGTATATTTGTCCAATTGTTCACGCATATTTTGAATATCTAAGTCATAATCTGCAACAACACACATAACAGATAACTTAAATCTTTCTCTGAAGCGTATTATACAGGATAAAACTCAATAAATAATTCTCGAACTGCAACAATAGAAGTGCCAGCATTTACAAGTCTTACTACAAATTATATTTGTTCCGTGTGAGTGGCATTTGGTTGCAGCCGAGAAGTACATAAAAAGAAATTGCTTTCATTAAAATAAGTGAATTATTAATACTACTTCCTAAAACAGATAAAACTTCATTTTGAAAAGCATGGTCTGTCATGAGGCATACGACTTTTAGCAGTTTGAGAATATGTTATGTCATTGAAATGCTATAGAATAATGTGGTCATATTTGGCAAACATTTCTATAGATTTTGAAAATTGTTATTATTTGTTTCATATAATTTATCATTTGTTCTCTTGAAAACTAAATACTACCCTGCTAAAATCGATGCATTTTCAATGATGGACCACCAACTTATGTTTTCAGATTCAAAATACCGTTGTTCCTTGAGGGGATATTTGGTGAAGTTGGATTTGGATTGGAATGGCCCCACGTTGGGCGCCAAAGTTTGAGGGAGTATTTGGTCACTTCTGAGTTTAGTTTTGGAATGGTCCCAAGCTAGCGACAGAGGGGTTTGGAGTAATTGTCCTGAGTCATTAGCCCGTAGCGTGATGATGGATGGCCGGTGATCTTGGCGCACCTGTTCCAAATCACCAAATCTTTCTCACAGAGACTTTCTCGGGGTCTTCCGCTGAAATTTTAAGAGCTACGGCTTGCCGGGACTGAGGAAGTAAATTGTATTATAAAAACGACGGCAAATAACGCCAAGTTGCTTTCTGATGGAATTTATTGGTCAGATGTGATTTCCTCTGACATTCTCCAGTCTTGGCTCGGACCGACGAGCGAAATAAGACCAGCGACCGAGTAAATTTTACATATTCGCGGAATGATGTAAAGTTCTGAGAAGACGTTGCTCCTGCCTTTCTTTAGCACGAAATGATGACCAGGCCAGTAACTGTAGCCTAAACGAATTTTACTTTTCTTTGATGCTTAACGAATAAGCGTATACTCAGTCATTGTAGAGATCAATGCAAATATTTCTGGCCTATCTCAATTATGACGTCTTCTCTTTGCTTAACGCATACACGTAGCTTTAAACGTATATCGCGGACTTTAGGTCGATTTTTCTCGGACTGCCTGCCGCCGTCGCTGCAACTGCACTGAATAAAAGAACTAAAAACTGAGCATTTCTTTGAAGGGATTTGCTCCTTAAACACCTTACATAAACCTAATGCTATCGATAAAAAAACCCACACGATATTTCGCGCTCTTTTTGTGTCAGCCTTTCTCTAGGTTGTAGTTGACGTCATTGATCTGACATTCTATTTGCTAGGCTTTTCTGCTGAAACTACAAACTTCGCCATAGGTTCTCAGTTTGATTTGAAGCAACCTACGGACGTTAAGTTCATTGCCTGCTAGCGGTACTTTATGCTTGTTCACATGCTAACTCAGGGTAGCTTCACGGTCAGGGGAAAACAAGCCCCTTCACTCACATTCCAGAGAGCATTACCACCCATTGTCTACCTTTGCAAAGTCGTTCTCATTGTCTGAGCAAGAGAAAGAGACATTCCAGAACATTCTACATTATCACATACAATTACACAAATTGACCTAAAATAATACATTATAAACATATTGTCTTTGAACACTGTACACAACTGTTAATAATCACACAATTATTAATTACACGATGCGCATGTTATTTACTTTCTAATTAGTGAGGTACCATGGACGGTTTCAGCTTTGTCAATTGTACAGTACTTGTTGCCAAGGAGTATTTTTAAATCATGAAGTTTTTCTTCAAAGCGAACAGCTTGCGACAAAAGCAAAACATACTATGGCATTTTTGGGAAAAATTAACAAAGTTCTTTGAACTATTTCACCATTAGGCAAAACTCTCAAATTATCTTGCGGAAAATGCTCTACCGTCGACATCTTTAGGAAAGTTTATATTCTAATGTATTAGAGGTCCCTTATTTATGAATTATGGGTTCTAATAAAGGATTATTAACAATAGGCGGTCAGGTACTAACTCCACAACTTGATTTCGGTACTGGTCGTTCCACCTGGCACAATTTCAAAAAAACTTCAAACTTCCCATCTGATTTTTTACCTACCATTTCCATTTCGTTCTTACTGTCTGGAAAAAGTTCCGAACCGATTGATGTTGATGTTGTTGGATCATCTTCATCTAAGTTTACGAATTTCGGCGTGAATCCTTGTAATTTTTCCTTTACCTTGCCACTTTCACCCTTCCTTTTGCAATAATAGGCACTAGACAGGCGTTTAGTTTTTCTGTCCGATATATTCAAATATAATAATAATAATAATAATAATAATAATAATAATAATAATAATAATAATAATAATAATAATAATAATAATAATAATCTTACATTGCATAACATATTTTTCTCTTTACGAATGCAAACCTACCTTAATATTTTCTGCACAAATTCTGAACTCTAACTATATCTACGCTGAGCTTAAATTAAATGAAGATAAGTAAATAATTACGAATACCAAACACATATCAGTTATATTTATTGCTCAGTCATTTCCTCTCCACACTGCTCACTATGAAGTACTAACGAATTTTATGCAGTGCTGGAAACGTTGTAACCGGTCGACAATTTGATTGTAGGGTGTATATTCAATAATATCCGTGCACATTTTACATAATGCTGTTTTTAAAGTATTAAATTTAAATGTTAATCAGATCCGCTAGATATATAGATTTATTATTTTTCCGTCAACAATCGAATCAGAAATAACTGATATCTAATTAGCGCACATTATTCAGTGATTTTCTTTTTAAAATCTGTATAAGACTTATTAATTACCAAATAATTATTTTACAAGTATACTTTTAATTTATTCTATCGATGTCTGTAGAAAACTGGTGGCCAGCACGCACAAACTGCAAAACTAACAAAACCGGCATGGACACTTGTGTCACCCCTTACATGAGTATGCATCTTCCATACATCTTTTTATAAAATAGAAGCAGATATGAGATATTAATTTTTCATTTATAACTTGAGCATTACATTTATTTATAACTGTTGACTATGAATACAACCCTTAATCTAGTTAAAAATTCTCCGCTTATAACTTCACACACTTACTAATTGTCACTTCTGCGTTTCAAAACAGTTTGCAAAATCCTTATTCGGGATCGTCATCCTCTGCCTCTTCTCGTTCTTCTTAATCTCATTCCTTTCAACGGCGAAAAGCTGGAAGGCATAGGGAGGCAAATCTTGGCTCTAAGAGGAATAACAGATGTAGTTGATGCAATCTTTGCCCTTCCTCTCCATAATAATAATAATTATAAGATGTGAAGAATTAGCTATGCGAAGTTCATATAGTTTACAAACTTCAAACGCATCTTACTGCCTAATAAGCAGCCCAGAAAAAGTAAAGTCGTAATATGCTCTCTGACTGCCGTCCGAGTTACGTCTAGGCCAGTGCACTGGTTCTCGAGATATACAAAATCGATTATTTCCAGACAGTAGTTGTACCCTTTGAGAGTTCTTAGAATTCTACAATATATATTAAAACTCTATTAGTTTAAAAACTTGTATTTGACTACTTTTTGGCATGTTGAATTCTATACTTGCACGAAAAGCATTTAGCACATTTGGGTATTCTTGTGAAATTGTCAGTAAGAGTATATGAAGAAAATGTTAAGAAATAATGTAAATATCAGGTTAAATAAGATATTAGGATTAAAGGAGATGTATCATCCCTTAAGCTGAACATAGGCTGAGAATTACATATTAAAAATAATTTCCTCTTAATTGTGCAGAAGATGAGATAGGAGTGGACTTTGAAGTATTTTTGAGACATGGGTTTATTAATTTAAATCACAGTATAGGACTATTAAAGATCTATCATTGCTCACATCAACACTCTGACAGTTTCAAGGTTCAGCAAGAAAGATAACGATAAAACAGGTCTGCAGAGAGTGCCAAAAATGTAACACACTTCAAAGAAAGAAGAAACTGTGTTAACATAGCAAAACTGAATTCATACAAACAGAAAATAATGAGCACTAATCATCTTACACTTTAAAAGTTACAACAGTTGCTCAAAATACCCACTATCGGCGTCTATACACTTCTGAGTACGTTTAACTGCTGATTGAGTAAGTTTACGAAAGTGTCCTCAGCGGCGATTGTAGCACATGACGTTTCAATTTGTTGCTGTGCGAGATCTCCCAGATCTGTCCTTGTGAACATCGCATACGGTACCAAGGTCTCAAATGCATGCAATTGTTACTCGCGTTGGGGTTCTGTTCTGTACACACGTCTCCATTGCCTTTGAACTTCAACAACATTCTCGGTTTACCAATACCACTTCAAATTGCTTTCCCCTATTCAAACGATAATTTGGCTCCATTTTGTTGTAGCAACGCTTGCATAACGTATGTGAGTCACATCTGTTTACAGGACATCATACGGTAATCTTGGTTTCATTTGTTCCAGTTGATTTACGATAATACTGACTTCATTTGTCCATTGTTGATTTACCTGTCACGTAGCAACGCTATCATAATATACGTGAGTCACATCTGTTTACAGAACATCATACTACACATTACTGTTGTTTTTCGGCTCAACTTTGAAATATATTAAATAGATATCTACTGTGAAAGTGTGTATACATTGATTTTACTCTGTAAATTGATTTTACTCTCTTAAACTTTGAAGTATTTTCTTAGAAGTTATCATGTGCTGATTCCCGAAATGACACCTATCTAAATGTATTATATGCTATTTATTTGAAATCTTGCATTCACATTTATCTCGTATTTTATATAAGGAAATGAATAATTACTCTTCACACCAATGATCTCTATATTCCTAGGTAGAAGATTAGCATGGCTGCAGTATATTCATTACTGCTTTTGTAGTATGCCCGCTGAGCAACCAGAGTAGTGTAATTGTTGTTCAAAACAGAAGCGTGCATTTCGTAACATAAAGCAACGTTGATAGCAATAGAATGGGGGTGTTAGGAATAAAGCAAATGTGATGTGTTACATTTGTGGCAGGTTTGTAATGAAAAAGTAAATACAAAACATTTAATTTATAGTGGGAAAATACAGTGATTTTTGTGATTAAATATTCAGATCAGCACCACAAATACTTTCTAGTGTTTGCTGTGGAACAAAATATAAGAATAAAGCGGTATATTTAAGAATACATTTTGCACGTACTCAGAAACCATAGTAGTCACTACTAATTTTGCACTCTAAGAACAAGAAATATGTTATCTGCAATAAGAACCTGGGTCTCACGCTTCTATGTCGGAGGCACCTGAAAGCAGTGGTCAGTTTTATTTAGATCCGTCAGCAACAGTAGGTCATCGTTAGTGACTCTCTCTTGTAACATTTAATGTATCAGGTTTATTTCACAGATAAACGATATAGTACACAAGTTCAATCTTCCTAAAGATGTATCTGAGATTTTTATTATAAACTATAGCAAAAAGAACTTAACAATTTAACTAAGGGACAAAGAAAACATTTGGTTCGGTACGTCATCGAAGAAAATATGATATATTACTATAATGTAGAAGATTCTATGAATAAGCGCTTTTGACTAAGTTATTTGGGATTATAATCTATTTACTATATTGGGCTTTCGTTTCAAAGCTTCCCAGTCTGAATAACTTCCGATGCAGCATACTGCTATTACAAACAAAAAACACGTCAATTTAGGCAATGAGGGAGAAGTGTTAATTAAATTTCATATCTTTGTTATGTATAGTTTCCTGGCCACTTGGACTGTTTTATTGTTTGAATTTGTTCAGAATTAAACAAGTCAGGTGTAGGGAAAATTTATTAAAATTGCATTTACAGTAATATAGCCTGTTTCGGAAATATGAATAGTCCGCTTGTATTCCGTTATTTCTTGTAGTGTACACAATAGGCAATAGACAAGTCTATAGGATCCCTGAAGGGCAAGGTCTTCTTATCCTAAGGTAGGAGTAGCTCATCGAAACTCACAGATGAGCTTTCTATTCTTTCTGTTTTGTGCCTTACCAGTTACACCTACTACAAGTAATTCACCTATAGCTAGCTCTTCGTTCTATTTACTGTAGATCTAAAAGCGTTTCTTTCCAACTCAATCTGTCTTTTGATATCCTGTTCCACTGCATACCTGCCACTTTTATAAATACGAGAAAGCTTGGCACTATCTTTGCCGTGGGCGACCTCTGCTTCTTCTTTTTACTTAGTTTCGGATCCCCATAGTCAAGCCTTTGTTAGCTGTGTCCTCTATACCGCTTTTTCGTATCAGATCTTCTTTCTTTACTTTGTCTTTGTGACTGTTGCTCAATATTTTCTCTCCTTCCTTCAGTGAATATCTACGCTTGGCTGCCATAGAGAAGGAATGCAATTATGCATGTTTACGTGGCCAGGTAGTTAAGAGGCGTACTTGTGAGCAGGAGGTCTGGGTTTCAATTCCCACCAGGACCATCCTCTCTGAATGAAGCTTTTTCCAGGTTTTCCTGTCTCACAAATGACGGGAAGGTACTCTAAACTTAGGCCTGGAACGCTTTTTCCCTTTAAAATAATATCCTTTTCCAATTTATCATTTAATCCCTTGTATCATCAGTGTCCAGAATGACGCCTAGTATTTAAAACGGGAGATAAACACACCTTAAAAATACAGAATTTCTAAAGTATGGTATATACACCTCTTTGAAGTGATGTATTACAAATACACCACTACTATATTACATCCCAATAACTTTATTGTTATTATTATTATTATTATTATTATTATTATTTAAGAGTCAAAAGATGGGGTGTGGTTTGAAATTTGAAAGTAGAGGTAGCTAGGGAGTGATGGGGTATAACCTAAAATATAATCAACATGGGTTAATATCCCCTCAATACCTAAATTGGGGTGTTTGTTGAATATATTTAACTTATTTTAAATAGGTAATTATTCAGACTGGGAAAATTTAAAATGGAAATCCCTGTATTGACTCTGCAAGATATTTTTATAAAGTTTAATGTGAATAAGTCCCCTGATATTTCTGTTGCAAAAATCTAAAATGTATTTTTGTAGGGACAAAGATAAAAAATCTGATTAAAGACATGCAGTGTAATAATGCTCATTCCTGTTAAAATAAGTCTTAACTACATTTAAATAAGTGCCTAATTCAAAATACTTTGGGAAAAAAGTATCCTGATTAGGCACAATTAGATGACAATATACTTGAGAAATTCACACTTAGGAGTTGTTAATGAAACTTCCATGTTTGCATTTTCAAGTATTAAATTGATAAACTTTTCATTTCCGAGATGCAAGACTTTCTTTAAAATTATGTAAGTGAGACACTGGCCCATTGTAGTGCTTTTGAGAGTGAGAATTCTGACTTTTTGGCCAAGAAAAGCGTCCAGGTTTATTACAGAAGACCTCAAGAGCATTCAGTAAAACTACTGATTAAAAAAAATAATCTCGCTTCTTCTGCACGGATCAAACCGTAGATACACGTTCTGCATTTTTCTGGAAGCACAGTAGTTGCATAATTCATATGCTGACAGAAATTGTCTGCCTTTCAGTTCACTTAAGGTGAGTATGAAAGGCCTATCTTTGTAATGTTAAATTTACCAACTTCAACCCCCATTTTCTCAAGGACTATTAAAGCTAAGAAAATAAAACTTTTACAGCATGCAGATACATGCAATTGAATTTTTTTATCTATTTTCACTACTATGCCATGACTCTGAAACAAATTATAATTTATATTCAATTGTTTGCTTTTCCTAATTTTCTCCATTTTATTTTTCTACGTTGTCACATTTTGTCTTAGCTCTACTACAATAGATTTACATTATCGCTATATTATCATGAAATAGAAAGAAGATATTGAGGATAATGAAGGCATTTGTTATTCCAGGCACTCCGAAATGACGATACTATGGCAATTTACAATAGAAATAACAGAAGAATCTTCTAGAGCGAATTAATAATTTTGAGATTTATTGCATTTGATTTCAACTAAAAGTTAACAAATTGAAACAAGTTACATCTTTTATACCAATTTTAACGAATGAAAAATGTCATTCTTGTTTTGTGAAAAGTTACGAGTGGTGCAAAAAATGAAGTATTTTCGAAAAGGATGCCACTGAATTTTCTATAAAGTAGACCCATGTAATTTTCTTTTCGGGTAGGGAAAGGGCATTTTTGGATGCTTTAAAACTGAAAATTGGATCTTAATGTGTTATATTGTGAAATCCTAAGAGCATTCCTAGAACTGTGAGCTTTCATCAAGATAGACTAGTCCAATGCACTAGTATTTTTACTTCCCAATCTTCTGTCGTAAATGTTAGTTTGCCATAAAAATCTTTTTAGAGTAACTTAGACGGCCAAAGGGCAAAAGTTGCATTCAAACGAGCAACTCATAGAGGCAGCGGCCAAGGGTTTGAGCGTAAGACCAAAACGGCTCTTCTAGAAGGAAATCCTAGGCTACATAATAAAAGAGGGAGAAAAATATCTTTCAGTTATCACGAAGTGTTTTTCTAAAACCTCCTTTAGCTTTTGCCTACTCCAGTGTTACCTGCCGTTCTCTAGTTTTGCGCCAGTTGCTGTGACAGCGTTCCCCATTACGTGAGGGCGGAGTCTAGAGGGAGTTCCTCATCGAGACGTTGGTGAAAATGAGGTTCCTGGATGGTCTTCAGGTCAGTTTTGTGTGGACGGTGATTAAAGAGGAACGTGGATTAAAGGGAAAACCCCCATCAGTCACACAACGACGTTCTTTTGGAGTATGTATCACGTGATGCTAAACTGCTAATCTCAGAAGTTCTGCTGCTTTAAATATAACTTCTCACCATCTTAACAGAGACCAAACAACACACATATTTACAATATAAATATATTTACATATGAAAAGTTTGTTTTTTCATCTTCTTTACTTCAATTTTTGCTTAACTGTAGAGTCACTATCAGATATTTTTAAAGGAAGTAAAATATTTACAATAATTTCCAGTTCGTGGTATAACAAAATATTTTGTAATATATAACGCTTTTACACCTTATGGAAATGTATAGTTAATCCGCACTGCATTACTCGGCCCGCTCTCCTCACCCCACTTCTCTGATTCACTGCAGCAGCAATACCTAGTGCTGACATCTTCAGGATACTCTACTTACTAGATATCAAAGTTATGCTTTACAAATTATTAAAATTGAGTCTTTGGAAGTCACAAATGCTATTCTTGACAACAATTATACTAAAAGCTCACACAAAAACAATGCCGGGAAACATGGTAAAATGTACTAAGTTTGTAAAATATTTTTGAAAAAAACTACGTTGCTATAAAAATACAAAGTTCTGCCTTTTTATTTCAAATCGTTCAATATTATGTTCTCTTTAATCTACAACTCCAAATTGTTTATTTTACATTTTGAATCTAACAACATATTTATATTTTTTAGTTCCTTTCTATCTTTCTACCGATTATCAATAAACACCAGTGCAAGCTGAATTCACGTTGTACTTGCTAGGACAAGCGCAAGTTAAAGTAGAATGTGGAACGAATCCCAACTCTCTTGAATTCGAGTCCGAGTATTAAAAGTTATCAAATTACTTGAATCTCCCGAATCTTTCAAATAAAAAGATGTAAAAGGCTAATGGAAACATTTCTACTTCAAATTAAAAAATACTCCGGATTATGTCAAGCGGAGGGTGCAGAGAAACGGGTGGGACTGGGCACCCTGAGTGCGGTGAGTAATTCGTTTGATTGATAGCCTGAATCATGTGCGCGATGCAGCGTTTCTATAACTCGACATGAATTGCTAGAAACTTCCAGAAATATCGAGAGTTAGTCTCGAAAGTTTTCTAAAGAGGGCAGCGCACGGCAGTCTCACGGAAAGTTCTAGTAAATGTTGCTGGATGGCATACTGAAAACAGTATGGTTTTCAGGGCCCCGCAAGGCAATATTGGAGATCCAGGTACCCCGAATTTGCAACAAACGCCGTTTTGTATCTGTGTTGCTTTATTTTATTATTACTATTATTTGCTGTTAGTAAACGCTTGTATTGGACGTTAATGAAGTTAAAATTAATGTCTCCAAAGTTATAACAGTTTATAGATTTGTATTCGATATATTCGAATGATAAACAACGCGAAGATTTTACTTTTTAAATCTTATCCAAATGGTTTGTAGTATACATTCAAAATAACAATCTGGAACAAAGTAAAGGAAAAAATTAATAATGTTGTAAAATAATAACATATTACATGTGAAAACAAAATGAAAATTTTATAAATCGTGAATTAAGAATTAATTGAACTTGATATCATTATATATTGAAGAAACATTTCAAAAGCAGAAATTAACATTTTGAGAAATGTAGGAAGAATTGAACGAGTTAGAAATGGAGAGGATGGCTGTCCCTGCGGTCAATGTGCTGGAGAAACAATTTTGAGTTAATAAAAATATTACATTTTGAAAGGGGATAACTAGACAAACATTACGCAAATCTACATCTTCACTTCAGATTGGTGTATGGCGAGTTGAAAGTCGGTCAAGCGATTAGGATCGTTCCGTTCGTCCGACAGCGGTTAATTTAAGTAATTTACGGGAACATTTGTTCAAACTCAACTCAAGTCGATAAAACTAAAACAATCATAGGATCAAAATCATATAGCTATGTTGTTCACTTGTTTACTACTAGCGAATACAGTTTATGGGGCTATTCATAAATCCTTAAATAAGAGAGTGAATAAACAAAGTGCTGTCTTGACGCCGTTTTCAGTTGGTTGTGTTAGTTATTTTTGTGTTTAATGAGCTCTATCTGGAAACGTCTATTGCGCTATGTATTTTGGTTCTTCAGGTTAGTTATGAACTATTTCTCAAGAGTTTTCAATACATGTAGGACCACAATTATTATTGTTTTTAATATAGTAACAAAACACATTTCCTCAAGGAATTTTATTTTGATTTTATTTGAGTATATAAAAATGGCAGTCTCATTCGATCTACCATCAAGTTATTACTTAGTTATTCATTTTTAAAATGACATTACTCTCGATGTGCGTAAGTTAGCGAAAGTTATATATTTATTCATTTCTTTGTCGGCTGGTATCAGGTGACGGTCACGCGAATGCAACTTGGGTGTATTCACCTTTGGAAATTCCTGTTTCCTAGGAGTGAGGTCAAACACCTTTACCTCTTCCTGCAAAAAACATAGCTAGAAAACTGAAGCGCATTTGGGTTGATGATCTTGTGAACCTATCTGAGTTCTGTAATGAAATCAACTGTTAGCTATAGTGCATTATAAGCGGAAATACAATTTAATTGCAAAAACAATGGATGTTTATTAAATTAAGACAGTTTACTCTCTTCTATTTCGTCTAGTTGGAATTCAAATGGGCATATAGTGTATTAATTTGTTACGGTACTGTAGTATTAAATCGTATTGTTGTACCCCTTTATAAAAGTATTGCATTTTCAGTTATTTATGATGAATTGAATTAAATTATCATTTATTGGTTAATTGCTGCAAGAAGAAGCACACCGGTCTTTGCTTGTGATGAAACAGTCGGTTCGTCTTGCGATGCTAGAGGAACTGGGGAAATCCGGTTTGGACATCTGGCGGCTCTACGGCTAATGATTACAAATGTAAACGCATCTTGAACACGCGTCCTTCGCAAGTCACACGAAGAGCTGTGCAATCACTCATCGGGATTACCTGGTGCGCCTCTCTGAAGATTAATAACACAGCCAGGGAATTGGCGGAGTCATTAATTAACCGAAAAAAAAAAAAAAAAGCAGGGAAATATGTGGGCTAAGGTTTGAACACTCTTTGTGAGTGACGGCGAGGAAGAACGGAGAGAGATTGTCTCATATTCGTATTTGTATCCGCGGCAGATGGCGAGTCCATCGCTGCCTATTCTCCGCACGGACTGAGGCGACCTCTAACCTCAGCTGTAGCAACCTTTACAGTGTATCCCTTAGAAAAGCATCCGTGCGTGTTTGAGATTTGGGGAATTTCTTACAAAAAGACACGTAAGTATGAAAGACTACAGAGATTTAAGTTTATCCCGATTTTAGAAAGTCAAAGTTGGCACTTAACTTCTAACACTAAATAAAGAAAGAAAAATTACAAGGTTTCATAAACTGTGTTGTGTAAACTCAATTAACATTTCTTTCCGTATGTCTCCTCTTTCTCTTAGAACGTTTCCTTTGCCTTTGCTCTTGTATCTTCATTGCATCAATTATGTACTAGTTTCCTCCTCCATGTACGTACACATTCATTGATTTTTGACCACCACGGGTGGCCAAGTCGTTAAGACGCGGACTAGTAAGTGGGAGGCCCAGGGTTAGAATCCCACCAGGACCTGCCTACTGGGGTTTTTTTTTCAGGTTTTCCTCAGTGTTCACAACTGGCAAATGGCGGAGAGGTGCCCTCTACTGGAACGCTTTCTTCCTTAAAAAATATTCTTTCCCAATATATCATTACATTTCATGTATCATCAGTGTCCACCGCTTGTGGTGCCTCTGTAGTAAAAACGGACGTTAAACACTACAAAAAAAAATGATTTATTCATTCCTTTCTTACTTTACAATGTCTTTATTATATTCTCTCCAAATTTCCTGATTTCTTTCCTGCTTCCGTTCTCTCTTTCCATCTTTTCACAAATGATTTTATGGATTTCAATATTTATTCGTTCATTCTTTCTTTAATTGCAACAAGGTAAAGCTTTGGTTATTCATTTTTCTCTTTCTTTCCCCCCCACATTTTCTTTACTTCCCGCTATTGTTCCTCCCCCTTGTTGTAGTTTAATATTTGTGTTCATACTCTTCTCTTTGTTACAGTCGATCATTATTCACCTCTTGGAGTTATGTTCGAATGCACTTTTCTTTTATTGCTACATTTTACCTTGATTCGTTTATATCTATTGCTGTCTGTCATTTTTCATCTCTGTAAACTATTTCTTCCTTAATACGAGAAAAAAATATTTCTCGTATTTGTTTTTATTTCTAATTCTTATGAACAATTTAAAAAATAATTAAACTATCTTTTACACATCTGACTAAAACAAGTACAATAAAAGTTTTCTCTCAGTTTAACCTTAACAAAACATAGTAAAAATATAAATGTTGCCTAAATTTTAAATATAAAATCACCTCATTTCATAAACTAAAGATAAAATTACATGCTGTTTTGCTAATGAAGAGTCATCATGAGAAGGACAGAATTTGATGAGGACAGTACAACGCTGTAATAACACAAAACAAGGGGAAGAGTTACAAAGCATATGTTATGTAACTAATGATGTTGCATCTGTAGAGCGTTACCCCTATGGTTGCCCCTCGTCTTTTAACTCTCTGAAAGTCCAACCCAGAGCACTAAAGAGTAGACACTTTACACAAGCCAGTGTGTCGTAAAGTGAATCCTTTCTCCGCACCCAGTAGCGAGATTGGCTCTGGCTGTTTGAGACTCATGATACGGGTAAAGCAGGCACGTTATTGCTGGTCCTACCGCATTTCATCATCTCTCATAGCTTTGAACTTTCAGTTCTGTATAGCTAGCGCTCTCTGTTGGTTCCTTTTCTCTAGCATTAGCCATGCGATATATAATGCATTCTTATACGGCAGTTATGTTCCGCAAATCGTCCTTTATGAACAGATACATCTTTTTCAAAGAATGTTTTTCTATATAAAAACGCATATCATCCCTTTGCTTCAATATAAGTAACATTTTCTAGGAAAATCCGCCTTATGTACAAAACATACACATTTGTAATAATATAGAAAATATTATATACAGAACGATTATAAATAAAAACCAATCTAGATAATAAGTTGCAGATATTTGTGATGTTTCTATAAAACAGTTTATAAGGATCACATTAAAAATTATTGGCATTTTAGCTAGAACACTATATATTATTTTTAAAATTCTATATATTAAAAATTATTTTAATCTTTTTTTTTCTTCCGGGTTTTCATAAGCAAAATAAATGTTTTAAAACCAGATTCTCTTATTAGAATGCTGTATTTTTTTATTTGAACATTTAACTTAAGAGCGCATTAGTGCAACGCTGAAACGCTGCGTTTCTGAGAAATATAGTGAGAAAAATTGGAAATATCTTCATAAAATTATATAACATTTATCTAAAAAATCAAAATGATGAAAATTTATACAAGTATAAAGAAAGTAGAGATTTAACGAAGCGATTGTAAAAATATTAATCGCATTCTTAGGATATATTTATATGTGAAACTGAGCGCAGCGTCTACTTGGGAAAATAATTATTTATACGTATTAAT
The DNA here is from genome assembly GCA_030762175.1 of Metallyticus violacea. Classification (NCBI taxonomy): domain Eukaryota; kingdom Metazoa; phylum Arthropoda; class Insecta; order Mantodea; family Metallyticidae; genus Metallyticus; species Metallyticus violacea. Next base: position 107,475,208 of record CM060832.1, read on the forward strand.
AAATTATGAACGGGTGTAAGTATGTATTTATTTAATATGCAGTTAGGCTAATACCCGAAGGTGGTGGAGAAATAATAAAATCAAAATTGTATGCCAACCTTGTTAGACATTTCAGTCTAATTATTTCACTTTCGTTTTCTAAAACGCATGTATAATCAAACCTTATAGAGATACTGTTTTTGTCGACCTCCCTGTGCTGAACAGACATACTCCTATAGGGAAAACAGGTTCTTATTGACACAGTGAGCTTTCGATTTCTGATTTCATTGCTAATATTTCTCTTCATTCCGAAACCCCAAATTGTGATTCTGTTAGAAAACGTACATGTTTTGTGCCATTTTCGACTAGTTTTGTTTTTTGCTCTCTTAAAACAGTACATGCTATATTTTGTTTTGCACTGAACCAGTAAAATCAAATGTGTGCACAACACCGTACATTGCTGTTGTAGAACGAGTGATCGGGAAAGCTCTGAATAAATTCTCTACGAACACGAAGAGCTTATCCGTATTTAAAATAAAGTTTACACACAAAAATGCATTGCTGCTCTAGAGCAATGGTCACCAACTGATTTGCAATGTGCATCTCTCTTGCTCGCTTGCGCAGAGGTCACGTGCGGTATTCCCGTTTCTGAACGAGCAAGCCATTAGATATAATTTGAATAAATAAATAGTAACTTTATTATCACATTATACTGTATATGTTTTACATGTACAAACAGAATAAAGTATTAAATACTGGTAGTACAATTGATACATATTATTGGCACACTTTCGATTAAATATTTAATATAAAATAAATAACCACCTTGCGTGTATTTCTAAATGAAACACTGCATGGCACTAGCTACATAAAATTCCATGAACTAAAGTAAAAACATAACGAATGGTACTATTTTAGATTTTAAACCAGATAATTATTTGAATGATGAACTATAATTTATTAATCACAGAAACAGTACAAATGAATATCGCTACTCATTGCGAAATAAGCACAGAAGTTTACTAAACAATGTCAGTCATGTTTTTGAATTTTTTAGATTTTCTTTTCATCCGCGATCTTCTCAAAATTTATAAGCGGTATTCGGATGGTTCAAAGTTGAAATGTGATCCATTAAATGATTTATTTGACGAGATTTGAACATTTTCATAACTGCTCGGAAATATTTGTTGAATTAATTAACTCAAGAATCCAGCAACATTTCTATACAATGGTGGGCCTGTGAAAGATATATATAAAATTCACACAAAGCATTCTTACTAAGACATTTCTTCTTCAATTCCCGGTCACATTGTAGGTTCAAGAGTTACAACTAGAATTCAGTTGGAGCACCACCAGCCTCCGTGAAATGTGGAGTCGCAAATATTTCAAAAATACATTCAGCACTTATCAGTTCCTGGGATCTTGAGTGAAATTCTCGGTTTAGATCTCCCAGTGTTTGCGCATAAATTTGTAAGTCGGTGGTTGTTGTGGAAGTGTGAATTGTCTTTAGATTTGAGAAATGGTGAGGCTCTTATGCTTTAACCGGCCTTCCTAAATTGATAACATTAATTTAAAGACCTTGATTTTGGGTGACCATTTAACCTTTACTTTGAGCAAAGAGGTTCAAAGCATTCAAATATCCTGTTATACCAATTAAACATGCCTTATCCAAAATGGTGGGCACCGGTTGTATAGTGGGAATTGTCAAAAATCGGTTTAAACGACAATTGGCAGAGGAGTATTGAAAACAGGCATGGTGTAGTGAAAATGTCAAAAGACGCCTGTCTGACATAAACCGGCAAGAAATAGAGTCGCGATACATGCAGATGTAATCTCTGGACCTGCAGAGCGAAATTAAAACTAAACATATATCATGGAGCTAGGCTTAAAACAGAAGTTTGGAATAGCATGGCTTATACTGGGAGGCTGGAAGGCACGTAAGGTTGTTGACGAGAAAGGCAGGTTTTGTCCATTATACTCGTAACCGGAAGACTAGATGCACATTTTGGTTGAGTGCCCACAAACAAAAGATACTAGGAAAAAATTCTCCCGGATTCATTTTGGACTTCCAATAGGGGGAGGCTGGCATGTTGAGACTTATTTGTAAATGGACTTAATTGTAAAGCTGGTTAAACCTGGGCATTTTCTTACGTAGTTTTAGAGACAAGAACTTTCTATAATCATTGTACATAAATAATAGGAAAATTCATATGAATATCAGAATTATTGTATGCATGTTTGTTTCATGCGTGTGTGTGACTGGGATTTTAAAAAAGTGAATCTAGTTTAGGGTAAGCAATATTCTAAGAACTCCTGTCTATTGATTATTTTGTATCTTTAGAGTTGAAGAATTGGACCTTGTTATTAATGTTGTTGCTCGTTTCTTTTGTTGTCATTAATTTCAGAAATTAAATGTTTTACAAGGTTTTGCGACCCATGCGACTGTGATGTGCAATATATGTATAACTAGTTTAACTGGAATAATAAACACTGTTGCTGCTACTATCACTACCACCCTGTCATATGTGTTAGAAATGCCAATCCACACATCCATTTAACTTTATTCATTTCCGGAATAGGTGTATATATTTTTCAATAAATGAAGCGATCAATTCTTGCAGTTAAAAATTGCAGCATTGTACCGCGAACGGTATATTCATAGTTTTAATAACAACATGCCTAACACTTTCTAGTTTAATTCGAACTTAGCATAGGTTTTGCTTTGTAAAACGCAGTGGTATGGAATGACGTCATCGGTTATATCGAAACTTTTTCTTTGTTCCCCACCTACTCTATTCGACCATAGACTATAGCGACAGCGCCAACAGTTGCCAAAGATTCGAGCTTGTTCGGAGAAAGACCAAACGTTTCTATTGTCTCTTGAACACTTGTAAATATATCTGCGTCTGTAGCTTTGCCTTTCATTGGGATCATGTTCAGAATCTTCTCCTTAATCTACAGATTGGAATCTACCTCTTATATGAAAATGACAAGGTGAACCGAATTATTTATGTTGATTATGTCATCTAGTGCTAAAGAATATAAACAAACGCCGTTGCAGCATTTACTATGTGAACTTGCACATCGGCAGCTAAGCCATGAATGCGACACAACACGGTGGAGCCCACATGCTTATTGGCTTCAAAAACGTTGGGATAAGCTCGTCGGTGAATGTGTTTAAGCATTCTTTCACATTTGTGAAAAACCGTGTTATCAAAAGCAAAAGTTTGTAACTTAGGCACACAGCCAATTCGCTAACATTATGATCCGCCAGTTTGTTGGGATTTTGATTCGTTTTTGGGCTGATGTTCTATCTCCACTCTTTCAAACTTGGTAAATTCATTAGCGTGAATTTGCTAGATGAAACTTTTTACATTATGGAGAACCTTTCCACACATTCAGCCGTTTCATTACATTTCTCAAACATATTCATTTCTTTCTAGAAAGGCAGCAATACAGAAAGGTATAGGATTTCCATACCTGATACGTTTGCAGCTTATGAAACCGCCCAGCCTTCATCTTCATTCACAATCAGGAGGCCTGGACGCAGACTGACTTGCTTATTGCTGCAATGCACTTGCCCTGATAGTCCCTGCTCTAGGGTCAACTTCCCGAATGCGTGAGACCGTAGGAAACATATTTAGAAAGGGACTTTTAATGACCTGACAAGTGGAATAGATACGTTTATGACCCGGCATATATTGAAGAAATGAAATATTTATACAAGGACGGAATTTTTATTAAACTAAATAATATTTTAAACAGAGTTTTATGTGCTGGGTAACAACTAATTTTATCATGTCAAAATTGAAATCAAAATAATGTACGAAAAACCATTAAATACTATAAATCAATGTTCCCATCAGTAAAAAAAAAAAAAATAATAATAATAATAATAATAATAATAATAATACGATGTCAAATATTATTTTAGTAATCAAATTGTAAAACAACAATAAATATTCTGATATTTAACCTATATAATTTACAAATTTAATTTAAATAATTATAGTAAACTAAAAAAAAATTCAAGCAATGGGCAGAACTATAAAGGAGGGAAATAAAACGACTCAAAATTCCAACAATTTTAGTTTTATAATTCGGATCTGAAAATTGGCTACTTGAACAAAAAAAGTTAACACAAAATTGAGATTGCTGCAATATGTGAAAGGATATGCTTTATAAAAATTCATATGTAATGAAGACATTATATTTAATTGTATTTAAATGTTTCTTCAGTTATAAATTTGTATGAGGAATATAACCAAGTAAAATGTCATACAGAAAATATATAGGAGACCAGGCGTACAAAACAAATATTAGGAATAGAAGCTTAATAAGATCTCCTAAAATATGACTGAAATACAAGTTAGTTCATTAAACCATGAGTGAAGAGGGAGATTATTTTAAAATATACATTCAGTTCAACTGAAAAAAAACGAAATCATTAGTCAGCCGTTGGATCAATGACGTGCATGGCCGGAAGAGAAAGCACAAGCGCAATTAATTGCCAAGCGAGGTAAATAATCACTGTAAAATTGCTGTCTATGATCTGATGGGTAAGAACACTCATATGTTGGGTTACGGCTTTGATAATCATTGATGAGGAAGAGAATGGGCACATTAATTAACTGGACTTCATTTAGTTACTCATTCAAATAGAATTTTTGCCTTAGTTATGAATATGGTAGAAAAAGTTGACCATTATTTACCCCACTTCACCATAATTTAGTGCGGGAACGGTTGGGCAGCGAAGTGCCGGATCAAATTCAACAGCTGATTTCAGTCATCGCCTTGATGCATTCGAAGTATTTTTACTCAGCGAATCATTCATTTACCCCACAGGGGAATGGAGTCAAGCAAACGTGAAAACAACAGTAGTTCGGCATATAACAATAAATTTAAACAGAATAGGCGGAGTTTTTGGAGTTATTTAAATTCATCCTGTCTATACCTTCTTCTTCAAGCCTTTTACAGCCCCATATAGGCCTTAGCTTACCACGACTACCGCCTGCGTCATCTACCTCCACACTGCCACGAGTGGCCGATGTCGTTAAGGCACGGACTCGTGAGCGGGATGTCTGGGTTCGAATACCGCCAGGACTGTCCTCCCTGACTGAGTTTTTTTTTTCCAGGTTTTCCTCAGTCCTCATAAATGGCAAATGCCGGGGCGGTACCCTAAACTTAGGCCTGGAACGATTCCTTCCTAAAAATCCTTTCCCAATATACCATTTCATCTCATGTATCATCAGTGTTCATCGCCTGTGGTGCCTCTGTAGCAAAAACGGCGTTAAACACCCTTCATTCATGTAACTCCATCATATGATATCATTGGTAGAGGGAAGTATTGTAAGGGGGGCATGTGATAGCACACCGCATCCCGCCGACCGCTTTATCGCGGCTTACTAGATCGAAGATCGCCACCTCTCCACCAGGAAGCTCCCCAATTGTCCTCACGAGGCTGGGTGGACCCCGTTCCAACCTTCCTAACTTAGAAAAATTCCTAAGTAGGTACCGGGAATCGAACTTGGCCCGCAGTTAGTAATGCTAACCCTAGACCAAGAAGGTGGAAATCTATATTTCTATACCAAATTTATATGAAGTATTATTACTTGTTTCAAAGTTAATTTTGTGCTTATCCGCGTTGTAGTTACGACCTTACGATGATTATACAAATAGGTTTCTGATATTTCACGTTGTATCCCAAATGAAATACTGAAGCTCAAAATGTAATCGGTACTAGTATAAGAATATCTTCAGGTTTGTTGGTTAAGGAAGCAAGTTCAAACTGTGGACGCTTGGTCTTTAATCGAACAATGAAAGGGACGTGCTGTAATGATAAATAGAATCGAAGAATATTAGTGTGGCGATGGTGGTTGGTTTATGAGTAGGGGTGAAACCTTGTTAGTGGCAGTTTCAGAAGGGGAAGATCGATATCTCGGACACTTGAGTGGATACATCAATGGACCGGGGAGATTCTGCTGCTGACGTGAATGGAAACAAGGAATGACCTCAATGTCGAAGCAGAAGTATATGTAGGCTACTCCTGCTACGGCAAAGAAAGGATATTGATGGCTTTTTGTAACCCCCCGTATTGATAGGCATCATTGCAACAGCGTTAGAAAATCAATGAAGAACTCATAAAGCACTCTCTGCGTTGGCATTAAAGGTCCCGGCTTCCGTTATATAGCAAAGTAGCTGTTATTTTATCCTACCCTCATTCATGCTTGCACAAATATAAAAATACTAAATATTTACATAAATATTCACAAACATTTCCTGAGGCATTTTCTCTTTCTAAATGATTGAACTCTAATTTATTTACACGAAATCGTATTTTGATAAAAGCAGTGATTAATATTATACATTTGACGAACACATAATAATCAGAAGTAGGTGGCATTTGAATGGTCCGTTTTTACGAAATGCTTCTATACTCTCTAAAAACAAGTCATATGGCAGCTGTTTTAAATGTTTGTTTATAGGCGTAATGTAACACACATATAAAGCTAATTAAACATCTTTTGTGAGACATTAATTTATTTTCATATTTTAAGGATTGGATCCTCCAACTCATTGCTTCCTTAAACTGATCTGACACATCACTTACCTGAGCTACAATTACGTATATGACAAAATAACTATACAAATAAATTTAATGTGAACTTTCGTACAGAAACCCATTTAACTGGAAGTACTTCTCCATAATCTCACCCATGTATAACGACACAATTACATCGATCAATTGTGCAGTCAAAATGAACTAAAATTGGATGGTGATAAATGCCATTGCTTCCCTAATAGGATTAATTAAAAGAACTGCATTTACTTACTGAGGCAGCCAGCCTTGGACCCTGTTTCAGTTACGGGTCGTCTGAGTGGGGCTGGTTACTAGGTAAGTTGAGAAGTCAACCTGAAAAAAGGGAGAGGAGTATCCATGTACAAAGGAGTATTTTGATATTTATATTTTACTAAAGCCATAAAATCATACTGAATTTTAAACTGATAACAATAATAGGCACTAATCTGTGTTAAAAGATATGTTGAAAGCAATCTCCTCACCGGGTATCTGCTCAAGAAATTCCTATGTATTTCATTTAACTTTTCTTCCGTAAAAATAAGGTGCTCCAGACCAGGTTTCTTGTCATTGAGAGATCGTGTTTCTTATAACTTTTTAACTGGTTGTAAAACGGTTTCTCTACCTGGAATACGTTTATACATATAAACCCATTTTCAAAGCTATATTTATGTAATGGAATAACTAACAAAGAACAATTAGCACACAGCTTACACGCACAATAAAACACTCTAGTAACACACGAACATGCAATCACTCGCTGACCTCAAACTAACTACAAGATGCTACTGGTACATGCATTATACGGGTCGGTCCTGGTGGTGTAGTGCTAACCATATTTGCCTTCGTGGGTTCAAACCCTGCCATGATTGATGGATTTTTTCGGGCGTAAAAATCCTAAGTATGGCTTCCTTCGGAAGGGAAGTAAAGCCGTGGGTCCCGTGTGTACATTTACGGCACGAAAAAGAACCTCAAGCCTGAAAGAGAGGCCTCTGAACAATTTGTCGGTCGTTTCACGCCCTGAAGAGAATGAGACGCTGAAGACACGAGATGCTAAAGAGCGTCCGTAAATAACAAAAAACAACAACAAAACAACAACAAAAAAACAAACATATAAGGCTTTGACAATTGACTTCTCCAATTAGGCGCTCTATTGGCTTCTCAAATAACCTAACTATATTATCAGAATATTTGCTCTTGATGCATACACGATACTTAAATGAATGGTATGGAATTGAGAAAAAGTGAATACAAGAGAAATATTGAAACATAAAATTATAAAAATAAATTGCATTATCCTGTAGAACACAGCAACACCCTGCTCTGCAACAAAAAAGTCATTCTCTGGTTTTGTATTATTCAATGGCTCACGCCAGATGAACTTACAATGTGTGTACGAGTACATGGAAAAATTAACTCAGGCAAATGTGTGTATGTATTAGTGAACACGCATCTGGATAAACAGCGAGCATCACGCCCTCTTGACTCCAATAGTAGAGCTGGGCATTAAAATTATGCAGATGCGATGAAATGCGCAGTAACCAAATTTTGTTTAACGGGTTTTCCAAAAACCATCTGTTGTTAACAAAACAGCAGCAGCGGTAGTAACAAGTTATTTTCTTTCCAAATGAAAAGCGTCGATACATTTACTCTCTCTGATAGAAACCCATTTTCCAGCGCTCTATCAAGTTTAGATGAGTTATCGCTCTATTTACTTGACACAGACTAATATCCCAAAGCGGTTATGCAAAATAGAGTAAACGATTTATGTTCGGATCGGCGAACACACGGTCTAGCTATTTCTTTCCATACAATAATATCGACTTTTGCACTTCTCAGCTACATCCGTCATAAAAATATTTTTCGATATGTGCTTACAAAATACCATACAAAAAGAATATCCTGTCTATCTTTATTTTATTTTATTCCCAAAACACCAATTTACTTAAATAAAACTTCTTAGTATAGTCCTTCTTTAAATTCTTTGTTCAAATAAAATATTTATAATGAAAAGTAAAGTTCTTCAGTTTTTAATTCTTCTGTATCTACTAGGACACAAGAGACTATTATAGTCATAATAGTATCTTAGCTGTCCTTATTTTCGTACACAGAACAGTGATAGATGATCAGCCTGTGGAACCTAGCAGCTAGTTTAGTTACTCTTTTCGAATGGTGGCATTTTAATCAGTTTCAGTTTTTCAGTATTTTTGGAAAAATCCCACATCACCATTACCGTTACCTGTTATGATTGTTATCACATAGGAGTCATAAAATGTGATGTTTATGTTAATGGTCATGTTGACCTTGGGATTTTTTGTGGTTTCACCATGTCAGTTATGCGAAAGCTGCGATGTATCTTTACTTTCAAGGATTTTCAGCTCTTCCATTTAATATAATTTCATTCAGTTGGTTTTGTCAGTGGATAGAAAGCGTTAGAGCAAGGCGAGCAAGGTGCTGTGTGACGATGGCTTGCGCAGACATGGAAGTGTATTTTCTGTGGAGCTCAAACTTCTTAGGGACCTCCACCGGTATCGGGATGTTCTATCACCACTCACTGGGTGAAAGCACAACAAAAAATCTCTTTAGTTTCCATATTGGTAAAGATGTGGAATTGTTGTCCTTGGAGATGATTATTCAAAGAAAGTAAAAGATAATAATTTGATGGTTTAATGTCTGGAAAATATGGTGGGTGAACTAGAGTCTACCAGATAATAGTTTCATAATCCTCCTAAGCTGTATGTAGTTTTGCGCTGTCATGCAAAAGAATATTCCTTTTGCAATTCACGAGTTTTCAGCTTTCATGCGCACGTTGCAGCTGGTTAGAGTATATAATGGCATTGATTGTTTCGCCGGCTGAAAGCAGTTCAGCATTCACAATACACGAAACAAGAATATAACATTTTTGGTGCAGTAGTGGTTTCGGTTGTTCAGGGATAGTTCAGAGCTGCCAACCAACGATGACAGTGATTTGCAGTGTCGTAGAGGATTCATTTTCCATTGCATGCCAGTAGTATATTGTGAAAGTGGTTCTTCTACTGACGTGGTCAGTAGAAAATAGGCGCCAAATCGTGCCCTCTTCTGAGCCACTGTAAACTCTCTAGAATCCAACGACCGAGGTTACATCCTTTTCCTTTCTGTTGTAGGAAAGCAGAAGCCGTATGGTTTCTACACTTGCTGTACCACGTTTTCATAAGTGGTACGTTTGTTAACTTCGAGCTTATTGAGAAATTGTGTTTTGAAGGATAGCCAAAGATGTCAAAATGAGTGGAAGAAATAGTTTGGCCATATAACAGAGAGTCTAGTACTGGTGCACACGCTTTCTTCTTAATTTAACTGCATAATTATGGTATAAAGACAACTTATACAATCCATATTTTAGGTGTAATCATGGACAATATTGCAATGTACTAGAAAAATGTATTTCAAGCTCTCCTGTTGGTAAATATATTTAAAATTGGCATATCTTTGTTTTTCAAATTTCTTTTTAAATTTATTTTTCTGCGTGGTTTAAGTCTTGAATTTTGTAATTATTGTGAAAAGTAAATATAATATCTTAATATGGCTATTTATTTCACAGGTCTATCATATTACGTTCTGCCTTTTTTGTGTGATATTTGACGGATATGCACATAAGTTTTTTTTTTTTTTTTTTTATCTAATGCCAGTCCATCATTCTCTTGGACTTGTGGGCATTCTCCTGGCATGGCAGTATTGTAGGAAGATGATACGGTTATGTGCACCAGGGTGGACATTAAACCTACAAAATAAATAAAATAAATTAATGATTGCGCAAATGAGCCTTAAAACTATCTGGCATTGTCCTTCTCAGGGAAGAAAAACTCAGAGAAAAACCCAACCCAGACATCTTGACTTGGTCGGAAATCGAACTCAAAAGCTCCGAAATAGTAGTCGCAAATGTTACCACTAAGAACCTCTTTGTGTGCACAAGTCACTTTGGGACAGTTGTTGGAGAGCGAAATTGAGCTTTTTCCTTTAGAGTTATCTGATGTCTCTAATTGCCTTCTTTATTCCAAAGACCACAGGACAGTAACAGAAAAATTAAAGGAATATTTATGTTTACGTATTCTTAAGAATTCACCTCCTTTTTCCCCAAAAAATATCTAGTCATAGCTGTCCAAATTTTTCGATTTCAAAAGATGGCTCCATCCCGGACTGCTTTGCAATATTCTCAAAAATGTCTGTCTCTTAAACTGTTTTCATGGTTTTCAATGACTGTCAATACTTTAACAAAAGACAAAACTTTCTGATCCAGCTTAGTTAACTTCACTAAAACTAGCTGTAGTATGGTATATTCTTGACTTGTTCCAAGAGTCATTTTTCACATTTTACGTAAAAGTAAAATTAAGTTTACAATTTAAATATATTTTTTAATGTTTTCTAAAGCTTTTTTCTTAAAATTGTTTGTCAAAAATGAAATAAACAAAATCAATATGAAATTATTTTTAACTGAAAATATTGCTATGCATTTCTTTAAAGCACGATTGACAAAGGATAACAATCTTGTGGAAAATTGGAGGCACCATTTATCTACTGTTTGTATAAAAGAGATTTACCGGTTTTTTTCCCGGCATCTTGAAATCAAAAGTTAATGTTCAACGTATCGATTGTTCTTAAAACTCCAAGTGGGAAGGGAAAGCGATATTATATTCTTGGATTTATCTTGAATTGTCCAATGTAAAAATACCGTTAATTTCTCCGAATATGGCGTATTCGGACTTTCGAGTAACATTATTATTAGCACATCAATTTACCATATCACAGTGTCCTTTACCTTAGCAGACCAAATTCTTTATGGCGCAAGTTCATTGATTGGCTTAAGTTAAGTAAACAGTAATTTTTTGAAAGTGATGTGAAGGTTGAACTCTTGGAAATAACTCAAAAGATCGTGGAACAGCGCAATGACCTTGCAAGCAAATCGAGTATACGTGCATCAGTCTACCAATCTAACGAACTAACCCGGAGTGGTTGTAACATACCGATAAATAAAAGATAATTTGATTCGATTGTTGCAGAGTCTGGTTAAAGTGCAGTTTGGTCATTGTTGAGGCTTATTTGATAGTCTACTTGATTAAATTAGACTCTTAAATTTAATTAACAAAAATATACTTTATTATTAAGTTATACCTCACCTTTTCTTCTTAAATGTTTCTTTATTACGGTTATATAATTTGTTTTCTAGATATTTAGCCAAAATCAGGTAAAGGTACCAACCATATACCAAAAAATATCATAATGCTTTTAGATTGCTTTATTTATAAATCATAATGACGCGTTGTATCTGTTCAATTATACTTATTGATGAGGTCATTATCGATGCATTATACATAAAAATAAAGCAGCTATTACTGAAACTGTAACACTCTTGTAAGAAAACTACCCACTAGAGCTAAAACTAGGTTCTTTTAACAAACATAAAACGTTTTTGTATGAAAGAAAGGAAAATAAAACCAATATTAACACTAAACATAGCTGAAAGTAACGCAGACGCAGTAATGTTATTATTTTTGTTGTAGAAAAGCGGTATTCACTGTTTACCCTTTACTAATAGTTTAATTGGTCACTGTATCACTTTCCAGTTACTGTTCATATTAGTAACTTACACAGTTAAGACAAAGCATGCAGTCATGGCTTCACTGACCGTAATTAACACTTTTTTCTTCTGTATCTTGTTGCTCATTCATGGGTGCGTCTCCAAAACGGCGCCTCCTGCCACAGAAGCCCATTTTAGTTTTTCCATAGGAGTTGGGTCCTGCAGATGTCGGCGTATCCTTCCCAAAGTTACGCATCCTTCTTCGCGCCTCTTCAGGCATTGCCGCATTTTCTTCATATTCCTCTTCCTGGGAGAAAACTGCAGCTACATTATTTTGTTTTAACTTTGTGCTGCGTGGAGAAATACGCAGCTTCATTTGAATTCCTTTCTTTGGAGACGAATTTGGACTACTCGAAGAATCGGCACATAAATCTTGGTTGGAAAATGATTCAAGTTTTACTTTTTTAGTATCACGATCTTCCTCAGCTCCACACAATGCTTTTCTATTCATATCGGCTCTATTATCCCATTCACGTTCACTTTCTGACATGTTTGTTCGTCTTTTGTTGACTCCTTTAACCACAAACTCAGAGTAGCCACTATAGCCAAACAAAACTATGATAAATACCAACGTAACAAAGTCATGTCCCTGAGTTATGATTAAATCTGTGCCAATAACGCCGTACAACAATATTGTTTACTACAAAATGTTATAAGCCATAACAAAACAGGTTAATAATTGCCTATAGTGACGGTAATGAAACACACATTGAGTAAAATGTGTTTCTAATTCAATTCAAATTCTAATTCAATTTAAAGTTCATTTTAATGTACAGTAGTAATGAGGCTTTTTATTGTGAAACCACAAGCTTTTAAATGTACTGATGTACTGATCATTTTAATGTAGAGTAATAACGAAGCTTTTGTTGTAATACTACAAGCTTTAATCAAAAGGCTTCTCATTTCGCTCTTGTAAAACCACCTCCTAAAAATCCTGCACGCTGATTTTTATTTTATTTGTTTGTTCACCGACTATATACAGTTTCGTACATTGATATTACATTTTGCAAAAGCATAGCCACAGCAACAGTTTTTATATTATGTATATACATATCAAGTCTAACTTATAATAAAGCATCTAAGAATTTCTCCATGGCAGTGGCGTATGCTAGGATCATGACGAGGGCTATCAATGGAATTTCATCAGATTCTAATGTAATAATAGAAGAGAGTCACTTCATAAGGAATAAATATCTCGTAGAGAAATCTTAAGGAGTTCTCTGAGGTATGCAGAATAACATGCAAGAAGTTGTGGTCCGTGCTCGGAGGACAACACGGTAGCTCAGTTGGTTACAGCACAGTATGTGCAGTACTTGTTGCTATCTGTATTCTCCTTCAGAGGGGTTTGCGTGAATAAAGGGATGGTATAATTATTGAATAGACAACGAGAATATTTATTGATGTTTTTTAATAAATTAAGCAGGTATTATGCATTTTAATATCAGCGAAATTGTAATAATAATTATTATTGAAAGTAAGCATTCCGAAATATTTACTACTGGCCCTAAAGTTTAAGTCACCAAGTAGCTGGCGGTAGGCTATTAATTTATGTTGGCACACTTGCACAGGTCACGACAATAATGTAACTTTATATTGAATCGAATTCCACTGAATAATTCTAATCAAATGATCCTCGAAGTTTCAAGTTCATATGTATTCACTACTGGAACATCTTAAAAGCACTGAAAAGTATTCCGCCAAGTAATAATTAATATTTATAATAAAAGAAATCTAGTAATCCTTTTTCATTGTTATTATTTCAGGTTATGTCGCGAGTATGTGGTGAAATGCTGCTAAGAAAATAAATGTAGAAATATTAAACGTTAAAAGTGGTATTAGTGCACTGAAGTCTATTCTTGGATACTTGTTTATTTTATGTTGTAAATTAGCAGAACACTCATATCTCTTCATGATAGTTTTTCTCCTTCCTCTACTTGATTACGAGTAACATGTATCATATGGTAAACCTGCTGTAAAGCGCAGCAAACTAAATATACGCTTTTAAGATATCTGTCATTAGCGGCTATTACAGAACTGCGCTAGGCTCCCCAGTTCCTCAACCTAATTTTTACCTCAGAAACGTTATCATTCAAAAACGGCTGTTATTCTTTCTCAGCTAAAGTATTAAAAGTAGAAATTCAGGGTAAAAAAAAAATAAATAAACGTAATGCTTAAAAATGCTTGGTCTCCATTCAGAAACCACCAATAAACAATAAAATCCGAAAAACAGATCAAAAAATAATTTACTCACCTAAATTAATGAAATGTTTTATATCATTATATTTCATATCAATATCAAATATACGAGTTTCATATATATTCTGCAAAGAAAAAATACATTTTCATCACAGTTAAATTTTTAAAAAACGAATCCGTAACTTCAACATTTACAGAAAATTACTAAACATAATTTATCTGCAGGGATAAAGCGTTATTAAAGGATGCATTGAGAACTACAGTCAACTCGGAGCCGCTCTTTAAAAGCGAGGACATCAAAGGTGCCAACACAAACTGTTCCTATTGTATATACTGTGGTTACAGCGTCAGATCCGTGGTTCGAATTCCGAATTTTTTAAGTCTAATTCTTCCTTTCCAACTAATGTCCTATACACAGCTAGTGTGGAAGAATAATTTCCAAGTATATGTAATTAAAATACTGGTATAAGGTTTCTTGTTTTTTTCCTCCTCCTTCCTCTGTTCACACTGCAAATGAGATAGAGCGTAAGTAAGCCTTCCATTTAAACAATAATCGCCATATTTTTGTTTTTCAGCTACGAGAAAGGATTGTTTACTAATTATTTTATTACTAATGATTCAGCCATTTAAAAAAAATCAGTATTTCCTAATATACGAGATACACTGCTTTAGGGTCAATAATACTCGTATTCACAAAATAACCATAAATTATTTAAACCATTCACTATTGCAGTCACATGCTAGCCGATCACTTCCATTCGGCACATCTCGGAGACAATCGGTTGAGGTAGCGAAATGCATTTGCGACGCCTTGCAATGGTATACCCCGCAACTCCCACTCACTTTCTATTAAGAATACTTTCAAAGTATTTCCCATCATTTTCTCTTCGCCTGAAACACCAGTTTCTGTAGAAAGTGTGTTTTCCATTATGAACAATGTGTGTTAGCATGTCAGGAAGATATTGGGAAAAAATCTTGCATTACCATAAAATAAACTTACTTTTGACATGTAGGATGCTACCAGTGCAAACATAAAAAGCGACGACGACGAGGACGACGATGATAATGATTGGGGAGTAATAAAATTAGCTGCTAGGTTTGATAAATGAAAGTTCCCGGATTTTGACATAATCATTTAGTAACCCTAGTGATAGAAATGGAGGTTGCATAAAATACGTTGACTGAAGATCAATTTTGAATACAGGTAAGTAGAAGAGTGTTGCAGAATGTTAGTCGTAAGTCAACAAACTAAACGGAGGTTCAAGTTTGACTTGAGTTCAAAATTACACGCGCGGCAACACGCTGAATATTATGTTTTAATTGTTACGTAATAAAAGTGCAATTGTATTCATGCAATGAAGAACGCCAAACTGGCAGAAATAAAAAAAAAAGTTAGGTATTTTATTTTACTCCAAAAGAGAAAGACCGGCATTGTAAATAGTACTAAAACGCAGAAACGTCAAAACAATATATTAACGTTATATATTTTACTATATTTTAACGTTCAAAATCCGTGTTGATATAGAAATTGGAAAATCTTAAAAAATTATTTACGAAAACAGAAGAAAAGATAAAAAAAATTAAAATTAAGTGTTGTTTATAAAAATGTATACATGAGCAGAAGTTGTAAACGTAACATTACAGCCTAACCTTTCACCTTAATGTTGTAACATAATTTTATATTTTGTATTTCTAATGCATCCAAGCATTTTTACTATACAGGAGGTGTGGCTTTGTGCCCCAAACATTGTATGAAACAGTAACAAAACTGCTTTCTGCTCTGAGGCCACAGTTCGAGTCTCTGGAAACCAATAAATAATGATACAGGTCTCCATCCAGATCATTGGTGGTTTTCCTTAAGTTTGGACGCGGTCTCGCTTCAGATTCTTTCAGAATCATTTTTTGAGAGGCGAAATCTCATATTAAAATGCTTTTATTCAAATCAGGAAGGAATTTTTTCTCTCTAAATAAAGCAGGTCCGAATTAAAACCCCAATCTTCATAATCTAAGGAAATATCTGAGTAATCTGACATATGCATGTGAGAAACACAATGATTGTAGTTGATTTGAGATGTATTGAAAATTATAACAGCCTCAAATCTCATAACCTCAATTAATGAACATATGGACATAAAATAAGCCATAAAGTCATCAATAGGTACCAAAAAAAAACAATTTTTAGACATTGTTTAACTGCCCTTTCTGATTCACAACAGCAATTGTTCCTTTATAAAGGCACAGAAAAGGTAAGGTCGTAATGAGTGGCTATTCTGAGCTCAATTCAAGTCACTATGAACCCAGAAGAATCTCGGTCAAACATAATCTTAGTTCAATTTGAAATGAACCTAGATTAGCTTTTGTACATTGCAACTTCTAAGATAGATTTAACTCATAAAATATTTTATGCAACCGGGCCTAATGTGTTAACCCGACTGATCTAGCGTAATGCACATGGTAATTCTCATTATTCTTACAAAGTATTATTATTATTATTATTATTATTATGAATAAAAGATACAGTTTCCAATAATGAGTTAATGTTAAAACATTGAATTTGTTAAACTTTGATTTACTGGGAGCATGAGATAGTAAATTATTAAAGTCTTTTTACTATTCACCTTTTATTTGTTTATTTATTTTGTCATTTAAGATAATAAATGATAAACTCGCAACCTCCAAAAGGATATACCACAAGCTATTATAGAATATACGTAATAAAAATTTACTATTCTCAAAATATCTTGAGCACAGTTCCTACTGAACAGGTGCATTACCTAAGTTATTTGGTTTAATCTGTTGCATCAGGTCAATGTGTGCTATTCATAGACAACTCTGAGTTAATTATAGCATCTAAATTCTTTATATTATTAACGTTATTAATAAGATCATTTTCCAATTTCTATGATGTATATATCATTAAGGAGGGCATGTTTATTGAAATTCATACAGCTAGTGAAGCAGGAAATGTTGTCTCAAATGCTCCTATTTAATTATACTTGCTTCTGATGATTACTACTACTACTACTACTACAATAATAATAATAATAATAATAATAATAATAATAATAATAATAATAATAATAATAATAATAATTTAATCTTATTTCAGGTAACCAAGGGTATTAATATTATAATTAAAAGGAGGACCCCAATATTTTATATATTAGTGTATATATGTATAGATATGTCTTTTTACTAGCAAGTAATATTCAAGTTATCTTCCTGTAATAACATGTCTTTGTTAAGTTTTTGTAAAGGGAAAGGAAATGCTGTCTTTGTCGGAGAATATTAGCTTTACCTGAGAAAAGGGTCTTTCGGTTAAATTTTACCCTTTGTCAAACCCTCACGGACACACTCGCCGGCGCCAGATGTCAATACACTGTAAAATGCTAGGAATGTATATAACTGTACTTGCAGTCAAAAGGAAATACCGCTAACAGAATCACGCGTTTTTCCAGAAACCGACATATTGGTTCAAAGGGAGGCCGCATAAATGGCAGAAAAACCTGCTTAATCGCCAGAATCTAGTGAAGAGTAGATGCCTGCCTGGGAAGGGAAAATGTATATTTCCTGGTAAAAACCCAGAATCTTCAACCAATCAACATGTTTAAAAACCCGACCAATTAAATAAAACTTGTAATAGACCATGCGCTAGTGTGATCCAATAATATTCTAGAAGGAACCAAATTCAATAATAATTAAAGAAATCAAATTTTCGCGAGGGAGGAGCGAGTTGGCCTAAGAGATTAAATATTAACTACGAGAAGAAGTTTTGGAGCGTTTTCGAGAGGAAGCGGTCCTCACAAAGACAGTAAGAGTCGTGGCAGAGTGACAGAAGTAACAGCAGTAATGATAGCAGCAAGTGTGACAATCGGTCTGTATCTGAAATATTCAGTGTCATAGCAGAGTAGTTAAAACCGTCGCGAAGAGTTAAAGTAAATAGCTCGTTCAGTGAGAGCCAGTCAGGCAGTGTAACGTAACAGCAATAATAGCCACAATTGGGTTAAAGTGAAAAAATACGCGAGTGACTACAGCGAATTATAATCCGCCGAAGCACAGCATGTTCCAGAACCTTCCAAGATGTCAAATAAATTAAATGTCCAACCAGTGCCAAACTTCATTATTATAGTGAACAATCTTCTTCCTCCCTAATGACATTACGTCATTAAAAACAGCTCAAAATTACCCGGAGATTCCTCTGCATTGGAACCAGAGGGTTATAAAGCATCGAACTCATGACTCCGAGAGCCGAAGCAAGACAAGAAGACAATAATTGTCTGATTAAAATCAACAATAATTCCCCACCAAAACTAATCCCCACCGATAATTCCCGTAACACTAGTTGGTCAATATTTGATATTAACTTATTAAATAAAAACCACTTATTTAAACTTTGAATTGTATCACTGATGTATGTTTTAACAGAAACTATACTTGGGTTCCTAAAATAAGATTGTCATTATCGGCAAACAGAACCACATTTTCATGGCATTAATGTTGGAAGATCTTTAATATAGATATTAAATGTGGTACCACAGGGGAGTAGATTGTGTATAGGCTAATCGTACAAACTGAGTTATAATTTCACTAAATATCCTAGTTTCCAAATTTAGCTTTGTATGGTCTTATGACTGTATTTATAGCTCAATTATCAGTATTATTTAAAACAGGGACATTTTATACTAAGTGGGCTATATGAACATCAATAACTCGTGCGGTATAAGCTCTCATGTTGGGGAGGCATGTTCCCTTATCTCTGTATCTCGACACATAAAAAAACGGGCAAGGAAGTCAGACAACTAGCAATTATCCTCCATTTTAGAATTGGTCCTTATCACAATTCACATTTTTAACACTTTCTATTGCCACGATTTCTTTGCATTCTTGCTCTACTGTGTGCCGATATTTGGTACGTGTTTCTATTGACAGTTTTAACCCTTCCTTGCTTTTTTATCTTTCCCTTCCATCAATACATTCATTGGCCGCTATTTGGTAAACGCGTGGTCTTTTCCTATTGGCCCGAAAAAAGTAGTCGTAACGAGCATCGATCGTGTCGGCAATGTCGCGTGTTATTAATCTTCTTGCCCTTCACTTTTAGCTTGATTTGGTTATGAAAATTCCGAAAGGATATTTCGTTTTGGCAGTGGCTTCATCAGACGGGATCAGCCATTGCAGGTTTCCTATTATAATTTAATCGTGTTTGTCAGTAGCGCCTCCTGCTTGCTGTTGTCTCAAAATTTGTTAGGCTGTAGCCAAATCAATTTTTCATTCAGCTACCGAAGTTATATAAATGTATATTAAATACTTGCAGATATTATGTGCTTTAAAGCCAAATAGATTTCACAAGTATGAAATGAATTATTTCCTTTCTTTCTTACGACATTTGGTGTGGGGAATTGCTTTATCAAATTGCATTTTCATGAAAATTTCTACTCAAGTGTAATATCAGGCAAATTCACTTACATTTTTGTCATTATTTAAAATGTATTGATAAAGCATTCAGAGAATTTAATTATGGTGTTTGAGGTGCTCGTATTTGCATGTTGATATTTCAAATTGTTAAAATAATTTAAGGTTAAACGTTAAAACTTTTCTTGCTCCTGTTCATAAGGTAATTTACCCTTCATAGGTCAAATTCTGGGGGGCTACCGTTCACCATCTTTTCCAAATGCAAATGAATTGCTATGGCATTAACGGTGGTTGCCAAGTGAAACTTGTATGAAACAGAGCTTGTTTGTTGGAGCTGAGATCAATTGGAAAGTTGCCGCAACTGTACAAGCTGCACATACTCGGCAAGTGACGTCTATAAAATGTTGAATGTGAAAAGTCCAACAAAGTACACTGGATTTGTGGAAGAAATACTTGTGATTCATTCTATCCTTCTTTAACTGTTGATAAAATTAGGCAAAGAGCTCAAAACAGTGGATTCTGTTCTCCGAGGAATGGTGTTATGCGCAGTCATACTTCATCAACCGTAATCTCGGCTCCTGAGACCGGATTATTGTACTGCTCAGATTAACGGTTCCTCACTTATCTATAAGACAGTTATTGGATCCCTTTTCGGAAAAATAAATCCTCAGGGTTACAGAAATTAAATATGACCTCCCGATCAGCAGTTGGGCCCCAGAAATGGTAAGACTGTGGGGGCCGTTATTCCAAAGCAGTCAAAAAAAAAAAAAAAACACGCGCGCACACACACACACCCACACACACTCTGCATAAGATATTTGAATAAATAATTAATAATAAACAAACTAAAACAATAAAAAATAATATTATATAAGACTTTAAATCATTTATCTGAAAGTATTTGAGTTCTATAAATTATTTTGGATCCATAAATTGTGGCAAGTAGAATTTTGTTTATAAGTTTATTAATAGGAATTGTTTTTTTAGGGTCTGATTTAAATAGTTTGGTTTTTTATATTAAAATTATTATTGTTTCTTATTTATATATTTGAGTTCGAGGTACTTTACACACACACACACACACACACACACACACACACATATATATATATATATATATATATATAAATTAACACTAATAATAAAAGTAGATAAAGATAAAACACAAAGATAAAACCAAGGTCTAGCTTCTTGCCATTGAAGAACTCGCAGTAGTTCGAAATATAGCAATTTCAAGTGTGACTCTTTCTCTGTGTTTTATCTTTATCTACTTTTATTATTAGTGTTAATTTATATATATATATATATATATATATATATGCAAATTGCCACACATAATAAAAAGATTGTGCGTCAAGACTTCCTGGATTTGGTTAGTTTGTCTAGAGCTATTTTTTTGTTTGTTTATGTTTTCTTAATAGCGAAGGTATATGCGGTTTGAATATTTATTTGCAACATCCTCTCAATTTTATTATTTTTTACAACCTTCGAAGAGAAATTAAAGATGATTTGTTCGACAGAAAGGGATCAACAGATGAATCCAGTCGAAATGGAATCTAAAAATAGTTTTATTGCATTTAACCAATATGGCATTTTCCTACAGCTCAATATTTTTTGTCCCTTAGAGAATGTATTCTATAGCCTTACATTCTTCTTTATCATCCTCACTTTCAAACATGCCCTGTTCTGTAGCGACAACAGCAATTTTTATCTTAACGGCGACCCCTTTGTCATAAGCGTCCTGCTTTATAAAAAACATCCATGCCGCAGACTCTTGCTGACACTAAAAAGAAAATACGAAGAGACTAAATTTGACGAGAAGCGAACATATCTCTTCTTCCTGGCCCATAAAATTGCCCCTTCTACAGCTGTACACAGCAAAGGCATCTCTTTCTTTCTAAGTGCTTTGAGGGTGTTTCATTGGCCGGAGTAATCACATGTCCATAACGCCAAGGTTGTTTTCTCTTACGACCTTCATAACCTTTCCGCCATTGTTGCTTTATCACACAATAGCGCTAAAAACCAAATGTCTTTGCAAACTATAAACGTCCAAGAGGGAGACGTTAGGAACTGTTTTCTGAAAACGAGGGCCATCTAGGCCGTCAAATGATTATATTGGATCTTTATCGCCTTAAACGAGAAGGAGTTGTGGAGGAAACGACGAGGTTCGCGTTCTGGAATAGAGGCACGGGTTAGCGCAATTATCAGAGCAATTTTTAAACACATTTAGCTGCCATATTTCCCTTAATTCTGCACATTTTAAGCACCTCATTAGCCTCCGAGTATCAGCCGGGAGAAAGCGTAGCATATCTTAATATGAACTCGCCGCAGAATAAAACCTTTTTATCTACTGAATCGATGAGCGCTAAAATATTTACATAAGAATTACTATATTACTTATTCAAAACATTTTACCCTCTATTTGAGCAATATTAAACCAAATAAATTACGTTAAATTGTAAGAACATACACCAAAATCTAAAACAAATAATGCGAAATATGACAGTCTATAAAATTCTGAATATAGATTGCTGTACCACCTATTTCCCATATAAATTAAACTTGACAGATAAACCACATTATATTAACACTAGCTTAATGCTATACCCTGGTCAGTTCTGCATTTAAGATCATTTTTTTCACAGCCAAGACCAAGAAATGAATGGCAATGTATAGGAAGGCCCCATAAGATGAGAGACTCTCATTGGCTCTCTGCCAATCGGGAGAGCGAGCATTTGTGGCGGGAACGAGCGGAGTAGTCATTGCTGCAATTTTTAATTTCACTTAACTACTGGTGAATGTAGCATTGCGTTTTCGTAAATTTTTTAAAACATAGTGCAGACAGGGCATTTTTAATTTTCTCGATATGGTCTTCTTATCCTTTCAAGGGACTTCATGTTGCTTATTTTTATTATTATTATTTTAATTTTATAGATCAATTTGTTTGCTGTAGCCATACAATACGCACTCTTAGATGTAATTGAATGAGTGGGGAAAACAGTAGTATAGACTAAACGATATATAGATCTCCTTGGAACTGTTTGAAGTGAAAAGCACGGTACAAAACAATAAAATGCTCAGGGCATTAAGGAACCTTCATTATTAAGGTGAAAGATATAACAAGTAATTAACGTGAAAGTGTTATAACAGGTGTTCTTATCTGATTGGAAGAGTGTGTTTGTAGTCAGTGGCCATTTGGATAATTTACTTAAACTAGGCGAATTCCTCACCGAGTAGAGTAACTTTAAAAAGGAATAAAAATCCAAATTATGACCTTATTAATTAATGAAATGAAATAAGTATGGCATTACTATGTGGATTATGTATACAAAATTACAATTCTTGCAATCTGTAAGTATCACAAAAGAGAACCCACATTTTTTAGAATTATTATTATTATTATTATTGAGATTAAACCACAAAAATTAACGGTATACAACTAATTAAATGAAGTATATGAGTACTGATAGTCAAAGCTTTCCTGTGTGGGTATTTTTAAATATTTTTAAATGTAACCATGTTTATGAACTGAACTTTTGATATCATCTTTACACTAAATAAAACAGAGAAAAATAACTATTAAGAGGTGAAAGAAGTGGTTACTTGAAACCCAAAATTAAAAAAAAAAATGTTCTAGCTAAACTCCTCATATATAATTTTAATCAAATAAGAAAAATAGTTTCTGAAAAACATAAATTCTCCATTGACTGTTTCAAATTCATCTACTCCACCTGCCATTTGCGATTTTTTAAAATTTTAAAATACTTTATTATCCTTTTGTTGGCTTTCCAGACTTCCGTAGCAAAATACCAAGGAAATTCTCTTTTGTCGACTTAACACAATTCAGATGTTATGGTTACATCGTATTACACATTTATACAAACATGATGTCGACACATATTACAATATATAAAATATTATGACTGGGCTTATATAAATATACATATTTCAGTCGCGGTGGGCGGTAAGAACTGTTTTAATATGCAGGTGAAACCTGACATGAAAATATTTACGTTCTGTATCAACAATTACAAAATATTTAAATATAGATAAACCGACTCAGTGGTCTACAAAATATCGACACAAAGTGAGGGGAGTAAAACCACAGTCAATAATCTCTACCAAAAGTTTTCCTCATATTTCGAACCATACTGTTGAAAATCAACGATTTCCTCACAGTAACCCAAAAGCATATCTCCCAGTAGACTTACAAGCAGAATATTTTTACAATAAGAGCAAAATGCTTTCAACGCTTCTAAGCTCTATATGCACATTTCAAAAGTAACATATATGTTAAATCAAAACGTTCAGTAATGCGTTCATATTCAAATGTATGATCTACTCTTGTGAAATCTGGGTACAGGTTTCTTTGTGATGTAATATATCTTAATAGCATACAGAGAGCTGCTTGGGGGAGCAGCAGCAATTCATTATCTCTGTCGCAACTGGCAACTCTTATCATTCACGTTAAACATTTCAGAAATGTGTTTCTTCCATATTTGTGATGTGATTCAGAGTCATTTTTAAAAGAAAATTTATATGTTATACTTGATATGCCATTCAGATGTTTTACATTAGGAAGATAACTTTGTGCCCAGATTTCACAATCGTTGATATTACTTACTGTAGGCTCAAATATATTAATGTGTAGAGTAAACGTTATGGCTTGATAGGTATGTTACTTTGGAATTGTGAATACAGAGCCTAGAAGCATTGAAAAGATTTTGCACTTTTATATTCTTCAAACCTTCTTTTATCATCATCATCATCATCATCATCATCATCATCATCATCATCATCACATTTTCGTTAGCGGACATGGACATTGTAAAAGTTACTTTCATAACTTTAACATTGAATGTTCTGCTGACCCAAAGAATGTGAAATGTCTAAAGAAACACTAACTCATTACTTTTTGACTGTGGCACTCATCATGTAAAAATATACAACTTTCTTGGTTATTTACAATCATGCAATGTTTACCTAGTGTTTAACTCGGACACTAATTGGCATTTTTAATAACAACTGTTCCAATTTAATGTTCGAGAATTATAATAAACAACATTTTAAATCTCTTTACAACGTTAATGTAAACATTGTAAATAGCTTTATAGATGGATTATATCATGTTATCATTTAACACAATATTAACTTATGTAAATTATCATTTATCTTAACATGCCATGAGGTAAAATGAGGTTCAGTTATTTGGATTATAATTTATTATGTTTTACTTTATTTAAGGACGCTTTTTAACAATTTTGATCACTAGCGTCCCAGGCATGAAATGGCCGTTAAACTTTTCTCAGAGACTTCCTCTTTCATACTTGAGATTCAAAATGTACCATACAGAACAACTTTCCTTCCAAAAAAAAAAAAAATATAAAATATGTCGCGAATTGGGTCTACAAGGGCAGTTATTTAATATGGTCAATCATGGAGTAGCTTATTTTTTTACATAGTGTACTTTATTTACTATATCAATGATTATTTTGTAAACTCTTTGAAAATAAATCGGAATTGTGACCTGTGGCTTTAAAATAAAGATTGAATTAACAGAAAAATAAAAACAGGGAATATAAGAGCGTGTAAAATTTAGTAAAAAGATAGGGAAAGGCAAAGCTCTATCTGCGTAATGATTTTATTTTCAGCGACATCTTCGCAGATGGTTTTCTTTGTGTTTGGATTACTGCAGGGAACGAATTATCATTTCAAGATGCTATAAGAATAATGAACAACATAACAATATAATGGAAAGCAGCGGATACCTTTTAATTTTATTAAGCAAGAGATGCACTTGTTCATAATGAACTCTATAAACTATTAGATAACTCAAGAGCATTTTATGCCTAATATTTTATTAGTGTTTAACGTCCATTTTTACTGCTGAGGAATCACAGATGGTGGACACTGATGATACATGAAATGATAAATTGTTTTTTTTTTTAAGGAAGGAAACATTCCAGGCCTAAGTTTAGGGTACTTCCCCGGCATTTGTCATTTATGAGAAAGGAGGAAAACCTGGAAAAAACTCGGAGAGAATGGCCCTGGTGGAAATCGAACCCCAGCTCTCCCGTTCACGAGTTCGTGCCTTAATGGCCTCGGCCATCCGTGGTGGCCTTATGACTAATGGAATGACTGAGACAGTACACACGTTTCTCAACGTTTGGAAGAAAAACAATCACATTTTTATCAAAACATCCCGAAAAAGGCATTTAATCATCCACACTTGCTTAAAGCTGGAACAGCATGTGTTTCTTTTCTTACCATCGACTTTTCCCTCTGGAGACGGAATCTTACAGACTATATCGGCGTGCTATGAGCTGTAATTCATGAGCCCCTATTCATTTGCTACCGCAGCTTTCTTTCCTTGCTGTTACCCATCGAACAGCGCGGCAGCAGGCAAATTACTACTTGTAGTAGGGTGGTAATTGAGCTATGTTCCACACAGCACGGAGCTGATTTGCCGCTGGTGATTTATTACTGAAGCTAACGTAGGTGTGTCGGCTACACATCCAAGGAAGCAACATATTTTCAAGTCTCTTACTTTAAATTACAGCTCAAGCAACGAGAATAGATTACTGTGGCAGGCACTGCAAAAAGTGAATGGATAACCTTCAGTACAGGAGTTGCAATAGTTTCACTTGCTTTTGTATTTCTCTTACTCCTTTTCTTTGCCAGAAATGAGCTTGGGATATGAATATGTAATTACCTTTAATAAAATAGAAATGCAGTGCATATAAGACATGGATAATTAATTTTTATGTGATCAGTTTTTTAAAAGATTAGTTTTTATTCTAAGAATGAATTAGTTTCAAATGCGTAAAACTCTTTGTCTTATTAAAAATAATGAGCACCTCTTTTGAAAAAATAATATACAGATAGGTAGTGCCTAATTACACCTGAGTATTCATTGCTTATAGTGAACAACGCTCATCCCAAAATTGAAACGGAGTCATGAAATAAGTAAGTTTCCTATTCGTGAAAAAAATATTAAATTCACTATTTTATTTTCAAATAAAATCAGTAGTGCTATAAAACTCCCAAGCTATTTCTCCAAATAGTTGGAGATAGAAATACCGTTGCACCAATTTCTCAATACTATGTCTGTCTGTTTACACAGTCCTCTGTTTACTGCAACTATCACTTTATTATCATTTTCATCCCTTGCCGACGAGATACTTCTCTAGTTAGGTGCAAAATTAGAATCACTCGGGGTAAGATCAGGAGAATAAGGTGGATAACACAATGTCTAAGGAGTTCTGGGATCTTAAAAATTTGGACGAACGTTGTAATGAAGTAGCAGAATTTTTCGAGATGTTTCCGTTTGATCGTGGCTCAAAGTTGCATTGGGATCTCACATTCATTATGGTTATGTTATGCAAGTAATGCACCAGCGAACACCCTCCGCTGCATTGTTGGCCATGTCCTCCCATGAACCATGCACGCCAATGTCCAACCATTTGAATGCTAATATTATACCCGTCTCCATAAACAGAAGTCAATCCACGATGTATACGAGGAGAGATTTTTTCAAAACTCGATAAATGCAGAATATTGCATTTTTCAGGAAATGCAGTTTTTTTTTTATTTTCACCTTGAAAGAATTTAATATTTAGACGAATTTAATATTTTGTATTTAATATTTTCTCCAGTATTAGACCTTACTGTTTTAAATAAACGCCCTAGTAAGATATGTCGAAATAAAATTTCACTATGGAAGACTACAGGACTACTATTCATTTTTTTCAACACTCGACATAAGAGAGAAAAGTTATTATTATTATACGTTACTGCTTTTTTAAAATTTATATTCAGTTATTTATTTATATTACCTACAATATTCCTCATGCCTATGTAAGTTTTTCAGTTTATTTATGGCCTGCATTATTGCTTATTACGTGCCAAACATTTATGTTTTGAATTTAATTGTTAATATGTTAACATACAACTATTTAATCGTCCTTAATAATACATATTGTACAATAATCCAGACTACCACGATCATTATATCATAGATACAATATTGAACACTTCTAGTAACATATCTAGACATGATCAGATTTGTTATCTCCTAGAACGTCTTTGTAGAATTCAATTGCATCAATCTGTACTTCAAAATACTTTAATAGTGCGGAAATTTCTTTTATTTGCTGAACAAATTTGGGAACAGTAGACGATAGTAGTGGTGAATGTCATGGTTTTCTCCTGAATCTCCGAAGTATGTTCTTTACATTCTTGAATGAGTTGATATGCTGACTATTCATTTTGAATGGCAACCTAAGGTTTAGTACTTTCTTGAAACATTTCTTTGATTTTACATTTTATTTTTATGAGATCAACCTTGCAAGTGGAGCATGTATCAGTAGAGGGGAGTAGGGGAGTCATAAATGTTAGATTAAAATATTTGTATAACACATTCTTATATTTTGATAAAAAGATAGTTTGAAGGGTGATATACCTACAGCACTTTCAGAGTCACTGGAATCACCATCCATACTGATTTAACTTGAAAATGTTCTTCTTACAAACAAGACTGGATCATTGATAACTTCTCTAAAAGTAACCCGGGAACATTTGATGACAATGAAGTCTGATTGCGGGATTATAAGCAGCCAATCAAAGAAGAAGCATTCTTACAATAATGAGTAACATTGCATAAACCACGCCCACTTTTGTTATTCCAACTGCTCGGTATGAAACAAAAGTAAGTTATTGCATTTGTCGATTTTTAATTTTAACTCTCAGCTTGAATATATCTGTTTTTGCTAAAATCTCGTGAATTCGTCTACTTCTATACACAATATTTGTTGACTTTTGCTAAAATTCGACTCATAAGACGACGTGGAAAGTCAAAATTATATTGTTACGATGTATAACTACATTTCGAAATTTTTTGCAGTTATCCAGTTTTGAAAAGAAATAAAGAAAGAAAGAAAGAAAGAAAGACATAAAGAAAGAAAGAAAACGATCCTGATATTCGCAGTAGTTTCTGTTCTACTATGTACGCAATTCAAAATCGGACATGCTTTCTAGTAGGATCTCGAAAGTAATTCGCGCCATTTAATGAAACTTCTTCAGGTCTGCCAACACGCCTTAATGACATTTATTATCCACAAATTCTTCATTGTTGCTGTTTTTTTTTTTTTTTGGAGATAAAAAATAGGAAGCCCATTTATTGGAATACCCTCATATTAGAGAATGCAGACCATCTGTGAATAGCGATTAATATTATGAAAAGTCATATGTAACGTTCTAGAACTACTTTGTAACATTTTTATATTTTTTTTCCGAATACATTCTGAAAACACCTGCGCTTATGAGCCTAATGTAACTTCTTCTGCACCTTTTAACTGTTTCAATCAACACTGTGAGTGTTGCCACCACTGCTTGGACTCCTGTTCTGAAAAACGTCAGAGAGACGTATAGGAATTGCGTTTAAACAGGTCTAAACACTTTTGCGAAATGTTCATTTGAAATGGTTCATTATTAACAAACCCGGAACCATTCGAGCTGAAAGTTTTCTTATATCCAACATTTCGTGTAAAATGTAGCCAAAACGGCCTATCGAGGTCTTTACAATGTCAGCCAACTAGCGTATCTTTAATCGGCGATCATTGAGTATGCCATTGTGAAATTTTATCGCAATTTCGTGGACGTATCACTTTTGGGACGACCTGAGCGCTCACCATCTTGAATGGATGTATGACCTTGCTTAAATTCAGCAGCCCACTTTTTAATCGCCGAAAACAAAGGGGAAGAATCCTTTATCTTGGAATCAATCTCTTTTTGCATTTCTGTTGAGGTTAAACCCTTCAAAATTAGCTACTTTATCACAGCTCGTATTTAGTTTTATGTACTTTATAGAAAATGTTAGCACTACTTTGTTTTCACGATTATCACAAACACGTCACTACACTTACATGTCTGAAACTTTACAGCGTGCCTTCTAAAGAATGATACTCAACAACTATCATAGTAATTTAACCATCTTCACAACATCTCCGAGTCTGGCCGAAAATCTATAGAAAATCTATAGAATAGTCATATTTCATTAATATAACATCCTTATATTAATATAACATCCTTAAAGCATTAATGTGAATTGCTACATTTTAGGCCATTAATCTCACAAAATTTCCTACATTTAGCACATAATAATCAATTATGTATTGAGAAAGCGAATTATGGTACAAGCATGTAATAAAATCTTGTTCCAAAATAAAATACTTAATGTTATCCCAAATTATCATGACAGAATGCCTTGTCTTATCAATGCTCATTCCTTGGATTGGAAAATTACAAAATTGTAATTTTGAGGGACAAACTAATAATACGCTAAATCTATTTTCAGTTAAAATATTACAAATACATTCTGCCTGGCTCACTGGGTGTAGTCAGTAAACAACGTACTAACAATTTGGAATTAAGAAAACGAAAAATCTACATCTCATCCCTAAGCTGGGGTCTTCTTCCTTCCTTGAAGAAGTGCCTGGTGAATTCGCCACCCTCATGGGAGGAATCCTGATTTCGTTAACATAAGATTTATTTCAACCGTAGCGACAAAGGGAGGGGAAGAAGGACATAGGAACAGGAAGAAGGAAGCCTCAATTACCGACCGAGAAGCACGCAAAAAGTGGATCAGTTTGTTAAATATGAAAGGGAAATGAAGAATGTACCTCATAAGCGCGAACTAAAGACTTTCATAACATACGAAAACTTGTCTTTCAGAAGAGTTGTGCCCTATGTAAATTTCTTCACAGGTCATCGCACAATAAACACTGACTTGTTACTCTATCTATCTCGCAGGCCCAGTAAAAACAGCCATCAAGAACAAGAGGACAGGGGTGCAAACTTCAGTTTTATTTCTCCCTCGACCATGGGGCTTTACGGATCAAAGAAACCCAACGCTAAAATGGAATATTCTATTATATCTATAAAATGCACATTTTACAGCTTTGGACTCTTTCTTCGGCTCTCTAGAAATATCTTGAAGGGAAAAGGATTGGCGTTAATGAGTAATGATGAAGCTATTCAGAAGTGTCTACGCCTGCAATTAAAGAATTCCTTGCTGAGAGCATCCACAAGCTCCTGTACCCCTGAGACATCCCCTGATTATTTTAAAACACAACAACTTCGTTTTCACACAATGGGCCAACGCTTGGTTCACATTTGTTCATATCATGTACATTGAATAAATTACTTGCTGTGACAGTTTCATGCACACATTACCTTACTCAAATAACATAGGAAGAATACATTATCATATCGTCCAAACAGAAGGCTTAGCGGCAAATGAAGTCACTAATGACTTTCTGTTTGTCGTTTAAGTATGATGAAATGCACCAGCAAGGTGCAGCCTCTGAGAATATTGGGTTTCCACAATGCCCTTTCTGCTTGCAGGGGTTTTGCATCTTTGCAGTTCGACATGCCATTTAGATTTTCAGAATACAAATAGCGAGTGTTGTGAGTGTTCACACGTCCATTTAGTGGAATCATGCCTCGTATTAAAAGAACGCGCTGTGGATCTTCAGTCACTGATGAAAGAAACAACGGAATATCGTGCCAGTGCTACGGCATCACTTTGTCGCTGACAATGGACACTTATAAGGTGTAATTTTGTCGCTGTTTGTGATGAAGACACGCGGCGCTGATTAATGTTTACAATAACATTTATACACAAAATACGTTGCATTAAAGTCAGCTAACTTTCCATCTTCACGAACGATTGTTAGACCGATGACTGTTTGGAAGGACAAGAATAGGGAGCGGGGCTTGCCTTGGCCGCGACGCAAAACCCTGTCCGAGCTGAAGGCATATTCTGGATGCCCGGTATTTACTCATGCTTATTCCTGGGAAACATTGCCCAGGCAAAGAACATTCCTAAGTGCTTAAATTATGAAATTGGTCATTCTTATAAACACTGACAAAGCTGATGGCAATTTTTGAAACTATTGGTTAGAAAATTACCGAACGATGGGTAGAGATAACTTCAACGTCTTCTACTTAAATACTTGTTTAAAAGTAACATCGGGGGTTGATTGCTGCTGTGGCATGGGATGTCGCACCTCCGTGTGGCTACGAGTTGCCGTACAGAAGAGGAGCTTATCAGGCCGTTAAGAACAGCAGACAAGACAATCTATAAAGTAAAGGAAGTAAAGTAAGCTATGTTTTAACACGCAAGGCTTAAGCAATAAATACAACGAATACTCGGCTGTGTTTACTAAGCTCTCCGTCAGCTCTTGAGCTGTTCCCTTAGTTTTTCGTCATGGACGTGCTAATGCGAGCCATCACCGAGTATTGTTGAGGACATGGTGATGTAGGGGATATAAATTCAGGAGGCTTATAGAAGAATATGTTAAACATATTAAAGAATACATAAACGCACCTGGTTACTGACAATGAAACACTCAATAAAACCAAGAGAATTCACACGACTAAGAGCAAGTAAACACATACGGAACGTGTGTAGATTATTCCCCTGCTCTTGTGTTAGGTAGGCATTTAGCTGACTAGCGATAACAGAAACACGTCTGACAATGAACAAGAACACACAGAAACTAAAGCTTTTATGAAATTAATAAATATTTTAACTTATTTGAATCCATATGACATTTATAATTGGTTAAATTTTCATAAAAAATTAATAACAAAAAGATCGCAAATTTAAGCCTTACTTTTAACAGTTGTCGAGTAATTAGTAATTATCAATTTATATCAAAACCTACCATAGAATCAACCAAACCAATCATATAATTAATGACAATAAACCCATCAGACAGTACAGGATAAAAATTAGCTGCAAAATTTCAATTCAAAAGTTCTGAGGGTATATGCCAGAGCTTGATATAATTTTAATTTCTGAATTTGAATTTAACAACTGTATCTGCGGAACTGTATTTTGTTTAAAACCATTGAAATATGACATGATCTGCTTTACACATAATTTATTTACATTGGCTACAGTATTCAGAACCAAGTCTCTATTTGAAGCTAGAGTAATCTATGACCTCACCTTGTACCGGCATATGCCGAATTGATAACATTCTTTATGTAAATTGGACTTTTATAAATTAATAAAGCTATTGCCTTACTAATAATTAAATCCGATTAACCAAATTTTGAACATTCGCCAACAAAACCACTCTCGAATTTAGCACAAGTATTTTTTCGAACTGCAAAGAAAAATATTAACAATAAAACTCAGAAACATTACAGGGGCCGTACTAAATAGCGTCAGCCAGAGGTGCTTTCCAATGTATGTTTATTCGATAGAGGAGAAATAACCCAACATCATCTTTAGAATAGGATAGTATACATGATTTAGGAAAGCATAGTTTAAGTACGAGCGTCATCGGTTGGGGCTATTTAGTGGTCGAAATGTACAACAGTGCATTAGCGGACAAGATTTACAACTAACACTAGTGTATTTGTCTAATGCCCAATGCCAACTACTCACGTCTTTGAGACTAAAAGTGAAATGGAATATTACGTTTTATAATTCATTCAAAGCAGGAATTCCCTGACGTAAATTTTTCCATTACACAAAGGGGATTTTAGATTTTTTATTTTCAATATTTTAAAGAAAACGTATTATATATAATTGTTATTGTTTTACAAATCTGGTTGATTATTTAGGAAATTTAAAGAATTTGTTAGTTCGTGAATCCCTTTTGTGGGGGAAAAAAACCCTTATACGACAGAGGTGTTCCAGCGTGTTATCAAGGTCATCGAAGTGGTGCAGGGCGAATATGCAAACTAACTTACTAACCCAGTGGTGCAGTGTGTAGCATTTCATCTCGAATTAAATCAGTTTGGAGAAGTTGGGGATGTAGGTGAAGCGGGAGGTGGGGGAGCGTAATGGTGGTGATGGAGGGATTGTTGGTGGTGGTAATGACAGCAATGGTGGCACGATAATGGGGCTGCGAACTCAAAGTTGCGAGAGAAGGCAAAGGCTGTGTTGATGGTGGAAATGGCGAAATGTGATGATAATCCTGGAAACAATGAAACTGTTGGCTTTGGATCAGATGACTTTGTCTGCAGTACTGATAGTTTGTGCTACTGAGAAGGGTTTTTTCTTTCTTTTTTCAGAGCAACCATTTTAACACCATTAACATAATCAATATAAGCATTATTCGCCTATAGGAGTACAAGTCTCTATAGTGTTTTACTAAAGGAACATTACGGACCGGGTACAATAAAATGCAGATAAACGTTAACATACAAAAGTGTGCTCTAAATTCCTCGTAATCAAATAATACTTTCAAACAAACAAATATACGTATTATTGCTATTAAATTTCAATGTACCATATAATTTTCTTATATTTCAAACAGGTTCATAAACAAACGAAAAAATTTAAACATTCTAAAAGATGAAATATATGACGCGGGCAATATATATCTATGACAAAAAAATAAAATTAAACATTATTTTCATCAAAGTATCAAAGTATCCACATTAAAAACTGCCTATTAACCTCTTAAACATTTACTTAATAAACACTTTCAGGTATTTTTGCAATCTTCCATACTTATGGCATTAATTCTCGGAAATAATCTAAGTTACTTTAGAGCACTTTTCGGGTACCTCAATCCACATTTTTTGCATAACAGTTCTATGGAGTTGCAATTCTAACTTTGGAACAGCCAAGCTGTATCTTCCAGCACCTTCGGCTTTAATATAATGCACCTGATGAAATATTTGGATTTATGTTTAAATCATTTCCTTGCTGTATAGTAAAACCTTTCCCCAGTAGATGATATTGCATGACATGAAGAATTTAATGCTAATGTTTCTGATCCACCGTTCCATAAATGTATGTAGTATTCACATCTTAATTCAATAATATAAGTCATACCTAATCATGTATATCATTGATAGACATCCTCTACCTTGCCTTCGTGGAAATACACAGGGTTTTCCACTTAAAACAGCAATAAAATATTTATTATTTAAAATATACAGGCCAAAGAGAAAAAAGTGCACCTAGTGGCAATGCAGATATTGCAATTTATGCAACAATGGTTGTCATGAAGATTGAGATTCAGAAATGAATAAGTAATGAAAAAGTGTTAATTCTGTAAAGCTAGAGCTATGTGAAAGATTGAGCAGAAAATATTCCGTGTCCTTTGGTTAGAAGAAACAAGATCTGGGAATTATTTATAATTTCAATTTAGTCAAAAATACAATTTTCAAAGAGACGATTCTATTTCTGACTATAAGAAATTAATGGCCTGGGATACAAAGTTCAAGCAAGTAGGAAGCTTGTTTCCAAAATCTGGTATATATTGTAATAAAAAGTTCTGAAAATAACATTGAAAGCATTTGAACCTGCTTTACAAATAGACGAAGAAAATCTATCCGGAAAGTTGCTGCTTCCTCGCAGTACGGCTCATAAAGCTGTGCACAAACAGCTTCGTTTGCGGGCATAAAAATTAAAATAACAGCGGGCCAAACCCGACGAAAAGACAGTATGCTGGCTTATATATATTACTAGTGCCTTGGACAAAGTAA
The DNA here is from genome assembly GCA_030762175.1 of Metallyticus violacea. Lineage (NCBI taxonomy): Eukaryota > Metazoa > Arthropoda > Insecta > Mantodea > Metallyticidae > Metallyticus > Metallyticus violacea. The sequence continues at coordinate 107,510,496 of CM060832.1, forward strand.
CGACAGTAATTCATACTTAGATGCGCGTTTCCATGATGAGTCAACTTCCCACATATCAGGAAAAGAAAACGGAAACAATTGCAGAATTTGGGAAAGAGAGAGTTCGTTTTTGTATCTGAACACAAACGTGATTCACCAAAAAATTACGTTTAGCGTGACTTATTGAAATATGTGTGTGCACATTTTTGTTGAACCAACAACCTTAACAACTGCTATTCATTTGTTGCACAGTAGATTGCAAGGTCTCTTAAGAATATAGACATTCTTGTCCTGGTTCAACATTGAGCTCAAGCTTATCGTATTGCAATCTATTGAATATATAATGAAACTCTTAAGGTATCTGCATTTTTAAGTTGAAAAGAAATAAGTTTTTTCATTTATCAGTTTTAGTCATTTCTTTTATTGGCGTTTTAAGCGGAAGACCCTGAATTCTCATCCTGGTACTAAAGCGTTCATAATTTATCTGCTAAAGTACTTGGAACAATCAGCAGTGTCGATACATCTCAAACTTTCCTCGACTGTGGACTCCCTTTAAAGATCGCTCACTGTCGTGGACCACTAAGATTTAACATAAAGTTCAAAATCAAATTTTGCATTAAATATATATAAATAATTATATTTTCCTAAAGTTATACATCAGTGAATTACCCGTTTAAACATGTAAATAAACTATTAAAAGCACACTTTTCAATATTTACATTTTTATTGTAGTTTATCCTCACACAATAGTAATAATAAGAAGAAAATTACAATTAAATGTACGTCATCGTCGACTTTTATATTCATACAAGGCCTAGGCCTAAGGTTGATCCCGGTCCTTATAGGACATACGAACCATTTAAATTTAGTTACACCCGAGTCTACAGATGTCAGAAGGATATGTCTATTGCTTCAGTCAAATACGTATATTATTAATATTAAGATGAAACAGCATTACTCATTTATTTGAATTTCTGGATGAGAGAGATGTGCTGAATTTCAAGAACAAGCCGTAATACTAAACATTGTATCCTGCATCCTGACTCTACTTTTTCAAATGGTTTTATATCCCTTTTTAAATTAACAAGTGTAGCGAAGGCATTTTTTTATATAAATAAATGTATCTTATACCTTGATAGACTTCTGTGATAGTTCGGGAAAATCTGGAGCTGCTCTGTCGCAGTCTCTGAATTCACTGGCGAAAGATGCGTCTGTTGTTAGGGGAACAACAACAAAGGTTGTTCATCAAGAATATTCATAATTTGTTTTGACAATATACCCCGACTATTTCTAAAAATTGTCCCCTTTGGATGCTCTGCAACTATCCGGGCGTTTTTGCCAGTTTTCAAAGACTTGTTGGAAACTATTTTTGACAGATCCTTTAGAATGGTCTCCGCAGCTTTCACCACTTGCTTTTGACGATGAAAAATGCTTCCCACGAAGGTGTTTCTTCATTTTGGGAAAAGAAATTCTATAGAATTAAAGTTGGATGTGAGGGATATATTTCACCTCATATATATCACATATTTAACTACAACGTTTATGATATACGGCTATGCATTATCGGTGCAGCAACCGGCTTGGTCCACGCAAATGTGGCCTTTAGCGAGTTTTATGGTCTTGAAGAGTTTTCAGGACATTTCTATAGTTTTGTCCAGTTACAGTTGTGTACGGCATGCTGGTAAATCGTTTCTTGAACACCGAAAAGTAAGATGACCATAACTTTCCCAGAAGAAGCAAATATTTTCCTTGGACACATTGATATTTTCTCCTTGCTTGAGGAACGAAATGAAGAAAACAAATTTCACCTTCAGTGATAACTTTGAAAAGAACTCCGCTCTTCCTGAAACACAAATTTCAACTGCACTCAGGACACCGTGCACACACATGTTTCATGTACTACTTTTACGAATGTCAGGGTATCATTCAATGAAAGAGTTTTTAGCATCATTCGACAATCCTCTCTAATAGCAGCGGGTTAATGTTTTCTTCCCTTAGAACACAAACTAGAGCTATGGGTCCATCTTCCTTTAAAACTGAGGTTTTCCCTCTTTAAATTTTAAACCATCCTCGAGCTATGCTACAGGGAAGAAAAACCTCTCCATAGATCTACTGTAACATTGCATAGGGTTCTGACGAAGAGATGAAAGCAGAATTTCAGAGCAGCATATTGTTCGTCGCGTACTTTGGGCGGAACTGAACATGTTCTAACTTGGACATCTCTCCAGGAGGGAATCGAGATTGACAATAACAAAATAGTGTTGTGTGTATAATGCTAAAAAAATTTGTAAAGTTAAATTTTAGCGCAATAAATTATGCGGGTAAAATATATGATCATTCTTTGTTGAACAGCCCTGGTATGACGTATACACGAGTGTTCTGCCAGGTCCACGATTTCGGCTTACTGTTTGAAAGCTCTCTTTGGAACAAATAGTTGCCTACAAATAATTCATTGTTTGTATTTATGCATTCAGCAACAAACGCTGTTAACAGTATTCCAATAATTCTTGAACCTCCTGAAGGTCTCGCGGACTCTCTTCTTTATGTGAATAGGTATAATTTTTAACTTACTGTCATATGTCTCTTAAGATGAGCTTCTGAAAGTTTCCCATTTTTACTGTTGCAATTGCCTTCGGGTTCATTTCCACTACTTCCTGCATATATTTGTTTTACGTACAGTTTTAAATCTATTTATTTTGCTCGTAATTTTCATAAATTTATCACACCTTTTGTTGTTTTGCAAAGCTACCTATAGGGGTAAATCTTGGTTGCTACCAGTAGTTGTGTGGCAAACAAAGTTATATTACACTCCCCCAATAGATTCCTTAGCAATGTGACGAATTAAGAAACATACCTTCCTCAACGCTAAACTTGCAAGTGATATTTGCATCTTTGGAGCCATAGCCATCATGTGATCTCTTTAAGTATCAGCAGCAAAATGAAGGTTGATATAGTATTAGTTATCTTGGCTCATATGCTGTATTTAATATATTTAACGCAGTCATGAAGGAGCTCCCAGCTTCTGTTACTTACATTTCTCTAAAGCAAAATACCGTTCTTTAATAAAAACAACAAAGTTTGGAATGCCATTTAAAATAATATTATATTTCTTTGTCATCTGTATAATAATAATAATGTATCTCATTTGCTTTAATTGCCGATTCAATGTAAATGAGCAAATGTATTGAAATCAAAGAGGGTTAGAGTATGTTCATACTTTCCAGTTTAAATTATTAAATGTAATAAGAAATAAATAATATTTCTATAATTTCACTTAGTTTAACTCGCCACTTTATCCGTGAGGATATCGAACGAAGTTTGTTTAATCGTCATTATGTTTAACATTACATTACATTTATTTATCTAGCCAAGAAAGCAACCATTTAAGAATGTGCTCTGCAGAAGAAAAATATAAGCAAACGGCATTGAAACAGCGGGGAAAGTTTAGTCATTTAATCTACGGAAAAAGGTGAAATTCAGAGTGCGCGTTTTTAAGGTCTTTAGCATTCATCCCTTTTATAACCACAGGCTCTTTCCACGTATCGGAGAATTAAAAGAGACAACATAAATATCGGTACGGCGAACTTTTAGACCGTTTTGCATCACACGAGTGATTCAAAATCACTTTTCGGAAATTTTATGCATTTAATTTTATTTGACCACTTATTCCCAGCCTCAGTACAGACGCAATGCTCGTTCGCTTCCTAAGGCTGGTGTTATCGCTTATTTATAATTGTAAAACAGTTCGTCTAAGTTAAATCTAATCTGAGTATTTTCAGACATTCAGCAACTTCTTTACCAAAACTACTATTCTAGGACAAAATTCAGCTGTAAACCTTGGCATGAACTACTTGCAGTTTTTCATAATAATTAAGAATGAGTTTTGAATATATTCGAAATGTGTTAAATTGTAATGGCCCATGAAACATTGAACAGAGTTAGAAAGTTAGTAGTTTATTTTTGGGAGGTTTTTTATAAAAATATTTGTTTATTAATTCTATTATTATTATTATTATTATCCTAAATTACAACAGCATATGAATGGCTTGTGCTTATCATACACTGTGGCTTCGTCCTTTCAGTCTTGCGGCATCATTGATAAGAGTGCGTATTGCAGGGCGATATGTTCCAAGAGCTACCCATCCATCAGGTAGCTCCCAATTGTCATCAAGAAAACTGGGCGCACCTCGTTCCAGATCTTTCTAATGTAGAACAATTCTAAACAGATACGGGAATCTAACCTCCCGACCACATTATTTACTACATCATGTAGGGCAGTCAATGTGAAATATAGCCCAATTATATTTATTTAACAATTAAATAACATCCTTCAGTTCATCTTTATTAACTGTACCCGCAAATGGCAAAGTATACTCCACCCGATCCGATTTTATCTGATTTTTTCTCCCACTTTTAAACCCACTATTCTCAAAATGTGACTTACTTTCCCCAGTGACTCTTTAATCTTTCTACAGTCTCCTGGATGAAGGGTTGTTAAATCTCTACATGGCACTGGTTTATAGTTTTTGTGATTTTGTAATATGATGAGGGTTTTCTCCCTCGAAGATTTCTTTCAGTTTTGGAAAAAGGTGCTCCATTAATTGCAGGACAAGCCTAGTGGCTTGAAGTATTTTCTGAAAAAAGATCACACTCGCCTCAAGCCTTTTTCATTACATTTCGTTATGTTTAAATTTAATTTGGATACCAATGACCTGTTATATCTCTCTTCTGTAAATAATTACGTTTTGTTTACAGCATACTTTATCCTACGGTGACTGTACCGTGAATTTCTTAGGGGGAGAAAAATCCTTAATTCCCCATCCGTGTTGCTTACAAGTATGACGTTTTTTGACTCTGATTCAACATTCGAGATAAGTGTCCTTGACAGCCCCTTTTCATCTCCAACTCTTATTTGGTAAGACACAGTTATTTATTGTATATCTGTGATATTACTCTTCATAGTAAAATATGCTCTTTATTATGCTTTCTTCTGTTAAGATAACATTTCAATGCCATGCTCAGCTTCTTAAGATATATTATCACATTTAAACTCATGAACGGTTTCAGCAGGTTTCTCTAAAGTTGCTGACCTACGTTGATGTATTTTAAAGAAACACATGGTTCGTTTGTACTGTATTTTATAGCAGCTTTTTTTACGACAAAGTCCTTGCTCTCAGTCAGCATTTATTATTCCAACAGCTGTTATAACATGCAGCAATGTATGAATATAAAACTGGGCACCCACCTTGAAATTCTACATAAACCAGGGATGAAGCACAGGAATCAACCATCTGTTGTTATTTCAAAGTTGACATTAATTCAAAGAACGCTATTGGTGGAAGTCCGAATTCCAAAAAGACTGTTCATGTTCTTCTGTCATTTCTCATGTTCCTTATATACTTGTTTTCAGTTTCGATAAATTGCCGTATTGATACAAAAAATCTAAACGCAATGTTTATTTATTATTTTTTTAACAATCGTAAAGTCATTATATAGAAATTCAGTTCAATTTTGTTTCTCGTTAGATTTAATAATCAAGATTATAAAATATTTTGAAATCTGTTTAATTGACTTGAATATATCAATGTTGGGGACTATTAATGTTATTGACTATCAAGGATTAGACCTATGGGTTGTTTTGTATTCTGATAGATCATACGAACCACTGTAATTTACCTATACTTACCACCTAAGACCTAAGAAGATTAGGTAATCTGTCATTGTATCAGACGATATCTGTTCTGTTGTATTTTTATTTATACTGTTACGACATTTAACACAAACTCTTATTTCTTTTTTCTAATGCTATAGTCAGTGTATCATATATTTGGAGAATGGTTCTTTTATAGCATAGAGCATCAACAACAAATGTTGCTTCCTATAAATAAAGCAAAAAAATAACATCAACAAGCTAGTTAATAAAAAAAATCACATCTCGCTTATTACATAGTAATGATTTGGAATGAGACGTGTTTAAAAAGTTGCTAAAGCTAGGGACACAGCCTGGGAAGTTCATATGCAGCTTGTCTCACAATGGGATAAACTTCATTACTTATTTGTCAGAGGTTTCGCCTCCGAATTGTTTGTGCTTTCGCTTGGCACATGATTCCGGACGCAGCCTGTCTGCTATCCAAGGGAGAGGGACAGTCCAGGGACTTGAGAATGCCCTGGCGAAACGCATCTATCTCCTTTCTTGCAAGGTCCCTTTTCCTCCCGTTTCGTAAGAAAGACTGATGGGAAGTTGCATCTTCTCACCCACTTTAAGGTAGTTGTGGAACTGGAACGAGTTATTGGATGTCCTCCGCGTCGCCATATCTGCCTTGCGGAAACGTTTGACAAATTCCTTTTCCTGGCACAGAATCTCGCCCTCGTAGGGCCCAGTCCATTTTCTTTGTGGTAACGCATCGCTCTGAAATGGCCTCCATCCGTCAGTAAGAACATTCTTAGAGATATGTTCAACAAAGAGCTATCCGGTACTCTGCATACTTGTGAAATTGCTCACTTAGCTTTGACAAGATGCCCAAGGGAGACTAGCGGGACATTCTCGTAAAAAATATGAACCTTTTGTTTTTGAATATAAAGTTAACTTAGACTTTCAATTGATATATGATTTGTGATCCAGTAACTTTTATATGTATGTAAACTAGAATAAAATGAAATACAATAGAATTGAATAAACTGAATGAAATAGAACATATTGAAACGGAGTGGAATACAAAGGAGGTGAATGGAAGAATAGAATAGTACATAGTGGAATAGAATAGCGAAGAGCGAAGTGGACTGAAGTAACATAAATTGGAACAGAACTGAATAAAAAGGGAATGAAACAGGATATAACTCAAATAAAATAGAGCAAAATTAATGGAATGTAAAGGAATGAATTAGAAAAGATGATAGAATATATTGAAATAGAATAAAATGAAGTACATTGGAATAGAATGACATAAAATAGAATGAAATGAAATAGCAAATATGAGTGTAATTATGAAATAGAAAAACGTAATGCCAAGAAATAGATTAGAGAATCTTTTTAGAATAAAATATAAGAATAGAATAAAATGGAAAGTAATGTAATTAAATATAACAGAGTATACGAAAAAAAAATATAATGAGGTGGAATAGAATAGAACAAAGTGAAAAGGAACAGAATAGCATAAATTAATATGAAATAGAATATAATTGAGTGGAATAGAATGAAACGAAAAAAAAAGGAGAATGGAATGGAATAAGAGTGCAAGTAATAGGACAGATTATGAGGGAATTAAATGGAAAATGTAATGTAATGAAATAGACTGGAATAGAATATAAAAGGAGCGGAGTAGAACAGAAGTGTTACTATATTTTTATGCAATGAGTTATAAATAAATATAATTTGACTTTTTTTTTTTTTAATTGCTTGAATTCCTTAAGAGTATATTTGGTACCCTCAACATTTACTTACATATAAAATGTTAGCAAATATCCCTCTCTCTGATAAAGAGCGTCCGTAAATAAAAGATCTCCCCTCTCTCTTTCTCTCTCTCTGACTCGAGCGGTAACGGCTGAGACTCGCTTTCCGGAGATTTCGAGTTCAAAACCTTTGGGTTCGACCACTATGACCTTAGGTTTTAATAGTTTTTCTTGGCTGCAAGTCGAATGTTGGGATGGCTTTTTCCTTCCCATGAATTTTGCGCTCTCCCATTCCACCTTATTCATTCCGTTTGTCCATCTACAAGTGCTAAGAGTTGTGCTGCGGCGTGGGGTAGGCTTGCTTGCTTTTTGCAACGGCTTCTGCCCCACCGTCTAATGTGGAAGAACCTCTTCTGAGGGATTCGAGTTTCTTGGAAGAAGGCTGTGGCAGTATTGGAATGATTTACTTAGAAACCCCATCTATGTCCATGTCTCATCTCCTCTGGTTCATCCCAAGGAGGCACTAACCCCAGTCCTCGAGCATGGCTGGAGTACTGCAAATCCTTCGTTTGTCCATACCAATCTAATCTTCATAATAGTATTATCGTTATATTCCCTTTAATCCAAGATTATTTCCTGTAATACTTCTAGTGGTATGTTGTGCAACTTCTTTAGTCATGCTGATTCCTCCATATTTTAGTTTCTTTATCTTGTAATATACAATAAATAAATCATAATACATTTCTCTACGTATTCGTTTCTTTCCTCTCGTGGCTTCTGCTCAAGATTGAGCATTCCTACTGACTTTTTCAATTCATCATATAATCTAAGGGAAATTGAATTTCTGAAAGCTCACACAGATGTTTCTTTTTTGTTTATTTCTTTGCCTTTGTATATACTCAAGTTTGATAAATTCGTCAAAATTTAACATTTATCCTTTCTCCCCAAACCTCATATTTTCTATATACCAAACTTTTTCTTGTGCTCTTTCTTTGCTAATTAAACGCATTCAAGCAACATTGACACTTCTGTACCGGTAAACTAACTATCCATATTACCATCTTCTTCTCAATTCCGCTAAAACTATCTTATTAAATGTGCTTTTGGTAAACACAACGTCTGACTACAAAAGCTTTGTAAATTGAGTGAAATAAGAATTAGGTTTATACGAGAGTAGGCTCATAAGATTCCGGCTTAACCATTTTCTAGATATGTTAAACACAAAAACTATATTTCACTTTTGAATATAATCACCCTTTGTTGCAATACACTCTCATATCTTTGAATTAACATTTCAATCACCCCTCCCCTCTAAAATAGCCAGTAGTCCTGTCTGCAAAATGGTATAAACCGCATCCATCACTTCTTCGTCACACTTAAATGCCTTACTCGAAGGTCCTTCTTGAGCTTGAGAAGAGGAAATTGTCACTGGGAGCTAGATCAAGCTGTAGGATGGATGGCTGATCGCACTGAAGTCACATTTCTTCACAGCCTCCTTTGCAACAAGACCTGTTTGCACAGGCGCGTTGTCGTGAAGAAGGCGCACACCGCCACTCAGCTTTCCTCGCCTTTTCTCTTTGATGGAAGCACGTAGTGTGTGCAGTAGGCCAGCATAGTACTCCCCATTTACTGTGTTGTTCCTCTCCTTGAACTCAATGAAGAGTATGCCTTCACAATCCCAAAAGATTGTGGCCATGATCTTCTTGGTTGACTCAGTGACCTTGGCCTTTATAGGCGGTGCTTTGCCAAGTTTACGCCACTTCATTGATTCTCTTTTGGACAACGGACCACTGTAGAGGGTCATAGTTTCATCTCCTGTAACAATAGTTTCCACAACTTCTCTCTCGTTGCCATAGCAGAGCTCCAAAAATGTCTGACAACAAATGGCTCGTTGTTGCTTTTGGACTGAGGAAAGATGTCTAGGTATTAACTTTACTCATGTTTAAATGTTCATGAATAATTCGAAGAACTGTTGTTTTAGAAAGGCCCAACGTTGCTGCTATTTCGGTAACTTTGAGCCGCCACCGCCGGTCTTCCATAATTTGTCCTTCCACAAGAGCGAGCGATTTTTTCAGGAGTAAGCACCTCCAAGGGACGAGCTGCATGCTCTTCATCTCAATGCTTTCTCCACCCATTCGAAAAAGTTTAGTCCATTCTTTTACGGTAGAATATGAGGGGGATGCTTCCTCATATACGCCGTTCAACCGCTGTTTGATTTCATTTGGAGTAAGTTCTCCTTTTGCGAAGAACTCAATAACAGCTCGAAACTCCATTTTGAACATGTCACATTCTTCTCTGTATAGTCTTGTTTATCTGAACAACTGAACACAGCGGAGCGGAAGTTACAGCTGCAATTATTTGCTTAATAGATAAGATATGACACCAGATAAGGGTTTTGTGAAGGCGATAATCCTTAAGCTCAATGTTTAACAAGAAGCCAGATCATTTTTAAACAATACCACGACATACAAAGCTGTATACAACGGAAATATGCAGATGTTCAAACATATTTTGCCCAAACTTCCTGGCTTAATATAAGGCAATAAAACAAAGTTTCAAACAATAAGTTACAAACTAACAAAAAGTGACGTTTTAACCTTATTAAGTGAACTATAGAGAGATGTGAGGTTTTTGTAGACTAATTCACATATCTTTTAGGAGCTACTTCAAATATATCAGCTAACAGAGGAGACTATTTGTAACGAAGACCAAAATAAACGTTTACATTAAGGTACATAAATAATTGTTTTAAAAATGTTTGTAATTACAAATGAATGCAAAATGTAACATCGTGACATTCTGAAAAACGCATTCAATGAATCTTTAATCTCTCATTTACTCACTCAGTTGACTAATTGCCCCTTGTTATGCGATACTCTTAGATAATTCAAAAGGAATGTGTTTCCATTTATTCTATTGGGCCATTCAGTTATCTGATGACCGACACAATGGTGGGAACTGCCTCGACCGATAAACAGTTACTCAAGATTAGCAGGGCTACACGAGTCGGAGCGAACGGATTTAAGAGACTGCTACAATTGCACATTTTAATGCGATTCATAAATTAGTAGAATCCTCATAGATAAGAGGAACTTATACATGGATAATATTCGTGAAGAAATCAATTTAATTTCTCAGAGAAAATTAAAATTAATGGTAGCAAACAACAGCAATGTGTGGAAAAGGAACGTAGGCAGTTCCCATCATTTGTATGGCATTAGGGAGTATATAGTTCTTTTTAAGTGGTTTAAAATATATTAGAACGCCTGCCGTTCTTGCACACAAGCAATAGCTTATCCACCGAGGTAGTTCACACCGTTGCTTTAGTCATCTGACTCTATTTCCCTTAGAATTGTGTATTGACATTTCTAACATGCTGTAGATTGTTTAAAATACTTAGTCTGTAGAAGTAACTGGAAGTCTTGCGTGTTTAGAACAAGCTCATCTGGGACCATGCAGAATGGCATAGGATCATAATAAGCCATGAGGAGAAAGTAAACGGTATTACTTTTGGATAGAGTAATTTGCACACTTACTTCTAGCGTTCATACACACAAAACGAAGAAAGAAAACCTATGACCATTTATAAAAATGTCATATTATAAAATTAAAAACTTATTTTTTATCTAAGAACTACAGAAGCATTAATAACGACACAACAAATTTAAACGCAAATTTCTTTAATGTACTTTTTCAAACAAATCAACTGATATTTGTCATAGTCGCAAAGAATCTTTTCTAGGAAACAAAAATGTCAGTCTTTCTTTTTTCTTCCTTTTTGGTCCAATGTCAGTTCCTTGCTCTAACCCCTTGACATTGCGGTATTGTGGCGTACTTCCGAGGTCGAGACGTCCGTAGGGGACTGCTATGTTGTCCCTGTGGACAATATAATATAATATAATGAAGGTAATATGATTGTGATAAATCAGTGAAGGCCCTTGTACCAATGGGACGAACGAAGTATTTAATGAAGCTATCTGGCATTCCCCTGCTCAGGGTAAGGAAAAACTTCAGAAAAAAATCTAATCCAGATAGCTTTCCATGATCGGGAAACAAAACCAGTACCTGCGGGTTTGTGGTCGCAAACTCTATCACTAGATCACCGAGGCCACCAGAGTCATAATTTAATTCACTGGCAGGTATTAAGTGAATCTTGCAGAACTAATAGAGCATTCGAGAGAGAGACTCATCTCTTGTTAGTCATTCATTAACGGAAGCACAAACTAATATAACGGTGCAAACATTTCTGTTGTCTAATCAAGAACATTAAACTTGTATGAACCCTGAACATTTTCTGTTTTCAATTTAGAAGATCAATATATAATCTATGCAGCACCGGGTTAATCTTTTTGAGACGAAGTTTAGAACTTTGTTTTGAGCTAAATTTGCATAAACTTAGCACATTGAACAACCCTGTTGGAAGGTACTTTCCTCTTCTTTGAAGTGAAATTGACTGAGAGAATTGACGGCTATTTCTAGTCTTCACTTAATATAACTTTAACTTTGTCTCCTTGAGGAATAAATACCAGAAAAACCTTCCAAGCACTTGGCTTCAGACAAACCATCAGGAATGAAAGAAACTGAGAAGCAAATAATTTTACTTGTGATAGGGAACACCTGCATCACTCGTTCATAAAATTATTTTTAGATAAAATATTTCTTTTATCCTTAAGTATTTCCGTTAGAAAACACACATATCTTTACCTTGATATAACTACTTGAGTTGGGCATTCTTTTATGCTCTTTTTAGTAGACACGGACGCTGTTCAAGTTTCAAGTTCATGGTTCTTTCTTGTAAGCTTTGCCAATTTGAAAGTGAAACCATTTGCACAGTCAGCTTCTTTTGTTTTGCCAGTGTGAATTTCTCCGTTTCAGCTATCAGTGCTATATTGAAGGCTTCTCTTCTAACGTTGCTGTAAGTGAGGTTTGATTTCATCACTGCACGGTCTTGACAAGTCTTACTATTAAAATGAATCAAAAAGGTGACTTTCATGCTTTCTTTAAATGTTCTAATCATGATGGCATTTGTATATTTTTATTTTCTCTTAATATCCTACTATGTATTAAAGCGGTACAATAATTCTAAACATTTACTTTAATTATATGTTCCAATTGTTTTACTCTATTTTGGATCATTCGCTCAGTTAAACAATACAGCAAATATTTTCCCCAGTTGTTTGCTAAATAAACGAATAAAATAAGAAAAACACATAGGGATAAGCAATGTTTTTACTCTACTTTGGACCATTCACTCAGTTAAACATTAATACTTTTGTAAATATTTGCTTTAGTGGAAATATTTTCCCCACTTGTTCGATAAATAAATAAACAAAATAAGTAAACACATAAGAGCAGTAGGCGAGATGAAGACTATCATCTTGGAGGTTTTTAATGTTCTCTTTCTGCCATTTATGTGTGGTTTCTTTTCATTTTTATGTTTAATTAAATTTCTGAAAAATGCACTTTTCCAAATAAATGGCATATTAAAGCACAAAACTCTGTGCGATATATATATATATATATATATATATATTATTTTACAAAACATTTTAACAGAATAACTAATTTAGTATTTTTTGGAAAATATGCAGATTTGTCAAATAAAAAATAAAATAAAAAGTGAGTTATATTTAAAAAAAATGTAACTATTTTACTATCCAAAGCAACTTTTGACTTTTTTCATCAATGTCATGAGAAAATTTTCATTTGTACACCAGGCAATAATAATCAGGTGAGTGTCTTAAATAGTTTCTGAGATAATGGATAGTGACTTTAATGGCGGTGAGGGCATTTTGACTCCCCATAACTAGAAAATAAAGTTGATATTTTTCTCCTTTTCCGTGTTGTGCACTATCAAATAGATCTAGTGGTTTCTATGTTTTGAAAACTTGTCTAAAGAGTACGTAAATCATAACTAACCATAGAGATTTAAAAAATGAATCTAAATACTAATATTAACTAGAAAAATTTAGGTGTTAGACTAAGAGTATTCTGGAAAATATATTTATTTTAAATTAAATAATTAATATTTACGCGATTTTTTAAAACCTTATTTTAGATTAAATTAAAAGTGAATTAAAATGTTTTAATTAAAAAGAAACAATAGTTTTAGTAATATAATCAAAAGAAAATTAAACAAATTCATATTCTGACACAACTGTTGCATTAAATTGAAAGTGCTATTAAGAATGTTTAACATACTAAGTAAAATGAAATAAAATGAAATAAAAATCTGTAATACTACATCCCGATACCTTGTTTTCTACACCGGGGGCATTCCAGCATATTCTTATCCTTTATCTCACAATTTAGTTTTTACGTTATTATTATTATTATTATTATTATTATTATTTATACAGATTTATTTATCTAAAACTAAATATACAATAAAACAAATGCTATATACTAAACTACGTTATAATTTACCATACATGCTGGAAGCCAGGCACTAGCTTGCAACCGGTTATCAGCGGTTAAACAAAATATAATTACAAAACAAAACTATTATTTACTTTCTAAACAAAACATAAACTGTTCCACCGATTTCCGGCAAACGTGTAAACTGGAATGCATTATAATACTTTTCACCTGCCCTCTACACTTCCTAAAAACATACCACTTCACTTAATACCTATTATTAATAGTCACATTTAGAATTGTCCTAATTTTCACATTGTCTCACTTAGCTTCCATTATTAAGAGCTGATCTCTTTTGAGTTCTCCTACACCGGCTCCTATCTCTCTTCACCTTCCTTCTTCTCCTCAAACTTCTCCCTTGGAGGCCGTGATTTTCCTCCTCCTCTGTGTTGTAGACCTCGTTTTAAACTTTCTCTTCTTCACTTGTACCATCTATCCTCCTTCGGCCTCTAGGTTGTGTTGCCGAATATTCCGTTTAGTCCCCATCATGATCCTCCTCTCCTTCAACTCCTCCTCCTTCTAGTTATGTAATTTGATCTGTTTCTTGGTTGTCATCTGTAAGTAAGTTAATTGTTGGTATATTTGTTAAATTAATGGTGCGTAACCTTTCTGGTCTTTTCGCCATTATTTTTTCTTCTTGTACTTATTTTTATTTCCTCCAGTTCAACTTTCTCCTCCCAGATGATTTTGCTCATTTTCCGAGCTAATATTTCAAGATGGTATAATTTTTCTATTCTGTTCTTAGGATGAATTTTCTCTCTTTCCTCTTGTGTTCTATCGTTTTTTGTTTTTGTTTTTGTTTTTTTTTTTTTTTGATTGATTTATTTATGGACGCTCTTTAACATCTCAGGTCAACAGCGTCCCATTCAACTCAGGGCGTGAAACGGCCGACAAATTTTGCTCAGAGGCCTCTCTTTCAGACTTGAGGTTCTTTTTCCTGCTGTAAATGTACGACACGGGACCCACGGCTCTACTTCCCTTCCGAAGGAAGCCATACTTAGGATTTTTACGCCCGAAAAAATCCATCGATCCTGGCCGGGTTCGAACCCGCGTTTTGGGCGTAGGAGGCAAGTATGGTAACCACTACACCACCAGGACCGTTCTATCGTGATATATATTACATTCATATAGGGCATGTTCGGATGTATCTTTCTTATGACAATATTACAGTTGTCTTTAATTCATTTTTTTAATTTTTTACCAATAAGTGTCATACGGATTGTGTCCTATTAGATAGTGAGGCAGGCCTTTTGTTGGTTTTATATGCTTGTGTTAAAACCTATCTGAAATATTAAGCAGGTGTTGCTTCTTCTCCCTTACATTGATTTCATCCCACTCTTGTTGCCAGGTTTATGTCAGATGTCGAAGTACAGTCTATTCCAATTATTTCAGTAATTTTATTACAATCTTTTTCCAGTATATCGCTCCCCTTAAACGTATTAATAAATCTATCGGCAAAATTCCGGTGGCTACAAGGAGGACTAGGGTAGGTGCGACGCTAACTGCTTCCTGTGTATCTTAATAGTATTTTCCCCTATGTGCTTCTTAATTGCTTTTTTAAACTTACATTATGCATCCTGGTTGCCCACAACCCTGCCCCATATGTAATTATGTCTGCAAATTTGCAGTATTGTTATTGCCTTTAATGATACTATCAATTTTTACACTATAATTCTCGCCAATTGCACCATTGTTTACTTGGATTTTGTTTTGACATGATCAATATATTTTTGAAGTTAAATTTTTCATCCAAATATAATCCTAAGTACTTCCCTTCTCTTTTTCTTGCGATTACTGGATTATTGTATTTTACGGAAGGGTCTCTTTTTAAATTTCCTTTCAGAAGCATATAACAGGAGAGTGAACTTTAGTTTGGAATTTATACCCATGTTTTTAAAATTGAAGTTGGATTGTTTGCTCGTTCTTCCAGTTGTTTCCTGTTATTTTCTTTAATTAGAAATAAAATGTCGTCGGCGTAAGCAAAGGTGTTCAATACATTAATGTCGTTATTTAAACTATCCAAAGTGTTTCCAAGACCTGTCCCAAATGATCGATCGGCCCAAGGATCAAACCCTGGGGACACCCTTTCGTTATTTGTTATTTATGACCTCACCTGCATCTTTTATGTATATATATACATAAATATATATATCTTCATATTTAAACAGTAATCTTTTAGCAGGGCATGTAGGCATTTTTGGAAAATTCTTTTTCGTAAACTTTCAAACAAGGAACCACCATAAGTTATCAAAGGCACCCGAAATATCGATTAGTATGGTCAAAACATGGTTAGAATTTGATTACTTAACTATTTTAATTATTTATAATTACTCATCTGATCCTGCAGCCTTATTGTTTTTAAGTTTATTAATGGTCAATCTGATTTCTAAGATGTCAATGGATATGACCCTAGTATTGTTAAATACATGATTCATATTGATATTTTGAATGTGTTTAGTACTTCATCCGTATGAGGTTCATCATCGAGAAGCAGTTTGTTTAATAAAACATTAATTGTGATTTTTTATGTTGTTTATTTACGGACGCTCTTTAACAGCTCAGGTCATCAGGGTCCCATTTAACTCAGGGCGTGAAACCGCTGACAAATTTTGTTCAGAGGCCTCTTTTTTCGTGCTTGAGGTTGTTTATCGTGCTGTAAATGTACGACACGGGACCCACGGCTTTACTTTCCTTCCGAAGGAAGCCATACTTAGGATATTTACACCCGAAAAAATGCATCGGTCCTGCATCAAACCCGCGATCTTGGGTTTAGGAGGCAAGTATGGTTACCACTACACCACCAGACATTAATTGAATCTCTCCAAGTATTTATCATCGTTTCATCATCTTTATTGAGAGTAGCTAACATTTCTTTTATTGTATTTATTATTTTTTTCCAATAACTTCATATAATCGTCTGTGTTGCCTCAGTAGTAAAAACAGGCGTTAAACACTATTAAAAAATTTTTATGGAGTACCCCAGATATTAGTACCTAGATTATTTTTTCTACAAATTTATGCCAAGAATTATTTCCAGTTTCATTTAATAGACGTTTAAATCTTTCTTTTGCTTCTCTATTGCTTCTTAAGTTATTTTCCCGTTTACCTGCTATTATTGTTTTCTGGTATATTCTTCTAGTCTTTCTCATTCTTCATCTGGCTTTTTGTAATGCATAGGTCCAAACTTTATTTGTGTATTTTTTAGGTTTTTAAATTGATGCGGCATCAGACATTGCAATTTTAATAACTTTCGTTAACCTTTCCACTTCTTGATCAACAGAGTGCTCAGTATTATTTAACTTTAGATTGTCAAAATAAAATCTCATTTTTGTCCAGTTGGCAAGTGAGTAGTTATACATTATGTCTTTTGTATTGATTCACTCCTATGTTCTGTTCTAGTACATTAATATAAATAAATTAATTGATGGTCACTAGAAGTATAATCCTATCTAACTTTCTAATTGATGATTTTGTTTACTATTTTGGAGTTACATATTGTAATGTCAAGTTGGTTGTTGCCCCTGTACGATTTTCAAACGTTGGCGAATTATTGTCCTGGTTTATAAAAATTAAATTTAATTCAGAAATTACATTTAACTTTTCTCCTTGTTCGTTTTTTAATTCGTTATACCATTAATTGAACTTGGCATTAGCATCACACGTATGTAGTATTTCTGTGTCAACTTTTTTTTTAATGTTTCTAATTGTATGTAAATAAAATTGTTTAGGATGACTGTATTGAAAGTACTGATTAGCTGGTATAAATTTTCTACTATTTGCTGTGTGTATGAGAGTCATTTAGTTGTGTGATGTTATTGGGAGCTTGGGGTCGTTTATATTTATGATTGCCATTGAATTTTCCCCGGTATTTATTGCCCGTGCCTTGACAGGAGTATGAGTTAATTTTCCTCAAAAAATATGACTCCCAGGTGATATCGAAATGTAGTTCGTCCAGCAATCTTTTAATTTCAAATATTACTAGTTTGCTACGTTGAACATTATTTGCGCGATTCTAAGTACTTGGTAATTTGAGTATCCGTAATCGTCCATTTCATCTCAGAAGTAAGATGTAACCTCATTTAGCAGACATGTGATCCTTGTGTCAGTTTTACGTTTGGGATAATTGACTCCGTCGTGTCTAATTTGTGTATAACAATGTGGCCAGTCTCAACTACTGTCGAAAGCTATAGGTCCAAGTGTTTATATACCTCTCCTAAGTCTAACATTTCGTTTCTTCTATCAAAAGCTGATTGAGTAATTAGGCAATTTATTGATTCGCAAATCTGATGAACTTTTCGTATGACCTGCCTCAGGGTCGAGACCAAAATCTTTCGTTCTTCAAGTCGATTGAGTTGTAGTGTATTATCAAAATCAGCATAAATTGTAGTGATGTCTTGTCTGGTCACTGTCTTTTCTCGAATATATCTTTCTTGTTCTGTTGACTGTGTTTTAAAGTCGTTATGAACAAATGTGTTTCCAAAATTCTCATTGACATCTGCTTCTTCTTCTTCTTCTTTCTTCGGTCTGCCTTTCTTCTATTTCTACCCCCCCCCCCAGATGTGATATTGTCTTCTGTTTGATACCACAGCGTGGTGGGTTTATGACTTTTTTCTCTCCTTCCATAAAAAAAAATTAAAAAGCTGTTATTACTACACGGTTTATCTTAATTAGCAACAATGTTCTATTCTTCTCCCTTTTCCACTTCTTCTTATGTACTTATATCTTGCATGATTGCATTATAATCGACTGACGTTACCTTTTCCATCATTAATTCCATTTCTTCATCTATTTTGTTAATTCGAGTTTTAGGTAGCAGGTTTGGAAATTTCTCTATTTCTTTACAATTGTACCTATCGTTATCTATAAAGTTGGATGCTAATTATTGCATTCTGTTAGCACTGATATATACCCATTAGCTCCTTCTGTCTGAACACCCTTTTCATTATGATTGTTTAATTTACTTAATTTTATCTTGTGAGCAATAACTCAAATTACTGGAATACATGTCTTAAGTGAGTTTACTTAATTGATCTTAAATGACAATTTAAATAGTTGAAAATGTTCCCCATTTTATTCCCCAATCATACTAATGTTTATATTATTAACTCTTAGAAATAAAATGATGATATGATATATTTTTACTGTAGCAAAGTGATCAAGCACTTTACTGTACCGTTTCCTTATAGCGACATCGTTTATGCCGCAGGAAATGCCCCCCCCCCCCACACTCTACACACTCTAGAGAAGAAAACCAAGTTCGGGATTGTTTTCCTTACAAGAAGGCCGCCTGTGGCACGATGAAACCATAACAAAGTTTGCAAACTCGTTATTTCCATTAGTTCAGCTTTACTGTCGAAATATTATTCAAGCATTCATCTTTGTTGATATAATGTTCGTTTACCGTAATGTTTTCAGATTACTGATAAATGTACGCAGCGTACTGAGTAGCAAAGACTTAGTTGAACTTTTCTTCTGGAGAGTTGCATTTCGGTTTGTCCCTACCTATGTACTAGAAGGTATATCTAGAAAGTAGACTGCTTATCAATGGTGCTGTAATTTCCTTGAAAGTTTTCCTTTTCTTGATAATTTATTCAGCTCCCTTCAACTATTCGTAAATAACTGCGAAGTTTTCTTTTTAAGATTACAATAAACTGCTCAGTTACAGTCACATCAACTTAAAATGTGTTACTTAATGCCAGAAATTGAAGAATTGAATGTCTTGGAGTCTAACAAATTAAATCGATAAGATGGTTTGATAAAAATTTTGCACCAACTTGAAGAATGGGCAGGCACACAATGTTGCAGTCACTACCGCCTGGGACTAATGACATTTTCTTCATACTGAAGCAGTTAGGAACTTAAATGACACATGCATCTTGCTGTAGACAAGAGTTTCACAATTTAAAACACCATCAGCATTAATTTGCCAACCTTGTTTAGTTTTCTTCTCCCCTACATGAAATGTTAGTTCTAGTCATTGGAAAAGGTTTTGCA
Organism: Metallyticus violacea; assembly: GCA_030762175.1. Taxonomy (NCBI): domain Eukaryota; kingdom Metazoa; phylum Arthropoda; class Insecta; order Mantodea; family Metallyticidae; genus Metallyticus; species Metallyticus violacea. The sequence continues at coordinate 107,530,275 of CM060832.1, forward strand.
GGCAAGTTTGGAGCAACATGACATAAATTCACCGATTTTTCGCTGAGTTACTGTTAATGGCACAGTCTTCAAACAGTAACATAATCTCTCTCAAGGACATCTGGCAACAAAATAAGTAATTCTATTGGAAAGTGAACCATCATCCATGCGTAGAAAGGTCACTTTGGCTTTCAAGTTATATGTGGGCCGCGCAAAGTATTCTCAGTGTATTAAAAATACCTCGTTACCTCCTGGACGGCTTTCCTGAGCTACTACTAATTAGTTTCAATATACAACACACTTTCTTAACATTTCTAACTAACAGAAACACTTAAAATTCAGGATATTAAATGTTGCATTAAGTTAACAGAAATGTGTTTATGAACCAGATATAATCGCTAGTTGCATTCTAAACTTCCAGCATCAAATAAAACACCCCATACAATCAACAAAGATAAAGATCAGGCAAAAACTGAACTAGTATTTCAAGCCTCCTTAACCACAGCTTTTGTGAAAGATGAAACAATGTGATTATATAAATACTTATGCCAATCCAGTTGGCAATAAGCACCTTGAAGTTAAGCACGCAAGAGAAAGAGGTCAGTGGCAAAATCCAGATTCATCATGTATGGCATTTCGGGCATTGGATGAAGGTGATAATGGGGATGATACTAGCGATGCAGCATTTAACAGAAAACGGAAAGGGAACTGGAGTGTCCGAACAGACCCTTATCACCTATATGAAAGGTCTAACGGTTGGATCATAATGCTGAACACAATATAATGCCGCTAAGATTTTACTAAGTACGGTAACATTTTAATTCTCCTGTGACATTCTTTTTCTTTAGTGAAGGAAAAGTTTTCACAGCAGACTGGGGTTTTCTTTAGCGAGATGAACTGAGGGTGTTTTCAAAGTGTTTGAAGCTAATGACCTTAATAGCTCGAGTTCGATACCCTTCCATTGATAACAGAAGGGTGTTAATTTTGGGATGTGAAATGATATTCCCCAAGAGATGGCTATGGAAAATAACTTTGCAGTGCGTGAGGAGAATAATAATTTATATTAGTGGAACACTAATATAATTTGCTGAACAATAAGAGGTATACGAAACACATGTAAAATAGGTTCGAATTTTGAATTATAACAAGGTGTAATAATACAGCAAAGAACTTCATAGAATTTGTGTAAACTAATTCAGCAATGCATCATTAACTCTGTTATAAAGCAATTTAAATATTATATTTGACACTTTGAATTTTTAACATTTAAACGTAAAACTTTTAATCTATGCCACTTTTACCGAATAATATCACTGGCAAATAAACACTACAGATAGAGCATTTCGTAAATCTCTTGCTTAACAAATTGCAAAACACTTTAAATGATGTATCTTAATTACAATAACTTGATGTGGTTTATCAGTATACAATCCTTGCGAGCAACTTTATAACAATGGAACCGAAGTCAGTATAATAATGTAGTACAATAAACTTCACAACGATATACTTTATGGATACATTCTATCTAGGTCACTGGAAGTAAGTTACAAAGAAGGCTCCGGAACTAACAATTTATAATTGAAGATCCGATAGTTTTTGCGTCTCATTCTGATCGAGGTCTTCTTTCCGTGTATCGAAGGAAGAGAAACGAAATGCAGTAAAGTCTTCACTCAGCACATGTCTCTCCTAATTTTACAGGCAGGTGACATGCCTAAGCGAGTAGCCAACGAACCTGTTCATCGCACCATACTAGCGTGTGAAAGAAGAAAGACTAATGTATCGATAGGAAAGGAAAGAATGCGACCATGAACGACAATTATAGACCTAAAAGTTGTTTTGTGCGGGGTTCTTCATAAACATTATAATTTGGTGGTCCACAATGAAAATCATCAATTACTTATGCTGATAATTAACTCTGATATATTTGATCGACATTAGAATTCCGTATATCAACTCTAGAGAGCAGTTGTTTATTTAATATTCTAGTCGCATTCTTTCTGGTGGACAGCATTGTGGTAGAGGAATCAGAAATCTGTCGGTGACTGTTAAAACAAATATAAACCATATATTAAAATATACTATTATTTATAATGGTAATTGCATTGCGACTTGAAACGAACAGATCTAGACGTCTGGACTGGCTTAATGATATTGACCTCATAAAATGCCGAACACTGACACTATCCCATGTTTATATAAATATTAATTCTTTGTTCTAGTTTATTTATGTATTTATTATATATTGCCCACATTCCGGGAATCATAAGATATTAATAGTTACACATTTCATTATTGTCCTTCAGTACATTCAGCCCGCAGGTCAAATTTCCTATTTCCAATTCAAGAAACCATGCTTTTGTTAAACAGGAAAACAATAAATTAACCAATTATTTATAAGTCTCTTAAAATAATAACTTAATGTTAAATTGTGCTATACTAATTAAATCATTAATACATAAAATAAATAATTAAATCTAAAATATTAATATATAAGCCAAAACAAACAATACGTTTTTATTTTAGACCAGAGAAATAAATGATAATACACTTCAGAGAAGCACTGTTATGTGAAATTTCGGATTTTCCTTTAATATAATAGTAAATTGTACCTTACACATCGCCCTCTAAGAATTCGTTTATTCTTCAGATGAATTTTGTTTTACTGTAATTTAACGTATTTTTCTTTTAAAAAAATAATGCTAATTTTAGGTAGTTTTTTAAGAGGGTTTGCGGAATAGTAAAGGAGCAAAAATGATTGTTTACATATCACAGGCTCCTAACTTTGATACATGGTTTAATCTTGTTACTCAGCTGGTGTTAGAGCCGTGGGTTCATCTTAAGCTCCGCCTGCCTTGAGCACTAGGCACAGGATGCGCAACTACCTTCTCATTGGATTACTCCTATTCACGTGCAGAATCTCCTTAAACAGCTCCCTCTAAGCTAACACCACGAGTTTTACGTAGATGGCTGTAAAGCTAAACCAGCTTACGCTTCCATTGTTTGGAGGTGTATTAACCATATCTTTCGTGATATACGTTCGTTTTACTTTTGTATATTGGCAGCAAAAATCCTACTATAATGTTTATTTTAAATAATTTTTTTAGCAACTAATTGTAAGAACATGGGAGTGGGAAGTAATTAGAAATTGTAACATTTTTCAAGCTTTCGCGGTTGTTATTTAAATTGATCCTTGTCCACTGATGATGCCGATTATAGCAAAGGGGAAATACCACGGTAATGATATGATTAAGTTTAATAATATCAGAAATGAGCGTTGAAGATATAAGAAATGTGGTCATATTAATCGCGTTCTAAACATTTTGTATACAAAAATATATTCTGATGTTGCAACTTACATCTAGGGTCAGCAGTTGTTGAATATTGTTTAACGCCCGTTTTTACTACTGAGGCATCACAGGCGACGGACACTTATGATGTATGAGATGAAATGATATATTGAGAAAGCATTTTTTTTTAAGGAAGGAAACGTTCCAGGCTAAAGTTTAGGGTACTCCCCGACATTTGCCATTTATGAGGAATGAGGAAAATCTGGAAAAAACTTCAGTCAGGGAGGATGGTCCTGGCCGGGATTGGAACCCTCTCACGAGTAAGCGCCTTAACGACCTCGGCCACCCGTGACGGTAGAGTCAGCAGCAATATTGTGAACGTTGAACAGTTTGTGACGCACTTTGTAGTTTTAAGGACTTATTTAATCATATTATTTAATACATACTTTAAAAATATTTCGTAAATTATTCTTAACCCTGAAAATTATTATGGAAAATTTATATCTTATTAACAGTAACCCAATGCTTTTTTACACGTAAACCGTGTTGAAAATATTAATTAGGGAAGTGTTATAGAAAATATTCCAGATATCATTACCTGAGGAAGTGGTGCATTTATTTGCACTTGCGAGTAATAAAATATTTACATTAAGCATTTTATCATTATTTAAACTAGAAATATGTTTTTACATTTTTAATGCCCCGTTTTGAACACAATATAGGCTTTAAAAACAATAATCAATTTATAAAGAGGCCAGAATGAAGCGAGACAATTATAGTAAACATCTAATAAAGTATACTAGAAAGGATGTCTTATTATTAGTAATGGCATGATCTAATCCTATATTCACTAAGTGAGCAAATATGTGTTTTGAATTATTTATTCACCCAAATAAAGAAATTTGAATGTGAAGGGCTTTATGTTTTTTTGTTATTCAAAAGTTTTCCATTTCAGTAATCACGTTTATCTACATATGTAAAGTAACAGTCGTTATTTTATACTATGCCAAAACAGATTGTTATACACTCTACTTCTGAACCAAGGAAGTAGCCCAAGAAATATAACAACGTACTCTTGTCACTGTAGTTATCCAAGGAGAGCACAAAAAGTTCCAGGAAAAACATCAAGGAGCTTGGTACTTCTAGAAGTTCGGCACTACGTCGACTTTGTAAGAAAATGAGACTCCCCCATGACTGTCATAGTCGACTTGAGGATGAAGTGGCTAGGACTTATATGCAAATGCATATTGTTACCCGGCCATTTAAAGCGGTGCAAAATGGATTCATACAAGTTTGGAATTTTAATTGACATGAATATTGTGGCATACCATTGTTGAAATGTCTGTTCATTTATTATTGTTGGACACTGGAAGCGTCCATTAAGTGAAAATATCCGCTACTTGAACGTGAGGGTTGGATGTCATTGCTTGGAAGTTTGAACTGTCCTATTTAAGAGTAGCATGGGGAATACAGTTATGAAAGCGTCAATTAGACAGCAACCGCCAAACAAGACAAACAAGCCAGTGCCATTTCTCCTTCTCATCGATCCAGCTCGCTACAATGTAGAATTTGCACAACGGATGCAATAAAATATATAATGTAACCTAATAGATAGTAAGACCTTTACTCTAAAGGATTTGCTTTTTATATATACCCAAGCACATGTATTAAGAATATACGATATTTTATTTAGCTGAACCCCGTAGAGTTACGTTCACATACGTAAATGTCTTGGGTTCGTGACACGAGTTTATTTGGCATACTTTTCCATATTCTGTGTGTTTTAGCATATCATAAGACTACTTACTGTGCATTTCGTTTGAATAAACCCCGTCAAATCTGCTAATCTTGCAATAATGTCGCGACTCCAGGCTGCGGCAAAACTTAACTCAAACCTACACTGGCTTAGGAGGGAGGCATAGTTCGCGACAATCATTCTTCCTATGAATAAATCTAAACCATAGACGTTGAAAAAAAGGAAGGAATGTGAAGGGATCTTTACACAAATTGCAGAACAGATTAACAAATGAAAACTCATATGTTCAATACTAGTCAGTTAACAATTTACTCAATAATACCTTGCGGCTTTACGTTACTTTGTTCATCTTAGAACCGGGGACCAATATTGAGCACGCCATGCTTGCCTGGCTTCTCACTCCAGACTGTTGCCAAGCTCAACTATCTTGGCGCATTCAAACAATCCTGCCTACCTCCCGCTACTCCCCTCACCGATACTTTTCATGAACTCTCACTACCTCAATCGCGGTGTTTATAATTTCTTACTAATAATTCTATCCTGATAATTTTTCTTAATAAAAGTTATGCCATTCTTCGAAAAATAACATAATAATGTTACTTCTATGTCTTTGCGCATTCACAGTATTTTCATGAAATATAGACCGTATAATTCTATAAGCATTCAATACACACCATAAACCGTATACTAATTGTTGTCATGTAATCCCACTGCAGTGAAAGATCTGGTTTTTCTGAACTCTAGTGTCAGATAGCTACTGACCATTTAAATGGAATCACGTTTCTTTCTTGAAAAAAACATAAATAAATATGAGTCAATTGAATCATTTCTAACATTATTCAAAACACACCTGCAGAAATTTACACTACTTCCGTTATCATCTGACTGCAATTCCTGAAGATACGGTTTTAATTTTAAAAGTTTAGTGGCATTCCAAGTCATGGTTCTCAAAATTCGTTTCCTTTGCAACTATGGGCGGAGATTTCTTCTTACTTCTTTCTAACCTATCTCCATTTTCGTTAAGTTTCTCCTTGGCAAGCATATGGCGGTTTACTTTCGATTTCTTATGTAGGACACACCCCACTTTCCTAAATCTATTCACTAGATTACAAACAGTACGGGACTTGGTGAATATTATTATATTTCTGCAAATTTTTGTTTTCATATTTGAATCATTCCTTGTAAGTCTGTGTTCTAAGGCGTAATGCTTTTTTGGCAACTATAACAGCGTTTACGTACAAAAAATCGTTTCACAACTTATTGCCTTATGAATGTCCAAAGAACACAAATAAAACGCCCAACTGCCATAGGCAGGAACACTGAAGATCAAAGGAACCGGTTAGCAGCACATGCCTCTCCGCTATTGCTGTCCGCAGTCTAACGGATAAACGTCCATTTGAAAGCATTTTAGTATTGATTTTCAACGTGTTTGTTTATTGAGTTCAATAACACAATAAAATGGTACTACCAAATCTTTTAACTATGCACCTACTTAGAGTCCAAGACCAAATATATATATACCTATTATGAAAATGTTAAAATAATAGTAGAAGATTAAAGGTGGCACATTGAGAAAACGCATTCTAGAAAAGTGAATTGATAACTGTTCACCTCTAATTTACAAAATCTTGGCATAAACTTACACTGTGTTGTGGGCAACAAACGACATGTTTCTCTTTCTGTGTCGCTACTAGAAGAATATTTTGTTTATCTTTTACACTGGAGCATCTGCGGAGTCTGACTCATCAGTAAATTCACTTAACTTACTTTCACGATTCAATTCTTGTAATAGAGTTGCTCCAATTGATCTGCGGTCGTTAAAGGGTTCTTTTTATGTACCATTATTACAACAATAAAAGCTTTCCTTAAAAAAACGATTAAACGAACTGTACACCATAGTAATAAGATAATCCGGACACAGAACTTTTAGCCGTTATACATTTAATCTTAAAAAGTTAGAACATTTTAATCTGTTTACTTGTAAAACGCAATTAATAAATTTTCAAGTTCACGTTTCAAAGCCTGAGAATTTATTTGCAGGTGTGTTACTGTGTACCAATGAAAACTTGCATATATATATATATATATATATATATATATATATATATAATAGCAGCTTCTTGGTTTATCCAAAAAGAGATATTGTTAGCTTATTCTTACTTCCATTTACGGTGATTTCTCTTTTAAATACTCTGTCCTGACGCCAGGTGCACAACTTCTAGGGGGCGCATAGCAGTTTTACGTCCTTTAAATAATCATTGTCATATTCACTTCTGGCTATGAACTCTACCGGAATTCGTTCCCACTTCATGGCAAGAAAGACTCAATTAATTTCATTTGAAAAGTTAAAGTTAACCCTGCGGAAATTTTTCTATTATAGCAGCAGCACCAGTTCTCCCCAACAGACAGAAGTTGGTGACAAACGGGTTACTTATGTATTTGGTGTTGCCATTGTTTGATAAGTTTCCCGCGTTTATAAGTGATGGTTGTGCTTCACGTTCACTTTGGAAAACATTGCAAGTTCAGCAGCTTTAGCCTGGCTAATTCTTAGGACATTTTGCAGTTGTCACTTCCTATAGCCGGTGGCAACAGAGAAACCAATATCATTTTAAGTTAGGAGACAGGTATAAATATTACGATTTATTTAACAAACTTCAATTTTTTCCTACCGTTACGTTTTGCTTGCTATTCTTCGCGCTCTTTTCTTTTTAACATTGAACCAATCCCTAGGGGATTATGCTTAAGTGCAAATGTTGATATTTGGGTGTTTTATGAAAGGATGGCGTCTGAAGGTTTTAGTGATTGCATTCTAAGAGAAATTACAAAACCAAGTCATATTTTATTCACAGACGAAACTCAAGTACAGTTTCGACCCCTAGCCTCGTATTAAAATTATCCTTTATCCTACACCTAAACTATAGAATGTTTCACCACTCCAAATAAAGGATCAAAGATAATGGTGACATCTGCGATGATGGAAAAATAGAACTTCATGTGGTTCATAGCCAGAAAACTGTCAATGGTTCTTATTCAATAGAAAAAAAATTCAGTACATACGTAAGAGCTGACACAGCCAAAGTTTTAATTGATCGCAAATTCTCTACATGTAAGGATCTGTCTCAAAACAGTCCGGACTTTATCCTTGTGGAAAATATGGAACAAGCTACAGAATGTAGTGTCCAAAGAACTTCGCAGCAGCAAAAAAGATCTGTTTTCTCGAGTGTCATGGAGGAGGAAATCTCTTTCACTCCGAAAATGAATGCAGTACTTAGACAGTTTTGTATAGAGGAGCGTATTCACTCAAGGACTTCATACAGATGTACCTTAGAACACCAGAGAGAAACGTTTATTTTTACTGTAAAATTCTCTAAAAATATTGAAGGGAGATAGTGGATACCTACAGAAGGTGGCACTTTACGAAAAATGATCACAGAAAACTTTGCGAAATGCATAAAGATTATACTCCCAAATCCTACATTAATGTACTTTACATTGCATCAAGTAAAACCTTTCATTTTTACCGGAAACCTTTCATTTTTACCGGAAACCTTTCATTTTTACACTGTACATGCAGTTCATGAGTGCTTGTGTAAAATCTGTTGCATTTTGTTTATTCGTAATTTGTAACTCATATTTGAGGCAGAAGGATGATAACAGATTATGCATTCATATGCGTTTATATTTTATTTTACCTGCTACTTTTCTGTAGGAATCAGTGGCGTTTACACTCAGTCATTAAGTTCTCTAATGACAAAAGGTTTAAATAAAGGATGTTAATAAAGTTAATCTGGTCAACTACTTGGGCGATACAATTACACTTGCGTGCACAAAATCTATTTTGTTTGATGCAAAAGATATGCCTGAGCTTTTAGGCCAGATTTTTATTCTTACTTTATGAATTTTTATATATTGAACGAGATATCGTGTGTGACATTTTCCGCATAACCTGTATATCTGTGACTATAGTTAGAAATCTGAAGAATAAGACACTACGATTACCTATATAAACGTTTTTATACAGTCCCGGTATCAGTTTTAATGTATGAAAGTGGATTTGGAATAAGAATGCCTCGAGATAAATATAATGGTAAATGAGATTAGTACGAACATCTGGAGAGGACGGCGGAAAAAAATTGCCATCACTGGATATGAGTATAACATACTCCCAAATAGGAAGGGACAAAGAAAGGATGTGGAAGAGAGAGAGAGAGAAAGATCTGAGTTACAGAACAAGTTCAGCTCGATCCTAGTCCTGAGGAGAGAACTCGAAATAAGCACAGTTTATTAGTTCAATGATGATTAAACCGCTAAATAAAAAGAACACACAAAGAACAATCTGTTATAATTAACAGCATTGATTTATGGGTGCAAATATTAAGGTGTTCCAAGAATTTCCTTTATGTGCCGGTAAAGGATGCCATAAAGTCAAGCGCTCGAAGCCCCAGGAGATTAAGTCTGTATTGCAGGAGCCAATATAACATGATGAGCTCGTTAAGATTGCCATTTACCGGCTCATTGATCTTCTTTGCTTATGAGCAACTCTATGGTTTAACCGCACAACTGCAATATTTCTCATGGCTTGTACGTTACCCCTAAGAGGTAAATTACGGCACATTACACAGAGTGCGGAAAAGTTCGCACAAAGAATTTAAGGGTAGAAAGGGGTTAAAAACACAGGCGTCTTAAGATAAGAAACAAATATTCTCGGGCGCTTCATTGAGATGCTGCAAGCGTTAACTCCAAAGCTACAACAGCTGAAAACATAATAGCTTTCAATAACATGTATGAAGTAATATTGAAGTTCAAGTAGAGTAATCGTTTATAAAACATACCTACTGTAGTTTTCAGGCAGCAGTAAATTGCAGTAAACGTAAATGTAAATTGAGCAGCAGTGCCTGATTTGCGGTTAGATTGAGGTACAGGCTGCTTATAACAGCGCCTCCGCCAATGACATTGGTTTACTTTTGACTGGTTAGAACACGCTTCACATCGCAACGTAGCTATAACGGCCTTGATCCATGTTAAAGTGCCCGAGGCCATTCGTTCTTCCTTTCAAAATGCTTAAATGCTGGACTGCCTTTCTACTCCAAATTCTTTGTAAACTATTTTTTTCCGTATTCTGGTTTCGGCATGATTGATTGAGTGATTTATTTATGGACGCTCTTTAACATCTGAGATCATCAGCGCCCCATTCAACTCAGGGCGTGAAACGGTCGACAAATTTTGCTCAGAGGCCTCTTCTTTCAGGCTTGAGGTTCTTTTTCGTGCCGTAAATGTACGACACGGGACCCACGGCATTACTTCCCTTCCGAAGGAAGCCATACTTAGGATTTTTACGCCCGAAAAAATCCATCGATCCTGGCCGGGTTCGAACCCGGGTTTTGGGTGTAGGAGGCAAGTATGGTAACCATTACACCACCAGGACCGACGGTTTCGGTATGCCAATTATATTATTGATACATAGCGTGGAAAATTTTAATTCATATTTTAATAGTTCTCACGAATCATCCTGAATTTCTTTTTCAAAAAATATATAACATTGATTTCATTCATAATGTTCTGCTCGAAGGCCGTTCTTTCACTGCACATTAAGGATTATTGTGTTGTTTATCGGTCCTGGTGTCTCCTAAACTCAAGATAGCGGGTTCAATCCCGGTTAGGATCGATGGATTTTTTCGGGTGTAAAAATTCTAAGTATGGCTTTCTTCGGGAGGGAAGTAAAGTCGTGGGTCCCCAGTCTCAAGCCTGAAAGAAGAGGCCTCTGAGGAAAATTTGTCGGCCGTTTCACGCCCTGCATTGAATGGGGTGCTGATGAATTGAGATGTTAAAGAGCGTCCATAAATAAACACAAATCAACAGCAATCTGTGTTCTTTCAACTTTCTTGGGAAGAGATATTGCGGTAGCTTCCTCTTGTTTTCCTCAATGATGGAGAAATTTTATTGGGGAAATGCAGAAATAAGAGGAAGGGCATACCGGAGTACACGTAGAAACCTGCTCCAGCGTCTAGTAAATCACATTTTCCATTTGCAACCCCTGGGATCGAACCCGGTCTACCTGAGCAGTCTAACTATTTGGCCACAGTGTCGTCTATGGCAACACATAAGTTAGCATTAACTTACCATTGCTGATAGATTAATTGGGGGTTTCATATTCTGGGTACATTAACCGGAAAATCATTCTTTATGTTTTGAGCACTTTGTTTTCCTAAAAGAAGCTCTAAACTCAATTTATCGTATATGGTTTATGTATAAGAGCACCATCTGTTTTAATGTTACTGGAAAAAATATTATGGATTAATGATCGTAAATAAAGATTAGGTCGTCGGGAGCAAATATTCCGGTTTCATATTCTGCTGACCATAATTTATTGTATTTTTACTTATGGAAACATTTTAAAGTCATCGTGTACTCAGGTCCTGTAATTAGAAACGAAGTTATTCATCTACATGATATACATATATGTCGGCGGATATCTGGAATGAAATAACTTGACATTCTTTGATCTTATTTTAGATACCTATGCTACAGTCCCTGGTGGCCATTTCGCGCAATTTCTAAATAAACGAAAAGAAGGGACTGATGTATACAACTCGTGCTTAATCTACCAGTGAAAAATGGAGATTAGTTTATAACACCACCAAGTACTAGCTAAGCAACATTAAGAAATATAAAACTATGAAATCATATTGTTGACGCTGAAAAAAGTGGATATCTATCTGAAGAGTGCTGTAAATATGCAAAGAATGAGGGGATTGTAATGAATTTCTTCGTAATCTAAAGGAAATGCATCTCCATTTTAATATTTTTTCAGGGTTTTGTTTTTGTTTTTTTTTTTTGTTTTTTTTTTTTAGCTTTTTAAAGTTTCTTTTACACATCATTTCAAGTTTTGGAGTTGATAGAAAGTAGAAAGGACACCAATAGAGATTAACAAAAAATTAAGTATACACAAATAAGAGATACAAACGTTTTTATGAGTTTTGAAAGAGCGCAACTAATAAATGTTCTCCATTCCATTTGATTGTCAGAAAAACGTAGTATTACCAAAATTATATAAATTATAGTCAGCAGCTATATAACTGAAAATTTACAATATCGAGGGGTCTAATTTAAAATTAATGCGAAAATGGCAGATCAAAGTTTTCAAAGAAGATTAGGTACGTATTTTGCAGTGCGTTTAAAACATTGCATGGAATTAAGGATATTAAGGTAATGAGAGGCCATTCGCAGGATAAGTCAAAAATCGTTTTTGATTAATGTGTGTTCCAGGTGGCTTTAACATGCACCTTCTAATAAGAAATTCATAGAAAAAAAATGCCACATATTTTCAACATACTGAAAAGGAATTGAGAAAAAAAAACAATGTTATACAAAGAAGTCACACAATGTTTTCCAGATATATGGCACATTTAAAAACATTTGGTAAAGAAACGGAAGTTTTTTATTAGAAGGATAAAATCAGTAACTTTGTGAAGTTAACTTTCCTACTGCATTTCAAGTTTTTTTTTTTTCTGTATAGGGTGAAGTCTTAAAACATTCTTGTAGGATATATTCCAAATGTGGCAGTACTTTTTTGGGGGGGGGCTTTTTCTTAAGTCCGCCATCCGTTTTCGTATTAATTACTCAACTTTCTGATTATTACAAGTAGATAGCCAAGACATGGAGGAAGCGATGAACTGCACGAAAGGAAAAGAAAAAAGAGGGGGGATAGTAAAAAGAAAGTGAAATATAAGAATGAAAGCTGAGGTGGGCAGGGTGGCACCCTGGAGGGCATCCAAGTTGAGATAATATACTGGTGCCGGGTGAGCCGCCCTTCTGGCTGAGTTACACACACAATTGATTTCCCGCGGAAAGGGAATTAGTCAGCGGTGTGGCCGAGAATTAACTGCATGACAGACCTGTGTGGATAGGATCATAATCATTAGACCGAATGAGAGGCGTATAACACTCTGGGCTCTAGCTGGGGTTTTCCAAAATCTCGCTCACCTGCCAAGTTGTAATACTTTTCGGCTTATAACCATGCCAAACAATTCCCCCAAATGTAGTACAAGTGACAATAAATCCTCGCATCATAATTATCCGATAATTCTGCATGGTGCCTATTGTATGCCTGCCTGCTTGAATGAGATTTATGGCGAATTCATGAAGTCCCTTACACAGAAATGTCATATGTGGAATTACATTCAGCACTTTCCTCATACTGTACGATTTTCTTAACGTGAGCTCATCGCTTTCCGCTTCGCTTTGCATTTGTAAATTGAAAATATTTTGAGATGATTTAGTAATTCCAAACTACTATTACATCTAACTCTGCCATCCCGATGCAGGAACATTTGGTTTAGCAAAAAGCTGAACTGCGTATTGCTGTTTCAGTGCAGAGCGAATGTGCTGGAAAATGGAAAACATCGAAAAATGGGCAATAATTAACTATTTGATCAAGCGTGTGAAACCAACAGAAATTCCTACCCACGCAAGAAACATTATATGGAATTCTGTTTGACCATTTTCAGCTATTTCGAAATAGACAACAAAGTCCAAACCTGATGGCGATAGCTTGAAAGACAAAAACTGTCTACTTTATCCGCGAAATTATTGCAAAAGTGCCCGATATAGTATTTTAGAGTAGCCGAACTGTAGTCTTAACGTTTTAATGGATGATGGGTGTCGAATTTGACATCTAATTAAAAACAATCAAAACGCAAAATATAATATAAATTATACAGTTTATGCCTCGATTTTTAATAGATAAAGAAAGATGGGTAAACTACAATAAACTAAAAATAAAACAGGAGCGAAAACAATCGAAATTTCCTGCTATTCCATCTCTAAAGAAAGCCAATTACATAAAGTCGAAAGGAAAGTTCGTGTTTCGATTTCCTAAAAGTTTACATACTGCGTAAAATACGCCAGGATAAGTCGAGTTTGTTACAGAAAAATGTCATTTCAACAGCATCATGATTGTCCACAGGAACAATGGTGAAAGTGAATACCAGAGATATAAATTGCTACCCCATCCGCCTTGTTCGCCTGATTTGGCTACATTGTACTTAATCCTTTCCTTGAGCTGAAAAAAGATTACATCGCTAACGGATTTTTCGACAGTGGAATACACAAGCGTTTAGAAGTATTTCAAAGATGTGGCAGTATAAAATCTCTGTAATATTAGTACTATGAGATACCGTTGAAAAATAAACACAATGTAAGAAATGCGTTTTCTTTACATTTCATCTCTAGAGCTTATCAAGTTTCCTCAATCGTTATAAATACATATTATAACCTTTTGATCACTATTAAAGGAACACGATCTTCAGAGAGAACGGTCTCTCAGAAATAAATAAGTTTTGAATGTTAAGTATATCTTGTTGAGATTTGGCATTTATCTGCAAGCGTTATGCTTTTGCATGTGTAAGTCTATACAACTTTGTAATATGGGTTTAAGTTTTGCAACAATTACTGCTGGGAGCTGGAGAGATGGCTAATGAGATGAATTTATTGATAACGTCCAACTGTTCGTTATTAATATACTGCATTTGTTGACTCAAAGAGATGGACCCACTCTTAAGTGATGATGGTACACATGCAATGTATAATTGTTTACTTGGCAGATAGAGCCCTCTCCCCCAGCCTTCATCGCTAGTCATCTCTCCAAGTCCCAGCAGTACTTAATTGATACTTTTATGCTCGAGTTTGGTTGGAATACTTTGATTACTAAACTTACCGTTACTTTATTAATACAGTCTTCCAAAATGTTTTAAGAAAGCAGATACAACTTTCTATACCATTTTTAAAATTATGGAGGAACTAATATCCTATGCTCTTATAAGAAACTATGTGCTAAAATAATAAATAATGGACTTAGACCAATAAGTATTATTATCCAATGCCAACACGACTTTAAAAAAGGGAGGTACTGTTTTGGCTGCATTTTATATCACATTTATTTTAAAAACGGTTGAAGTATTTATATTTTTGCTCTTTAGAGATTATGACAAAGCGTTTTGATACATTGGATAGACGTACATAAGATTTATATAATTTAATACCAGCAATATAGAGGTTTTATAAATGTAATAAAAATCTATAAAGCATCTAATGAAAGAATAAAGTGGAAGAAAGAAACCAAGGAATTTGACAAGAGTGTCATTTATCATTGACACTTTTTAATCTGTGTATAGAGGAAGTCATACGAATATGACTGAAAGAAATATTAATAAATATTAAAGTAAATGTAGTGGATTTTTCAATATTTTGTAGGTGATAATTAGTCGTCAGTAAAAATGAAAATGTTCTATAAGAAGCAGTATTAAAAAAATCCAATAGCTACTAAATACAGCATGTAAATATCTGCAAGTAAACTGAAAAAACAATGGCTTTGCTTGGTCCTCAGCCTATTAGAGAGAAAATAGTTATAGATAATAAATTATTAAAACAAACTAAAAATAAATATTTGCGCTATTTAAGCATATGAAAAATATATAAAACTGAAAATAATTAAATAAATTTAACATATGTGTGGAACAATTCGGCAGATGTTGGGAAAAAGTAAGGAAAGAAATCTTTGCTTTTGAATACCATAGTGAATGATAGGTTTTCGTTAAAGAAGAAGAAACGTTGTTACTCAGATAATAGTCGGGTATACTTTATAGGAAAAATGGAGGAAATAAGATATTATGGATCTACTAAAGTATAATAAAATAATTAAGGAATATAACAAATTATGCGGACTACACGTATTGCTTGAGCAGCCATCGATTATAATCCGAAAGGAAGAAGATTAATAGCAAGACCAGTAAAAAGAAGGCGAGATAGTTGACAGAGGTCTTGAAGATGGTGATCTTTCAGAAGGATTTGTAATTATTTAACGCAAGACTATAATGAAATTATACTAAAATAAACCTGTTTTTATTATTGTTAACGTTTATGTAAATATACCTGTAGCATATCCATCTCCTTAGGCAGTAGCATGGAAATAAATTACTGCTCAAGTGTATGCCGCACGTAATTTAATTTTCACCAAAAGCATTCAATATTTTTCTTCATAAATAAAAAAATTATATATAATTATAAATTTACTCTTATTACAATACAAATGATATTTAAAGAAATCTTTTTAGAAAATAAAATAATATTCTTATAATACACTTTAACTAAACCGCTCTAAATATAACTTATAGTTCTGTTTTGAGCTCCTTTTTATGCATTGATCAGTTAATAATAAAGAATTATTAATAGGATAAAATTAGGTTTCGTTTGAACATAATTTCTAAGGCATTTATCATTATTATGTATTAATCATACATTATCATAATGCAATATATCAACATGTACTTACAAAGAAATATAGACGTAATGTTTATTACAATCGTCCTGACGATGACCAGATTTGGACATCAGTAAAACTCACAAAGCTTTCTGATTTCCCGCAAAGCTCTTTATAATTGCAAACCAGTGTCGTTATAACTTCAAATCTTATGTATAGTGTATACTATTTAAACTGTTAATTAGTGCCGTCACTGGTAAAAATATATACATATTACTATAATATACACACTTTAACATTCACATTTACTCACCGGTGATTTTAGCATCGCTGCTATTGTAGTTCTGGCACCCTTACTGTTTAACATAACGCAATATTTCGGCGAATTTACTGAGTTCAAAACAGAAATGTTCACAAACATAGACAGGATGCCAACAGAAGCCTTTGAAGGTGAGGGAAATGTAGCTGAGGAAATTTCAAATAAAAGAAGACTTTCTTGTCATAATATTTCATAGATGACATTAGATTGACATGCAGCAATCCTTTTTGAATGGATGATGATAATAGGGATAATATAGGCCGAATATTTATGGCCTTAATAATAATCGGCGTAATAGTAACGCAAATAATGGGTTTAATTGTGATAATATTATTTGCAGCTGACGAAAACAGATGTAAATATAAATATAATATTTCCGCAACCATTGAACTGAATAAAGTTGTTACATTTTCGACGTCTGATACAATGCCGCAATACCTCATAATAGGCACAATGCTTCACATGATAAACATAACGATTTAACCAGTTCCGGTTATTTATTTAATTTGTTTATTAAAACATATTTGTTAATTAAACATTTGAATCGAAGGACTGTGACTATTAAATTATCTCACTTATATTGGAACACTGTGAAAACTAACTTGTTGCTTTTCATTAAAATTATAATTATAAATGTTTCCATTGCAGACTAAAATAAACAATTGAGGTTCATGACCACCGTTTTAAATTAGATGCGATTTGCGATGATTTCTTCAAGAATCACAGCCGAATGTCAGTTGTGCTATTAGTAACGCAAACGGCCACGCCACCATTCTGCTGGTGACGTAGTTTGATCTAGCTATGCTATGGTCTACTCCTCTCATACTGCATGTGACTATGCACAAAGAACAAGAGTTTGTCACCACCGCTATAATATAAATACGATGACACAAAGAATATCATTTGTAATATAATTCTAAGGAATTGATGCACGAGTTTGCAGCGGTTTTTTTCCCCCCATTTTTTTTCCTGTGATAAAACTTTTTATTTCACATAAATGGCATACAGAAATTAATAAGTAATATATTCTCCTCCATTATATATGACCCTCTCCCAATGCTGGGGAGTCGGTTCTGGTAGTCTATGGTAATCACACTTGTATCGTAGACCCAAGATCGCGGGTTCAATCTCGGTCAGAATCGATGGATTCTTTCGGGTGTAAAAACTCCAAGTACGGCTTCCTTCGGAAAGGAAATAAACCTTGGTTCCCATGTAAAAGAACTTCAAGCCTGAAGAAGAGGCCTCTGAACAAAATGCGTCAGCATTTTCACGCCCTAAATTGAATAGGACACTGATGACCGGATATGTTAATGAGCGTCCGTAAATAAACCAAATTAACAAGGCGGGTAGTTTCTTCTTCTGGAGAAATCTGCTGATTTGGAGTTGAAATAATCGCCAAGCCAAGTTTTTAAAATGTCTACGTTATCGAGAGAGTTGTTTTAATTTAAAACGCGCCCATGCACCGGATTTTTTAACGTTACGCATGGAATACATACGTTACAAGATGGTTGACGGTCACAATTCACCACGTCTGCTAATTCTTGAGTTGACTGACATGAATAATCGTGGATTGAAGAATTCACAAGACTGTGCCCGTTGCACTCTAGAACATTCCAACGATCGACATTTCTTCCTTCCCTTAGTAACTATGGCATCTGCTGAAATCGAGACATATTTGATTGGATACTACAGGCCCTCTCATATGCACCTGAGGAGTTATTACATTGGTGACCATGGGGAATTACAGTCACTCCGTCACCTCATCTTGTCTTGTCTTTCTGAGTTCGCGCAGCGTTAGGCTTGCAGGTAAAAAGTTCCAATGAGGGACATTTTTGGCATAATCATTAGAAATTGAAAATTGGGCTTCTACCCTACTTTGGAACCCCAGGTTTGGTGTTGTTATTATTGGATATTTGGTACATTTTCTTAATTGACTGTGCTCAGAATGTAAATTGTATGCAAGGTCGTTATCTTATTTAGGGAAATGATCTAAACATTTGTAAGAGTAATCACGAGCTCTGCTGACTTTCTTTGTCGCTTATTTGATGATGTAAAGTATTTCCTGTCTAAGGCGAAGTATATTTGCAAGTCAGGAGAGTAGCTTATACTTGTGTTTTTGGTAGGTATTGATGGTCTAGTGCTGACCATACTTTTCTCGTAGATCCAATATGGCGGGTTCAATCCCATTCAGGGTTGATGGCTTTTTTCCGGCGTAAAAATCCTAAGTATGGCCTCATTCGGAAGGAAAGTAAAGCCGTGGGCCCCATATCGTTGATTAAGGGCGCGTAAAAGAACCTCAACCTTAAAGAAGAGGCCTCTGAGCAAAATTTACCGACCGTTTCACGCCCTGAATTGAATGGGACGCTGGTGACTTGAGAAGTTAAATGGCGTCCGTAAATAAACCAAATCAAAAATGAACTTACTTTATTTTATTGTGAAAATTTTATAACACATGTTGAAGGAAAATATTTAAAATGTTTTAAAAGAATTTAAAATTCATTGTTAATAATTCATTTCTTTAAAATTGTAATTTTTACACAAGCTTAAATTGTTTAGTTCATGGTAATATAAATCATTTCTTTCCTAAGCTTCATATCTACTCAATAAATAATGTTAAAATGACTATATACTTATTTGTTTTTAACAGACAAATAACATTTTTGTAATCCTATAGTACATGTACCAGGGTCTTCTGAAAGTGTACGATGGTCTTCATGGACGAAGCGAACTGCCCATCACTGTGGCCCCCTTTGAAACAACAAACTATTTTCTTGCCCCCCCCCCCTTTTTCCATTGGCATTCTCTCATAGATGACACAAACGTTTCGACCGCCTCCGCTGCCTTTGGTCATCTGTTAATCTCAAAACTAGAATATGTCGGAAGTTTTTTTTTTTCCACTTAAAACTCCTTGTTTTTAGATTACAATTATCACAATCCTGCAAAATTCAAGGCGTATTTACAGGCACAAATCTTCAAAATAATAATGGCAAATAATGTCCTAGCAATGCAGTGTTTTTTTAATTGTTTTATTTGTTCTCGCTTTGACTGCATTTGTCTTTTTATTACGTCTATAGATTGTGGCCTGAATATAAGTGGAAATCTCTAGGGGGCAAATGAAATGATTAATAATGGCGTAAATGAGATCGGAGTCCTTGGCACCTTAAAACTGCGGTAATTCACCTTCTCATGGTAAAGGAAAACTCCGAAAAAATCTTACCCAGACAGCTTGACCTAAGCGGAATTCGAACCCAAGACCTACAGATTAGTAATGAAGTCACAAATGCTACCACTAGACAAAGCGGGCGGCCAACGCAGCGTTGGGATGACGAACAAAATACCTATTAACTTATGCATCAATCTAATATACGCAAATTAAAACGGTTAAACTTTTTACTAGCAATTTTTCTGTAGTTAAATGAACATTTGTATGATAACACATTTTACTATACATATCTACAATATACGAACATTCAGAATAAAATTTCATTTTAGACTGGCTTTTTAAGTTTGGCTAATGAATACGTTGTAATTAAAATAGTGCAGACCAAGGCGAATAACAGGAATATAATACTTACAGTAACAATGCTATAATCACATTTCCTAGGACATATCCCGACTACATAGCTGCAGGCACCGCCTACACAAAAGTGGTGTAAAGAGATACTTTTCAACTCAACTACTTTGGCGTAGTTAACTAAAATGAAAAAAACTCGAACTTAGAGATTAAATCTCTTGCCGAGATAACCTTCCAGGTCTCCGGAATGTGCAAAGGGAGAAGGAAGCAATTGTCTTGCTTGGAAGGATAAAGTATACCAGTAGTGCGTCGGAATTAGTGCATTCTGATAGCTGTCTAGAAAGCTGTGGTTGAACTGAATTGAAAAGCCTTTTATGACATAACACACAACATTTAAGTGCGTTTCTCGGTTTGTGTACAAAGATACTTGCAGCACAGAACATATCATGTATTACATTATCGTAAACAGTCAATGGAAGCGGTTTTAAATTATATATAGACGTAGTATGAATGTTATATATTTATATTATGCAATTGCTTTTTTTAGTAGATATTAGTTAATTTATAAAAATGTAACATGAATTACAAATTTAAAAAATATTTTTATAAAGCAATGTTTATATATGTTAAAATTATTGCGCATTTATAACAGAGTAATAGAACTCGTTACATAGTTATTCTGAAGAGCCGAATTACATTTTTATTCATTACTAAATAATAGTAATTGAAAATGTTTGTTAGAAAATTAAATATTTATGCGTTTTGATAATAAACTTGTTTTTGATAGCAAGTGTGACAGGTCTTCATTCCCCCCCCCCCTGGAAGTAAGTGAATTTACTTCCCAGATAAATGATAATCATATTAGCAAGGAAATGTATGTACTTCGTAAGGTTGTCTGGTGCCACTCCTTATAGCCTGAAGCGAAAGCCGCTGATGTAACAAAGCGAAGTGCACACTTGTGGGATAGAAGGTAGAAATAAAAACCTTTTGTATTTTCGCTAGTTGTCAAATCCTCTCAGAGCCGTTTCAAAATTCTTCAGTAGTCAATGAAGAACCGATCCCTCACACCACACTCGTATGTTTAAACGTCGGCCTATCGGAGATGAAAGTTTTGAAGAGTCAACAGTTATCGCATATGGATGAGTTAGAACTCACCAATCACATTCAAGAATTTCAAGAGCCCAACTCCCGTGGGCAGGCCCGTGAAAACCCATGTGAGCTAAGACCAAGTGGCGACCACTTTAGTGTAAAGGGAAACGTCCCGGCGAATGTACGGGCGTTATAGTTTCAGTCACGGGTCAGATGTTTACTGGCAGTGAAAACATCCAGTTCAATCAGTTGCAGTTCATTCCTTCAGTCGTTGGTCAGTTTGATTTCAGTTTTATGGCAAGGGACACTTCAGTTTTATTGCAGTCGTTGGTCAGAGTAAGAGTTATAAGTTGTTTAGAGCAGTCGTCAGTTGTTTAAATGATAAAACATCATTTCACTTGGCGTCGTTCTGTGCAGCTCAATCAGTTTTTAAGAGTACGAGTATGCAGTTATGCAGTTCCAATTCTCGAATTTCAGCATGCCTTTGAAATTCTCCCACGCGATACTAAGCCCACACTAACTTACGAACATTAAATAATTGTGTCCAGTCTGATCTTCTCCAAAAATCGCGTGTTCGGGCAGCAAGGCTAATGGCAGCAAACCAGGTGACTGTCCACAAACTGATCTTCAAATAAACACATCAAAGATTTAAATGAAGTACTGTCTTGTAATTTGCATCGTCTTCCTGCACCATCCTTTTCCCGTGACTATGAGAGCGACTTCGGGGAGAAATGCTCGGAACCCTTGGGTAAATACTCTGTAAGTACCAATTACATCGAGGTGGTCGCGGCCGGCAACAAGTAATCGTAATCCGATTACCATCGGATTTGTCCCGCCTCCGCGAGCCGTCCGCAAATACCATCTCATATTCTTTTAGACGCCCAACTTGAGGCCACTACTACCTCTAAACTTATTAATTCACAAGATAAATTAGTTACTAGTTTCTGAAGATTTTATTTTTATCTGGTACATACATCATGTATTAGTTTTAACAAAGTATTCTTTATTTTGTATAAAACTCATAATTGAAAGTGCATATTCAAAATCAAGAGTTCATACATTTTTAAAAATAGGCCTTTAAATGAACCGTAGATATTAGCGCCACAAATGATTCGAATTGCCCTCTTTTGCAGTATAACATCTCACTTGCTTTCAATGCAATTACTTCAAAATACAGTGTCATTCAATTACCTGATGACGTCCGGTGACAGTGATTGCACCGGCTGATGAGCCATTGCTCACGACTAGCCGAGCAGTTGGGACTGGTGGGTTAAGAGTCGGTTGTCAAAACACTGGAGGGACGTTGTAATAAGTGCTAATGTATTTAAAAAACTGTCAACTCGTCCATGTCACACAAGGTAATACTGCAATTGTTTGCCTTTATTTTCCACATATTTCGGGCATCCGAGCATGAACTTAATCATTAGCTTTTTTAATTCTTTTTGGGAAATTACAGAGCTTTAGGTTAAGCAACTTCGTAGCTATTTGTGAATTTCGCGTTTGCTGAGAAAGACGGCTAGAGTACTGTCCAATAGTATAAAGAATTGCTTCTGCTAGCATAGTACGTTTCTTCATCGCTTCTTATTTTCAACACTTTCTGTTTCGCTTAGTTCAATAAGGTGAATATTTAATTTCTTCTCAAAAAATCTCCTGACAGTATGAGGGATGCAATGCGAACATTTTAAGCATAAAAACACCCTCGTTTTGCAATAGAATAATTAGGCTCAATATTTAATATTTAGTGTTCATAGTAGACGAAGATTAGTTGACTGAAATGGTGATTTATGGCCAACGTAGTAGTTTGATAAACTCTGCCTGCCCGCCCGCCTCGATTCTTGTAGCATCAACTGACTTTGAGCAATGCAGTTACTCCCGGCCACCGCGATGGATATCAGATGATTAAATGAACTGATAAACGATGTTTCAGAATTTAATTAGCATAATAAAACATTTTAATAAAGCGTTGAAGTTGAAATGTTACAATGAGTTAAGTGTATAGATAATAGAACTTTGTTTTGGAATAAAGAAATAACTCAAGGCATATGCTAGCCCTTAACATGAAGAAAACAGAGGTTAAAAGCGGTTTGTACTCGAACAGGAGTACGAAGTATACTGTAAATATTGTTGGTTTACCATCCAGTATAATAATACTTTTAATTTGAAGTAAAGTATAAAGTAAATGATGACCAACATAAATTATAAGGCGCTGTTATGGTAATAAAAAGTAAGGCAATGAAGCAGGCCAATTGCATATTCAAGTGTTGAACATGGGACTGGCTTATTTGAGCCTGTTTTGGCAAAGACGACATAGAGTCCCACCATATATATCTACTTCTTCAACTTTTCTTCTATAAATTTTAAAGTTTCTCGAAAAGGAAGGGGAAAAACTGCTTGATCGCTGATTTTTACTGATATTGAATCTTGGCAATAAATATGGAGTCTGTGGACAGTGTAGTAGGAATATGTGAGAACAACTTTTCGAAATGCTTCGCGAGAATGAAAATTCATTCTTTGAGAACTTCTAAAGTTTATTTCTATTTATATATGCTGAGATAATGTCTCCAAATTTGTTTTAAGTTTTCATACTCATTCACGCATAAACACACGTACTGGGTGATTTTTCCTTCGCAGGACCGCTCCATGTACACTTGCTCATAGTTAACCGAGCTCTCAGTACTCGTCTCGTTTACGAGCTTGAAAGTCGGCCAGGAAGCCGGAGGAGAGGTTAGTACGAATTCAACTCTACAAATGTACGGATGTACTCTTGTGCATTGTGTGCAAGTGTATACGTGTTCATTAGGCAACGTAACACAGTGTATTAATTAGCTTATATGACTCAACTCAGGTTTTCTATTCCCCTAAGAGTATTTATTTACGATTCGTACATGATGCGTAAGGAATCGGTTCTTGATTGTTTCAAGAGAGATTCGCCGATATTCAATTTCCAAGTAGAAGTTCGATTTACAGATTGGTAAATAAATGTCTTAAAATGGGAATTATTTTGATAAAAAAAGGTGTACACAATCGAGTATAGTATTCACGAAAAAAAAAACATTAAATAACATTGGAGATGCTCTCAAACGTTCATCTAAAAAGTCGCATCAACTTCTTTCTCAGCTAACAGGAGTTTCCTATTCCTCTGTTCGAACTGCTAAAAAGCTAGTTAAGTTAAAATCGTTTAACATTGCTGTAATGTAACAACTTAAACCGGGTGACCCTGCATCCAAGAGTAGAATTTGTGAATCAATTTTGAATAGTGTACATGTCGGAGAAATTGGCCCTAATCCAACTTTCTTTACGGGCGATTCTTGGTCCCACCTAAGTGGGCATGTTAATTCATAAAACAGCCGATACTGGAGTTCAAAAACCTAACCTGCTTCACGAGCAACCCCTGCATGATTAAAAGATAGAAATGTGGTGCGCCATTAGCGGCGAGAGTATAATAGGCACTATAAAAAAAAAACAATTAATCGTGGTATGTATGTGCAGAATATTTTGCAACCATTTTCCAGTGAATTAACTGTGAGGTAGCGTAGGTTAGCGACTTTCCAACAGAATTCTGTGCAGGATAAATACAGTCCATGTTTTCTTGCATGCAGTTCATGAAATATTCGACGATAGACCACCAACTTATGGCCCCCTTGGTTCCCCTTTAACTCTCTGAAAGTTTTGTCTCTGGGGAGGAGGGGGGGCAAAAAATATGCAAGACAAATCCACACACACATTAGATGAACTGAAAATAGCTTTCATGAAGGCATATCTTCATTTCTCAGAGGGAACTAAAGAGGATAATGGCTAATGTCATAAACCGATGCCAGAAATATATGGAAAATGTAGAAAGATAGTCTCAGCTTCTTCTTGCGTGATAATAGTGTGAATAAATGTACCTTTTAAGTGATTAAGTATTATAGTCATAACTTACACGAGACAATCATAGCTGCGGATTTTCTGGCACGTTCATCGCGGTACTAGCTTGACCGGGGGTTGAGCGGTCCCGCGAAGGAACAACTACGCAATACAATTGTACTTACGTTCGTATATGCCAAGTAATAATTAACACTGTGTGTGAATGTTGGGTTTGGCACTGTGACCTTCTAGCTCGTTGTTATCGCCTTATTTACGTTATGCTCGATTGTCGATATAATCAGTAGACATTAGAAGTTCATGCACTTGGAAATGGCAAAATATACATGCATCTATGACTAAAAGGCTTTAAAATGCTATAAAATTACAAACATATGCACCATAAAATAGCGAATTCTTTAATAAGAGTTTCAATATTTTCCATCATTTAGTATCAAATGTATTTCGGTAGTTAGTGTCACGACACACGATCAATGTTTGTTTTCTTTGTTCTGAAAGTTCTGCAGTCGCAACCCTACCTTTTAGTATATTTGCAATCTCTGACGCAGTGGCACTTTAAAAACCTGGAAGCACTCTGTCAAACGTTTTCGGTTACAATGTCTCTCCTGAAACGTCTTGCAGTTATGTGCCCATTCTCTCCATAATATTCAGTGCATCAGTAAGTGGCATTCTTCAGAACTCTAGTGCAGTTATTGCTGTGGTGATGCGTAAAAAATGAGACGACATATATATCTGCTAACTCATTTTCAGCCTTTAATTTTGCAGTATCTACTTTGCTCTCTGGATATAAATATCTTTATTTTCATCTAAACTGTTTATGACCTAAAATAATTTAATGATATAATAATAAAAAAACTAAAAAAACAAGAGTTTGTTTGTTTAAATTTTTGCATTTGTTGATACTAGTATATTTTTTCAGTAAGTCTCCGAAGTGCATCCCATTGTAGGTTCGTTGCCCCCATAATTTTAATCAAACTTAGAAAAAAGGCATCTTTCTTAGCAGGCTGATTCGAAATGTCAAAGGCAGGAGCTCTTGTATCTTCGTCAGTAGCAAGTTTTTTCTAATCTGGTGATTCATGGTATTCAATATCTGATGCTTTTTTCACGAAGTCCGCACATTTTTGTATTGATATTCTCCTTTAAGAACATATTTTCATGCAGTGTACAAATCTGCTGTGCAATCCTTGAATTATATAGTTAGAGCACGTTAATATATTTCTTACCTATAGTTCACCATTTTTATCTTTAAAGACAGAAAGTATTTAATCAGTGTACCTCTTTCTTTTTCAAATGAATAAAAGATATTATGCCATAAGCTAACTTAAATTATTTTAGCATCCGAAAAAGTGACAGAGCAAAAATAAAGTGAACAATTGATGCTGAATTATTCTCCACATAAATGCAGTACATATTTAAAAGACATTTAACTTTAATTCACCCAGCTGACAATAAGTAAAATTCCATTAGTTTGAAAGAATTTACTTTGTTCTGCAGATAACCATTTACTAAACAAGGTTTTCCTCTTTACTTTTCTTTGGCATTTGGACTTACACGTCAGTTCTATGTAATTACATGATTGCGCACTCAGTGACTTACCATGTGAAACTGACAGCAGACAATGGAAGTGTAACATGGAGCATTAAAGTGTCGAGTAACACATTAGATTAGCTGACATTTTATTAGAACATAGCGAACGCTATGACAAACTTTACAGCTTAGAATCTTTCTCACAGATCCCCCATATAAATATCATCTTTGCTTTGATGCTATGGTAACCTTGTTTTTGTTTGTTACAATTATACAATTATACTTCCTCAGCGATATAAGATGTAATTCTAAAACTGCAAGCAATGAGCGAACAGCGTATTCTTATTGTTGTGTTACACGATACATACATTTTGCTACTACTGCTGAGCAATACCAGAAATTTCTTGTATAGAGAGAGCATCGCTATTCTTGAACTTCTTCGTACCAGGGAGGAATAAGATAAAGTCAATTATGCTTCCTTCAAAATCAAATATTTGAAAACAATCTCATTCAAAGGACTGAATATTCACTTATATATTAAAAATGTACGTCATTGGCGGAAGCCAGTGAAATACGCCACTTAAGCGCAGTGTCTTTTAATACGTATAATATGGTCTGCAAAGATATTTCAAACATTTAAAAAAAATGGATAAAAATATTCATTTACATGAATTTCCGAAGTCTAATTATCAGTGACTATAGTGTTTCTTTCAAAATAAATGGCAAATTGACCATAGAGCAATGTGTTTTATGATAAAACCCGATAAAAATACAACTAAAACACAGAATTGGTGATAGTAGACTTTGAACAGAAATTTTCTATGTTCAACCGCCGACACATCAAGAAATGCGAACTTTGAATAAAGAGGAAATCTACGAAGCTGTCGACGACACCCAAGAGGTGGTCATCGCTTCATATACACATCGCAGAGATGGTCTCTAAAACTGAGAATTATTATTACACTTTAAGAAGTTTGTTATACATCTGAAACTATGACCATACCGATCAAAACTTTTTGCTAGCGGTACGTTAGACGATTTTACACCTTGAAACATTGCGAAAGATGAATTTTTGCGCAGAATCTTGATCTGAATCACTTTCATCAACTGATCAAACCGTCCTTCCGGAAATTCTGTACGAACCTTCAGTGATGATGTACTATTTGGAGATCGTGCCCAAAAGATGTGGATTATGAATCAAAAATGCGAGAGTCGTGTTATTTTTTGCCAATAACAGCCTGTTTTCACAAACTTGTGGGCATCCCTTCTTCGCGTGGCGGTATTCGGTTGACTGACCGATAACGCCACTGTGATTGGGGTAACGGGTAGCATTCCTCATTTGTTAATCTGTAGCTTAGGCACCTGAAAAGGTGCAAAGTTTCAGCGGCCCGGGTATAATTCAAGTAAAGAAGTGAATACTGTTTCCGGGTAACCGAAAAAGAATCCGCACCATATGATTCGCGAATAGTCCTAGAGGTAGGTTGATCGCCTACCGCTATGCTTCAATTGCAAAGGCAAGCTTGGATTTTGACGGACATGTAGAAATGGCAACGATGTGACGCTGTTTGTAAATATTTGAAGTGCTACAAATGCTAAGGAGAGGTTTTCTTAACATGCATCGTTACGTTGGATGGGACATGGGCCAGAGTATCTGAGCCAAAAATGAAACGCCAATCTCACGAGTGCGCTATCACCGGCAAAGCCAAGTTTTCAAAATCCCAGCGACAGACATACTACGATGATTCTCGTGTACCACTCACGCTTGCCATACTCTCAAGACTGACCGTCGTTGCGCAGTGTCACGGTATATTTTTGACACGCAATCTCGAACCACTTTCAAAGAGAAGCAGTGACGCTTTCTGAAGAACCCGCTCTACTTTTGCATAACAAGCTCGAATGTATGCAGCGCACATTCCACTATTTCATTGCAGACTTCAAAAATGTTCTAGAAATTCTTGAAGCCATTAACAGAACTTGCGCTGCCAGAGACATCTTGCAACTTCCACATCGTTGACAAAATGTGTTATTCAATTCTGGTGACTGCATCGGGGGACAGCTAAACTTAAAAACGTGTATGCATTCTGTGTCTATGTAAAAAAGTCTATTAAACTCTTCACATCTTTATGTTCTAAAAATAAACAAAAAACGGTCCTTCTGCTTTGTTTTCGTAATTAATTTCCAGTGTCTCATAGTTTACAGGTGGCAACTGGAATAGTGTGGTCACTTTGATTCTAAGTTACTGACATTTTTTTTTAAATTTCATTTTGTACCTTAACCCCCAAAAGGAAATAGTTCCACCTCCGAAGACTTAGCATGTCTAAGTCCACTTCGACCCCTTTGTGAAAACTACCAACCATTTTATACCCAGTTGCATTATATACTCTCATAAGAAGCATGCTTACAGTTATTTCAGCGGTATCGTATGGACCAGAAGCTCAAGCGGTTCAATCCCCGTCCTATTTATTTATTAATTTTAATTTCCTCCCCCCTTTCTGTGTTGCAGTTATTCCAAACGCATGTTAGAATTTTATTTTTGTCTACATGTAATACTTACCTTCTCCAGCTATTTATAAACAGAGCAGACGGTGTTGATGTGTTTCGTTGGCATTTTCCCTCATATATTGTAAACGTGAACCAGGTAAGAAACATATGGCGTGCACGACATTCACTGCAAACATAGCAAGGAAAATCCGCCCTACATTGTATCCGGCTTTATGTGCGCCACAGACGTTACCCGACGTTGCACTTTAAACTTTAGAAGCGGACCACTCCCCCCCCCCCCCCCAGGGGTACATACATATGCAAAATAGTGTTCCTATGTGAAGTCTGCCTTACGTTAAACGCACTCAAGTAATACTTTGCAGTTCGGCATATTTAGCTCACTGCTAAAGGTGCACAGCCTATATCTGCCTTTTTGTTTACTAAACATATTCATAGATACCGGGTGTTTCTCATAACTTAC
This sequence comes from Metallyticus violacea, assembly GCA_030762175.1. Taxonomy (NCBI): domain Eukaryota; kingdom Metazoa; phylum Arthropoda; class Insecta; order Mantodea; family Metallyticidae; genus Metallyticus; species Metallyticus violacea. The sequence goes on from CM060832.1 coordinate 107,559,829, forward strand.
GGTATAAAAATTAAGGAGGCAGCATACTCTAATACTATTGCATAGTTGTTGGGGGCTTGTTAGCATAGCATTACCTGGGAAAGTCGTTGGTTATTTTGGAACGAGGACTAGTAGCGTTAGAAGAAGTTAATATATTTAGAGAAAGAGCACATAGTTACTGTATACAGATTGGTGGTTTATATATCCCTCCTAAGGGAAGGGCAGGAAGCAGTTAAGAAATAGGCAGTCGAAAAGCAGGCATCAAACAGAACAGATGAACTTCTCTCGCCATATACGAGGAGTGTTGTAAAAGTTCTTGGCCAGACTAAGAAGCACAAATTTTCAACGTAATCACCTTGTAAATCGATACTTACCAAATTTAACACCTTCAGTAAAATAAGCGCCTGTCTCAGCTTCAACCTCGTCATTTGATGTGAATCTTCGTCCACTCAGCCAGCCATTTCTTCAGGTTTGGGAATTCACTTGCTTCCGATTCCAAACTTTTGTCTAATATAGAGTTTATGAGGAAAAATCGCATTTCATATAAGCTCAAAGGTCTTTCATCTTCAAAGAACTCTTAGCTGTACCACAAATGGTGTTTATGTATACAAGAGTCAATCATTAAAAAAAAAAAAAAATATGTTGCAACACACAATGACCTCTTTCTATCAATAATGAAATGAATAACCACAATACGAATACATCCTTAAAGTACGACCAAAACGTTATGTGTACTATCAAGCCTTTGAATAAATTAAAATGAATAAAAATGCAAATATTATTTAAATAAAAGTTAAATAATTTTTTGCTTTATCATTGTTTTCATATCATAGAAAATTATACTCCACTAATGAACAGGACCAACCAATCATTCTACAATCTTAGGGTTAATGTAACATATCTCTTAAGTGTCACATGTTTATTGTTATTATTATTATTATTATTATTTAATTTTAAGATTGTTCATAATTTTTGGCACTATAAGCTTGTATTTTGAATATCAATAATGAAATTTGTAATATTGTATTGTATTTTCGATTCCATTCTTGCTATATTAATATTATTACATGTTTTGGTTGTTTTTACTTGGTGATTATCTAGTCAAATGATTACACCTTGACGTAGAACATTATCCACCAATATGATTTTACAGGATGAATAAAACATACATAACTACTCGAACAAACACTCTTGCTGACGTTGGTTGTCATTCTGCTGTATTCATAATTGTTATTCATTCATTTCGTTGATCAGGGTCTTTGGAAAGGCAGGCAATATATTATCATTAATTACTATCCTGATAATTCAATTGAATAGTACGTCTATTACTTTTTGCCACATACTGGCATGCATGAAAAGTCGTGGTGTTTTTATTATGCTTTCATTTTGTTGTTCTGCTACAAACACTAACAGCTAAACATTATACAGAACGAGTTTGGCGAGGTAACGTTACTGTCCATTTAAAAATAAAATGGCCCCACGCGCAATGAGCGGAGGATCATGGAATTTAAAAGGTGCAGCCATGTCGGTCACAGGCTTTTATATTCATTTAGGACGACACGCGCTCTCCTTAGCCTATATGTGTACTCTAAGTACACGAAATTTGCTGTCGTTTCATGACCCAACAAGAAAAAGCTTAAAAGAATTTGAAATTTCTTAAATATTCGCAATAAGTAGCTTTTTGTGTGGGTGTATTATATTATTAAATTGTCATACGACAACTAAGAATTCAATATAAAGAACTATTTTAAAAACAATGCAGCAAAAAGAAAATTTTAAGCTATTGCTTTCTCAAAAACTATAGATAATACACTATTTCATTTCACATGTTCACAAATCCTCATTTAGAAATTCTATTATTATACAGATATGGTATAAATTTTTTTAATATTGAAAATGAAGACGTAATACTTTTTTGCATGAATTTTTTATATTTTAAAATTTCACCACTCTAATACTTTCACTCAAAATAGGCCAGCAATGGTCGACTGCCATATTTCATTTACCCGCAATTTACTACTGGTTTGTATAAACAGTAAGTCACGTGATAGCACAGATTAGTTAATGGCTAGGGAGAGAAAGTCCATACGGTCAGAACCAGCATAAGAAGGAGAGAAATGGAGAGAAATTTCATGATCTTGATTCGCCTATTTTGAGTAAAAAGAGTATAGTATTTAAACCTTATTTAGTGATTCTTAGCACCTAAGCAATTTGTTTATTTGTAGCAGTGATATAAGCAATTTTATTCACTGCTACTATTTTAATTCATTCCTAAAGTATATTTAAATTAATGAGATATAAAGGAGAAGTAGTGCGCTTATGGGTTACATATACAGAGTGGATATGATTATAAGCACCTCTTTGATAAAATAAATTCTCTTTAGGAATAAATATACAATTTTTCTTTGACCATTTCAGTCTACAAACTTACATGTCCATAACCATATACAAGGATAGGTCTAAAAGTTTCCAGCCTCGCCGATAACGATCATGGCCTTCACAAAACTCTTATCTGGGGTCATTACCTTATGTGTTAAGTAAATAATTGCAGCTGTAACTTCCGCTTCGCTGTATTCAGTTGTTCAGATATAGTTGTATAAAGAAGACTATGTGTAGAAGATTATGATATATTCAAAATGGATTTTTGAGCTGTTATTATGTTCTTCACAAAAGAAGGACTTATTCCAAATGAAATTAAATGGCAATTAGACAGTGTATTTGGGGAAGCATGCCCCTCTTATTCTACCATAAAAGAATGGACCAAGCTTTTTCGAATGAGTCGAGAAATGATTGAAGACGAAGACGAAGAGCTGCACGTCGCTTTTGTGGAAGGAGAAAGTTCGGCGGTTCAAAGTTACGGAAATAGCAGCAAAGTTGGGCCTTTCTAAAACAACAGCCCTTCGAATATTCATGAACATTTAAATATGAATAAGGTCAGTGCAAGAGGGAGCTATAATTCTTTCTTCAGTCAAAAAGCAGCAACGAGTCATCTGTTATCAGGCATTTTTGGAGCTCTGCCGTGGCAATGAGAGAAGTTCTGCAAACCATTGTTACAGGAGATGAATCTATGGCCCTCTACTATGAATCCTTGTCCAAAAGAGAGAGAATCAATGGAGTGGCGTAAATCTGGCGAAGCACCGTCTCTGAAGGCCAAGGTCACTCAGTCAATCAAGAAGATTATGGCCACAATCTCATGGCATAGTAAAGGAATACTCTTCGTTGAGTTCAAGGAAAGGAACGCTACAGTAAATGGGGAATATTGTGTTGGCCGGCTGCAGACTACGTGCTTCCATCAAAAAGGAAAGGCGAGGAAAGCTGAGTGGTGGTGTGCGTCTTCTTCACGACAACGAGTCTGTGCACACAGCTCTTGTTGCAAAGGAAGATGTGAAGAAATGTGACCTCAAGAAGATAGACCCTCCACCCTATAGCCCAGATCTAGCTCCCTCTTCTCAAAATTCAAGAATGACCTTCGAGGAAGGAAATTTAAGTATGACGAAGTAATGATGGATGCTGTTTATGCCCATTTTGCAGACAAGACTTCTGATTATTTGGGGCGGGGGTTGAAATTTTAATTCAAAGATGTGTATTGTGTATTGATATAGGTGTAACTACGAGAAGTGAAATACGGTTTTTGTCTTTATCATAACTAGAAAATGGTTAGGCCGGAAACTTATGGACCTGCCCTGTATATGTGTCCGATGCTTTCATTATAATTATTCACACTTTAATACATAATAGAAATAATGTTTCTTACCATAATTTTTCCCTCCATACAACAACAGTCAGTATCATCTTTCTACCCTGTTAGAGAGGTGCAAAAACTTTAATTTAGTGTCTATTTTGATAATTTCTGTAACTGGTTAAGATGCCCAAAAGTTGGCTTTTAAGGGTCTAAACGTTTTTTAGAAAATCTGTTCAGTAGATTTAAGAATATTTAAAAAGTTGTATATGGATATATCAGATTATTTTATTTCCTTAAAGAAACTGACTTTAGAGATGAAAATGAGTAAAGTGCGTTGAAAAATCATTGCATTTTAAAATTCATACCTAAACTTTTTCTCTCTCCCTTTATTGATGCGCATATTTTACAAATGACGCTCTATTTACATCTTTGAGTAATAAGACAAAGCTAAGTGTAGCGCTGAGAGTAAAGTAGAATACGCAGAAATAGCCACTGTGACATGATACCCACTGCATGGCATTTTACACCTTCCGTAACAGAAAAACTGCTGTAAAGTGTAGTGGGGAATTCTGCTATGACACAGTAACTTTGCCTGCTGTCTTTCTAGGTCAATTGCTTCCAATGTTATATAAGGCTCTCTTCATTTTTTCATTTTTCTCATTTCCTCCTTCTATGCACATACAAAACGAGCTGTCCAGCAGAAAACCGTGACCAAAACAAGACGATTAATGAAGTTTGCCACAAAAATCGCCTGTCCAAAGCATTTCCATTGTAATTTAAAACGTACCTTGCTACTGAACCATTAAGAGACCGGTGGAATGCTCTAAACTTAAAACAAGCTAGAAAAAAATGTAGGGTCAAGCGAAAATTCCCGTAGGCTGAAATTTGTTGTATTTAAAATTCACTGCCCTAATTTTCCCCACCGCATAAGCGCGAGACCGTTAAAAAATAAACTCGTGCCTACGGGTGCACTGTAACAAGCTTGGAGGAGATGCTGGGGCAGTTTATCATTGGGGTAGGGGGTAAGAAGCATCGAGCGAGGGCAATTAGGGGCAGAGCTCGTAAATTAATTGGCCAATCAGAGAAGCGAAATGAAGGTTTCCCTCTGCGATAAATGAGTGAGCTTTTTCCATTATGCTACACCACACGCATTCACATTTCGCCAGAGAGATGGTAAAATTATTACGTCCATTGCTCTACTCTTCCTGGTGGATCTTCAAGCTAAAAAAAAATTAGCTTTAGTTGGCTTTCAGTTCATATTCTCTGAGGCCCTGGCAATTAGCTTTTTCCTATGTGTAACATCAATCTGCTTTTGACTGGCCTTCAAAATGGTCTACAATTTTACCTCCAGGTATTGGTTCCACTCAAAAGCCATTAATATCAAAGAGCGAAAATCTTGCGTCGGATAATGAAGAGGTTTTAAGCCGTAAAAGTTACAAAAATAAACATTGCTGGAATACATTCAGTCTATAAGATCTTTCGCAGAAAATAAACCCATACGAATTAAACTCAATGCCAAAACTAAAAAAGATTCTGGAATATAAAGAAAACAGACTTATTTTGTCAATTTGATCTTCAGTGGATCAAAATAATTATCATTTCTGTGCTGATTTTCGTCAGCTGTATTATGACAATGCCTAGGACTTGACATATTCTGATACAATATTGCGCAGACAAAAAGCAACCGAGTCTTAAATGTTTATTTAAGAACACTAGACTTGGCATGAACGACTTAACGAAACTCATAACTGTTGGTAAGACTGACAAGAAAACCGTGTCGGTTGGACCAAACCGATTTCAATGAAACTTGGCATTATAATCAATAAAGATATGCTCAATTATAAATATAAACAGTTCTTTCATATAAGGCGTGAAAATCTGATTCTTGTTTTCTAAATAATGTTCTATATATGACTTATCAACAGTTATTTATTAAGGAAATTAATCTCTCATAGTAGAGAAAAGGTTAGGTAGTCTCCGGGATGTTCAGAATCAGATGAGAGAGATTTTTGGCTCCGTGTTTGCAGAAAGACACGCTAACTCAGCCAGTTAAAGCATTTGACGGAAAGCTGAAGATTCGCGCGTCGTTATATATAATTGCTTCATTTGCACACATAATTAACTAATTGAAATATCATATTTATCAAATTGATGTTACATATCTGGGCTGTAATTATTACATAAATTAAAATTTAAGTCACGTACATGGTAAATTATCCTGTTAACCTGAGAAAGATTGTGCTGTTTGAGCACATTTTTAGATATATTTTGTCATAGCACTCTTTGTTCCCAAGATAATCCGCGTTTTATTTTGAACAGCCTTGGAAAGCAGGAATTCCCCTCATTACTGTTATTCTTAACTTAAGAACATGCGGAACATTAGTTACTTGGTTAGTACTACATGTGAAATCACTTGTTAAAATCGTTAGCTGATTCTCTGGGCCTAAGATGAATATTAACAAATTATTTATTTTGTGAATTAGACAAACTCTCTAGCGTGCTTGCTATACTACATCCAGCATCATTTTCCTCTGCAATGTTCCTCTGACCAGCTCCTTCATTATGTGGTGTTACACTCCCAGCATCTGATAGAAGCTAATGAAAGCCCTAGGAAACGGCGAGCTTGTTTGGCAATATCTCTTCGTAAGTCCATGCTGCTTTAGCTCCGTTTCTATTCTCTTTAGCGCAAATTGGCAGCATCTCAAAGTATTCTGCATTATTAAACTGTGGAATCCTGCAAATTGACGTCATTTGTTTCACATTCAATGTTAAATAAACGATTGAAATTAGCTACTAAAACATACGCATCATAACAGTTGAAGAGATTCAGGACAAACACTACTAATCTATTCTTCAGTATAGATGTCACGTCGTGACGCTGCAATTCATGCAAAAATGAACATTTTGGAAGCATTTTAATTAAGAGATTGTGAAGTTATTATTGCAAAATAAGCACTGGCAAGTAGAGGAGCAATTTATCTTGTCATTATTCTAAAAAATCAAAAGTTCAATAAACCATGTGTGTTAAAAAAAACAATTACCTGCTTTTCCTCGAAAATCATCTCGAAAAGGACAAATGGTATTGAACGTTTTTGTTTCATTCATCATGAAGAATTATCCTGTAAAAGGAAAGTCATTGTTGCCTTCAATCCTGTATATCTATATGTATAGTTATTATTATTATTATTATTATTATTATTATTATTATTATTATGTAGACCACCATTGTAGTACTTGTAGTCAGTGTATATGTCTGGATTCCGGGTTAGAATCACGTAAGGTATGTTTTCTAAATAAGGTTGTATCCGGAGTGTTTCCTTTTCCCGAAAAGATGAATAGTAGTGTAACATTCTGCGTTGTGGACTTAGGGTTCATAGGCACTTATTTTATCAAAAATTCATTCATTGTCTCTTTAGACCTTTGTTGTTACGACAGACCTTAAACTGTAATAAAATAAAAATGATGTACCCACTTTTGTTCATTCCTGATTATGGAAACGGTAATGAAAAACTTCGATGAAGAATTCTTGACACAAGAATTGTGAATACCAAACACAGCAAATAGAGCTGACGTCTGAGGTGCAAAGTGATAAGAAAATGTCAACTGCAATTCCGAAGATATATTTGATAAATAACTAATGACATCCTGCACATCGTATCCATGTGTCTTCCATACATAAAGACGCATATCTCTATAGCGCACCATAGGTTGTTGATTCTAGCAACCGAATGTTTCAAATTTGTTCCTCTGGTATCATAAAGTCGTGCATGATCTTGTATCCACCTTGCATGCATTTATACTGAGGGAGAAATATAAATCTAAGATTGGGCATATTTCGTTGTTCTGGGAGTCAATGTTTTCTCTGCCAGTACAGCATTAGTGAGTAGCGCATGAGTTACAGAGAAGTGAATTAACTATTCTGTATCTTTCAGAACGTTGCTGTAATGCATTTTTTTTCCACACAATCCATATGTTAGCTTAAGATTTGAATACAGAATCAGGCAGGAAAAATTAGAACCCCGAAAACAGGACTCGGAAATTGAGATCGTAAGAGCATCGGCACGGTGAGCCCAATATCAAGAGTTCGAATCTTGGCCTTGATCTGGATTTTTCCCCAATTGACTCTGATTTCAGTTGCTGAAAACTTCTGCAAAAGTTCCATTGTCATTTTCTCGCTACCACTGCAGTTCACATTGAGCTCCGGAAGGAGATTATCTTAATTTTCCACTCTGAGAGTAAAACGCTTTCCTGAAATTTCCAGAACGAAATACAGTCTTCCTTGTTTGATGACATGCGATCGGCTTAGTGAAATTCAAATTGATTGCAGTTACATTCACAGCTTTCTTCAATGCTCTTGTCCTAGAGCAGTTCATTTATATCCTGTATAAATAAGATAGAGAATGCGCACTTAATGTATTTGGAGTGCTATAATTTTCTGCAATTCAAGTGAAAGGATTTTAAATATCAATTGAAAAATAGTGAATAAATGTACAACACAAAACTATTGGCATTTAAATGAATTTATTCATTTTAGAATCAATGGCTGCCATGATATCGCGTAATTTTGTCTTCCGTCTTCGGGTAAAAGTGCGCAAAGTAATAAATATACATTACTGATATATCTTTTGTTCATAAACTTTAATTTCGATATACACTAAACACTTTTCATTCCAGTGATTATCAACCGATGTGCTGCGATATTCAAAGTTTCATATTGCTGGTAAAAGTAATTCAATTATTTCAGCACCTATTATAAAAATAAACGATAGAAAATATTAAGACAACTTTATCGTATTTAATTTATAGGGATTTGTTATCTCGCGCCTTTCAATAACATTTTTGAGTTATTAGTTGAGAAGCCTGAGTTTGTTCAATTCCTGGTGGAATGAACACACACGCAATTGAGAAGTCCCTTGCGTACCTTTTTGTTTTAACGTTTGTTAGTAACAAAAGGCCCAAATGGTTGAAAAACGTAACAGGGCATTTAACCCTGTCTATTGCACTGTTATTACAGAACACTCTCTCTTCACTAGCACCCGCCGTAGTTTATCACATTTCAGTAAAGTGTTTGGTCTGACTGAAGCTGTGCGATGGAGGTCGAGGTTTGATTCTAGGATACGACATAAGGAGATAGGGATGAGGGAACATATTGTGCCATGATATTCTCAAGAGCTAGAGGAATTTTAAAACCAGTTCGGACTTCATGTATCCATGTGAATCTTCCTAGAAAGTCAGAGGAAACATTTGAAGACTTTTCTTTCAATGGTATTTTCCATATTCGAAGATTTCTTAAGGACCGTGAGTTTATCGCTGGACGTCAGCACCTTTTCTTCTTTTTATTGCATGTCCCAATTTAGGTAATTTAAATGCCAGGAAATATCAGCCTAATAGGCTGACTTTGTGCATCACTCCTCGTCATTTAACTGCACAGCAAAGTCTACATGAAACATAATTATTAGCTCTTTTCTAGGCTCAATTTCTGCAGGACTTTGAACCAAAAGTATCATGACGAATTCCCTCTTCATGTCACACTTGCTTGAGAAGTCTTTACAGCTCAATGACTAAGTCTCTAAAACGCTTTTACGAGGGTCATTCAAATTTAAACCGCACCTACCTTTGTTCTTTGGACTAGGCAAGAGAGGGCCTAGAGGGACCGGACCTTATTATTAGTTAAATGGGATACGTGAACGGGATCCAATGGATACTTCCGCATTGGTAGTTCCATCGCCAATAGCGCTATGTCTGAGCAAGAGGTTGCACAGTCCGTGCCTAGCGGATCATCATTTGTTTTCTAACCAAAGATGGAATAAAAAAGACCGAGATTTTCTCCAGATTTCGGGCTCAGTTTGGAGGAGCTATGCTTTCACTAACAGAAGACTGGCACAAGAAGTTTCTCGGCGGTCGTGATGCAGTGGAAAGTGAAAACACCTATCTCGTCCACGGAAAAGCGCCACTTTGACTACATTGAGGCCTTGAGGAGGTAATCTACACCTAAACATGCTCGAAGTCGCTTCAGAGATGGGCATAAACTGTGGAAGGGCACACATAACTCTTTCTGAAGAACTAAGGTTTCGGGAAGTGGCGATGACGTGGATTCCATATCCAGTCATTAACGAACAGAAAAATGTTCGAAAGGATATCAGTCAGAAACTTCTGGAGCGGTTTGAGGAATAAGATTAGCAGTTTTGACCCGAATTGTGACCTGTGATTATATGTGGGCACATCACAACAACCCCGTAAACAAAAGAACCACTTTTGAGTAGAGGAGGGTGCTCCAGTCAAGGTAAATCTCGCCGTTCAGTTGGAAAAGTTCTTCTATGTTTTGGAACTTCAAAGGCCTGTTGCTAATCGAATTCTTTCACTAACGAAGGACTGTGAATGCGGCGCAATGCTGCAAACTGTTGAACAACGAGAGAACCACCTATCGCAACAAGAGAAGTCGGCAACCCATTCGTGATGTATTGTTTCTGCATGATATTCGGAAGCAGCCATAAGTCGGGATAAGGAAAATTCACTGTACATCCCTAGAACACTCTCCCCTTGTGATTACCACATGTTCAGGCCACTGAGAAGGCACTGAGAGGGAAAAGATTCAGCGACGATGCAGAGATTGAGCACTTTGTGCGCAATTGCCTGTTGAACCGCACATTTTCTTTCTTTGACGAGGATATAAAGAAACCACGCACGGTAGATAAAATGCATTTCTGTTGAAGAAAACTGTGTTGAAAAGTAATACATACTTTTAATTGTATATGTAAGAATAAATTTATTTTTAAAAAATCCGATTAATATTTGAAATGCCCTCGTAAGTTCTTTTGGAATAATTCCCCCATCAGAGCCTCACGGGGCATTGAGGCTACGCCCGGAAAATGTTGCCCATATTGAAAAACAAATCCTTTGAATTTCCTAGCTACCATCTGTGTAAACAGAGTAATATTTTATCAGAACAATCCATTTTGTTCTAAAGTGGAATGTGCACATCTGATCCGTTTGACTTTGAAGGCATCTAATTCAATACTGAAAGAAATTGTTCAATAATCGAATCCTGAGTAAAGATATAATATAATTCACTAAATGACATTTAGCAGTGTGCCGCGGGAACTCACTTTCTAGGATTGTGTGTTTTGAACAAAAACAAAAAGTTGAGAGTCACTGTATTGCATTAAAATTTAAAACTAATGGAGCAACGACAAAAAATTGCACATTTAGCTCAATAACCGTAAATCGTGTAAGAATGATATTTATTAAACAGCTACTTCTACAACCATGCCACAATAATCGCATTCTTGCCTGTACTGCGCTGACTCACATATTACTCCATAGAGTCCAGCACAATCACATCAGACAGTCACGGTCGTTAAGGCGCGGACTAGTGAGTGGGGGTCTAGGGTTCGATTTCCACCAGGACCGTCCTTCCTGACTGAGATTTATTTCAAGTTTTCCTCAATCCTCATAAATGGTAAATGCCGGGGAGGTACCCTAAACCTAAGCCTGGAATGCTTCCTTCCTTTTAAAAAATTTTTTTTTTCCCAATTGACCATTTCATTTCATGTATCATCAGTGTCCACCGCCTTAGTGGTAAGAAGGGTCGTTAAACACTAATTAAAAAAACCACATCACAGCAAAAATGTTGCCTAGGCATAATTAAACCTCAATATCATTCAACCCAAACTATTAAGCATAAAGGCATATTGTACCCTCTTACAAACTTATGATCAAAGGAATAGAAAGTTAATTCTTACCATTAAATACAAAGAAACGTCCAAAAGTGGTGATAGCGAGCGACTGCCAACACAAAAGCACAGGTTTACAGGTTGTTTACAGGTTAGCCAACATGACCAGTAATTCGGTATATACTCGCAGCCTCACTTATCTTATATACTACATTTTTGAAGCTGAAACTTATGTCACTTTTTAATAACATTGTTGTTTCAATATTCGTTAAACGATACAAATGTTTTTAAGTTTCTTAAGCATTCTTTCTCTGCCCAGGTTTGCAAGTACCAATAATGTTAATGAATTCATTTTATGAGACTTCATTTTGTTTAAACTATGCCTTTTTTATTCGAATTAAATTGTCTTGTCTTTTAACTTTATACCTTTGTGGTGATGCAAGCAGCCACTTTTCTTCTACATAATGTAAAACTTACTGATACTCAATTATTAACAAGAGAAGTTAATTTTTAAGAACTTTTCCGTATGGTTTCGTTTATTCTCAGAAATTCCAATTTTATAATTTTTTCGAGAGTTTTTCTAAAAAAAAACCATGGTATTTTATAATGGGTTTTGGTAAGTTAATTACCCCTTGTTACCCTTTGTAAATTCAGCAGGCACAATATGCACAGAGAATTGTAAAGGTGATCATTTCGTTGTTGACATGGTAAGAACCGACTTTTTATATTTTTCCTGCTTCTTTTAGACGACAATGAATTCCCTGCATATCTTTTCTGTTTTTATTTAATTTATTTTCAATATTATCTATGGTAAATCTATGATTAATAACATTGCAAAAATTGATTAAGAAATCAAAATTAAATTAAATTAAATAAACTAACATTTGCTATAGAAATTAAAAGTTACCAGTGTTTCCCTTGTTTCTCCAAATAATTAAATATTTGCTTTTTTATCCAGCATAAATAAGATGTAAAGGCTTTAGTTGTATATCTAGTTATTTTTAATGGAAAATGCAGCATATTAAGAGTATAAGTGATTTATAAGTATAAGTAATGGTTCATTACTACACCGTTTTACATAACTTTATATATAGAAACTACCCAGTTTAGGAGAATAGCTAACCCAGCTCGATATGCGTGCCTACAGTTGCCCTGCAGATATCCACTCCACTATGCCGGCAAACATTGCGTTGTACAGGCGCAATATATTTCCGCTCTGCTAATCACAGTACGCATTTGTGTTGTTGCGTACTGACTACGGTAGCGTGTTTGTTGTTCTACTGAATACAGAGCGCCAGGTTTGTTCTCGCATTAAACATTGGCGCGCACACACACAACGCCCTTCACAACATTATTATATACACTTGGAGAATTACCGTATGTTATAAGGTGTAAATCATAGCAATATCTTTCTGTGTTTTTAAATGATGGGCATTCATTTATTGATACCTCTAAGCGAAACACCCTATTATGAGTTAAGACAATTAAGAATTTAAGAACTTCAAATCTTGTTTATTGTAAGGAAAATTTGTATACTATTTTATAATATAACTGTGCTCAACATCAGACATATAATTAATTTCAAAGATATTTCATTTATTGCCATATATCCATCTACATTGTCCGTGAATTATAAATAAAGAAAATAAAAAAATGTAAGTAATCTTCAAAATGACGGTTAATAAATATAATGAATATAATACATAAAAATACAATATGACAGTAAATTTAAGTTAATAACCAAGAAAAATAAACTGCTTCACATTATGCGAAAACATTTCCAAAAGGTTCATTTTCGTAGTCATTACAATTGGATTGTTCCGCAGTAATATATAGGAGACACTGGCTATGCCGACCATCGATTCAGCAGAACAATTTACAAAAACAACTTCACATTCAGCAGATATATGGTAAAAATAATTATACGAACGATGTGGTAAAACTTCAGAATAGCCAGGTTTGTTTGGAACACAAAGTATTCTAGCACTGAATTTATTCAGTGATGGTGTAAGCAAAATAATCAGCAACATATGATATTTTTTTTGCCATTCAAAAAAGTTAAATATGTAAGGTACATTTCTGAAATATTACATTCATTAAAGTTACAACACTCGCTCTCCTATGATCCATTTCGTGAATAATAACGCCCGAATTTCTCTTAACTTCTTTGGTCTTGTTCCATTTGGACATGTTTTAAGTAAGTGCAGACAGATAACTCCTGAATCGTTGTTTTCATAAGGAGGTGGAGGGAGAGAAAGCAGGGAGGCAAGTAGTTCATAGTCATGCAAACGACAAGGAGTCAGGAGGAAAAGCTGATATGGTGTTGCCAATACGTTTGAGGTTTAGATTTATTGTTATTTGTAAAGAATACGTGAGTTTGTGATTATATCTTTGTGCGTGCATAGGTACTGGCACAAAATTAAAACGATACGTTCAAATATAATATGATATTATTGAAATATGATGTTCTAGATATACACTTATAAAATCAATAATATAAAATAAAGCAAGTTGTGTGGGATTTGAACCCAGAAGCTTATGCAAAAGAGTAATGACTTTTTAACCACTCTGCCACTATTACTCTATCCTAATGTTCTCTTTCTAGATGCTTGTGACAATTGCGATTACAGGTAAAAGCCCCCTCTGCAGTGAACAGTGTTTAGGAGCATCCTCGACGTTCTCCGATAAACATGTAAATATGAGGATTTACTGATTTTTGTGAAGGGTTTACATTCAAAATACATTTTCATCATTTTAATTACCATGAAGCTCTCTTACATTGACATTGCGGTGCCATCCATCCTATATGACACAATCCAAAGGTAATACCTATAAAATAAAAAACTGTTTGATCAGTAAAAGTGAAAATCCATTTCTATGCCATTTACGCATATAACTCAGTTTTGCTTATCAAAATAGTTGCAGTTTGAAAGTCACGCAAGTGCGCCTGCAACCATTTCTCCTTTTCACAAAAACAAACTCGCCACAGCGCCAGTCTTCATCAAGGCTTAAAAGGAATCTAAAAACGAAAGTAAGTGAAAACTCATTTAGCATTAATGAACTGCTCTGCTGAAACAATCTAACGAAGCAAGAGGTTTCCACGGGTGATTACAGGACCAACATTTTTCTGCAATCAATAGGATAGTAGAACGAAAGAAGCACTGCTACCAACGGCTGAAATATTATCTGCAACATTTACAGATCACAAGTAAAGATAACTTTCTTTCTCTGTTTCAGAGCACATATGAAGGATGATGTCGCATCGACCGCAAACATAAAAAATGTTAACGGACATATGAAAGCTTTAATCCCAACAAAGACTAGGAGCTAGCGATGGCGTGATGTTAGCTGTGAGTGTGCGGCAGAACAGCAAGATAAAATTTAAAAGAAAAAGTGTTACCTCTATGATATTTCCAGTCAAATAAATATGGAGACACATTGTAAAAGCCGATATTTCTACAAGTGCTGCTTCAGAAGCTCGGTAAAAATGTTAAAACACATTTTATGGAGAAAAAAAAATTTATTCTATATATTAACCTTCAGTCCAGCGAGTTTCCAATATTTTCATTCTGTATCGGAAAATAGGTGCAAAATATTCAGTGACGGCGTCGATGACAAATGAATTTAGTTAAAAACCAAGAGAAAGTCGGTAAAAAGAGGCGCGGGGACGAGGAATGGGTTCGAAGTCCCGGTTCGTGCGCTTTTAACATCGAGAACTGTCGATGTATGATATAGCGCGATGTCCTAGTGAAAAAAGTTTGCTGTTTTTCCTTCAGTTCGTAAACAGTTAATGCAATTCGTTATTTTTTACTCTTCTCAGCTGATAAAACTATCTTCGCCTTCTGCGGCACCGTTGCATAGCATATGGGCTCAAGGTAAAGGTAGTATAAATTTATGGATTAGGATATCAGTGAAAAGATTTTAGGCAGGTAGAACCATTACATATAACTTTGTCACATATAACTTTGATAGAATTTTGTTGGAAAATAATTTTAATACATTCTTAAAGAACTATGCTTATTTCAAAGCATATTCTTTCATAAATATGATCGCTTATCGTGTCCTTATTAATTTAAACAACATTCCATTTTTGATTTCGAATTCGTTTAAACTCTCATTCATTAAGAATTCTCATTTTAGCTCATCTTTCTTTTGTTTAATTTAATGTTACTCCTCTTACATGTAAGCTCATTTATCAAGAATTTGTCAGTTTAGTTATTTCCTCTGTAAAATATATCATTTGAACATAGTTTTCGCATTCTATAGATACTTTCTATCTTAAATATTCGGTTTCATCGAAATCCTTTAGTCCTCGTCAGCCTTAACCGTAGATATTTTTTTCTTCCATTTCAAGTTGGGCTCTATCTTGTCGAAAATAAAGCACTGGTCTCCGCATCATCCTTCAGAGCCTTAACTAACATCTGTATATGTTAGGGGATTATCTATGCACAATCTTGTTAAGGCAATGTCGCCACCCTTCAGTAGTTCTGTGGCATTTACCTAAAAATTCCACAATGTTTTGAACTGGTGGGATTATCAAGTCATTGCTACTCAAGTTGTCGCACTACTGGTCTAAATTTTTTGACCTGGGGAGTTTTCCTAAATAATCTAACAGCTGTCGTCAGTTTTGTCAAGCGGTATTTGAATGAATGCATTTGCTAATAATATCTCTACAGAAACAGTTGACAATTTCAATTCACTACCCATCGTACCTTGGTCTTCGGCTCATCAATGATTACTCACTGGAACTTCCTGAAGACTCAATATTCATAAATACACACGATACAAATAAAATATATATTTATTAATTGTTAGTAATTCAATTTACATAAACAAACAAATACATAAAATTTACACTACTAAACTAATTTCTCTCATACTTTAACGAAGTGGTTATATGTATGGCAAATGAACCTGTACAGTATATTTTCATTTCTACAACTACGTGTGCCCACAAGCTCCTTCCTTACTCGTACTTCTCCACTTATCTCTCCTTCCCTAAGAATTCCTCAAACTTGATTATTTTCCCTGACTTCATATGTGACATTTTAATTGCTACTGTTTATCTCATTTTTCATCCCAGATACTATCCCTCCATCTTCTTACCACTTCACATTCCATTAGACAATGGAACATATTTTCCACTTTTCCGCATATAATACATCCTCCTTTAAAATGTTATTCTTATCTTTTAGACATAATATCCCTGTGCACAGCCTGCAATACCTATTCTTCCTAATTGATCACAATTATCTATATACTTCTCCCGTCCCCAATTTCTTTGAACTATTTTATATAAATAAAGGAAGTTTATCCAATCTCTTGCTTCTTTACCTTTTCTATCCTATGTCTCACTTCTGTCCAAAATCCACTGATGTTACTTTCACCCAGTCATCACACATTCCCCATTCCAATTTCTTCTAATAGTTTCCCCACCTCCACAAACCAACTCTCCCTTCCCAGTACATCAATTTGGTACATAGGTACATTGATATTATCTAAATTGAAACATCTGTCCCAATATTTCCCGATTCTCTCCGTTATTATATCTTTTCTTCCTATTTTTCTCTGTTCTGCCAACTTGGCCCCTTGGCGAACTTTTTGACATTCCCAGAACTTCTTTACAAAACATTCAAAGTACCATATGAACCTTTATCCACCCCTTGGCACTCCCAAAATTTCTACTGCATTCATCATCTTTGACTCAACCACAGCCTCATATAGTCTTTATAGCCATTTCATTCGCAATGTGGGAACTTTATCCTCACAGCTTTCATAGCTAATTTACCTTTGGCTTAAGCACATTTAGCCTATACCTTCCCCCATTTTAAACTCTCAAATCTTACCCCCAAACAGTGCAATTCTTTCACTAACTCTATTGGGTCTCTATTTATAAGGCATCTCTCGTCTCTGCTTAGTTTTGATCTTTTTATAAATACTATTATCTTTTATGTTTTACTATTTATCCCTAGACCCCGTTCTGCACAAAATATAGTAATTTCATCGATGGCATGTTGCAATACTATCACGATTACTGCTGTTATGAGATTAGCAAAGAGCAATCCTGGTGTTTCCCTCTTTCCAATAATTCTTCTGTGTCCGTTAATTTTCAATATTCTATCTAGAACGTCATCTATAAACAAATAAAGAATACTGGGCTCAAATTACACCCTCATTTCAAACTCAAATTTTGGCCCATGTATATCTTCACGTCTGACACAAAATCTGATTCCTTTGTATAATTTTAGAAGCTCTCGAATAAATTCAGTACGGATTCCCTTGTACCTTAATTTGAATGCCACTGCATTCCTGTTTATTATATTGAATGTTTTTTTTCAAAATCTGCAAACATATAGCCTACTCCCTTTATTTCTTAAATATTTCTTAAATATAGTATGCATTATCATAATATTATTAAATGTTCTTCTTTATTTTCTAAAATCTACTTGAAATTCTGATACCTTCCATTTCTACCCACTCATGCAACCTTCCCGCTGAAATACCCGTTGTTGTTGTTGTTGTTGTTGTTGTTGTTGTTGATTTGGTTTATTTATGGACGCTCTTTAACATCTCAGGTCATCAGCGTCCCATTCAACTCAGGGTGTCAAACGGCCGGTAAATTTTGCTCAGAGGCCTCTTCTTTCAGCTTGAGGTTCTTTTTCATGCCGTCAAAGTACGTCATGGGACCCACGGCTTTACTTCCCTTCCGAAGAAAGCCATACTTAGGATGTTTACGCCCGAAAAAATCCACCGATCCTGGCCGGGATTGAACCGCGATCTTGGGCTTAGAAGGAAAGTATGATTACCACTACACCACCAGGACAGACTAAAATACCAGTTGTATATTTAAGCGGTAAGTGGGCTAAGGTCAAATACTTGACGTTGAATCTCCTCATCGCGGACGGATGCAGTCACTCGCCATACCTAATTCCCCATTCCTAAGTGTCCAACTGCTACTTGGCACTTTTCCATGCAATAGGTACCATCCGCGTACTTTAACTCTTGGCTGGCACCTCAATTCAGGTGCGTAATTGTTGGGTCCAAGTTTCTTCCAAGGTCACAAATTGAGGCAAAATGCTCTAAGTACCGGCAAATACTGTCACACAATCAACAACTGCAGCATCAACCTCACATTCAATTGAGTTGTCTACAGTCTCAGCTCTACGGAACACTTTCATGCATTTTGAGATGATCTCAAATGATCATCTACAGTGCGCTTCATTTTCGGATATGTATGGTCACTAAACATTTATTCAGAAAGTGTCTTGAACGCAAGTATGGAGACTTCATGAACTTCAGCTCGGTCTTAGTTACCGTCGTAACGTCGTAAGCCGATGTAAGCAATCGCGGCACACATTTGCTGTAAGTTCAGTTTAAATATTGTACACCCGTTCCTTACACAGATTTACCATAATACATTTTTGCTCTATTGTAGTCATCTATTTGTCAGTACCATATCATGATCTATCATGATAATTTCTTCTGTAAGACACTTCTTGGACGTCCAAAGCGATGTTCATCTTGTGTGGTCGTTCGGTTTTTTTGGAACTCACCCACCCTATTTTTTACAGTTGCACATGATGAAACACCTTCCCTTTATACGCTTTTCGTTTCTTTAAATAGTTTTGCTTTCTTCAAGTCCTTTATATAAAAAATAATGACACTATCTTCAATATTTTTCATTTTTAAGCATACACAAAATGAGTTCCCTTTCTGACAAAAATTAGCCAAAAAAATATTGTTATATTTTTCGTGCTGGCAAGTAAATGATGAAAGTTTAAAACTGAAAAAAAAAACTATCACTGTCCCTTATGCAAAGACTTGCTAATTTACATCCATGTACGGGACATATAATTCATACACACCAACTGTGTAAGGACACGTTGAAAGATGTGCCTTTTTTGTTGCAAACGTTTTTTGATACCTGAAAAGTAGTTGGGTTCACTTCCTTTGAGAAATGCGGCGCTTTTCCCGGATACTATCTCTTAGTTCTTCCGGTGT
Organism: Metallyticus violacea; assembly: GCA_030762175.1. Lineage (NCBI taxonomy): Eukaryota > Metazoa > Arthropoda > Insecta > Mantodea > Metallyticidae > Metallyticus > Metallyticus violacea. The sequence continues at coordinate 107,579,164 of CM060832.1, forward strand.
ATGTGGATAATTTTTATACAATTTATCTTGTAAAGTTCTCTAGAGATAAACGTCTCAAGAGGTTAGAGCCAGGGATCGAAGAGGCCATACATTCCCACTGATAATTCTATCCTGGAACACAAACGAAGTTCGTTCATGAAATCGCACACTATGTCGGAAAATCCTGCAGGAAAAAGGTAAAGTTACGCTCTCTCCGTTAATTCTCTCTCTCTCTCTCTCTCTCTCACACACACAATACGCACGCACACACGCGCACACACACCAAATCATGTCAATCTACCGCCACAGGTGGCCGAGTGCTTTAAGGCGCGGACTAGTAAGCGGTAGGTCTGGGTTCGATTTCCCGCCAGGGCCGTCCTCCCTGACTGAGGTTTTTTCCAGGTTTTCCTTAGTCTTCATAAATGTAAAATGCCGGGAAGGTGCCCTAAACTTAGGCCTGGAACGTTTCCTTCCTTTTAGAACAAACCCTTTCCCAATTGATCATTTCATCTCATGTATCACCAGTGTCCACCACCTATATGCTTTAGTAGTAAAAACGGATGTTAAACACTTAACAACATAAAAATGACTGCGAGTAGTGGAGACCATTGCTACAATAAGATAACCTTTCGCTAAAAATGTGCCCTTTTTTAAATACACACAATCGTACAAGTTCTTTCAGACATGTTTCGCCGGACTCACTCATGAATCTCATGCCATGGATCTTATTGCCAACAGACAGCGGAGTTACAGCTCCAGGTTTATTGGAACAATATTTATTTCAGAAAACTAAAATACAAGCCTCGTGTTGAATATTGTTTTTATTTGTGAATGAAGTTAACTAACATTCAAAGTACATTATTTATAATACAATGAAAATAATTTAGTTCTGTATTCCCCCATATATTTGTGCTAAATTTTTGCTTAAACCTCAAACCTATTTGCCCTCAAACTATCGATAGACAGAATGCTTCCAGAATCAATCTTTTAAATTAGATGACTATGCAATTTGCAACATTATTATTTTTATACTGTTACGTCTGTCTTAAGAATTCATTTGAAATATCACATAGTTGTCTGTAATTGTTTATGTAGTGCAGTTTCTAAAGCTCACTTATTAATGGTATTCCATAAGTTGGTTAAAATTGGGTGCCGTACAATGAAAAAGAAATTTCGTATAAAAGATGGACAAACGTCGAAGAAAATTTATACCCATTTTATTTAAACTTCTTCTTTCTTAACGATTAAAACGATCTTCTGAATAATAGCTGCACATGGCTTACCGGTCCGAAGATGACTCACTTGGTGACGTCCAAAATGTGCAAAAATAGCAGAATTCATTGAACAAATACATGATATACTATTACATGACGGAACCGCTAACGCGCATGAAATTGCTGAGGCAATGTGCGTTTCAAAGGAAGGTGTAAGTTATACCTTACAGAATATGAAATAGCTTACCATGAAACAGATGCCGCATTTGCTAACGGCAGATCAAATACGCATTTTCCGCAGCGTTTTAACAGCAACGGAACTGCTTTTGTGTATTAACTTATAATTTTGGATGAATTTGGCTCAACCACCACACACCAGAATCGAAATAGCAATAAAAACATTCGACAGAAGACGTTTGTTCAACACTTAAGTAGACAAAATTGGTTCGTTTGCAGGAAAGATTAGCACAGATCAATTGTACATGATATGGAGGACCACTACACAACCAAAGTCAATTTTCCGACAGCAAAGACTGTATGTTGCTTCAAGTATTAATTGGTGAACAGTAAAGGCATGCAGTTAATGGTTTTAAAAAGAGAGAACATTTTGATTCTATTTTTATGGAAGAGTTCGAAGCGTTATACTAATAAAATAATAATAAATCTGTATAATGCGTTGTAGTTTAATGAAAACTATGAGATAGGAGAAACAAAAGAGAAAAGCATCAGCTTTACAGACAGTGAAATTTGCCAGTTAATTACTATTAAAATTAAATTCTAAATAATTTAAAGTTTTACATTAACAAGTTTATATGAAATATAACTTTTTTATAGTCCAGGTAAAGTAGCTCGCATAGTGACTATGTACATTCAGGAAGGTAAATATTATAATTAATTTATTTGCAATAGCTTTCTTCTTTGTAGAGCTACCAAAATTAATGCATTAAATAAGTTAGAGCCAAAATATTATAATAAGAATATGAAGTGGTACACCGAAAAATAAAAAAGAAAAAAGTTTATATTGCTACTACAGGGTACCTTTTTCAGGTTCCTTGAGTAAGACTCCCTTAAGCAGTCTTGGAAGTTTAGTAAACGACCATATAGCGTGAATTAAATAGTTTTTAGAAACTAAATTGTGGTATTGAAGGAACTACAAGGATAGTCAAATGAAAACGAGAAGTCGGCTGCCAAAAATCAGGTAATGCGAAGGAAAATTTTGCAGATGAAACTAATGTTTGAGAATTGTATTGTCCAAAGGTTGGCCAAACTGCAAGCGCAGGGAGTGATGCCCGGTGGCAGCAGCAAAAATCGAGCTCACAGTAACGGGAACGTCCAAGTTCTCGCAGCGTAGTGTGGTGCAGTATCTATTTGCCGAAGGTGTTTCACCAATTGAGACCCATAGCACTATGGAAAAGGTGTACTGGGCAATTGAAGAACAAGAAAAAAAAAAATACAGCGTTGAAAAAGAAAAGTAAAATAAGCAAATAAAACCCTAAACACGAGAATGGAAAACAAGATATTAATGAATTACTTGCAGGGAAAAAAAAAAAAAAATGTTAAATAGAGAGGAAGCGATAAAATAATATTCGTCACTCGTGTATCCATTTCCTATGCCTAGCTACGGGCTTACGGGCACTGTTCCTTGTTGATAATGCAACCCAGAATAAACTGACTTCTCCAATTGTGAAGTAAAATAACTTACATATATACATATATATTTATTAACTTCTCTAGAAATAGGACCAACTTTGACAACACGTTCATTGGCGTATCTGCTACAGAAAATAATAATATAATAATGATATATTAAAATAATATTATATCACAATGATATATTATAATAATATAATATATAATAATGATGATGTTAATAATAATAATAATAATAATAATAATAATAATAATAATAATAATTTATAAGTTCCCAAAGTTCCTTTGGAAAATGGAATCTGCCTTCTGGCGAACCTATATTAAGATTCAGGTTTTTAATGAGTATGTGAATTATTTTCAACGGACGATTTATTTAGCACAGATGAAATCATTTAGAATGGTTAGAAGATATAATCTAGTTAGCGTCTCTGTCAGTATATATGAGTTATAGATAAGTGCTCATTGTGTAAAAGAAATGTATCTTGAGCTGCAACACATTGGGATCATTCACTTCTTAATTAATGAACTTTTCTAGATGGCACTCGCCTAATAACTGACTCGCAACCGGCGGCGTTACCAAGTTTACTAAACAACCAAGATGTTATACCTTTGTTGACCATAGGAGCAAGTACCATGGGAGTGGTCGATACTTATACGGCTCACCCAGTAGATGATAAACACAAAACAATTAGGGGGAAAATCCTTGAGAATAACGTAAAAGAGGCACCGTAACAAAATAAGGGAAAAGGGAAAAAAAAAACATTGACAAGCAAGATAAAATCGAATCGCTTCAAGATGCCAGAAGCGACCTGAATTTCTGCAGCAATCATCTGAAAGAACACTAAACGTTCTATGTAATATCACTTAGGGAACAATGATTCAGGGAGGCTGTGCTGTTTTCATGAGGACATTAGTGAAGGTTCTGCTGCCATCCAAACTCTTAAATTCACCGAATTTCTTACTCATGTTATTGTTACTTCCGCAGTCGTCCTCAAAATGTTTTAGATCCCCTGGGAGTTCAACCTTATGCAACCTTCTCAATAGCTCACTAAATGCCTGATCGCTCCTCGCCATTTCCTTTGTTTAGTTTCTATATTTATAGATCTCTGGGGAAACACATGTCTTTATTTTTTTATACTGCTGAATTAAGTTCATAAAATAATATTGCTGGAAATAAAATGTAACACTTGTCGTAATACAGAAAATGGCGATACGGTGAAAATGCAATCAGCAAAACTCCTTGAAGTAAAAAGATATGTGTGCATTTATGTTGCAAGCTCAAAACCCACATGATGCAATGTAATTTATTTGTCGTTATTTTTGTTATTATTATTACTAACGTAATATACCTACAACATTCTATTTTAGTGCATGAATGTATTGATATTAGGACTAGCTTTGAAGTTTCCTGTAAAATCTTTACTTCACATATTTATCCGTTTTTTCCTAAATGGTGTAAAAATATACATTGACCAACATAAATTAAGCAAGTGAATAAACAGATGTTAATGAACTTTATCACAATAATTTTAGAGAATGGATTGGGATCTTAAAGAAGCAATTTCAGATAGGGAGTCTATGGTCTACCTGTTCAAACCGCAAATGTATGATATGAAGATTTTTAAAGGACCAGTACGCCACTGACTAATGAAGCTTGCATTCCAAAAGCTACTACACAAAACAGATGAACGTTGTAGAGCATGTTTCTCTAGCACAGTCTGTGTGATACTGGTTGTAAACAAAAGCAAACACTGTTATCAAATGGAATCTCGTTGATTACTTTTTTTTGTTTGATGTGTTATTGTAGTGGTTTTTTAATTTTTTTGTACATCCTATATATGAGCATACTTTGTCATAAAAAATAACAACATTCTCCATAGAACCCCATGATCTTCAAAAACACAGTCTATCACCTTATCTCACACAGAGGTAGATAGCTTCTTCTAAACCAGTGTTTCCCAAAACTACAGGAATGTTATCTGGGAGCTCGAGGTGGATATTTGAATTTATTAATGCTATTATTATGATTATTACAGCAACAGAGCAGGATGGAATTCAATCACCTGTTACATTTAAACTGCTTCCTGCTTTATTTTAAAGAAAATATAAATACTAATACTTCACAGAAATGTACAGAATGTGTATAAACCCTCAATTAAATACTACGCTACACCCCAGAATGATCAGCGAGGAGTATAAGCATGCTTGTTAATAATTAATCTATCAGTTTTTGGTTGTATGTTAGGTACATACCTTATTAAGTCACATTTTAACTGCAGTCTATTCCTAATTTAGTCTTGATGTTCACCAATGACGAAAATAAAATTGTTTATAGAAATATAAAGTGCAGAAAGGAATAGGTACTCTTAGCGCAGCAAACACCAATCGGGGTATTCTGTCCCTTTGGATGGTCAGAATTATTTACCAGTCCATGGTGCCTCAGCAGTAAATATGGGCGTTAAAAATAATTATCAACATCTCAGCTTTATATTTTTATTAGAAAAAATGTTAATTAAGTTTGAACAGCTGTTTCATTAAATGGTTCATCTATCAATTTCAGGCCTAAATTATCATTTGAGCAAAATTTTTGTAGCTGATAATAAATTCTTACAAGTGCATTGTAATTAAATCTGATAATAATCTTAAATTGACTGATTGGTCACCAAATTCTGACATTGAAGCAATGGACTCTGACAGTTTCGAGAAATCATCAACATCTCTATTTTCAGTACGATTTATCCATATTTTATTTCTAATATTGAGGGCATTGGTGGCTATAGAATTCTTTTGTTCCTCTTTCGTATTGAGATGGGTAAAGGTGTCGACCAATTAGAGTAGTTGTGACAACCAAGGAGGATTCTTAAAGGCTCGACAAACCAATTATTGGCAGTTTCATAAGTGGGTTTCACATATTAGTTCTTATTAGTTTGGTTAACACTTTGCCATGGAAAGGCCAACGGACGTGAAACATTTTAATAACAATATTAACAACTTCTTGCAATTGATGTGGCTTGTTTTACTGACAAAGCTTGTCGATGAAGAAAACAATATATCCTTAAAGAGGCTAGCATAATATTAGATTGGGGCTGTTTAACAATACTACTACTTATACCAGTTAAGGATTATGCCTCATTACTACATATAGCTAAGCATATTTTTTAGTCATTTTCAACATTTGGTGTAGCTTCAATAAAAGTGTCATTCAGTACTTGCCACAAGTTTGCAGAACAACTTATCTTCCAAAACACAAAAGCACCAACTTGCTGGACTAGTGAAGTTGAATTGATATAAGCACTCTTGTCGTCGTCAAATTCATTATATTAGGCCTATAGATCTGTTTCCACATCAAGAGAGTTGGTCACTCCATTTGATGAAGAATTCCTCTTTCAAAGTTTTTTCACAAATATTTCCTGCCATCATCAGCCCTCCTTGAAACTCTGATCTTTATATCAATTCATTTGAATTCTCTATTGTTAACGCAATATCAATTGTTGACAGAAGAAGTAATTTTTCAGCAATAAAACAAGATAGAGGCCTAGAGGGATTTCTAGTCAATATCATTTGTCTGTGTAATATTCGCCTTCTGACTGAAGAGAACGCCCGCCCTCCGAAAGGCTTCAGAGATTGATATTTAGTGGTAATATGTCTGATGAGCTTAGGTGGCTAATACTGTCTACTGATAATACAGAACCCTCATTTGGACGCTTGGCCGGCTTAACGAGCATGCTTGGCATCAGGAAGCACACTGTTTGCCGGAGAAGTCTGCCATTCTTAGCCCCTTAGCTTCAAGCGCATAGACATTTCATGCTAATTATAACTATGATAACCACATTCCTTCGCCACAGAAGATATTGGAAAATGTCCTTGTGCCGCTACTTATCTCTCACACCTTTTAAGAAAATTTACATTAACACTCATTCATTCTTCTAGAATTGCAGCAATTTCTCTGCTTATATTGATTTTTCAGTTCTTCAAACGTATGCGGTTTATTGCGATACACTTTATTTTTAAGGTCCCCTATAGTTAAAAAATGCATATAAGGTAAGATCTGGAACCGCGAGGATCATAATCGCCACTGATGACTATCTGAAAAATTTGCCTCAATTAATTTTAACGAGAGGTCAGCTGCATGCGCTGTAGTGGAATCTTGTTGGAAGCATACCTCTGTACATTCAGTCACACAATTCTTGTAAGAATGGTGTTATGTTATCCCTGCACCTTTGTTCATTCACTGAGCTTTAAAATACATAGGCCCTATACTTCTGTAAGCATTCACAGCATTTTGTCATACAATGACATTTAGCGTACAAGATCGGGGTTTTCTGCTCTCTGGTATCTATTGTTTTGTATCGTTAAATGTCCATTAAATAAAACTATTCTTCGTCCGCAAATACATATACATAAAATAAGCGCGGGTCAATAGAGCAACCATTAACATTATCCAACACCCAATTGTAAAATTAATTCTACTCACATTATCGAGTGGTTGCAATTTCTGGGCTATAGTTATCTTGTAGGGCTTTAATTTTAACAGTTTAGTAAATTGCAAACCGAGGTTTACAAAATTCAAGCTTTTTTTAGACTTCGTTTAATTTTACTCCATGTCATCGAGATTTATCTCTGTAAGAACGTGACGTTCTACTTTCGGTTTCTTATTAAGAACAGATCCCATTTCCCTAAATCTATTCACACGATTACGAACAGTTTGTCTGTGAGGTGCACGAACAGCAGTGAATCCGTCTATAAATATACATCACACTTCTCTATAAGAGTTTGTTCTCACATAGGAGTCATACAAGAAGATTCTTGTGTGGACTTCTTAGCATCATAACAGCCCTAACACGCTATAACGCTGAGACGCTGGTCTCGCAACGTTTCAGCTTCTGTGCAGCACAAAGACTTTGCGTCAATTGATTATTCGGCACAAGGAGAGGAGAGAAAGTCGAAGGGGAAGAGAAACAGGGCGGGCTAATCCCGTTAAGCCGGCCACGAGTCCAAACGAATGCCCTGTACTTCGTAATATATAATATATTGTGGTAGATCACTTATCCAAATTGTAGTTAACTTTAAAAATATTTATGAGATTTTACTTTCTACGCACCCTGTTCCAGACACTAATAAGAACCTATCCATTTTCACATTCATTCTTACAAAATGTATGACCAAATGTTGCAATAGCAACGCAATCAATTATGGCTAGTCTCTAGGGACTAATACTAATTATCAGATTGTTTAATTGTGCCTTCGAAATTGCAGATTAGCAGTGAAGTGAACGAAAAGGGTTGCCATCACTTTCAAAAAGAGGGGATTGTGAGTCAGAAAATTTGTAAGCCGCTGCTCTAGACTAAGCAACGATAAATCAGTTAACCTTTATTCCTGTTGTACTGTTGCGCGATTTGTCCGAGATTTTAGATATTTTCATAGCCTTAAATATCGAAAACGCTCATAATGAAGTGTTTAAAAGCTCGCTCCTCGCTCGCTCGCCAAGCAGAAAAGAAGATAATTTAAGGCAAATGTTTACCCTATTCCGCTTTCACATTAATTGTTAGCATACACTTTCAACTTCTTTACCATCATATTATTTTTTTTTTTTTTTACTTTTCTTCTCGGACCATACATTCCCTAACTCAAATTATTTCTTTAAGACCCTCTAGAACTTCTGAAATTATTGTAGTATTTTCGTTATAACTCTTTAATGATTGAAATAGTTTTTATTTAGTTTGCTACAGTAAATGTGCTTATGCAATGTGAAATTTCAGTAGAAGACATTTACAAGGGTTACTGTGCTAGCTTTGTAATTAGCACTACAATAAAGATTTGGATATACAGTTGTCTGAATATTTCATGTGGAAACTGTATAAAATGGGATTTATATGCCGCACTATATAGGCTGCTAAAATTTCTGTCTCTGTAACTTAACTCCCAGCTTTGCATACTAGTGAGATTATTTATATTATTACATACTCCACAGAAAAAAAACCTAAATTTTTAGCCAGCTGTTGTTGAAAGTTAAAATAGTTTGTACGTGTTGCTGTATACATGTTATGCATACAAAATGTTCCATTTCCTCTAAAGATATAACTTTAGAAGAATTTTCCAGCGAAAAGAAAAGAAAGTCCTACTATTTAATGTTCGATTTTGGCAGACGAGTATTGATCGAGTAAAACTACAAATTACAGTGTTCCCGAAACATAAAGGCCATTAATTAAGGTTTAGAGTTATAGTAGATTACAGCGCCAGAGAGAGTGTGTACTGAATCTGCAGACAGAAAACGGTTGTTCTGCGCTAGCTCTATAGTTTCAGATGAACAAAAAGCCCAATTACAATGTGCAATGGGTAATGAATTGTGGCTAAATCGAAAGTAATTTAATTGTAAGTTTTATTTTATATAGGTAAAAATTAGATAGCGCATAAACTAAAATTGAAGCTTAAAAATAAATTCCGTGACACACATAAGCCGTTCTGTTTGTACTATATTTTCTACAACGGTGGAATTAACTGTCATGTTTTTATTTCTTAGTCATTTTAGTATTTATTTTTTAGATCGGTAGGATAAAGTTCCAGTAATATCAGTTTGCTAATAACAATGACATTTACATAGGCTAAATACTTGCTGGACCATGATGTGTTATCAGAAATACACTTTCAAAATACGCAGATTAAAAAAAAATTTTACTATTTACTTCACGTTTTTCTTCAGTTGTAATAACCCAAGATGACAATCATGAAATTGCAGGGTTATAGGTGAAATAAAGGGCAATCTAAGAAAAAAAGGCTACACTTTTCACAAAGTAATGTAGTTTGGTTTTATTTTGCTCTCGTGTATATTTTCTCGTATCCTTGTAACTAAAGTTCGTATCATTGTTAAAAATAATGTTATAACTCATAGATATTATTTATACTTGACCATTTTCTAATTAAATAATTTTTATTCCTCAAATAATAACCTTAAGATCATTATATTCAATTTAATAGAAAAATAACGCTGTTTGACGCAATTCTATATCCACTGTGAAAAAAGTACACTTCAACTTATGAAGTTCTACTTTATAAATAGTAAATTGAGCGCTAATCTGAAAACGTGCAACATATTAGCCGTTTCCCTCACAGGAAAATTCATACTATGCAGTACTTAGCAATTTATAAAAAAAATTGCATTTTATGAATAATGCTATTCTTATTCTGAAGAGCGGGTTTAGCCTTGCCTACGCAGGTATCGTTAATGTCAAATGAGCCCACTGGGAGTGTTCAAAATGCTGGCACAGTCAATGGCTGCCTTCAGCCAAGTTCTCCAGTCGGTTTGGCGGAAGAAATGTTTGTGGTAGCATTTCCTTGAAATATGAATGCGGCAGGTAGCTTTCAGAAATATGAAATAATGTTATTCACTTGTTTCTAAACTCTTCAGAATCGCTGTATGCTGAGAGTAAGACATGTGATATGAAGAGTAGAAACTTTTCACTGTTTCTCCCGTCTGTATCATGTAGGCCGCACAGAAGTGGACGCTTCTCGTTTCGGTTTTCTGCAGGCCAGAGCATGTGCATGGCGTCTCTGAAGATGTTTTTGGTCCTGTGGTTGTTTTCCAGTGTCTTGCACAATATGAGATGGAGTTAGCAGGTGCCATGGGGTATAACTTTACCACCATGGTATTAGCGATGAAACGATCAAAGCTTTACCACCATGGTATTAGCGATGAGACGATCAAAACAATCTGTGATCTCATTAGATGTTCAGGTTTGTATTTCTGTTCTGACGAATTCAATATTTTTCTCATATATTTGCAGTAAATAGTCTTACTTTAATAATGATTGGTGTGATATTTTTCGGCTATTGATGTCTTCAAGTAATTTATTGAATACGATCATATAAACGTAAGTTAAAATCGTCTTTTGAATAGCCGGAAAAAATATTAAAACAGTGATTGGAATTGGATCCACAGCTTCCTCTCAATACTGCTGATATGCTTTGCAGATTTTTTACATTGCAGAAAAAGTGATTTTTGTTAGACATACAAAATATTATTTTTGTCATTTGTGGTAAATTTCGTGTCATAGTCGATTCACTGGAGAATTAGCCGTCTTTACTTTTGGCATCCTGCTGAAGCAAGGGATATAATTTACTGCAACTGTAGGTCTTTTCAGTTTGCTTCTAAAATCTATGAGTTTTTATTCGCTAACGATTTAATTTATTACAACATGTAACAAAAATTTTAAAAGGAAAACATTCAATGCAATTTTTTTTTTTTTTTGAAATGTAACATGAGCAAGATACACCCAAGTTGGCTAATGTTTTAAAAGCACAAGTTGATTTTACACAGAGGCGTATATTTTTACTGAAACCAATTGAGTTAGAAAAATGTTGTGGCAAAGATGATGATTTGTATTTTTAATTACAGAGAGAAAATAAAACTACCTAAACATAAATAACATTCTATGTTTACCTCATCGGTAATAGCATTTGTTCATTGTCTTTGTTTAAACACCTGTTGATAAATAGTGAAGACATGTTTACAGCTATTGGAAATTAAAACCGTTCAAACATCAGAGCTGCGTTATTTATATATCGTGCCTCTTCCACTATGCAAGGTGAATTTCACTATGAACAAGTGAAACCACTCAGTGCGCGCCGGATTTCCGGTAAGACTGGAGTTAAGCTTCGCTTACGCAGGCAATTTAGCTGTTCAGTCGTGTTTGTCACGTTAAATGTTTCATTTTCTGTTGGAAGGGCTATTAGATTTTATTGGGTATTATAGAGTATTAAGAAAGTGAGATATATCCCAGAAAAAAGAATAATTATTTATGATTGTTATGTGCAAGGGAAATCGTGCAAGGACTGTAAGAGAGGATTTTGTATTAAATTTCCGGGAATAACATATCCATATAGAAGTGTAATTTTAAGATTGGTGAACAAAGTTAGAGCCCTAGGCGTTTTTATTCACAAGAAGTCGAGAACAAAAAACCGAGTTTTAACACAGGAAAACCTTCACGAAATAGGTTATTAATAAGAAACATTTCTACAAAAGTCTTAGACACTGAACCGCTGCATTTATATTCATATAAAATGATTGATGCACCTGAAATAAAATCCGTGAAAGTGTTGCACAACATCTGAGAGGCAGATTCGGGGAGAAGAATTGCGGTGGGGCTCGAAAATAATTTAAAAAAGATTCAGGTATGTCTTTCAGTGGACGGCAGGCTTTTTGAGCAACTACTATATTTATAATTAATATTTAGTAATATTAATCAATATTAATTACCAATTTACTATTAATAAATAATAAACAAACAATATGCCCTACGAATTCCGACTGCTGATATGATTTTCTTTTATGTAGTATGACGAAGCTTTTATGTAGTATTTTAAAATGTATATGAAGACGTTATTTTAGAAACAGCCCTTGTCAAAATTGTGAGTTTTTAAGGAAAAGGTACACCCCATCTCACGTAAATTATAACATCAAATTAAAAAAATATATATTTCTTCAGGATATAATAATCATATATTTGACAATAATATAACATTTTTATGTGTTATAAACCAGTAAATAATTGTGGAAAGTGAGAATGTGTGACAATAATATTTGTCCAGAAATAATAAAAAGTATTTATTAATATTGTAAATGTTATTTCCACAAGGAAATTTCCTTAATTAATTACTACTTTCTCTTTTCCTGGTCAACTTTTAAAACAAAAAATGCACGAAAATACAACGATATTTAACCTATTAGTTCTTAATTGTATCTTATGTAATAAGCGCATTTCCTGTCTACTGCAGTAGCGGTAGCATGCGGGTCCTCTTTAGCAAGGGAGGCTCCTGGGCCAGCCTAGAATATTTTTCGCTTTAAACTTATACCTTCATGGGCCAGTCAAGTTTTACAAAGACTTGTAATTGTCTGCATCCAAGGTGAACTAGCCTGTCTCCTTCTTATTTCTGCATACTCTTGGGCCATCTGGCAGACGACCCATCTCTATTTTCTTAGGAACCAGATGTTCAGGGTTACCGACACTAAGCATAACTGACATTGGGTTATTTTCGCACTTTGTTTGAAATTGGGCGCCTTCTTTTCTTGACTTTCATAGTGTTAACTGTTAAAATAAAAAAGTATATCTCTTTTGTGACAGTGAATAAAGAGGAAGTTTTATTGAACACTGCATTTTGAGTCTAAGGTTTACTGTTAAGTTGGAAGTGAAAGGATTTAGATTTCATCAATGGAAAACTATAGGAACTTATTCAGCAAGAGGGCAAAAAAATGAAGCTCCTTTTTGTGTGGTTTGAAAAAACATCTTGGCTGACAGCGTGTAGAGTGAGAAATGTATTTTGTTTGTAGGAATGGGATTAGAAGTAGAAATGGAAAATTTCGCTTATGTGTAGGCCGACGAAACGACGATATTATATGCATGTCACAATTATTGTGATATTACAATGCAGCATTTGTGTCAACCAGTTGAAAGATTCTTAAAATCCATTGCTGTTTATGAATTGATTGCAGAAGGCTTAAAGCAGCTTTAGGTGAATTAGTAACGTCCTATATAAACCAGAAGTTTATAGCACATAAGTACATGACATGCAAATATGAGAGAATATCGGGGAGGAGTATAAGCCTTGATAAAAGACACCTTCACCCACATTTGAATGCCACTTAGTTATGCCCCTTCCACCCTTTCTACAGGAGTCACAAACCGCCACAGTCCTTTTAAGTATATTTAAGGACCTTTATGGCCCCTTTTAATAGTGTTTAACGCCCGTTTTTACTACTGAGGCACCACAGGCGGTGGACACTGGTGATACATGGGATGAAATTATATATTGGGAAAGGAATTTTTAAGGAAGAAAACGTCCCAGACCTTAGTTTAAGGTATCTACCCGGCATTTTCCATTTATGAGGACTGAGGAAATCCTGGAATAACTCTCAGTCAGGGAAGACGGTCCTGGCGAGAATCGAACCTCAGACCTCCCGCTCACGAGTTCACGCCTTAACGGCCTCAGTCACCTGTGGCGGTATTCGTGGCCCCTATTCTCATGTGTTTATGGAGATTATTTTCCGTCAGTGCTGTACATTCGCAGTTGCTTTAACTTCAGAAGACGGAGAAAAATGGGCTCCAATGTGAAGAAAACCTTCTATTTATTAAGCATAAAGTGTCTAAGTAAGTAATTTAATGATGAAAATATTTAAATCAAGAACAACCGATGTCAGCTGACAAAGAGAAACTTTTGCTGGGAAGGATATTGACAAAGACTGTATATGTACCACTGCTATTTTTACGGATGCTGTTGAACCTGATAGAATCGCTTTTGGCGTTCACAGCATTACAAATTACAGAAGTGCGCCTTCATATGGTGGGGTTCTTAACTCACTTTGTTACAAAACACAAATGCTATTTTTAATAATATTTCATATCTATTAGTATGATATTTTCTATTTGAAACCTAAATTTTCATCTACATTTATACAATACTGGTATTTATGTAAATGTAAAATGAACTTGGAGTAATTTTCTTATGAAGTTGAAATTCCAATATTTAAAAAACAGTTTCTTTCTATTTGCAATATTCTTTTGAACACTGAATTGTATCGACTGTAGACATTGTTTTGGAGGATAGCTTAAATTCATTTAAAATGTGGTCATGTGTAATTAATGTAATGCTTGTTGCTGCTAGATTGCAACAAAATATGTGCGATAATATTAAACGACTCGCAGAGTGAAAATAATATCAGTCACACTTTTTCTCTAAATGATTGAAAGTAAACATGTAGTTTTAGATGGAAAAAAAAATTAATTCCAGTTAACATGTGTAAACTATAAACAGTAGCCATATAGTAGATCAAAGGCTCTCTACATTAGCTCAGTTTAGGGAAATAAGTAAGAAGTAATATTTATGAAAATGATTATAGGGCATTTAGAAAATTAAAAAATCATGAACAAACGAAGAAGCTAAACATGGTATCAATAAATTACATTCTTATTTTTCTTGTAATTTAATTTTTAAGATTTTAAAATAATAAAATATAAACTATAAACTATAAGCTGGTGAATAACGCTATATACTGCGCCATCTTTTACATAGACCTCTCTTATCGAAAAGAATGGTCCAGGTAGTCGGAAGCTGCGTGTACTCGGCATCTCCCTCCAGATTGAAGTCACGATACTATCAGAATAATGGAAAACACAATGAATTAATAAATAGTGTTTAACGCCCGTTTTTGCTACAGAGGCACCAATGGCGATGGACACTGATGATACATGAAATGAAATGAAATATTGAGAAAGGATTTATTTTTATGGAAGGAATCGTTCCAGGCCTAAGTTTAGGGTACCTCCCCGGCATTTGCCATTTGTGAGGACTAAGGAAAACCTGGAAAAAACCTCAGTCAGGAAGGACGGTCCTGGCGTTATTCGAACCCAGACCTCCCGCTCACGAGACCGAGACTTAACGACCTCGCTACCCGTGGCGGTTGGAAAACACAAAAACCGCACAATGCATTCATCCATTCTTATAGAACGAGAATACGGGAAATAGATGTTAAAATTAACGGATGAACAAAAGTGAATAGAAAAGAACTGTTATAAAATTAAAAATTTGTAAATGTGTCTAAAATGTTGCTTTTCCAAAGATGTTGAGAACGTCCCTTAGAGACAGGAATTGCAGCGTCTAAACACTCGCATACTACTACCACTGTGCTTCTTCTCCTGCACAGCGTGTAACAGACCTCACTGACACTTTGAGGAATTGTGGGTCACACAGAGAACATAGTTTTCTGTTAAGGTACATAATTATGTTCACTGACATCTTCCTTGTGAATTATGCATCGGGCTCATAAGCACATTCCACGCAAGAAGTTTGCCTTAAGTCATTTTAGTCCGCTCTGTTGCACTGCTGTAATATTTTGTTGTGCGCCTGTATGTTGCTCTTTCGGTCCGTCTTATCAGTCCTGTCACGCTGCATCAGTCAGTCACGTAGGATTTTTGTATCCAATACGTTATAGGGCTCTCCTTTCTAAATATATGTATAAACTCTTTAAACACCGTAATTTCCGAATTACAACATAAGTTTGAGATACAAACACGAATCGGGAATATTTCAGTGGAAGAACTGATAGGCTAATGACTCTAGAGGAAAGATGAGAGTTCGGAAAGGACGTTAAGTAACGTGAAGGCCGCTTAAACTTACCTATATGTATAATGTATATGAAACTGCTCATAGCATGTGTAGGTTAGCTTATTTTTATTACATTTAAGCAAACTCTTTAACAACTTCGGTCTTTAGCATCTCATTCTATTAAAGGCGCGAAACGCAGAGATCTCTTTCAGGCTTGAGGCTCTTTTAAGTGCCGTAAATCTAAGACATGAGATCAACGGCTTTCCATTCTTCTGAAGGAAGCTGCACTTAAGATATTTACGCTCTAAAAATTCATCCACCTCGTGTATGAACCCGCGACATTGGGTCTAAGAGACCGTCAACATTTACTATAGTAGATGCGTCATGTATGTACATTGGTGTGCTTGTGTGTGTGTGTGTTTGTACGTATAGATACGAAGATAATCATAGCAAATGTTACTGGGAATAACATCTTTTGTTTGTTAAACCAACAGTAACAGCATGTACGCCTTCATGCAATATTTATATTTTATCTATGTACTTGAAAACTTGTCACAATAAAAATTCATTACCACTATTATTAGTATAAAATCTTATGCAGCAACCTTCCGTTAATACCGGCGCATGCGTTTAGTTTAGGAAACGAACTAAGAAAGGCACCCTAAATGTGTCTGGGAAAGGAATTGTACAAACATGCATTTGTGGTAACCAAAGAGATAAACAGACATAAAGTGCTTACCAAAAGTGCATGTACTCATATATAACGTTTAAAATTTACAATTAGCAAATTTAATGACAAGCATAGTAAGCAAAATAATATAAAACATTAATATTACCACTTGCTTGCCTTCGATTTACACGTTAAAGAAATCTAAAGGCAAAGTGCAATAAGAAAATTATATAGAACATGAATACTTGCCTTGCATTTACAAATATTAAAAGCTGGAAATTGTAAAGAATATAATAAACGAATACCCCCAAAAATTATGAAAATTATAGTGAATAAAATATAAGTTACGCAATACCTTGACTAAGGGTAAGAGAGACTTGGGTATGGAGCAACGAATATACAAATTTAGAATAACTGGCGAAAAAGGAGTTTATCCCAAAACATCGCAACTCCTCGCTCTGAACCCCATGCATACTCGTAGTAAGCCAAAATATGGCTATGACAGCATCTCTACGACAAACTTCATCATTATTGTCAACCAGTTGGAAGAAAGGACACATGGAGGTGGTTGCAGCATAGACGAGCCAGGAAGAAAAGGAAAAAAGCAACACAAGTCTATGCAAAGACGATCATGAATTTGTGTAGAATACACTTCCACATCTGATCAACGATGTGCGCAGAAATACCGTTTCCAACATGACGGATCCCCACCACACTTCAGCATTAATGTGCGCGCACATTTAACAGCAGAATTCGGGAAACAACGAATAGGAGGGATAGGTCTGTTGCGTAGCCTATTTAAAGCCCCTTGAATTGCTTTTCCCTTTGGGAATATGTTAAAAATATATTGTACATCTCCCCAGCTGATAACAGACGGAACTGACTGGCCGTATAAAAGTTTAATAATGAGACATTTTGTCTTATGCTGTTTGCAATAAATTTCAGAAAATACATTGAAATTTTAATTTCATTTTTGAAAAAATTTAACCGGTGGTCTAGTTTTTAGGATGCATAGCGCCTTAAAAGCGTCGGTATTTTTGAATAGTGTTTAACGCCCGTTTTTACTACTGAAGTATCACAGGCAACTGATGATACATGAAATGAAATGATATATTGGGAAAGGATTTTTTTTTAAGGAAGGAAACTTTCCAGGCCTAAGTTTAGGGTATCTTCCCGGCATTTGCCATTTATGAAGACCGAGGAAAACCTGGAAAAAACCTCGGTTAGGTAGTATGGTCCTGGCGGGATTCGAACCCCAGACCTCCCGCTCACGAGTCCACTTCTTAACGACCTCGGCCACCTGTGGCGGTTAATAATAGCTTCGGCGAACATATTTTCTTTTAAGAAACAATGATCTATAACTGAATGAATTTTTTTCTGGCACTGTATTGTTTTGAAGTACTTGTAATGTTAGCAGATTTTTTGATAGATTATTTCCTTTTAAGTGCCACCAAAATAAAATCAAGTGCACCACATCCCTTAAATACTTACTATAAATAAACATTTGTTTAGGTGCTACATCATTTTTGCAGCAAACGGCGAAAAATGTCAGCATTGTCTTTAGAAAGTTAAAAATGTAAATAGGATGTAGCCTATGTTGTCAATTGCCAACAGGGCCTTAATTCACCAGCAATGAGTGAGCTGTTGGGGTACGTATTAGGTTATCGACTGTAAAATTCACTCTACTGTGTACAGCGAGGTCCAAACAAATGGATGGCACAGTACTTCCACCATCTTTCTACCGATGAGAAATCAATGCATGAACTACGAAGAGGTGCCTATTTCAAATTTCACAATTAACACATCGCATTATGAAGAATAAATATTTGTCCGAAACTCATAAAGAAACATTACTAATATCGTAAACGGAATCGGAACTAGGTATGAGGAATGAAACAAGAATAAATAATATTTCATTTCTACAAATATCGAGCTACAGTTCTAAACCTTGTCCGCTAACGCGGTGTTTTACATCTTCACTTCTAAGCGTGCTGCAACCGGCAACGCTCGTACGTAAACTCCGCTTTTGTAATGTATATGTAATTTTACCTTGTAGAAGATGTTAGAATTCTCTTTGTAAACAGGTATTGCATCGAGGAAACACACGCTGATTACACGACTAAGCTTCAACATCGTAATATTTCTTATTGCATTGCCAATATTTACCTTTGCCTTCCGAACGCTTAGGAATTGAGCAAATATCGCCTACCTTTTCCTCTAATAAAACCGATCTTCTCGCTTGCGGTATTTTTTTAACAAGTAGATTCACATTGCACATCCTTTTGTGAATTGCAGTTCTGAAAGAAGGCAAGAAGGTTGTAATTAAATTCCGCACGCAGACGATGAAGTGATCCATATTTAAACTAAATTTACACTTAAATATGTTGCTCTAGAATCAATTATCTAATCATCTTCGTTGTTTTTCATAAGGAAGTAACTGCATTCCGGATTTTTTTTAACCTCTGTAAAAAGAGGAATTATGTTAATCAACTCATTTTCATACACAGTCAAGCTACTTTTAGTGCATTTAACACTCAAGTCAACTCTAGACACGTAGAAATGCCTGCAGCTCTCGCTAATCAATTAGAACTTAATTGAGTGCCTGGACATCAGGGCACAGATTGTAACGAAAGGGTAGATAAAGTAGCAAAGGAAATAATCAAGACTGGATTCACGAGACCATAGTCATCAAAATATCCAAGTATCATGATAGTTTTAGGCATAGTTTCTGGCGCAAAGGTTTAACTTTATCAAAAAAAAAAACGTTAGCATAATGCGTAATATCGTATATACGTGGTACTCGTTTCATTGTTGTCACTTCCGGTTTCCGCCTGTGAGAGGTGTGCATCTTTAGACATGTTCAGTTCTTCCGCCTACATGCAGCGAACAATATGCTACTCAGAAATTCTGTTTTCCAACTGAGGTCTATATGATGTTGCAGAAGGCGTAATGAACAGTTTGTTCTTCAATATAGCACAGTTTGAAGGTGGTTGAAAATGTTTAAAGAGGGGAGGCAATCCATTTGAAAGAAAGGTGGAATCGACGCCCCAGTTTGTTTTAACAGAAGAACACGTTAAACTTGTGCTGTCATTGTGAGAGAGGATCGTCGAATAACATTAGGAACACTTTCAGAATTTTGAAAATTTCCCATCACCCGAAACGCTTTAGCGGGTATCTGCTGATGCCCAAATAAAAGGCGTTCGCGTACAGGTTTGCATGTCTTGAAACTGATGTTGAAGATTTGGAGTTTCTCTCGAAGATAACTGCGGCTGATGAAACTTGGCTACATCATTTCGAGTAAGCAGCAAAGCTCTGTATGAAAATCTTCATCATAAATAGTAAGAGAGGTTGCTTATGCTAGGAACGTTTTGGTCATCTCATATTTCTATGTTTTAAAGTATGTTGTGTCTGCACATACAACTGTAACTGAGCAATATTCCAGATATGTTCTAAAACCTCTGCAAAGCCAAATCAACGCAAAACGTCCTATTTCCGAACACTATGATAATGCACGGCCGCACATTGCAAATATTGTTACTGAATATCTCACAAACATTAATATGAAGTACTCCCCCTCCCTTTAGTACATATTTAACGCCGTGTGAAATTTCACTTTTCCCCATATTGAAGAAACACGTTCTATTAATCAGAAACAGCAGTGAATGCTGGAGAGACAATTCGAAAGCACCTGTCAAAATATGGTTCCCAGTGTTCTATGAAGAATCGCAGCTACGGTGGGACACACGCATTACATCCAACAGGAACTATTTTGAGAAATATGATCAAAATTATGAACATGATTAAATATGTTTCAAATAAACCATTATCATTCTTTATTGAACAGAATTCGTACAATAGCACTCTGGCTAAGGTCCTACTGAATAGGGATATTAAGCAAGCCAGACCGCCATGGGTGGCCATGTTCGTTAAGACGCGGACTCGTGAGCGGGAGGTCTGGGTTTCGAATCCCGCCAGAACCATCCTCCCCTGACTGAGGTTTTTTCCAGGTTTTCCTCAATCCTCATAAATGGCAAATGCCGAGGAGGCACCCTAAACTAAAGCTTGAGACATTTCCTTCCTTAAAAAAAAAAGACCTTTTCCCAATATGTATTATTTATTTCATGTATCATCACTGTCCACCGCCTGTAGTGACTCAGTACTAAAAACGGGCGTCAAACATTAATTTAAAAAAGCATACCAGGAAATGGACGATTGTTTGATAATGACAATTCTCGAAGATGGGGCTCTGTATGAAAATCCCAAACGCCGTCTATGTGAGTACGAAAGAGAGAGACTACGAAACACATCTTACTGGAGAATGAAACTGGAAAAACAAACATTTCTACATATTAGGATGCAGTTCTTTATAAGATGCATTTCTTAGACTTGTATCCTAGAGCTCATTAAATCGCTAGATCTGAAATTAAAATATACCCTAAAGGACCTTGTAATTTAAGTGCCAAGGTGCATTTATGCACCCCAACTGTAATCAATCAACCAACTTAACCAACCAAACATATTCACTAATGATTGCTCCGCCACGAGACCGAGGAATAAGCTCAGAAAACGACATTAAGGACATGACAATGGAGGGGGGATATAAGATGTAGTGCGGGCGCGCCTGGTAGCTGGGGCTTAAAACACCGCGTAAGCGGAAACAGTTTATAACTAAAGCCTTATATATGCTCAATGTCTTGAACTTAATGACTTTATTGACTTCAACAAAAGGAAACAATAGCAACTGTGCATCACTATAGAAGAGGGACTAATGCCAAGAAAAATACCATGATACGATTATTAATGCACTAGCGATAGACAGTGAGCGGAGGAAAGGAAACAGAAACCGCTTGAGACGCAAGTCAATGAAAGAATAACAGTGAAAAAAAAAAAATTGAGAAGTCAAGTGAATCTTTGAAGCCAATTTATGTGGATAACGCCGTTAAATATGCCTTCGAAAGTTTAACCCTAAGTTATGCTACATAAATAACCTATTTTAAGTTGCTACCTGTAGCAAGGCACTAAATACTTTTCCATGCTGATATAAAGGATTAAAAATGTTAAACTTTATAACGTTAATTAAAGCCTGTGTATTGCAAAACATAGTAGACACGAGGAAAATGCCTTTAGATACAAATCAACATCCCTAAGGTAATGCAACTTTTATCATTTTAATGCAAATTATTAAAAATCCGCAATAAGTTATAAAAATATTTCAGCTTTCTAGGAATAAAACTACTAAATGATTTTTTATTTTATAATGTTCTTAGATTCTGTAGAACTAATTGTATTTTATTTCAATTTTTAAATATTTTGTTGTGGGAAATGCTTGTCACATGGCTGTAATGTAAGCTGTTAAATTTTGACAAAAGACCATTGTTCTAAATTGTTTAAATTGCCACCAACAAGAAAGTTCTGAAGTTCTCGGAAGGATATACTTTCTGCTGAAATAAAACTTTCCGGGCTGTTGTTACATGGTATTTGCTTTTAAAGCTAAAACAGAGCTTTTTAACATTATGAACACCGGCAGTGAAAGCCTAGTGCATGATATTTTTTCTGTTAATGTAAGGTAATTTCCGTTGACTACCTAAATTTATGAATTACTGTATTTACTAATAATATTAATGAAAACAGTGAGATTAGTTCTTTTTATAACACTTTTTTAAATTTTAACTAGAAAATACCCCGACACAGCAATTGAAAGAAGTGATTTTTAATAGTGCTTAACGCCCGCTTTAACTACTGAGGCACCACGGCGGTGGCACTGATGATACATGAAATGATAAATTGAGGAAGGACAATTTTTAAAGAAAGGAAGCGTTCCAGGCCAAAATTTAGGATAGCTCCCAGACTTTTGCCATTTAAGAGGACTGAGGAAAATCTAGAAAAAACCTCAGTCAGGGGTCTGGTGGGAATCAAACCCCAGACTTCCCACTCCCGAGTCCGCGCCTTAAAAACCTCGGTCAACCGTGGCGGTAAGATGTGAGTTTATTGGAATAGAAAACTACAATAAATAACAATAATAAATAATTATTTAAGCGTTTGATAATCTCATTAGATTTATAGCCATTTCAAACTTTTGTAAGAAAAAATTGGTATTAGTGATAAACAATTCAATAAGATTCCATGTTAAGAAGTATGCATTCTTTGATTTTTTAACCCCCGAGTCAGAAGGCATAAGAAATACTTTTGATTATATTTAATAAGGGAAGTTAAAGAATTCAGCATGTAATTATAATATTGATTTCGGTGACTATATTTAAAGTTGCCAATTTTTAGCGTTTAGCATGAAATATACACTGAATAAAAGAAGGGAAAAAAAAAGGTTTTGTAACAATACTTGTTATTTTCACAGTAATATAAAACCACGCTTATCTAAGACGAGGAAAAGCAAGTTTTTATCTTCTGTAGTTTTTCAGAAAATTTTCCTTATACAACATAACTAGAACAGGGCATTCCGTGTTCTCTTGTTAAAGATACCAAAGATAAGTTACACACAACACGACACACGTCATTAAGGTTAACAGAATGGTATTAGAGAGAAAAATTGCGGTAAGTAGTGCATTACGCTTATCCAGAGAAGGGAGGGGTGAGGTCAGTTTCTGAAAATATGGAAAGCAATCATCCATAAGTTCGGACGTCTATACTCACTCGCACCATTGTAGTGTCCTTATGCGAGGGAGTGAATAATCTCCGGGAGTGTTCGTGCAGCTCCGGTTCGAGTCGGCTGGCGCACTGGGGCGGGTTGCTCTCCGTCCAGGCGCCAAGCTTGAGTCTCCCGCAGTACCGCTCAACCCATCTCTTCGACCGCACGGTTCGCCAGCTCTTGATGCTCGTCGTCGTTGCCGTATTCGTCTTGTCTCTCGCGCGACCGCACGAACCTTGCAGCACCCACCGCCGACTTGTTAACAAACCATCACATCACGTTGTACCCTTCCCAACCCGCTCAGACATTTGTAGGTGTGTCTCTTTAATTAACGACTCTTCAACTACCTGCTTTAGTTAGAACAAAAACAAGCAAACTGTAGGTTAAACGGTTAGAGGTGTATGTCAACAACAGATAATTAAATATACAGCTCAGTTGTGAGAGTGAAAAGAGAATACGGAGCAGGAATGAAGTTTAAATTGTAGGTGTACATAATTATGTGAGAGACCACACCCACTACCCAGAATACCGCTAATATAATGATCAAATAACTGATATTTACATTTCATTAGTGCAAACACATTAGATTTGGGGAAATCCTTATTGTGCAAGTAACATCGAACATTGTGTGCATCTGTGGGTGAACTATTCTTGTGTGTTTATTTGTGTAGTGTTCAAGAAAAATCTTCTTTTCAGAAAATTCAATCTAAGCACCTAACTGAAAAATAAATCTTTTGGGGTTGTCAAACTTTAGTACCCCCTACTCATTCTAATCCGGAAAGTCAAGGCACTTACTGATAAGAACAAAACAGCTGAATACTCGGTATGAAGACACCGACATCGTGGTAAGTAAGAAATAAGAATCTGCATGCAGGGCGTTTCTTTCACGTACGGCATAAACGAAACGCTGCGCATAGAAGGAGGGCATGACCTTCCCAACTTTTCATGTTTTATAGCTCAATATGAATTGCATTTTTCTTGACCTATATTGGTTTAGCTCGGACACACGATATCCTCATGACGTTGTAACAAGGAAGTGACCGGTATGTGCATTTGTTTTTTATTTAAAATGTAATATTACCAGTGAGTCAATGTTTTACTGTTAGCATTGATCTCCGTCTAAGACTTTTTACATTGTTTTAACATAAAACATAATTTGAACCATATTTAAAAAAATTAGGGAATTTTTCTATAAGTGGGCCGTAAAATACTACAAGATCGTGTAGCAAAAGAGATAATATCTACATCCCTACTTCTATTCTTGAGAACACCTGGAAAACTTCCATTGGTTCTTTCAGTTCAGTACAGAACTAAAATACTTAAGGCCTTATAATTACAGAATTGCTTTCACTAAAATTTGTACGACGAAAGTGAATTTAAGCAAGAATTTCATCATTGAAATGCACAATGCTATTATCAAAACAATGCTGGCAGTGTGCCTGACTGTGAATTAGGATAATTTGCTGCAGGAATTACACTTAAAGGTACTACCGTTGGAATTAGGGGATAACTTACGTTATCTATATTAAATATATAGAACATTTTGGAACTTTCAACACTGCCGTTTTATTCGAAATACTTTTACATTATGAGATTTCGCTATTTTCTATCTTTGGTTCCATTGATGAGGAAACTGGATTAGAGCACCTCTCTATGAATGACTAAATCTAGGAACAGCGCAAACGACAACATAAAAACACTAACATAGTGTTGCACTCTACAATTATTCTTGCCACATTTAACTCTCCCCCCCCAACAAAAAATATATATATTAAAACAGAGTGATGTGATGCAATAACATATTTTCTCTCTTGTCCAAATGAACAAACTCCCGCGCCTTTATAAATTCAATAAGCAGATATATCGCTTTATTACAGGCCTCATGTTCTGATTAAACAGATTGCAGAACCTTGAAGTTGAGTGACCCAGAGATAAATAGTGCGGACAACGCCCAGAAGAGTTACACAGAGAATGTAATTGTTGTTTGGAGCGTAAATAATAAAATTACTAGTCTAATGCCGTAAGCAAACTTCGGGTGACTTCATCTATAAGATAGTCTTAATTCACTTTCGGCGATTATTGCTTCATAATTTATTTGCAATTTCTCTAATACAAGACATCACGCACCTTATATCCTTGAGATGTAGGCCATTAGAGACCCATCTTAATATAGATCTCAATTATAATTGCTAACTTTAATTTCAATACGCTTCTCATTCTATCCATAAATCCCACATATCTTTTCTCCAGTGTTATGCATCCCTTTCTCTTTATGATCTTTCTCCATCACTTACCTCTTACTTTCTCAAAGTACTTCTCTTAATTCTTATAGATAATAAACCTTTATAAATTCTTATTATACTTCTCTCTTCAAATAATTCCAATTTTTATTTCGCATTCTCTCCTTCTACATACTTGTATCCACAAAAATGACAGTTGTATGCCATTTAATACATTGATATAAGCAGTCCTTTATGAAAAATTAAGCAGAAGCATTTGGAAACGAGAGTTCTGAAATAACTATAGCAATGTTGCACTTTCTTTCAGGGCACAACTTAGGCAGAAAGAATGTCCGGATAGTGAAAGCCCTGGAACAGTTTATACCATCTGGTGATGTGTGGCTGTAGGCCTGGAAGGTTTTCACATTCCAAGAACGATTAAGTCCATAAGAGTAAATGAATTCAGTACTGTTTCCTCCTTTAAGGGAAGTTGTTTAACAAACTTACAAGAGCAGTAATATATTTTGGTCATGAGAGTTGCTTGTGCTTGTCTCTTGGTCTCTTTTGCAGCCACAAGGCCATTAGTTCATCTCCAGCTGCAACAACAACTTCCTTCTTTAAGGGTATTTTCTATTTCTTTATTCTTCAAACGCATTTATGAATAAAATCATATAGCGGTAAATAACTCTTAGGAAGCATACACAGTGAAAGAGAAATATGAAAAAGAATACGTATATAAAAACAATCATTTCCTCCGACCAGCCCAGAGGAAACTTTATATAACGGACGTAGAACTCTCACTAGGTTCTTGAAGACAGCATCTATACGGAATATGAGCGCTGGGGAATAATTATTTAAAAATTGTGAGCAAGCATATTTCTGGAAGTGGTAATCATTAAAAACAAAACAAATTATGTTTACCAATAGAATAATTTATTTAATATTACGAAATGGGCAAAATAACA
Organism: Metallyticus violacea; assembly: GCA_030762175.1. Taxonomy (NCBI): domain Eukaryota; kingdom Metazoa; phylum Arthropoda; class Insecta; order Mantodea; family Metallyticidae; genus Metallyticus; species Metallyticus violacea. Next base: position 107,605,599 of record CM060832.1, read on the forward strand.
GTATAACATTAAAAAATTGTATCTTTCTTAATAATTAACATTCATTAAAAGGAACAGCACCATTGCAAAGCTTTTTCCGTTAAATATCTGTATTGGATTATAAGAAATAGATTTATCATGTTAAGGAATAAGGAATAATGATTTTAATTTAAAGTAATAAAAAGTGTGCTGTTGTTCATCCTAAATACCGCTGCGTATTTTTGTGTTTCTCCGCCTCTGAGAAAGCAGAGCCAGCATTCATTTATGCGCCGCTTCAAATGTCCAATGTCATAGATTTCTCTGTTGTACCGTCTTTGTCACCTGGTTCCAAAGAAAGTAACCATTAAGTTTAAATTTCCAGTCACAAATTTGAGGTCGTGAGTTTGCTCTCGACTACAAAATGAAACACTGTTCAATTTGAGTACCGGTTTCAGGGGTTTTGCAATTTTGCTATTTTTTAAATTTTCCTGCACTGTGGCCATCGCTGATTTATTGCGCCTTTTAGGTTATAAACATAAAAGAGCAGACATTGTTAAATGTAACACGCCGCTTTCTTAATATAAAATTCCATAGATCTTGTGAGACCTCGCCAAAGACAGAATCGTGTTGTCAGTCCCGCTATACGGAATAAATCACTTAAAATTAGCACTATTACCATTTCGGAAACGAGCGGAACTATTTATGTGCCGTTTTCTTCAAAATTAAGTTCAAACAAGGCCTCGTCAATATAGTCCATGTAACGATTCCAACATTTATTGTAAAGTGTATTTCTAGGGTGAAATTACAATTTTTCTCATATAGATCAATGCCTATTGACTCCAATAAAATAAAACTAAGGGAAATTAGAGCTTCAATTACTTTTTTGCATATTTCTAGGACAAGTAGTTTACAAGATATCGAGCTTGGACATTCGGAAATTTTTAGAGAACCCTTACGATCACAAGGCAAAAAGCAATCGTCTCCACTGACCGTTAGGCAAAAACCGTACGTGTCTCTTCGTATTTTAGGGAAAATGTTATCTGTATTTTGCAATTTTTCTGGATGGCTCTAAAATTCCGAGCACTAGTAACTTTTAAAGATTTGTCTGCCCCATTTAACTACTTACACTTCTATGGAAATATACCGCAGTGCATTCCTTCTACCGCGACCGCGTTTACATTTATATACACTAGATAATCCTGCGAATACTTCCTGCTATGTCAAGAGGAGTAGAACGTGCTGTATATGCTAGAGAAGATGGTATTGTTTACTAGTGCTGAAAAAGCCGACATGATCCTAGCGTATGGCGGATGAGAGATATCCAGACATTCATAAAGAGCAAACTGCAATGTATTGTTGTAATTTCCCTAATTTGCAGACATATATTGTTTTGCCTAACAATCGAGGGAATATATTGCTTTTTGACTAATTATTAAAGGAGTTATCTAAAAAGTTCTGAAAGTTTAAGCTCCACGCATGACGTTATCTAATTAAATACTTGGCCTAGAATCGTGCAAAAACACATTTAAATTCTAATATCATCTAGTTTTATTTTCTTTAAGTCAATATGATTTTTCCAATTGAAAAAATGTAACTTTGTACTATGAATACCCTTTAAAACAATTGTTGAAATCGTTATATGGACTACATTGATGAACGTTTATCTTAACTTTATTTCAGTGAAACCGCATCATTAACGCCTTACATTTCAGAAAAATTTGCGGAGGTATTTTAAGCTGTTCACTCTGTATGTCTAAGTTTAACTCCATCCATTCTGAGTAGTTTATCAGATTCACATTCACATCAAATATATTAAATTGTGTTTCGCCAATTTCATCAGCCACTCGGTATCCCCATATTAGATTTTGACTTTACTTCTACTTCTTCAAGGGCCTTCAACGCTACCTGGAACTATAATAATGCGCATATTTTATAGCTCTCGAATCTCCCATATGGCGAACATTTATCTTTGGAATATTATGGATAGGCTCCTCACCACTACTGCACCATCGTTTTGTTCAGTCCTGGAGAGACCAATATTACTAAAGAAGTTACTTCATAATAGAAATCGCTGTTTTCTGCTATATCTTAATGATATCGCCTATGGATATGTTAAACATTATGCGTAAAAACGGATTCTCTTCTTTTACTTCCTAGTTTATTATTTTATCTAAAATAGATTTTCTCTTTCCACGTTTAATTGTAAGCCTTGTGACATGGTATTCTTGTAATTAAATAACTTCAGACAGCTCTTTTCTTGCAAAAATCCATATTTAATAGACTTTATCGAACGCATTCATGAAGGCTTTATCAAGCAGCAAATTAAATTCTTTCCTTTACTTAATTAACTACAGTATAGTAAAAATGTAAGATGTACAAAATACCCCACTAAATATTTGCTGTTGGCCAAGTAAGAATGCTTCATACATTTGCTTACCAGGTTTTGCAATGTTAAAAGCATCATCTTGCACTCGTATTTTCCCCGGTTGATATTCAGTCTTCTTGAGTCATTTTAATCTGAATTTTCAGTCCCTTTTCCTGCAAGTTTCTTACATTTCCGTCCATCCAATTAACCTGCGTGGTCTCCCCTCCTCTCTCTACCAGGTAGAACCTATTCCCACATTTTCTTTGTAAGTCCATCTTTGCCATTTGCAACTTAATTTTTTTTTTTTGTAGTGTTTAACGCCTGTTTTTACTACTGAGGCACCACAGACGGTGGACACTGATGATACATGAGATAAAATGATATATTGAGAAAGGATTTTTTTTAAGGAAGGAAACGCTCCAGGCCTAAGCTTAGGGTATCTCCTCGGCATTTGCCAGTTATGAGGACTGAGGAAAACCGGAAGGGAGACGGTCCTGCTGGGATTCGAACCCTAGACCTCCCGCTCACGAGTCCGAGCCTTAACGACCTCGGCCACCCGTGGCGGTGCAACTGTAAATGTTTATTTTTTATAAATTTTAGTTTTTGGCCTATTCTTTTTACGAAGTTGTTCTCAATTCTTTATTTCTAGAAATTCTCGTAGAGCGTTCTTCAAAATTCATTTTAGTAGAGAGTAGTTTTAATTTTATTACCCATTATAATTCCTATACTTCAGCCCTGTAAGTTATTGTACTTCATTCAACTGAATAAAAAGTATTTTGGTTTTAGAAGTTATCTTCAGATTGCACAAAAATGTAATTAATAGTTATGTCAATGTTCTTTCTTTATTTATCAATAAAATTCAAGCTCATAAATTTCACACTTCCTATTATTTTCATACGTTGTATAAATAAATGCAAATAGAAAGTAAGAGTGTTAAATGGGTGATACATCCGCTATACATAGTCACCTTGTCTGTTCAAGCGAGCGTCCCAGTGCATCTCAAGGTAATGGATACCCTGAACGAAGAACGTTCGTGAATGACAGCGTACCAATCTTAAAAGAAACGGAGTCTCTCTGCTTGGTAACGCAGGAGATGCTCCATGCAAGAACCCATTCGCCCAGCCTTCTACTCCTCAGGTAGATACTTGAGGACCCACTGCGCGCAAATCTTGTATCCAAACGGTCGATGAAGAATGGTGTGTACAGTGTGCGATTCCTGGACGAACGGACCAACACATGCGTTAGGGGGCAAATGTGTGACAATGTCGTCTTTATGCTTCCCGGGCATCTCTCATTATACAAGCAAACTTTGGTATTTAGTTCTCACGTATTCCTTGAATTAGCAGCCTATCCAAATATTCCGACTTGTGAACTTTTCCATGGCTAAGTTAATCATTTAGGTAGAATGCACTAATTGCCGATATTCAGTGCCTTACAACGAAAACAAGTTCATAAGCATAATTAGCTTAGTTCTCATTTCTCATTTCTTTTACTTCTCATTTGTATGTATCATTTTTAAATATTTGTTATTAAGCTCAGTGGTACAAAATCTATTTTGAGAACCCAAATAGTTTACATAAAAAAGGTTTCATATGAATTTATTCAAAACCCTTCCAGTTATAAAAAAAAAAAAATAACAAAGAATATTATTTTATCTGTTTCTACTTTACTGTTATTCCAATCGAAATGTACGTATTCTAAGCATTAACATGTTATAGAACATGAAATATAAAGCTGGTTTGATTTATTTTCGGTTATAGAACAGGTCATTAGCCAAAATCGTATTAAAAATATTATTTCCTTTATAATAACGAATCATTATATAACACTATGGCACCTAATTTGCTTCCATCCTTTACGAGTTTTGTATTATTAATTTCTTCTTTAGTTATTTTGTATAGAAAAGATTATATGAGAGGGGAAAATATATTGATAGTTTTATTTTCTTATAATCAAAGCATTATTTTAAATTTTCATTTCCGTATTTAAAATTAAATGTTTCAATTATCACTGTCTATCACAGTATTTTATCTACATTTGTTCTTAAACCAAATTTATGATATTATTTATAATTTTCTCTTATGTACTCTATGTATTTAAAACGTTTAAGATAGATAAATACTAGTTTTGACTAGCTCGTTTTTGCTATCACTGCAACCTGTGCAAACTTCTCTTATTAAGGCTACAATGTTACTAAATAATACAGGCAAGTCATTTTAATTCTTTACAAGTAATTTAGGATTTAACTAAACAAAGAAAAGAAACGTAATTTCGATACATGTGTATGTGAAATACAAACTACATTAACAAATAACGAAAACGAATACTCTTTAAAGTTACATTGCAGTAGTTCTAAACACTAAGTAACAATAACCGCACATTTGATAATGGTTATAAAAACATATAGGATGTACTACTGCTTACGTACTAATGTATAATATTAAAAGGGAGACGTGTGCTGAACATATATTTGTTCTTAAAATTAAAAATGCATCATGATACTTACGTATCTCAAACTTAGTTATATATTCTAATTCTTTGTCTAAAACTTGAGTTATTTCACTAGCATTTTCTTCTATTATATGTTTCATATGTATCATAAGAAATTTGGCGTTAATATAAATTTTCCGCAAATATAATCGTCAATTCAACTAATTCTATGGCCTTAATAGTCACTAAATGCAACAGAGAGGGAGGCAGTTTAAACCTCTAGTTTCAAAGTTGATGCTCTTCTTTTAAGGCGTCTTTCTGCAAGAGGCCATTAAAACGGCTACTTAGCCAAGTTCTTAAGTTCTTCCGACACTTCGTTAATGCCGCTCTTTCAATCTGAGGGCGTTAAAGTTCTGAATCTCGAACATTTTCTTGTATGCAGCTGTTAATTCTCCACTGTTCACGTTCCTGGCGCAATATCAGGAAAAAACGTTTATCTAATCTTTCAAACAAGGCCAAGGCTTCATCTTTAGAGACATTTAGAGCACGGTTAATCTCATAAGATGCATATGCCTTGTTGTGTTTCTATGACATTCACGAATGCTACTATGGCTCACCTATACACATACAAATCAATTAATAATTGTTTGAATGAAGCTAATGTACGCGAGAGACTTGTATCTGCACTTCCCTCCCCTGAAGCTTAAAGGCACGCTCGGCTTCCAAAGCTGGAAAAGTAATTTCATTCTAACGTATATAAGAACATTAGCAATTTAATTTCACTTTTTGAGGAGGAATATTGACAAAGATGATAAAACTCCAAAGATTAATACTAAATCTTTTCGACCCTGAAAAAAATTCTTGTCAAAAATTCCATTTGTAGCTTTTATAAACTAAACTAAGCTAAACCAAACCAATTAAAGTGGTAAAGAACTGAAAATTTATACTTAAAAATTATTCGGTGCTTTTGAATTTCCGAGATATCCTATTTGTAACAGAACTGAAAAATATTTGCATGATTTTGGGTCATTTTACTAAAAATTGAGTAGCCATGTTTTACTTTCAGCGCTCTGCACAAACTATAATAAAGAAAATGTATATAATTAACATATCTTAAACAAATATATCGTTAATTAAGAAGCACACAAAAACCTAATGAAGGCAATTTTTTTTTTTTTTTTTTTTTTTTTTTTTTTTTTTTTTTTTTTTTTGTTATTTAAGGACGCTCTTTAACATTTCAGGTCATCAGCGTCCCCCTCAATTGAGGGCTTGAAATCGCGACAAAACTTGATCAGACCTTATTTTTCAGGCTCGAGGTTCTTTTACATGCCGTAAATCAATCATGGGACCCACCTTCCAAAGGAAGCCATACTTTGGATTTTTACACCCGAAAAAATCCATCGATCCTGGTCGGGATTGAACCCGCGATCTTGGGTTTATGAGGCAAAAATATTACAACCAGACCACCAGGGCCGACCTGGAATACCAAGATTAAAATTATCTTTGGTGCCTTTGCGTTATGTAACACCTCTGCAATGATATATCTTGACTTCTTCGGTGCTATAATAATAATAATAATAATAATAATAATAATAATAATAATAATAAGTAAATAACTTAAAGGACCATGCATATATACAGTGTTAAAACAATCTAGGTACAATTTAATTCCATTCTCGAGTTGCAATATGGCGTACAGTTCTAATTAACTAATTGCTCCATCAGTATATATGTACATATACAGGAGAGTTCTACATTTAATTAACGTGAACAAATTAACACAGTGTATGAGCTGCTTATATCTACATTAGCACAAATTATAATATCCATCTGCAAAAACTAACAGAGTACAATAATTTAAAACTTTAGTTGTATCAGGTAAACTGCCTCGCACAGGTCGTGGTAGCCCTAGAAAGGCAAGACGGTGATGTGGTCAGCGCAATGCTCCTACCGCAATTAGCACTCTACGGACGTTTTAGGAAAGAGAGTTCTGTCTATCCATTTAAATGAAACACTGTGAGAAACTTTGGCCAGCTCCGAAAAACCAAGGAGAACTGTGCCTTTGTCGCAACGGGAATCCAAGATATAACCCGTAGCCTGTAAAATTAGTTTACACCGATGTAATTGATACTTTCTGAAATAAAATAAATCTTGTTTATTAATTTCGTACTGTAACAACGAAGTTGATTTTCAGGCTTCAGTAAATTAAAACATAATTAATGGAGGCAACCAGAAATTGTTCATTATATCTAACGTTACCTATATATCGAATTGCAAACTTTAACATGTGCTTAATACTACACAATAATCAAGTTTATTGATTAGAAGTCTACAAATTATTTTATATATTTTCAGCCAGTTAAATTTGTTATATTTGCCAAGTTTCATCTTCTTTTTAATTACACTTTTCCTGAAATAATGTATGAATATGTTCCGCTTTTGCAAAATAGATGGTACGCTCGTTGATGCCTCTTATATGGCGTTTATAATACAGTTTCTCCATATACCACATACCATTTATTCAGGTGAAGTTTGTTAGTGGACTATTTTATTTATACTTTGAATTGCAGTAATGAAACGCATTTCTATAGCCGAACAGCTACTTCATTTCCTTATATGAGGTCATCCAGTTATCTGGTGACTGGCACACTAGCGGGAACTGCATTGGCCATTGCTCACGTCCAACCCAGCTACATTAGATTCAGGGTGGGAGAGGCAATATAATAGTCGGTAGAGAAACACTAGAGTGACAATGCACTGTATATTTTAATGCACATACAAAATTGTGTGTGCACACTCAGTCGCTCAAGCAGATTATGAAACTATCTGCCTTAATTTCCCACATCTTTCTGGCATTTGCTTATGAAATTACCCATTATATTTATTAATTCTCTTTGAGATGTTAAATTGATCTCGACAAATGTTAATCTTAAATGTGTCTAAAGCAGGGGTTGCCAACACCGAGTCAACCTATTCATATTATGCCCACAAAGAATAATTATCGATCGGTGGCATTATGCTATTACGACTCTGGAACCCTGTCTGCCACTTAGAAGACCAAGTAATGCGGATTGCAAACTTCTAATTCGACTTGGCGTTGGATATCTCTAGTCTAAAGTGTGTGGATATTATGACTTTATGAATCGCGCGACATGAAACTCGATCACCTGGAGATTGCTCTTTAAATAATCTCCTAACAACAAGAGAGGACTCAGCAAGGCATATAAATCATAAACAAACACTCATTGTGGAGTAGAAGAATGATGCCCAATATTTGACATTTAGTATCCTTAGGAGACTTTTAAGATTAAACACGTGTTTTTTTCGCTGTTCAAAAGACTCTGAGTGGCCAACGTAGCAGTTTGACAAAATCCGCTCGCTCGCTGCGACTATAGCACGGTTATTTTGAGCGACTACTTATCGACTGGTGCTGTTCTTGTTGCCATGTAGGTTATTACAAGATAATTAGGTGATTCTATATTCGAGATATCTTTGAAGCTATTAAAATTGTATTCTGTTCTAGTCTCTCAGGTAACTAACGATTTGGCTGTTGCCAATGGCACTTTACTGCAGGATTATATTACTGCTGTTTCATTTCGCTTTGGTATCTGTGCTCATAAAACCTATAAGCAAAATCATTAGAGCAAAGAAATTAATTTCAGTAAAATAAGGGTGTAGTTTTAAATGTTCCGTAGGCCGTAGATTTTTACCTTACAATAATTTATATTACTAAATAGATTTACAGGTCTCAAAAATACCTACTTCTCATTTTGCTCTATCTAGGGGTCCAACGTTTGGGTAATTTTTGTATTCCTGTAATAAGTTGATGCGTCTGATCACTTGTGTCGTCCCATTGACATTTTTATAGGGCCTAATTACAAGTGATACTGTAAAGAATATAATGGCTCACGGTAGAACTGGAAGAGGCAAGCTTGCATTATCAATTTCATTTAGGTATTTTCCTTTCGAATGTTTTTTCTTTATGTACGATATATAGTCAATCTGCAAGATCAGACATGGACCTTTTTGCTTTTTTCATTTCGAAGTCATGTTTCGTAGAGCATGGACAAACATGTTTTCTGGAATTTATACAAAATGTTTCTAACTTAAGTATGACTCACAACAGATGCAAATAAGAATTATTCCCCCATCTACTGGATGAGAAAGCGCAGTATAGGGAATTTTTAAAATTGCTCTCGTATGATTGTGTAATTTTATACTTTTTATTATTTTCAAGTAGTTTTCATGTTTCCTTGTTTATTATAATACAAATAGATTCGGCATTACAAGTATCAGTCACATAAAACATTGGTATAATAAAGTAAAACATAATCCATCCACAGTCTGTACAAAAGATATCGGGGCACGGTTAAAACTGCAACTATTTACGCTTTAATTTCATAATCATGATCCTGTAAAATGCCGATCTTTTTCCTTCACGGCTGAAAAAGGTAGGGTATATATCGAGTTAGAGAAATTCACTCTTATTTCAAGAATATTTCTTACAAATAGAACATATAACAAAATAAACCAAAAATACAAATTTGTGTCCATTTTAATACATTTTTAATATACGTGCATGAAAACAATACTCAATCCTGCACTCTCTTCGGATCTGCTTTTTTATTTTATTTAATCTTACGTCAGGTGTGACCCAATCCATTTTTTGTGCAATCATATTTTCCTTTCTTGACCACTCCTCCGTTTTTTTTTTTTTTTTCCATTGTAGTTTCAGAATATTTTGACTTACTGGGTGAAAGTCAGCTGGGTTTAAACTCGGTCACAGAGGTGGTCATCAATCATAGAGGCTGTTGTCATGCTCAGAGAGTAATGGTTTATATTCTCCAGAGAGGTGGGTAGAGGAGTTTTCAGTTGAAGCGCGCTAAACTATTTGTTCTTCAATGGTTTTGAGGAAAACAAACTTTTTTGAACAACGTATAGTTTCCGTTAACGACGGATCTTGTTGATTCTTCAGGATATCTCGGGAATATTCTTTATTTATTATTATTTATTTTTAGTTGTTACAACTTCTTTCTCTGAAACGATTTAAGTTGTTGAATTGATTTGTTCTTATCAACGTTATATTTTCTGTATCTCTGGGACCTGAATCAACTATAGTTATGTAGACATAATGCACTCGTGCTATAAAAACAGAGTTATTGGGGAGATAATACATTAGGCCTATTATTTGAAAAAAATAATAATTCTGTTAAAAACTCCAGGTTGGATCACGAATATTTCAATATATATAGACAGTTTTCCACGCTCCGCAGAAAAATATGACGGCCAGTTTTTCGCATAGTATCGGCCGGTTCCTGTACGTATATTTTTATGGCAAAATGTCCATATAAAAACTAACATATATTATTCTAGACTATAAATTGTCCATGAAGATGTAGCTAGGTTTCATAGATGGAAAAAATTAATTTTCTATCAATTTCTCCTCTACTAATACTATCGAATTCCCAATTACAAAAATTAGCCTTGCTGACGTGATCACGGTTGTAATTACCGTACTATAGAGATTCTGTTTGATTTCCGAAGTTTTTTTTTTTAAATGTTCTTACTGAGTTCTAACCACGTGGCATGATTCCCTTGACAGTTGGCGAGACCGTTACGCAGTAACTTCCCCTCAGCCATATAACTCCCGATTGCGTTATCTAAATGAGAACGCTGTAAAAGTATTGATTGTAAAATTCAATACATTTCTATGAAATAGCAGAATATTTCATTTACCGGCACAACTGTTCGCATTAATTGTGATTGTGACTAAATTTAAGTTAGATACAACATATTAATATCCAACAACCTTTCACACATTGGCAGATGTCCGAGCAATAATTAAACATCGTTACTTGGAGAATTGAATGTGTATGCAAATAAATTAAGTTTTAAACGTTGCCAAACGGCACCAAAACTGAAGCGCGCTGCAAATGCCTACTTGGGATCATCACAAAGCGCTGTGTGTGCAATGGATGCCATTATAGTTTACTGTGGAGCAAAAACGCACGAGAAAGGATATGTTAATGCAGTGCTTGGCGATGTTTAGTGTCAATCCACAGGTCGGTTTTGTAATGAATCGTAAAAATGTATCTAATTACCTACCCAAGTCAAAATGTAATGAAAATAATGAACACTGGTAAAATTGCGTCGATGAAGCCAAGATCGTTTTGTTGGCTAGGAAGGTGATGCAGTTTGGGAGGGGGGATTCCCAAGAAATAATAATTCTGCTAGTACTTGAAAAGTGTAAACCGAATACAGAATTTTATTATGCGGTATTGAAACATCATTCGGCCGTATGGCAGATGAATTGAAATAAAAACTGCCAAGTTCGGGAAAAAAATCTTATGCACTGTCTTATACATTAACTGGAATAAGAATTAGGCTCCGAATTGATTTATGGATGAAAAATGGTCTCGTTCAATGCAGATCTATTGGCGAAATGATTGACTATTTGACAAAACCTGTTTTCCTACTGGGATGAAAAATAAACAGCAACTACCTGGCTCAAGTGTATAGTCATGGTTAGAAACTTAAGTTGAGAAATAAAAAGTATATTTTCTGTAAAGGTTTTGTCTTGCTGAAACAAAATACCAAAATTCGCAGCAATTGAACAAAAATCCTCTTTATACTAACACTATTAAGAGGTATTTTCATTTCTTTATCCTCTAATTCATGAATAGGAGCAATTAATTCAAAGAACTTTTATACACCACAATTGTGTGTAATTGTGTATGCCCAATGTTCAAATAGAAACGGTAATAACATTTAGCACACTCTGCTAAGTTGTTCGCGTTTTAAGAACTAATACTGATTCCTGATAAAACTTCAGTTCCTGAGACCAATGTCTCCTGGTACACTGTGGCTGTGCTTTGACACTTCTCAAGACAATCAGAATAATCGATCCTCAGAAACTATGAGTAGCTTCTCGTGAGCCTTTGGCAACACCCGTAGAGTTGAAAATATTCATAATACTAAAATTGTCTGTTCAGGCAATCCTTGTGTATCCATTATTAATTCCTTGTTACAAAATAATGTTCAGTTGTCCGGAGATACCCCTTTGCTAATGGCCAATAAATTTCCGAGGGAAAGATTTTAACAAGGAAGTGACGCCAAAAAGGACTCTTAAGAGATTCTGCCTAGGAGGATACTTCAGTTTTTTGACAGAAATACGAAAGTATGTCATATTGTCACAAAACTTGAATTTGAAAGATCGAAATCCTTGCGATACAATATAGTACAATTGAAATATATCAAAAGTTTCTAAAAATAAGTTTAAAAATGAAAAAAAAAAACCTCAGTAAAACAAATTAATATTAAATAGTTAAATAATTGCGAAACAATACCTAAATAAAAATTCAGATTATAAAACCAGAATTATTACATTTAACCAGTGATTGCCTCTTCTTAGCTACTGGCAGGTCACTTAAGTTCAAATGCTTCCAAAACTAATTCTCTGAATGGCTACAATTCAATAACTATAAAATATTTCTTCAAGGAAAAAAAAATTTAGCACTATTCGTGCTGATCGGTATAATGCTTGTCGTTTACAAGATTTAAATATATAAATTTCCTATATTTACAATAATACATTTAGTCACTTAGCATGTTGAAATTTACAAAAAATCGTAACAATAAACACTTTAATGAAGAAAGTTCAACAAGAAAATGTACCTGGTGTGCTTACACCTAAAACTTAGCCGTGGGACAGCATTCCAGTTTCGACTTATTTGACCGTAAGAAGTCAGCAAATGAGTAGGTTCTTTCCTGTCCACTTATTAGCATACCAGTCATGGAAATTTGGAAACATTGATGATTGTTTTCTTTACCGGTGAACTTGATTTACCATTGCTTTTACCAGCGGTCCAGTTCTTATATCATGACCGCCCTTGCTTAAGGCAACCATTCAGTTGATTGTTAATAAAGTGCTGATAAATACGACACACAAGCTTCTGGAGAGTCTTAAAAATCTCATTTGACTTCGCCATCTAATGAGGTGCTACAAACAACCACATGCTGGGACAACCTTTGCCTGACGATCGGATACACAGTCCTGTCAAAATTTATTGCAGTGTATGATATTTCAGAAATAAATATTCTATGCTTACTACATACATTTGAATAAATATTACCCCGAGGTTCGACGGGAAACATCAATAATACAATATTAGCTAAAAAAGAGGGAAAAGTAAACAAATAGTTATTGATATCTGTCGTATCATAAGTATGCTGGTTTGGAAGTTCGTGAACGCGTCGTCAAATTCTTCTTAAAGGTTTTAATGTTGAGAGAACTGTTATGAAAAACCTTTCCAGGTTATTTCTTTCACACTAATAATCTTGTATCTAGGTATAATTTGTTTACTATACTTAATGCTTAAATATAAAAAAAAACACTAAGTGACATTTAAAGTCAGTCTAAACCTTGCATCCTTTGTATCACATTTTTCTTTCCTAAAAGAAACAAAAAGTATAAGATGTAGGATCAAAAATGACAAATGAAGTCATATACTTGTCAAAAGATGAAAACTACAAGCCAAAAATCCAAATATGAATAGAGAGGACATTTGCTAAATGAGGAAACATGCTTAAGGAATAAGCTTCTGTTTCAAAACTTTCACACTCCTGTTTCATGTTACCTAGTGCCACGCTTTCAACTTCTCACTACTTTATGCAATCGTCATCAGCCTCTCCTTTTCCATTCATCACAAAAACTGTTAACACTGTTTCATTACCTCCTCTCAGTAACTATCCAGTTAGTGGTGTCAGGGATTTCCGCACATTGTCACAAGTTAACATTAAGCATGAAAGTTATGCTTTATCACATGCTGAGCCGTTAATTTGTGCTGTTTTGTCTTTAACATTAAAATTATAATGCTATTTTAATGTGCATAAAATCTCTCGTTCATCTTAGGCAGTGTAAATAATAGTTGTTTTATTTGAATATTATTTTACATAAATGCTATATTCGTTGTCTTAAATCCACTAAAATAAACATATAAACAAATAAACCAATATTTGAGGTACTCTAAAGAAACAATCAGACCTTTACCCTACGTAAACCAGTAACTGTCCGGACAGAAACTGAGCGCAGTGGTGATGAGGGCCTTCACTCTTATGGGCGCATTGTTAGGTACATAATTCACTCTGAACTGAAAGAGTGAAGGAGGAAGTGCACGTTCTTAACCATGTTACAAGGCATCGAGAGAACACACATGACCAATATGGAAACCTTACATTGGAGAGGAAAAAGAGATAGGCAAAGAAGTCGGTGGTCAGCCTTCAAGGTCACAGCAGGCAGCCAGTGGTTGCTAATTGCAAGAATTGGGACCGGTGGGGAGACTTATAAAGGAACTTAATAAAAACTTAGTGTATATACGGTATATAATCAGAATATGTAGACCAAGTTGAGAGTGTATGTAATTAGTGTATACAGTTATAATTATGGCCATGTAAAACATACTCATTTGCAATGGCTCGCCAAGAGGGCATAATTAGAGCTATGCTTACTTCGTGTAGGAGCATTTTGGCCTTAATGGGATTTATTAAGCTTTCATGAATTTGTTAAATTAAATCCTATTTGCTATACTAACACTTTATGAGGTTAAAACAATATACCATTGCTATGTAAACATATTATACATATATAAACATATATATATGAAGAATGAACGATATAAATGAATTTAATGTTATAACCCCTGGCTGAATGAAATGGCATTTTTAAACAGCAAACTTCTACTGTACAGCGGGGTTTCAATGTTTTGCAGGCACGTTTTTATAGCATTCCCGATTTATTACTTGCTTGTGGTCCTTAACCGAAGTGCGGTTAAATACATAGGGTCTACTTCTCACTTACAGTTTCCCGGACTCTCACGTAACTTCGCATGATATACTGTATGCATAGCCAAGTGTCAGTAATTCAGATGATTTGAATACACTTGTGTAGCTGTTTAATAATGCCAATGATGCAATATAGAGCACAAGGACGAACTTTTAATGGCACGCACATTTAAACTAAATCCGGTAGTAAAACAGTAGAAAAATTTAGCAAACATTTCCTGATAGATCAGTCTCAAAATGAAATGAATACCATGCTCTCTTTCCATTACCAAAAATTATAGAAATCGTTTTGCTCTCGTAGAAGAAAGATTAAGATGAACAAGGCGCGAGAATACTCCACAGAAGATTCTCAGGCGTTTGTCACTAGAGACACATTTTTTGTTATTGTGGTATTACAGTTGATGTTGGAAGTGCCTGATCTCCACTGTGAGACGTCTTTTGAAAAGATTTTATGACTTAGGTCATCATTCATCCCCCCAAATATTGTAAACATCCTCATGGTAATTTTGTTTCAGTGCTTCCACAAATTTTTATTAAGGCTGTGCTTTTATATGGATGAAGATGTAGCAACTGAGTGACTTTTTACGCACTTCTCACAAATACACCAACTTGTTGGGCTAATCAAAGCCTTTTTAGAAGTTTCTAATCGATAGCTTATTTCATCTTCTCCTCTGCTGAAACCAAATTCTCCAGGAAAGTTAGCACGAAATTCTCTCCTAAAAATTTGTATGGTTTGTTTTGCATAGCAATCAAAAATAACTTTTCTCTTTTCCAGCTCATATTTTACTCTCAGTATATTAAACAATACACAAATACAAAGTAAAATTTCTAACAGTTGCATGATAAACACGATTAAGTAAGCTCAATTAACTCGTCAGGGGAACTTTGACCCTAGCCCACTGAAGATTAACCGATTTCCACTTGTACATGCAAACGCCGATTGCGTACCGGAATGAGAGCGCGATACTTTCTATAATTGTTGCATGGAAAGGGAATGGTGAAATGTCTAAATCTTTCAGTTTTTAATTTTACCGACATAATGCATACGGTAAAAGTTTCATGTTTAATACTTTATGCTTTTTGAAAAAATATGTATCATTTACTTTCATATGATAAAAATACCACACAATGCAGAAATTATAGTGCTGACAAAATAACAATTTAACATTATGCTTTCAGTTGAAAAAATTGGCATATACCTACGTAGATATTTTTGTACTCCACTAATTGTTTGAGAAAAATATCCTAAACTTTTTATTATTAAATTTTCATTTTTTCATAATTAATCAACGTATTTATCTTTACATCTTAAGTAATATAAAAGTTGTTTGAAAATTATAATAATTTATTCATTCATATTTTCTGATTAAAAGTTGACCTTCTCAATACAGTTGAATAAAAACAGGATCATATGGAACATTTTTTAAAAATGGAAAAGAAATTAAAAGCGGCATTTTTAATTTAAATATCCTCGTACCCTCTATAAGGGGTTTACATTTTCTTTTCAGATCAAAAGTAATATAGATTATTAAGACAGAATGCTCATAATTTTTAAAGCTTTAAAGTAAACATTATATTTGTTGAAATGTTGACTATGTTTTATATACCTGTGATTATACACACGTTTTAATAACACGTAGAGCTACTCCCGTAGCGTTTTAATTAAAAGTAATCTACATAAATGGAGGGCATAGGGTAAAACTCTTTTCCGGTCAAATTGCCACTGAGGTTTTGTTCAAGCAAGCAGTTTCTTTCTTCACACTCACCCAACGCTAATGTTAATAAAAATAAATGAGTATCTGAAAACAAGAAAATTATAAGCCGAGGTTGGAATGACTCAGGTTGCTCTACTTTTGCAAGGTTTTGTGAAAACGTGTATGTGCCGAATAACGTAAAACGTTATTACCTTCGAGCGCAATGCATGTTGCAGTTAGAGCATAAAAAATACAATAAGCAGTACACGATGAACATTCAATTTTCCAGAAAGGAATGTTCTTATACGCCTTCTAAAACCATGAAACATTAAAATCTACCGCATGGGTACAGCAGTTTAATGGCATTTACACTACAGTAACGATTTTTCTTTCTTTTAGGCATGTTTTGCTATAATATCCTTTAAGTTCTCTAAGTACATGTTGTATCCTTTAAAAGTAGAACAAAACAATTGCTTTAGATATGATTATCATATTTTGGGATTTAACCAAAAAAAAAAAAAAAGACTTTACCACTTTTGAACATTGTGCTGTATAAATACGAGATATTCATATTACTTACAGCATTGGTATAGTTAAATGCTTTAAGTGTTAGTTATATGAAGCATTGTGGTAACCGAGTTCGTCACAGTGAGCGTCATTGATTGGGGTTTACAGATGCTGTGTTTTTCTTCGAAGAAATGAGACAGTTTCAACGGAATATTGCACGTAGATTGATAATAATGTACCAAGTAGACCTTAAAATTTACTTTTGCCACCACGAGTTTATTGAGATTGTTTGTGGAGCTCACCGTAACAAATCTCAAAGAGATTGATTTCTGTTGGTAGCCTAGCTTATTACTTGATGTATTTGCAGGGATACCGCCGTTACTTGTTTGTAGTTATAACTTATGTACTTATTACTAAGTTCAAATTGACCGCCAAGGGGTGGACGAGATTCTTAAGGCACGCGATTCTTGGGTTCAATTCCCGCCAGGACCTTCCTCTATTTATTTTCAGATTTTTCTCACTCCCCAAATATGGCAAATGTGGTGGAGGTACCCTAAACTTAGGTCTGAAACGTTTCCATCCTTTAAAAATATCGTTTCCCAATTATCATTTCATCTCGTGTAGCACCAGTGTCCATCGACTGTGATGTCTCAGCAGTAAAAACGGGTACTGTTAAAAAGAAAATTGGACTATGTTTTTATCTAGGTCAAAAATTGTTATTGTCAGTCAAATGGAAAGAATGCATGTACATAGGTTCCTAATTTAAATATTGTAATTTAACAATTGTTACACTCAATTGAAAGGTGTATGAATATTTGTGGATCAAGTGATAAAAGAACTAGGAAAATGACGGGAAAATAAAAAGGAAAAGGAATTAAATAAGAAAATATATAAAGAAAATGCCCTTTGATGTTATATTGAAACAGTTTTTGGTGATCACTGAACCGCTGGCTCCTGAAAATTCTAGTAGAACGCTAATGATGAGCCAGAGACGAAGTTTAGTGTGAGAACGAGCCAGAAGATATTTTATTTTGTTCTTTGAATTGTAATCACTAAGATAAAAATAAAAGTAGGTTATTAGATGCAGTGAGATCGAAAAAATATTCGTTTTTCCGTAATATTTTTTTTTTCAGTATATACCATCGTGCTGCATACATTAAGCGAAATCTCGCTCACTTATCCATCTAAATCTATGTTTCTCTTCTAGTCGTCCGCTTATTTCTGTTATTTATCTCTAAATGATGTATTGCAACCCCCTCCCCCCGCTATCTGCCCAGAAGTCGTTCTTAGTTTAGTAGTTGGCTTACTTTAGTGAACTAGAATGAATTTTGTTATAGTGCTGTGTAGTAATATTGCAAATATATAAATTGCGTTCTTAAATATAACGTGTTTGTAAAATTTTGTCATTTTACGAAAGACTCGCATCAGTTAAAATGTACGCTTTCTGTGTTAAACGACCGCAGTACAGAAGTGTTATTATAAATAACTAATATCAGGAATCAGGAATTCCCGGGTAACAGTATCAACAAAATTCTCAAAAGTTTTTCTCAATTTTCTGTTATGTACTTGATGGAAAGGAATGCAAAATAGATTTTTTCGTAAATAAATTATATTATTCTTATTTCAAAGTAAAAATGAGTGACCTCATTATTCATTTACCAGCTGTATAGCAGGATTGCATACACCGGTATACTGTACAGATGCAAACTATCTTTAAAACAGTTGGGTGAGCAGAAATAGAACCCAGGCGCTGCAGACTTTTTAATGACTTTTCAAAAAGAAGCGTTAAGTCAGTTTAACTGCCGCATACTAAACCTCTGTCTCTGTTTTAACAGTAGCTTTTTACTGGAATATCCAGAGTCAGAAGTTCAGTGATTACCACAAGGTATTCCAATAAAACACCAAAAGTTATTTAATTCCTATTTTTAACTCTTTTCAAATATTCATGCAGCTACCAATTGAGTTCAACAATATTAAATTATACTTCGTAAACTAGCAACATGTTTGCCTTGCATTTTATTCATTCTTTCCATTACACCTATAATAAATTAGCACAAATAACTCTACAGTCCTAACGAATTCTATGAAATATTAAGATTCATTCTAGATAAAATTAAATATCATGAGTGGTAAATATGCGGTCACTTGAAGGTTGTTAATCTACTATTAAGACAATGAGGCGACTTCACAAAATATCCGGTTTTCTGTGCGAGATGGACAACAGAGTTAAGGACAAACACTGGAACGTTCTATACTGGTCTGAAAGAAAGCAGTTTACATTAGCAGACAAAATTATTAACGACATGTCTTGTAGTTTGTGATAAAAATATAATTCATCCTCTGCACATAAAATTGGGAATTATGAAGCAGTTGGGGAGGCAAGAGACGAAAAGGTTTCAGAACTTAAGTACGAACTTTTCTTCATTGCCAAACTAAAATTAAAGAGAACTTTTTGTTTTTCACAAATTTGGAAGTTAATGACTGTAGTTTTATCATACTATGAATGAGACAGAATAAAATGCATGGAGTACATTCAAAAAGGTGTGAAACATTTTCTTGGTATGTATTATGTGTTATATTTGCGTGTATTTATCTATACCTACACAAACATACATCGCGCATAGACGTGTGGAGTTTGTAAGAGACAGAAATGGGATTTGGATAATACACTTCAAAATAACATGAACAGCTCACATGAACTTATGTACTGTTTTGGATACTTTCTGTGCTACCGGCTTATATTGCTTCTCCGTTGTTATGTCTGCGTACTGAGTAACTTATTGTGCATATTGTTGGGTTCATTTCACTACTGATATCTAGTGAATGTAAAATGCCAATTGATGTCAATATTGGTGGCTGAAGGGAATCCAATTTGTCTATTTCAGTGGCGGACATGCGGTGACAGCGGAATGCCGAACGTTTTCGAATTCAGCAACAGAGTTTCGGATATATATGCACCAAAACCTCAGAATATCTCTATTTCGAAAACTATTAAGTACAGAAACATTTGGTGTTTTCTTGAAGTTACTTCCTTCGAGGTAGTCAGGAAATAATGCTAGCATTTAGGATATTTTGCATTAAAACCCCTTGGGCCGCCTGTGGTGTCGGTAGTAAAAGCCGGTGTTAATCATCATAATATCCCTTGGAGTTGGCCAGCCCGACCTTGAATTTTATTCGCGGTTTCCTCTGATCTCCTTAGGAATGCTGAGATATGACTTTCCTTTACGAGAGCTTTCTGCTCTCCCAATATACTTGGCATCATTTCGTTGATTCTGTTACAGGCCCGAAAATGCCAAACGAAGTGGGTTGATAGTACTGGGTGTGTTGCGACTATTACTTGTTCTTTAGAAAGGTTTTTGTCTTGGAAGCAGCCTTTCTTGGGGGCTCGAACTACTTGGACCGGGGACTCAGCCGACTTCGACATGCTCTATCTGCAGACAACGTTAGAGACGCATTTATGTCCGCACCTCGCTGCCCGATGCTTCCTTTTATCTCATTTCTTATTTTCGGAGGAGCCCCCTTGAGCACGACTGAAGGACTTAAAATTCCTCTTCGGCACGAATCAATCCAGATCAACCCTACTTCCTAATTGTGGTGGTGGTGGTGTATATATATTACAGTGGCACCAATACAATACAAAACTATTTCAACAGGCTCACGAGTCCAATGGACCATACGTACTTTTATGACACACTTGGTATGGTTTATTTAGCACAGATATTCACAATAAAATACATTCAGCAATAGATAAATAACGAATAAAGAAATAAAAATGTAATAAAATGAAAAATACTAGAATAATACCTTTTAAAACTATTAAACTACATATAAAAGTATAAATAAATCCAATTATGGATGACACACAGCTGAATTCAATTTTGCTTCCCCCCAAACCCCTCTTCAGATGTGAGCTGTCTCACTTTCATCAGAAGTTTACGTACTCTCTTCTTTCCTTCTCTGCCTGCCAGCAAAGCCCGGCGTGACCATCTAACTCTGTATGGTTCTGTAAAGGAGTGCGGTAGATACTTTTGCCTTCAGTATTCCGTTCCTTTACATTCAGGCAGAATGTGTGTCCATGTTTCCCCCTTCCTCACATGTGGGACAACTTCTACGTTCATTTTCGTCAGTGAGCTTAATCATCTGCTGTATTACTTCACATACTATCCTGCGTTTGCACAAATTAGAACAATCCCTCAATACCAAAGTTTGATTGATACCTTTCCCAGTTCTCGACTCTTCTTTTTTTCTGGTAATTCTTCTAATTGATTTGGAGTCACCCATTATTGAAAATATGATACGCTAGGTAACAGTAACAGAATATTGTGGCTTCATCCTGTAAAAATAACAGCTTTTTAGGGGGGAGGGGGGAAGGTCCCTGAAGAAATATTCCGTCGTACTCCTAAGAATTGTTGTCGTTTGCTGTAAATCAAACTAATGAAATACCTTGCAGGCAAAGAGAACGTGAAAGAGATAATTTCCATAAATTCAGCTTTGATTATGTGACTTTCCAAAGTGCTAATCAAACAGAACACTCTGATTTTTAAATTTCCGAGTACGCTATTAAGCCACCTTCCTCAAAAATAAACTCACATGTGAGAATTTACTGAGTGTGCCAAAAAATACACACTTCAAGCAAAGAAAAAACGTTGTTAATACAATAAACTGAATTTGTTAACACAACAAACAGAAAATGATGAGACTAATCATCTTAGACTTTTACAGTAACAACAGTTACTCAAAATGCCCATCATCGGTGTCGATATACTTCTGAGTATGTTGAACTACTAATTGAGAAAAGTTTGCGAAAGTGTCCTCAGTGATTGCAGCACATGCCGTTTCAAGTTCCCCCCGAAGTGCTGTCAATGTAGCTGGTGTTCTACGGTATACAACATCCTTAAGAGTTCCCCATAGGTAGAAGTCTTTGCCTTTGAACTTCAACAACATTCTCGGTTTTCCAAAACCACTTCAAAATTTCTTTCCCCTGTTCAAACGATAATCTTGGCTCCATTTTGTGGCAGCAACCTTAGCCTAAAGTAATGAGAGTCACATCTGTTTATAGAATATCATACGATAATCTTGGCTTCATTTGTTCATTTTTTATTTACCTATCACTAGCAACGCTATCACAATTTATGTGAGTCACATCTATTTACAGAACAACATTACTGTTGCTTTTCGGTACAACTTTGAAATATATTAAATAGATATCTACTGTGAAAGTGTGTATACGTTTTTGACACCCTCCGTATTTTTAACAAAATTTGTGCAGCATTCCAGAATACTTTTATTGGAACAATGCTAACGAATCTACTCATATTTCTGAAAGTGCTTTTCGGGTTTACAGACCCCTTCCTAAATAAAAACATCTCCCTTCTTTGAATTTGTTCATTTACAATTCACGTCCACGATGCTTTTGGTAATTTCACTTTGGGTGTTTTTATAGTACACCATTGAACATTTTTCTTTCCAAAGAATGCCAATTCTCAGATGGCTTCAGTCAGTAAATAGGCCTTTGCCCTTTTGACGTGTATCAACTTTAAAGTATGGAAGGAACGTTCTGCAGCAAACTCTGCCTGGTTTTCTGTGCAAGACATTTATTGTTTTCTTTTGTTTGTTATGTTTCTGTTCTGAGATTAGAAGAGTTATCGGAAACGCCCCAGGCATGGATCAATGACATTGGCTCAATATCAGCGAGTGAATTTTTGCTTTTATCATGATGACGTACTTGCATGTTCAAATGATATATAATATTTTCTAGCTTCACGTAATATTTCCGTTTAGCATTGCTCCGTAATACACTGGTTACTCTTCAACACAAATACTTTACTTTTCCATCAACATTTTTTGTTGCCTGTGTCCTCTCCTGGCATTCCGTTACTTGTCATACTCCATTTATCAACTGTTATATTCCTTTACCTTCAATTCTGTAGCCAATATTGTCTTCGATGTTCTGCTGTTTCTATTCTTTTCACATGTAATCTTCTTTCAATTGTTCAACGCTAATCTGTTCAACTTCCATCATATTCCTAATATGTCTCTTTCTAACAACCTTCCTCTAATTTCCAGTTCTTGAATAATTCAGCAGCTGGAGCAAAAATATCGGATAGCGTCATGATTAAAATGTTTTAGATAATATACAACCCGATATCATGACGGAATCTTCTTTGTGATACCCTCCATTCAAATGTTGCAATATAAATAATGATGAATGACCGAATGTGTGCCTCAATTCTTATTTCAAAATGGTTAGGTAATCTGAATTTTATTTTTTTCCAGTTCCATATAAATACACTTCGGGCATTCTGAAGTGTAATTATGTGGACGTTATATAAACTGGCATGCTTTCATTATACTCATCTGCTACTAGGTTTCCTCTGCGGTTTTATCAAATCTTATTTGGTTAAAAATTAATTTGCTGTTTGTAGGCTTCGTTAGTTAGTCTGTTCTCTCAAACATTATCATACACTAATTGACATATACAAATTCTATTTCCTGCCTTTACATATGTTTTCAATGGTTAACGGTACTCTTCTTGGGTACTAGATCCGACTATACTTCTTAAAAATTAGGTATTCTTCGATTTGCTTCATGCTAACGTTCTACGTTATCCATATTTTATGCCATTATCTTTATTTAAGTAGTGAGGTTACAAAGGGTAAAACGTCGGCCCTGGTGCTGTACTGGTAACCATACTTGCTTTCTAAACCCAAAAATTTTTCGGGCGTAAAAACCCTAAGTATGGCTTCCTTAGGAAGGGAAATAAAGTCGTGTGTCCCATGTAGTAGATTTACGGCATGTAAAAGAACCTCAATCTTGTAGGAAGAGGCTTCTGAGCAAAATTTATAGGCCCTTTCACGCCTTGCATTGAATGGGACGCTGACGACCTGAGATGTTAAAGAGCATTCATAAATAAATAAATCATCAACAACAACGTGTAAAAACTAGGCTGAGAAAGGGATCGAGGAAGGGGTAAAACGTTTTAAAATTGGAACTTAGTTAATTGCTGCAGGAAGAACTAGCCCTTGCTTCAGGTAAGGTCAATTGCAAGGGGAGTGCTTGCCATATTTCTTCACAAACAAAATTAATATGAGCTAATGTTTTACAACTCTTTAGGCTTTTTCTCACATTTTATCTTCCAAATCTATATAAATGCCGCTCTAAATCTAATTTCTCGGTATCTTTCCCTACTTTTTTCAATTATTCCTTCCTTGCTTCTACACAAGGAATCAGTTTTAGTACAGTTTTATTTCACCATTGGTTTCCCCTCATTATTTTACTCCCCCTTACTATTTACTTTTTCAATGTTTTAATTATTTTACTTTATTCTGTTTAATTTTTTTATTTGTAACTATTTGAGAGTCGGTTTTCTCCGCAATCTTATTATAAATTAAATTCGATTGCATTTATTCTTTTCGTTTCTTGCTCTTGATGTCCGCGATTACGTAACATATAGCAAAAATATTACTCATATTGAATTATCTGTAATCTTGATATATTTATTGTTGGACCATAAATCTGAATGCAAGTTGTTTATAGCTAATACTATAAATAAGTTTATAATCAATCTTTTCCTTAATCCTTTACTTGGTACTGTAACTTCTGCATATTTATATTCGTTGCCCCATTCCTCACTAGTAACTTTGTTTCCTCCAAAATTTTTATCTATCCATAATTTTACTCATGTGCAATTAGTACTAAATTTATTTCCAACTGGTTCTCTGCATAAAATAGGGAATGTAACATCTTTCAAATTTCGAATTTCATTTTTCTCCTCTTATTTTGCCAGTATTTTATGTCTGGTTGATATATTTTAAATGAATTTCGAGGGTAATTTGTTGCAATGTTAGAAAAGTGGGATAGAAAAATGTTTTCTTTATAGCAATTTCTAATTTGCACCTTTTTATAATTTATTGGGGGCATGTCTAGATTATATATTACATGTTCATGGCATCAATAATATAGAAGAAAAACGACATCAATATTAAGTTCACCTAAATTTAGGTACTATATACTATAGTCTATAATGCTAAAATAATAATTTTTAATGTTTCTAAATATTCTAGAATTTATCAACAAGAATGGATTTGATCGGGTTGAATTGTAGGTGTATCGAAGAAGTTTATAACACATACAATGTCTATATATCATAGTAAGTGCTGTTTTTCGTTTTGCAAGAGAAAAGAAAGAGTTCTAATATTTTGCAAATCTAATGCAATGATGTCGAGCAAACATGAAAAATCAAAGGCTTACCGCCCAGAAGGCTGCGTTGTCATACGTCGCGTTTATTTGATAAAGCAGATTTATTTCTGGAAACTAAGGATCTCATATACTCTTCAAACTTTGAGACATGGTAATTATTTTCCATTTTCCTCCCACAAGCTCCGAACTTCGACAAGGATGATAAATGGTTCTTTCATTTGCTACTAAAAGTGTAGGCGAGATAAGTAGGGGAGACCGATATTTCAACTGCAAATCGTGACGTGTATTGTCGCTGACAAGAAACGTTTCTTTCTTTTTCCTTTCTTTTCTAATTTCATTTCTTTGTTTACGAATAAGGAAATATTTTCATTCGATCTTCCTGTTAACTTTTATGTGAAACAAAATTCCTTATAACAGGAAATGTTAATTAACGTTGTTGTGCTTTTGAAATGTTAGAACGAAAGTTTAGACGTATTTAAAAAGATTACCGTGCCAGTTTACCAAAGATTGCCAGTGACATGATTCTAGATTTTTCTATAATCCGAAAGCTTAATTTGTTTTGGTATTAGGTGGTGTAAACAGCACAATTGAACGTGTGTTTTTAAAGTGGTTAATTATTACATGCATTGTGCTTTTTCATCTATGTAATAAGTAAATTTGCTTACTGTGAAAAGAAGTAATGAAAGAAGAATTATATACAACTTAAATAAATTGAATATAGGATCAACAACATAGGTGAGCAACCTAGAAAAAAAATGTATGATATTCTGTCAAATATACTTTTAAAGAATTTGAACTTTAACATAACCAATAGCACAATTGAGTGTCTTATTGCACAGCCTATCGTCCGAATTTTTTCTAAAAGTTAAATTTTATATTTTACAGATTACGTATTTAAAAGAGATTTCATTATATGAACAAAATATACTTGATTGTGAACTTGCGTTTGTTTACAAAATGCAAATTGACTCGCTGTTTATCTACAAAACGAAAATGTATTCACTCTTAACTTGTTTCGATTGGTTAACAGCTTTATCTATATACACAAAGATTAGTTTCTTATTGTTGAAACCATTCTTCAGTTCATCACGAACTCCATTGTCCGAGCTGAAATGAGGATCCTTTAAAGCTTTTTAGCATCTTAAAACTTTGATTTGCATTACCAGGATCTGAAACAATGTCATAAAGTGTTCCATTGTCACCTTTTGAAGGTGTTTTGGAGAGCAGAGTCAGTGAACTAAATAATAGAAGCAACTTCTAGGCGTAGTACTTGCTAACGCAAGAAATTCTTTTATAAACGAATGGCTTGCCATTAAATTTATTTTATTTGTACCGTGAGGTTATTTGAGTTACGGGCCGCCTAAACCCGCCTGCTTACTGGAAAAGTGCAACCACCGCAACTGGAAAAAGGAAAAGATTTTGGGCCAAAAATCGATTTTTGGTTTTATGCATAATACGAAACTACATAGTTTTTAGATTAGATATATCATTTTTGTTTGTTTTGGGAAATTTAAATTGCTTAAAACTTTAAATGACAATTCAAATATAGCCACCATGCTTTTCCATAACACACACTTACCCTTTTTATCATTAGCCGTAACATATTTTTAAACTTAGGAGCACTTTTCTTGACAAACTACGAAAGTTAGAGCTATGAATTCTTTTGCGTTTGTGCAAAACACATTGCGCTATATATCTGGTGAAAGATTTAACTTATGCATGAATTTGTAATTTGCATAAAATAATACACAGTATGCAAATATTTTTAAAATTAAACTTTTGTTTTAAATTACATATTATATTACCAGAAACAATGTTTTGCAACTGACTTTAGAACGTGAAAAGGCTTAAATTAATAGTTTATAGGAAAAATGAACCTGAAATAGAAAAAAATGTTAAAAATGAATATTTCTTGCAGGTTTATTAAAATAAAATAATAAAATTAAGGTTAGCTATAAAGTATAATTTAGAAAGAATTGCTTAATAAGTGGTTAAAATTTCACTTTGGTAGACAGTACAATTTCCCTTTGTATTCTCTTGAGATTCAGTGCAAAATTGCTATTATGTCTTTACATTCTTAGTGTTAAATCTGCTCAAGTGATAAAGTGTTTAACATTACATTATCATAGAGTTTACCCTTAAATCCCATGCTTTAATCCAGCTGATGAAAAAACATTTTGAGTTCATTTAACCACCAGTACTCATAGTGAATAGTTCGTGACTATGGAGATGCCTGACTCAGAGCGGTCGTGAGGATGGATAAATTACTATCATAGTTGTTAAGTATCATCCTTTAGATGATCCTCTGTAAAGTTTCAGACGCATAAATGTAGTCACTTGTTTTTGACCATCATGTAAACAAATTAACTAACATTTTCTACAAAATGGATAAAAGCTGAAATACGATATGCACTGCATTTTGAAGGCTTAAAACCAACGTAACTACAAAAGGAGTTAGATTCCACATTAAAGGATTCTTCATCGTTTTTGACGATTAAAAATTGGCTCCCGAATTTAACCGTGGTCATGCATTCATTCAAGATGACAAGCGCTCAGGGAGTCCCGAAACTTCTATGACCGACGAGATTGTGACAGAAATTCACAATGCCATACTAGCTGATCACCGATTGAAAGTATGCGAGTGACTGACATTGCAAAGGCGTGATAATGCGCCTTCATACACGTCTGGGGATTATTGCTGCAAATCTGCATGACCTTCTCCTCCAAGTGCTTCCACATCCGCCATATTCGCCGGATTTGGCTCCCAGCGATTACTTTTTGTTCCAAAATCTGAAGGAATGACTGGGTGATCGAAGATTAACATCGAATTATGAGGTTGAATCTGAGACAGACAAATCTTATTATACTGAGGGTAAGAGATCTATACATCTTTCAAACAAATTTACAGTTTATCACCTAATCGTTTCAGCCTTTTTACCTTATTTCAACGGTAATTACTCTCAACAACCAACCATAAGGATGTTGGAACATTGTATTTTATCTTTGGGGCATTGAAAGTTCCAAGGTGACTATTTTGAAAAAAAAACTGTTCTTTTTTCTTAAATCTTATGTTTTTTCTGATTAGGCCGAGAACTTTTAGAAGTCCCTCGTAAGCGGAAAGTTGAAACATTTAATATTTATATGAAAGCAACGTAATGCAATGTTATGTCTTGATCACGAATTTATACATTGTACTTATAAGAGCTACAACTATTAACATGATGAAACCAGTAGCCATGAAGATGATTTGAAAATTGAAGCGAATTCACATAGGATAAGCTTCCAACCGTTCCTCTATAGCAATCGTAATTGGCTTACAAATGCAGTCCACATACAGAGAATCGAATATCTCTCGAGAGTATCGAAGGTAACCGCCCCTTAATTGGTCTTCCAGTCCTGAGGGAATTCCTTTCTTAACGGCACTAGCCCATTGCTCCCTTGTTGGTCCTCTTATGCATTATCTAACAGCAAAAGAAAGACGAGGTCGGACGTGAAAAGTGATCCAAATAAATATTTAATTATTTTCCGATATTTTTCGTTTAAGATGAACTTTGCCAACAATTCAAAGTCCGCAATTAGCACACGCTTGGTCCCAACAGAACATTAAACATTTCCTCTGTTGAAATGTTAGTTATGTGTGCATAGTTTGTAACTTAATTTAAATTATCACTTCGCAGGTTTTATATAGATCAGAGGTAAAAAATAAAGTGGTAATAGAACACAGTTCCTTTTGTGTATTTCTTACAATTTTAGAGAAATGAAAGTATTTCTATCACGTAACTTATAGCGACAAACTTTAAACTATTATACCTGTTCTGTAACAGCATCTCTTTCAGCCCTTGACCTCGAGATCAAATTTCATCTAATCCCCACATAATAGTCCGTAAAGAGAATAGTGTGTATACCAAGTAAACACAAACACACCCCTTTTCTTAACTAAATCAGACGGTTATAGTTTTATGAACACTTTAAAGGCAACTTTACATCGAAACGATTCATTTTATAAAATATTATAAAGATAACAGAATTTTTGTTATTTTTTCTACTCATATTATGAACAAACTGTGGTAGGTTCCATAAGTTTCCGGTGTTACTAATTTGCAGCGCAATAATTGCAAAACTATTTGCTCGGGATATACCCTTATATCTTTGCTTTGTTATATATTAATAGCACGACGCTAGTGTCTGTTATCTACTATAGTCGGCGCATTTTTATCGTTAACAACCTGACAGCCCTTTACTAAACTAATGTTTACTTGCCTAGGACAGAGCTCTCTGTCTGATAATATTTTAGCTTCAGCCAATAGCAGTCTAGGATTTAAGAGTACACAAGCTGCACATGGATTAGTGTCGAATGGTAGACTGCGGGGGAGTTTGTTAGTCTTTTTGTTGTGCCTTTCCTTGAGCTGCCGGTGATTAACATGCATACCGTGAGAGATACAGATGTGTGGATTTTCGTAATTAAATCCCGACTATCGCGAGGAAATAAAACTTTTTACACAGGAAGTGAACGCTTCTTCTTAATAGTCATGTATAAAAGATTTGCGAATAGAACGAGAAAACACTGAGCATGAATCACCTTAAAATTAATCCACCGCCGCTCTTGTTGAAGAGGCTGAGAAAAGATTAAAAGTGGTAAGAATTGCTGTGCGGCTAGGATTCTTAAAAAAAAAAAAAAAAAAAAAAAAAAAAAAACATTTAGCAATCTGCACGAGCACTTCCATACTAAATAGAGCAATGGGTGCCGCAATCTCTCAGCAGTTCAAAAACAATATTGAGTGAAGTGCCCTGTACATTTTCCATTTTCAAAAGGATTAGCGTAAAACTTATGAGGGCCGTTAAGGGAGTCCAGTTCAGGAGAAAAACCGTGATTACAGTGGACCGCAGGGGAATTCTATCATATGCTTTCCAATAGAGAAACACCAACGTCTACTACTGTAGCCCTCTAGGAATAGATGTATCGTACATTAACTGCCAGTAGCAATTAAAGAAAAGATATTGGTTTTGCTGAGCCTTCTGTATGATATGCCTAGATTGCAAATAATGCTATGAAGTCGCGGATTCAGCGAACTGGACTATTCCCTTTACAGTCTAGATGTAGCCCACGGCAATTATTGTCCTTTATCGAATTTGAATAAAGACCATTTTAATGATGGCAATTCAGACAAAAGTTAAACTTAATTTTGTTTTCAAGGGCACATGCGTATTAATAAAAATGTGAAAGGTGTATTGAAATAAACTGAGATTATGTTGAAAAGCGCTATTAATATTTTCTTTTCTTGACTCTAAAAATAAGTTAGGCTGTAATATAGGTACCTAGTATTAATTCTAATGTATTAACACAAAACATTTCACAAAATTAGATATAAATTATTATTTTTAGCAAAATTGTCTATGGAAAAAATTGGTATGTGATATTTATGGGATAAATTTATCTTTACAGCATTAAACTTCCATTCACTTAGTGTACCTTATATCAATTTATCCTCAGTTTCTACATCCTGAATTCTTCAGCATTACACAATACATTAGGCAAGTTATTCAAATATGTAGAACATGTTTTTCACAACTATTCTTTTTTACTCACAGCGATTTATAGAAACTATTAACAGAACTCTGGGGAATAGCAGACATTTTTTTTCATTTTTAAATTATTTTACCTGTAAGTAGAATAATCAGAATACAGTGTTACTTAATATTTGGAAAACTTCTGCGAAATAGATAGGAGGCCTAAAAAAGCAAAACATTTTTATACGCATACAGCATATTTTACTTATAAAAAGTTCGTCGTTTTTGTGGTATACTGATAGTGACAAAGAAGCCACATGCATTTTGTGCTTTACAAATTAACGTTGCATTTGTAGTCATCTGTCATATACCTTAATTACTATAACTTCTACATAAAATGGAACGCAGATCATTTTTAATATTCATGAATGGGCTGACAAAGACTCCCATGCAGCTGTGGAAACAAAATACTACCTGAAATATTGTCAGGAGCATAAAACCGCGTATTTTAAGTTGAAAAATAATCCATTCAAATTAACATGCCTTGTGCGGTGCCTTCTCAATTTATTCGCAATGCTAGAGCAATTCTATGTGAAATTAATGGATAAGTCGTGGAGGACCATTAGGTGCCTAATCATTCTCCTGAGCTCAATTCGTTGAATTTCTACATATGTGGCTATTCCAGATTTATTAACAAGGCGGAAGTTCTTCGCTAGCATGCTAAAGTAGGATGTCAGTTGATAAGGCAGATGCTTGAAGTATGGAAGAGAATAGGGCACTGATGCAGTGCTTGGAAGCCTGTATTAGAACTGTAAGTAAAAATGACTGTAAATAAATAATCCAAACGGATTGTTCATATGTTTATGCAAATATAAACGTTGCTTTTCTTTCGTTTACTGTAAATCCTGCATAATTTTTCGCACATTAAGGAACATCTGTGTAAGCGTAGTGAAATTTCGTTAATTTTATTAAGGATTCAGGTATTTTGTTCCAGAACTTGGTGCCTCTATGAAGAATGCAACCATTCTTATACCCTTTTCGCATAAGTTACTCGAAAAGTGTTCAGCCGTAGTTCATTTAGCACAATGGTGTCTTAATACTGTTCAAACCACTACTCTTACAACTTCTTACTTATCTCAGCAGCGTGCAAAGACCTCTTATGAGATCACCATCATCTACCTCGTCGCGTTTCTCTAATCCCGTTCTAAATTTCCTCCCTTTTATCAGCCGGAATAAGCAGGAGACGAAATCTGAGCTTGAGGCGTATGATAAATATGATGATGCAAAGTTTTGTCGATATAGCGTGCACCAGACGTAGGAATGAACAAGTGCGGTGATTTATGAGATTTGTAAGCTCCAAGTACTGACTAAATAACCGTTTTAATTTCGAGACGATCTCGTAATGTAAATAGGTAAAAGCGAAAGCTAGCAAATAGAGTAAATTCGGAAATTAATTCTTGAATTTGAAATGGAGAAATTACTCTTATAAGTGGCAGTAACACACTAGTTTAATAGCTCACTGAACACGTTATAATTGCTCCTAAAACAGGACATAGATCAACACTGCTCAGTGGGATGAAGCTATTAGCTATCTCAGCGGCGTATTCCAGCTCTAATAGTACATCTCAAAGATAAACAGATAGCACAATCCCTTTTCTACATCTTCTGATATTACTGAGAGAATTGTTATTTGAGTTAAGAGATTCGTTAGTGCAAAGGTCATGCAATGTAACATGCAAGAGAAACTGACTAGGATCGCTTGCAGTGTGAATCGCTGCACGTCACTTAACATTAATAGTGAACTTACTCCCGTTGGGAATCGATCCTCAGACCACTTAGATGGCAATCAAGGTATGGTAATAGCTTCATTATATGGTTCCACGAATTATATCATCATTGTGCTAACCTTAATCATTTAACAGGTGTAATTTCTCTAGAATAATACAAGAACGTGATTCACTTCCAGTTGTACAAGGAAATATCCATAAACTGTAAATGATCGGTAATCTTATAGTTACCACAAAGACTGTTGCATTCTTGGTCACTTGGTACAATATCTGTATCGTCTTCTGTCTTAAAATGCATTGTTCTAATGAAATTGGCGCAAAGAAAGCTACAATATAATTATTTCGGTAAAATATTCTGGGACAGTGCAAATAAGTAAAAACAAAATAAAATAAAATAAAATAAAAGAGAAGGGAAGGGAAGCATAATTATGAAAAGAAATTCAACCAAAAAAGTCATAGAAGTTTCGCTTTACAAACTTTAACTCTACTCTTAGATACTATGCAACAGTTAACCATACAGAGATTTATTTTTGATCTGCGTCCGCAGCTGAACGAAGAAGGCGCGAGGGTAAGGTCGCACCAGTCGCCGGCTCCGTGATAAGTTTTCCTGCATTTTAATCATACATTTTTTATCAATATATATATATATATGCACAAAGTATTGCTTTTTATCCACAATGAGCACTAATCTATTATAGGCGTTGTACAAAGTACTGTCTGTCTGCATTCACACACATTTCTTATGTTTTTAATGACATTTATATTTACATTCACTCGCAACACTCTCCTTCACAACTCTTCCTATCTCTGCACTGTTTATTTTCTTTAATCTCCTCTGCAGTAAGGGGATAATCACTGTGTTTTTTATTTTCTCTTGTTCTAGTACTGTGGTAACGTTTTAACAAAAATTACTTCATTCACACACTATAATTAATAATTCCAATAGCTTACGCCTGAGTTATAATGATATCTTAACCGCGAACTAAGTTATAATAGCTCAAAGACTGAAATAATGCAACAGCAAACTGCGACTGATTGTCCATGTGTAGCAATCGGGCTGAAACTGTATATTACTAAGATGGATGGCTGGTGTCACTTTGACTCAACGCACACTGCACTGAACTGCAGACATAGTCCAAAACTAACTCTTTATATAAATACACCAAAATATTTTATACGCTTTCCATTCTCTAAGTTGTTTTCATGTATTACAATATAATATATTGCCTTAATACTAAAAACCAAAATTAAATAACTTGCTACTCCGCTTCTCTGATTAAATTATACATATTTCATAAACGTTTGTTAATGTATATACTTAAACACTTTGAATGTATGTCATTGCATTTGGTTTAAAAATAAATGTTTGAATGTATATGCACAATTGTACTATACACGGGCAATGGTATATAGTTAGCAGATGATTTGAATGTGTCTAAAAAGAAAAATAACAATACCGAAAATGTTTAGATGTTAGATAAAATATATATCATAATTTATATTGGATACGAACAGGTGGCTTTATTCAAAGAAAGTCTAAATAGATACATGATGTTTACATATTGTATTATTGGTTTACATACACTACCATAAAACTAGTTTTCGGAACGTAAAAATGGAAAACGGCAATCATAGATGAATACATACATTTCTGAAACTGCTTAGAAAATACCAGTCCTGTATTTTACATTATTCTGGAGAATCGATGAGACTAAACATTTCCTATGGTTATCTTAAACAGTGTGTGAGAAAGTTATATAACTCAGGGGTTGCTTGCAACCCGCATCACTTCATTTCTAAGAGACAGACGGTTCCAAAGTTGTCATAACATAACGATGGGAGATTGGTATAGGTATCGCACAGGAGAAATGCTACAACCCAGTTAGTAGTTTCTTGCAGTGCTTGAATATTTAGTACTGATTATATTTATTAACAGCTTGAGTGTCTGCAAGTCTTGAACAGTTCATGTATACCAAAAGAGAATTTTCCCTCTAACCAAATGTGTATATTTACTAAAACGATATGCGATTTAGGGTTTAAAAACGTCTAAAAATAGATATACAGCTCATGAAATCTATTATTTAATATTCATATATATATATATCTATATATATATATATATATATCAGCATGTGAATTTAGAAACGAATTACAAATAAAACTTTTAATACCCAGAAGAGCAATAAAAATAACAGAGAATGAGTTCCATTTGACGATTATTAGATGCTAGAGGATTGGAGTAAATCTTAAAGGTTCAAATTAAAAACCTATCCATAAAGTAACCGCTACTAGCACGAAAATGTAGCCCAAAATGATAAAGAAGCTATGACGCTGCCGTGTCCTGTTTTCAGGCTCTCGGGTTGTAAATCCTGTCCTCTTGATCTCATATTCCCGGCTGGTACAATATACAGGTGACCTCAATATGAAATTCCGAGTCCGTATGTGCACAAGTTTCAGCATATTTTTGTATTGGACTTTTGGTTATCCTCAGTGAAACGCTTTTGATTCCTTTATCTTCTATCTACAGTTCATGAGCATGCAGGTCAGGTCACGCCTTCCTTATTTTCTGCTGAAGCACACGTTTCGTGGGCCGTGAAAGGCTGAGCTGTATCACATACGTAAGAGAAAGGAATTACACAAAAAGTGATGCTTCGTGACATTTATTTGTAACGTAATAGACAGAGATACACAAAGAAACAACAGGCAGAAGTGTTACTGTATAAAATTGTATTTAAAAGCACAAAATAATCAAACTAGAAACTGGGCTTGTAACACTCAAGGCTATTTTTTTATAAATATCTGTGTTACCAACGTATAGTTTCATAGGGAATGTGAAGATTAACAATCCATTTAAACGGATGCCAATTACGTATTTATTGATTATAACATTTTTAAAAATATTTCTATTCCTCACGGAGATTTGAAATTAGGCCACAGTTCAGTAATGCTATTGCTTAAATTTATTTTCAAAAGTTAAAAAGCTTACCTATGCTAAGCTCTTCCCTATATTATATACAGGTTTTTATTCGATTTATGGGCTTTAGATATGATTGCAGATACAATTTGGAGAATCTGCGGACTGAGCGAAAGAGAGAAAATATCGCAAGCAGCAGAAAAAGTAACATTACATTTTTTGACAAAGAAATAAAAGAATCAATATGATGTTGCGTCAATTACCATACTGTCAGCTCTGGAACCCAGTTAGGCTGGAAGAAAATCAATAAAAAGCTTAATCGAGTATAACTCACGCCCAAATGCAAACTATATCTGCTTTAAGCGCCATAAATTTAAACTTTTAAACATAAATTTTGTATAAATGTAACCACCAATGCAATTTATCCATGCATTTAGGTATCCTTTATTCCATAGTGATAAATGCACGAACTATTTCTTTCGAAATGACTGAAATTAAATTAAATTATGGATACTGATTCCGAATATAAATATAAGGTCCTGTGTCCTCCTTTCAGAAAAAAAAAACAATACCAATTTTAACGCTTGTTTCATAAATAACTTCTGTGTTCCTCATTCAGCTGCGCATTCGGAATTTGTTGACCTTTAGTGTATGTACATTTCTCTGTTAAGACTGAAGTTAAAGGTTCACTGACGCAGGCAATTGCGGTTGCTCAATCGTGTTTATTACGAGATTTCAGTTGTATTTCTGTAGGAAGTATGTGCTAGAATTTCTACTGTTATTTGTGTATTATTGTGGAGTATATCAAAGTAAGATATACGCTAGAACAAAAAAAAATATGATTTTTGAGCAAAATTATTCATACTAGTACCGTAGGAAGGAATTCCGTGCTACATTTCCAGGAATAATATCGGGAAGTGAAATTTTAGATTGATGATCTAAATTATAATCAAAGGTGTTGTCACTGCCAAAACCAATTGGTGTATCTGTCGGCGATGCGTATAAAGCACTCGGTTGCTGCAGCTTTATCCATATAATGTTATATGTTCCAAAATGATTGACGCATTGCAACGGGGACTTAATAGATTGCAGACTTGTTTGAAAGAATGGTTACTCACAGTTAACGTAAATAAAACAATGGACTCACGAAAGATGTTAACGTTAAGATCTTCGTGTACCTAGAACTTAACTTTTGCAATAAAACGGCAGTGAAAGAAATACATTTACACGGTGAAACACAAGTGGGAATCACGCAAACTCTCCGGATATGCAGCAGAATTCCAGATCTGCCGGTAGTTTACTGGGACCCGTTTATGCGGCTCTGGTCAGATTCATGATGACATATTTGGTGGTGGCATTTGGCGCACAAATTTGGTGGTGGGTGCAAACGTATAATTTAGATTAGGTGGGAGCGTGGTTTTGAAAGGATTTTTGGAGGTAGCAAGGGGTACGGTGAACCGCGCAATTAAAAAGGAATTTGGGGTTCATAACGAGACAGTAGAATGTAAAGTTATATCGGTGAAATAATGGTTGATATTTATTTTGAGAGATTAATCTTTAATAGAGAAATCTGCTTCAAGGAACAGCTTAGAATGGGAGAAAATAAGACGTGATTCTTCAAATTGATAAAGGGATTGGAAATAATAGGGTTGGGAAATATTGGGACAGCAGCTCAAGGAAACAGAGGAACTGTACGGAGGGAGCCCAGGAACCGCCTGAAGGATATAGACAAGCAGCGCAATTTGAGGAGAAGATTTTGTTGGAAGTGCAAACGTAGTTAAAATCTGGGTGGGAGATGGCACTATATATCAAAATAGGGGCCAGGCTCGTTAAACAGGGACTCGCGCGGTTTAGGCTTGGAGCATGGCAACAGATCAGGATCTCAGGTGAAAGTGGCTGAGAATTTTTCCTTTACGTGGAGAGGAAGAATCATAGTCGCACATCCTAGGGAACTGTAGCAGCACTGAGGTGTTGAGAAAAAAGTTTCTGCCGTCTTCCTTTACTGACTCTGTCAGAGGAGGCAAGAGACATACTGGGCTCTGCTGGCAGGCAAGGATGAGGAGCAGATAGGCAAATTCATGTCGAAGGTGAGACAGCTCAGGTCTGAAAAAACTGAAAACCGAGGAGAACTAAACTGAATTAAACATGTATGTAATTGTATTGAGTTTGCTTATTCTACTTACAAGTGGGAAGGGGTTCTTTATATTAGCCAATATTGAGATTATTATTAGCTAAGCAACAGAGGTACTTGTATAATTATTTACGAATGTATTTATTTTGTGTATTATAAAAGGCACGTGCCCATGAAACGTTTCCAAAGTAAATATCGGGTATATTATTTTGAATAAATATACTCGTTCATTCATTGTTGAAGTACAGCTCATGGAGTTGCTGAAAACATACCTACTTGTATATTCGGGAGGATGTATTGTAGTAGTATCTCAAAATGTTTTCAAAAATATTCAGGCACACTTCACAGCGGAGGCAGGCACTTCCGAGCATCTACTATGATAGTGCGTATAACTTAACTACACTTTCCTGTTAATAAAAATGATAAAAAAATCGCGTTATAAGTTCCGATCGCGGATCATGATTTCTCTCTGCAGGTGGCCAGGCCGTTACGCAGTAACTTTCCGTCAATAAACTCATTTTCTGATTACATAGCGGCATTAGGATCCTGTATTTATTAACTCTCCTAACTCTGTTTATTTAACACTTATTATGAGTTTATTTTTATTTATTTAGGCGCTTCTCAATGGGAACGTCAGGTGAAGATATGTGGGAATGTACATTTTGCACATTTTAAATGAAGCAT
The DNA here is from genome assembly GCA_030762175.1 of Metallyticus violacea. Classification (NCBI taxonomy): domain Eukaryota; kingdom Metazoa; phylum Arthropoda; class Insecta; order Mantodea; family Metallyticidae; genus Metallyticus; species Metallyticus violacea. The sequence goes on from CM060832.1 coordinate 107,643,616, forward strand.
TCATGTGAAGTAAAAATAGAATAAGGTTGATCCAACTGCTTGGTATGTAGGTTAATGTAAGTTTTTAGATATAAATTACAGATCGATAAAATATAGAGACATGCCTATCAACTTGTTCGTGTGTGCTTGATTTCTGAGAAATGTCCAGATGTATAAAACTGTTCTTTCTCAAAAAATCCGTCGACTCCTTTACTCAGCACGCCAATCGTTAACCCTTTAGATTTTACTTTAATGACATTAACATACGATTTTAATTGCAGAGTGATATATTTGGAATATAGATAGAAAATGTGTTGTTTCATCCGTGGTGCTTTCTCTTGGTTATTTTTCACAGTGTCTGACAGTATGTCCTATTGATAAGTTCGTTCATGCTATTGCTACTTAAGCTGCAGATGAAATCTTTATCAGCTCGTACATTGCAATGATCACGTTATACTGAAGGTCGCGGAATGTCAACATGTAATAGAAAGCCTGTAACTAGTATGTGATAAACGGAATAATTTAAGTATTCCTTTCGATGACATGTTCATATTGATCAGATACACCGTCGCTGAAAGTTTGCAACAGTCACTAATACATTCTGTATTAGATTCACTCCATCAAATTAAAAAATGGCGGGCCTTCATGTTGGCTTCATGTGCGATGTCTTGTATGAAGCCATTTTCGCTTGTACAACAGACAATTAGAATTTGATGACTGTCGGTGGTTTCCGTCCAGAAATAATTGTTGGTTTAATTCTTAGATTTATCGAATTCATTCTGTCAACGCGCTATATATCTTAGAAGTTTACGTCTGGATAGGTTGGAAGCAGAAATCCAGTCATTTGTTACGTTCGTTCCTTTTTTATGGTGTTTAATGAGTTTTTACTACTGAGACATCACAGGCAATGGAAACTGATGAATGAAATGAAATGATAAATTAGATATAAGGATTTGCATTGAATTAACTGAAAAAGAAGCTTTTCAATTGAGCCCAAGTTAGGAGTGTCTCCACGGCATTTATCCGCGATGAGGACTAAGGAAAACCTAAAAATACCTCAGTCGAGGGTTACAGTTCTGGGGCTTGCTCACATGAACCTATGCCTCAGCGTCCTTGGCCACACGTGTCGCTGATTGGTCACTTGACCTACACTTAGGCATGATTTTATTTTTCCTGGAGTTCGGCGATCTCGTTTAGTACTATCAATCAAATCGTAAGACATTCTTCTAGCAAGGATCAAAGTTATCTGTAATACCAGGGGAATCTGTGAACGGGTACAGCAAATGCGAAAGTGCCGCATGGGTATGAAGCTAGTGAAAGATTTTGTCAACATTTGCTGTAATGATTGAGTGAATATGTATACATTACTTAAAAATTCAAAATCAAATAGTAAATGTCAGTACAAACAAATGAAACGTGGACCCAGAATCAGACAAAAAGAAACAATTGAGGTCACAGTCTGGACTTAACACATGAATCTTCCCACTTGCAGTGCGGATGATCTATCAAAGTTATCATACCCTTAGAGCTACAACCATGAATATACCCCCCCCCCTTCTGAGTCTATGCCCTGGAGACCTATAAATTTATCTCATTACAAATATTTGATCTCTAAGAGGTGGTGACAAAATCTTGGAGTATTTTTGACACAGACCTAATACTAACCAACCAACCATTAGGGAAATTTTATATTCAATATTAATTTTTTCACACAACTTTATACTTAGATTTGCAATCAAAATCAGATAGAAAAAAATCGATGTCACTGTCTGGACTCGAATCACGGATCTACGGACCTTAGCCTTGCTTTAAAAAGAAAAACTAATATTACTGAACATGGTTTCGCATTGAATTATTTATTCTGATAAATCTGCTATCACTAAAAGATTGTATCGTTATCAATGATACACGTATGAAACGTTTGCAATAAAGTTACAGATACTTTCTGTATATGGGATAACGAACGCATATAGATCGTAATTTTTTTCACTAAGAGCAATGTGGGTTCTCCTAGAACTAATAACCGATACTTGGATAATAAGTGAGAGAGTGCAAATATTATAGAAGCTTGTACTGATACACATGTCCTATATACCATATATAATACTTTATATACTGTAAGATAAACTGGTAAGTTGAAACCATTATAAGTACTCTCACTACAAACATTGTGAAGCACACTCGCATTTATTTACCCTATCGGCATGTCCCAGATTCTTTAATTATATCATCCTAGAGCATTTCAACGATGTATGAATAAAATCAAATAGATTAAATCTTCGTTTACAGGATGTTTAAACACAATAGGAAACTAAGCTTTAAAGAAACAGCAAACATTTTAAAATTATTTTTTATCCTCTTATCCAAAATGCTGCACTAAAACATCATCTAAATTCAAAGATATTTTTGTTATCCAAGCATACGACAGAGAATATGATAAATATAAACTCACAGCTTATTTGTATACAAAACATTTATTTTATTTTTTAATTTCTCATATTTCTGTTGTCATATTTCTGTCTCTTTTCTCTCTTCCCTCTTCGTTTCTGTGGTTATGCGGCCATTCTGCTAACACACACCTACATGTACATGTGTGTAACCCTATTAAGGTGGTTCCAGGGGAAATCAGTCTAAAATTTATCTTTTACATTCATGGGCGGATCTGGAACGCTGCGGAAACTATCTGAACCAGGTAAATTATTCATCTGCAGGCAATTAGATAAAATCGAGCGTTAGAAATGGACTTAAATATCAAGCAACTCTAGCCATTGGGCTTTTTTTGAACCTTAATGGCCACATAATTGGACTCCATAAGAGCTTGCGTATGTTTATTGAATATGTAAGCAGTGCGATAGTGAAGCTGAAAATGTAAATCAGCACATAAACCAAGCTATGATTACTCTACCCTAGCGCCATTAACTTGACTGCATAATTACTTGGTGCTCAAACGTTACGGATGTTAGTACCTTTGGAAATGAAGGGGAAACTTTCGGTCAATGTACCTGTGAAAAACAGTTTCAAACTATCGCTTCTAAAAAGAAGTATAGAGGAAAATGCAATTAACTATGAACTACATTTACATACAGTCTGGAATATGAAAAGAAGTTGATTTGTATTTTTAAATTTAACATACTCACAATAACAAGTTGGAAACAGTTCCTCTCCATTGTTCCTTGTCAATGTTAAATGTTTCAACTTTCTCAGGAAAGACCTTCGTTTTAAGACACTTTCCTTCTCTTTCAATCTCTTGTGCGTATGCAGAACGGTATATTCTTGACATATCTGTGTTTCTATTAAGTATTAGAGAGCAGTCAAAGGAAACCGATTGAGTCGAATTATGGACAAAGGAGAGAACGTGTCTGTCCGTTTTCCCCGCCAATGCAGACACATATCTCCTAATTCGACATCAGTCGCCGCATATCAGCTGCATAAAAGTCCTTCAGCTGGGAGCGAAACTAATGGTACACCTCCACTTCGACTTTGCGTCCGACCAAATATGCCCTTCTTTAAGCTTTTCCTCATGAAAATCACATAATGAGAGGTCGAGACTGTAAGGCGTATGTAAGACTTTAAGTATGCCAAGTATCTTTGGCCTATGGTCTTGCTTTATCGCCCAACAGGATGATCTGTACTCATTATATTTGACACATTGTCTCAAATTGTCCCCAATCATCACACAGCTGTCATAATTAATGGCTAGGTCATGAGGAGGGGAACTTAGTGGTCGAAAAAGACGGTCAATATGATTTAGCGAGCACTTGATTGGGCGCGGTACTTCTTCGGAGGTGAGATATACTCAGTTTCCATTACATACTGAACCGCCACGGGTTTCCGGGTCGTAATGATGAAGCGACTTGTCACCCGTTACAATACTCTGCAGTAATTTATTTTACAGGTACAGAGCTTTTTGTTTGAGGGAGAGGGCTGTTAAGCTTTCTGCGTAGGTGTGGAGCATCGCAGTGCCCATTATGTGCACAGCTTTACGGTATTATAAGTGCTAATTACTTTATATAGATATTGCCTGACTGATATTTGTCAGAAGGACAAATGGGGTGTGACTGTTGGCTTGAGCAGACATTTTTCATAGTCGCCGGAGAGATGAGACGTTACTCCTGACCAGACCTTCGGCCGTTATCCAAAGTTATTGTCCAGAATGGAATCGTGCAGAGCTTGTAACTCCTCAAACTGTGTCTCTCATACACAGCAATCATTTGGCTGTGTATTTCACCGCCATCAAAAACCGAATTACTGATCGTTGTTCTTGCTAGCCACCTTGCATGTTAAACACATCGAGAGTCCACACTGCTCAGCTGTTCACTGCTCCGGGACTGTTGTCAATTGTTCCACGCGACCCATCGCTCTTGAGTGGGGCTACCATTTTACCATCTGGCACTTTGCTGGCGGTGTTCTTGCTACAGGCTTCCGTTCCTTTTCACTTGACCAACCATCATACACTTAGAAACATCACGAAAACTATAGAATGCTTTTTCTTCAAGGTTTTAATTCTTGGGCATTATTTGATACATACAGGATGTTAATAAACAATACCGAATAATTTGCAGCTTATATAGAAGGACCTTACATAAATTTAAGATTGCGAACACAGGATCAAAGTTTTAAGTTTTGAGACTGAATGTTTCAAAAGTGTATGCACGTTTCTGACGTTTACTTTTATTTGCATATTAAAAATACCAATTCATGTAAACGCTTATCAGCAGATTGGAATGAAGTATGATGAGTGTGGTTGATCTTTCTCTATAGATCTCAACAATTCTCACAGCAAAACCTTTTCCTTCCCCTTAAACCAGGTGTTTGGTAAGTCCAGATAAACTGTAACAGTCTCCATTTGTTCAATTTATAATTTATTTTAGGAGTTATTTTAACTTACAGCGCATGCTTACTGAACAAATAATTTCATGAAACAAAAGAGAGATTTCTCGCATTAGAAAAAAAGTGGAATTGTGAATTTATTTACCAACTGAATTACTATTAATACACCAATGCAGTGGTGTTCAATCACATTGTGAAAACGCTATTCATTGGTTATTAACAATTAACAACCATACATTTAGATTAAACTAGTCAACAAAATGAAATCAATTTGAATTGCCAGAAATAAAACTGCGCTAATTTAATCCTGTTTTTCGTGTTAACCTCACACACTTTTCTTCTATCACATACATATTTTCAATTATAACTCATCAAAGTAGTAAAAAATATCACTCACTGTTTTATCAGCAAGCATTTATTCCTACATAAAAACTTTATCGTAAATATAATGAATTGCGACAATTACAATATTATTTAAAATAGCACCTGAATTGAAAATTAGAAATGCTTTTATTTTATATTCCTTATCTGAATTATTACGATATAGTACCTAACAATGTTCTACAAGAGCTTTCCTTCAATGTGATATGTTGTGAAAAGGTGAAAACATCATCCATCTCGTTACTCGTTTTACCAAGATTTGTTGAAAAAAGAAATCTAAATGCGAGTACAAGAAATGTGCTGAGCGACATGCGAGAACCAATTTCTTCATAGACACGCAGCTATTCCTATACAGATATTGTGTTTCACCCAGGAAGTTCATAATAGCCTCTTAATGCCTTTCCATACTCTCACCTCGCTCTCACTCAAGATTTATTTAAATGATTCATTCTGCATTATCTATCTTATCTTGTCCCACTAATTTTTCTTTAGTTTTTCACCTGAGATATTGCAAACATAAGTCTATCAGCAACACTAATTTCATTTGCTCACTATGTTCAAGCACAGTTGGAAAAAAAAATGTTTTCACTCACATACCGCTAAATTGTTATCTCAACTCCAGGAATCATAATAATTATTCTTTCGCTTCTTCTTCTTATTATTATTCTCTTCCTTGCTCCTCCTTTGTATTCGATAAAAATTATTGAAGAACAAGCGGAATTCTAACACTTTTTTCAATTTGCTGACTACATTAAAATATATCTGATTTGGCTTTTCTCTGCATTTTATACAACTATGTATATTGGTCTTTTCCGCCTGGTAGAGTGGAAGAGAAGGCCCCATGTCATTAACTTCTTTTGGATTCTATCTTCTAGGTGTTTACAAAAAGCTTTTAACTGACCGAAGCATTTAGAGATGCCAGTAAAACAATTTTAAGTCAGTAAGTAAACTGTGCTTGGTATTTCTTCTCCTGGATTTTAAGTGCGACCTATTCTCCAGTAACGTTCTACTATTTCGTCTGTCCCTTGGGAATAAGCAGTTTATAATCCATATGCATACCCATCTATATGCATTTACAGGAGAGAGCACTTGGAAGTCACATAACACACACACATTTACTTCATTCTATTGCTCTTGAATGCTGTTAAGTTCTGTCTGGAATATGTTACACTTTCCGAGAATATATGATTCATTATTTACTATTTCAGAGACACCATCATATACAACGAACTCGAGCTTTTACTGCTTTCACTACTAAGAGTTCAGAGCCAATGCTTTAAATATGAATATCGTGTTTATATTTCATAAAATTATCTGATGACCAACATAGTAGCGGATAACCCATCAGAGATTGACGTAAATTACAGAATAAAATATACAATAGGGTTAGTTTGGGTATTCAGATTCTCAGGGTGTACTTCCTGTATTCTCCTTCAGATGACTTTGCATAAAATAAATGAACGGTATAATTGAATAAAAAAAGAGAATTTCATTACTACTACCTTAATAAATCAAACAGATACCAGACATTGTAATGGTAATAATAATTATTGTGGATTAAAAGCATTCTGAAGTATTTAAATTACACTAAAGTTTACGTCAAGAAGTTGGTGATGGTTGGCGATTATGTTGATGCCATCTCTTTTGAGAATTAAAACTTGTGCATGAAATTCTGATTAGGTTAGGACGTAAATGTATCGCATTTCTCTGAACCAAATGACCTTAGAAATTTCAAATTTATGCTTTTTCACTATTGAGAAATCTTAAAATCACATCCTATTCCACAGAATAAAAATTAATACTCATTTAAAAATATAGTACCAAATCAGGTGATTATTATTATTATTATTATTATTATTATTATTGGTATATGATTAAAGACTACCAAGAAAATAAACACAGAAACATTAAAAACTCGAGGTAATATTTGTGTAGTGAATGTGTTCTTGCTAATGATTTGTTTTATATAGTCGTTTTGCAGAACACCATTCATATCTCGTTACGATTCCCTTTCCCCACTTTCAGTATCGGGTTATTAATTTTGTCACGATCCTTTTGAGCGCAGGGATCGGACATAGTTTGGAAGTTCCTGTATTTGTGACAGTATTATATAGCAAACCTCTGTAAAGTATGGGAAACACTATAAACGCTTTCAGAGTTCAGTCACTTGGGTTAATTATAAAGCCACGCTCGCCAGCTCCTTAACCTAATATTTTATTCCAGTAGAATTCAGAAACGTTACACTTTCTCAAATAAATATAAAATATGAATTAGGCGTATTCAAATACTGGACCACCATTCAGAATACTTCATTAAACAAGTAAAACCGAAAACCAGAGCAAAAAAAACATTATTTACCCACTTTAATTAATGTGACTTTTTACAAAATGATCTTTTATTTCAGTGACAAATGCTGAATTTTCATGTTTATTAGGAAAAGAACAAATAAAGTTTCCATTATAGTTAACATTTTAATTAATATTGCTTCTGCCGTTAACAGCTGTTCGTTAAACGCATTATGTGAACTACGTCGATAGCAGCGACATTAGATGGATATTCTACGGTATATTTTTATACTATTCTTAAATTATAAAAGGGTTTTTCCGCATCTTATACTTTCTTTCGGTATCTAGCAATGTACATTATTGATATTTTTGTTTGAATTGGGAAAAATTCAAGCTACAAACTCTATTGAATATTGGATATAATAATCGTGTTTTTGTAATAAATTGTTTAAAAAAATGTGTAAAGCCTAGAACAAAATGTAAGTATATTAATCAGGGATTCCGGCAAATTTTAAATTTAATTTTACGCAAAATAAATTGATTTTCATTCTACAACTAAGAGCTTTATTTTAATTATTTTCGAATTCAAACAATAATTACACGTCCAGGTTGAGAGCAAACAAAAGTCATGATAACAATTGAATCCTCATCAAAAGTGAAAAATTAATATTCTTTTAAACTTCTGATTCAATATGTGAAGCGATGTGTTTATTGTTTAAATTATACTGATTTTAAATATATAGTTATTCAAAATGGGATACTCTAACATGAAAATCCTATATATTTTAGTTGTAAACCTTTAGCGGACAATCAAGCTGATATCCCCGATAATGATAATATACTTTATAACAAATATTAAGTTAAAAGAGGTGGCTAAGGTGGTAAAGTATCTTCTTGCCCTAAGGGGCCCAAATCTGCTTCTTTTCCTTGTTAAAGAAGGAGAAAAAAGACGAGAGAAAAATCCTTCCGCCATACAGGCAATAAAGAAAAATAAGTTTTGTTCTTTCTGTTTCTTCTACTTCTGGAAGTAATTAAAAGCACACCATCGAATTGGCCACAACCTTAGAGATACATTAGAAAAGAGACGAAAGAAAAATACAGGGATACAACAATTTTTTACAAAGAAAGCGAAAGAAAAGACGAGGAAGAGAATACATGAAAGCAATGCGTTCTTGTTCTTCATCTTGTTATTCTATTTATTTATGATTTTTTTGTTTCTTCCTAAGAAGAAATCCAAAGGGAAGCGTGCCGTACTTTTCACAACTAACCACGCACACAAACAATGAAGTGCGTATAACTCGGCAAAGGAGAGTGGAGTTCTGCACCGCGGAGAGTAGCAGGTTCGTCAGATACCGAGCACAACGCCAACACTAAACACGCTACATATGAGACAATAAGAATTACCGCACTTGGAATTCTTTCCGCGAATCCACTCGTCTTGGTGGAATAATAACAGATGTAGAAAAGGAAAAATAGAAAAATACATCTCATTTTCTATTTTCTTTTTATATCTCATCTTCTTAAAAAGGCGAAAATGAAGATAATTTCAACGTTCCGCTCACAATGCTCATAGAAAGTAAAACACTAATATAAATTAAAAGAAAAAATGACCAGTTAATTTTTGGAGAATGAGTAATCATTGGCTAACAAAGCTTTATCACAAGGTTTTAGGATCGTTTATATCATTGATATGCTTTTTAATTTGCCGATAATCTGACAGTGTTTATATGACATTAACGTAACAAATATTTGCATTAGCATGAATACGATAAAGGGTAAAATAAGTAAAAATAGGAGCTACCCTCGAAGCATACCGGCCTTTTTGGCAGCGTTCTATTCTTTTATGAGAAATAGTGAACCCTAAGGCACAACAAGTCTCATCTGCTAGCTAAATGAGTCACACTTCAGAGCTTCCCTGTGAATCCATGCCAGGAAAGGAAATGCACGGTCCTATAGGTGCAATTAGCAGTCGTAAAATAGGGACTTCGGTGTAGGAGGCCCCAGGTATAACTCACAGATTCAGAGACCAATCTCCAAGGTCGTAAGCGGCGGTTTTATGCTTAGTGAAAAAGATTATCTCCAATGACATTGCTCATGATTAAATAGATGTATTAGGTTAAGCATAGAAACAAAAGGTATGACATGATACTAGATATCAAATAGCAAGATATTTCTGAAGTATGATCAATTAAATAGCTTATTATGAACTTTTAAACATACGCTTTTATTTGTTTTGTTGCTATGGTCGAACGAATTAACAAGGTAAATCGTTTTCAAAAAACAATGGATAAAATCGAATGCCCCGCAGTAATAAAATATTTTGTATTAAAATGTTTAAAGCAAAGGGATATTAAAAGGAGAAAGACTTTGAAGAAATGGGCTGTTAAATTTAGAACGACTGATGATCGAGAAAAAAATTGCATTCTAAAAGCTAAAGTCATTGCAGAAAAGTTGGATGAAGTGTGTTGAATTGAATTATATTGAAATACAGAAAAAATTTTTTTTTTCTTTTATGCTCTGGTAGTTGAACCCTACAAAAAGTGAAAGTTCAAGGCTCAAGTTCAAAACAAGGCATTTAAACAGTGTTTTACACAACACATTTTGTAATACTTCAACACATAAAATACGCAGCAAGAGTTGATGAGACGAAAACTCGTATATAACTGCATGGAGAACATAACTTCCAACACATCGCTCCATTTGCTGTTCATTTTCCTTCGGCAAAATTATACATTAAATTTTAACAGCTACAGCACATGTAATAACATCGAATTTATTATTAGGGACAAATAAATGAAATCCGAGGGCCATTCGTAATAATTAAAATCAATTACCGTCGCGTTCTCCCTAAATTTTAATTATGAATTCCATTAGTGGTGCTCAGCTTTGTAATATACGAGTGGCTTCGAACCTCTGTTATTCATTCAATGCATGTAATTTCATAGAAAATTATTTCGCCGGCGACTGTCCCATTTTGTTCCTAGGTTCTCTAACATCACTTGGATTTGGTCGAGTAGTTTAACAATGTATAATTAGAGGCGGTGCTCACAAAATGCTTATAATCCTATTAGTGTTTATATGTGCACTCTAACGGAACTGAATTGAATAGTCTGTACAGAAAATAGTGACGCACACATGAAGTAATCGTAATTATAACCTTCGATTGTACATATCTCGAGCCCATTTTACCGCAATGTAGAAATGGGTATGATATCGTTAAAGAAGAAACTGCGGATATGAGCTCGCGCTATGAAAACGACAAAAACATTAACATACCTGTATTAGGTACTCATTTGTCTCGTATTAGCAGCAAAATGATCCCGAAAACCGGCACACAACACCACACCGGCCCAGTCTCATAAGTCAAGCTACTATCGATGATCAGAAAAAGAAAATATAGCACACGGGATTAAATTAACATATCCTTTTTGCAATTTAAAATCAGATGTTGAAAATATTACTTTATTGTGAAACAGGCCCGTTTGATTTATAGATTATTTCTTTTAATCTACCTCACATATTTATAAAAATACTAGATGATCGATTGGGTAAAGCACTTTATTTATTCCTATTTTATAAAAGATATCAATATTCTTTATTAGTAAGTATTTTAAGAACATTCACTGTTTGTAAATAGTATAACTGCTATACCTTGCGCGTTAGTGTATTTATTCCAAAGGCACCATTACAATAAAACTACAATAGACGCATAGGTCTAACAGGCCATACATGCTTTTATAACGTGTTAGCTTTGTTTGGTTAATAATGAGTATTTCGTGGTTTTGTCGTCCGTTTCATGGCAGCTAGCTGATCGGCAGTCAGAGTTGTATCTTCCGGTAAAGATGATTAATATCGGCGCCACAGATTCAAGTTCTTCTAGTTACAATGGAAATCAGCACGTGCCTTATGAAAGGAGATTTTGGAAATATATCTTTCTAAATCCTTATATATCTGGCATTTTCTCAAAAAATATAATTCACCCAAAATTGAGTCAATGTATTCTGTTCTCGAGTGAGAGCACAGCTGGCTCTGTAATAAATTCAATTTGAAGCGGCGATTTTTATGTTAGGCCGTATCTGCAGATATTGGGTATATAAATGTGACCTCTACATCGGCAAGAAAACGCTAAACTTGAACTCAATATCCTTCTTTTCTTATGCACTTTCTCAAAACGACACACTCGTCTGTGAACTTCCTCCCTGTAGAGACTCGTTACAATACATCTTAGGCTTTCACGGCCGATGTTGTAATTACAAATCTTTCGGGCTGTTTTGCTATGGTCCTTAAGTTTAATATGCTACCACAGCTTTCACCAACCTCTACGGTTGGCGTCACCAGTGGACGATGAACAACTGATTGCTGAAAAGACAACAGTATTGATCTGTCTCTGTCTGGTTTTAGAACGTCGATTATTATAACGTGTGTAGGAGAAAAGAGGGGGTAGTTGTTTGTTTTTAAGAAACGATTTTCATGTTTTACTTAGGTGATATCCCCCCTCCCTTCGACATTTTAATCGATTTTAACGGACCCTTGTGTCCTTTAGGTCTATAATAAAGTAATTAAGTATGAATCAGTTTTGCATTCGATTTACATGGTGAAACAAGTTATTTCCGCATTTATCTACTTTGCTGTATAATAATAATAATAATGATAATAATAATAATAATAATATTTTCGTATCTGAATTCCACTTTTCTTAACTATAGTTAATGACCTTACACTGCTCTCAAAAATCTTATCTCTTATTTTTTTAGTTACCCAATATTTGGAACTACATAGGGAATTTTGGATCGCACACACACTGTACAATTTTAAAATTGTTTATTTTTTAACTTTGCGCATTAATGATTTTATTTTTCCACGTGTATATTAGCATATTTTAATTATCTAGATAATTCATATTCAAATTCATTATTTACTCTATTTAGTTTTTCATTAAAACGAACCTTTATCTGCATTGCCTCCTTTCCAAAATAAAAACTATTTTTTTTTGTTTTTTCTTATTCATTATTTTAAATTAAAAACAGCTGCTATTGCATTTAAATCGTAGATTTTAGTTTTTTTTTTTGGAGGGGCAACTTTGATTACATGATCGGGTATAAACAGTATGTTAATCAATCTTACATTATTTATCCTAAAACTAAAGGTTTTATTAATGTGGTATTTTAATAATATCATCTAAATAAACGTTGAAAAGAATTGGATACAAGGAACATCCCTGTCTCAGTCCTAATTTGTTAAGCTTTCTTTATAAGACGTCCTATCTCCATTAACTGAAAAAATTTCTGCACATGACTTAGTGATTAGGAATTTCTCTTTTTATCATCATATTCTAAAGAGTGGTGCGGTTCAGTTTATCGAAAGCCTTCAAATAATCCACAAATACCATACATATTGGAAAACTGAACTCTTCCTTCTCTAAAGTTGTATTATGATGACGTTAACAATATGATCTTTCTTTTCGAAACCCATTTTAAATCTCATGAAATAATGTCTCTTTCCATTGTCTCTGCTTGAGGATTTTCATATATATTTTATTGTCTGTTTAGCCGAAGGGGACATTTCCAGTCTCTACTATGATGTAAGATTTTTTACACAATTTTAGGAGAGAAGTTAAAAGTACGTTCTCAGCGGCCGCGACAGGCCCAGCCGCCAAGAAGCAAAACACCGCGCTTGCGGCATAGTTTTTACGTGGAAGCCCAGTATTAAAAAATGTTATATTACAAATAACTCTCAAATCTAAAGTCTTTTTGCTATTAATCTGCTCCCTATTAGGAAAGGTACGCAATTATCAGAAATATTGCTTATTTTGCGCATCAAATTTAAGGTTTCTCTTCTAAGTTAGGATATTTTGTTATTTTTAATAATTTATTAGTAGATAATTCCAAGTGCCTATATAATTCTATGTGAACATTTTATGTCATTTTTTTAAAACGATATCTTTAAAAGTAGCTCAGAATAATTGCAAAATTCGATTCACTCAATACTGTTTGCTGCGCAAGTTTCACAAAACGTGGAAAGTAATGCTGGCAACAGTGATGTCGGACTATGGTGTTAGTATGAAAAAATTCTCTTTACACATTCTGTGTTATACTTTCCTGCAGACAAATGTAGCAGTTAATGCAAGTACAGAATAATAAAACATGTATTAATGAAGAGAGTCTGCGGCAGTGTGTCCGCACGCCAGTGCTGTTGCGGCATTTTTGGTGTTGATTTAGTTATCCACTGTCCCAACTAGGTTTACGAGCTCGTTTATAGCGCTGCGTTAGAATAATGCTTTGTTCTAACATCAGTATAAACAATATTTCTGAATACAAAATAAAAAATATTAAGTAAATTATCCAAAATACATGTTTAACAAAAATAAGTCTTTTTTTGGGGGAGGGGCACTCTATAACATCTCATATCATCAGCATCCCATTCAATTCGGGGAGTGAAACGGCAGTCTTGGGTTTAGGAGGCAAGTGTAGTTACCACTATACCACCAGGACCGACCAATAAATCTTCAGTATGGTTTCAAGATGTTACTCTTCATTTAATAGCGGTTTTAAATGTTTAGTAAGTTGATATAAGAGCAAAAATATTTATTTATTTCTGTTCATAATTAAAAGATCTTCTGGGCTAACACATGAACAATAACGTTAAAATAAAAATATCTATATATGATTCAGTAAAATTATTTTAGCTTTATCAATTTCATAGTCAATAATAAAGTCATAAATAAATATTATACTCATCGTAACTATGTATTACATTTATTGTACATCAAATACACACTTAAAAATTAAATTCCATTTCAAAATTCTCTAAAATATTTCTCTTTATTTTTTATCTCCGTACTGCATTAAACTCATATTTGTAGAACTCATAGTGCAATCGTGTATTATAATATTATAATAATGTGCGTCTTTGTTTTACATGTTAATTAATAATAGCAGAGTCTGTAGCTGTAACTACAAATACAGTTATACTCTTACAAGTAGCACTAACGTTCAAATTCAACATTAGCTTTACACAGAGCTATCGTTGAAAACCTTCCGATCTGATTAACTGTTTAAGAGAATATTTAATTGAAACAAAACAAAACTTACACGTGTTTGTTAAAGGGCAATTTTAAAACCAATATTGATTATATTTCGGGTTTCACCCTAGTCATTCGCACTTTGAAATGTCAAATTGTACCTACTTTGAAATACTTGGATATTAAAACATATCCATTGCTATCACATTTTTTGTTTCCTTTCGTTCCTAGAAAATTGGACTGCTGGTGTTGTTTATAATTGGACAGGATAAAACTAATGAGAATTTAATTTAATAGTTGTGTTTAGGTAATAACTTGTTTGAAAATAGGCTTATTAATAAGGAGTTCTCTATCCAAAAATAGAACATATTTAGAAATTCAATTAATAAAATTGTAATATTACCCAAGTAAATCGTTTTTCATCCCAAATGTAATTGACTTGCTTTTTATTTTATGCAAATTCAAAATAATAAAATAGTTTCGATTGCCACAGGATTGCTTGAATCCTCTTTTTGAAATTTAATTATAATAGTGTGGAAATGTCTTTTGAAATATTTAAGTGAGAGTGGCTGAGAGTGAAAAAATGAAAACTGAAATATAACCCACTTTGTTATCAAACTTCATCCTAAATATGTAATTCAACGTGTTTTTATCTGAATTGTTTTTAATTTAAGTAGGTAATTATTCAGAATGGCAAGTTTTAAACTAAAAACCCTTTTTTCATAGTGAGAATAATCAATATATATATTTTCCTGGAATAACTTCCACAATCTTATGAGCAGGTTTCTGACCAAAAATGTTAATAAATATTTGGAGATAAACAGATTACAAAAGCTCAAATTACATCTGCAGAAATTCCTGAGAATTGCTTATTTCTTATTAATACGATATTTATCCTCTTTTCTTATTATTAACACCTTCGTTCCAAATTATAGTACGGAAAACCTGTCATTTATGGTCTTCCAAAACATAACATAAAAATCGAGCATATCCCAAACTGTGTATAGAAACAAGTAATTTAATAGGTTCCATATTAGGTACAAACCAGCAATATGAAATAAAGTTGAAGGCTTCCTAAAAGCACACTCCAACTATTGAGTTGTAGCAAAAGAAGGTGTTTTGGTTTTGGGGTCAAGCGATTAATGCTTGCACTTGCGGGCGCAGTTTAGCTTTCTTTAGTGAAATAATATCAGTACACATCTCTTGATCGTATTGCCTGCTTCTTTGTAGTGCAAATCAAAAAAACAAAAGAAAAATTTTTCCCCAAACTTGAATGTAGCAACATTTATACTCGCTTCTACATTTCATGAACTACAGTTGAATTACAGAATGATATTACAATACTCAGCTGTCAGGTGTTACACCTTTGACTTTGTAAATTTGCTTGGTTAATATTGAACGGTCTTCTACTAGACACCATTCCAGGTGACCAGTTGATTTCTGTCAATAATGGGCTTGTTAAAGATTGTGGTTTGATGTCCCACGGTACACCAATATCAGTCACACATACATAGTCTATCAATACCTCACACGCTTATTACTGTCTCTGCATGCACGATAATATCACTCACTGAATTCGTTTCTATGTCATAAGTTAGCTAAACAGCATCATTGAAGTCTTTCCATAACAATGTCATTTGTTTAGCAAAGCTCGTGAAATGAGTATAAGCAGCGCTAACACTGAGCCAGTTACACTATCAATATAGAAAACTTAGTTTCATAAATAAAAACAGAGAAAAATTTTAAAATATATTTAGTTTATCAAAGAGGATGCTGAAATGATCACCGTATGTTACGAGGCAGACTTTGTAGCATCTAATCACATTTTTTATCCACACTTTGCATTTTTTCTGCTTCCAAAATGTAAATTATTTATTCTAGTGCGGCATTTAGCAATTAATATGATACTTTCAACTACCACAGGAATAAAAATCGCTGTACGTTTAACATGGGAGTCGATATTTACCACCACCGTTCACTTGCTAATCTCTCAACGATATTAGTATTCGCTGGCAACGACGCTTTAGGCGTATCTTGCGCTCACACCACTTCTTCAGTTAATTGAAGAAAATATTCTAAATGAAGGTTATTTTTAATAATTTTTATTGTTCATTTCGCACAAATTATACAAGACACACAACCTTGGGATCGTATAACTTTTCAACTGTATTTTTTGGCCTTGTGAGTGAAACCACGCCTCGTTCCTGAAAAGTTATCGGTAAGAGTGAAGAAGCCAGTTGCAAACATTTGTTCTTCTCTGGTAATTCCTGAACTCTAAGACTTGTGTTTCTTTATTGATAAAAGTTGATTGGCACCATCCCTCGGTAATAAAAATCGGTATTACTAATCAACTACAATCGATTTAGGGCTCGATGCCCTCAAAATTTCAAGAACGAAACAGAAGAGGCCAGTCGAAAATTCTTAGATTCTTGAGCAGTTAATGTTCTGCCGATTTATCAATTAGTGTTGCAATCCTAGTATCACGTAGGAAGAGCCACTACCTTTGCCATCAGCTCACCAGTGTGTGATCTGGTCAAATAAGTTTGTAGAACTGCAAATGATGACTTAGTGCCAGTTGGCGAAGTGTGGAGGCATTGGCGTTCATTTTTAAGCACAATATTTATACACAAAATTTCTGAAGTCAAACACTCCATATAAATTCGTAATAAAGTATTTCACAGAAACATTGGGTATTTCTAACATGATTAAGTAATAAATTGCGCCCAGTATTCACTCACTCTTATCTAGACGCTTCCTATTTTTGTAATAGTCACTTTTACACATGCTGAAGCGGAGGACTGAATGTATTGTTGCAATGGCGATATTTACCCTTAATGCTATTTATCATGCTTGGGTCCTAATTAATTACACAATTCGTGTCAGCGTATGCGAGCTCACCCGCCCTTTAGTAGTGAAGCTCGGACCTGAGCACTCATACGAGCTTCCGCCGATGAGTAATATGTGCGGTAGCCTATAGCGCAGCCAAATGTAACATAAAATGCTCCTACTTCAGCAGTTGCAAGATAGGCCTTGTTAAGAGTGTCAATTAAATTTAATGACTTTACGGCTTTCGTAACTGCTACAAGGGGCTGTAAATTTTAATGGTCTAAGGGAGAAACTTTGCAGCAACAAAGGATTATAAGATATTCTGTGTTGTCTTTTAGAAAACGTTTCTCCACCACTTTCGTGCTGCAATTAATTATAGAGACATTTTACGCATTGACATCGGTTCTTGAAGATAGGTATTATGGTACCTTTGAGGATTGCTGCGGTTGGCTGAAATTTATACCGGTGATTAGTCGGGTGATACAGAGCTGTCCAAATGCGCGCAGTTGGGACAGGGAAATAGGGTGATGGATGGCCAGTTGTCTGGAAGTGAGCCGTAGAGTATTTCCCTGGATCTCAACAATATTCATACCGGGAAAATACTGCACCACAACAGAGCTTATAGACCATGAACACGCTTTGGCTTTCCGGTAGAATTATGAACCCTCATTTCCATTTATAGTTTCAAGAGGAACAGTTACAAGGGATATATGTTATATGACAATTTATCAAACATTAGGGTTCATTTACATAAATTCTCTCTATTAAAACGTTTATACCCTTTAACTTGAAAATTATATATATATTTTTAAGAAATATTCTGATCTAAAACTGAAAAATATTTATTATAAATATAAGGTTTTCAAACAACCGAGACATCTAGGTGTCAAAGTCATCAATCCAAAATTAACAACAGTTTCCGGAAAGGAGAAAAACATATATTTGAATGCATTCACTTCAACTATATACACAATAAGGACGGTCTCACTCCTAAACACAACACTAAACACATTTTAACTTTTTGTTTAAATGAAAATAAGTAATTTGTATAATTAGCATGTGCTAAATTTGAATCTCAAATCCAAAATTTCACACCATGTACTGTTTTCCGGGAAATAACATTTCTCATAAAATATTCCAAAATATTCATAATTGAAATCTCTTCTTAACTAAATATGAAATCCTTCACAAAATACATTAATTAACGAAATATGTGTAAATTATCTTAAAAGTACACAGTAATTATATACAGTCATTAACTTTTCCCGGCTTTCGTGCAAAATTTTGAAATAATGCCTGATTTCAATCATATTTTTTTTTAAAAAAAAAGTTCTGGACACATCGGAAACATTTGGGTAACCATTTTATCTGTATCTTTTTCCATAACAGCAATGTCCTGATGAAAACATTTCCCATGCCTATCACTAACGGCATTTAGATTAAGAGGAAACAAGTCCAGTTGGAATTTAGAAAATATAGTGTCAATGGCAAATTACATTGTATCGATGATCCTGACTTCAATTATTTCTGCACAATTAATAAATTAATTACTGCACACAGTCTTTAACTCTACCTATGTTTCAATAATATATAGATCTTTTAAAAACTATCTTGTATTATAGCTCATGGATTCATCGGCCAGTCTTTCACTTTACATTTGCTTAATCAAGAAATAGTATATTTCAAATACTACAAGCTACTACCCTGTTTGTCTAAGACCTTTATTAATTTTGTTCTTTAACCCTAATTGTATGTAAAGCGGTGGCAGCAAAACGTTCTGCTTTTTAACAATGTTTCATTTCTGACACTCATTTGACCCTATACCAAACCCACATTACTGTTCATTATGTTCCTCCTTAGTTCGATTGCCCCGATCATACAAAAACCAAGAACTCCCTTTGCACTCCTAGATGTAGTTCTATTACTTTAAGTTATCCACTCCAATTGTATTTTTTCATTAATGCATTCCTTAAACAAAAGAAGAGTTTGATTGGACTGTATGCTGTTAAGTGTTTAACGTATGGTCTATCGCACCTCAGTAAACTCTCCTCATATTAAGATAAAGAAACGATTATCTCCGAAAGGTTAAGCGATTTCGCAAAACTTATTTAAGTTTCATCATTACGACATATAAATAAATAGAATTAGGTGCTAATTTCAGTGTTGTACAGTGTTATTAAGTAACTACATTTTATTATTTGTTAATAATATTTTGATTTGAAATTCAATACTTCGTTTCCAAGCCTTCAGTTGAGACCTGTTGCTTTGCTTTGCACTTAACTATACCTAAATACATTGGTTATTCTCATAGATATTCTAAATTGATGAGAGAGAGATAATTATAATTGATAAGAGAGCTATAATTCTATCATCAATACTTTGACATAGCTAAATACTGAATCTTACATTTACTTTTTATAAAGTGACTCACATTTTAAATCTCACTTTCCTTCACATCCCCAATGTAATTTACTTTTAACCTTAATATCCTGAACTAGGATTTAAAATGTATCCAATTATTTATTTGCTAATAAAAATATTATTTTATTTCCATTACCAAGTTGATTTTTTTCTTTTTATTTGAATATTCACACAATGATTGTGTGAATATTGAGGTTTTGCATTAGTAAAAGAACCAATAATTTGATTATCAATACTTTAACACTGATGCTACATATTTACTTTATATAGACTACCTATTCCCATTATGTGCCCTCACATATTTAAAAACTTTAATCTCACTTTCACTAAGTGACTTCCCACAATGTTTAACTGGATTTAACGTTCTTCTAGCTAAAATTGCTAGTATATTTGATAAATATATAAAACACTATGCTTTTATGTACTATCCATTTAAACTATATATTTTGAACTCGTATGCTAATACTGTTTATGTTATTTTACCAATACCTAATTCAACAAGTGTCATACTACTAGATGATGCTGTTGGTACCTAAAGTTAGCTCACATAAAGCCCTTTGTATTAAAGCCATGTTTATCTATCCTTTTATCAAATATACAACTATGAAGGTATACGAACTATTGCATTGTTATGTTGCACATTCTAACCATCCATGGTGTAGCATTTGTGTTAAGATATTCGATAAATAAGCAAATATATGGTAGCATTTTCGATAGTTTTCTCAATTTCTCTCTCTAAGTCGTTGCTGGTCATTTCCTCTGTCCCCTTCCCTCCACCTGTAACGAGGTATTAACCTCCACGCATCTGTGCTAGCTCCAGCTGCTAGTTCGTCCCCTATCTCTCTCTTTTTTTTTTAACTGACATTCGCAACCCTAAAGGAAAATGATACGAATCTACCCTATCCCCTACCCAGAAATTTTCAATATGTGGTGTCATATCAGAAGTGCAAATTATATAATCTACTACACTTCCCCATTGACGTTTATAAATGCTAAATATTCTTTTAGATCCTGCCCGTATTTCGAATTCAAAATTTTGAGACCAAGTGCGTTACAAAATACAAGTAGTTCTCTGCCCTCAGTATTTATTACTTTATCTTGACTCACTCTATAGGCCCTTCTGTTGTCATCAGATTCCTCCTCCCCTTTCCCCCAATAGCCTAGCGAAGTATTTTCCTCCCCTATTCTTGCATTGAAATCTCCACTTGCTACCACAATGGCACTGAAATATGCTTCTGTCAATTACATTACTTTTTCTGTCATGTTCTCAAGAAAATACCTGTTATAGTAATTTCAAACATTTGGTGCATTATAGCTCTAATCCTTCAACTAAAAAACAGCAGGGCGTTTCCTCCATATATGTTATCTTCCTTGACGCACCTTTCTAGTACTGATAATACCCTTGGCCATCTTCCCCTCATGCATAACCCTACTGCTCTTTGTGAAACAATGAAAGTTCTTAAGATCCGGACAAAACCAAGTCTCTTGACAGACACAATATATCAAATGCATTGACAAAGCTTAAGAAGTTTGCCACACTAGTTTTCTCCCCAGCCCCTCCACATTCAACAAACAATTGTGAGAGGGGTTTCCGCATGGCAGGTTAAGCACTTAGACGGAGGAAGAGAAAGGAAGAGGGGCATAGTCGAGCATGCATAGTGTAATTCACCATGCTCTTAAACTTCAAATGTTGGACCAACTCTCACAGGCGCACTGCCGTCTTCCACAGTAAATTCTCACAAGATCAACGGTGTGATCTTCACAACAGTGACGTCATTAATTTAAAATGATTCGCGATAAAGTACGAATAAATTTTATCACTAGTATTATAAAGTGACTGCTGTTCTCTCCTCCCCGCCATAATTTATTCCCTGTTTACTATTCGTACACCTATAGTAGTAATATGAAATTCCAGCGCATAAAATACCTTTTCCTCTACTTTGACCACCATTTTCATAAAACATCAATAGGCGGTTAATAGATGGATCTATGTTTATCAAGGGCAGTATAAATACAAATTTCCACAATGTTTCTCTAACTGTAGGAAAGGTACGCCAAGAACAAATCAATATTCAGAAAGTATTGGTTTTTAAAACTTCGCAGATATTTTTAATAACTCTGTATAGCATAACCTATTTTAACTTAACATATTCTAAAATATAAATTAAACATAAGCATATAATATTCTATTCAACCCATAGTTTACAACATATTTATTAAAATTGCACCCATTTTACAAAATATTTGCACTAGCTAAAATAACCAAGTCCCGAGATCGAAAGACAAATGTAAACTTTGTGTTTCAAATAACCGAAATCTAACTTTGAAATAAAACCTTGACCTTTGCTACAGAAAGAAACGCTGGCTTTAATGGCACGTGAAGTTTCGTTTCCGAATATTCCGCACACTTTCCTGGAAAGCGTTTCCGTGGGGTGAAAGTTTGTTTTCCACACAAGTAGGTGGCTTCTGTTTCAATGACGGACCAACGTCCATTAAAACAGCAGGACAAAAGCCACCGTTTTCAGTGCGGTACAGCAAAGTCAAAAGCTCTAGAGGTTTCGCAAACTTTGTTTTCGGTAACCGTAGCGTTGAGTAATGTGTGTGTGTGTGTGCGTGCGTGCCAACTACTCCAGTTTCACCACATCCTTGCACTCTCGTCAATAAAAGGAAAGCGCCAGCGTTTGTCTGGGTTAAGGCTTTTTTTAGGCTGTACTTGTGTCTTCATTTCACAAACGTTGCACCACCTTAATCTGCTCCTCTTTTGAAGTATTAATGTGCTGTGAGATTTCGTAAGTGGTTTCGCTTCAGTGTTACTAAAAGTCACTAGAGCCGTGAAACTTAAATCAAAGCTGGCCAAAGGTTCATGTTGCGGTTTTTCGCTATTTTATTCACTTTGGGCTTTGTATTTGCTGCACAAGATTTACACAGACAGCCTTCGTGGTGGTAGTAGCATTTGCGACTATAAATCGATGGTTCTGAATTCGCATCTCGGTCACCTTCATGGCAACGTGTTCTGAATGTTTCAGTTCTCACGCGTTCTTTGGTAGGACCTTTGTGAGTAACCTCGCAGATAAGACATATATGGTGATTAAATTGATAGTCAAATTATTATACTAAAGTAAGAGATTATATATATATATATATATATATATATATATATATGCCTTCTAATTCAGCCAGATATGATAGAAACCCAGATTTTTACACTTTATTTTAATATCTGCACCCCTTTGCCAGCTATTAGACAGAGGCGCCCTTAGTGGAAATAATTCTTAATTTTCTTTTCTTCAGTTTGTTATGTACCATAGCCCAAATATTTTATGGGATTTCTCTCTGCATTATGTGTAGGTTATAGGTAGACACTGTTGATACCTTTGATATGTTTTTTTTTTTAATTCCTCTTATGACAAGGTCGTGTATCTAAATGCTGATTTTTTGCTGAATCGAGTATTTATTTGAGCCCGAAAGATATTCTGTAGTACATAAGTATAGACACAGGTTCATGCCTCATTGTACTATGCATAACTGATCTGTACCATGAACAGATCTGATACTTCAAACCGTTCACTTTAATTAGACTCTTCACTATCTGCATAACACAATGAGAATTATCCTTTTAATCGATATCCTATTTACATATCGATACATTGTAGCACATTTAAAATAATTATAACAGTGGTGAGTCAAAATAAGGGCAATTTCTACACCAAAGATTAAAAAGATAATAACATTTAAGAAAAATGTGGCTATCAGTGGCTGGCGAGATTGCCGTTCATAAAAATCAGACAATGAATAACCAAGACTTATGGTCAATAGAGGAGAACGTTGATATCCCTATAGTAGATATATCACATTGAAGAGAAACTCGCCAAGTTTGTTGCACATCATAGTGACTTAACGTGGACACCATGTATGACTAGATAGATGTTCACATGATAAAGTAACTCGAGCCACATTCTTCCCAGAATATTTTCTGTTGCCCTGGAGGCCGCTTTCCTTGATCAAGAGGCAAAGATGGCACATACACATGACATCTTTTGTATCCTACAGGGGACCTTGCTGGCGATTGCATCTCTGCTCTCGCATGCCAATCCAGAGCTGGCGCATCTCCAAGTACAGGTATGCATAAACATCAATATGGAAAAGGGGTGGATTCCCGTCATGCTGAAAGAAATAAGTATCAAAATATTCCTTAATTTGGGGTATCAGCCACAGCTGTAGTTGGGAATCTACAGTCATAGAAACGTCAGCGAAGAAGAAAGGTACATAGATTTCGGTGCGACACTGCATAGAAACTATTCAGCGGGGCATGCTGATAATCGACGATTTCCATGTATTTCTGGATATCTCAAACACAACAGTTATCTTTGTTTGTGGGTTTGTGAAATGTTACTTCGTTGCTGAAAATTAATCAACTCAAATGTCACATGCCACTGATATATTGACTACCTGCTTGGTGGTTGTTTATCATACTTAGTTCGAAACTTCAGTAAACTTTCCGTGGCACACTTGCTGCTAAGAAATTCTAACACGCAGAAAGCTTTCTGGGCAGCGGACTTTGCCATCTTTGCAACTAATATGCGGGCGGGACGATTTACGTTATTTTTTGTTTTATTTTTGTGTAATTGAAGTTTGAAACAGTTGCAATACTTTTTATAAACCCCGTACTTTGATCATATTACTTATGGAACAATCCGA
Organism: Metallyticus violacea; assembly: GCA_030762175.1. NCBI lineage: Eukaryota > Metazoa > Arthropoda > Insecta > Mantodea > Metallyticidae > Metallyticus > Metallyticus violacea. The sequence continues at coordinate 107,668,057 of CM060832.1, forward strand.
AACAATATTAGCCACTGTCCATATTAAAAAAACGCTGAACATCTATCCATTTTCGATGTTGTACCGGTAACAGATCGTCTGGTTGGATGTTCTGTTGTATGGCTACAGTCTTCAGTGAGGCCGAAACTTTTTATTTGAACTCTGGCATATATCATGGGTTGTGCGACAGTGTTTTATAAACATGACTTACAGCTTTGTTCTGGTCGCCAAATTCAGCCAAACTCTAGTCGACTGAGCATTAATGAAAAATCTTAGGCAGATATGTACGCTCCCATCAATCAAACTGGAACTTACAGCAACCCATAGTAGCAATCTTAATACTTTGGCACCAGATCTGTGTAGATAAATATAACACATTGTGAATCCATGCTTATGAGATAATTTTGCTAATGAGTGATTACATCTGCATATGGAAAACCATACCGCGTCAGGAAGGTGGTCATAATATTTTGCTCGTAGGTGATTTGTAAGTAAAATAAACAATTGTTCATATTACTAATTGGTTTATTTCTCTTTTGTAAAATGCCTCTTCTGGATCAATTTTGCCTTTAAAACTTTTTGAAGCCATAAATAAACACTTACTAGTACAATAGATGCAATTAATTATCTTATAAACAATTATAAAAATATAGATACTTAAATCAATCCAATCATTAACAATAAACGCAATTCAAATCACAACAATTATAATTAAATGTATGTAGCAAAGGGTTTTCTATAATATTGGATATAAGTACAAGTACAAGTACAAGTACTTACATATAAGTACAAGATTTATACAATAATGTGGCGGCAGTTAAAAGTTTTTGGGTTATATTACCAATTGCTAAGACAAATAATAAGTTTAATTATTTCGCCACCCTTCCAGATATCGACACATCAATGAATGTGATCCAATTTTCCCATTATGAGTGATATGCCAATTTCTACTATCAATTTCAGCTCCATAATCTCTGAATACATTACTGAAATACTATCTGTGTGACACTAATGTAGGTTTTGCGCATATTCCAACTTTTTGCGGGTTGTCGCATTGTTAAGAAATTACTGAAGAAAAGATGTTTTGTAAATATACACATAAATGTAAGAAGTTAAATTTTATTATATAAAAAACTCATAATCCCTCTTGATGGATTTGGTATGTACTAGATAGAATGCCTAGCACAATATACCGCACTTTAAAAATCCCTGAAAACATTTATTCTCACGAGACTATGCAAATCACGTAGCGTATAAGATCTATTTAAAGCACAGCTATGGAACACTGATGGGCCATTGCTGTTATTTTAGTGTGGGTCACTTTTTAATAATTCGAATACAATTAATCGAAACGTTTTATACAGTACTTTACTTCAAACCAAATCGCAGGAAAGAGCAATTTAATACTTGCCTATCTTCTGCAGTATGAGTGGAAGTTTTTTCCTTATTTTTACTCTTAAAGTACTTGGTGCGTTAGGTGTTTTCTAGTAATTTGGTAACAGAGAATTCCAGACTGTAACTGAAGAACATTTTAGTGGCAATAATAGTAACAATCCTGTCGATTTATTATTTTTTCTTTTAATTTTAGAGTAATTATTTTTAGAATTATCTTGACAACCTGAGTAAGCAGACGTCGGAGTATTAACTTAAGAGTTGTTTTAAATATAATTCCGAGAAAACGTATTTTTTTATTAAACGAAAGCGATTGGTGTTCTAAACTGATAAAGACATATAAGAGTAGTGAAAATGTGGCTAGATATGTACAAAATTATTTATATATCTGCGATAAGAGATTTGTAAAAACAATTATGTTTGCAAACGATCAAATTATCATTTCTGTCTATGAAAATAGTCTTCAAAAGATTCCATTAATTGAATCGTTATCATATGCAATACTTTCTTGATCTCAATAGAAAAAACTACAGTTATAGCTTTCAAAGGGAAATGACCAACGAGATAAAAATGGCATTGTAAGGACAAATATGGGGCCGTTCGTGGGGTATAAGCTGGTAGCAGTCCGCTCGCGGGAAGAGGTGTCGTCGATTGATTGTTTTTCTTTGAGTTCTGGGTTGGATGCCCCTTGTGTCGGGATCAGGAACCTTTACCTCAGGGAACTCTGGAATTTTGTGACTCGTCTGAGTCAGAGGGAAGGGAAGGAAATCTATAAAGTTACACGGAAACACTGGAGTTCTTATCTGACATCATTTATTTAACTTAACAGAATACTGGATTGTTCGCGTAAGCTTGGAAATGTGTTGAACTGACTGACTATTTTTCTTCTCCTACCGACTTCGCTCACTTTGATTTGGATTGTCTATTCTTTTGCCCGCTTATTTAAATTGACTCTTACAGTTCCGTTCTCCGACTATCCAACCTTTAGCTCTTAGCCTCGAATTCCGGACCGCTAACTTTTCCCTGCTGTAGAAGTCCAGCTGCTCTCTCTCTCTAAGTCTCACTGCTGTTGAAGTTCTGCTGCTCTCTCTCTCTCCAAGTCTCTCCTGTTCTGTGTCCCTTACATTATATATCAGATGTAAAGTTTATTGTTTATTAGGAACCTCCCATCGTGAAAATTAAATCCGCGAAATTTATGGAGCTCAGTTCGATTCTATCTGCGTTATTGGTCCTTCCTTAATATCTATAATTATGCAGGCTCGCTCCGATTCGTTCAATTTTGTAAGATTTCTATTGGTTGTGTGGGACCAATTTCTGGAAATACCTCTCACGTTATAATATTTCTAAGAACGGACATTCCTGCCCTAAATGTTGGGAAATTTTTATAATCTGACTTATCCTTTCACTTTTCTGTCCTTTCAAATTTGCTCACAATGAAACCTCGGCCATAAGTAAGGAACATCTATTTGTTTTGCAAAGTCATGTCAAAATCTGTCGACGTTTGAATGTTATTGTCATGAGGGGTTATAAACTTGAGCTGTCATCTGAGATTGACATTTGTTCCTTCTTCGAAAGAAATCCACCCGTAAAGTCATTAGTGCCTTTACCCTTAGTTATTGAAAGAATATGTTTCTCTGCTTTTGTCTGCGTCTCGGTAAATGGTTTTCTTTAAACCCTCTGAAAAGAGAATTACCTCTTTTCGGGACATAACCCTTTTCCCCAAGGTCAAAACTTTTAACATTTCCAAGCTTAACGACCCGAACCGTTTTCCATTCACATAAATACACAATGGACCTTTATTACTGTTTAGCACAGGTGCTGTCTAATGACTACAAACTACATACATGTATCAGATGATCATATTTATGTTAATTATTACTAGCCTTAATTATAACAATGTTAGTTTAATCAAAGACGGCCTTTAATTCCGGCTACAACATGCCCCCATATTAAGGTTTATATGTCGGAAGACATATAAATTTTAATATGTTGTTCCCGTGAGAAATTAAACCTTATTACGTGTCTTATATACTCTTGATCTTTTTAGGCTCTATGCTAGTCATATAGATACATCCAAATGTCAATGTGGTTTCCTAATACAAATTCTGGCCTTCTGAGCCTTCTAAATTATATTCTTACATAATTGGCTTTGTTGTTGTAATTTAGTCTTTCATAGAAACGCGATTCTTCATCAATATTTTACCTAATATTTGCATCATTGTCCTTTATATTTGCTAAATTATGTTTGTCTATACACACACTGTTGATTCGTTCAAGTTATTACACTTTCTGTATTTATACATGTATATATGCACTTTTATTCAGGTTTTATTACTTTGACTTCAGTTATTTCTCTGATTTCACGACACTTCCTATCCATTTTAACACTTCATATTTACCACTATAATTATTATTTAGCACTGCACTTTATATTTGTCACTATCTTCCATTATACTGCATTGAATTTTCTAGGAAAACCTATATACAATAATATACATATATCTTATTCTTACAGACTAACATGCAGGTGCTCAGTTCCGGGTTAACCAATTATTACTCTAAATGAACATTATGACTTAACAAGCTTAAAAGAAGAAACAATAATTTCAAATTGTCTAAACAAAATTTGTAATTCTTTACTAGCCTCTTTATTATCGCCTTCTCTGTGCTGTATTCACCCTGTATGCCTCTCTAACTTTTGCTCCCAAAACTTCCATTGTTTCGCACTGACTGCCTAATCTCAAGCTGTTAAGATTTCCTTCCTCCTTTCTCCGAGTTGTTACGCTGGCTCCGTTCATACTGTCCTTGCAATCATTACAAAAAATCATCGGATGGCTACACAGGTTTTTATAATCAACTGTGAACGATTGGCTCTCTTCATCTATTTTAATCACAGCATTTGCGATACCAATATCTATTCTTTCCACAAAAAATATCTCATCTACCACTTCTTGCTCATCATGTGACATTATAATTTCGTTTTGATCTCTCTCTTCGTGAAATTTCGCTGAGATTAGCTCCTCTGAGTTTCGTATCGCTAGAATCCTTTGTTCAAAATTAAGAATGGTCTTCCAACTGTATAATGTATCGCATCCTATGATGACTTCTGTAGTTAATTTTGGAACAACAAGAAACATCACCTCGAAAACACGACCTAGTAACTCGATGTTTAACATAGCTTGATAATTTACCCTCTCCTTACGTTTGCCTACTGCAACAGAGCAATAAACACCACAAATTGGCAGACACATCATCTTTACTTTGTTCATGATAAGTTTTTCGTAGAAAGTAGAGCTGCACACTGTGTTAGTGGCTCCCGAGTCAAGTAAAGCAAGTGTATGAACATTCCCTATCTGTATATTAATTTTAGGTGTTTCTACATGTTCCTCCTTTGAATTTTGACTTGTTGAAGTTTCCTTTTCCTTTGTTAATAAATTAGTGTGACCCGTTCTCTGTCCCACCAGCATGTCTTCCGGTAAGTTAGAAGTTCGTTCCAATCCTACATGGGTCTCTGTGGACTGACTGGTAAGTTTCCCTGGTCTCGCTCGACGGTTTGGTTACCCATACTTCTTCCATTTTCGTTCTGATCGTTTGGTGACCTCGACCTCACATATTCATTAGTATCCACAGTTCTCGATCTCCGGTCTTCTGGGTTCCTCCATTGATTTTGGTTATTCCTTCCGTACCATGGAGTTTGTTGACGCCAGGTCCTGATATTTCTACTCCATCTTCTTGGCGGTTCGTTTTGATTTCTATAGCTTTGATATGGCAGTGTTCTGCTCGAGTATTCCATCGGCATCCGTCCTCCAGGAATTGTCTGAAGTGCGTTGATTTGAGGTCGTCGGAAATTTTGATTCTCTCCATTATTTCTTAATCTGTTGGACCTTGCCCCGTTCCCATGAGAAGAATATCTAGCTGGACGGAAGTCATTTCTGTAATTGTCATATCGATTTTCTTCCCTTCTGTTTCCATGGTAGTCGTTCCTTTGGAGGTCAAAGGCAGTTAAAAGCTCAATCATTTCTGAACACGTTGTGGGCTTGGCCACAATCAGGTGATTTCTGATGTGTTCAGGAAAATGTCCAGATACCAATGTCATCAATTCTCTATCAGTTAGTGGTGGATCTAAAAGCCTGCTCTTTTTACCTATGGCCAAGAAATAGTCTACCATACTTATGCCGGTTCTGGCGTCATATTTCCCATTTGATATGTCTAAACGAATGGCGTTCTGGTGTGTCGAACTCCAATATCGTGATAAGAATAAAAATTTGAAATCTTTAAAGGAAGTGCAATCTGATAACGTAAGCCTGTACCAATTTGCAGCCTGACCCTTTAAACTTCTCCTAACGAAAATAATTTTCATCTCTTCCGGTACTCCTTTTAAACGAAAATAATCTTCTAAATCTGAGACAAAAATCCTTGCATTATCGTTTCGTTCCTCGTAGAACTCCGGGGGTGTTATTTCATTTATTAGTTGGCTAGGCCACGAATTACAACTTATGTTGGGCATGCATGAATTATTCCCGGATCTAATACACATATTTTTGTCAGAAATACACGAACTTCTTGGTGAACCAGTAACCTGAGCACTCACATTTACATTTATAGGTAATCCAGCCGAGGCGTTGGACTGAGATTCGTTTACCTCTGTCACAAATGTGTCGCCTGGCTGAGATTCTGATGTTCCACTACTAACATTACTACCGTCAGTATTCTCTACAGTACCATTATGTCTATTCTCTATCAATTCAGACATTTTTTTCGATAGTTGGCTTTGATTTTGGTCTAATGATTGGACAATCAATTTTACTGATCTGAGCTCTTGGTTCATTCGCTCCTCCAACCCTGAATATTTACTGCTAACAGCTGTTCTCAGCTCTTGCCCTACTTTTTCAATTTCAATTATTTTATCATCTATTTTATTCATGTTCTCTCTGACTTCCTTAAAGTCTTTATTTCTCTCTCCTACTTCTTTCTCCCAATTCTCATTATTTTCTTGCAACCGTTTCGAAAAATTTGTCTGAATTTTAAGAGTTTCTTGAAACTTATTTTCTATGTTACTGCACAAAGATTTTTCTACCTTCTCAAGCCTACTCTGAAAACTTGTTTGCGACTCATTTATTTTGTTTCCAAATTCTTCCTGAGCTTTTTCTATTTGTTCTAATCTATTTTCTAGAGCGCTACTGACCCTAATACTAAATTCTATCTGAGAATTTTCTATTTGAGCAAACCTGGTATCCAAAATCTTGTTAATTCTTTCTATCTGTGATTCCTCCATCTTCTCTAACCTAGAATTTAATTTACTCTGAAAGTCCTTGTGTGCATTTTGCGAATCTATTTTTAACTCTCCCTGTGAATTCTCAATTTTCTCTAGTCTAGAATCCAACCTACTTTGGAACTCCTTCTGTGCATTTTGTGAATCTATTTTTAACTCTTCCTGTGAATTCTCTATTTTCTCTAGTCTAGAATCTAGCCTACTTTGGAACTCCTTCTGTGCATTTTGTGAATCTATTTTTAACTCTCCCTGTGAATTCTCTATTTTCTCTAGTCTAGAATCTAGCCTACTTTGGAACTCCTTCTGTGCATTTTGCAAATCTATTTTTAACTCTCCCTGTGAATTCTCTATTTGTAGTTTCATTTGACTGATCATTTCTAATATTTTATCATCCCTATTACTCTTATCTGATTGATTACTGTCTTCTAATTCTTTACTTTGGTTTTTATTTGTCTTACTATTTTCCCCCATTTGCCTACTATCTACTCCTACCGTTGTTACTTCGTTCGTTATTCTGCCCTGATCTGCCATGTTAATCTTCCTACTTCTCAATAACATGTAATTTTATATTCCTTCCTATTTATGCTACACAGTTTCTACAAAAAAGTTCAATTTTTGTCTGTACCTTCTCTATTCTGTGTTTGCTGCTGTTGCGGTTCCTGTTCCTTGTTGTCTGATGATCCTCTTCTTGGTGTTCGGCAGCGGTTGTAAGCTTTACGCTCACAGCAGGATCCTCTCCGGTGTCGTCCGCGTCTGCAGTTTGCTGTGCTGATTCAGTAAGTTACACTTACTGCTGGTAGCGCTCTGGCGTCGTCCGCGTCTGCAGTCTGCTGTGCTGACTCAGTAAGTTACACTTACTGCTGGTACCGCTCTGGCGTCGTCCGCGTCTGCAGTCTGCTGTGCTGACTCAGTAAGTTACACTTACTGCTGGTACTGCTCTGGCGTCGTCCGCGTCTGCAGTCTGGTGTCGTCCGCTTCTTCCGTGATTATTTCCTTGCCCTATTTCCAGTCTTAGAAGACCCACGTTGTGTGCGCCATTTTTGGGGCCGTTCGTGGGGTATAAGCTGGTAGCAGTCCGCTCGCGGGAAGAGGTGTCGTCGATTGATTGTTTTTCTTTGAGTTCTGGGTTGGATGCCCCTTGTGTCGGGATCAGGAACCTTTACCTCAGGGAACTCTGGAATTTTGTGACTCGTCTGAGTCAGAGGGAAGGGAAGGAAATCTATAAAGTTACACGGAAACACTGGAGTTCTTATCTGACATCATTTATTTAACTTAACAGAATACTGGATTGTTCGCGTAAGCTTGGAAATGTGTTGAACTGACTGACTATTTTTCTTCTCCTACCGACTTCGCTCACTTTGATTTGGATTGTCTATTCTTTTGCCCGCTTATTTAAATTGACTCTTACAGTTCCGTTCTCCGACTATCCAACCTTTAGCTCTTAGCCTCGAATTCCGGACCGCTAACTTTTCCCTGCTGTAGAAGTCCAGCTGCTCTCTCTCTCTAAGTCTCACTGCTGTTGAAGTTCTGCTGCTCTCTCTCTCTCCAAGTCTCTCCTGTTCTGTGTCCCTTACATTATATATCAGATGTAAAGTTTATTGTTTATTAGGAACCTCCCATCGTGAAAATTAAATCCGCGAAATTTATGGAGCTCAGTTCGATTCTATCTGCGTTATTGGTCCTTCCTTAATATCTATAATTATGCAGGCTCGCTCCGATTCGTTCAATTTTGTAAGATTTCTATTGGTTGTGTGGGACCAATTTCTGGAAATACCTCTCACGTTATAATATTTCTAAGAACGGACATTCCTGCCCTAAATGTTGGGAAATTTTTATAATCTGACTTATCCTTTCACTTTTCTGTCCTTTCAAATTTGCTCACAATGAAACCTCGGCCATAAGTAAGGAACATCTATTTGTTTTGCAAAGTCATGTCAAAATCTGTCGACGTTTGAATGTTATTGTCATGAGGGGTTATAAACTTGAGCTGTCATCTGAGATTGACATTTGTTCCTTCTTCGAAAGAAATCCACCCGTAAAGTCATTAGTGCCTTTACCCTTAGTTATTGAAAGAATATGTTTCTCTGCTTTTGTCTGCGTCTCGGTAAATGGTTTTCTTTAAACCCTCTGAAAAGAGAATTACCTCTTTTCGGGACATAACCCTTTTCCCCAAGGTCAAAACTTTTAACATTTCCAAGCTTAACGACCCGAACCGTTTTCCATTCACATAAATACACAATGGACCTTTATTACTGTTTAGCACAGGTGCTGTCTAACGACTACAAACTACATACATGTATCAGATGATCATATTTATGTTAATTATTACTAGCCTTAATTATAACAATGTTAGTTTAATCAAAGACGGCCTTTAATTCCGGCTACAAATATTAGAACAATTATCGGAGTTTAATTTTTGGGGTTATCATATATTGTATCTGAGAGAGATGTTGACCGTGAACTACAAAAATTTATCAGATGGGCACCATTAGAAGCAACTTAAAGAAAACTAGAATTGAAATCAGTTGAAAGTAATTCTCGTAATGTGGAAGCAAGAATTTAACACTCTAAAGGCAAGACAAGAGTTAGGTTGACCAATGAAATGATGGACTGATAAATTTGAAGAGTAGAAACAGGATTAATATCTAAAACTTTGGGTAAATGATGCTAATGGTAAAAGCCAAATCATTGTAATCTCCTTAGATTTATGTTTTTCAGTTTCGCCTTGTCTGATAATCTAACATTTCCATCTTCGGCCTGTGTCATTTGCGGTGAAAAGTTCAGTAATAAAAACGGTGGAAGAATTTTTTCCGAATATCATTCTTATTTGACTGATAAAAATATAGATACTCTCTTGTAACAAAACTAAACATTACAAGCAAACCCCTCTTCTCCAATGTAAGATACTGTTACGTGCTTGCAATACTTGTTTCATACCAGCAAACAATGACAGAGCCTGCTTGTAGATAAAGATATTGCAGTTTTCTGACCAAGAGTTTTTGCAGGAACCACTTACATGCATAAAACAAAGCAGGCTTAAATATCCCATTCACATTTTTTGGCATCATAGTAAACAATATCTCGAAAGGGCGTGCTGATACACTCTTTCTTTCGTAAAGCATTAATAAGTGATTAAACTTTTTCTGCGCGATTCTTGTACACCGATAATTATAATCACAGCCGGAATTAGAAGAGCGCGTTGCAACACAATAATTAACCTACCCATGGCAAAGAGATAATGAACAAATGCTATGTGCTCTCTGCTGTTGACCTTTAGGAGATTTGAATGCGATTACCAGCGATGCCACAACTGTTTGTGTTTTATAAACAGTAATTTCCGTTACTGTCATCAAAGCGCTTGGCAATCACCTTAGTAATGGCGATTAGCTGCGTGTGTTTCCAAGAGTAAGTGCTTCTCTTCATGGGATCCGCTCTAGCTGTTCAAACATTAACATAGGAAGCGTAAGTCAAACCGTTACTGGTTCTGTGCACTTCAGAAGAACGAATTAGTGTGACTTTGTTTACAGATGGGCAATTTCGATTTTCTCTTTCTGTCTACATTAAAAAGAAGGCAATAATAATAATAATAATAATAATAATAATAATAATAATAATTACACCTACGTTCTTTGATGACACCACATTATAACAAACAGTAGCGATGGCAATGTATGCACATATAAAAATTTATATAAAACATGAAGTAGAGTGTTTTAATGTGTGTTAGTATACATAATCAAAATTAACAATAAAATATTATCTTTATGATAAGATAAATAACAATAAAATAGCACAAACAGTAACAATGATAATTCATACATATATAAACACATGTAAATCATGGGAGAGTGGAAATAAATGTACTAACTAAACATATAAAATAAAAAATATTAACGTTACAATGAAGGTGATAGGTAGATTAATGATAATAATAACAACAACAGTAAGAATGACCATCATAGATAGAGTGATAAATTCTAAAGCAACATACAAATAAATATTTGCATTTACTTTTATTTTATGGCGCAATAGAATATGGAATTCTGGAATTTGTGTATATTATAAAATATTTAAACTGAACACCTATACATTCACAAATCGTGAGTCTGCAAAGATGAAGATCGATTAACACAATTCAATTTACTCGCTAAAGTCAACTGAAACAAACAAATTAGAGATATTCCAACACCATTGCATATTCTGCGCTTTTCTTTAATTATTATAGCAGTACATTTTCGTTAACCAGCTTGTGTCATATGTGATACGCGAGTCGATCGGCTGGAGTGGTTAGTTATATTTCTCATTTTACCATTTTGTTGTATGATTGTTGGTTGGATTCACGGGCTTATGGGAAAATACGACTTGGCGACACTCAGAAGATAAATGCATGTAAGAGTGATAAAATGATAACTATAGCGATATGCTATGATTGGTTTAAAATCAGAATTTCGTTATATTCCATCAGTAAAAAAATATTTACATAAATGAAATAGTCTTAGTTATATTTTGTTTACTATAATGTGTTAATTTAATTTTAAGGAAATAGAAGAGTTAATTTTTTTATAAATACTAAACAACATCCCTGAAACCTGCTGCCGATGAACCGAGAAACAAACGAATCGGGAATCTTTAGAGTCATGTGAATCCGCATAAGGGAAAACTCCGGCTTAAAATGATTGAACCCGGGCCCACAAGTTGAAAATCCGATAACTGAGCCACGGATATGGATCAAAAGAGATGAGACGGGGTGAATGAAATGTAGCGACTCGATTGAAAAGTATGAAAACAATAAACCAGTTGCTACAGAAACAACGGACATGTTGCGAACGTTTGGGAATTTGGATATAAGAAATAAAAATTAATGAAAAATAACTGAGATAGATGGCTTTTGTGGAGGGAATTTATTGAGAATGTTGCAAATAAAATTAAGTTAATATTTAAAATAATCCAATAATCTTACATATTTATAAATAAAATAAACCAGTTTATATTAAAATATAAACTGGTTTATTTCCATTAGAAGGTTTTGTCAGTGTCACTTTAATAGGTTCCTGCAGATCTTTTCTCCTTACCCTTTCATGGGTTTGTTTTTCTGATAAAATTCTTAACTTAATACTTTTAAAGCAAGCAGAAGTGATTTCACTTCTATTCTACGGGGTTAATTAAAAAATTAGATCAAATAAAGCAATATAACGAAACATTGAAGCTTAAGACGAGCTTAGTTTAAGCTTTCGGAAGCTTAAATGCTACGAATACCGTTCAGAAAATATTGAGAATGGTTTTGAATTAACCCAGGAATAACACAATATGTAATATATAAATGAAAAATAATGTAACACTATTAACAATGTAACTAAAATAACAATAACTAGAAAAGCAAAAAAGGATAAAACACTAAGAACAAGTCACAGATTTGTAATAGCTAATTTTGAACTGCTCGAGTTCTTCTATGGCAAGAAAATAGGTGACTTTTTCTTATTGTTTTATTCTTTTTTGCATTTCTCATTTGTAAAAGATAATCCTGCTTGAAAATTAAATTGGTTATGTAAAATATTCAAACTGCTTTGTTGATATATTTACATGGCTTTATAGTAATATAGCACATCATACAGAAAATTCAAAGTATTGTAAACATGCACAAATATCATACTAATGTTTATTCTTCATTTTATTGTCGGACATTTTCACCATTATATCTGTTGTAGCTAATACTGTTCTGGCTTGTTGAAAGGCTTCTTCACACCAAACCTTTCCTTCCTTAATATCCAGATTCCCTGCACCCAAGACTATTGTTTTACTTATATGTATTCAAACGTTTCACCTTTGCCTATCTCTTTCAAGTTTTTACGACATTAAAGAGAATGGAATATCATGAGATGGCTTTAAACGGAAACTATAAGTTATGGGTTGTATGCCAAGTGATGGTATTTATATGCAATAAAGAAAGAGTAAGATTTTCTTGCAAGTGCAAGTTTGCTGTCCAGTGTAAGCTAGAGTTATTCCTTTCTTCCATTACGTACATAACCAACCTATTCGCAAATATACTGCTACATTTAGAAAACAGGCTGTGTGTTTATTTTTCAAAAACTGGCAATCAATGTCAATTCGTTCTTTTCCAAAATCGTGAGTGTGCTCTTTGAAATATTTTTAGAGCGAAATCAGAGTGTCTTTATGTTGGCTTAATATTTTTGTATTATATTTTATAATCATTGTCACTGTAAACTGTAATTTCTTATTCTCATGTGAAAGCTAGTGTCATGTAGTACATTTAAGACAAAGCAACACCTTAAGGAACCGATCTCTTTTGACTACCATAGCTTTTTCGCGGACGCAGGACTACAGAAATATTGCATTACGGTTATATGTTATAGGTTCGATCTAAGATAAGATCTATGTCAACAAAAGCCAATGGTTAAACTTACTTGGCTATACGTTGGCTGGGTTTCTGTGTAAGGAAGGAAGTTGATCCTCTGGTGAAAATCATTTTCTTAAAGAAAATGAATGCAGACCCTCCAATTATTATCGTCTGCACAATGACTTTAAATTTTCAAAAAAAAATGTGCAAATTTATCTTTTGCGTTCATCATCACTCATTGCGCTCTCAATTTTGCTGTCCAATTCTCTATTTTAAAAGTGACATGGAGCCAAAACTGGGCTCTTGGGAGATGACAGACTTGTAATGCAACCGCCACGGGTGGCAGACGTCATTAAGGCGCGTGCTCGTAAGCGGGGGCCTGGGGTTCGAATCCCAACAGGACTGTCCTCCCTGATTGAGGTTTTTTCCAGTTTTCCCTCATTCCTCATAAATATAAAATACAGAGGAGGTACCCAAAACTAAGGCCTGGGACTCTTCCTTCCTTAAAAAATTCTTTTTCAGTTTATTATTTTATCTCATGTATCATCAGTGTTCGCCGCCTGTGATGTCTCGGTAGTTAAAACGGATGTTAAACACTATTAAATAAATATAAAAAATGGGTAAAGCAAGATTTCATATTAGACAAAGAAAGAAAATGCTCGAAGTGTAAAAATGTGTCTTACTGTCCCGCACATTGATTTATGAAAGATATACTAATTCATTTAAAAACACTCCTTTTATATTACACTAGGACGATAAATTCTTATATTTTGAAATAACTTTTACCATGAAAACGGCCATACTGCGCAAACTATGAAATTCTTCACATTCTATCCTATATATTTATTGTGTTTGCATAGAAACTAGTATATGTTAAACATTGAAGTAATAACCTTTAGTTTGCACCGAAATTGTAATTTTTGTTCAAAACATAAAGAAATTCAAATAATGTCAATTCAGATTAAGACAAATGATTCATGGATATGTATGCATATTCTTATCCAAACAGTATGAAAATTAGGGAGTGGTATAATTTTGAAACCTTGTCAAATCTTTACAAAAATTATGTGCAAGGTATTAATGACATCCCTTTTAATATATAAAATTATACGAGGGACCAGCATCCTAGCTCAATAATGATCTGATGGGAAGTGAGGTATGATCTCACTAAGTAGCATTTCTGCCATAAGAATATAAAGATAATGAATACGAAATGATTCTTGGTGGAAGACCTGAACGCCACTTTTACTGGAGCTTCCAGCAAAATTCAGCAGCAGATCACAAGACATGATCCCAGTCCTGGTCTCAGTGAAATACTCTTCATTTTATTGCTTAAGGCTGGCCTTCTAGAAGTTTCGAACTCTACCAATTGAACCATACGCCTCAGCCAATGGTGAGGCGTGTGGCTTGTAAGAAAGAATGCCTCAGTTGACCCTTAGAGGCAGAAGTGGGATATCCTCGTGGAGAAAGTGAGTTCTACTGTTAATGAATGCCCTATCAGACTTCAGTAATGCAGAGGGCTAATGTATGCCATTTTAAAAATGCATTATATGTTTTATATGTATAAAATAGACACAAGTAAAAAAAACTTAAAATATCAAGCACGTTATTGTTGTTCAATAAAGTTTATAACAGAACTTACAGCCAGATTAGATATTTATGAATGAATGAATTTATTCAAGATACCATATATGACAATGTAGTTGCATGACTAAAGTATTTAGGTACGCAAAGACATTCAAAATTTGCAGCTTTTTACTTAATAGATTTTCCAGGTACCTTTGCTTTCTGCTACCCAAAACAAATCACTACATTTACATTATACACAATAAATTTGCAGAAATATTTATGGACAAGAGCTAATAAACATTTCCCACTGTTTGTGCACATTTTTCTGTGTCTATGTTGACTGTTTTAATTTTTTCTGAGTAACCAGTTTATTCATTCAATAGAATAAATATTTTTCAAACAGAAACGTTAGCCAAGGGAATATATACGCAAACGCTCTAAATTACCTCTAGGACCCATTAATTCTAGATATCATATTTCCTCTGGGCGAGAATAGTCTCTATATCAAACAAATAATTCCTATGCTAGAGAAATCCACAGTTCAGACTTTTGGTTTTCGTGTGCCATGTGTAGAAGTTTCCAGTTGCAATGTACACATCGAAAAGCAGCACTGTTTAAACTGGCGCTTTAAAATGACACACACAAATCTCCAATAGCACCATTTAATGCATATTTACATTTCCATAAAGCTAAACTACAAAAACAAAGCAAAGGGTACGAAACTTTGGCTATAGAAGTGGGTTATACTTTGGCTTGAATAGCGGAATCAAATAATAGGAGACAGTAAAGAGTTTTTAATATGCATTGCGAAACGTGAACTCATGGTGTCCCGCCATTACATTATCCATAACAACACAATATTTTAATCATGAAACGTATTTTCAAAAATACTCACTGGACTGTGCTCCAAAGAGATGCAATGTAGAAACTACAAAATTATTTAATACTTCAGCATTTCCTGATGGATTCTCAGGGCTTGCACTAAATGATATTTAATTTATGTTATGGAGAGTCCTCATGCTCTTAAAGATTTTAATTCTACATCATGAGATGAAAGCCTTTTCAAGTGAGTATTTTTAACATGGTGTGAGGAAGCAGACAAACATTCCTACTAAAGATCAGGAGGAAGCAAGATTTACAAAAAAACTTTTGACCAAAGTCAACTGAAAACAACGTTACAGAAACTGTCTGTATTCTGCCGCTCGTGCTCCAACTTGTATGTACAGTATTGAGCAACATTCTTACGAGCTAGTTTCAGCAAATTTGCAACTTTACTCACCAGTATTTTAAATATCTCAAAATTTTGTATAAATATTTAACAATTTTAATTCCTAATACTCGAGAAGTGAATTTCAAAAGCCCTAAAATGAAACTGCTGGTGAACAAAGCGTTTCTTGGCAGCTTTCGTGTACTTTCATATTCCCTGCCTTTTATTTTGTCAATAGCTCCACAATTATAGTGCATGATATGTGTACGTTCAGAAAAGGTTCAAGGGTAGTTTTCTAATTTTTGTGGAAATGCCCAAACAGAGAGGCATAAATGTTTGTTTGTTGTTCCTAGGTTTTGTCCTTTTGTGATTTTACATATCTTTGTTTTTAGTTTTAATTTGTGTTTAAGGAAGCCCATAGAAAGACACAATAAAATTGTTATACATTTTCTTTTGCATATTTATTTTTTCATTGATTGGCTCCTTGTTTAGTTATTAATTATTTTATATTAGGTGCTATATATATTCAAGTTCTTATTAATCATTATCCTTTTAGTGTATTTTTATTATTTATTTCATAATGTTGTTAAGGTAGTGCATATGCTCATTTATATTTGCAAATCTTATGCAAGCCCGCAGGCAGGTAGATATTGATATGATGTAAAGTACACCACTGCACCTTAGTGCCCATTAACTGGAACATGAATATTGAATTTAGACATGTGATAGAAATTTAAACTTGTAATCATCACCATCATCCTAATTTTGAATAAAATTAATACTATATAATTTGCACCTCTCGTCACATGCGTTCCCATGAAAGTTTGCCTCGAGTTTCATACAGACTGATTATTGTGGCTTTACAAAGTTAATAAAATGTTTTAAAAGACTACTGGCTAGTTGGAGTGAAACAGGACAACACATTCATATGCCTAAATTAGCGTAGGAAAACTTGCAGTTACATTAATAACAAACAAAACAATAAAAGTTCATTTTTAACTTTTTTACAAGAATGTAACTTGAAGTTTAAAAACGCTACAAAATTAAGCACATTATATATATAAATGTTTTGTCTAAAGTAATTTAAGGTAGCTTTCTGACAGACCTATCTTTTGAAAATTAGGGTCGTGAGTTATTCGTTCATGATAATTAACAATAAAAAGTCGAAGTACACATAAAAACAATGAAAGTCCAATAACTCTATCATGAAATGTATAAAATTATATTAGACATTTGCTTAGAAAAATATAAACATTAATGAAAATAATCACATAATCAAATTATGCATTGTCTATATAAAGACAACTCTATTGAAAAATAGAGTTCAGCATTTTGGAAATAGAATCTCTTCAGACATTGTAGGTCATCATGTCTTGAAAAATGGAATTAAACTTGAACAGGAAGAGGCAGACCGCTCATCAGTTTGTGTACAACACATTTTGTCAACAATAACATGGGACTCCTAGGAGTCATTGTCGGTTGTTCGACTGGTTATAGTTCTAGAAAAGGTTTCGTCAGCTACAATTTCTGGTATGTTTCATTTTCATTGGATATGTCTTTCTGTATTGTTTATTAAGAAATGAAGATCTTAATTTTCTGATGTGCTCAATCCAATCGCTGGGTGTTTCAGCATTTTTTTATTTGTTAAACCCATATCCTTGTCACATTACATATAACTATGGCTTATGATGGGAAAAGTCACTTGTACTGATTCAAACAAGTTGTGCTAGCGTGAATGAGGTGAATAATGGTATAATTTTAATTTTGGCGGGGGCACAGATCACAAAAAAGAATGTAAAATTTGAACTGATGTCCAGGTCGTGGAAACCAATGTCAAACAATATTGATGCAACTTCATTAGCTCCCTTTCTTGTTATGGTCTCATTGTAGATATTTTAGAAAGGACTCTTGATTGTTTTTCTATGCTGATTTATACGGACTTATGTGGTTTTTCCCTGTATGAATGTGTTGGAATGTAGTACTACATACCTAACATACATTGCCACCAAAGTATCAAATTTCTCCAAAAGCGGAATTTGATTGTTTTTATCCTGTACCCTTTGCAATAACAATGCACTAGTGCAGACACGCTCCAGTGAGCCGTTTCGTTAGTAGTAAGTCATTACTAAGAAGTAAGTTAGTGCAATTTCGTGTGGCTTTTTCAAGCAGTTGCATTATTTCGTTTTGTATTAATCGAATGTAAAGAAAATTAACAATTTTTTAAATTCTAAGCACTTTTCTGTTCAAAAATGGAAGTAAAATTAAAAAAGACGAACTCCGGGTATTAATTTGGATGAAACAATTATGCCAAAATATGGATGTATACAATGTTTTCTGCAGCGACAGATTTCGTTCAATAGAATTTAAGATTTATAATTATAGGGTGATCGACAGATTTGTTGAGAATGGATTTTTGGTTTTGAAACAGTTACGTTGCTAGGATATATTAATTACTTCTCTCTTTCCGTAGTGCATGTTCAGTCAAGCATGTGTGAATATTAATTATAGTTATTAAGATTCTAGAAGCATGCAAATTATATTCAGCAGTAGCAGTAACAGTACTAAAGCTATACATCTCTGCTTTATGCAGCCGCAAGCCGCCTTTGGCGCTCACTGCTGGCCAACCATCTGGATGTTCGATAATAATGTAGATCCTGTTTATTAAATGTAATTCTAATTATTTTCTATATAAGTTCATACATAGGAACATTAAGTACACAACACACAGGGCAAATTTCGCATTGCACTATGTAATATTCAAGGTTCAAACAATAGAGCAATCCCATCACACAAATTGGTTACAATGCAAGACAGCAGTATTATGCGCCTTAGTTGCCTAACCAACGATTTAAAGAGCTTCAGAGATGGAGAAACAATAGTTATATAACACTTATTACACACAACTAACAGATCTATAGATCAAAACGCTCGATATCAGTGTGCGGAACATCTTGCTAGATAGCGGGCCAGTGGAAAGGCTGAGAGCTGGATTGAGCTTCCGGTTAATGATTCTATGAATGTTCCAGAGCTTGACTATTAATGTATATGCATGAATGAATTTATTTTCTGTGCAACACCTTACATTACGCTACATTATATTTTACCACTTGGAATTACATTTTATGAGTAGGAATACTGGCCCGATGCCACTTATTTTATCGATTTATTATCAATTTTCACTTATTTTTCTCGTATATGCCTACTTTAAATTCCTTTTATTTAATGAATTATTTCTTCAATTATTAGTTTTATAACACTCTAATATTATACGGTCTATGTTCTTCCCTCCTGCGCATAAAAGACATTGATCGTGGATAGTTTCTTTCCTTGTCATTATATCTCCTTACACATGCTCCCATTCAAGCCTAGTTATTTTCTTTATTTACCTTGTCTATATATTTTTTGTCTTTCCCATCTTACTTTTCATAGGAATATTACTCACCTCTTTTGCTCGATATTTTGTATTTCAATATACTAAAAATTGTTTCCTAACTTCTTTCCAAAAAACGTTTACATTGCTTTCTCCCCATCTCCCTAAGTCACCTAAACCATTACTTTCAAATTACGTTTTATCATAATAACCCTTTTATTCCTACTTGGGATTTTTATTGTTATTTCAAACATTCTTTTAGGATATTTTCTTCCTCTTATTTCAAAATCATGTACCAATATTTTAATGCATTTTCCATAATTAGAACTTTCCTCTCTACTCATTCCATTTACATGCATTACTTTATTTGCACTTGGTAATAAAATTTTTCCACAAAACACCCTATTATGTCTATAGTTTCCCACCCCTCTTCAAGTTCTCGTATTTCATTGGCATATAGCATTCTAGCCTTCATCATCATGCCGTATCTCTTTCTAGTCCTTAATGTACATAGACAATATGTTGATAATTTATCATTATTACGTTTTCGCAGAAGCTTGAGCAGAGATAGCTTTCTCGACACGATATAAGGCTATAACCCGCGAATGAAAGTACAGTTCCCATAAGCTTTTACCCTCGTGAAATTCAGGATGCACATACAGTGTACACTTTACGAAGAAGCAAAACGCTTAGTGTAAAACTGTCGAATAAATACTTATTGTCGAACGTTCCATAGTTAATGAAATGCAAATGTGGCAAAATAGCATTATTCTACATGCATTTATGCATGAGTCGGCAGGAGATATTAAAGGAAAATACGGAAGATGGCCGGATACGCTTAGGCAAATTATGGGTAAAGTGTTAAAACGAATTTCTCAAGTATAAGAGGAAAATTAACGAACACAAAAAATTATAAAATAAAAAAAGAAATATTAAATCACAGAAAATTGTCAACAAGTATGATAAAGGGGCCATTTATAATTAAAAATTTTATTTTTCTGGACAGTCGAAAAATGCTCATACTTTTAAACAATCAAACAAAAACAGTTACATTTGGTTTGACAATTGTTCACATAAATTCTATGCAAAACAAAAACAAGTTTAACACCATGCTGCAGTCCTCAGAGAATCGAACAGCATTTTCGAAACTAAGCCTGATTACATTTTGGTAAATGAAGACGAATGGAGAGAAGGGTTGAAATTTAATTACTTCAACTAGGAGCGGCGCTCACCTAGATCCAGGTCAATGAGCAAACCCCAAGTGTTGGTACTCGTGATGGGAAATAACCAGAATAATGAAGGAGTTAATCATTTCTCGGTGACATGTTGACCAATCCGGGAATTACACTTGATCACGAACCAATGTTTCTCTTTATCCCCTCGATCATGACCATATTTACCGTATCTGTTTCCTTTGATATGCTTCATACGCTTGTTCCACTGCATCTTAATTGTAAATTTTTATAAAGCATAGTTGATATTAAAACTATGAATATTTCGGTTTTCCATGCAATCTGAGGCATGGCAAAATTACAAATAACATAATAAAAGCTATGAAGAAAGCAACTCAGATTAATTATAGTGTTTGCAAAAATGTTATGATTATCATCGAAATAGCTTGCCAAAATTTGTCAAGCAAGAATAATAATTATAAGTTGTGATACAACGAAAACCATAATATGACATAACACTAAATTGGGTTTTGTATGATACACTTCATCAAAATGATAATGACCAGATTTACAGTTGCCCCATTTCATTGTTAAATGAAGCAAGAAAATTTATCTTCCGTCTCAGAACTATGCTTTGCTTGAAGTTTGTTCGCTGTAGAAAGACTAATGAAATTTCAGCAAATAGAGAAATAATAACCTGTGATGAGATTCAGAATATGATAATTATAAATTTCGAAATGGAATACACGGTATCAAAAACCTTAAAAAGATTTATGTAATTACAAGAAACTGCTGAAGAGAAACATGTCAGTTTTTGCTGTATATAAATATTTACTATTAATGAATTTTGAAGCGGTTTGGTATATGGAAGCCAGATTGGTCGCCAATTGTGAAGCGATTTAGTTGCTAACCGCCATTTTGTTATTGACTATTGATCGCTTTGATGTTGTTGCTCACGCGTCATTACAGCAATATTTCAGGGTTTTATTTCAATATTTTGTGACTCGTGCTCAACCGGACTGGTAGAGGATATAATTATTACGCGATGAGACATGCGAGTAATATATATGCTAATTTTTTATTCACACAATCTTTCACGTCCTCTGGTGTTCTGCGTACGAGAGTATTTAGCTGCCTCGACTTACAAGGAGATAAACTGAATCTGATTATCTAACTATCAGAACTGCTATGAATTGTACTTTTGATATGAACTGAGTTGCCGAACTCCGAAAGTGAACTCAACTGAACTGAGTATGGATACTTGAGTGCTAGCCCCAGCAGAGCAAACGCCTCCTTATATATATATTCGATTCACATTAACTAATCGTTGGCTTCACTAAGCCACGGGGTTCACACAAACAAGCGCAAACTTATGTTTTGCTTTAAAAATTCAAAACATGCTTCTATTATTGGCTGGTTCAAATTCCCCTTCCAACGCAAGCCAACCGCTATTTGAAAGTTAAAAACATTTATTCACATTAGTTGGTTTAAAACCAACTGTACAAACAGATTGCAAGTTCATTCTACTAACGTAGATAAAAGACATTGGTTTTATTAACCCTCGCCAACAGTAGATATTTTAAGAAATGGCATAATACAGGTCCCCTTAGATTTATACTTCTTTGAATAGCGGTTTATGGTCCTTTGGCGTTCCGAGCTCCGGTAAACAGCTACACCAGAGGACTTTCTCTCTTGTCGACATACAATTCACATATTGAAGTTAAATCTAATGATACACATATATGCACAGTATTTATATTACTAAAGTACAAAATATAATGACTAGGTTTGAACATATATATTATAATCATATTTAGTGGATATAGGTCGTAAGGACCGTTTCAATTAAAAAAAAGCATTTTAAAAATAAAAAGTAATCAAATTTAATTAATCAGAACTTTTATATTTATAATTTTATTGGCATGCTTCAAAACCATAAGAATATAAAAATCATTTTCCTTCTTACAAGCACTTCATATTAAACATTCTAGAGTAACAAAAACTTGCTATAATTTTCAGCATAATCGAGTTGAAATGAAAGAAGACATTGTTTAGATCAGTCAAGATGCAATTATGAATGTTGTTCCAATAGCAAGCTTAAATATATTTTCCAATTTTCGTATACGGTAAATGTCCCAAGATAATTTCCATATCTGTAGTGTTCAACACCCGTTTTAACTACTATGGCATCATAGGGAATGAACACATGATACGATAAAACTGGAAAATACCTTTTTAGGAAGAGTTCCAGGCCTAAGTTTAGGGCATTCCCCGGAATTTAACACTGGTGAGGACAGAGAAGAACCTAGAAACCTCAATTAGGCCGTTTGGAAGGATATCCGCTTCACGAATTCGTGCCTGAGTGAAACAGCAGCTATCCATTTCAGTAATTTTGATATCAGACTAGACATTTATTCATAATTTATATATCATATATATTTTTTTTATTGTATGATGTTTGAGTTTAATGCAATTTTGTTTTCCTTTCCTTCAAGGGGAATAAAGGAAATCAACGCTAGTTTTTGGCTGCGATAAGACCTCAACCAGGAAACATAACTCAAATGAGACAGGAATATGCATATGAAACTAATTCAAACTGTCCGGTAGTTATTAGAGTTGTAATGGGATTGAGTGCCAATTAAGTATCACGTTTAAAAGAAATGTATATATATATATATATATATATATATATATATATATTATTGCCTTATCTATTTGAAGGCACATATTGTCATTAATGAGTCTCTCAGATCATGTTACTAATCTTATTATTAATATTTTCTTCTTGAGGTGCCAAGTACGTGTTAGAAACACCCCTAAAAGAAATAACCTGGACTAGTAAGGTTAGTTAATTTTGGCAATCACACATTTTGAAAATAACGTTGTAATAAAACTCATAACTGTCTCCATTAAGGGCGTGTTCCGTCTTGCTGAAAACTTTATGTTTCACATTGTTATAATCGGAAGATGGAATGTCTCCAAACCAACTTGACTCTTTGCTGCGATAAAGACGGTTGTCCTCAAAATTCCTTCTCCAGGATAAATTTACAATGAAAGTAAAATTGTATTGGCCTTTTTAGTATAAGGGCAGTCTGCCAGTAATCTGGGATTAAGAAAAAAAAAGATTGGTATTTCTCCGCCAATTATGTGAAATGTATTATATGACACTAATAAACTTCTAGCCAGACATGGCGCCCTAAACTCTTTTGGAAAGAACTGAAAATTTTCATGAAATACATGAAAAATAACCCATTATCTAAAAGCGTTAAGTTTTGTGAATTTGAGTAGTCAGAGAGAAGGACCATGTGCTGTCGAGTATTCTCGGCATTGCGTACGAGTTGCTGAAACCATAAACAACATCGAACTTGTCCATATCTAGTTCCATGTCACTCTATATGGGGGGAAATGCGCTGCTCTTTGCTGTCCTCCGACATGTAGAGGAGGAGTGTCTCATGTTGTAATGGCCGCAGTGATTTGCTAGGTGACTGATACAGTCAAGCACACACTGCCTAGTGTTGGTTTGGCACCGCACTCATCGAGAAGAAACTATTCTCTCTAGTCTCCGCATTAACTCGAATGATCCGAATTCGGAACTTGGCACTCAAGAAATAATATTTGGGTTATGAGAAAAACGCCAGTAAAGTAAATAGCATGGGTAGTGGATACAACGCCTATCATTTATACTTATGTAACATAGATACATTATCTAAGTAAGAATAAACAAAATAGGAAATGAATTTATTGACCATACTTTTTGCATTTATGGCTGTTTACTTGTAACCCAAAGATCATTCCTAATAGCTTTTGATTTCTGTGATTGAAGAATAAAAATATCTGAAAAGCTTTATGCAGCGCTGTTCCCTCTTAACCCTTTACCCATTTTCTTCAACTGGATATTTCTACTCGTAATACAGACTTTTGGTGATTGTAAAATTCATACACTAGCGCAGGAATTCCGCATATCCCTTTAGCTGCTTAGATTAGAATGAATCAACGTACCTATTATTTGATTTCTAATCGTTTATGTTGTATATTATTTGCTGCAATGATGCAGGTGTCACAAACTAACCGCACAGTATCAACCTCCAGATATCTACTTCATCTCATTTCCTGTGTAAGGTGAATACATTGGCTCCTCCTCCTCTGTGCAAAGCAAGTAATCAAAATCTGATTATATGATCAAATGTATTTCCTAAAGTCACCAGCGTAAAGCAAGTTACTCGTCACAGTAAAAAATATTAACAGATGTTTCCTGGCATAGTTATGCCTTTCAATACTGTTGCGCTGCTATAAGCTGTCCAATTGGCATTCTTTTTGCTTGGAGCGACAATCGCCGAAAGTTGTCGACAATGTACGAATGCCTAAAGAATGCTCTTACTAATTTTTAAACAAAGTTGAGTGCATCTATTAATGTCGATTAAAAATGCATATAGGCTATTGCATTTTATCAACATTTATTGGTTAAGTGTAATGTACCAGATGAATGAAACAAAGTCTTAATATATCACATATATATACGAAATAGATTACATACATAGGTTTACCCTGGTGATCTAGTAGTAAACATACTTAGCTCATGGACCTAAGGTCGTGGGTTGAAACCCAGCGAATGTCGATTAATTCTTATGGCAAAAAGTAGATGAGATGACGACCTAAAAGGCCAATTTTGGCAGAACTGATCATCAAAGGCGAAGAACAGAGTGGACTGGAAGGAAACATGAGAATCTTTCCCGAAGTGACTACTCAGGATTAGCAAATCAAGCTACTTTGCCTTCCTAGGCCTATTAAATTCGTGTTATAAATATTATGCAAAAATAATTGTTAAAAGCACAGTATTGATTGTGGAAACTAAATTATTAAAATATCAACATTGATTTAGAAAAGGCAGATTTTCTCATTGCTCTAACACAAATAACAGCAAAAATGAAGAGAATTTCGACTAACCACTTATGATGTATACACAAATTATAATAAGGAATTTGACAGAGTCAAATTAATTTTTGTGAAATCATAATAACAAGCATAAGGGCCTCAACACATTTACTTGTAGCAATACAAGCATTATATAAAACAAAATAAAAGTAACAATTTTAACCAATGAAAAAACTTCAGCCAATAGAGTAAGACAGGGATGTCAACTTTGTTTCCCGTTTATAGGAAGTCATCTTCAAAATTGGTTTATAATTATTACATCTTTCCTCTTTGGTGACGTCATATATTAAAATATCAGAAAATTAAGTTAAAAAATCGGTCCATAAATTAAGTCAGGCTTCAGCAAAACAGGCTATGATTTATCTCATGAAAAGGAATGGCATTTCATGAGCTGTAATTTTAATGTATGGAAAATGTATTGAAAAAATAATTTATTTTAATATCAATATAATTTAAGGGATGTTCAGAGATAGCTAAACAAATTTAATCAATTTTTTCGGAATAGTCCAAAGAGCATTAAAGCATAATGTGAAAAAAGCTACTAAAATTATATAAAATAATAGCATGACCATTATTTTTTGTTGGATGAGAAGCTGGACTTTGAAAGCAGATCAACGGAGGCAAATTGAATATCAGAAATGAGATTATTATGTATTATATCATCAATAATTAAAAATAAAATTGGAGGGACCACATCCAACAAACGCCCATTTGAGAATTAAAACGGCTGCTTTATATTATAACTCTACAGGAAGGAATATAAATCGAACGTTGAAAAGAAGGTGGCATGAACACTTTTGAATCTAAAGCGACATGTTTCTTGATTTGATTATGTTTACTGTGTTGATGGTGTCTAATGCATCTACAAGTCCAGTTATACAATGCGAATCAATCAAAAGTTTACGTATATTTCAAGGCAAAGCGAGGAGCGTGTTAGCGTGAATGTACCGACACGCTCCCTCTTTCCCTTTCAGTGGAATTGTCGCAAGTTATTTGGCGCGTTGTCTAATATAATATGTTAATAGGATATTTGAGCTTTTGTATAGTTGAAAATATACAATTGATAAACACTATTGTGACAGTTATAAAAAGATAATGTTATAAGAGAGTTCTTGCAGATGAGAAAAACATGCGAGATGAGCTGAGGTAAAGGATAAAACATGTCTATTGATAGGATAATTTGCAGAGCACTTTGGCCAACTTTTTTCCCAAATTGCCAATAGAAGCAGTCCATGAACTGTTGATGCCCTAACAATTAATTCAGTAGAGAGATAAGTGAAATTACAGAAGACTAGTTGGAACACTTTCTTCGAGATATCAGACTTCTTAAATAATAAAAACTTCACTTTTAGCATTTAATATTAAATTGAAGTGAATTAGAAAGCCATTTATCGATTATTTCTAAACATTTAACATAATTTCCGCGCATGATACTTTCCAAAGAGGGAACGAAATGAGGAGCATAAGTTCATCTGCTCGCGAAACTCAGGGTTGTGCCGTTATATATTACCAGTTAATCTTTTGCGTCTCTTAGACAACCTGTATCTGTATAGACCAACATATGACAGCATTATCCCGAATGCACCTTTTAATTAGTTTAAATTTGTTAACGGCAGTTGATATTTATTGATTTTAAAACAACGTATGACATCTCTACATCTTACGCACATTTAATGCTTATAACTTACTTCAGCGTAAATTCTGTGTTTCTTTAAATTTAGTTATTATTTTTTAACTTTTAGTACAGAACTTCTATTTTATTTCATTTTACGATATTTTGTTATTTCTCCATCAGAATATAAGAACTGCCGAATATATCTAAGACGTTTTCGAAAGCGAATCATTCATAATAAACACATGGGGCAGGAAGAGCGTTAATGGGATTGGACATTGTGGGTTCTTGAGCAGAAAACGCTCATAATATATGGAGATGTCAGTTCCTTTTCACAACTTTTTCTTTCCTCCTTCCCGGTCTGTTTATCTATGAATGATGCGGAAACAGGTAAAATATCAAAGGCTCTCTGAATTCAAAAGCCTTGACTGAAAGGTAGGTACACACTCGTGTTCACAAAGTGCATCTCAAGTGGGTAACTGGATCACTGACCAAGCAATGTCAGCTTTAAAGGACATTTTCACAGGAGTGGAAGAGTTTGCAAGCACACGTTTGCATTGCAGGAGAAGGGTTTCATGTTCGCGATTCATGAGAAGTATTTCCTTTGTCTGTTAAAACAGTCATTAAAAATAGGAAGCTACGAAAGGATTGCGACATAAAATACTGTACCTATATTTGGTTATGAGATGTTGGAAGTAAAATAAAAACTGTGAAATATATATATTTACTCTTGAGCTCCGGTAATGTTCAAATAATCTGAACAACCTCAATATATTAACAATATTGTAGGTTTATAGCATCAACACTGCATATAGCATAATTTGTTAGCAATCACTTCATAGTTATACTTCTGTATGGGCTGTAATAATGCAATTGCACCTTGTGACAATGTGAGTATATCTTAAAAATCAATCCTTTTCATAGGTGATGATCCTTTATTTGAAGCTACAATGCGACGACGCTTAGCAGAATTGAGTGACGAAGATGATCTAACTGACAATGTATGGTTAGAAGAGAATGGTATTTGTTAAAATTTTGACGAAGCTGTTTCAGTGTCTGACAGTTCGAATTCAGGACAAATGGTACAAACACTCTGGAGCATAGATCAGTAGATCTCAAAATCCAGGGTTTGGATATTTATTTTGGAAAGAATGAATTCTACTGAAACAATAAAAATGTCAAAATCGAAGAATTCAGAACACCACATAATTCCAGATTTACCTGAATTATTAAACCTGCTGCATTTTTAGAAATTCTTGATAATTATTGTTTGATAATGAACGATGAAATATTTTTAACATCGTAAAATTCTCAAATCTGACATTTACCTCCGGGAAAGATACAGCAGAAAGGCATCAGAAATCGAATAAATACCCACAGACAAAATTTAAGTATTGGATATTTTTATACTGACATTAGTCTTCTAATTTAGAAGTGAAGCTACACTGTCATTGTTTTCAGAAAAATTCTCCTTGACGACTCGTATTTCGAGCAAGGTATCTGTGAAGAGGTTCGAAATTCTAGCACATGCACACTTAAATTTTGACAAAAAATCTTAGGAAACTGAATGATACTCTGGTCACTATTTCAGGTCATTTTAATACTTCATTCTCCATTGCCAAAAATAGTTTTGTTTAGATAACTTTTTGTTAGTTTAGATAGCTGAAATGTTTTGATTACCGTAAAATAATTACTTGAGTAGGAATTAATTTAATGTTTCAAGAATACATTTCAGTGGCATGTGATGTAATAAGAAAACTATTTATGCAATAATATTAAGAGAATTCCAGAAACCTATATTTCTAATTAAGCAGTAATAGTAGTAAATATTGTTATAAAAGTTTATATAAGTAATACAAAAATATTTGATGCATGGGTGGTCTACCGTACATATTTAACTATGATACCCAATTAGAAAGAGGAAAATAAAAATATAAAATGAATCAATTAATAATAATAATAATAATAATAATAATAATAATAATAATAATAATAATAATAATAATAATAAATAGCAATTTAGAACGAAAAGAAATATATATGAATGGAAATAAGCTACATATTATTTATACATACACTAGTTATTGCGTTCTAATCAGAAAACTAACCGCTTCCATATTCACGCATAGGAAAATGTTCATATTCAACCAATTAATGTGAACCGCAATCGGCCCCACCATGCCAGCCGACCTCTAATTGCCTTACAAGTTTTTCTAATTAAGTGTACAATAACCATATTTTGGCTTTACGGTTAATCTGCTACATAGTTTTACATTTTATACAAGAAGATCTACGTGGATAATGCCCCCCCCCCACAAAGATTTTCGTATGTGGCAAATGGGCAGTTAACTACGATTATGTCGGTTGTGATGGTCTAATGCTAACCATAACTATAGATTGCCTCGTAGACTCCAGGTCGCGGGTCTAAACTTTGTCAGGATGGATGGATTTGCATAACAATCCTAAGTATGGCTTCCTTCGGAAGGGAAGTAAGGCCATGAGTCCTGTGTCGTTGATTTGCGGCACGTAAAAGATCTTCAAGCCTGAAAGAAGAGACCGTCCGTCCGAGAATTTCCCGGCCGTCTAACACTCTGAATTGAACCGGACGGTAATGATCAGAGATGTTAAAAAGCATCCTTAAAAACAAATAAATAAATTAACAGATTACGGATCGATACCAATGTTCAAAAAAAAAATGTCCCTGTCCTTTAGATGAAATTATGTGATTTAGCTGAAACTATGCTTGATTGATTGATTGATTTATTTAAGGACGCTCTTTAACAGCTCAGGTCATCAGCGTCCCATTCAACTCAGGGCGTGAAACGGCCGACAAATTTTGCTCAGAGGCCTCTCTTTCAGGCTTGAGGTTCTTTTTCGTGCCGCAAATGTACGACACGGGACCCACGGCTTTACTTCCCTTCCGAAGGAAGCCATACTTAGGATTTTTACGCCCGAAAAAATCCATCGGTCCTGGCCGGGTTCGAACCCGCCTGAAACTATGCGCTGCATTCATTTTTGAAATGCAAAATGTTCTAACATACTATTTTTATTGTACAAAATATATTTTATTTATATAAGTTTGTTATACGATGATCGCAACGTGAACGCACTACAATTGAAAACTAAAAATTCGCATTCCCCACAGATGTTGAACTTAATTTCACTTCTCAGCAAAAGAAGAGATCTCTACCTTCCTCTAAAGCAAAACTCGAATCTGGATTATTAGGACAAAATATATGTATGAATAACAAAAATGTTTGCTAAAGAAGTACAAATTTTATTATAATTTTAACGTATGGTAACAATAAATCAGGAACAGCAAAAAAAAAGTAAATAAATAAATAAAAGACTTGAAAGGAAAACCCTAACCTCCCATAGTACCGAAAACCTTAGAGAGGTCTTCGGAATACATAGAATCAGATGAGAGATTCGCATTTCCGCGCTTGGAGGACACTGTAGCTCATTTGGTTAGTGCATCAGCAGAGAAAGCCGATGATTTATGGTTTGAATCCTTGACTCGAATTTTTCAAGTTGTGTTCTTCTTTTCCTTTCCAATATAGTAAAATAAAGTTTAGGGGTAGATATAACATGAAATATTACAATTTCTTATTCATTTATCTTTTATAATTTAAGAAATAAGCAAGAACACACAATAAACTAAAGCATTTACGTATATCAAACACCTAATAAGAGCTCCAAATCAAAGCATTTCCGTTAGTTGAATCGGGCACCACCTTGGCCAAAAAATACTCTACCTACCGAAAGTTCTGCAGGAAAATAATTTTGTCCAAAAGCGGTTCGTCAATATTAAATACAATTTAATAATTTAGAAAAAAAAGAAGAAAAGAAACGTTCGTGAGTAACTTACGTAGTCATCAGCAGGCCGCAAGTTCGATGTTTACTCTTCGAAAGCTTGGATAGCAATTCCCTCTGTGCACAATGCTAGGCCTCCTTGCGATGCCAGTGAATAAGAAAGGAGGAAGGGCTTGTGCGCTTCTCATTGGCAAATGCGCATGGCATTGCTTGTTACGTAAGAAGGTTCGTAATACCGACAGACATAACAATTACAACGTTTTTAATTATTCTTTTTTATCGGTTGCATTCATTAACGGCTTCTGCAATAAACAGAGTTGTATCTCACCTTCCACTGAAGCGTTTTGCGAAGATAAATTAATTAATGGTGAAAGCTATCATCATGTTCATCGCAATACCACCAAGGTTTTTTGGGAAGTAGTTCAGGTGACTGTCTACAAAATGAATTTTAAATTATATATTGCATTCCAAAACATGAATTTGCTATAACATTTCGTTTAAAACAATTTCACAATATACAAACATTTTATTTATAAGGAAATTTGTGCATAATGATTTAAATGCAAGCCAAGACCCTCTTCACTTTTAACATTTTATATTCGAGATCTTCATCCTTCATGAGGTTCACGCATTTGTGGATCAGTAATCAATCCTTAGTTAATCTTTGCATCACTTAGGTTTGGAATGTATTTCTGGTGAGTACGAAAGATTGTCCTTTATTGTAGTGCCCTCACAAATATTTTCAGCGGCCTAAGCTTCATACGGTTTTATTGTTTTATATCTGAAACTTTAGGAAAATCCTTATACCATTGATTGTAACAATATCATTTTTTGTACAGTTACGTAAAACGATTTATACGTAGAATAAACGAAAATGATAACGAGTAAATATATATTTTTAGCCATTTTCATTTATAAAATGTTTCTAAGAGATTTATAAATGGATATCATTGCCTAATATGAATTTAAGTCACACACTTACAGAATTACATCGACTTAGTAACTTTTTGTTTGAACTCACCAGTATTGTAATTCCCCCTATACTGCACTCGAAGATAGTAACTGAGCAAAGAAAACCGCTGATAAATTACACGTTAAGAAACTGGGTTTGCTAAGGCAGCCCCTGAATTTATTATGCTTTAAAATAATTCAGTTACGATATTTGTTTCTGAAACTAAAAGAAAAGGAGAATTGCGGCGATCTGTTTCCATGAACGGAGAGTGGTCGATTGCCAAACGAAGAAAAAAGAAAGGAACATAAATCATGCGGAAGAGCGCATCAAAGAATCGAGAATTTGTTTTTCCTAGAAGGAACGTAAAGCCCGGGAACTTTTGAAAGAGATACAGAAGCAGCTCTTATAACGCAATCATGATGACTGACAACACTCTTTAAGCCTTTATGCAGTCTTAGGAGCATACCACTGCTGACTAAGTGTGCTTTGTTATAACAGTCATGGTCAATACAATACACAGTGTAATTGTTCCTCCGATTGACCCCCACTGAAATCTAATTGTAATGTATATTTATATAATCACCATATTTGGCATTGTAATTAGTAAATAATAATAAAATATTATGTCTATATGTGTTCCATAAACTTTAACTTCAATATTGTACAAAAGAGAAAACCTCTGTTTTTCGGTTACGGTAGCTTGGAAGACCAACAAAAGGGTCATAAATTACACAATATGAAGAAACCTGATAGTTGAGTGTGAAGCCCCTCCCCCCCCTTTTTTTAAAAAAAAGACTGCCATTGCAAGGTTAATAAACTGAAGGACTTTAAAATTCGTTTAGAGCTTTCAGACCGTTGACTGTTAGCCTTTAAAGTAGCCAATGACAACAAAATATTTTAAACTTTCAAAAATAGCGAATGGTACCTAGGGGCAGGTGACCTTAAACCAACCAATGGAAAATGTATGTTTGAACTTTTAAAGATAGGCTCGAAGCTTGCGGGTGCTTTGTGACCCCATGGCAATCGTTAAGCCAGCGATTTACTTCATTTAATTTAATATATAAGGGAGAATTTGCTGTGAAAGGCCAAATAGTTCTCATTTGCTCATTGCTTAGGAAGCAGTTTAAGTTCTACACGCGGCAAGATACACTCAGTACTCAGTTTTAAAGCTTTACACGCTTGCAATCTTAAGTTCCAGAAGCGGTGACACAAACTCAGTTCTCAGTTCTAAGTCGCAGATAATACTTTCTACTTCGGACGGCAGAACGCAGTTCCGATACATCAGTTAAACATTTTTCCATTTCACGTTTCGTGGCACTCATGTAAGTTTCACACGCGGCAACTAAGTTTGTATCGGTATAGCTAAATATATCGTACACAAAACACCAAAGGACGTGAAAGATTTTCAATACAATAAAGTACCGATACATATATTATGTCGCATCGCGTGCTTATTTACACTATTGATATCCTCTCCCTGTCCTGTTGTTGAGTACGAGTCAACAACACCAAAATGATCAATTAACAATCTCCAAACTGTTTCAAAATTGTCATCACAACGTGAGGCCATTCGACGTTGACAATAATCGCTTCAAAATTGGTATGCAACCTGGGGTACATAGCCGGAACCAACTAACAGCTTCATAATATGTAGCCGGCGTGGGGCCACAAGCATAGTCTCAATTAGACTCTAATTGTTGGGGCCAACCAAAGATTAATTATTATATAAATAATTATAGAATGTATACATTAATTCAACATATATGGATTGGTAAAAATACTAGTAGAATTTCTAACATACTTCCTGATATACGAGATCGTTATCAATTCAAGAACTTTGCTCTGAGCTGATCATTCGCCACAAATGAAAGTAAAGCGAATAATATCGACTACTCCTTCAGGAGTTCAGCATTTAAATTTACTTGTAAATATTACAAGGTTTTTATGCATAAGCTTGCCTACCTGCGCTGTTTACCATTCGTTTTGACCTTGATTATCTCTCAAAGCTCAGTTTGATTAGTATAGGCTTGTAAAACCATCTCGTGCAAAAGAGTGGGAAGCGGTTTTTAAGCGAATTACTCTGTGTTTCTGCTTTACACAGAAATACAGTATGTCACTTTGCCAATACCTTTAGGAAAAGGATATCTGTTCTGAATAAGCTACAAATAAATCACTGTGGGCTTACCAAGGAGAAATCTGACGACAACGGAGAAAGATTACAATGAAGTCCAAAATATCTCTGCTGCGGTTTGCACAGGACACAGTAATTTCGCAAATGTCTGTTTGGAAAGCGTCCAGCATTTTAAATTAACCGTTGTTCAGAAAAGTTTCCATGTGATTAATGTAAGCCACATAAAATTCTATGACTGGTTTTTTAGTAATTTCAATGATAGCACATTCGTCCTACATTAAAAGAGCGCAATGGGTGAGATTTCTATTTTCTATGGTATTTTTAGCTGGGGACTTAAATTATTGCACACGTATTTTTGTGACGTGCTTAGCTAAATGCCAAAATGTTACCACAGAGCATTATTTCAGTTTTTTTTAATACATTTCTGTCTCTACATTGAAGCAGAAGGTTTCAATATTTTTGCACCATCACTGACATGTTTACAAAAAGATCTTTATTTAGACATTCAACTTTGTCTCGTTGTATTTACCAAACAGTGGAAGTTCAGTTGTATCGTATTCATTAGCATATAAAGAAAAAAGAGAGACAAGTCATGTTTTCACTATTTTGTGCAAACATCTTATGATTTACATGTTTTAATAAAGAGAACTAACATTTTTCTTTATCTTGAAATAATATATGAAGAACTGAAATCGACAGACACGCCAAAAAATATAAAGCCAATTATTTCCAAACTCACATATGACAGCAGAAGAAGGAAACAATTCCTTTTAACTATCATTATTTCAGCTACATTATCACTTATCAGTTATATCTTTCTGGATGCTTTCAGATCTCTTTGGCTAATACCATATAGAGATAGGAGAGATTTCTTAAATTAATACATCTCTTTTACAACAATAGTTTCGTCTGTAGCTCTTACCACAAACTCAATGGGAGAATAGACTCATCTTTTCATAGTCTGCTTTGTTGGTGTGAAGTAATTTAACTAGACAAATATAATGCTCTTTCTCCCAACACTGTAAGCTATGAAAGTCATTGATTAATGTATTTCTTTATTTTTCACGAATAAAATCAAAACGCCTCAACCTGTAGCTAAAATGGCCCCCAGTCTCATAAGGTTGAGCTCTAAGTATTTTGTTAGATCCTTATATCCTGCCAATATTATTTCTCTTTTTCCTCTTCTTCTTTTTCATTTAGGTCTGCGAGTGACAGAAAAGTTATTGTCAAGAAACTACATTTAAAATTTGATTTACTGTTTCAAACATAACAATAATGAACTTCTATAAAATAATTTTCGATGTTAAAACTTATAGTACTAAACTATATCTTGCAAAAATGTAACATATCACTTCAATTATTTTATACTTTCATAATTTGATTTACATATTTTTTCACTTTTTAGTTCCTCCTTCTTGCCCTATGGGTGAAATCTTAAATATGAAATATCTCTGTGATTAGCCTCCATTTTTCTCTACAATTTAGACCATGTAAACTACATCGGTCATTTATTCCATTGATATCTCCCATTTCCTCCGGAGTCTTCATATTTTATTTTTATTAAAATGTTAATACCTATATAAAATCTGACAACCTGGTTTCATTAAATTTCACACTAGTGAAATGCACTAAAATTTCACACGCGTGTCAAAACTTGCAGGAAAAAATATTTTGGACATTCTGAATGCGTCATAGGACAATTAAACGTTGACAGAATTGAAATTTTTTCCAAAAGAAAAAAAAAACTAAAAGTTTTTGCTTTGGCCAATATTGTACTCATCCATTTATCCGATTAACTACCTTCACTAAATATGATTATATTTATATAGCAATACACTGACACAGAATAACCGACATTGAAATGCAGAAACACCCAACTTTGTAGACCAAACACCATTATATGACGAGAAAATTGGGATATGGTAAGTTGTAAATGCAAACTGAATAACAGGGCCTATATTTTATGAAAATATAATCAGTGCACATTCGTACATCACTTTTCAAAAGGTTATTTGAAGTTGAATGTAGATTTATAGTTGTTCAACATGTATGCAGTACAGCGCTTTCATTTCATACATTTTTACTTCATATTGAGAAGAAATCTAGGTTATTGTTAAGAATTGTGGCCAGTGCAATTCCTAGAAATTATATATGAAAAGTACTGGCAGTGTTAATATAATATTTCCAACACCATTTGCGACAATACATGTCATTAATTTAATTTTAATTGTGTATTTCAACTAATACAAAGCTCTGTGCTTGAACTGGGAAATTACATATATCCGATTTCATCAACAGGTGGGAGTCTATTAACTGATACATGAGGCAGCGCTCTAACGGTTAAAATATGTTGTGGAGGGACTGTAATTAAAATTTACTTTTTTGTTAATTTTATAACGTAAAACTCCATTTAGTTTACTTTATACGGTGTGAATGGTATATCATCCCTTGATCCTATAAAAAATATCATTTTTAAATGTTGAAACACCCACTGAAAAGTATTATGCAATAATTGAGGGAACGTTGTAAGCTTCATCTTGCCACGTTAAACTCTATTATTTCAGATATATCTTCTTGTTTTATAAATTAATTCCTGCATTTATGAAAAGTTACACTAATATACTAGTCGTTTTAAATTTATTATAAAATATTGTTGCGAAAATACTTTTTGTCTTGTATGATACCTTCTTCCTAGATTTTAATTATTCAGAACAATATAACTAATTTCATTCATTTGCAATAGGTAGTTCATGAGAGAACCTTTGTGTAATAGTAAATAAAATTTAAAAAAAACTAATAAACAAAAATAACTTCAAACCTTCAATGTCATTTTTACATCACGCAATTTTCATTATCGAAATTCATTTTGTGGACATACATTACCTAGATCATGACGACCAATTCTATGGCACAGAAATATGCTTGTAAACTAATAATATGCTTATATTTTCCGTTTGAATTATTGTTGAACATATTAATAAATAATTCAATAAAATTTACTTGGCTCCTTAGTACCGTTTTTCCATATCTTGCTGTTCCCAACCTTTGTGTAAAATGTATTTTGCACTTGCATTTTGGGTTTTACACATGCTAAAACATAAAAATTAATCTTCTGAGTACTCTATAATTAATGGTATAAAATTAAATATCTAAAATGTTCCGCTCTCTGATTATAAATCTTCAGTCAGTCATATGAAATCAGGATGACTCTCAAATATTTCTTCAGTGGCAGCAACTACCTAGATAACCACAAACTGAGCTTTTACCTCTTCTATTCCCGGATTAAATGCCAGACTTATTGTTTTTATTCTAGAATGAGATGGTGCTATATCTTTAAAATATCACCCTCATTCTTATGTCTTTTTACTGCCATAACGCCTTCTTTACCGCCTGTGGTGCCTCAGTAGTTAAAACGGGCGTTAAACACAATTAATTTATTCATACCTTCTTTCTTAGTGTTGAATAGTGTGAATTATTCCTTAGCTTCTCATAGCGAAAGTATTGTTAAAGAGATTTTCAGTTTGGAAAATGTACACATAGTAACAAAATTCTGAAAAAGCCTAAGCTACAAATAAATGTTTTCATCACACAGGAACTGTGTAAACTGAGTGAATTCCTTACCAAGTTGAATAACTGTAAAAGTTAATATAAAATCCAAATTATGGGGTTATTAAATAATGAAATTAAATGAGCTATGGCATTAATAAAGGTATTAAGGGAATAAAATTAAGATTCTTGCAGTATCTAAGTTTCACACAAGAGAAACCAGATTATTATTGTTATTATTATTATTATTATTATTATTATTATTATTAAACCACAAAAATTAATTATATGTAAATAATTAAGTGCAATATATGACCACTGATATACAAAGTAGCACTGTGTGGGTACTTTAATCATTTTTAAATGTAACCATGTATAAGAACTGATCCATTGATATCATCTTTACATTCACTAAAACAGAGAGAAATGACAGAAGTTTCAACTTACTTTGTGTGTTTAAAAAGATCTTCATGTGTTTCAATAAAATAAAAACAGGTTACTATTTAAAAACAATTACAATATACTAAGCAAATATATACAATCAACAATAAACAATCGAACATTTCTTCTATTTTTATTGGCCTTTGAAATTTAATTTAAATGTTATTGTAGTAAAAATATGTAACGAAAACGTTTTCTGAAGGCTATTTACACAGCGCTCTTATATACAAATATAATTCTGAAACACAGATTAATATTTCACATTTGCTATCTTCACGATGATGTTTCTATTATATATTAAACAAATGCATGGGTATAAATAGAGATCATAAGCTGAATTAATTTATCTTTTTTTTCAAAACAATATAAGAAAATTAAACGCTAGAACTTTTTTAAATTTCGGTCTTAAAGTATATCACTACTCCTAATGGTCCAAACTCCATAGTTTTCAGCAAATATTGTTCTTATTTGATTTAAATGGTATATACTGAATTTTGTTGTTAAGAATAAAATGCTGGTGTTACTGAATCGATTTTTAATTTTTTAATTTCAGGTAAACCTTCACTCCTAATGGCCCGATTTCCCTGATTTTCAGTAACCATGATGCTTACGGAGTTTCGTTGCGAAAAAGAAAACATAGTGCTGATAGAGTAATTTTTAAAGTTTGGGTTTGAAGTTAACTCCCACTTCTGATAATCTTATTTCACTGATTTTCAGAAATTATTTTTATTATTTGATTTAAATGATATATGCTAAAATGTTAATGCTGCTAGATTTATTTTCAAATGTTGGGTTTCAGATAAGCCCGCACTCCTAATCACACGATTTCCCTGATTTTCAGAAATTTTATTTTTTATTTTATTTAAATGGTACATAAAGTATTTCGTTAAGGAAAAATGAATATTAATTTTGCTAGAGCAATTTTTAAATTTTGAGTTTCAGATAGACCCCCTCCTGCTATAGTCCGATTTCACTGATTTTCGGAAAAGATTTTTCCTATTTCATTTCAATGGAATATTCGTTCCTTTAAAAAACCAAAATTGCGCTCCCTAGAGCGATTTTAAAATTTCGCTTTAACCCCCCCCCACTTGTTTTTCAGGTATATCCCCACTCTTAATGACCCGATTGCCACGATTTTCGAAAACTACTTTTATAAATTTTTTAAAGAAATTTACTGAATTTCGTTGAGAATAAATAAAATTAGCGGCCGCTAAAGCGGTTTTTTAATTTTTAAAAGAAAAATTCGCTATAAGTTAATCCCCCCCCCCCACAAAATTCCAAGTTTGTTGGTTAACGAACTTGACGAATAGTTTGTTAATTGATGGTTATTTATACGTACATATACAGATATCAATTTTATTGTTCTTTCTTTCATTGTTAAGTGCCTAGTAAGTACGATGGATGCAGATTTGAATAGATTATTAAAAAAAATATTTCCATGGATACAATCGCAATATCATGCATTCCTTCGAAATTCGCTAAAAAATTAAATAAAATATATGTTTTACTTGTGGGCTGCAATAGGTTCATTCCTTCAGAGCTACAGCAAGCTACAACTAAGCAATCTCCTCATTAATGGAAATGTCGCGTTATATTTAAAATTATAATATTACAACTTCCAGGTGAATTAAACATTCTCATTAGATATGTCTATTCCTTACCGTTAACCACAAATAACCTTTTAATATTTTATTTCTCTTTTTACCATCTTTCCCTCATATTCTTTATGTTCTATCTTTCTTACTCCGTTTCTTTTGTTTACTATGAATCTTTCTCCCTGAACTTAATGCCACGGGGAAATGTTCTATCTCTTTCTCAACAGCTATATTTATATTATCTTTAACTTTCTTTGTATTCGCATTTTTTGAGTGCAGTTCATAACTTCATATTATCTTACGTGCTTTATAACCACTCATCCTTTTTATAGCCTGCTTCAGGATTTTATCATCCCATGCAGGAAGCATTTCATATTACGAAGTTTATTAAGCATGAAATATTTGTAGGAACTTTCAGTTGCAGTTTCAGCTTGATGAAGAATCACGCTTTACACACAACCTTTGTGTGAAAAACAAAAAAGTGTTGAATCTATCTGTGCAACAACTGGATCACACAGCTAAGATTAACTTTTTGAACACAAAGTAATTAACTAAAGGCCACAGATAAAAGAAACTCAGTGAAATCATTATATGCTCGAAGATAGATACTAAAATGAATCGGACAACAGGAAAAAGATATATAAACATAGAAAGGACAAAATGATAGCAAGAATACGATATAGATGATATTTAATTTAACCGTCTATTAAAAAGCAATTTAAAAAGTGATAAAACAAAAATATACTGTGGTTGTTACTTTTCCATGCGATGAATTGTTGGTCACGATTTAAAACGTATTAATTCTGAAAAAGTGTGTCATTTTGTAAGTAAAACAATTTCAAGAATTGCAGATGATTATTGCTGATTTTTATTGTATTTTAAACGAATTATTTTAACTGCATGGTGTGCATTCATAAAGGAGGAAAAAGAGACAATCGTTTTTTCTCCAGCTATTATCCCCTCTAAAAGAGTAATTAAAAAGAAGCAACAGAAAAGTTTACCGAAACGATGTCGCAAATCCGTTGCTTACTGTCAGTAGTTGTTAATTTTATTTCTGCTCTAGTGGGTATTTTTATTTGTCACAATAATTTCGTATCTTTCTCTCTGGCGCTTGTCAGCGACTGTGTGTTGTACACTTACATTATTTTATTGGTTTATTCAACTTTTTTAGAATACTTTTTAACGTAATAGTAAGTTTAAAGAAAAGAACAAAACATTTTGCAGTAAGTGCAGTTTGCCTGATGTAGATTCGATATTAATGCCAATATTAAATTCACCATCACGTACAGTAATGTATCGCGTTTCCTTTATAGGTATCTAAAACGTATCTAAATATAAAAAGCATAAAAATATTCATTTTAATATAATGGAATTAGTGTCTAATTCAAATGTTATTAATATATCAGCACAAAATGAATTTTGGCTCTTTCATTATATTCTAGAAAACACCAAAGACGGTTTGCAGCAGCATAAACTGGGAATGTACAATTTTCTACTGCTACTGCTGAATATATTAAAAGTTTAATGAATATTAATAAATAGAATTAATATTCATACGTGCAAGGCTTAACATACACAAAAGAAAAGACTGCAACGGGTGGCCGAGGTCATTAAGGCGAGGACTCGTGAGCGGGAGGTCTGGGTTTCGAATCCCACCTGGACCGTCCTCCCGACTGGGTTTTTTTTTCAGGTTTTCCTCAGTCCTCATAAATGGCAAATGCCGGGGAGGTATCCTAAACTTAGGCCTGGAATGTTTCCTTCCTTAAAATATCCCTTCCCAATATATCATTTCATCTCATGTATCATCAGTGTACACCACTTGTGGTGTCTCAGTAGTAAAAAGGGCGTTAAACACTACTCAAAAAAAAAAAGAGAGAAAGGGATAGAACATTTAATAAAAACTTTGTGGAAACGCACCTATTATAAAAAAGCAACCCTGGTTTTCATGCTACAAACTACGATTAAAATCTGCAATCTGCAGGAGGAAGTCTGTTTCTGCATTGTACGCTTCTTATATTTTAAAATGACAACTTGAGTGAAATTGATACTTAGAGTTGGTATACCCAGTTTTACAATTTTCACTTTCTTTTCCAGTGATCGCAGAGGAAAAAGGCTTATAATATAAGCTTTGCATAATGTTTATTTTGTTCACATTTAGTTAACACAAAAAGAAATAAAGTAACTACTTCAGCAATTTACACGATACTTCACAGCTACATCATGTTACCTTTCAAATCACAGTATGAGATACTTTAATATTTGACCAAACGACTCAGCACGAGAGTATTTTTGTTGTTGTTGTTGATTTGTTTTATTTATGGACGCTCTTTAACATTTCAAGTCATCATTGTCCCATTCAATTGAGGGCGTGAAATGGCAGAGAAATTTTGCTCAGAAGCCCCTTATTCCATATAATATTGTTTAAAGGCATGTCGATCACTTTTTATACTGCCTTTGTTAATTAATTACACCCTTACTTTGCCAGCAATATTTGTCAACACTTGTTGTTCTTGTAGATCCATAACTTTCTTAAAGGAGACTTGACCTTAGCTGGGTTGAGGTCGTAGAGAGATTTCTCATGGAGGACAGTTTAATTTGGGTCAACCCCCAACAGCCACCCTTCGCTTCCCATTCTCTTTCAGGCTGTAGAGGAAAGCGATTTAATAAGTGGAGCTCGGCGGGGACTTTTAGGCGAAGAAAAGAGTGGACGCGAAAGTTTATGACCTCTAGTACTCTAACGTCGATCTCGGTCCGTCCTCCCACTGTTTTGGGCCACTCCTTTTCCTTCTCTTTCTCTGCGTTACCATAAATTTTACCGTGAATCCTCCCCCCTCTGCCTCCACTAGAATCTTGGCACGGTTTTCAGAAAACGCAGTGAGTTGTTGAAGCCTTGTTACGCAGTGAAGCAAACTTTCTCTTCGGATTTTCCTGAAGAAACCCATGGATATTCCAGTTTTTTATATTAAACATATACCTGACTGAAGATGCCAATGAAAATGGTCTTGTTAATGCTACTCAAAGTGAAATGTTAAATCTTTAAAGCAAGAATACTAGTAACTTCTTCAAATTTACACCAAAAAGTATGTACTATAGTTAGTCGATTGTTAAATTGTTTCTATTATAGCCCTTATACTTTCGAAGCTTTAGCCTTATTTCAACTTTTTCGATGTTCCTTAGGACGCAAAATGAGCTATTAACACTGCTGTTAACAGCTCGTCATTATATCTTTAGTGAAAAATATGTTTTGTGTAAAATATTTAGAAATGGAATACCAAAGAATTGGGGCTAACCATGGTTTCATCAGGAAAATCCGAAGAGAAATTTTGCTTTATTGCTTCAACAACTTACTAAATTTTCTGAAAATTCTAAATATTGTCACATGTACAGCCAAAGGGTGCATTAAATTGGTAATTGTCCAATATTATTATGCCAACACAATTTTATTTGCTTGAAAAGTTTATATACCTATATTGCCTAGTTGCATCAGTAAGTACTAACTTAGTTATATTCAATTGGTTTACCACTTCCGTAGATGACTTAAAGCAATTTACCGTTACGCAGAATTATCCTACACCTATGTACTCTTTTCTCATTGGCTACTGTAATTCAAACTTAGGATGTTGGTATACCATAATTGGTGAACATTACAACATCATGTAAAGACACCTCTAAGCGATTGCGAAGCTATATTAGGAGGTAGCCCCAAGAAGTGCCTGTTCCACCCCTGTTTCGTCGCTCGTCGCCTGTGCTATCCTGTGTTGACTCTGGTCGCTCGGCACCCACGGCTCTGCAAGACATCACCTCTAAGGTAACGGCCTGATTGACCCTAAAGGCCTGACTTCTAGTTATTGAGTTACTATGTGTTAATGTAAGCCTTCAGCATTAGATGAAATCTTAATGTGTGCATTTTATTATTAATATTCAATAAAAGAAGCAACAATGGCAATAATGTTCTCTTTAATCATACCTGTGAGTTATCCCACCCCTACGCTCCCCTAGCTCGCTCCATAAGCATGACAATATATAATACGTTACAGCATCATTAATAATTTTTATCTTTTATTTAAAACATTAACATAGGAATTAACACTTTTAAAAAACCTTAAACAGTATTTAAATTAAATGCAGAAACGTTTTAATTGATGTTCGTTTGTATATCACACATCCTGAATCAGTAACATATAGTTCTCTGCAAGAGCCATTTTGTAGTAAGGAAAGTGTAGTAAAACAGCCAAGAAAGGTCCGGATATATTACTCACATTAAATCACAAAAATTAAAAAATATCACCCAGAAGCGTAATATGTGGTTTTACAACACGAAATATTTTATACAATTTTATAGTGTTAAATTTTTATTTTTTAAAAACGCGAAAGAAATGCATATTTTTATCTGCTATGTTTTAACAATATATTACCAATATAATTATCAGTAGTTCCGAACAAAAAATAGCATTGATAAAAATATTTATGAAGAAAAGTAATTCTGAATTATCATAGTTTAGTGTTTACCATACATTAGGTTTCGTTTATAATGTACGGGGTTAAAAATAACCGGGAAAAATCGCCATAGTTCGTGTTAACAGATAGTGGGTCAAATTGTTGATGTTTTTTGATTGATTTATTTATGGATACTCTTTAACATCTCAGGTCATCAGCGTCCCATTCAACTCAGGGCATGAAACGGCCGACAAATTTTGCTCAGAGGACTCTCTTTCAGGTTTGAGGTTCTTTTTCGTGCCGAAAATGTACGACACGGGACCCACGGCTTTACTTCCCTTCCGAAGGAAGCCATACTTAGGATTTTTACGCCCGAAAAAAATTCATCGGTCCTTGCCGGGTTCGAACCCGCGATCTTGGGTTTAGGAGACCAGTATGGCAACCACTACACCACCAGGACCGACAAAAAAAAGTATTGATGGTTTTATTAAACTGAAAGAATTAAACCTAGCGGTAATGATTGAGATACGTATTCAAGAGCTCCTAGGTTCAAAATCCTACGGCCAGCTAACATCTGAAAAATTTCATAGTTTTTCTCAGTCATATGTAAGAAAGGGGACATTATCATTCATCTTCATTCCCTCTATGTATGTCTGCCTCTTCTGTGTTTGTAACTCACAATCCATTCAGATGTTTGTGCCATGTGTGTTCAAGATAATA
Organism: Metallyticus violacea; assembly: GCA_030762175.1. Taxonomy (NCBI): domain Eukaryota; kingdom Metazoa; phylum Arthropoda; class Insecta; order Mantodea; family Metallyticidae; genus Metallyticus; species Metallyticus violacea. The sequence goes on from CM060832.1 coordinate 107,712,552, forward strand.
GTTTTCCGAGGCACTGACCCGGATATTGGTATGTAATGTTAAGTGCTATAAACGGAGGAGAGTAAATACAGAGAAGGAAGATGGAGAATAACAAAGTAAATAAATTCTACATTTTACATATTACTACACACACATACAATGTTAATGAACTACATCGAAATACTTTCAGAGAGTGTAGAGATGTCGTATATAAGCATTTTGGAATAGCAAAACATTTGGTCTATCTGTTCAAATTTCAAAGCTATGGCTATACGTTTCTAAAGCGCCAGTACGCTACGGGCTAATAAGATCCCCCTCTAAAGATTAACACACGATAACGAAGAGAAGTTTTTAAACGTATTACTCTGTCGCCATGATAATGACATTACCTTGGGATAGGAGATGGTCATTTGTTAATAGATGTTCAGTGCCGCACTGTCAAATGATTAGTTGGAGATTTGAGAGATTTTTATGGCACTAAATCTTGAAAACGCTGATAACAAGCTACGAAAATCGATATTTCTATGCTCGCAAGGCAGTTTTAAAGATATTGTAAACTTATTTTTACTCGGCTTGACTTTAACACCGAGTTATCAGCATTTGATGCCAAAATGTTTAGCACCATATAACTGCGTTATGTTCAAATGTGGAACACACATGCCTATCTCATATTGCTTATATAGGGCATTTCTACATGAAAACATTTCGAAGTAATTCATTAACATCCTGTATATATAATCTCATATGCCCTTGGTCGTTTTCTAAAACATAATTCGCCACTTTCCCATTTACCTATCAGAGTCTATCCATCTATCGAAAGGCTGGCTATGTTTCAGTCCTACAAATATTTAGCTTTAAAAATTAAATTTACAGATATGCCTTAAATTACCTTGGCACGTTTTTAAAATCAGTACAATAGGGGTCGTATCTCCTCAAATTTATACAGTTGACCAAAAAGTTCCAATCGGTTTTTTCGCACTGTTCAAATGTCAAACTTTTGCATCATTTGAATGTGCAACAAATAAAGCTAAGGCTGTAGCGAATTGTTCCATGAAGTTGAATTCTTAAACTGGTAGGTTTGATTTTTATTTTAGCTAGTAGTATTTTGAGAAGCGTGGTCAAATATGAGCACCTAAGATGATCATATGAGCTTGTGTGCTCTATGAATTTAAAGTAGAGAACAATTCAACTATAGCGGCGTAGAAAGTATGCACTACAAAGTAAAAAATTACAGAGATAAAGTTAATTTATTAACCAGCCACAGATTAAAACTAATTACCTTCAATTTCTTTTTGAGAAACATTCGCTATAGAACAGTAGTGGGACTCTATTGGCCAATTGATGCTATAAATGAACAGGCGGTGCAAAGATGTTTCGTGAAGTTCCAAGACGGTATCAAAATACCCCAGGATAAGCCACGGACAGAAAGACCAATATCAATATATAACAGGAGGGTTATTTTCTTTATAGGCTATTGACATGCGATAACAAGTGGATTCTATACGACACTCTAAAATGCTACCATCCCCAAAATACTGAAACCACTACTGCACCAAAGGAAGATTAGATATTCTCTTTGGTGGGCTGTGCATCATGAGCTACTATCAGCCGGCTAAACAATAGATGCCACTGTGTAAAATAACCAGCTGGAACATGTAGATAAAAAGTCTAACACAAAGAAGTCTGCGTTCGTGAATAGCAGAGGTGTTATTCTTGTGCATGTTAATGCAAAACTACATACAGGTAAGGTGCTTGTAAAACCATTATCCGTCTTGATTGGGCGACTCTAGTGCACTTGCCATATTCCCTATACACTGCAATATTTTCCTTTGTTTGTATGATCATCTCAGAGGCAACAATTATTTTTTGTTATAAGGATTTCTATCACAATGAATTCACAGTCTTCATCACTGTGGCAGAAGACCGTCGAAAACGATGATGACAGCATTTAATATTACAGATATACTTTTGTTCAGAATAATGAAACTTTGAAATGCGAGTTCCAAAACCAACGGATCTTTTTTGTTCACTTCATAAAGGATTTTTAATAGTGTTTAACGCCCGTTTTTACTACTGAGGCCCCACAGGCGGTGGACACTGTTGATACATGAGATGAAATGATATATTGGGAAAGGATACTTCCCCGGCATTGCCATTTATGAAGACAGGAAAACCTGGAAAAAAAACCTGTCAGGGAGGACGGTCCTAGCGGGATTCGAACCTCAGACCTCCCGCTCACGAGTACGCGACTTAATGACCTCGGCTACCCGTGGCGAAAAAAAAACTTATTTGAGCTGACGCAATAGAAAGTCGACTCTTCGCAGCAATGTAAAGAACATAAGAACTTTTTTAAAAATATATAGCAGTGCAAATGACAGTTGTGAAGCAAAACCTTGATCTTTAACAGTGTTCTGACAATAATGTGAAAATAAAATTAATTTCTCTTATGATTATTTATTTTATATTAATAAATATCTTAATTATTTTACTTCTCTGCCAACATAGTCTTTTTGTACATATTGGCAATAAGAGAAGTGAGATACTCTATAGAAAACTGCATAATACTAGAAGAGGAATTAAAGGAATACGATGAGTTATAAACTGGGCCAGGTTATTGTGCATGGTACCGCGAGTCCACATATGTGTGAAAACTGTGCGCTTAGTTTATGTTGATAAAATGCTGTGTACTCACTGAGCTTAAGCAAGATGATGTCAAAATTTTCCGTCGTATTTTTCTGTACATTTTGGCCTCCTTTCAATGTTCTCCGTTATTTTTGTATTTTTTTTATTTGGTTTATTTACGAACGCTCTTTAACATCTCACGTCATCAGCGTCCCATTCAATTCAGGGCGTGAAACTGCCGACAAATTTTGCTCAGAGGCCCCCTTTTTCAGGCTTGAGGTTCTTTATCGTGCCTTAAATGTACAACACGGGACCCACGGCTTTACTTCCCTTCGAAAGGATTGTAGTTTTCGTGAATGTATTCACATCTTTAATGTTTGTTGTCTATACGTTATCTTTCAATGCACTCCAAAGAAAAAAAAAATTACATTAGAGAAACATTCACTACACAAATGGCAGTGGAAACCTATTGGCAGATTCAAAGTAAATCAATTACATATAATCTGATTCATGTCCCTATAAACATTTCAGAAAAAATTCACACAAAGTTTTTTCTCATTTAGAAGAAGTTTACAAATAATGCTGTTTTTCACTGGAACTATTTTGTGCATTTTTATTCAATAAAATAACAGTTTGGTCTTATATTTCTCAATCATGCACATTTTCCATAATTCGTTCGAAAAATATACACCTTTTTCCGACTTCACTCCGTTGTAGTTCATGGCATACTATCTTGTATTGTTTGATTTTTATAACTTCATTATAGCCCTCTGCGCGGAAGAAAGAGAACTTTTTACTTGCTGGCCAAGGCGCCTATTGGATACTTCCAAGCTAAAGTCAGTGTAGTTTAACTTTATTCCCTCAAAACTTTACTACCTTCTGCGCTTATCATCTGTAGGACTTCCAGTCTTCTAATAATTTCCGGATTGTTTTACCAACTGGAAACCTCACACCAAAATATCTTTATGCCAGCCATCCTCTATTCTGTATGACGATGTGCTAAAGATATTATGACATCGGCCATATTATGCACCTTTTACAGAAATACTACTTTCATAATAGAGAGATTCTTGTTACAGCAATTGAATGACTTGGATGGACTGAGAACTCGGCATATGTGTCGTACGTATTTAATTACATAATACTCATTTCATAAAAATAGTGATGGTGCTAACTGAAATAGCTGCCGATCAGTTCAGAGCTAGTAACAAGAACATTACAGTAATGTCTTCTTCTGGATTCTTATTTCATCCAACACATGTCAATTCATACATTGTTTGTTTGTTTATTTTATTATACTATTTTCCTGAAAATGCATTATGCATGTAACTATATTGCTGATTTCTATTTGAAACTTATGTTCATTTTTGCTACTAATTTTTAGAAAATATAAGGAAAAAAATAACTGATCAATACTATATGAGTGTAAGAAGAGTGACAAAAGTATCTTCAGAAGATTGGTCGATAGTATGTTTATATCTGTATCAATGAGCAATGAATTTATGCCAACTTCAAGGGGCATTTACACATGCTAAGTCAAATGGGTCATAGAAGTGGAAGTTGCTTCATTGCTTGTACAACGTGATGCTCAATATTCGTTAAGCCTTTGAGAAAAGTATAATCTATCTTCGCATTAGTGACCTTATGCTTCAGTGTGAAGACAAACTAATAAATGATAAATATGTATGAAACTATGTTTTACTCCTTTGAGACTTGTTGAATAAAAAGGGGAACGAAATAATTCCAAAGGGTAAGAAGCAATTAATCTTAGGACTGAAATTGGGCTTGCTGGGGTAGTGGTAACCATATTTGCCTCCTAAATCCAAGATGGTGGCAAGGATCGATCCCAGCCAGGACCTATGGATTTTTTTGGGCGTAAAAATTCAAAGTATGAACTCCTTCGGAAGGGAAGTAAAACCGTGGGTCCTGTGTCGTACATTTACGGCACTATAAAGAACCTCAAGCCTGAAAGAGAGGCCTCTGAGCAAAATTTGTCGGCAGTTTCATGCCCTGATTTGATGGGAGGCTGATGACCTGAGATGTTAAAGTGCGTCCATAAATAAATCTAACCAATTAGAACTGAAACTAGCTGAACTGTCATGACGTCGAGAGTCCTTTGTCTCTGGCAGAAACACAGTCATCGCTCATAAATTAGGGATATCTTCAAAAACTACAAACACTATTACTAATCATTTTTTTAAATTAGAAATAAGTAAAAAGGCTGAAAGTTTCAATGATTGTATGGCACATTCCAGAACGAGCAAACAGTATGAAACTCTATGTGCCAGGAGAAAGGTATGGTCTCTTTAGATGAAGAGGACAACAGTTAATAACTGCAATGAAACTGAGATAAAACACATTTTGTAAAACGGTGCTAAAAATGCAGAGAAATGTTTCTGAGTATCGCTAGTTGCGTTTATTATTATCAATTACTTATTATTTGTAGGTAGCTCAATTCCCTATAAAATCGAACGTAAGTTTATATTCTAATTTTCCGCACTGATATGTGTGGCATAGATACAAAGCCTGGCTACATAGGGATATGACATGGACATAGTTCTTTTACGCAACATTCCAGTATATGCTGCTTCTCCAAAGAATTTTTCATTTTCGGAATTATGAAAGGAAAAGGACGTTCTGGTTCTGAATATGAGCAATGGAAAGACTAAGAAAGAGTACAGAAACAGAGAGAGAGCTAGACACTTTCGGTGAAAACTGAGGTGCAGAGCTATTGATAAATTATGATAATTTTCTAAATTGCTGAATTTATTAATGGAGTTGAAAGTGCAAATTATTTCTACCCTTACGGAGAAGAAGCAGTAATATATTCAAATATATGAACCTATATGCACAGAGTGACCCAGAGGAATATGAAGGTTTTCAGAACCTTCTTATGGGACACTCCTATAGAATTAAAAAAAATCTTTTTCTAGGAACAAGCGGCACAATGAAATTTATTAATCTGAATTTATTTTTTTAAAAATCACTTTTTTTAAGGTGCGCTCCATGAAAACGAACACTTTACTGTAATCGACTCAAGAAGTTTACCATAAGTCGCTGCAATAAAACGTGATCAATGTCTCTAATTTCACGAGTTATGTTTTGTTTTAACTGCATGATGGTGTGTGGTTTGGCGCACTACACTTTACTTTGCAAGTGTACCCATTAAAAATAGTCTATAGCCGTCAGATCGGGCTGGCCAGGCAACATCAACAAATCGAAAAATTATGCGTCCAAGAAACAGGATCTGCAGAGAGTTAATTGTTTCACGAGCGGTGTGAGCTGCGGCACCATCCTGCTGGAACCAAAACATTTTCATCATTATCATCCATCTGAAAGCCCAGTGTTGCCAGGATTTCTGGCACTTTAAATTCTACCCTAAATCTTCTCTGAACGTTGGAGATTGACTTACAGTCAACAAATCTTGTAACAATAACGAATACACGTTTTTCAAGCGTGCAATAATCAATACTGTTGCTTACTAAATGGACAGAATAAATTGCATAGTTACATAGCAACCAATATCATAACTTAATTCAAAATCGTTACAAACGGTTTTATTTCATTTATATGAATGTCCCACAAAAAGGTTCTGAAAACCATCATATTCCATTGGGTCATCCTAAATTATGAATCAGCTCCAAAAAGTCAAAACGTAATAAATAAAAATAAAGAGCATAAATAATGAGCTCCTGTTCTATATTAAGAAGAAGATTGTCAGGTATCATATTTGTCTCAAAAGTTGAGTATTTATAAATGCAGTTTTTTTTTTATTTTATTTTATTTTATATCTAAAGCAACACTCTCAGGTCATTTTATTAGTACTGAACTATAACTTCATCACAGAAATTCTGTACCCTTCTTACACTCATATAGTATTTATTATTATTTTTTCTTATATTTTATAAAAATTAGTAGCAAAAATAAACATAAGCCTCAAATAGAAATCAGCAATATAGTTATTAATTAATGCATTTTCAGGAAAATAGTATAAGAAAATATACAAACAAATTATGTATGAATTGACATGTGTTGGATGAAATAGGAATCCAGAAGAAGACATTACTGTGATGTTCTTGTTACTAGCTCTGAAATGATCGGCAGCTATTTCAGTTAGCACCACCACTATTTTTATGAAATGAGTATTATGTAGTGGATGTCTTAATAAATACGTACGATACATATGCCGAGTTCTCAGTACATTCGAGTCATTCAATTGCTGTAACAAGAACCTGTCTATTTTGAATGTAGTATTTCTGTAAAAGGAACACAGGCGTCTATTACCAGCAGTTTGCGCAACTCCACATCCTTAAATCTCTCTCTGTTGGAAGAACGTTTCAAAGAATGTTTAAAAAAAGGGAGTGATCTCCTTTTGGGCTCCAGACGTAAGCTCTATCAACCAAAAACCAAAAACTATCTGTCTGTCCAGAAAAATGTGGAAAATACACCTGGTGACATGGGTCAAACAATTTTAAAGAATGCTTAAATCATTGCTTTGGTAATCGCGATGGTCATTTTGAAAATATTATTCGTCATATTTATACACAGAGGGTGTTAAAAATATATATGCACTTCAAGAAAAGAAAAAAAAAACTGTGTTAACATTACAAGACTGAATTCACACAAACAGAAAATGATGAGCACTAATCATCTTAGACCTTTACAGTTACAACAGTTGCTCAAAATGCCCACCATCGGTGTCGATACACTTCTGAGTATGTTGAACTATTTATTGAGCAACGTTTGCGAAAATGTCCTCAGCGATTGCAGCACATGCCGTTTCAATTTCTTCCCGAAGTGATGCCATTGTAACTGGTTTTCTACGGTATACAACATCCTTAAGAGTTCCCCATAGGTAGAAGTCCAACGGAGTTAGATCCGGAGAACGGTGGAAACTCAATAGGACCTCTTTCATCCTATCCAGTGCCTGGATACTTCAAAATTGCTTTCCGGTGTTCAAACGATAATCTTGGGTCCATTTTGTTATAGCAGCGCTAGCATAACGCAATGTAAGTCACATTTGTTTACAGAACATCATACGATAATGTTGCCTTCATTTGTTCATTGTTGATTTACCTGTCACGTAGCAACGCTATCATAATGTATGTGAGTCACATCTGTTTACAGAACATCATAATACACATTACTGTTATTTTTCGGTTCAACTTAGGAATATATTAAATATATAACTACTGTGAAAGTGTGTATACATTTTTTGCACCCTCGGTATTTCAGAATAGTGTAAAATTTGTGCAAAAATCTTTATACGTACATATTGGTGCTGTAATTACATTCTAGTTATACATTTAAAGTGGTTCATACTGTAATGGTTCTCTCTATGCAGTTATCAAAATCAAAGTCATTGCAAAATATGTACTTTTTCATAGTAAAATGAAGAAATGCTATTAGCAAAGGCATTGAGCGTTTACGAGTGTCTGGCTTGCAAATGTCAGATTATATTTTGCTTTTCGTTTTGAAAGAACGCTTCTCAATTTTAAGGCATGTTGTTGTTAAGAGACAATGATGATCTCCCTCTTCTTTAAAGTGGGAGGATGTATCATTTAGAGTTGCAGATTGGGCTCAGAGATGAGAAGATGGAAGAGTGTTCATCTTATGCTAATACTGATGGATCCGACATATTTTTTTTTTATTTTTTCGTTTGTTTCTTTTTCATTTTCTTTTTCTTTTCTTTTCTTTGTTTATTTATTTATTTTTTGACTGGACAAACACTCAGATTCTGTAAATATAATAAAGCAAAACTAACAACGATTTACAAATAAGCAACTTAATTAAGATAATTAATTCTTTTTTAAATTAGACACGCTATTTGTACCTATTGCACATCAATAGGTATGCATTTTTAGGCTTTTTAAATATGTAATGCAGTTTTCAAGAGAATAGTAATCAACATAAACCTCCCAGAATCATTTCTAATTCTATTTCGTTGGTATGGCACTCAGGTTTAAATTTTATGTTTACGCTTTGGAATTGAAAATTCTATAACTTTTTCTCGATATCCTTCCAAATTGGTCTACGGGGAACTTCGCCGATATAACACTTCATATGATGATTGATAAATATTTCAAACGTGGCACTTTCTGGGCTTCTGCAGATTCTTGTAACAACCCTTTCCACTTGATTTATGAGTGCCATAAAAGTTTTCATGGACTGACCTACATGTTACTTGACCCAAAACTTACCGCGCTAGTTTTCAAGGTCGATCGAACTTCCATTAGGACACGCAGCAATGCTATTTTTTCTTATAGCAGCTAAATTTGCAATTGAAAAAACGTCTCTTATTTATTTTTAGTTGCCATATTAGTAATGTTTTATTCTTTTTCTTATTTATCGGCGGGAGAGATTTGCGGTTTTAGCAGAGCAGGACACGATAGGTTAATGGTACAGAATTGATATGGTAAGCCAAATGGGTCACGTCTGGTTTTTATTTTAAAGCCATACCATCACACATATAATATGATGCACTTGTTGGATCGTGAAAATCTCCAAAAAAGATAAAACGTTACCACAATTAATTTATAGAACTTTTACAACTGTATTTTCCGAGCTTACACACGGTAAAAATCTGACCATAATTTCCTCTCAGAAAAAGAAGCTATAATCTTTCTGCTTCACTTATTAAGAAAGATAACAGCAACTAAAAGAAAGATATTTAACCCACTTTTGCTTCGAAAGCAACTTTTTGAAAAACGGAGCTAGAAACTTCTTGCTTTGAGATTTGCGGCTCCTCCTTTCTTTTCCCCGCACTCGTGAAGGAAGACGATGCCGTTAGTTGCCAAGCCCTTTCGCGAATGTATAATAAAGTCTAAAATAATTTACCCATGTCTGTGCAACGAGAGCAATAAAACACGAACTGTACTTCAGCGTATAGCGCTAAGGAAGATGAGATACATTTTTTATCTCGTAAACAAAGTAAAAATTGTCAAGAAGCCTATTGCGTGTGGCGAGAAGCATGTTGAAAAATAAACGTTATCAAAGTTTTAAAAAACCTACAAGGGACCTAGGATAAGCTCATGCGCTAACGAGGAAGATTATGCGAGTTCATGTTTTCTTTACTTACTGGGGTACGATATATAACCCTCAGCCACCATCTCTTTCTAAGTAACTTTATTAAAGACGGGCAAAATGCGTTCATCTTAGCAGTGCTGGCAAAATGGTGAGATATGTGCTGTTTATTAGCTGTGTAACGCACCAGAACCTGCTGTGGCTTATGAACAAGATACGAAATGTCTTAAAACAGTGAGTCATTTGTAACATTTGCGTAAACAGGGGCGTTATTTAAAGCGTACAGGTGTACACTAGGTTTTACCGAAAATACCTTTTATAATTTCTAATGTTAATAGCATTAAAAGTTGTTGTATGATGCATAACAGTGCACAAAAATATATAATTAGATCCAAGCCTTTATTTTTCAGTGAAACACAATCTCTTTATAAGCTTCAAATGTATATACGAGTTTCATTCGCTTTCACCTTAACTAAAAACAAAGCTTTCAGATACTTTTTTTTTTTTTGTCATATGACACACAGGCAAGAATTGAGGGAATCGCCACTGTTAATTATAACATATGCACCCCAACTTCTCAACTTCTCAACTTAATTGTTGTCGGTCCTGGTGGTGTAGTGGTTACCATGCTTGCCTCCTATACCCAAAACGCGGGTTCGAACCCGGCCAGGATCGATGGATTTTTTCGGGCGTAAAAATCCTAAGTATGGCTTCCTTCGGAAGGGAAGTAAAGCCGTGGGTCCCGTGTCGTACATTTGCGGCACGAAAAAGAACCTCAAGCCTGAAAGAGAGGCCTCTGAGCAAAATTTGTCGGCCGTTTCACGCCCTGAGTTGAATGGGACGCTGATGACCTGAGCTGTTAAAGAGCGTCCTTAAATAAATCAATCAAAAAAAAAAAAAAACTTAATTGATTGTGCTTGAGTTCTGGAGAAGATGGTTTTAAAAGTTTTGGCTGAAATAATACAACAATGACTATGTTAAGTGTAAAAACAAAACTTAAAACATGTACAGACTGAAGGTAGTACCGGCGGTGTATGATGTCATATTCATTAATATGTAAGTTGGCTGATCAAGGATCCGAGATACTAAACAATTTTGAGTTATCGTGGCATATTTAATTATGAAACTAGACACCCCGGGAATTTATTGTTATTTTTAGACGATTCTCTGTATAATAACGACTGGCGACATCTTGTGATATGAACGAACTTATGGCATATGTTATCACATAAAAGACATAGCATGACACTTAAATATTTGAAACATTATTTGATAATTAATTGTACCTTCCAATGTGACTTAAATGTTTAAATGACCTGTTTTTCAGTTCTTATGCTATATTTCGATTATTCTAAATTTCATTGCATTTGTAACAGAAATTATTCGTTCATTTTTTCATATTTTGATATTACAGATAGAATTTCTCAGCCTAACTACTCGTAACTTAATGAAAATTGAAAAGGAGATATATTCTCTAACATATGTAAAACTTTTGCTAACAAGAAAATTAAATTCATTAAATATTTTTAATTTTGCTACATATTTATGTACATTTAACAAATTGATATTACATAAAAATCCTGGATCTATTTATAATCACTATATTTATGTACAGCAAGTCTTTAGACAATGATATATGTTATTAAAAACTCCATTGTTTTAAACAAGTGATTCCTATAATAATCATTATGTCACGATTAATAAAAGCAGTTAGGCAGCAAGCTATAATAAACAAATTTTATTATGCAGTGTTCCAGTGAACTTTACTTTTCCAGAGGTAGTAGAATCTGCTATGTTGCCATATAATCGTGTTCTCTGTTGACGTCTACTACGTCAGGAAATGTCTTATCCATGTCCACTGTTTAAAAAAATCAAGCTTATAATATTTGTGGAGCTTAAAGTGCTATACTGAAAGAGATAAAATGAGCGGTAAAAACGAAGTTACAAGTTAATTCTGTTAAAAATAAAAAAGCAAATAAAAAGCGGATGGAAAGCATCACTAGTGTCTGCGAACAGTGAACAAGCAAAATAAGATTAACGTTTAACATGATAGGCATGTATGAAAGAGCCGGGAAAGATCTAATCCAGTGGTATGTCAACATATGCTTGTTTTTCCATTTGGATATTTATTTTGCGTGGTGTCGAGGCAGTAATGCGTGGTAAAGCAGGGTTAGTTCAGACTAACGGTATCAAATTTCGCCGTTAATTTATATTCCAAAGGGAGGAGGTCAATGGATGGACAGGAACCTCATGATACATGTCCTTCCTACTAATTAAGCCTGATGAGGTAGGAGAGGTGCGTGTTTGCTGTGGAAATCCCATTCCACGATGAAATAGGACTCACTCTAAAAAAAAAAAAAAAAAAAAAAAAAAAAACTTCATGGAATTTTACTTCATGTCACAGCTGAAAGGGAATTCAATGAATGACATTAAAAGAAGAAGCTATTTACTTTTCCTGCACACAAAACATTTGAAAACGTTCCACGAAATATGTTTCTTTCTTTTCATTTCTATTTATTTATAAACACCCCCTAGTTTCCCTGCATAAAAACTGAAAGGCGTTGTGAAATTAAGCTTTAACACCAGCTGACAGCATCTGATATATTGAATCAGTAAAGCGAGGAGGGTGAAACAGTTTTACAGCAAAGGAGTAACAGCATTATTCTACAAGATATGCTTAAAAAATTATAGGATATATCTTCAGGAATCAGTTCGTTATATGTAAACAATAAGATCCTTATATAAAAATTGGTCCAGGAATGTTGGGCTTCCGAATTTTAATATCTGTTTACGGTGTTAGATTTTCACACTATCGCAAAGTATATAAGCCTCATTTCAATATATAATTATTAATTACTCCATGAGAGACCACTACTACACATGTATTCTTTAATGAAAGTCGATATGAGAAACTCGCGTGTTTCTTTTAGCAATTACACTGTTTGAAAAGTTTAGCTATATACACGAAGTAATGTTTGGCCTGCGTCCGTAATTGAACTCAAGCCGCGCCAAGCCAAAGTTTGCGCCAGTAGCCGGTTTCGTCGATAGACGAGCTTCCCTCGCACTCATACCTTTTTTTCATGGCTGTATCATGATCAATTTCTATTGTTCTCATCTTAAAACGTGAAATACATGAACTAATGTACGTATGATGTTTACTATTTCCTAAAGAATAATCTTATAACAAACCAAATTAAAGATATATGTCTGTAAATTACAGAGTTAATAAGCTTTAGATATATACACAAGTTCTACACAATGAGCAAAATTTGTTTTTACACAAGTTACAAAGTTTAGGTCAAGTTGGACTTTTTATTTTTTCAGAAACATTAATGTTACTTTTTCTTTTTCATGTCTTTTCTTTTCATTTCTTCTATATGTGGCTTAATATATCTATTGTCCTCCTCGAATTTGACCCCATTCCTCTTTTGGTAAAATTATCATTTTAAATGAAAGCTGTATAGCTCTTTTGATGTGGAAATTACTTTCATCTACCAATAATCTGGGAGACGCCTTACTGCTTCTTTTACATCTGGATTGTCTTCATCGAGGACATCATCATAATGAAGACTATATTTATTAAATCCGATAAAGTGTATGCCCAATTCTCCAGTGCAATTCTAAATCCTCCAGCCTTCAACACCACCATATTATTCGCAATACATTCACTTTATAACATAATAAGTACTAACCCGATTTGAGTTCTATTGATCCATTAAAAAAAATTACGACTTTGCTCCATACTTCTTGCAAATTCTGCTCTGACATTTTATATAAGTACATCTACTCTATGCTTTATTCTTTTCTTTCTTCTAGTAGTAAAATTTTAAATAAATATACTACAGTAACTTTTAATTCACTATCATACTACAGGGTGAACAATGCTGGACGCAACCGCGGAACCGGCCGGCAGCACTGTGTCGGCGGAGACGGATAGACGGGAAGTATATTTCCCCTCCGCTGCGCGAGGCTTCCGTGTGAGTTGAAATCTTGCCAAGTAGTACACAGCCGACACAGCAACCAGCCTCGTCGGCCGGCCGCACGTCGATTAAACCAAGCAGCCTTTTGGTTTAATCGACCAGGAGTTTTTTAAGTCGCAAAACCGGTTGCGTGAAGGATTGTTCACTCTATATAATTAACAGCGCGGGTATATCACTGCCATGTTATAACACACAATAACACAACAGTTTGAGTTATACTGATCTCATAACTGAGATACAACAACACAAACACAGTCTGTCTCGTTACAGCAAACTGCGACTCACTATCCAAGTGTAGCCATCAGCACGGGAAAAGGATTAAAATATATTTCTCCATCCCATCATTTGCGTTTTTAAAGTCACATAACGTTTTAAGAAACTTTTATCATTAAAACTCTAAAGCTTTGTCTTATAAGTTAACTCATTATAACTTTTCTATTGATTTGTGGTTCATTTGTACTGACAGGATCGGCTTATCAACTTTGAGCAAAGATTCTTCGCAGTTGAAGTTCAAAGTCGGCAAATTATTCTTTAACAACTAAAAAAACTAAACTTAAACTCCGGGATAAGATTATCTTCATTTTGGACAGAAAAAAACCTATAAATGATGAGTACTTTTTTTTTTTACAAGATGTTAAAAATTAATGGAGAATGAAGATGATCTTTTTTCTACACTAGTAGCTTTTGATATATTTATTTTGTTTTTTGAAAAAGGCTTACTTTTATTTTCTTTATCAATATTAAAAATGACACAACTGCAACAAACAAGAGGAAAGATAAGTTATGTAAAAAGTATGTGAGCTTAATAATGAAATCTCTTAGATAAAAAAGCAAAATTCAACACAAGGCATAAAATATGCCACAGCCGCGAAATAGATTCCCATTATTTTAACAAATAATGCAGCTTTCCACCATATAAGCGCTTTTTTTTCAGTTTTACAATTACGTAGAAAATTGATTTAGTAGGTTTTGAAGTTTTTCATACCTCCAGTTCTACGAGTTCTGGATAATAAAATATAGTAAGAACTTTTTGCAGTTTAAGTTCACGCTAAGACAATATTTATTATTTATAAAGGAAGTTTAGGAAGTTTGCTTAAGGGAACAAAGAAAAGCACTCGCATGTTTTACGCAGTATATAAATAAGCCTACCTAAAAAACAGACATTAACGCAGACATATTGCTCCCGTTTTCTTGTACTTGAAACAGCAATGGCTTACTTTAAGAGCAGGAGGATATTTTAAAATTCTTATTCGTGAATTCCAAAGTGTAAAACACTCTCAACGTTAGAAGCCTGATACGAAGGAGGTTAGAGCTATAGGCACAAAGGATGCCAGTTCGAATCCTGTTTGACTGGAGCTTCAAAGCTGCAGTTGCGAGCATGATATAACGTTACTTAGTTTGATATTATGCTGTTTCGTATTACAGTACATACTGAAGGACAGGTTATTGTACTTTTTTATAATGGTGTTTAACGCCTATTTTACTACTGAGGCACCATAGGCTGTGGACACTGATGATACATGAGATGAAATGATAAGTTGGGTAAGTTTTTTAAAGGAAGGAAGTGTTCCAGCCTTAATTATAGGACACCTCCCAGGTATTTGCCATTTATGAGGACTGAGGAAAACCTGAAAAACAAAAGCCTGTCAAGGAGGACAATCCTGGTGGGAATTGAACCACCTGCTCACGAGTTCGCGCTTTAATAACCTCGCTCACCTGTGGCGGTAGGGTGTTGTTTGAGCCAGTGACGTTATATTAATAAGCATTGATTGTGAAGTGTTGAGTTTCAACTACAGCCGTACATGAAGATGCCTTTCATTATTGTTATTGTTTTACATTTATTACTCTGAATGAGCAAGAAGAAATTAAAAAAAAATAAATAAGGAAGGAAGGAAGGAAGGAAGGAAGGAAGGAAGGAAGGAAGGAAGGAAGGAAGGAAGGAAGGAAGGAAGGAAGGAAGGAAGGAAGGAAGGAAGGCATGTTTTGAACAATTGCTTGAGATGGAAATGTGAGAATCCGTCCACAGTTTAAGGTTTAGATAGAGCAGATTGGATGACGAATAGTTCACCATGAAAATACAGTGCTGGGTCTAACTGAATTTTCACCACCTGTATCATTATCGTTACATTTGACATCCAGAACATTCGTGCTATTTTCTGACTAGGTCTCTTTCACTTACCTGGCGTTTTCAATATTAAGAATGTGTGCGATTGTAAAAATACTAAAACTCGTGTTGCGCCACATTATCAATAATTGGGTCAGCAATGTTCAAGTTAAACTGACAGGGAGAATGCTTGGTCATACTTGAACAAATGCGGTTATAGCACGACTCCATAGACATTTCGTAATGTATTCTACTAACCTTACTCAGATTCACTATGACCACGAAAAGATCAGTTCCATCGTTCACTCTCATTTGTTCCCACCTATGGGTTAATGTTTTCGCTTCCCTTTGTGTATAACTAACACCCAAAGAAATTATCAGTCGATCTATCGGACACCATTACAGTATCTATCGCATATATTTGTTCCGTGTTCTTTTATATTCGCGGCATTTCTTACACTGTTGTACACTTTATTCCAAGAATATCTTGAGACTGAAGCAGGATGAAAGGATAGCAAGCAAAAATAAAAATATATGAAACACATTTCATAAGAAGGACTGCAAAATCTAAATGGAATCTCATACAAAACACTCTGTGAATTATATCAGCTATATACTGTTCACTTTATATGCAAAGAATCGATTAAGAGTGCTATATAAACAAAAATCTGATAATTGAGTTTGTTTCGTGCTCACTCTGAAGACGTAACATCATTCAAACTGTTACAGTAAGTTAAAGGAAGGAACTGTCATGAATTCAAGAGAACAAAGTCTTTCAGTTTTATTTTCGCTGCTCTTTGTTACAACTCATAAATAATTTGGGTTAAAAATGCATGACTTTTACAAGCACATTGAATAAGTAAACGCTTGCTGAAATATAAAAGAATTAATTTTGTTATATATGTTTTTCGAATAAATGAGAAACAAATTAAAATATCTTAAATATCGTATGCAAACGGAAGGCAGAATAGAAATGTAGATGTTCTGCTTAGAGGTATCGAAAAATAAATGAGAACTTGAAGTGTAACTAATGTTTAGAAGCATGGATTTTTACGTAGCTTAATATAGAAGCACTCTTAATTTAGAATAATTATAAATTCAGCTCGATGTAGGCGCCTCTAGTTGCCCCGCAGACATCTAGATTGCACTTTGCCACTTATGCTATTTTTTTTAATGATTTATTTACGGACGCTCTTTAACAGCTCAGGTCATCAGTGTCCCATTCAACTCAGGGCGTGAAACGGCCAACAAATTTTGCTCAGAGGCCTCTCTTTCAGGCTTGAGGTTCTTTATCATGCCGTAAATGTACGACACGGGACCCACGGCTTTACTTCCCTTCCGAAGGAAGCCATACTTAGGATTTTTACGCCCGAAAAATCCATCGGTCCTGGCCGGGTTCGAACCCGCGATCTTGGGTTTAGGAGGCTACTTATGGAAAGGAATGTTGTACTCACTAACTATTTTTGCTCTTTTAACCACAGCACATTTTTACCATTGCATGTCTGTTGCTCTACTGAAAACAAAGGACCTGATTTGTGTTCGTGTTAAATATTGGCGCACATGCGTATGAGCATGCTCATATAGATTCTTCACACGAAATCTGTTTCTTAAACATCTGCACGGTATACAGGTTGATCCTTTGGGTATGGATAGTACTAGATGTTATTATAAAACCTAATATGATAGTAGAAGACATTTCTTTCTTGTAATATTTTGCTTAAAAGATGGGATTTTCCATACATGGCAAGAATGAAAATCAACAACGTATAATGACAAATGAAAATCATAGAATATTGAAACGACTACTACAAATCAACAGCGACCGTAATGAGTTCTTGAGAGTTTTAAACAAGTTCCAAGAAAATTTCGACGTTAAGTTTAGTGTGGGTAATGACCTAATGATTCTATAATGTTGTGGCATCGAACATTTGTAGAAACAGGTTCTGTGTTTAAAAAAAAAAAAAGCATGCAGGATGTCACAGACAAAACCCCCAGTACAGAAGCAGCTATCTCTGAAGCTCTGAAACCATAACAAGAAGCCCTACGAATGACTGTCGGCAGAGATGAATGTACTATATACGTCCTGTCAGTGTACTGTTCGAAAGTACCTGAAACGGTCCGCATATCACTTACAACGTCTACAAGCCTTACGCGATGAGACTCTTAAAACTGGTTTCCATTTTGCATTCATGATGACATGGGCTGAATTGCAACTCCGTTATAAGTTGCGCAGAGTGCGCAATGGGAGGGGGCTCATGTGGCGTTCTGAGAAATCTCCCATCTTTCAATGTTGTATTCACCAATTTTCAAAATGTAAAGTTCAGTAGTAAAGGTCTTACAATGTTTGATTTTATCCATACACAAAGGATCGCCCTACATATAGAAACGCCATGAGCAATGATTATTTATATTTACTCTCATATTCTCTTGGAGACCCTGGGTTCTGAACTCGAAGTATGTGGTACCTGCAAGGCTAAGAGACCCGTGTTCAGCAGTCTGTGAATGGCGTTCGGTTCCTCCAGGGATGAACTCTCCCTCTAGTTTTCGAAGCAACAGGGAGTTTGCAGACGGAACATGTGGTTCTGTAGGATTCACCGAGTTCAGAACCCAGGATCTCCAACAGAATATGAAAGCTTAAAGCTTAGGACAATTATCACGGTTTTCGCCGAAATTGTATGTAGTCGTTGAGATGAAAGAATGAAATGCATATGAAAAAGAGGCGGTAAAAGGAGATTGGTGAAATTATGTGGAGACGGGATAACTGGAGAGAAACTCCAAGCTCTGGATTTTGTCCTTCAATTGTCACTTGTAATATTAAGATGCAAACTTGGACCTGCAATTGCAGCAACTCTGAATTATAAACTGGATAATGGAAATTATATTAGCTTTTGAATAATAATTTTACTCATTAATTTCTTGATTTTAAATAGAATATGACAAGGAAAATAATAATTTATAACCTAGAATTTGTCCTAATCATCTCCACGCATTGGTCATTTAAGCATAGGTACTATTGAAGTAAATTGATGTCTATAACTGCATAAAGGTTAAATTTACCTCAGACACAAGTCATTGTGTAAAAAAATTGATAGGTGGGCATGTTATCCTTTGAGTCAAATTTAGGGAAATTCGCATTTGAATGAACGAAGCTGCTGCATTCATTACGCTCTGTTACAGGAAATAGCTGCTGCAGCATCAGGAGTGTCACAAACTGTTTGCAGCATACCAGTAAGATCCCAATTTTCCAAACAGAGACGTGCTTCAAACCTCCCTTTCAATTTAACGAACCACTGATCGAAACAATGTAACCTGTCGGCACTTCTCATCAATCAACATTGACGTCACTTTGAATTTTGAACAGGGAAAACAATTGGGAGATGAGTTCACGTTATTGCATCACTATGAATTCTACGGCGCTTTGATTGTCATTTGCTATATGTAACACGTATTAAACTTCAACGCATACATCTTGCAAAGGCACCGAAGCAAATTATCCGAGCATTAAATTGCTTCATGACTAATTACGTAGTGAGATTTCATGTGCCAGTTATCTCCTACTCAAAGATAATTATCGTCAACAATAAGCGTCTGTTTAGCATCAATTTTGGGACCAATTAGTATCGAATATTGCAACGTATCGCATTTCTCGCCTTTTGTTGCTCCTTTGTCGAATGCTTATTAACAAGCTATAAAGAGGTAATTGTAAGCTATTGATAAAAGAACTTAATAATCACACATTTGCCTAAAAGTCTACAAGAATGTTTTAGAAAACCGAGGCGCTATGATGCAATCTGCACGAAACACATGTTGTAATGAGAAATGGGAAATGGGAGTAAGATTGCAATTTTTCGTTACAAATTAAGCTTCGCTCATGGACAAAGTTCTTCAAGGTAACTAGGCATTCACAAACGGAAATAATAACCTCCTTTAGATATTCACCAATGTTGTCAAGCTACTGATTTACGCATGCGCAAGAATCGAGAAATATGAAAATATGAGTAATGTCGATTACACTTTAAACATCCACGTGCCTATACGAGTTTCAGTTCATGACATGAGTTAAAATTTTGCAATAAATACTTTAAAACTCCCCTTTCTATTTGAAGAACTGTGTTTTAAAGAAAAGTTTCAAGGACTAACACCCACTTCAAAAGAAATGGCAATAAAATAACTGCAGGATAATTTTTATAAAACACCTTATATTGATGCCATTTCCATTTCTGTTTGAGGCAGCTAAAATTTTATAACCACTTTCTAAATGTACAGTAAACGCCAAAAATTAACTCATTCTTAGTATGCCCTGATCAATACCATCCCTTTCGCTGCAAATCAGTGCCCGGATATTGATGACTTATAAGTTATTTTAAATTAAGTACAAAAAGAAAAAAAATTGTATAAAATCACCTATAATCTTTCAAAGAACTATTCAAACATTTAAACGAAAATTCTAATCCATTATTCTAAGTATATTATATATATTTCTTATAATTATAGCATGCAAGAACTACAATACCATAACTTCGTACTAAATTGGAATATGTGATATATTTTAGTAACAATTTAGTATACATAATAAATCGACTAATTATTATTATTGTCAAATAACATATCAATCTTTGTGTTTTCCGTTCTACTTACACGCGAAATGACTTAATTAAAATATCTGCACAACCATGCTGTTTTTATTAGGACGTTATGTGATTTCCAAGCTGAAAACATTTGGAAATAAATATGGTGAATGAAGCCTTCTTTCGGAACTAAGTGATTTTTGGAATGCCAGATAGCTGCCAATGTAAGTCATAAATCACGTGCAGTCATGAAGTTGACATGTGTAGTAGCAATACTCCGCTCGTAAGAAAAAGGATGTAAAGAAAATTGCTGTAGACATGCCTTGATATCTTTCCTACAATTACGAAAAATAAATTCGATGCTTTCCAGTCTCACTCTGTTGTTTCCAACTTCCTAACTAAGACCAGTATTTCGTCTTGGGAGACACCTGCACACCGTACTCTCTATGGAATGTCCTTTGTGTGGCAATAGCGGAGCTCTATATCAAGTAGTTTTTCACTAAAATATTCGCGTAGGCAGAGCATGCGGCATCTTACTTTATAGAAACGATAAGTGAAACGGAGGGAAAAACGAATCTCCCGCAATTTCTGCGTGTTTTAAAAGGAAACAACAGTTCCATGTACAAAAATCCACAATTTTAAAAACTTCCCGCCTGTTATTAATAATTCTAAAATATAATAGCAATGTAGTATTTTTTTTTGAGCGAGTTATTTTAGCAATTCGCTACAGACACTGAAATTTACTGGATTGTGGTTTTTTAATTGCTGGAACTTTAATAATAGTAGATTGATAAGTCAATTTTTAGCATAGTGATTCAATGCCACTAACTCATCATTACAGAAATAATAAATACTTTTATTGATGCTTACTTTGACTATATCTCCCTAGTTATGAGTCAGTCCTATACTGGAGCGCTTTGATACGTGTCGTGTTCCTCTCGGCTATAGTCTCTGTCTTGTTCTGTGTGTTTACATCTGATCCCAAGGGATATACAATTAATTTACACCTGAGATACCTTTTGCATCGCTACTTAGTTCTGGTTCATCTGTTTCTTTCCCTTCATCTAACAACCATGGCAGCTAATAATTAAATCCGGGACTGCATAACTCTAATATGTTATCAGATAAGACCGTCACGGGTGCCCGAGGTCGTTAAGGCACGGACTCGTGAGCGGGAAGTTTGAAATTCGATTCTCTCCGGTCCGTCTTCCCTGAATGAGGTTTTTTCCAGGTTTTCCTCAGTCCTCCTAAATGCCAAATGCCGGGAAAGTACCTTAAATTTACTCCCCCCTAAAAGTCATTTCCAATTGATAATTTCATTTCATGTATCACCAGTGTCTAACGCCTTAGCAGTAAGGAAGGGCATTAATACAATTAAAAAAAAAGTAACAGATAAGAAAGATTCAATACAGAGCTTTAATAACTTTAAATAGCTGATTTTTGTAAGACTTTTGTTTTAATAATTGCTCATGCTTTGTGTTCATTAGGTTTATTTTGTGTTACAAATCAAAAGGACGCAAGTCATTAAGTTTTTGATTTTCATATTCTTGTTTTTATTGGTAGAATACTTGTAATATTTATATACTCCATTCCAACACAACAGGTGGCTACGCCTTGCCCTAACTTTATGCTACACAATAATTATAAAGGATAAGGAAGATGCTAAATAGCTTATTGTTACCTCAGTCAGCGTGCCGAAAAGTATTTCCTTTCTGAGCTTGGTGAAAGAATACTTTTTTTTTTTCATAGCTAAATAAAAATTAAACTAAATATATCATTCTGAAAGCCCTTCTTTGGTAAAAGTAATTTAAAAATTATCACATTCTATAAAAGTAGCTCGGTATGTATTAAACAAAGTATTGAAATCTGATAATCGTTCCATCATTTCAGAAATCGCAGGAATCTTTAAACACTGGATATCAAGGCAATGTCCTGGCGCTAAACTTGGCCTCTTGCAAACATTCTCTGCATCTTCGTACCGTGGACCTTGTTATTCCTTAACAAAACTGAGTTGCGTTTTGAATATGCATCTCAGCTGGGTTCATTTGCAGCAAACCCTCCTTCCTCTCAGGGTTGTTCTTTGTACTTCGGTGCGCAAGGCGACACCATATGCATAGTAATACCGCTGTTAAGTGGTAGTAGGTAGTCGTGTACTCTCTGGGGTATACCGTGAGGTGAAAATCATCTCCCTGTGACGTGGACAGTTTATAACACGCCTTGGTTATGGATAAATTGTGATGAAAATAAGTGGGTAATGAAGGTGATACAATTAGTACAATTAGTGATACATGTTTAAAAAGTGAAATTATTTCGAATTTTTATTTTAGTGCAATAACTTTGTGGCTACCAAAAAGTTGATTGCTTTGAACGCAATTGCATTCCCTATGAAACTAAACATTAATATTTACTTGGTTATAATGCCACCAGGTTAACAATAAATAGCTTCTTTTTGTAGTAATTATGGTAAATATTTGCATACACACATGTAAGACCATTTCTGTCATAGGTTTATTTCATATCAGTACAAAGTTTTAATTTTTATCTGCAGTTATTAATCCACCTCTTATAGTTTCTAACCGATATAGAGTAATGTAATACATTTTATATAAATGTTACAACCAATAACCCTTTATATTGGACGATTAATGAAAATAAAATTTGAGTTCCCGTGTTTGCGATGCTTTTCTGTAAATCCAAAATTTTTAATATGAGTATAACAATTGTTGTAGCCTTAGGGAAACTTAAATAAGAAGCAGGTGCCTTTCAAACTTCTCTGGGTCTGACGCTATCTTTCATTGCTTCTACATTATTATTTTTGAAAACAAATACAATTGAAAACATTTATTTGCATTTAAGAACTACGTTTATTGTTAATTTTTACTTTTATTCCGAAGTTTCTGGTTCAATACACGTGTTGGGCTAACTTTTTTATTAGTTTTCTTAGTCTCGCAGGAAAGGGAGGGCTGGATTCTACACCCAGAAATATTCGAAGTATAGTTTATAATAAAAAAATACAGAGTACTCCGTTTAGAGGTATCAAGAAATTATTACTCACTGTTTAAAACAGAGCAAGAAGATATTATTCCATGATACAAACACTCCCAAGTTTATATAAAAAAGTAATAGTATGAAAAACCTGTGTGTACGGGTTCATGCGCAATGTTACCGCAATTACAAACCTTGCACTATGTTTCAGAAGAGCGATAGACATGCTATTGTAAGTACATGAATATTCAGTAATTACTGTAGTTAGCAGAACAAAAATCTGTTACACGCTGTGTTCCTCACGAATGGAAATAAACGGAGTGTAGACGTCTGCAGGGACACTGGAGGCGCACATTTCCAGTTTTATTGTTCATTATCCTAAACTTGGAGAGTTTCTGATGAGAAGGTAGGTTTTAAACTATTCCCTACGCTTCCAATATCCCTTATTTCTCGATACCTCTAAGCGGAGCATCACGTATAAAACGACATAGTTGGAAAGGAAGGCCGATAAGTGACTTTCACTATCTATCAATAAATTTCATAAGCGATGCAGGATAGTAGCTCATCAAATACAGACGTAGAAAACGGGTATAATAAGCTAATAAAAGTATTTTTTACTTCGTCGTAACTTTCTCTTTGTTTTTCACTTGATTCGAGATTTCAGATTTTGTATTTCTGTTTTATTTATACGCAAAAATATGTATTTTATATGGCAAATAAACACTTTTATAACGAAATATTTCTTCTACAAGGTAATTGTGAAAGTCCTATATTTTTATCCCAAATTATTTTCGAGTTAGGCTAGTTGTGACAAAGAACTGCAGAAATGATGCTAAAACATACTGCGATTTTCTGACCACCTCCAGTGTATTTAGCCGGTATACATAACAGAGTATTTTGTATGATATTTGTCCAGTTTTTCTCATGCACATTTTATATTCTTTGAATTTTTTAAATTATTTTTTTTAATTTTGCAATTATTTATTGTTGCTTACTAAGCCATCTCTTTGCTTCTGGCGCAGTGTATTCTTGGAATATAGTTAAGCAAAGTGGAAGCATTGCTGCGAAATAATTAACAGCCCGGAACAAATGTACGTGGTGGTAGACAATGGAATTTTGGCCCAATTGATGAACTTATAATTTCTCTTTGTGGCTGTAAAATACTATGGAAAGATCAATCATGAATGAATATGAATATATGGTTTGATAATGATATTGTTTTCTTATATTTCTGTATCATGAAGTCCCTTACATTTAGTTAATAATTTGTAATTTGTACAAATTTGTAATTTTTGTATTTTTATGGAAGAAATATTGGCATTAGTTATGATATTATCATCAAAACAGTTTGTGGCACAATCAGTAAGTTTATTTTTCATTTATTTCTCATATAAAATGCTCACATTTAGTATATTTTAGCTGAGGTACATTTTTAGAGACTGTTTATCTTTGGTATGCATTCCATTTTTATATTTAAATTTTTATTTCTTAGATTCAGATGCATATAGGTATAAAACATTTAAGAGAAGGCTTTAGTAAATGAAACAAACTTTTAAGCCAACGTGGGATGCAGCTTGTTAATTTAAATCACTAAGGAAAGCTTCAAAAGCCTTTAAAATCAGTTTGGATGTAATTCAACAAATTAACTTGTTATACTTAGTGATTAAGATACTTTGATGCGTAAAACTCTATATGTGTGTTTCAGAGAGAGAGAGTGTAGCTGTGTGTGTGTGTGTGTGTGTGTGTGTGTGTGTGTGCTTGTGTGCGATGAAGGAAGATGAGAAATATAAATAAATAAATATTTTAGTAATAAAAGTTTATGCAATATTTTAGGGAAGTTTGACCAATTTCGGCCAAAGATAACAATAAAAATTCATTTATGGTAATATACGTTCAGTAAAACTGCACATTTACCTAATTGTATTTGATTGGGTGAGACGAAGCAGAGGTTTTTTTTTTTTTTTGATTGATTTATTTATGGACGCTCTTTAACATCTGAGGTCATCAGCGTCCCATTCAATTCAGGGCGTGAAACGGCCGACAAATGTTGGTCAGAGGCCTCTTCTTTCAGGCTTGAGGTTCTTTTTCGTGCCGTAAATGTACGACACTGGACCCACGGCTTTACTTCCCTTCCGAAGGAAGCCATACTTAGAATTTTTACGCCCGAAAAAATCCATCGATCCTGGCCGGGTTCGAACCCGCGTTTTGGGTGTAGGAGGCAAGTTTGGTAACCACTACATCACCAGGACCGACACACGAAGGAGAGTTTCAGCTTGAGAGCCTTTTGATTTGATTTTATTGAATCTCCAGCAGGGAGAGTTGCAGTGTCGGATACGAACGGTAATTAAGTTTATGAAACATCAGGTTTGGATGTAGGTGGGGTTCCTAACGTTTCTAGAATAGATTTGATCTTCATGGTTCTGGCAGAGTCCCTCCCTCAAGGAATCTGAGCTACTAGGAAGGGCTGCTATCATGTCATGCCCAGGACAGTTTTCCAGTGAGCAAATTCCACCGCTGCACACTGCTCACCGCCAACCCACACTGTCTAGCCTTAAAACCTTGATACAACCAACAAGGAAATGAAACGATAAAGTATGATAAGCAGAGAAATTTGTGGAAAGTAAATATTCATCCCAGCACTCGTCTGCGTGACCAGAGGAAATCATGAAAAAATCTCAAGATGGGGATGGCTAACCCCAAGGTATTGGAATGCGAGTTTCAAGTGTTACCACTGAGCCACCTCGCACTATAAAAGTGCACGTTCTGTACAAAAACTAAATGCAATCAAGCCTATTGGGACTGGTGTTACAATGAGCTGATTACAGGCACTGGAGCCTTAACATTCAAAAACATTGTTAAACAAGCCCTGGCGAAAATAATTATAGCTGCTGTAGAAATAACTTTCACCTTTTCTCTTCATAAAGAAACGATGACCTGTGAAGTGCTGGTATGAATATGTATCGCTTACTGAAGAGGTGCGAACTTGTTTAACCGTCAACACAGTGTTTGCCAAATGATCGCTGTTGTGGCTGAAGACTCTAGACACTGGAATTCTTGCGTTAATGTTTTGCAGACTCACGATGCCATCAACTCCTGCACTAACGACTCGGTTCATTATAACCTAGACATTGCATACCAGCTGCGACCTTATTGCTCGGTTGAGATTTGTAGTAGAACGAATGGTTTAATTTCCCCTGCTCCTAAAACGACCCTTTCTCTCCCCTTGTATTAAGCCAAGAACATTCTCCACCTAAACGTTATTACTCCATTCCCCAACTTATGTAAATAGTATATCCTCTTCTGTAGGACTTCCACAATTAAAGGCATATCTGCATTTCATAAAGAATTTTGTATAGACCAAATTTAGTAAGAGTTTACTGTTAATTGTGTTAAGTGATCTACATCAAAATGTTTCAGTGAAAGAGTCCTTTATGCAAAACATTTAATGTTATCATAAAATGCATATTCCCTTTGCTGATAAATTTTCTTTTTCTCCAGCCACCTTTGGAGTTAAGTTTGGATGAAAAGTGTAAAGTGTTTTTAAATTTCTTTTGATATCAGAAACAGTGGGCTTTTTATTGTTATATACTCTCACTACAGAAGACTAATTTTTCATTTTCTACGTGTTTTAAATGTTGTTATTTTGTATCCATTGTTAACAGATAACTGTTCTGTTTAGTCGCCGACCCCATGCATAGTGTATAGAATGATAACATAAAGCACAAGCACTTTAGTGCAGAACAGAAAATAACAGGCACGACGCATCAACAGTTTCTCAAAGTGAAAAAAGTGTTCTCGTTTATTGAAGTCATATGATGAACCAGCAGCAACATTTACGATAAACAATTCGCGAAAACGACACCTTATTTACTACCCTATAAGAGAGAGATAACTGTCAAGCTATGGAACGGCATTGACTACGATTAATTAAATAAGATATTTGAAAGTATAAAGGAAATGTTACTGGAACTTTCCGAAAAGGTTCGGTTTAAATGAAGTGTTTCGGTCTGCAAGTTTTTCATGGTTTTATCGTCCGTTTCACGGAGCTGGCGAGTCGGCTGACAGAGCGGTAACTCCCGGCCAGGGATGTAGGATCAGTTCATCAGCTCATCTTCAATTTAAACTTGAAAGTAAAGAAGATGTGCACTTATTTAACAAAGGTGATCCTGATACAACGTTAATGATAGAATATATGAATCATTTTATATTACTATGAAGCATGTTTCATTTCAATGGTCATTTTTGACGCAAACTAACAAATATTAAAGAAAACACCGAGTTTATACATGAAGACGAGAAAACGAGTATGCATACAGAGTAACCGCGCTAATCGTTTTAAAAAATATATATATACATACATATATATATACATATATATATATATATATATATCAAATTCAGAAATATACAGGAATGACATACTGGCAGCGTGTATTTTTTATTTGTGTGGAAAGTTGAAAAATGAAGTGTATGGAACAAGCCCCTGCACAATAGAAGAACTGGAAGAGAATTTGAAGCGAGGAATGTATTCAATTTCGGAAGTGGAACTGTTGTGTGTGAATGAAAATTTTCTAAAAAGTGTCATATATTCCAACATAGCAAAATAGCATTTCCAGCATATCGTGTCATAACTTTCCCCATATAATTTATTTTCTTTAGGCTTTACATCGCTACGTTACAGTTTCCCATTTACTTTCTGTATGTGCTTATTTAAACTGTAAATTGCGAGAACTCACATATGCAGATATTACACCCGTCCTAGCCTGAAGTTACCGACGTGCCATCCTCCGTGAAATAGGCGACTAAACCATGAAGGTCCCCAGCAGGTTGAGACATTTGATGTTTTGAATGACTACGATGGGATATCAATGTTATAGTGCATGTCCATAAATATATATATATATAATACAAATGTAAATAAATGCAATAATCACTGGTTTTCATCGAAGTAAAACCTGACCTAAAAGTTTATTATTACAGTATTCTAACTTAAAATTAATGGATTATTATTTAAAATATTATGAAATTATTTTAAAACAATGCAGCAAAAAGGGACATTTTCATGTACTCCTTTACTCGGAAACATTATTCAATGTTTGTATTAAGACGTTCTGCAATATTGAAACCAGAGTTTGTTGGTTTCTTGAATAAATGTTTTTATTATCTTTTTTCCTTCTTTCGTTTATTTAAACCTGCCTTCATATTGATGTCGAACTCTTTAATAAAGAACTTACAAAGACACACAAAAATTTAGTAATACACTGATTATGAAAATGCCCCTTTTTCTGTATTATTTATAAAAAGTTTCCTTCAAAAAGCACTTCTTTTAAAAACAATATATGTACCAAGGAAAATTTGTAATAATGCAACAATGTTTACATACTATTGTATTTATGGTAAACTTTTGGAAAAAATCGTTCTGATATGAGATGTTTTAAAATATAATGTATAATGAATATATCATGAATATTCACTAAACTTCCCCTTCTGCCTGGCTACATAAGAGAGAAAAACAGCTATAAATATTGAAAGCATTGTTGTGGTTGTGGATTTCCTTGGGGTTTCGAATGAAAGGGTTCGACTCTCGTCATCTACTGTTGCTGTGTGGGTGTAGAAGATAGCCCAGCTTTCATCAGCTACCTTCTCTCTCAGGGTTTTCCGCAGTCTTCGTTGTCTTCTTCACACAACGGGAAGAGGAAGAGAAAATACGCTCAAAATATTAACACATGAAGAAATGAGATGAGACGAGTGAATTTATTCACCTATTTCTCTCTTTACAAAGGTGCTATCGTTTGTCTCAGGAAATGAATGCCCGTAGCCCTTGGACTACTAGTTGACTTGGCGCACCGGCAAGCTGAACCGCGAGCTTCCGTGGCTTGGGTACAATCACTTTATTATGTAATTCACATGTCACGGCAAGTTTTTGCTAAGTATTGATCTGTTATCCTTGTAGGAATTTTAAAACTCTCTTGATTATCGCTGGTTTATTATTTGAGAATTTCACCTCAGTATCTCACGGCTTATGCATTATATACTATTATACTACTGGCAATAGGGAGCACGTTTTGACTAAAGCCTGTGATTGTTCATCCTGATAGAAACCATGGTTGACGTAAGATAAATATAGAATGCTAAACAGAACTTGCGTTTGAGTAAATACACAGCATGCGTTAAGGCACAGTTGGAAAATGAATAAATTTTAATCTCTAATTTCTGATTGTGACGAACAAACGATTAGCATGCACAGATCTTGCATTTAAGGCGATTGCATGGATAAGTACCAGGTGTAGACAAAGAGGTCTCTGGATAATCAATATTCCTACGAAAGATATTCTGAGGTTTTGGGCGATAAAGGTATATATATGAAAATTCTGCCCCATAAGATTTGTACTTATATGTTTAAATGTATAGAGTTAAATACTTTGTATATAATAAGAGTGAGTGAAATAATAAATACTTGTGAATCTAAATATTGTAGCAGAATTTATAATCGGCGACCCGAGAGTAATTTAATATTTACATGGTCGCAAATTTTACATTTCATTGTTTTTACGGAGACTTAGAAGACTTTATTTAGTTGTTTAAATAGCAATGATAGCCGTAGTGACTTGTGATACTTTGTTTAATTACACATAGTAGAGACAGATTAAGATATTTGCATTAGAATTGGGAAACGAGTGCTAAAATAACACCTGCAGGCTGTTTCACAAGAGCAAGCGTGAAAGGCAGACGCCGGGCCAATCCCAGCTACGTATTGGTTTTTTCCTGAAGTATGCCCCCTTTTAGGATTTTTAGAAGACAATTCATACACGAGAGAATTATTACCAACGAATTTCCTCAAGAAAAGAATATTTTTTGACTTAGCCACCTAAAAGGATTCTAATTTAAAGTTACAGAAATGTTTCATATTTTCACCCCTTCAAATCATTTATAGAAATCAGCAACAGAAAAGTAATTTAACACTACAAAATAATAAAAGAAGACTTTTGGTCTGCTTGTGCTAGTACTAAAATTTCAGAACATTACTGCAAGGAATGATATGCATGGTTTTGTTGAGACGCGGCAAAAACAAAACTACTTCATTTTGTTGTTAGGAAAACATATCCTTAATGATATTTTTTGCTACCTAATTAGCAATATGGAAATAACTTTTTCTTAAAGTGATCTTTATGACAGTAAAAATTATGCAATTTCATCCTCAGACATGGATATGAGACATCTCTATACATGACGAGAGAGAACCAAAACAGAAAAGATTTGCACAATGAAAAAATAGATTCAATGTCATACTTGGGATCTTGAACGCAGTACGTGTGTTATTCCCAAAAGTTGAGGCATAGTCTTCCAATTCTTAGTGTAAAAATGACAGCACCAGTTGCTTGTAATTATGAAATAGTTGGTAGCAATATATCTGACCTTAGTGAATATTTTAGTACTTTTTTGAGTTACATATTTAAATACAGGATACTAACAGTTGTAACCCTGGAAGTTACAGGACAGTTAAAAAAAACGGGAAAGAACATATACTTTAATGATAGCAATAAGCAAATTGTGTTTTTGACCAAATTTACTTTCAGGTGGCCTTATGGAAGTATATTCTCACTACCGACAACGCCAAAAATGTTCGATCTTTATGGCGTTGAATTTGTGGAAACCACGTCGTTATGCTCTTCATTGTGGGAAAGATTGTAATGCATTCTTGAATAGTGGGCTTCGGCTCTCTCAGAGGAAGATAGTCTATGAGATGAAGAAATGCACACGATGATTATAAACGTTGCAAAAACGAAGGAGAATTTATAGATTCTAATACATTGTAAAATGTTCTAGCTATTCACATTAATTTGAATAATTTTCCATTACTATGTTTGATTAACTGGACACAGACAGCTCCTCGGCGAAGGTTCGCAGAAAGAAGCAAACCACCTGCATAGCCAACACTTCTCTTCGAACAGGAGGAAGAAATACTCCTGGACAACTTGTCCAGCGCCAACCAGAAGCCTACGCCGCTAGTTTTCCCGCATAGTCAAATAAATCAACGCCAAATCATCCACAAGTGCCTCATCTCAAATCATCATCACCTTCAACACTGCTATACAGCTCCATTGCCACTTCGATGAACCGACGGACTTCATTCAGCGCAGGCATCGCCCGCTTATTGCGGCACATCGGAGACTTGAAGGTTCTCCGAGTGACCCATTGCCTTGATCATCTACAGCCAGAGACGTGTGTATTAGATAAGCCCAAAGACTATTCAACCTAGTTCGACTAATCTTCTGGGACTACAAGGATGCTTTGTTAAGGGAAATCCACATCGCTGGAAGGAGCATGAGATTCTCTAGATGCCCATGCTGCTGCTTCCACGAATACACTACCACTGGAGCCGGTGCTCACATTAGAAAGCACACAGCATGACTTCTGCACTACGTGTGGTAACACAGACCACTACATGCGACAAGTCATCGGCCCACGCTTTTCTAACAACCGTGGCCCGCCTGCACCCAAACAAACCCAGCATACTACAGCTTATCTCGCCAGAATCCCATACCCAACGGCCAAAGATAACTTCAAGTAGCAAGCAATAGTTGACCTAAACACCAAGTCACAATTGAGTTAATCAGAGTACGAGAAATCACCACCAAATTACAACAAGTTTCCAGGTATTGCCATCATGATTCATCACACCTAGAAAATCTAGAAGAAGTACACACCATATCCACTGCAAACTCAGACAACCTAATGACAGTCATCAAAAGCACAATAGATATTCAAGTTTAAATAGCTACCAACAACACAGACGTATATGAAAGGACCAGCGCGTCATTTGATATCATAAATAAATGTATCACGGTACCCTTCATTCAGATGCTCACTGGTTACCACAGCAATAGTCAATCTGTGGACAGCAGCTCGAATATCGAATAATGAAATATTTAATTAACGATAATTCTTCCATAATCTTACCCTGAATTCGTCTGCGACCAAACTTGTCTGCCGGTTCATCTATTTCTCATCGACTGGCATATGCAATTGCATGCCGATTCATTCTTCACCCTTAAATCTGAGGGTGCAATAGCGGTACTCCACAAACCTATTTACGTCATACGTTACCGCTCTCTTTCTATCTCCCAGTTATTACCAATCCCTCTGTTCTTTACCCTTTATGCCATTCCTCCCCCAAAAGTTGTAATATTTAACTTATAAAGCTATTATTTGTTAGCATTTATATTTTAATAAATATTATTTATTACGAATATACGAGGGTGAATCAAAAAGAAATCGAAATTCTTATTTTACCGCTTGTGAATTGTACGGATAGACACACGCATTTCAGACTTAAGGCCAATGAGTTTCAAGGGTAGGGAAGAAAACCGGTTATTTTCGCACAGCTATTTCCCTTGTCTGCAAAGATTAAGGGCACAGTTTGGGGATAAGACGCTGCCTAAGACACAAGTGCTATGGAGTGGCACAAACATTTCACAGAAGGAGGGGAAACTAAGGAAAATAAAAGTCACTAACTTCTACCTAGGATGGGCGTAACGAATACAATCCATCGGGCCACTTGCGATGACCAAAAATTGACGATTTGTGGAAGTGCTTTTGAGGTCGAAGTAAGCTATGCAAGTTATTATTTCAGATATCTTCAACTACCGAAAAATCTGGTCAACGTAGGCTCCTAGCGACTGAATGTGTTTGAAGATTCCAGCTCAATACTGGAATAGAGAAGAAAGGTTTCTACATGGAATCGTAACCTCCGATGAAACAGGAGGAGCACATCAGTTTACTTCAGAGTCAAAGCAAATGAATGCTGAATGGAGGAGCGGGAGGAAATTCGATTCTGTCAAGCAAAATTCGCCTCTCAACTGCAATTTTTTTTGACAGTTTCTTTAAACTCCCAAAGCATTTTATATATTGCTTTTTTATGAACATTGAACAGTCAGTGCAGCTATTGCCGCCATTTTCTGGTTGAGATGCACTAATGAGCAAAAGAAAAAAAAAATGACGTCAACAACAGATAAGAGTAGTTCTTCTCCAAGATAACGCCCTTTCGTATAAGGTAAACTTTTAAGAAAATTCATTTGACAGCATTAAAATACTCTCCCTATATTCCATATGTGTCGCCTTGCGATTTCAATATTTTGGGGGAGTTAAAGAAGCACAAGAAAGTCGCTGGTTCGACAGTGATGGAGGTGTGAAATTATTCGTGAGCAACTGGCTGAAAATTAAACCCTACTCTTTCTTCTATG
The DNA here is from genome assembly GCA_030762175.1 of Metallyticus violacea. Lineage (NCBI taxonomy): Eukaryota > Metazoa > Arthropoda > Insecta > Mantodea > Metallyticidae > Metallyticus > Metallyticus violacea. Next base: position 107,746,057 of record CM060832.1, read on the forward strand.
ATTGAAATAAGAAATTTCTCATTCCTTTGGAAAAATATGTTGGTAAAATTAAAGTACCTCATTTTTAGTTATTTTTTTGCAATAGATTATAAAATATTTCAGTATACATTTGATTCACTCTGGTACATGTTTTCGATATTTTACAGATTTTTAACTCGCTCTATAAAAGTTTATTTCCTCCTAGAGGATATAAGCAATATAAAAGGTCGTTAGTTAAGTAATTCGTTTGGTAAAAAGTTACAACCGGAAACTGAATACATTAACTACATATGTTTTTTTTCTCTCTTTCTCTTTTACAAAAGCAGTTGAACAATGAACACGTATATAGGATGCACAAAGAAAAATAAAAGAACTGTCAATTCAAAGCTTTTATGACCTGTTTCTTTTAGTTCTGTAATGGCATAAACTTTTATCCACCTCTTTTGGGAAAGAAATGCTTTCCATTTGATCTTCTGACAGGTAACCAGTGCCCCATAAACATTTATTGCCAGAATTTAGCTTACAGGCAATAAATGACATTTAAACAGACTTTACCAATGAAACATTTTAAAACAAATCAATAAAGAGCTTAAAGTTCTAACGAAAGTTTCAGTTATGGTTTTGATGAATGCTATCAAAAATTGTGTTTACTAGATTAAACTTTTTGAAAATTGCAGCTTATGTACTGTGATTTTCGTAGTTAGGGCACACATTAAGGGAAAATTCTAAGCTATCAGGTTGCTAAATTTTATACGTGTATCTAAAACATATAGGAGTACATTAAAACTGTCAAAGGCATATATGTGTACATATAATTTGTTATATTATACAGACCTACTATGAAACAATCTTGACTTCTTCTTTAAATATTTTTGGCTGCTGATTAGTCGAAAAACGCGTTAAAATGCTCAATATTGTATTTTGAAGATGTAATATTACATAATATTATAATCTTCCATATACTGCTTGGAAAACAGGCTGAAAGGTTTAGAATTCCCGTGTTTTATCTGTGAATGGAACAGCAGAGCAAGAAGCCAACCCTGCGAAGGGAACCACTGGCCACCAAGAATGTCTCTTAAAACTGGAAAAAAAGAACATTTTTCATTTGAAGTTTTGTAGACCCAAAGAAAATACTTCTGCACTTTTTAATATTAAACTGGACATCGTTAAACTTTTGTTAAAGCTTTGAAAATTGTTTAAAATATACTTACACAAAGTTCCCTCAACTATCGGAAGCCAAATCATAAGAAGGCATTTTTGATTTGTAGGCGCGTAATAAGGAAACTGGTGTTACCAACATACAGTGACAGGTTGAAAGAGAGTTGATATTTCTTGTAAAGTGTAGTAACCAAATTTCCAGAAAACAACAACAAACACGATTATGTAGAGAGAGAGAGAGAGAGAGAGAGAGAGAGAGAGAGAGAGAGATGTAATAGAAAACCTCAAAGTATTGGGCTTCAAGCTGTATTTTCTAAATGTACATGTTCCCGGATAATCATGGTGCAGTGAGCGAAGAACAAAGGAAACGTTTCCAAGAACATTAAGGAAATGGAAATAATACTCTTATGAAAGTCGATAAAACGTCAACATTATTAGAGATTTATGTTGGATGTTATGACGAGAAACTCTTGAAACTACACACGAAAAAAAGTCCGTCACGCAGGAGCTGTGTAAATAAAGTGAATTCCTCACCTAGTAGAGTGATTTAATAAAACATATAACATCTAAATTATGACCTTATTAATTAATGAAATGCAATAAGTTGTGGCATTTCTGTGTGGCATTTGGTGAACAAAATTAGAATTTTTGCAATTTATTATTATTATTATTGAAATTAAACCACAAAATTAATTCTTTAATATAAATAAATTAAATATATGACCACTGATAGCCAAAGCTATACTTTGTGGTATTTTTAAAAATTTTAAAACGTAACCATGTTTATGAACTGAGCCCTTGATATCATCTTTACATTCACTAAAATATAATAAGAGATAGTTTCAAGTTACATTGCCTATTTAAGAAGAAGTTCATATGTTTCAATGAAACAAAAACATGTTATTATTTAAAAAAAATTACAAAGTACTAAGCAAATATACACAGTCAACAATAAATAATCGAAGGTTTCATCGATTTTCATTAGCTTTGAAATTTAATTTAAATGTTATTGCAGTAAAACTAAAGGTAATTACAGAGCTCTCTTACATACAAGTGTAATTATCAAACACATGTTATATTAATATTTCACATTTTCTATCTTCATGACGATTCTTTTGTTAAATATAAATCATATGCATCTTTATAAATATAGTTTATAAGCTGAATTAATTTGTCCTTTTATATTAAAATAATCAGAGAAAATTAAAGACAAGAGCGCTTTTTAAATTTCGTTTTTCAAGTATACGTCTACTCCTAATGGTACAATTTCCCTGATTTTCAGGAATTATTTTTATAATTTTATTCAAATGTTATATAGCAAATTTTGTTGTGAAGAAAAAAATATTGGTACCGATAAAGCGATTTTTAAATTTTGTGTTTCAGGTAAATCCCTTACTCTTAATGAGCCGATTTCCCTTATTTTCAGGAACTTTTTTTTATTTATTTATTTAAATGGTATATGTAGAGTTTAGTGGCGCAAAAACAAATATTGGTGCCGCTAGATTAATTTTTAAATTTTGCGTTTCAGGTAAAACCCCTAATAATCTGATTTCACGGATTTTCAGAAATTATTTTTATTATTTGATTTAAATGTTATATGTCCAGTTTTTTAATGAAAAAACAAATATTGATGGTACTAGAGCGATTTTTAAATTTGTGTTTTCGGGTAAAATCCCCTCCTAACAATCCGATTTCACTGATTTTCAGAAACAATTTTTTTTTATTTTATTTCAATGGCACATAGAGTTTCCTTTAAACTATTAAAATTGTGGCAGCTAGAACGATTTTTTAATTTCGCCTAAGCTCCCTCTTATTTTTCAGGTGTACCTCCACTTCTAATAGACCGATTGCCTAGATTTTCGAAAACTACTTTTATCAATTTATTTTAAAGAAATATCCGAGTTTAGTTTAGAAAAACAAAAATATGGGTAACTAGAGCAATTTTTTAGTTTTTTAAAATATTTTTGCTTTACGTTAACCTCCCTACCCCTTTCAATGATCCAATTTTTTTGGTTAACGAACTCAACGAATCGTTTATTAACTAATGGTTATATGACTAGTTTCGTTTACAAAAAAAAATTGCGAGCGTTAACACATACGTATATTCATTTCATTTTCAGTTTCGGGTAGGATGGGTGAAGATTTGAATATTTTTTTCAAAAATAGTTCCATGCAATAACCACATTACTTCAGAATTCTCTAAAATGATACGTGATAAAAGAAATCTGAATTCAATTACGAAATAAACATTCCAAAATTCCGTAAATTCACTAATAACTTTCAAAAAAGAGTTTTTATAAACCTAAATTTTATAGGTCTGTATAATCAAACAGATAATGATATTTAGAGCCTCGGCATGATACTAATAATGGCATTTAAACTATAACCACTTTCTTCGAAAATCACACACTTTAGGCTATTATGAAAAACGGTTAATTTGTGAGATAATCTTAAAAGGTCCTTTTTTAATGTACAATATTAATTATTTTCGTTAATAACGTTTATGCATAAAGTTGTTACTATTAGGTTAAGATATAGGTGTTTTAGCCTTTATTACTTGACATATTTGATATTAGAGACTCTTGGCATTTGTCAACTGAACTATTTAAATTTATAAATATAACTTAAATATTTAAACTTATGGTTGGTACTGGTGGTGTAGTGGTTACTATACTTGCCCCCCTAAACCCAAAACCGCCGGTTCAATCCCGAACAGGATAGATGGATTTTTCGGGCGTAAAAATCCTAAGTATGGCTTCCTTCGGAAGGGAAGTAAAGCTGTAGATACATTTACGGCGCGAAAAAGAACCTCAAGCCCAAAAGAAGAGACCTCTCAGAAAAATTTGTCGGCCGTTTCACGCTCTGAATTGAATGGGGCGCTGATGACCTGAGGTGTTAAAGAGAGTCCATAAATAAACCAAAATAAATAAATAAATAAACTTAAAGAATATATCATTGAAATACATTAGGTTGCACTCGTCCAGAAATAAAAATTAAACAGTAAAACCATTTTATTGAATCTATGGCGACACTTTATTTATATAAAAACTGTAATGGGACTTGTTTTTAACTTAAAAGTCTGAGAAATGCCAAATTTATTTAAAGAAACTATATATTCCATTATATATTCTATTTAAAATATTCTCTTTGATTAAATAGTATAATTTTAAAGTACCATTGTTGTCGTCATAACTTTTACACCAATTATGGTAAATTATTCTCTATTTCTTAAAAAAATACATTTTCAAAGTACAATAGTTTTCTCAAGGAAACTTCAGAAGTGTATTAATTAACTACCATATTAAATGCTAAAGAAATACTTGACTTCTCAAGTAACCGCTTTACTGTCCTCCTTAAATAAGTGATAGAGACTGTAAGAGAGATACAGATTTCAAAGGTTTATATCATTTTTAAATAAGTCGTATTTACACATCAAGAAGTTGGAACGCATACAGAGGAATTCAGAGTAACACACTGAGAGCTGTACTCGCATTTCTCTGTGAAATTTTGCACGGTGGATTAACGAAACCCATTTCGGGTATTGCACATACATTGTCTAACGTATAGATTTGTTTTAAGGGTGATCTTCGCTAGTATGCAACCAAACAAAGTTAATGGAAAGCCATTACTGAACTTAATCTGTCCTTAAAATCGATTTGCTTGCATTGTAAATACCTAAAGCTATCTCTATATATTTCACTACAGCAGTAACAATTTGGGACACAAAGTCACAGTTTTTGTTTTCATTTTCTAGCAATTTGAAAAGCGCGTTTCTGTTCAGAAACACTGTTACGCAACATAGGATCCATATTAAATCAATATTTGTCATTCAGCTTAGAGTCGAGTGAAAATAACAATTCCATTTTTATTGCAGTGTCTAAAAATGTCCAAGTAAATAACGGTATAAATCATATTAAATGTAAGGAAAATTGCCACATTTATCTGTTAATACTTTTTATGTGCATATTCTGTCTATAATTACTTACATTGCAAATTCTCTTTGGTAAATTCACTGGCTCAGTGGAATGGACCACAGATTTCTATTGACTGAAAAATTTAAAAACAAAAACATTGATGGTACATTATTCCATACGGCGTCACAAAATTCAGTGCCCGCATTAACATACACAAGACCAGGTACGGAGCATCTATCTGTGTGATTCAGAGGTCAGAGTCAAGGAAAATATAAACTAGAAGCTCAGGGTTTCGCAATGTCATCATCATATAGAGAGTAGAGAGTAAAGAATAGTATTATAATGTAATAGGGGAAAAGGAAAAACCACGAGAAAGCCTTGAAAATTCTGATTTTCCCATTAATGCAACTCCGTAACACCAAATTCGAGCTTGAGTAACTTTCTTGACGTAACATATCGAGACAGATAAAATCAGCAATGTTGAATATATAATGCTCTAATAAAGATTGAAAATAAATTAAAAATAAAATAATTATACATGCTCTTTAAGAGTGGAAAATGAAGGTATATGATAAATCTAAACATTTACACAGCACAGTTTCAATAGGCACATTCTCCTATGACAAGCTCTTGATTATATCTCCTCTGCTTTTTCCCTGCTTGGTTAGAAGTTTTTAATAAAAAAATCATCTGCAGAACTTTGGCTTAAGGAAAAAGACTCATTATGGTTTAATACATTTCTTGTTTATAGTGAAATTAAGGTAGATGTCTGAATTTTATAGGGAAGATTACGACTAATTGTTATGGATTTTTACAATAAATAAAATTTGAAACAGTTTTCTGTAATTATTTAGGTCTACATTCTATGTATTCATTGCGCACGTACTAAGCATTATAGGAAATAGAGAATGCGCATTTAAATAGTTGGTTCAATCAACACCACCAAGCATTACAAAAGTTCATATCGCATGAATTATACAATTATGAACCATTTACCATTTACTCTGCGTTTGCTCTCCATTTGACGAAAGTCATGCAACCTTTGAGTGTTCAGTATGCAAGTTCGGAGTCAGTTGGCAGAGACTGTTGTGTTGGGAAAGTTCATTAATCTTGAAGTGATTGCAAGGTGTCCTATATGTCAGCATTTTTTATAATTTTTATCATTCATTTTTTATGACCAGAGGGCTAAATATTAATAAGTACCTTTTTCTCTGGGATAAATTTATTTCATTTCGCAAATAATTAGGAATGAGTTTATTTTCGGGTGCACTATCAACACTGAATGGAGACGCGTTAACCATATATAAAACGCCTACAGGTGTGGATAAAACTTGTAGTACAGTAGTATAGTTCTGCTGTCTTTGTGGCCTTAATTTACTCAGAATTCATTTCCAAAACCAAATAATTGTAATCAGTTTCGACCTGATATTTGATATATCAATATCCTTATTCAACTAATTGAAAATGAAATAGAAATATTTGATAATGAATTATTATTTCAGTTTTTGGGGTAGAAAATTTAATTAACTTCTAACATCTGGAAACAACTAGCATCTTAGTAATGTTCATTGTAAACTTACGATGGTGACAGTTTTAGAATTTTAAAAATACCTTAAGACGGGGTTAAATAACTTGTTAAGCGTGTTATGTAAAAGAGCATTAAGAAATTTTAACGCCAAATGTCTTATTATTATTATTATTATTATTATTATTATTATTATTATTATTATTATTATTATCATCATCATCATCATCATAGTTTGAGAAACTTTAAAGAAATCAAAGTGTATAAGCGAAGAATGAGCGACTGAATAATTTCCTCTTATACTGAATCAAAATGCAGAATTATACAACAATAGTGGGATTCTCCAACCCATAAAATTAATAAATTTTTGTTGTCCATTGCAGAGATGTTGCTTATACTGCATAGTGAAACCAAGTTTGTTCTTCGGCAGCATGTAAAACAGCAGGAATTGGTTATTATATAATTTATTATAATCCAGGGCATACAGGTTGGAAAAAACTCAATATTGATTAAATATTTAAATAAAAGTTTCTCTATTTTAAAAGTTTTCCAGAAAATAAGCATTTTATTTCAAAACATACTACTGCACCTTCCCTAAGGACGGGCATCTCGTGTCCGCAAGCCGCGGCATCAAATATTCGACAGTTCCGTGTTTCTTTTCATACAAGTGAGCTACTGCTGTTAGAGTTCTGATAAATACTTCATAAATAAAGCACGTATAGATACTCGCGAACAGTGAGCATTTCCACGCTTAAAATATAAATTTAGAATACACTTATTGCAGATAATTAGTATATGCTTGTTTACTATGAAAAGAACTTCAAAAACCACTTTTGCTCTGCTGCTTTTGTATGCATACAATAAAAAGTATTACAATAATCGTAAACTCAATTTATGCACCCAAATTATTCACTTAAAACTTTTCAGGTGAATTTACCTCAAAATGTTTCGAGTTACAAAAACATAAAAAAATATATTATTTGTTCTTTTTCTGTATGTCTAACTATTGTTATAATTTGAATAAATAAATAAAATCTGTATACGCCACTATGGTACCTGGTTTCCTAAACCAGGGTGTGTATATAAATGTTTCCATTTATTATTATAACTATACTATTCAATAATCTCTTATTACATTGTTTTACAGATTTTCCTAATAACTAGATTAAAATAATATGATAAAATATCTTACTGTTATAAATTGAATATAGCATTCCGACACATTAACACATTGCAGCAATTATTATTATTATTATTATTATTATTATTATTATTATTGTTGTTGTTGTTGTTGTTGTTGTTGGCTGCATGACACATAAATGGCAAAAATTATATTAGAACATTTTTTTTGCATTTGTAACTCGGAAACGCCTATAAAATTATGACACTGAGTTACTTTACACTCTGTATACATTTTATCTTATCTACGAATATTCCAAATAATTTATAAAATGCACCCATAACACACATTTATTTTGGACGCGAATTCAACATTTTCAAGCCTTTTAAAATCAGAATTGCTATACTTTTTATTTTATTACAATTATTAACACTAACTCTATTTGTAGAATCTTTCACTCTAAGTGCAATTTGACTTCCCATGAGACCTGGAGAAGAATAAAATGGCGCGCTGAAAGCCATCTCGAAGAGAAAAGAAAGTGGAATCTCTCGACTATGATATTGCCTTGTACTGCAGTTGAAAAGAACAATGCCTTCCGAGTGAGGTAAATCCTCTTTTTTCGGTGCGCAGGAACCGGAAAATAAGATAAAGAGTTTCAAACTCGCATGGAGACAATGCATATTTAATGGCGAGAAAATGCCGAAGGGCAAATATTAGAACACTTCTGTCAGGAAAAATAAGGCAGAGAACTGTGTAAAATAATATATTTGTTTCAGATGTCTTAGACTTCTTGTTCCTCGGAAGATTTTTAGTGATACATACGAAACGTTCTGGGAATTTCTCTATATACATCTAACAAATATCTTTGTTTATTATATATTCGAATTAACTCTCTTACTTGGGGCATAAGGTTAATTGAAAGGTAGGGCGAATCTTGATGAAGGTTAGCCTTCTGTTAAGACTCTGCCTCTTAGTTATAATTTTTAAATAAGTTCATTAATGTGTGGTTAGTTTTCATGTCACCTTTTCTTGTGAAGGGTAAATATTTATGTTTTTGTACATATTTTCTGACAGTATGCGTTTATTATATGATTATGCGCGTTTTCTCGTAGATTTCCGCAATTTTTCAAGTGCTCTTTATTCATAAATGTATTTGCTTAATTAAAATCATTCAATAAGATAGGATACTTTAATGCTGCCCTTGAAACATGTTAGCCTATATTGAGCCTCACTAAGTCATTACATGTAATCCTTACAGCGCCACTAATTCCATATATCAGTTTCAAAAACAATACCATATATTTCTAGTGATTGCATATTGCTTCATAAACCACACCTGTAAGAACAAATGGCTCTTGTCAGTGAAAGACTTGGATGTCGAAGGGCGTCAGTTACTACTTCCGGGTTCAGAGACCGTAGTTCCCAGAGTTGTACGGAGAAAGGCAGAACTACAGCTTAGGTTTCACAGGAAATAAATGGAGTGTATCCACAGTGTACACTGTAACTGGCCTGTAAGAGAACATGAACACGAGGTGGAATGATCTAAAACCCCGACTTTTTCAACACAAATACCACTATAGAGCACGGAGATTGGAACTCTTATACCCAGTGACAAATACTCAGTGCGTCAGCCAACTGGGGTTCTTTGAACAGACATATTTTAATTTAGCTTAAACATTTCTTTTTATTTTGCAAATAAACTCGTGAAAGGTAAAGAAACGCCTTTGCAAATATACTGTTCATTTAATTTGCAACATATGATTAGTTAAAATGTTTGAACTAAAGTGTAAAATCAAAGGCATCCGAAAAACTATAATAGTGTATTGAAAAAAGATATCTGTAGTGAAAATTCTTTGTTTCTATGTTCGTTGTATGTTAAGTTTTAGACACAATTGTTTGTTTAAGCTTTGGGAGCTTCGTGCCATTAGAGGGGGAAAAAAATGATAACAGTTATGACCTTGAAAGCGCCACTATAATTATAATGGTTGTGATTCACTAATAATAAGAGAATATTAAATTTTAATAAATTCATAACAGATATAACATGGACAATTCATAACAAGAAGAGATCTTCTCACGATTTGAATGCAATTTCAATTACAGGAATTGAAATTGCATTAATCAAACATGTGAGCTGTTCCTGAAAATTTAAATTGTTTTATAATCGACAGTTACAATCACTTGGTTTCAGAAGACTTTTTTTTTCAAATTACTTGAGGTCCTCTTACCAAAAAATAAAAAAACTCTGAGCCATGTATAGAAATAATTAATCCCGTTTCCTCATATTCATTTGTGATTATTTACTAATTGGTGGAATCGTGGGTTTGTTGCAAAAAATCATTAAGCTTATTTTGTAATCTTTCACTTGAGAGATTTTTAAAACCAAAATAAATATGCTCTTTATTTGCTTATATGACGTTATAAGTTTTCTTCTTAGTTGAAAAAATGATCGCCAGATTCTTCCACTTCTACGACATGGTGGGAAAATGCAGATTTATGCTCGAGGGAAGGTAGATTTCGAATTTTCTCATCCCATTAGCAGTTTTACACGCTCATTTTTCATTTCATGTTACCTTGAGCAAAGGAGGCGATATGTTCCAAAGATGTAGCGTTTACTTTGATATGACTTTGGTGACTAGTTTTGCAGTGTGCGACCTAGCGTTATCATGCCGTAAGAGAGCTTGGAAACGATTTGATTTAAGCGATGAATGATTTTCAATAAATTCTTATTCTATTTTAATAAATTATTGGCCGGGGATTTTTACGCCAAATTTCATAATAAACAACAGATGGATTCTCAATACTTGATACCCCGAATACTCAAGAGATACAAATTTCGAACGATCTTTTAAACTAGAATTTGATATTTTGTTAATACAAACATTTTAGTTAATATTGTTAATAAGCACATTTTACAGTGGTTGCAAGAAAAATGTGTCTCATATATAAATTTCTAAATGGCAGATAGCACGTACCAAGAATCTGGGTGTGCTTCTAATCACCACCACCCAATAATAAAAGCGACCTTATTTCTTTATATTTCTGCAATGTGCCATAGCAATAAAATGTGCTGAGTTAAGTTTGAAGCAGATATATTTTCGAATGTGCTGTTGCATTAATTTCTAGCATGTTCTTCACTTTTCACAGAAATGGGAAAACCTGTTCCGCCTTCAAAATGGTCTCAACTTTGAATATGACTAGAAGGGGCTTTCGGTAAACATATCATGCCATCTATTGAAATCTAATCATGACTAACTGTAACAACGTCGTATTTCAGGGTCTTTAGCATGAAAGCTGATTTTCCATTACTATCTACTTGTTATTTCCAAGTCAGTTTTATTTTGAGGTGACAGAAGATGGTGTGTTTCGTGATCTACCTTCTTCGGATAATATGAGTGAAGTTTTGATACACTTTCAGTTTGATCCTATAAGTAATAATCATGCCATTTGCTGCATTTGTAAACCTTTTCACAAGGGGAAATCTCACAATACTAGTAGCCTAAAGAAACATATCATATTAGTTAATAAAACATTTACTGAATACTCCAACAAAATTTTCGCGATCTAGCCAGTAAATCCAACTAATTTAAATAAGAGGTTAATCAATCAAAACGGATTATCAAGAGGAACAGCAAGACTACCAGTCATTTAGCATTATCAGAGATGATGGATTTAAAGAGTTAATTTAGCAACTCAAACTAATCTAGGGACTTATCAATGTGTTAAATGTCTCATATAATAAAAATACTCTTGCTAAATAACAAAACTCACTTCAATGTGATAAATTTATAATCTGAAATAATATTGAAAATTTGTATTTTATTTGATAAACACATGGAAATATCATGTATGAACTAAAATATTTAGGGATCAAGTTTCGAGTATGCAGAAAATTTCGACCTCTATTATAAACTACAGCCTTCTCGTCTTATTATATACAAAAAGTGTGTTGTGGCTATGGATTTGATTTTTTGTAGTATTTAGAGCGGGTTGGATCAAATGCAAGTAATTTCTCTTGTTGTTATGTTCGTCAAAACACATCTTTCATCACGAATACGAAAAATATTCTTGTAATCGATGCAATACAGAGATGCGAGTGTTTTAAGGCACTTGCAGACATAGCGTGCGAAACTCGCTTATCTTCCATTTGTACATTTTCAAACTCTTGTAGACGGTTTCAAATATCAACTTAAATGAACACAAATTAATTTGTATTTTCAATTGTAGATTTGGTTTGGTATTCTTTCAAACTCTTCTAAATCAGGAGTTTTCACATCCTTTGATTGCCAAACATGATTTGTTTTTGGTTTCTTAAATAGAAATTTCTACCTTTGAACCGTCAAAATCACCTTTCCTTTACATCATTCGCTTAGGCACCTTCAATCACTCGCTTTGTTTCTGCTTCTGTTTTCTTCTTTTTTCTTTCCCTTTCTTCAAATTAATTAACAGCAAAGTACGAGGAAAACGTTTTTACGTTATCATTTAAAACGAAACTAAACAGCACATTTCAGATACAAAAGGGAACTGGCATTGTTTGTAATAATAGAATACTCAACATTTATATGTAAGCATAAGCTTGGCGCAAAACATACTTATATTCAGCATGTAAATATTAACACCAAGCACTAGAGAGCTGCTGAACCAAATCATAGACTTAATAATACAGAAAAATTAACAAATATTATCAAAAACGAAAAATGCCACAATTTACCACGGATTTTGTATGATTTTTCTAAGGAATTATAGAGGAAGTAGATAAATATTCTACAGGGAATTATTTTTTATCTGTATCGCAGCTGAACGCAAGCTGCGCAGAACCAAAGTAGCGCCAGTCGCCAACTTCTCAATGGAAAGTTCTCCTGTTATTGATACTCGCTGATCAATACCAATATGCACACAAGATTAGCTTTACTTCGCAATGAACACTAGCCTGTGCTGTAGGAAATTTTCCATGTGGTATCCGTCTACATTTCTTATATTTTTGAATAAAATTTGCAACAACTTTTCTTCCGCAATTCTTCTAATTTGTGCTTTCGTATTTTCTTTAAGTATCTTTGCAGAATAGGCGATATTCTTGTAGGCTTTAGTTTTTCTCTATTCTAGAGGTAACCTCTCCATACAATACTCTACGGGCAACTGACGAAACAATAGTTTTTAATAACAAAATGACGTGAGTAAACTGATATATCTTAACACAAACTGAGTTATAATACCACAAAGACAGGAAGAAAGCTTGTTCTCATAACAGAAAATGCGACTTGACTGTCTACGTACAGTCATCAGTGCGGGAACTGCCTGTTATTATGACAAATGACTGGTGTGACCTTGACCCAGTACACGCTGTACTCAGCTGCGCAAGCAGGCAAAAAAATAATTATCGGTACTTTGTGACTATTATCATTATTTTGAAATCCTATAAATTTGATGTTAACATTTTTGATGGAGAAAATATTGGTCTGTTATGTGACGCTATGTAATCGGCCGTTCCTTATTTCACTATCCGTTCTTCCCTTTCTTGTATAACGCCTATTTCCTTGGGGTTTACCCTGGAACAGTGATTTCCTTGCTTTGGATTGACTTTCAGTGCGTTGCATGAGAATGGCGTTTTCTTGGTATCGAATAAACTTGGAGAGGGGGGGGGGGCGGACTAGCGGCCAGCTTCTGAATTTATATTCCATATATTTGTTTGCATAAGGAATTCTTTAGTCAAATGGGTAAATTATGGAATTGATTATTTTACATTAAAACAATTTCGTTATGTGTAAAATTGTGGAATATCCTCTGATATATTATTGTGAATTACGATAGTATTTTGTACCGTTTTGGAATTCTTTTGAGGAAAGTGAAAAAGGAAAATTATCTTTATGGTTATGGGTGAAGCTTTAGAATATTTTTTGCCATAATTGAGGTATTGCAGTTGTTATTATGTGGTATTAGGCAAAAATATTATGTAATTACATTTTGTCTACTGTTCACATGTAGCTCTATTTTGTTTTGTTCTGGAGTAAAGTTGTTGCTCAAATTATATTATGTTTTAATATGTATGAAGAAAAATATTTCAATACTTTAGCTTGTGATAATCAACATTGCAATACCTCCAACTTATTCCAGAAATAAAAAGTTAATTCCTGCAGAAGTGAAGTTATTAAATAGTTAATTTATTGAACCATGTTAAACAACTTTAAAAATGTTATATTAGAAATTTCTTCTTCTTACATTCCCGTAATATTCTAGGACCAAATCCTGGAAATGTTTTACTTCAGTACGTTCCCTAAAATTTTAAGGTATTGGTACTACGTGGCGCTAACGGGAGCTTGCGAACAACAGGAAAAGTGCCGAAGTAATGTTTATTATACTTTCAAGGAATTATTAAACGACTATTAATCATTTCAGCACTGTTCGAATTTGTAGTGTTAATATTATACCGACAATAACATAAATAACAAAAGGGACATATTGCTTTCAAAACTACGCTATAATAATATTCGTGGTTTAAAATAGAAAGAAAATAATATGAGTTTGAGAAAAACCCTTAATTGGTGATTAACTTTATCACAACATGGTACTCAATATTATAATTAACAGTAAACATTGGACAAACGTAGAACAGGAGTTGAAATCGGTGCACTAATTTGTTCATAGATGGCGCTATCGGTCATTCATAGCGTTTTAAAGTTTTAAAGTTTTGCATGTCGGAAATTTCCGGACCCTACTTAACATGACTGTACTAATATGCCCCACCCATTGCTTAATACTCTTTAATTCCTAATCCGACCAACAGTTTTTCAATCTTGTTGGAGTAAATGTAGTATTTAAATATGCCTTAAAATTTTTAAACATAAATCTTGTCATTTAGACTGAATTAAGTATTAAATTGTAATATTCAGGTGTATTTTCATATATAATTGTAAAATCTCTGTTTTGACCTTTAGGCTTTTTGTTTTTAATTGCAATAAAAGGGACTTTAAGATACATGTAACAAAAAACAAACAAACAAATAACAGTTGAATGTTCAACTCAGACAGATTCTCGGAATTATAGGTGATATATTTGAAGAAAATTATTTATTCGGTTTACATTTTCCTGATTTTGGAACTTTCTGCGTTTAAGCTGAAGTTATCAAGTTATTCTCTGCTCCCATTTTGCAAAAGCTGACTGTCGATTGTTGTGTATAAAATGAGATTCTTATTTTGAAAAATACAATTCATCATCGCAGGTGCTTTTAAAGGAGCTATAATGGATTAAAGGTGATTGAACATCAAAACATCCCCCGTTGCAGCAAGTCGTTCATCATCTCTCAGAAATTAATGGATAAGCGTAGGTAGCCTGCACACTACAGGATTAGATGTTGAGCCTCATCTTCCGCGATTTTAATATCCAAGAAGTGAGCTTTTGTTTGGTGCGTGTTTACTTTATTTATCTAACTTGGCCCATGTTTTGATGCATTTCCACTTAAAGCGTTTAATTTTTAAATCTATTTACGATTAGCTGATTACCTTGAAAGCTGAAAATGCATGAGCATTATCTTTTAAAGCAATAGTTTCAATGCTATACCAGCATAATTTTATAAAATAAACCAAAAAAGCTCATACTACAAATATTTTTCATCAAAGCATCCGTTTTCTTTACAGAGTATAAGCTAATGTTTTGTATTTCGGAATTTTAAACAGTATTTATTGTTGTGAAAATTATTAATAAAATTCTACGTTGTGTCAATAGCCGCATCAAATGACTATAGTAACAACTGCATTAATGATAAAACGCTTTTATCAGCTGAATATTATATTAAAATATTTTTAATGAAAGGCTTACGCATTACTGAAAAGAGAATGGACCATTCATACATACTTAATGCGTTGCACATGATTACAGAATTAATATTAATTCTCATGGATTTACTTCTGAATGTGAAAGTAAAAAACACAATTTTGCATATTTGGCGTAGAAAATGGCATTCAGATTTGGCCAGGCCTGCATTTACATTAAGATATGACGATTCTCTGTTTTCTTTAATTCCACAATAATTAAAGTAAGTAAATAAATAAATATTTTAATATTAACTACTAAATGAATCAGTAAAACTTGTTAATGCTAGCCAACACTAAACATTTTGCAATATCCTTAGTATTTTATTGTTCTTCCAATTAACTAAATTGTCTTATTACTTCTAAAAAGTATCACAAGATTGATTGGTGGTATCACAATTTAGCCTTTTCAGCTTCGACAAACATTTCTTGCAGTAAATCCATCTTTGCCAACATCAATAATAATCGAATTGGATTGTTAGGGTCGGAGTAGGATATTTTGGTACTTCAGTTTTGCTCAACGGCTAGCC
The DNA here is from genome assembly GCA_030762175.1 of Metallyticus violacea. Taxonomy (NCBI): domain Eukaryota; kingdom Metazoa; phylum Arthropoda; class Insecta; order Mantodea; family Metallyticidae; genus Metallyticus; species Metallyticus violacea. The sequence goes on from CM060832.1 coordinate 107,762,088, forward strand.
ATTTGTCCTGGGTCCCCCATATGAGGAAGGGATGAGTTTAAGGAAACATTGGACGGCCAGGGCGGCGGTGGTGATGCTCTTAACATTGATTCCAGTTAAAATTATAGAGTTCGAAACCCTCAGAAGGCGCGCTTGTATACCAGACGCAGCAGAAACCATTCTAAAGTGCAAGCCACCGTCACACTGCACCATCTCATTTCGCTGGATCTTTTGACTATGTAACGGAACTGAAGGAATTAAATGAATTAAATGGGAGAAGGGGAAATATATCCCAGCATTCGCCTAAGCGACCAAAGGAAACCACGAAAAAACTCATGACGAACCCCTGGAGATTTGAACCCGGAACCTTCCGAATGCAAATTCCAAGCGTTGCCACCTGAGCTACAATAATCGATAACAACAAAATAACAGACAAACGAACTAACTGATGCCCATCGATACAATGAAGATATAAGTATAATAAAAGGGCTTTGACTTTAGACTAGCTCAACAGAAAAGAGATATTAATATTAACTTTATTTTATTAATATTCTTTTATAATTCTAGTACACAAAAATAGCCTATAAAACTTATTTGTAATGTTATAAAATTATTGCATTCGTAAAAATTATGAAACTCGCTTCGCTCTTTTCTTAAACATACATAATACAATAAATTATAACACCATAAACTAATATCATAACGAACTGTTCAATTTCGTTTTTAAATACATATACGAGTACAATATAAAAGTTAGAAACTTGATGTGAATTTTACAAAGCAAAATATTTAATATTATATATACAATAAAGAAAAAAAAAACAGAAATGTCAATAAATCAGGGATTCACTTTAGAAGCTTAAGGTAAATTTATATAAAATAGATAAGAAAAAGTTAGTTACGGATTATGGTTAACTTAAAAGGAACAGAAGACTCACTTTTGGTGCATTAGTACAAGATATTTGTACTATGGAGTAGAAACATGGGCAGCGGACTTCTAGTAGAAGGAAGCAGCAAAAATATGACTGGATAAATTTAGAATTTTGATATTTAGATATATTATAGGCAAGAATGTTTTAGGCACCGTTCGAGAAAGAAGAATGTTATGCTTTTGACGTACAAATATAATGTTGTGGAATAGATTGAATTGTTCAGTAGAAAGAGAAAAGGGTGAAACCAAGGAAACAATGTATATCTGATTTAAGAAGGTGCATGGCTGACAAATGGCTGATTGAAGAACAAGAAGATAAAACAGAGACCTATTTATGGAGGAAAAATAACTTCTATGAAAGGAAATAATTTATATTTCCATGCTTCACCTGCTTGCATTTGTCATTTTTAAAGAAAATTTCTCCAGTGTAGTTTATTTATTTCTTTTTAACAATTGGTAACACCCGCTTTTACTATTGAATTACCACAGACGGTGGGCGCTAATGATATAAAACGTGAAATTATTATTTGGGAAATGAATAGTAGTGAGGGATAACGAAGCTTTCCAGACCTAAGTTTTGTGTTTAGGATTGAGGAAAATTTGGGAAAAACTCTCAGTAGGGCAGCGGGGGGTTGACGGGATTCGAACCTCAGGCTTACCGTTCACGAGTACATGTCTATATCTGTCGGCCAGCTATTCTTATTATAAACTTTTATAAAAGCAAATTTTGTGGGGCTTTACTTTTACATTGAATGTTGAATATGAAAATCATGGAAAGTACCCAAGAGCCAGCGATAAAAGTAACATAAAAAATTAAAATAAATAAACCATTATAAAACTATATTTAATAAATAATTAATTAAATTTATGAAGTATCCTATGTTTGTTGAAACATATGACTATGCACCTAATATTTAAAACTGTCTAACTGCTTAAGTTGAGAGTAGTCTAGCAATACTGCAAAGACGAAGCACAGAGAAAGATTTCAAACCACATTCGGTTATCGATCTCTGGCCTACCGTGCCGATCTTCCGCCCAGTGTTCTATTGTATCGTCACCTGAACCTGACCTGAATTCCTCCCATCTAACTCTGTACATCTGGGAAACCTCGAGGAGTCAAAAGGAAACAAATAGTACAAGCTTATTGCCGAAAAGTTCAGTCCTACATTATTAGAAGAAGAAACTGCAATGCTACAGAGGTTTTCAAAATGTCATTTGACTGTGGAATAATTCTTTTTATTTAATATTAGTGACCATTATTATGTTAATGTGCTATACCTAGCATTCCCTATTTGCAATAATAAACCGAAAGGTTGTTTCATAATTATTTAAGGGCATTATGGGTGAAAATTGGTAAATTTTGGCAAAAATACCATTTCTTTCTTTCTTTCTAAAATTTTGTCAACCTTGCTTTATGTATTACCAAAGTTTCAGTGCCTCACTACGCCAAAAAATTCATTCAATAGCATTATATTTAAATGGCTGCGCTCTGTCAAAGAATTCTATTCAACGCCTTAACTTTGCCATTCCACATTAATATGAAGTTTTCGCATTTACTTATTATGTTCAATAAAGAACAGTAATTTATGATTTGATTGAATTTTACATAATTAGGATTTTAAATTAATAAATTTAACATAATAAGCATTATTTGTCTTTCCAGTGCGAGAAGAAAGGTATAATTTCATGAGCCAGTATTTAAACCCCGGTACATCACAGTTAAAGTGCAGCACGCGCACAGTGCAACACGAATCAGAACACACTGAGAGGCACCTGGTAGTTATTTTAGCCGAAATCTATACGACATGTTCACGCGATAGCTTGTTGTTAAACGCCGGGATTATGTAACTTTCCAATCAGCAGGATAATAAGAATCATTCGGTGTATACAATAACCAGAAGAAATGAGATTATCTTAAGGAGTATATTAAAAATACACGAGCGTGATACTCGCACATACAATAGCTAACACTCATTTGCCGGAGTTAACATTAAAACACTATACTTAGGGCTACTTGCCTTTCTTCAAGTAGAAGATAGACATTTAAGTCATTAAGTATATATATATATATATATATATATATATATATATACGTATATATAATGTAAATGAAAAATAAAATAACACAATGAACAATGTAACTAAAATAACAGTAACTATATAAACAGAAAAAGGGTAAAACATATAGAAAGTCACAGATTTAGTATTGCAATATTTCGAACAACTCTAAGGCAAGAAGAACACGAGCTGTTGGAAATATTACCATAGTAAATTTGTCACTTTCTAAGTGTTTTAGTGTTTTTCTGCTTATCTAGTTATTGTTACTTTATATAAAATATTAAACTTTTATATATAATAGTAAATTTGTAATTTTCTAAGTGTTTTAGTGTTTTTCTGCTTATCTAGTTATTGTTACTTTATATAAAATATTAAAATTTTATATATGCATATAAATAACAATTTAAAACAACAATAGCCATAACTAGATAAGAATAATAAGTGTATATTACTTTATAAGAATTATACCGCAAAACAGTATCGAAATATTTTCCTTCATATATGTACAGTTGGAAATATATTTTGAAACAGCCCGAAAAAGCATTAACTTAAATACTATTTATTTTATGCTCACGAAAATTTGATGTATGTTATACAATACATGTGCAAAACATGAAAATTTCAGCTAAAAAAATTAGAAAATAAAGTTTTCTCCATTTTTTTTCTCTTGATGTATTTAAATGTTTTGACGTGTATTCATCTTCAGGATATCTGTGTTCGTAATCATGGAGTTAAGGCAAGGAGGTTGTATTGACAATACGCCAAACGTGATCAAGAGGTCAGCAGGGCCAGAAGGGAGTTACAGAATTACCTATTGTTAAAGAACGGTGTTTACAATTGAGCAACATTGACTGATATTTTATAATAAAATAAGCCGTTTCTTTAAAGCCCTAGAGAGTAATAATCTTTTGTTGTTGTTTTCTTTTATTGTGCCTGTTTCGAAAAGCCCCTTAGAGATTCTCTCTCAAAGAGATAATCTTCAGCGTTTCTAGAGCACGGTTAGTCAGTCGGGATTAATTCGGGTTGCATCCCAAGAGAAATGAGAAACTCAGTGGTTGAAACATTAGCAAAGTAAGCCAAAGACTTCTGATTCGATTGCCTGCCCTTTTTTCAGATTTAGCTTCTTAAATCTAACCTAAGTATTGCTTAGAGAAAGAAAATATTTTGAGACGATACTTGGAGATTTTATTCGTTGATCTCAGATACATGAAAACATAATGTGAACAGTGAAATACAACGATAGAATCAACCCAATATTATAAATTGATTTTTTCCCTGTCAAATCACAATACAATATATGAACATAAGTCTTTCAAGTTCTATGTGCTATTTAAGAAAACACTCATTTCGCTTAATCCAGGCCTTAAAATGTAAGCGTGTAAACTCAAAAAATGAATTAATCGTTTCCAAACACACAATGGAGTACTAGAAATATGACGAAACGTCGGTTGGTATCAAGAAAGTCAGTTTCGTCCAATAAAAGTTAATAATCTTATAAAGAAAGAGTAATTAAAGATAATACATGCAAAAGAATCGCATATCATTTTTCAAGCAATAGACTACCAGATTCAATAGTACATGCATAAAAGTAAGATCGATTTATTGTTGGGAATCATTGACTCATATTTCCAATGAAGAAGATCCCTGTACGAACGACTATACACCTGTTCTTCCTCAAGAAAACAAAAGGTCAAAGAGTCGTACAGCTATAGTAGCGATGTATGTCAGCACAGTAGATTATTTCTTAGTGTCTGAAAGGTTGCTCAATATACTCGTTAGGCCTTAACCCTACAAAGCATATCTGGACAAGGCTACTATACGCTTTGTTGAAAAAACCGAGGTCTTAAAAACTCTTCAAACTAGAATGAGTTTTCAGTGATCTTGTTAAAAGTTTTCCTTCAAGAATTATTTATGAATGCTTTAGAGTTGATTTTGTTTATTTATGGACGCTCTTTAACATCTCAGGTTATCAGCGTTCCATTCAATTCAGGGAGTGAAATGGTTACTTAGGATTTTTACGCCCGAAAAATTCATCGATTATGGACGGGTTTGAACCCGGGATCTTGGGTTTAGAAGGCAAGTATGGTTACCACTACACCATCAGGACCGACATGAATGCTTTAGAAGAATCCAGTAGAAACACACACAATTGATGATACTTGAAATGTATATGTATAAGTATTTCTTGACGCAAAAGCATTGTAAGATTACTGTTATTTAAATATAATATGTATGCAGTTTACCCTCTGCAGCAAACATTTGTTTGTAAAACGTTAGGTGCTTTATTCTCCAACCTTCCTCATAGGAACTAGAGGCTCTGAGTGCATGTCCGGTAAGCGTGGCTTGTACAACGAGTAACACGATTAAACGTGCCACTTGAAGCAAATTTACTTATGTCCATCAAGCAAACTTGTATCAACGTATCAAAGGTGCTCCGTTTGTTTGCTGCCTGTTGGCCTCAATTTCTCCGGAACTATCGTCCTTCCCATCAGCAATGTCATTATGCTCTCCTCCATCATATGCTGGTGTTCGCTTGAGGCATTTACTACCTCCAGTATCACTTGAGTATCTGCTAAACGACTGCTATTAAAGAGCTGTTTTGCAAGATTGAAGAGTAGAGAGGTCTCATAAATTTAGTGCACATTGAACAACGCAGAGTCACTTTGTTTTAATGGCACAGAGGTTATTGGTTCAACTAATACTAAAATGGAGAAAATTAGAACGATAATGGCTTTTCCGCATGCCTCTAGTGCAAATATGAGATATAGTCTTCGTAATCTCAAAATGCTTGACTTGTGAAAACGTCTAATTATTTATTTTTCTCCCCGGCTTCTTCTTATTTGTCCCAAATGTTAAGAAATGTATGACAATCAAGGAAAATTTTAAACAATTTGCGATTTTAATAGAAAAATTAATAGAAGAGACAGCAAAGCGATCAAAAACACAGTTCAGATGATTGAGAACAATATTTATTACACTAACTCGGAAAGAAATGCAGAATATCAGTTTCCATTCGTTGTGAAACAAATATTATTTCACTTTATAAAATTTGATAGTTGTTAGGCCCTTACTCGGCGAATATTTACAACCTTAGTCAGCTTGTGCCAATTAATGGAAAATGAAATTCATGATCTGTGTAATATCGTGGATTTTAAACTTTTTTTTTAATGTCGCTTTGACTGCATTGTTCTTCTCGCGATGTCTGTAGATTGTGGAATGAATATTGTAGGTTAAAATCTGTAGGGATGAATGAAGTGAAATGAATTAATACGGTGCAAGTGACTCGAAGTCCTTGGCACCTTGAAGTCATCTGGCATTAATATGCTCGGGGTATTGAAAAACTCCTAAATAACCTTACCCAGACAGCTTGACCTGGCCGGGATATGAACCCAGGGTCTACGGATTAGTAGTCGCAAACACTACCACTACACCACGGAGACTATCAATCCTAGAACTGTTGTGTACGTGCTGCTTGCTGGTTTTCGATGTTTTTTCTGCTCTATCTCAGTCTCTGTTGATTTCCCATCATTGCTACCCCACTTCAGTTCGGAATTCCAGTAGACCCACTTCATCTATCTTGTTTACAGGCTGAATTTCACAATATTTTCTATAAAGCAGACACTTATTTACAAACACAATGTCCAAGAAATGAAAAACAATCTATGGTAGTATTTTTTGATCGGTTTGAACTCCTGTAATGTGAAAGCAGACCATTCAACAAATCTGTTCCATCCTTGATTGCTTTGGGTCATGACAACATAGTACGTGGTTTGTTTTTCCTGCCCAAACGTTTACTTCATATACAGGTTGATGCTATTGCAACTTTACGATTATCAAACCATTTTATAGCCCTCACCTTCTTTTCGTGATCTTGAGAATCCTTTTCTTCAAAAGCTCTTTGTCTTTTAATTTTCATTTCACCATCATTTTGAAACTGAAGTCAAGGAAATCTGTTAACAAAAATTTGTAGTGAACAATTTCAGAGAAGTGTCCCAACTATCAGGAAATATAAAACGGCCAAATGTGACCGAGGTCATTAAGGCGCGGACTCGTGAGCGGGAGGTCTGGGGTTCGAATCCCGCCAGGACCCTTCTCCCTGACTGAGGTTTTCCTGGCAAATGCCGGGGAAGTACTCTAAACTTAGGAATGGAACGTTTCCTTCCTTAAAAAATGCTTCCCATTTTATCATTTTATCTCATGTATAATCAGTGTCCACCGCCTGTGATGCCTCAGTAGTAAAAACGGACGTTAAACACTATTCAAAAAAAGGAGACATAAAAAAAAAACCTTTACATTTTGAAATAAGTTCCATAAATTTAAAAAAAAATGATTTGCTGGGACTTGATCAGTAAGGCCATTGATGTGTAATTAGGTTTTGTATAGTTGAAAGTTGAAAATAGGTCTTTTTAAATAACGAAGCTTGAACAGAACCCTATTTGTAAGATTTATTATACTACTTAAGTGAAAACCTACTTTTGAAAGGAATATTCACTATAGGTCAAATCTATCTCCAGCATATTATATGATATAGTTGGCATCAAAGCTTCAGGTAAATATAAATAATTATCTTAAGGCTTCAACTATGAAATAAACAATATTACACTTTTATTTATTTTACTTTGAAACCAATTGTTTTGGTATTAATAACCATAAATAAGGCAAATTCTCATCAATATCATTCCCATTAAAAGAAGTTTCAATTTAGAGATATGGATTCTTTGAAACCCTCCAGTCAGAAGATACAGAATATGAACTGGATTGGGTGCGGAAAGAAAGAGCTTTTGATGCAATAGGCCTAAGAGAAATCAAAAGAAATGAAGGAATAAACAGATGAAAGTATATTTAACCACATTAGAAGATCATAAGGTTAGAAAAGAGTTGGTTTCCTAAATAATAACAGAAAGCATAATGTACAAGAAACTCTCGGAATAAATGAAATAATGAAATAGAAGAGGTCATGTTTATGTACAAATCGAATCTAGCAGAGATGAACCGGAAGAATTCTGCAACCACAATGAGCAAATATCGAATAGAAAAGAATCCATTAATGAGATTTCAACAGTAAAGTACGAGGAAAAACTTGATGAAGAGACGGTGGTAGGATCGAAAGAGGAGAAATACTTCCGGAATTCGCAAAAGATAAACTGAAATGGCACATACGTTTTTTCGGAAAAATCACGTCAATATGGACTACAATTGTGCCAAACGGCGATGAGTATATGTAAGCGACTGAAAGGAGATATAATTGACATCCAAGTAGCGAATAACTTAAAATTGAACACAGACCACAGAATGATGAGGCCTACGTTAAACATCGGTTGAAATTTCAGAGCGGTTTGAGGAGAAGAACTTCAGCCTTGATATGGATGTACTAGCGCTATGTGATAATCTTCGAAGTTGTATGACCCAACTGCCAATAACTCAACGATAAGCATTAACCTATCCCGAACTTTCCTCCTGCATCTACAAATAACCTAGTCCAGTTAGAAAATATAATGTAGCATAACTAGACAGGTTGATTAGTTTCAAATGAAACTTTTTTAGTACAGGCCTATTATATTTGTATTGATCACTTTCTATTTTGTAGTTCATGAATAAACGATTGTCCTTACAAGAAAGAAACACATATTTTATATAAATATTTATTCACTTTATCTTTTTATCCATAACAGAGAAATTTCGCACTTAGTACATTTTGGAGTTCTGATACGATAAGCATGTTTTCTTTATCTTCAATAACGTGGAGTTGCATCTTCGTCAGTTTATCTTTTGTTCAAGCTCTAGCACAGTCAATTTTATAAGCTATAAATAGAAATTTACTTGTTCTTTCTCGTCAAAACATTAAATTTTTTTATTCGTTTTTTTTCAAAATTACAGTTATATTTCAGAAGTTGGATATATTAACATTACCACTCAGACTTAATGAATGTTTTAGATCATAAATTTGAAACACTTTATTCTTGTAAAAATATGCCAGCATTACATTTTCAATAAGCATAATTTGTCGTCATCTTCGTGCAGCAAACTGTAAATAATTTGTGTACTCTTTGACACCATTGATTCGATTTTACACTATTTTCTGCTTCACCAATGTCGAGTGGGGTTTCCAAATTCTTCTCTACTACTTTCGCTAATTTGTAACCTTTTTTAACAAACTAAAGTTCCAAATTTGAAACGAGAGCAGCAGATAGCAATGGAAAATTTATTTCACCACAAAATATATTTATTGTTATTAATCGATTAGATTTTTCTAGAGTGATATTTTGAAGGAAGTAGAGTGTATATTACACTCTACTAGTATTTTTATGTTTTATTATGATAGTATAAAATGCAGAGTATGTAATGTGTACCCTTAGGTTGTATCCAATCTCACTCGGATGTGCAATAAATGCTTTCAATGTACTCTTTTGTACAAGAATTATTTATTGTTCATTTTAAATTTTCTGTTATTTCTTCGTTTCTTTTCTGATTTATTAATGAGGAATCTCTTTCCGTATTCCAAAATAGTCAGCAAGCACAGATAACGTTTCACTTAAACTTTTTACATTGCTGTAATGTCTTGCAAAACGGCACCCCACCCATATCTGTCACTTACTGCAATAGCGGAAGAAATCAAAATGAGAATCTCTAGAGTGGTACTTTGCAATCTAATCGTCGTGGTCGGTATGTTGCTAGTTCTCTTTTGTATCTGCTTCACAATTTATAGCTCTTTAGTTGCCATGATGATGGCTCTCAAACTTTCCATTGAAACGTAAGATCTCTCGCTGTTGCTGACCCCTACGATTTAATTCAAAGTTAAAACAGCCTGAAATTGCATCATGGAAACTTGGTAAGGTTATTTATCATTAGCTTAAAAATTTAAATATGTAAACAAACAAATGCACATTTTTTACATTTTTATTTTAGTGTATCTATTCTCACATATTAGTAGTAATTATAACAATATCATGGTATTTAAAAGTATACATAGGCACAAAACATTAATTAACAATAACTAATATTATGGGACGGCTCAACACTACTCGTTAAGTTTAATTCTTCAAGTTAATAAGAAATTAAGTTAGGAAATGATCAAGTCTATTGTTCTGCGCCAGTGCTTTTCAAACTGTAGTCCGCGATTACCTCCGAGGGGTTCAACGGAGTATTAAAGTATTACAAAACAATATTTATTATAGTCCATGTATACAAACTATTAACTACGAGAAAACGAAAGATGATGCAAGTTTAAGACACATGTATAATGAGGTAAAATAATTAGAATCAAATTGAAGGCTACAATTTGTTACGAAGGGAACTTTCAAACCCATAAAAGTGGATTCAGGCAAAACACTCATATGCACCGTCACGGTTTCCCTGCAAAAACACAGACAAAGATTTCTTCTTTGGTTTTAGCAGCACATTTGCGGAAGCCCCGATTTATACTGCAGATTTCTATGTTGTTAGCCTAAGTTATTTGCACTCAAATTTTCCTTTGGAAAATATTGATATTTCCTCAGTTTGGAACATTAGATTAATTTTTACATGCAAGTTAATAGGAATGTACTATTTTAAAAATGAAACGTTATTTCATGTTGCCAATTGTCATTAGTAGCAGGCAAAATAATATAGTTCACGGACTGGTATCCGTTATTTAATTTGAAAATTAAATTTCCATAAATTCCCATAAAGAAAATTCTGTTAGCCACTTTCATCTTTTCAATTTCATCAAAACAGCTGTATAAATAAGCAGTCGTTTAAGAATTCCATCTGTATAAAATACAGTAATATATCGAAATATGATAATAAATAGAATAAAGATAAGGCGGTATAAGTCAGTGAATTTAAGGAATTAATGCCAACTAAATAATATTAAAATAAACACATTTTATAAGTAATACATATTAATTTAATATTTGTATCGCAAAAGATGGTCAAATTGACGGCCATCATTTTTATGAACACACTACATAGTCGAGAGAAACTCTGTCCAGGTTAAGACGGTTCTGGGTGATACTTGGCCACTTGTAAAGAACGGTTTTGACAGGAAGTACTTCTTATGCAGTGTCTGTGACGTGCAATATTCAGAAAGTCACGTATTGACTGTAAAGTGTGCATAACCCTCCTCATGTTGCATCATTTGCTGAGCCAGGGTATCCGGCGCATCTTATAACAGGTTTTAAACTGTTCCAAGAAGATGCCGTGCATCCTCCTATTCAATTTTAATGGCAGGATGTGTTGAAGGGAAGGCCTGATCAAGTAATCGCTGAGTTTACAGTAAACCTCTCATGCTGCTGTGTACATTGAGATAGAATGCTCTTCGAATGCGGTTATTGAAACAATTAAAAGAATTAATCTAAGAAGAATATTTTGCTCAAAAAACAGAAACTGTTCTGTAACTTTTCGAACTCAATGGCTCGGGAAAAATCTCTACATCAATAATCATGCAAGACTACCTATAATGTTTTGAAACATAGTCTTTACTGGTAGATGACGGAAAGGTATTGTCTATGACAGTGGCAGTTCAAATCTATCGTATCTGTACTATGATTAAAATATAATTTTTCTGCCAAAGCTTATGCTTTATTACTATAAAACACTTTGATTATTACTATTAATTACTTTAATAACAATTAATATTGAATATATGATTGTTGATGCTATATGTATCTTTAAACGCCTAAAAGTTTGACAAGTGTAACATTTCGCCTACTTATTCTGTAGTGAAAAGTCTAAAGCAAAAAAAAAAAAAAAAAAATCATATCTTAATTATAAGAGTCTGCATTAAAGAACAAAATATTGCTGAACTCTTGCAGGGCAGTTTGATTTTCGTTTTCTACTCCTTGTCCTCTTAACGTGGTATAGACTCCACCTGTTTCCTTGCACGGCTATTCTAGTGCGACAGTTGCTCGCGCACAGAGAAACTATTTTTGGACTTAATTGTTCCAAAGTGTAGAGCAAAACATGACTACGAGGTTAAGAAATACACAACGTGTTATTATCTCTGAAGGGTGTGTAAAGAGAGCAGTAGGGAATGGGAGGCTTTGTGCTTTACTCTTTTGTTTAAATGCCATGCTTCTGTTCTTGTTGTAAAGCTGCGAGGAAAAGAGGCATTCCGCGGAGGAATCCTTGCAGGTCGGATAACTGACGAGCCGAGTAAGTGGAGAGAATGGACTCCATCCCATGTAATTGCTTCCCTGCACACAACTTTTACGAGCACGCAATTTAGAAACAAACAAACAAACAAACAAAAGAGGCTGCCGCCTGCCACACTTTTCTCTTGGCCTTTTCCATTTCAGAATCTGGGAGCTGTAGCATGACAGCTTTTGTGAAGAAAGTAAATAAACTGCACCGGTGTCTAAGTTAGTTAACATGCCTCTTTAGAATGTCTTGCTTAAAAGAAAAGGGGCGGGGAATAAAAACACAAGTGCAAGTCCCGCTTCAGTAGCAGAACTGTGCGGAAATCTGCAATTGTTTTTCTCACCAAAAAAAAAACAAACAAATGAGCATGTGCCCATAACGCATACTGAAAACGTCTTCGCGCTAGCCAACAGTTTCCAAGAGCAGCACCTTTAAAGAAGATACTAGCGCAACAAAAGTATTCTTAATCTTTTGCAATACATTCATAAAAACATAGAACAGTTCAAAATACTTTCTGTGTAAACATAGAACAATCGCCATAAGTCGCAATTACAACCATCATATTTATTTTCCTTTTTACTATAATACAAAAATTGTGGCAGTGCGAAAGCCTGAGAAGTTAAATTATTTATGGATATATTGAAGGAAAGCAAGGCGACCTGTTAGACTTTTACATTTAGGGGAAATCTTGTACCTAAATTTTGAAAATGGGAGAAACGAAAATTTAAATAATTTCATTTTTAACATTTTATTACAACAATTTAAATGTTCCAGTTTTTCTTTCTAATTTGACGAGGATTTAACTTATTGCATATTGCTACTGTTCAAAATTTAATATACTTACAATCCTGAAAAATTTATGTAAACACGAGCTTTCAAATGCCAAAATATGTACTTAAAATGCTAATGCATTTATATACGTTGCAAAAACGCTTGCAAGTATGCGAATTATTCACAGCACCAGCTTCCCCACTCCCAAAAACCCTAACATTATAATAGTAAACATTCAAATTATTAGATTTAACCATGGACGCTGAAATGTCTTACTTATTCTCATTAGCTGAGTGCATAAATGTTTGTAATAGCATAATCTTTTCCACATTTTCATGGTGCAGTAATTTATCCTGTACACGTGTATAGAACATCTCATAGCCACACCACATAAAGTCAGGGGACAAAACGTGTAATTTGGTAACAAGCCAGACTTACCGTTTACGTCATAAGCATATTGTCATAACCTCCACTTTTACATTATTCTTTTTAGTTAACTTGGCACGAGTTAGGACACAGGGGACACGTTCCTCACTTTAATCTCTAAAATCCGAACATCCTAAGTTAAAATCCACACGAGGAACACAATACAGAATGAACGGATATTTGAGTTGCTGCTATTGCAGCTTTGTATATTCTCTATCCACCTCTATCACAATTTTAAATGTTACCTAAAATACCGCTACGATAGCCAGGGTTAGATGGAGCCGCATGTCCTCTCCCTACCGCTTCTAACTCTTTTCCTTACCAAAACCTCCAATTATGTAGGTATACTCATGCACACAGCTTATTTCCCCCATATATTCGTTCAAACGCGCAATAATAGTTGGAACCAATGCCAACCGCTTCGAGAACGTGACTTTAACACAACTTTTATTGGTACTTATTAACACATTATTGCCAGAATATTACTGCATTACTAAGCCCCCCATATACCACATTGTCCCGCTGGGCTATCTTAGTAAATGGCGATTTTGCTATAGCGAAATACATAGACCAATTTATGTTTCGCCTGAAATAACATTTTATAGTAGTTTGGTTTTAAAAGTGACACTATTCACTGCTGTAACTATGGAAACAAAAGTTTCAAAAATGCTTGCATCCAAATAACATTGTTGTCGGTACTATCAACCCAAGAAAAACAATATCCGTTCACCATTAACACTTAATGAATGTTGTATGCAGTACCGCTGTGCACTCAACCAGGCACAAAAGCTGAAGATGTACTGTACTTGATGATGGTTTAGGATGTAAGTTTGCTATAGGCCCTAGAGTGGGCCCTACTCAACAGCAGATGTATATCCGTGAACAAACAAATATCAGAGCGAGAATAGTGTGTTGCATATTACAACAGGCAAGTGGCGTGATTATTATCCAATGTGCTTTGCGTTTAGCTGCAAATGCACGTCAAAAATAGCTGGATCTACTATACCAAAACATTTCCGAACTAATCTAACGTGACCGCTTAACTCATAAAGGAAATACTAAACTTTCAATTTTGTAACCCAGGAATTAATACATTTATTTCAATCCCCTTTGCTGCAAAAGACAGAGGAGTCGGCCAATATTTATGGTGGCAACATTCATAATAAATGTAAAACTATTTTATACTGTTATTTTACGTTAGCCACTGCGATATTCCGCTAATTGTTACTTAGATTTCCGTGTTTATACGTTTATCTTGTTTGTTTATTTCCGATAAATGCATGTTTCACTTATCTACTGTAGTCAACAGACCTAAGTGCCGGATATCGGGTTTCAAAAATCCACGTGCAGTGAAGGAAATTGAATGACACGCCCCTAAAATCACTGTTTGTAGCGATCTCATGGTGCAAAAGCGATCATTTCGTTCTTTTTCAATGAAAGTACTGGAGAATTATGTCAGATACCCCATGGAAATCTTTTTTAGCAAGATGAAGTTTCTACACGTTATGCCGCACACGAGAGGAATCACTTGGATGAAGTTTTCTCTGAGCACGACTGACCTATACATAGCTTCCAAGATTCCTACATCTAACTGCTAATTCTTTTTTCTTTGGGGGTTATAAAACGGACAATATGTATACAACTACAGTAGCGGATTTGGTTCATTTTGATTTTATGGGAATGTGACAAAGGAGATGGCAGATAATCCCTGACGGAAGTCAGAATAAATTCTCGACACCTATCTAATCAGACGAGGTGTATACGTAGAGATTTATCGACTAACACCAAAACTTGAAAAGTTCTCTGCCTTTTGCAGTAAACACATTTATGTAAATGTATTAATTCCTGAGTTATAACACTTTCTTATTGACCTATGCATCCTACCTTTTCTCATGTGGCAAGACACAATGCATGTTGCAACCTGCATTCATATTACCTATATTGAAGTTCATTTAATTTAATCTATAGTTTATCGACTCCCAAACTCTGGGAAAGAATCGCAGAAAACAAAATATTTAAGTATGAGCCAAAAAGAGAGATGCGTGAGAAAGCCTAGAAGGAGATAAAGATAAAACTGGCAATAAAGACCACTAAAACTGTTAGAACATTTGGCAGTGTATAAAACTAATTCTGTTGCAAGATCTGAGAAGATAACATCTAATTTGTTTCGTATTACCAAATGAAAAAACAATTCCATGAAGGCTTCTTCAATTGAATCACATTCTACAATCAAATCGCGCTCGAAGAGAGTTTGTTTTTACCATTCCTCTTGTTTCTTTACATTGCCTTTATCCTTTAATATTATGGATATAGTTGTAAGAAAACAGAGAGCTAGGGAGTAATAAGAAAAAGTATTATTTTTATTTAGACCAAAGTTCACTGTAGGGTGTTTCTGATATTCTCTTCTTTTCTATTGGCTCCAGTGATAAAGGTTTTCTAGATTGTACTTCAGTCCTTCATATTAGATTCAAGTGAGCCATCGTGTTAGCTCACTGTTGTATAATTTCAAATTTACCGAGAACATCTCACTGAGTCACACTTTTTCTTACAACTTTGAGAACTTAATAAATGATAAAATAGCAAATTAAATATAGCTGTATTACCAGCTATAGACCTTCTACCTAGAATATACGATTTCAAAGGAAAGAATACAAAAATGATCTAATATATCA
Organism: Metallyticus violacea; assembly: GCA_030762175.1. Taxonomy (NCBI): domain Eukaryota; kingdom Metazoa; phylum Arthropoda; class Insecta; order Mantodea; family Metallyticidae; genus Metallyticus; species Metallyticus violacea. The sequence continues at coordinate 107,778,042 of CM060832.1, forward strand.
GGAGAACTTTACTGTCCTTGCTGACTAATCTTGACGAAAAAACATTGCATTCTTCTACTTTATATTTTGTAATTAAACAAAAACAAGTGAAATACTATCCCTAAAGATGTAAACACAATATTGCTGTGGTCTTCCAGATTCAGACAAGATGAACTTTACTATAAAAAATTAAAGGATGGGAGGGTTTAGGTTAGGTTAGGTTAGGTTAGGTTAGGCTAGGTTAGGTTAGGTTAGATTAGGTGAGGTGAGGTGAGGTGAGGTGAGGTGAGGTGAGGTGTGTTTACTTGTATCGTTTTCAAGTACAGAGATAGGATAAGCGTAAGACGTTCCTCTACCTGCACTACTCGTAAACAAATAATTATTCAATCGTAGCTTTGTACTCCAACTGTCTTTGATTTGAAATATACGAAGTTAGTTATAGGTTTGGTATATAGGTGATTCCGCGTGAAATCGGTAAAAATTAGAAAAATATTTATTTTATTTATTTTAAAATTTAATATAGTTTAGTGCTATTACAACATATAATTAGAGTTTTTGTGAAATATGACATTACCAGGCTTGATAAAAAATTGGCCAAAATTACCGTATTTTATTCAATGTTATTTCTTCCACACAAGGCTAACATTTGTGACTGGAGTACGAAAGGAAAATTTCGAGATCATGGCTGGGAATCAAACCTCGAATCTTCGGCGTAAATGCCGATCCTCTAGCACCAGATCTACCGTATCTCCTTCTTACCACAACTGCGAATCTCTCCCATCTGGATCTATATACTCTAGAGATCATTAAAATTATATCCTTTCCCTAAATATTCAACTCGAAATCACACTCTATACAAGGAAATTCTAAAGTAATTTCCCTGTTTAAATATCTGTATATTTTGTACATACTAGTATTTTAATTTCATGTAGATAACATATTTTGGAGGAATTGACTTTTTCCCCTTGTTATACGTTTACAAATTTCGTTACTATCGTCACCCTTGTGTAAACAGTTGTGATTTAAAATACTGCAATAATCTTCAGAATAGTTTTGCCTTTATAAGCCAGTATTGCTCTTGTTCAGTGCTATTACGAATGCAATAGACAGTATCACAATGCATTGAAAAGCTTTTAACTTCGCAGGAATTGAGAAATGGATCCTACTCTGAAAAATCTATAGTTTAATTCGTACACAAACATTTTTGAAAAATAAATTGTGAAAAATGTGTGATTAACTCAGATAGATATTCCCTTTTTTTATTAAAAACATGATGATCATAATTATCCTATATGTATTATTATTATTATTATTATTATTATTATTATTATTATTTGTTATATCATCTTTAGGAACAAATTGGCGTCACAGTTTCTGCAAAATCTAAAAACTTACCGGAGTTATGGTCATTTGAAACTGGGAACTTACTTAAGAATAACATTATACAAATTAATATGTATTAAAATCAAAATTAATACATATTAGCCCTGATAGTGTGGTTAACTATGAAGCCTGGGTAATAAGTATTCGAAGATTTCGAGTAGCTTCTTATCGCTTAAGAGGTCTCTAGGGTTAATGTATTTAAACAGCACAGATATGTTTGACTACTTTGATCATTTGTATCCAATAAAAGGTCATTTGTACATGACATGTGATCAAGCTCAAATACAGCTTGATCATATGCCAGTAAACAGGATGTTGTATATACAGCTGATGCTTGGATAAGCATAATGTAAAACCCATTCAAAAATCAATATAGTAAAATCTGATAAGAATCTCTTCAAAAGACATTTTAATAATGGAGTATTAAGCAGGACCGCGTATTAATGAAAGTGGAATATTTTACAATTTTATTTTAACACCTTGAACTAATATAGCATAAACAAAGTAACGTGAATTGCAGTACATTATTAAACTGCAGTAGATGCAGAATTATGTTTTTTTTATGAAAATTCATACGCTGTAATGCCATAAGTATTAATTATTTCTAAAATAAATAACTAATTTTGTTTTGAGGTGTACTTGTACCATCACTGTAAATGACAGCATTTTTCTTCTTACTCTTTAAAATTTTGTATTGAATACTTTTCATACGACAAAAGACAGCGTAGTAAATGGGATGACAAACGTATTAAGCAGTGGATTTTAAATTACATTTATAGAGATACGTCAAAGAAACACGAAAAAAGAGCGTATCATGCGGGATAGTATAACAAACTGGCGCGTTTTACCGAGCTTTTACTAGTTAAAGTAGAACAGATTATGATTAAGGATTTTTTTCTCTCTAAAATTGAAACCCTTCCCAATGCTAAAAGACACGAAACATGATAGTGGCATCTTACAAAATAGTTAAATGCAAATCAAACATCTTAGCAGTGATTAAACCATGAATTAGTTACATAAATATACATAATCAAAGGAAAAACTAAGTTAGATTAAACTGACGCCGAAAAAGCTTACACTTCTCATGTAAACTGCTAAAGCTTAGAATAATACAAAAAATTTCCTTAGTTTTGTCTGAAGAGCAATCTTATTTTCAAAGACCTCTGTACTATGTAGTATGTTAAAGATTAAGTTCCTAATGTTGAGGATTCGGGAAATGAGCGTGGGACTCTTAAACTAAGCAAAGGAAAAAGATATGCAGGTTGTTGCATCATTGAGAAGAAAAAAGAGCGAATTTATGCAAAGTGTTTTTTATATTTCTACAAATTGTTACATGCAAGGGAGCATATTCCTCTTCCAAAATAAAGTTTTACTCTCTGAAATCAATGTTACAGACTAATGAGTTCCTAAGCAACACAAGTTCAGCATTTTCACCACGTTAATATAAATATTGTGATCATATTTATTTTAATGTTTGTCAACATTTATGATTAAGCAAAATTTATTAGGAATAAACCTACTTTTAAAGTTTTTTTAAAGAGATATCCCGTTATTTTTGTTGGTTTTAAAATTTATTCAACTAGACTTGCATGTTATGAACATATTAGTTTTATTTGTTAAAATATAGTTCATTATTCTCGATATAAATTATTTTTACTTTATTTCATATCTATTATTACTTTTTAGATTTATCATATAACATACAAAGGAAAATGGGCATGCTGTAAAACTTCATTATCCATTTTGATTTCCATTCCATGTATCGCGTTTCACATTTGAAAAACATTTAGAAGACATAACGGAGTAAATATTAAAGTAAACATTTATATATAACGAAAACTGCAGGTATTGTTAAACTCTGTGTGAAATGCTTGTCTAAAACTAAATGTTGTATAATTAAAATGTCAGAATGATGGATGTTAGCATTTCCATTCGCATTAAGTTCTCTATTTTGCTGTAGAGCGGCATGTTAGCGTTGAATTTTACCTGGTACCCTTCTTTGCAGCAAACAGTGACACACACACAACACGGGGGGGGGGGGGGGGAGACAAGAGAAGAGAATAAAAGAAAGGGGAAAACCCCCACAGAGCTTGGTCCAAACCAACATCGAATTCAAGTTAACTCATAAGCAAGTGTAATCTTAATTAACTAAACAACTGACATGAGTCACATTCATAATATCTTTTTTTCACATAGTGGAGCTTGCGAAAAGGCTGTTAATTAAGTAATGAATACTTTTTACTTAACATACGATGGAAATGTAAAATGAATTTTATGTCTAAGCTTAAAAGTATGGTCATACATTTTGGAAAAAGTTGAATGTTAAAAATTAAGGCGTCCAAAAGCACACCAGTTAACCTCTTAGTATCGCTTAAGGAAACAGCATACCAGTAAAAGCAAGTACTCTGGTGTATGCCTCTATGACTTGGAGGAAGATTTTAGCTTCCAATGTTGTGATCAAAACGTATTAAAAATGTATCAGAGTGTGTTCGTTTATAAATCTATGAATATTTTTCTTGGAGGATAAACCTTCGATGATGTACCACAAACAGGATTACCAGCTACAATGGATATTGAAGCTCTCTTAGTGACTATGGCACAGCCGTACTTGTGAGGACGTGAGACAGTAATTCAACGTCAGTGCAAAAATCGCACAGCTCCGTCTTCATGAGCTGGGAAAAAGATATAAACTGGAACCCTGGGCTCCACATAAGTTGCCAATGGCATAGAAAGGGGCCATGAACTGACGTCTTTTTTGCATTGCTATCACGTCAGCATCAGAATCCGTTACTTATAAACTACTGACATGCGAGGAGAAGTGCAAACTCTACGACACTATCAACACGCCATCATCAAGTTGGATCTATCCCTAAACGACCGAAACCACAGGTACACTAAAAGAAAGTTATGCCTTGGATTTGGTCGCTAACCGGTCAAACGATCAGTACCATTGTGTGTACTATAGCCAAATGGGACGTCCTTGAAAAACTTCCATACTAAGGAGCCCTCACGCAAATCCCAAACATGTTATTGTTTTATATGACAATGAAAAATAGTACAGCTAAGGTGGCTCGTGAAACCGTCTTGGTTGATAGACTCTACTGCACCCATTCTCTATATTCTCTATACATTGCGCCACAGCGGGTAGATTTAATAATTATAACGATAAATGTGTTTTTAATAAACGGGCGTCTCTGCTTCTTTCTTTGGATAACAACCTTCGAGAAGCAATTGCAAACCTATTGCGATCCTGAAACTGCATAGGCTGGATAATTTGCTTCCCGCTTTAAAGAGCTCTATCAGCGGAATTCATTGTCTTTCAACACTTGGCAAAATGTGCTGGATATATTTAATACTAAAGATATTATTTTGTTTAGAATATAATGCTTTGAAAAGTCTGACCTAAAACTGACAGAATCTTTTTGATCGTCTTATAAATTTTCAACGTTTATTTATTTAAAAATACTACTTTAGTAATTCATGTCTAAATAGACACGATTGAGAAGAAAGACATTTGTCACAATAGTTACAATAAAAGTCTTTCGACGTAAAAAGTTATACCCAACATACACGTAATTTTATTAAACTATAAAAGTATTTTAAAGGCTTTTATGCAGAAAAGTTACACAAATCTCATTGGGTCTTAAGTTTACCAATGACACGCATCAAAAGACAATTAGTTTATTTTTAAAGTTTACTTCATGATTTTTATTTCATTTATAAATAGGAGAAACTCTGGAGCTAATGTAAACATTTATCTAGTTTGAATAATTAACTTACTTAAATAAGGAAGAAGAAAAAGGTTTTGCTGTAGCTAAGGAGAGGGGAGAAGACAAATGATCAGAATTCTGATAACTTCTTAATATTATCGCACATTTGCTCACTGGCTACGTGAAGTCCAAGTACTATTCAGTTCATAAATAGCCGGATAGATGTCCTTAGTTTCAACATGTCTTTCTGTATGATCTTTATTTTTATTGTTTTCAACTGTAAACTGATTCTTTGGGAGTTGGTAGTACATGAATAAATATGCAGTTGTTTGGATGTCATCTCTGGATAATTTGAACTAAAATGTAGTAATTATCCTATTCATCACAGAAAATAAATTTACTGATTTCTAGCTGGACATTTTTTTTACAATAATTTCAGTAGGTTTTTTCCCTAGAAAATAGAAAATATAACTTTAGGAAGCTATTTTATTGCAATTTATGATGCGGAAATTGCCTAACTTTACGTTCATTGGGAAAATGAATAAATACTATCTCTGAAGCCTGAACTTACGACTGTTACTTTATATATATATATGCTAATTCTTACTACATAGATGTTAACCGCCACTGAAACCCAAGCGCAATTGATAAGAGCTCAAGGAAGCAAGAGCAATAATCTCTCTCTCTCTCTGCTCTATTTCCCACACATACCTCGCTCGCAGTCTCCTAGATGTCTTCTCTATGAATGTCATGGGAAGCCGTAAAGGACTGCATAATTCTCAGTACTTAGAACAAAGTCCCTTAAGGCACAAAAGCGCAACGTCATCTCGGTATTTCTAGTAAAGAAACTACACTCGCCATTGTTCGAGCAACATAAGCAGAGATAAGGAAAAGCATCTGCTGCTTTCCTCAACACCTGTGCTGGGAAAATACTCCTAAGAGATGTTTCTGTCTAGTACGCTACCACTTAAGGTGTTATACTGTGGTAAATTCCGTTCCATTGTGCAGGCAGTCAGTTCTGCTCTAGACGATTGTTACTGAAGTTTAAGGTACCTAGAGCAGGAATATGCAAGAATATGCTCATTCAGAAGTTATGTGCGTTTCTATTCAAATTTCCGGATTCACCAGCTCTGCCTATTTCTGCCATACTCGACAGTAAATTGCATCCTCCGAAACCAATCATAAAACAGCCCCTTTAAATTAAATATTCATTAAACACGCTCTGTACAAGAAAATTGCATAATTACTCGAAGCTTTTGTCTTCTGCGTAAAACGCTAGGGAGTTAGTCCTTGCTTTGCAGTCGAGTAGGTGATACTGTTCACAATGTTGCCCACATAGGGTATATGAACAGTGAAGTGACACCTGATGAAATGCTCTTTGGTTACAAGTTCTGAAGTGAAAGCCATGTGCCGCCATTCTTGTAGGTACGTGTCGCTACGGGAAATTTAGTTCCTTCTGTACTTCTGCATTCATTGCTGGCGTATGATAAAAGCCTTGATTTATTGCCTTTGCCTTTTCCTCCTTTTCTCTTATGTGGGGTTCATATGCTGATGTATGTATCATATTGTACTTTATTGCTTTCCGTAACGGGGGCCACGTTGCTCTACAGATGCTCCAGGTGCCGGCCCTGCGGACACTGTCTTGGTACTTCTGACGTTACTGGAAGCAGCTGGGCCGGACTTGTCCCTCCCCCCTGTGTGCCTCAGCAGTAAAAAATGGGCGTTAAACACTAATAAAAAAAACAAAAACAAATTCAACTTTACAGGCCTAGCTCCGTGACCGTTAAATAGGACCTAGACGTCCCTCACCTCATTACTATTGGAGCAAAAAGTGTAATTAAATTTGCCAGCTAAGGTATATTGAAATTCAGTTTAAAACTATAAATAGAGATGAGCATATCGTCCAGTTTATGTAAAAAGTTGAGGAACCTAAACTTAGTAACGTTAGACGGACGATATACGAGGTGCATTCAAGTTATAACACATCCAGTTCTTTTTTTTTTTTTTTCCTCGCTAATTAATCACACGAAAACTATCAAATTTATGTCACTTCTCGGCGTAATCTCCCTCCAGCCGTACACATTTTCCCAACGTCGACGCCATGATACCATGGTCATTGCGTGCGGTTCTGTAGGTGTAAACAGACACTGGAAAATCGCTGATGCAATAGCGGCACGGCTAGTGAATGTGCGACCACGGAGAATGTCCTCCATTGTTGGAAACAGCTAAAAGTCGCTAGGAGCCAGATCAGGTGATTAGGGAGCATGAAGAATCACTTCAAATTTGCTTTCATGAAGAAACTGTTACGTCACGTTCGCCTGATGTGCTGGGGCATTGTCTTGGTGAAAGAGCACGCGTGCAGCCTTTTCCGGCGATTTTCACACAATGTAACGAGCTTCTTCTTCAAAACATCTGCATAGGATGCATCTATCACCGTATTGCCCTTTGGAATGCAATGTGTAAGGATTACTCCATCGCTGTCCTAGAATATGGCCACCGTCATTTTTCTGCACTGGCGCTTACCCGGTTTTTTATTTATTTATTTTATTTTATTTTTTTATTTTTTAATTTTTTTATTATTTTTTATTTTATTTATTTATTTATTTATTTATTGGCGGTGAATCTGAGTGCTTCCATTGAGCAGACTGGGGCTTCGTTTCAGGGTTGAAAAACAGAATCCATGTCTCATCCATTGTCACAATCGATGAAAAGAACGTCCCATTCATGCCGTCATCACGCGTCAACATTGCTTGGCAACATACCGCGCGCGCAGCTTTGTGTTCCTCCGTCAGGATTCGTGGTATCCACCTGCAGGATACTTTTCGCATTTTCAGTTCTTCATGCATGATTGTGTGCACAGATCCCGCGGAAATGCCAACTTTGGACGACGATCCTTGAACTGTTGCACCCATGAACGCACATTAGACCCATCCATGACACCATCACCACATGTCTCACTCAACTGGCGATGAATTTTAATTGGTGTAAAACCACACAAATGTAGAAAGCGAATGATTACACGCTGCTCTTGTAATGAAAACGTCGCCATTCTGAAGAATCAAAAACATCCTCACTCTCGTTGCTGCCACTAGAGCTCTCTGAGCCATATATTGCTGTATCTCTGTCACGCATTGATAACGGTGCCCGCGTATTTTAAAGCAAACCGCATGTTTCTATCTGTTTCCAGTTATGAGAAAAAAATTGGAGGTGTTATAACTTGAATGCACCTCGTAAATCCACACATAAAAGACATACCGTTCTAGTAAGTACGACTAATTTAAAAGTGGTAAAGAGTTGCTAATTTGGAAATGTCATTTACTTTGTGGGTTATAAGGGCATCTTTAACATATAGGACAGCGCCACCGTACTGGCCAGAATTTATACAGGCATAATCAACAATCTATTGTTCAAGAATTTTGAGAATAAACCGTTTTCTTTATTAAACCAAGGTTCTAAAAATGCAGAATGTGAACATTCAAATAATTAAGCAACAAAATTATATGATCTGATTAAATGTGTTTTAAGCCTACCAATATACAATGTTAATGTATTTTTCTTATCTAAAATAGTATTGAAATTTAAACAACGTAGCTACAGTAGGTGACCACCTCCTTGGTCAGATGTTACTGGCCGGGAGACTCGGGTTCGATTCCCGGTACCTGCTTAGTATTTTTCTAAATTAGGGAGGTCTGAAATGCGGTCTACCCAGCCTCGTGAGGACAACTGGGAAGCTGCCTGATGGAGAGGTGGCGATCTCCGATCTAGTAAGCCGAAATATAGCGATCAGCGGGATGTGGTATGCTGATCACATGCCTCCTGCAATACTGCATCCTACCAATGATATCACATGATGGCGGTAGAAGACGCAGTGGTCGTCGCGGTAAGCCGAAGGCCCACATGGGGCTATGGGAAACCAGACTTGGAAGAAGAAGAACTATAGTAGGGCGAGAAATTACTTTGTGATTGGCACTTGGGACGAGTTTATGTTGGCGAACCCAGCTGGCGAGAGGCTCAGGTAACAAAAACACATTATCGTCAGAGGCATAGCATCATCGTGTTGCAACAAATACGGCTAAGGGCAATATAAACGCGTTTTCATGTGTTGCATTGGTCTAATTTTTCGTATGAAAATATTTTATTAACTGTAGTGGTTGTGCTTTGTATAAAATAAAAGTGATACTGTATGGTTCCGATAAACAACAATTCAAAGTGTTTGATATTTTAAACTTTTCTGTTTTTTATAGTATTTCTCGCGAACATTGCTCTTATATTCAAAATAGATTTAGGTAACTACTTGCTTTAAAGTGGGTTATAGGTATAGCAAAGAGCGTGTCTTAGGAAAAGGCGTAACTATTAGAAGCCAAGCTGGAGAATTCGAGTGCACCTTTAGAGAACATTTTGAAAAAGAAAGGAATACTGACGGCCCTATAATTCCGATATGAACTCCAGAGAACTGCTGCGGCTTTAAATTTGTGTAAACACTATTGTAAATACATGTAAAGAAAAATCAAAAGCACAAGAAGAATTAGACTCTATAGCATTGCTTACCACTCAGGGAAAATAATTGATAAACGTGTGATAAAATAGATTAATTCCGAAAGGAAGCTATGTGTATGACTACTACAAGAGAAAGAAACACCCAACTACCAAAAAACTATTAGCTTCTCTTAAAATCTCTTGCCTCTTCACCGCATCATCTATATCCTTAAGGAATTTAAAGGACCTAGGATTTCATGGGGCATATTTTCCATAGATGTCGGTTTTTAAGAGGCATACGGAAGTTAAACTTACCTCTTGTTATTTGTCTTGATGAAACAAAGGGTTGAACTGATCACACGGCAGCAGGGTCAATATCGAAAATGCCAGAAAAGGGTTCAGGCTTACTTTAACTCATGATGGAAGCTCAGTTGGGTTTGTTCTGCTGCTGTTCAGATCCAGGAAAACAGTGGACTGCCATGAGGAGAAGGATGTTAGTCGTTTTAGGAAGTGGTTTGACGATCAACTGCTATCCAATTTACCGACCCCTTCCGCAATTGATAAGGTTCCTACGATGCGCACGGTAAACACAACTTTATTGATTGACTGCGAAGAGGAAATGTATAACTTTCTAAAGAAACCTGAAGGAGTGAACTGGAGCAACTGAAGAAAGTGGAGCTGATGGAGCTGGTTCAACACCATAAGCCTCATTTTCTGAAATATATCATAAATGAGCTTTTTAAGAAGAAGGTCATCGAGTAATTCGCCAGCCCCCTGAACATTGCCATTGTGACCCTATCGAACTAATATGGGCAAAGTAAAGGGCTATGTTAGCCAAAATAATGAATAATTTACCTTTGGTGAGATACATGCCTTGGTTTTGAGGGAATAGATGAGGTGACAAGTGAGAAGTGGAGAAAAGCAATGGAACATACAAGAAGTGTGCTAGAGAGTAAGTGGGAAGAAGAAGAAGAAGAAGAAGAAGAAGAAGAAGAAGAAGGCATGCTAGAAAAAGTAGTGGAACGTTTCATATTAAACTTGGATAGCTCCAGTGATGGTGAACACAATGAAATGAAAATGGAAATCGAAGTGAAGAGGAGTAGGAAGAAGAAGATGGTGAATTTGGAGTGCAGCCGCTGGAGACGGACAGCGAGTGACAGAATGTGGTAACAGTACTGAAGCGACCACTTTGCGGCAGAAACATCATTATAAGGTACTTTCTCCCCCAGTATACCTCCTGCTGTTTCTACACTGAGGTAGCTGGGAAAAAAATGCGAACAAAAACATTGGAAGGCGAGAAGTAACGGTTAATGACTAATTCCACGTTGTGAGATATTATGTCAACATTAAATGACACATTAAGTCAGGATTTTTGGACTACAAGGATTCATATTTTGCTTCCAGAACACTTTGTCTCAAATGTAATAGTGTCAACTTTATATGACGGTGGGAACATCTTGTAATTTTTATTGCCAAATTACTCTAGCTTCTTACCAATAACTGTTACAATTTTGCGTTTTCTAGCAAGTGTAATCACTTGTCTTTTTCTACAACACAAGTCCAACATCCCGAAAAATGCAGAACTTTTATAGCTGAAATCGGACCAAGAAGGAGAAAATGACTACATAGTCATGTCCGGTTACACAAACAGGAAATACATCAGATAGACGGCACAGCAAGAGTGATAATGGGTAAAGCAGATCGATAAAAATTCCTAATCAATTCACACACACACACACACACACACACAAACTAGGGCTATTCTAGCAGCCGGGGAACCAAGTGGTTCACTGCGGCTCGCTATGGACCCACGACCTTTCCTGGTCCCCTATTCGATGATAATGATCATAATAGTTAGCAACTCTGAAAAATTAACAAAGAACCTCTTAAAGTGAGCTTCCCCGGTAGAGATAAGTGGAAGACTTACATGCCAACATGCAACGCAAATTTTTGTTGATATTAATAAAATCGTCCAGGGACTGATGCATAGGACCATGAACAATTGTTTACATAGTGCTCAAATGATGTCTTCACCTAATTTTCTGTTATGTCGCGCTTATTTGGAAGTGTCAATTAATTTTATAATTGTATACAACAGTATCATTTGATTATTGGTTATAATTATATGTGTTATATTCCAGCAAAAACAATGTAAAATATGGCTAAGTTTTCTAAACTAATTCACATTTTTGCTTTAGCACAAATTTCCAAATGTGAACATCACATCGTCTCAAAATTTATGTAACATTGCCAAAGACTAACTTCAGGAATGGAGTAGGATTTATTTTTTTCAAAGCACTCTATTGTGACATTGTCAATAACTTTCTTACCAAAAGTAATTTTCACACAGCTTTTATGAAATAAGCACTCACAGATATTACAGTTCAGACTTGCATACACACAATGCATTAGACATACTAATAGTGAAGTGAAGAGACAGAAAAGACAAGGACATGTTCTCTCGGCATGACAATGCTACGATATTGGGAGGACTGAACACGCAAACTTGCCTAAACCCAGGAAGAACAGTTTCTAGAATGAATTTGTTTAATGCAACAAAGAACATTTATGAACACTTTATAGAAAGTTCCATAACAGGTACTAAAAACACGTGTAACTATTATAATCACTGCAGCTATGTCACTGTTAGTTGGTTATATCATCTTGGCTGGGTCATTAGCAGCCATTCTAAAAGCGACAAAGAAATGTATTTTATTTGCTGGTTTATAAAATACAAGATATGCAAGGATTAAACAGCATAAGAAAACTAATTATTGCTTTATATGTCTCAAATATCTCCCTTTCATGAAGGACCCTCACATTTGAAATTTTAAAGCTTTAGTGATCCATACTTTAAAATATTAGCGTTTATCATAAAAGATTTGCTCTCCGAAAAATTAAAAAAAAAAAGCACATGAAAAATATTTGATAGAGTGCAACGTTTTTAAATGTTTAACATTAGTATAGTTAATTTATTTCATTTTTAGCACGAACTACGGAAGATTAATTATTATCTGAGGCGAAATTATGCATACTTTATATATTTTAAAAGAATTGCCACTTATGGTTCTTTTCCTATGTGAACTGTATTTAAATTGAACCTGATTAGTAAAAATACAAATAACAATTAATTGAATTATTTATTTCCTGATTTTTATTTATTCTCCTGATTAATACAATTTTCGTAAGTATAGCTTTGTAGTTTCAAATTTAGAATGCGAATTTACATTTTAAATCGGAATTTCCAAAAATAAAGAAAAGCAAGCTAAACTATGGAAAATAAACCTTTTAGGGGAAAAAATGCGTAAATTGGAAATGCCTCAAAGAGAATACAAAAATAATACCATAATAACATATTTTTGTAGCTATTTCTAAATTTTCAATACATTGGACTATAATTTTTACAGTAAGTTATTCATAAATGGAAGAAGTATAACAGTTTTGGGATGTGTTTCAATATTTTATTTGTACAAAAATTTATCTCTATTTAAAATAAACTGGTAGGTTCCAGAAAAGAAAAAAAATATCTTCTTGAGTAAACAGTTAATATATTGAAAATACCCGGCAAAATATGTAGCCATTTTTTTCTAAAGCAAACACTTTCCACATTCGTGGACTTTATTAACAATATAATGTGCATTTATTTCCCCATAGAAGCGATAAGCGCTCAGATTCATTCTTTTGTTTGCACTAGCAGCAAAACTAATAGTAAACAAGGTTATCATTTGTCATTTGTTTTACTATATGGGTTAATCATTTCATCAGATCGTGGTAACGTTTGCGACTACTAATATAGAGGTTCTTGGTTCAGTTCCCAGTCAGGTCAAGCTGCCTAGGTTCCCCCCCCCTCCAGAGTTTTTTCTTGCCCTGGAAGGTGAATGCCAGACAATTTTAAGGACTCTGAGCATATTTGTGTCATCCATTTATTTTATTCATCCATAGATTTAAGGACCCTGGTGCATTATAATCGATTACCTTCACCATTAACTCCATTAGGACGCCTACCAGTTCATGAGACAATGAGCTGACACTGGAAGAAAAAAAAAATTAAAGGAACAGTAACGCATTGACTTCTTAGACACGTTTTATTCATTAGGCATTTTAATTCTTCTGGGTTATAATTCCATCTTCCTTCTTCTCCACCCCAGGGACGGATCAAGTGTGCATAAGGGCTCTGAATATGCCAAGGAAGTTGCCATGCACTCTGGTTTGCTCGAGAATAGCGAGGGTATTAAGACATTTCGTGCCCCGTTGCCGGATTTCACCGCACTGTTTCCTCTGGCTTACGACCCTGCATGCTACTGCCGTCGGGTTACGCTACATTAACAATGATAAATAGAGCTTTGCAAGAAATAATATCTCTATTGCGATAAAAGGGAAAGAAAGAAGGAAAGAAAGAAGCAAACAGAGCATACAAAACGTTTCTACCAGGAGGTAACATGGAGTTAAAACGTACCGCAACGTTAGTTCAGTAAATCTAGTAAGATTTTAAATTTTGCATGCCTTTCCGTGCATGGAAGCGATGAAGGAATACAAATTGCTAAAAAGAGGTGCTTTTGTGAGTCGTTTGAAACAAAATAAAACATTTAATTCTTATCGTGTATTTTGCTCTTACTGAGAGATAAATCAGATAGACCTTCACTTACACTGAGCCATATTTCAACAAACATACGAGTGTAGTTTATGAAATCATTTTTGTTACCCCTTTTTGTGATAATATTTTAATCTATGACAATTTTTCAGTTAGAAGCGAAGGAATAAACATTTGGAAGGACAGCGTTAACGATTATCAATTTTGTAGGAAATCGCATATCGATTAAATATTTTTATTTAAAGAAAATAAAAGACAAAAGTCGAGTTGAACGAAGTTTTGGGCATTCTGGTCACAGTAGGAACTATTTGTTTATGAATGAACTACTTTAAACGTAGCCATACATGTACCAAAACTGAAGCGTGCTCCGATGCCCAACTGAAAGTAACCGTGAAGAACAATGAAAAAAATCCATGGTAACGTAATGAAAGACTTTCGAATTATAACTCTAACTATAGGTGACACTGTACACTCTCAGCTCAAAGAGTGGGCTATATAAAGCACTAAGTTCTCTTGTGCTTGATGGGTGCTACAATAGTTCACTGGACCAATTGAATAACACATTTCAAAGCAGTAATTGCTGATGTGTAATCGTAGTCCGAATTCTTTGCACTGATTCGTGACTGTGGAAAAAAACTTGAGACGCCTACGTTGAAGTGGCAGCTAAGTCATGAACAGCAATTGGGGAAAGAGCGTCATTAAAGGAATTGTTATGCAGCATTGTTAGACCCATTGGATAAACAACTTTGGGGTACAAAAGTGCTGTATCACATATTGATAGTAGGAATGGTAAAAGTGCACAAAATAAGACTTAGACTAAAATAAAAGATCATGTTCACCAGTGGGAAGACTTTTTCATCGAATAAGGATATTATCTATGATGTCAAATACTGTTTTTCAGAAAATTATGAAATTAATTTTTGTTTTGCAGGATAAAAAAAATAGAAAAGTGGCTTAATACCATTTATACTTCCAAGAAAAAATATCTCACTCGCTTCATCACCAAACAGTCTTCATACATTTGACATTATGCAGCTGCAACACAAAATTATTGTTTTATAGATACTTCCAAAAGAAACTTAGATGTATAACCAAATAATAAGTATTATAATAAGAATATATACAGAAAAAATAATAAAATTAAGTCAAAATAAACTTTCACTATAAAATTCGCAAATAACTAAACATATTAACAAACGAAATAAAAACACTCTAAAATCAACAATGGATATATTAAGCACTGTAAAACTGTCTAGGACGATGCATGTTAATTGAGGTTAGCAATAAGTAGGAATAAAATAATTAGACTCCCAGTTTATGTTATATGAAATATTGGTTACATTACAAACATTAAATCAGCAAATTTATAGTTTGGAAATAGGTATCAATTTACGAAACCGTATTTATTTTTAAAAAATAGTTTATGGTAATTTTAATCTAAATGTCAACTTCTATCTTCACTTGATAACAATTTTTAATTTCTGCCCTACACAGACTGTATAGACGATGAACACAAAGACATCTAATAGCAGGATAAAAGAAAATTGTTGTTTTCAGTTTCTTTTGCCAAAATCATGATGCACAATTAATTTTTGCAAACTGGGGGTCATGTGAATTGAGCGTGCAGTGCATAGACGTTATACTGCGCTCTTATTCAGCTAAGCAATTAAATTGCGCTGAGGTTCCTCTAGCACAAGCAATTGCGCTTGCTCAGTCGCGTTTCTCACGCCCAATGTTTCAGTTCTTTTCTGTAGGAGGTTCATTTTAGAGCTTATGTTATGTATTTATGTACTGTGGAGTAGGCTCATCTCTCCCAGATAAGTATCTGTATAAAGCCATTCTCTGGTGCATCTGCACCTATAAAAATTACTGTTCTATCTGATAAAACAATATTTGGGAGGACGAATTGCGGCGTCTCAAAATATTTCAGTGTTCAGTGTTCAGGTAGACGGTAGGCACTTTGAGCATATATTATGATAATGAGTATAATATGATAATATTATTATATATTATCATATACTATGACAATGAGTATAATATTAAATACTATTACTATTCATTATTAATAATAAAGAAATAGAAAAATGTGCACTATGAATTTCGACCACCCGAAAAGTTTTCCCCGGCAGGTTACGCTATAACTTTCCGTCACAAAATCCAATTTTCAATTACCTAGCCTAATTTAGCCTCTTTATAAGAGATTGGCTGAATACAGAGTATGTGCTTGCATAGTCTTAAGCAAAGAAGAGAATAAAAGACAGGAACAAACACTTACTTGCGAATGTTACTTATGTAGTGGAAGCAGGCTTTATGCACGTTTTTAGTGGTAAGACGGAGCTAGAAGAAGCAGAGGTCGCTGCGGCAGGCCAAGGCCCCATCCATAGAAAAAGAAGAACCGGAAGAACTAGTACCACGTAAAGGGTACAGTTATATCAGCACATAATGTAATGGAATGTAGTTTTCATTTCTCCTTTCTTTACCTTGCTGTTTCCGTTCACCATAATGCAGACCATTGCATTCAAAGCATGCATTGGCTGAGGATTATGTTGGAGAATATGTAACTGTATGCTCCACAAATGTATTAGTTATCTAGAGTACCGCATACTGTATGCAACACCCTTATTTTTTGATCTAGGGAAATCGGTCCTGGTGGTGTAGTGGTAACCATACTTGCCTTCTAACCCCAGATCGCGGGTTCGAACCCGGCCAGGATCGATGGATTTTTTAGGGTGTAAAAATCCTAAGTATGACTTCCTTCGGAAGGGAAGTAAAGCCGTGGGTCCCGTGTCGTACATTTACGGCACTAAAAAGAACCTCAAGCCTGAAAGAAGAGGCCTCTGAGCAAAATTTGTCGGCCGTTTCACGCCCTGAATAGAATGGGACACTGATGACCTGAGATGTTAAAGAGCGTCCGTAAATAAACCAATTAAAATTAAGATCTAGGAAGTTTATGACTATTTTGTACTATTTCTAATACATTATATAATGTAAGCAAGTTAATGTAAGTATTAACATGGGCTGCGTTATGACTGCTTCTGTGTGTTTCAAATTTAATTAATGACCAGTAAACTTTAGCCAGCAGAATGAGCACATAATGGCTTTTAATGAAATTACAACCAACATTAAACGCTGATTAATGCTATTATCAATTCATAACATCAACAGTGCGACTGATGAAATGTCTGAAAACGCCGAAACGATTAGATATTAATTCCTACTCCGACACAGAAGTATTTGTAACATAAACGTTGGAAGTATTTAGTGCAAAACATCTGGCCGCAACTGTACGTTTAAACCACGATGAGCATTTGGGTATCCGAACACAAAGGCAGAATATCTATATTTTACGTTCCAACACGCACATGGCTATATTAGATAAGGGTACAGAGGAGGTGGTGTTAATTCCGACGTCAAAGCGGAGTCAACAATAAAAATTTTGACAAACGCTGGTCTGCGTGATTTGGGCATAGCTGCGAATGCAGTGTACCAAATAAGCTCACTGAAACAAGCGTTTTAAAAAGTGCAATTGAATTCAAATTTTCCCATTGACGCTGAGGATAGCAAGTCGAGCGTGAGCAATATATCCGAAACTCATCTCACTCCAGTTTCCACATCGCCTGTTCCAAATCAATTGTTTTCGCGGGGAGGATTTAGCACTAAAGTATTAATACCCGCGAATAATGTTGAAAAGTCAGGTTTAATAATGAGCGGAGATACCGCCAGATGGTGCAACAGTCAGCTGCCCCGGGCATGCAAATGTCATGACAATGCATTTGATTTGAATTCATTTAAGCGCTGAGCTGACCGGCGGCGGCGTCAGTGGGGTGAAGCACGATTTGGGACCGGGTTCTGGAGGGCCAGATTACATTAATGGCCCTTTTGAACACGTATATGGGCATGGATGCCGCAATAAAGTCATCAAGCCTACCTATGTAATGTGCACTATAATGTTTTGTAGGTAGAGCTCATTTATATCTGTTAAAATGCGGTTTTTAATTCCAAAATTTAATATAGGTCGTAACTCTTGATGTGCTTATTCCTATAATAAAGCCGTTACGCTCTACGTTTAACAGGCATGATTTTTCACGTTTTAAAAACCACGAGGGGGCTGGGTTGGAAAAGATTGTCCGCCAAATATGCGTCAAATTTTTCATTACAAAAATAAAATGTTGCTTCATCTTCATAGTTAATTGTAGTTCATTCTTATTCATGTACACAAATTAAATTGCTCACAGGAAATTAATTCATTATATAATGAAAAATTAAATATTTCATATCGCCTATCCTATGTATTTACGAGGTTTAATCTTTAAGGAACAGTATAAAATAAAAGTAGGTAGTTAATGAGCCCCCTTTGACTATAGAATGTGAATGTAAATACAGTGAGATTATTTGAGTTAAGGGCCGGCAGAGAGCAGCTGCATACTGGGAGAAGCCAGTTTTCAAGTCTAATTTTTTATTCAGTTGAATAAACAATTCAAAATATATATATTTGCTCATTTAGTCCCTACATTATATGTTGCAGGAGAAAATTCCTTAGCAGGAAAGGGAGTTTTGGGTGTTTTCTGAGTATCTGGGCTACATAAATGCCACGTTGTAAAAGAAAACTTCATTAAATTTTTATGTAGACTAAACTTGCTGCGGCAAAGCGACCTAATGGCTTTTGAAGCCTTGTAATTTTTGTTTAAAGAAAGTATAGTTCCATTTTTCAAGAGTATGCATATATATATACATATATTATACATAAAATAGTATGATTCGACTTTTAGAAAATGACATTTTTTAATAATTGTACTTGTCATTGATCCCATAGAAGTGAAACTGAAGTGAAGGTAGTGCATTTTCTGACTATGTTATTGAGGCCTGCATTACAGCTATTTGTTTAAGATATACGTAAACAAGTTACACGGGAACAAACGCTAGAGAGAACAATGTCACATGGGCATTATTATTTGGTTTTACGAGTGTCAGATCAGTTTATTCAACATGTTCCGTGTTTACCTAGGGATAACGCGGTTTGTTTTAGCGAAGCTTGCATTAGATTTTTCAAACAAACAATTATTGGTATTTTTCTGCTTTAGTTCTGTTTTTTGTTTTGTAAAACTAATTTCTTCCATCGTGTGATATAAGTTTTATGTCACTAAAATATATATATATATATATATATATATATATATTAGTAAAAGTTTATAAATTAATGGTATTAATAAAAATAATTATAGGGAGTCGCTTTCCGTTTGGCAGAAATTACTTTGCTGCGTGCGTAAGCAACCTATTTTATTTAACGTTTACTAATTTGTAGCTTAGTTAATGCTGTGTTGCTAATTATTTTCAATTTTGTTTGTAGTGCTAACAAGCAAAATAAGTTCTCATGAGGAAAAATGAGAAAACCTCTTAGTTCGAAAACCTATCGAATCCTCTTTGGAAAGCCGAGGCTAAGGTTGTCTAAGGCGCGTATATGTTACCTTTTTGGTACGTCTTAATCATATATTCATTATTAAAAAGAATTATAATATCTAAATATATTATAATATTAATATTTTCTGCTCTGTCCATCATTATGTGTATAGATTTTGCCTATAACCTATCACGCTG
This sequence comes from Metallyticus violacea, assembly GCA_030762175.1. Classification (NCBI taxonomy): domain Eukaryota; kingdom Metazoa; phylum Arthropoda; class Insecta; order Mantodea; family Metallyticidae; genus Metallyticus; species Metallyticus violacea. The sequence goes on from CM060832.1 coordinate 107,797,776, forward strand.
TTCCCTACTAAAAATTGGAATACTCTCGTGAACTAGGACCAATTATTTATTTATTTATTTATTTATTTTTCTACGTATGTATTTAATTCATTTCAGCATTCTTTTCACTATGCGTTTCACTACTATATTCAATCACCTCAAACATACTTTCCGGCGTTAAGCAATACTATCATTATAAAAAAGTATATTTTAAATACCTTTGATTTCCTTTTAAGAATATGTTTATATGATATATGCCTCAATTAAATGATTGCCATTGAGTGTAATTGTAACAATGCCCCTTTATTTGAAACTTGTAACCATTGTAACGGATATTAACTTATTCTTTATATCTTGCTATGGGTTGGTATTCTATCAAGGACGTATAAATCTAAAAATTGTTTAAGGGAACCATAATCGCTTTGTACCTCAGTTTCGTGGAAACATCGGTGAAAACTTCATGTCAAACTTCCACCACGAGAAGATGGGACAAGGGGTTTAATGGTAAAAAAACGGGTAGCATATATAGATCATGGATGATTCTTGTATGGTTGATTTTAAATACGACCACCACGGATGCCCGAGGTCGTTAAGGCGTGGATTCGAGAGCGGGAGATCTGGGGTTCGAATCCCTCCAGGACCGTCCTCCCAGATGTTTTTTTTTTTTTTCAGGTTTTCCTCAGTCCTCATAAAAGGCAAATGCCGGGGAGGTATCCTAAACTTAGGCCTGTAACGTTTCCTTCCTAAAAAAACCTTTCCCAATATATCATGTTACCTCATGTAATATCCGTGTTCACCGCCTGTGGTGCTTCAGTATAAAAACGGGTGTAAAATACCATTAAAAAATTAAATGCAATATACGGCAGACAAAAGTCAAGTGCTAAGAACTATATTTTATATGTAGATAGCATTTAACAATGACAAATATGTAATACTTTCGAAAATATATTATTGAAAATTGTTCTTAATGTAAATTCAAGTAAATGAAATTTTAATTTATGTACATTACAATGATAAAAGTAACTCAAATTAATAATAATAATTATAATTCTAATAATAATAATAATAATAATAGCATGTATTTAGCATCAACATTTTCTTTCAATTTTTTCCCAAATGACCAAGCTATGCGAAAAAAACTTCTTAAGAAAACAACTCCATTATGGACCATAACAACAGTAAAAGAGGCTAAAAGACTACAACCGTTCACAATAGAACCTTTACTGCAAAATAGTGAAAAGACAAATGCAAACAAAATTACACTTAAAATAAATATTTAATTATATAGGACACTGCTCTCGTCACTAAAATGATTCAGGTTGGAAACTTTTCAAATTTTAAAGAAGAATTTTTGTGTGTGTAAGCCTTTCTGAGGGATATAGCCGCAGAACGATGAACAAAGTTTCCACTCAACCGGACGATAACCTCAAGTTCGGAGTCTAAATCTGAGACGAGAACATTATGCTATGCACAGAAGTAGAACGATAAAGAAAGGAACAGGAAAGGCATGAAGCTACAGATGGTAAAATAACGCAGGAAGGCAAAAATTCAAATGGAGCAAGAGCGCACATAGACTTAGCCTAGTGGCGAATACCTATAAACTGTTATACCTCATAAGGCTGTCACTCTATATGATAAACTTTAAGAAATTGAAAAAATAGTTTTCTTACTCCCTCCTCAATTACTTGACTTAAAAATCCAATTAAGTATTTCCCAGCTCCGGAGTCAGTAAGAGACTTACAAAATCATCTTTCTCATTTGTAAAGAGTGGACGCAAGAGAGCCGAATTTCTGATTTCTTAGAAAACTGAGGCATTTTGCCGCCACAATCTTAATTTTATGTCAAATTGAGTTAATGCTCTCAAATATCACTTATTTTAAATGTATTAGGTAACATATTTTACCATTATAAACTAAGCAGATAAAATATTTGTTAATTATCTTAATATCCTTAGCTTTTGCAAGAAGTGACAAGCTTTATAGTACAGTTCGTAATGGAAAAGATTGCTACGAATGCCTTATCTGTTCCTCTAGTTTGTCATTATAAATATTCAGTACTTTCTCAGTCTGTCAGTTAAAGTGGCTAAAGTTAGCATATAATAATATTCTAACGCATAGTTTCGCTCTGGTTTCCAAGTCGCTGCTGTTGCTACTGTACTGCTTCGCTATGGTTGTTTCAAAAGCTGAATTTGGCATTGTCAACGGAATTCTCCGATGTCATAGCTCACAAATGGGAGCATTTGCGACACCTTCTAATGCAGAACTCTTGAGGTAAGGATTATGGAATCAGAAGGCAAAGGATGTTGCAGGCAGTAAAATCGACTAAGGTTTCCCTATGATTACGTCATCCAGTGTGAGATGTAATATTATGTTCTCTCGGTGCCCCTTTCCAGAACACAGCTCTGAGAAAGACGAGGTTCCCCATCACAGCCGCCATGAATACTTGAGTGTTGGAGGTCCCGACACTAATTCCACTCTGACAGTTTAGTGAACCCTTAGGGAAGCAGCCTTGCCTCTGCGTCCATTAACTGAACTCTGAACCTGATTGTGAGCTTCCTTGTAACATCAACAGAAAGCGAAAGTGCCTGGCGCAGTTGTGAAGCTTTCAAAATATTAGCTTGTATGCTGTGCATCAATCCTGAGCCACTAGTTAAAGTTAGTTTGATACTGCAGTGTAGTCGATCCTAGATCACATGGTGGTCTTAGGTGTCACTGACACGTGCAGAGTTCACGTTCACTGTAATATTTGCATCCGAACATAAGACCACAGTAGAAGAATTTGCTTCTTAATATTCGGAATATGTAGCTAACCGCGTACGTTTGATAGGACCAACCCTTAAACTTTTTAAATTTGCAAATGTTATCAGCACTGTAACTAAAAATACACAACGAAATAAAGAGAATAGTTTTGTGGAACAACAATGCAAATTTAGAAAAGCACGATCCTAATTAAATGTAATATTTGTTAAAAAAATATTATCTGAAAAAGAAGAGAATTAAATTTTCTTTTACACACACACACACACACACACACACACACACACACACACACACACATATATATATATATACATATATATATATATCTGTGAGAAGGTTTATAATAGGGTTAACAGACAGAAATTATAAAAAATACAAATTTACTGTAAAAATCCCAGCGAACCTGACAAGTACAATTAATTATTAAGTTTTCACTTTCAGTATCATCATTATCCTCATAATATTGGAGATATTGTAGAAATTAAAAAATATATTTATTTCAGAAATTAAAGAAAGAAGATTAATTTGGGTATGTGAAAAAAATTGGAAAAAGACAAAAAAAGCTGTTATTGCTGCTGGAATGAGTATTGAAAGGAAGAAACGGAAGCAAGTGTAATCATGAATGAAAGGGGTAGGTAAAGAATTGACAGACTGGCGCTCTGGTAGCATAAAAAATAATAATGTCTAATAAAAGTATGATTATATATTTTATTAAGCACAGAAAACTTTTAGAACGTGACTATTGAAGATCAAGGAACATTTTGAGGTATTAAGCGTAATACAACACTTTCACATTTTTCTACATAGTCATTTAGTATCCCTAATCATGTGACTACATTGCGCTTTTCACTTATTTATCGCGGGAAATCGATATCCGCCCACATATTATTTTACTAGCAGAAAAATTAAATTCACAAGGCGCAGGATGAGTGACTTATGAAGGATATTATCACAACTCCCATACAAAACTTTGCAACAAATCCTATGCTGTGTATGCCTTATGCGGCAATGTTTGAAAGAATGCTACCTTTGACCCATTTGTTTGTGCTAAAAATTAATAAAGTTAATATTTACCTGTGCGATGCAGCACAATTTTATGCCCCATGTGTAATAGATACCTTCTTCCTATTAAAGAAGGATTAACAACAGGTACGTTTTATGGACGTACACACAAAGCCTCATTGATGGTTCTGTCTACAAATGAAGAAAAATAAATAAGTAAAGAAAGAAATAATTAGTGACCGGCCGGTTGGCTGCCCAATTTCCAGTGCTTTCAAGTTTTACTTGTGGAGAAACATAAGAGAAATATTTATTGGAATAATTCAGCAACTATTGAGAAACTGAAAACTTAAATCGAAGTGATCTTTGAAATAATAGAAGTCGATTAACATCGTGTGTCTAATATCAAGTGGGCTTGAATAACACTCTCAGCATGTACTGGACAATTCAAGTGGTATAGTGACACTTATGAGTTTGTATAAATATATAGCTTGAATTTTTTATTATTAATATGCGTAATTCTCCCCCCAGAGAAAATAAAATTAACTTGGAAGACATTTGATACATTTCCTGCTAAGACAATTCTTATCCTACACCTCGATTGTTCCACTCTGTATTATTTTAAGGTATTTGGGATAAAAATGTATATAACGTTTCGTGGAACAGAATACGCTACATATTTGTTTGATTTGTGAGTTTAGCTCCCTTTAGCATTTGCGGTTATATTAGACTATGAACTACTCAATGAATTAACGTCAGCCCAAATGAACATAGAGACTTAAAACTCTAAACTATCTGATTTTCGTCCTAAGGACGGAGGAAACTCAAGCAGCTATACCCAATCGAGTTTCGAACCAGAGCCCGCAGCGTGAGAGGCAAGCAGTTTAACCTCTACAGCATCGCAGTAGCTTTAATACTAATTTATAATTACTGAACGAATAGTATAAACTTTACATTTTGAAAATAAGTTGCTACAAGCACAATTCCATGTAGTAACGTATAAATCATAAATGTTTACAAATTTTTTCAAAATGCTAAATTTATTAAAAAAAACAGATTTTAAAATTCCAGCGTGGGCCTGCATTAATAAGTAGTACTTTTAAAAATGATGTCCTAATTACTTCGTAACGTGGCATATCGAAATTTCTCCAGCATATTAAATGCCTTAAATATTCTTTTCATTTAAATGATCCTGTTTACTAACTTTTCATTAATTATTAGCAGACTTTTGCAGCAGTAACAATGAAATTCTACGATCTGAGGGAAAGTATGCCAAGGTTGCCATACATTACGGTTGAGATATCCTTTGTTTCACAGAAAGGATTTCATAATTGCAAAAACGCCGAGGCCGGGAGCAGATATTAACATATTTACAAGCCACGCAGCTGTGCTGAAAGCGTTTAGCATTACTTCGCGACCGTTCCCGCTGCCAGTATAATATTAACCAGCCTGCTTGGGCTATATGAATTCCCATACGGAAAAGAGAACTGGTCTAAATGTAATAATTATGATGAGCATTGTGGATGTAGGAATTGCAGAGTAGGCATTTATTTCCTTTTCTATGCTTTCGGCGGTTCATAAACTGGATTTGAAAACGACTCTGCACTGCTCATGCTTCGGATGTGTTTATGGTATGTGAACGCTATCCAACACGCTTTTCCTTTTAGTGTTATTTGTAAATGCTGTACTTCAGTGGTCTGTGTACTCGCGCGGATTTTAATTTCTCAAATCTCTAATTTAGTACTTCCATTATTTTATCGTAGGTGTGGCATGTTGTACGTTAATTACTGACTGCATTCATTCCTTTTTCTGCTCCATACAGATTAACTAAAATACAATCAGAATTAAAATGCTATTGTAAAAAGATAGTTCTTAAAGAATTATATGCGTTAAAGTCATATAATATCGTAACCAGTCATCAAGCTCAGGGTATAATTAAAACTGTCTTCTGAATTGCCTTTCTGGAAGTCCTCTGCTTTTACGGCCATTTCCTGGGGCATTACTGAAGTGAACTTTTTAGAGAACCCTCTTTATGCGTTCTTAAAAAGTTCTTTTCTCATTCATTTTACTTCTATCATATAAATTAAATTTACTGAGATCGGATATTGTGCTTTCATTTAGAAGTTTGACACTTTCCTCTTGTCTGAAAGCGGGTTTGAATTTTTGTTGTCTTCTTTTTCATCGAGATTAAGCTCTGGGATCCATAAGACCAGCATTGTGACCGCCATTATCTTTTACAATTTTATTCGTGTTCTTCCTTGGTCGGCATAGGACGATTGGGATTATAGTGCAACATTATCCGTAGAAAAATGTTGTTTAATACCTCATTGTGGTGAAAATATGTGTTCTAGAAAACATTAAATAATTTATCTCCTTATTGAATATTTTCTACGAAGAACTTCTTTTTCTGTTGAGATTATAATTATTTATTGATTTAAATAATTTTACCAAAATAAAGTTTATTTTGGTTTATGGTGTTGGTAATTTAGAAGCAAGTCATATGTTACAAAATAATTCTATAAATTAATACTTTTTTAAATATTTTCGTAATGAACAACAATATGCAGTGGGTGCAAAAAGGTAATGTACACAATGTATCTTAACAATTCACGAATATGTAAAATTATGACTAGAGCCCTGATGTTTTTGATACGTCATGACTTTTCCTTTTGTTGTTTTCGCGTCATTTATCATGTTTTTATCACATTTCCTTATATTTTATTCCATTATCATCCATTTGCTAACATTTGCTTTAGAGACAGACTTTTTCTACCCCTGTATTGTTGAATGTAATGTATCATTTTTTACTAAAAATATTTTCACAAAATATCCCTTTTGTGAATTAGACTGGTAAGTTGTATAGAACTAGACACTTACTTAGGAAGGGACAGATTCATAGAAAGAGAATGGAGAATTTAAGATGCTATTTTCATTTTCCATACCCAAAGCCAACTGGTTCTGCAAACAGGTACTATACAAGATTGGTGACATTCTGAATGATACGTGGGCAACATTCAAAAAAGGGAGTCTGTATTCATTTGGCTTATTTCAAATATGTCTCAGTAGCATCCTAGGATGTTCAGCTGGTGTTTTTTTTTTTTTTTTTTTTTTTGCTATTCAAACAAATAGTGAGTATCAATAGTAATTTTTTTTTATTTGAAAACTTTATAATATAAAAGGGTTACCCAAATACAAATAAGACATTTATCGTTGCGTCCTAGCTTAACTACGTAGATCTTTGTGTTTGTTCTGGTAGGTGGCGTTATATATCAGAAAGCACCTCGATATGGTCTGACGGCGCAGTTTGTTGTTTACATGTGTAGAAGCACTTTAAATTGAATACATTTACAACATGGATTCGTCCAAATGTCCTCAGTAATCAGTAAAACAAAATTTGAAGGCAGAACTTTATCGTCGTATGAATAATGTGTGTGGGAATGCATGTCTGTTTGAATGTATGATGAATTTGATGACGGACTGTACACACTGAGGACAAGCCTAGACCTTGCCAAGTTCACTTAACCATCAACGGGAAATCAGTGGCCTTAGACAATCTTGTAAAGGAGAATCACCATATCACCATCCAAGAGATTGGAGAAACATTGACATTGAGCGAGGGAACTGTATACACCATTCTCTATCGACAGTTAGGATATAACAAGGTTTGTGTGTAATGAGTCCCCAAGCATCTTTCTGAGGAGCAGAAGGTTCGGTGAATGGGGTGCTTGTATGGAGCATCTGCTGCGTTACCAAACAGAGATTTGAGATTACTTCCACAGTCAACCACGGACTTCAGGGTATCCATTACCTTGAGACGCTTGCACACAGATAAGGTAGAGGATGTCACGCATGTACAACTCTTCCTGTATGTTCATATGTTCCAATCAATAAATTATTATAGAATAAAAAAGTATCACTTTCATTTGAGCAAACCATTGTGATTTATACTTATTGTGCGGGTAACTAGTAAATTTATAATGAATATAGTTAGGCTAGGGCTATGAATTACACGCTAAAGCCTTTATCTGGCAATGATAAAAAATCTGGTATTTGTATGCAGTTGACATGACGCATGCGCATGGATAGTTATAGCATGACACGAAACTTGCTAGAGTTGATCGCGGGATTTCTCCAGTTATTAGTGTGTTTTTGTTTAAGATGCTCGAAGAGATATGAGAACTACATAAGCAAACCTTGCGCTTCTAGGGCCGCATTTGACAGGCATGTATGTCTTCCTTAAGTGCATTCAACCTTCCTTGCCAAATGACAAGACTAATGTAAGTACAAGGCACGATTGCTCTGTACCTTATGTTGATTATATTTTCTTATTTATGAACAAAATATTATTTAAGGCTATCTTTCTTTATACTCTGTTTTAAGCTACTGTACTGTTCCGCCCCTTGCACATGTAACATTAGTGTCTAACCACACGAATACCTACTGAGTCATTAGAAAGCGGAAATTATTTTTAACTTTTACAGAACTTGCAGGTAATCAGCAGTGGTGTGATTTATCTGTTTTTGTTTCTTATTACGCCATTCCTTCTAAAATACAACCAGTGCCATTTCTGAGTTTTAATTTCCTTTCGCATGACAAAGATGTGATTTGTTGCTGCATTTTACGACAGTTTCATGACTGTCTTGAAAAGGGTTCAGGAAGCGGAACATTTATGCATGATGTGGGCTAACCTTTCCGTACGTTAAACTCTGAATAAGTATGCGTTTATATATTTTGTTTGTTTGTTTATTTCTACTTTTCTTCTGCTCAGTCAAAAAAAAAAATGTCAAATTTAGAAGTTGCTATACGACATTTTGCTGCCAAAATTAACACAGTTATCTATCTCTAGAAATGAAGTGCGTGCGGAAAATGAATATTATTGCCAAATGAACTTTAAAACGAGTAGATTATTAATTATGTAAGTCTTCTTCTGTGAGGAATCAATAACCAGACAATTAAAAGAGGAAGGGGGGACGCAAACCAAAAGAGGCAAAAAGAATCATTACGAAACGATACGAAAAGAATCATTTCAGCAACAACCAGAGATGGTACTTGGAATCGAGTTTAAAAACAAAGTAATCCGAGCTTTTTTCTTGGTTTTCCTTACCATTTAAAACAATCAAAAAGGGGGAAAATACCAACAGGTGTCACAATATAACAATTACAGCCAGAGCCGCAATAATAACCAGTTTTAAATATTCATTGGGAAGTATTTGATTTAACCTATTTGAATTTGGCGGTAACTATGTGCAGAAGTACTATGATTTCACAAGTACAATAAAATTAACCACTTCACAATATGCTGCTATAATCATATCTATTTGTAACAAATTTAAGTTAATAACGACATTATTGAAACGTATCTGGAAACGTTTGTAGAGTAAATAAATAAAACATGTTATCTGCAGTGTTCAATTTTCTCTGCTTTCTTTATCATATGTGAGAAAGTACGTCTGAATAACTTTCTTAAACAGAAAAACAGACTTCCCCTAGCACTGAACTGAAACTTCAGGAAATGAACACACAACAAGCGGCCATTCTCTATTCGATGGCAAATCTTCCTAAAGCTTTGTTAAATACTTAGCGAACATTTTTCAGCATTCATAAAGTAAACTGATAATGCAAAAAATTTATGTAAAATGCATTACACATTATCAGTATCGTGTTCACACTTGTGGTGCCTCTGTTGTTAAACCGGGCTTTAAATACCCTTTAAAAGTATCATATTGACAGTTATTTAAAAAAGTACCTTTCCCTTCCAATCAAAATGTTAGCTTCAGCATCAAGGTTGAAAGTTACCTCTGAACTCTTTCGTTTAGAGAAAATTAGCCAAAGGAGAAGAATTGGTAGAAGTGAAACCAATGATGGATTCAGTTGAAAATTCATTAAGTCTCAAAGAAGAGCACACACTCTAACAACATGGGGTATAATTTTTTCTTCATAATTTTATGAATGGAAAACATGTTAGGCAATATTTACATGTTTCTAGAGCTTTCCATACTAACCGAGTCTTTGGAAAGTACAGCGTGGTGACACTTTTATAAAGAAATATTCATATTTAGTATTTAAATTTAAGAAATTTAGCTTAACTGAGAACTATGAAAGCAACAAGCTTTTACAGGGAGCTTATTCGATACACAACTGGAAATTGATTTCGAGGTGGGAAGTTTTTTCCTGATGGCTTCGCAACCTGCCGAAGGAAATCTGTTGGGCTAATAGCGAGCATTTCTTGTTTCGTTCGATATTTATTAGTAATAATTAATATTTTTACTCACCAATATTGTAAATGATCGAAGAGACTGCCCTTTGCTGTAATCGCTGTTTTATAGGATAATTGAGCTGAAATGCAACAAAAAAATTCTTAATATGTCATTTCAATATTATACTTATATTCTTTTATTGTGAAAAAATAACTTATCTAAATTCTTCGATCATCATTTTTGTATTGAACTGTTAATGTTTATGCACTACCTACCCTAATGTTGAGTTTTCTTTACAAATGTTTTCCGCTTTTAATTAATAACAGCATTTAAGATATCATAACTAAGATCGCAGATGGTACTCTAATCATACAGGTAACAGAAAAATGATTTTCATATATGTATACATTAACTTCAATTTTTCAAAACAATGAGCTTAAAATATCAGCTAACTATGCAGTCATGACATTTAGATGAAACATTCCCCGAAGAGCAAAAAATTACTAATAATAATAATAATAATAATAATAATAAACTATAATTATAATGATTAAATAATAACATTCATTTGTTCCAGTACATAGGTGGAACAAGAGAAGGAAATTAAAAAGAGAATGGCAGGTAAATTTTAAAAAGTCGGGTCCTAGCAACTATATTTTATGGAATTGAAAGTTGGATTTTAAAACAGGAAGAAGACAAAAGCTACATCCGTGCATTAGAGAAGAAAGTATTAAGTACAGAGAGTTATGATTATTGATGAATACTTCCATGGAACAAATAAGAGCAGATTTAAAGATTAGTGCTATAGATAGAATTAAATGATATCGTAATGAAATAGAGAATTTATTTACAATAGATATAAACAATTACAATAGTTATAAACCAAGAGAGAAAAGATTCGGGTGCGAAAGAAATAAGAGAAATGTTGAATTATGTGTCATATTTAAATAAAATGCTATTATTTGGGAAAATCAGAATGGGAATGAAAAACAACTCCACATTGAGTGTAGCATCTTGATTGCCTCCAAAATTACGACTTTTATTATGAGCTGTTTTCTCAAGATTGAATGTTAGGGCAGCATGTTATTATTATTCATCGAGCACACATTAAACTACGGGCTATATTTTATAGGGTTTTTCTGTATGTTTTTTGTGCAAATACCGAAAACGATACGACTATTAAAATATACAATTTAGATGTAGCTTGTAACGTTTGCACTGTGCATAAACTAATGTAAAATTAAAGTAAACAAGAACCTTGAAGCTTGAGCTGCAAGAAAAACAAAGCTTTTAAAGTAATCAAGTAATACAAATTTAAAGCTGTCTAAACTTGACAGCGTTATTTGAAGTCAAGCACACTCATATCAGCGCACAGATTTTCGATCTGTAATTGACATGATTTGCAATCACATTTTTATTACAGTATCTTTTAGCCTATTAGTACTTGGTAAGTGCAATAATGGCATCGTTATTCTAATTTTATCTGTTTTAATAATAACTTGAATGCGATCATCTTTTAAAATATTGAACTCATCTGGAACGCTCTGATGAATTATTTCATTTAAATATTGGTAGTGTTTATTTCTTAGTTTTTAGAAATCGCCTTTTTCATATATTTTCTCTCTGTTCACACTTTTAAGGCTTCAAGGTTTATCAATGTATACTAAAGCCATAAAGCATTTTACAGTAAGTTATGATTTATTGCTTAAACCTTTAGTTTTAAATCTGCAGGATTAATAATCTTTCTGAAATTTGTTTCGCACCTAAATTAATATATTCATTAAAATATTAAACAAAAATGCTTAATTATTTTTGTAAATATCTTATTTGTCATAATATATCTTAAGCTTTCAGGGCCGTATTGACCGCCACGGGTGGCCGAGGTCGTTAAGGCACGGACTCGTGAGCGGGAGGTCCGCGGTTCGAATCCCGCCAGGACCGTCCTCCCTGACTGGGGTTTTTTCCAGGTTTTCCTCAGTCTTCATAACTGGCAAATGTCGGGGAGGTACCTAAACTTAGGCCTGGAACGCTTCCTTCCTTAAAAAAAAAAAAAAAAAAAAAATATCCTTTCCCAATTTATCATTTCATCTCATGTATCATCAGTGTCCACCGCCTGTGGTGCCTCAGTAGTGAAAACGGGCGTTAAACACTACTCAAAAAAAAAAAAAAAGGGCCGTATTCGTAATGTTATTTATAATATCCCATGTGCTATTTACAAATGGAGGATCATTATGATTAAAAGAAGACATTAAACTTATTATTTGCTTCCTGCTTGATTGAAAGTAGATAATAAAACAAATATATTCTCTTAGTGTTCGAATTACTTTCAGATATAAAGATGACTAGAAGATATAAGCATTGTGTCATGAGAGTGTAATAGAACGTATAGAAATGCTTTTCAAGGAAAAAATCAAGAATATAATAGAAGTGTTTTCAATAAACCGATTTCCAAACGTTATTTGCTTGACTTACTTTGAATGGATCTGTCTTTCCATTCTTGAAGAAAGACACCTCCTATATGAGAAATTTCTATTGTCAAGGAAAATGTAGTTACTCTTGTTTTCCTACAGAGTGCAGAGTAAAAGATGGCAAGTTCATAGCCTCCATCGCCATTTGGAAGATAACTAAAGTGTTACTAGGACGTGTAACGGCCGTTAATTTTTATTTTTTCTGTTATGAAGTTATTTAACATGCCGTAAATTTATGAAACGGAACCCATGGCTTAAAGTCTCTCCCGGGGATAATGTGCTCGAGATTTTCACGTTGAGAAAAATTTCATAATCTTTATGTAACTCTTCTACTCCTTCAATTAGCAAAGTTAAAAGAAACAATTTAAATTATGAATAGTATGAATATTTGCTGCTTGGCATTATATTGTGTGGTCTATAATAACCATGAGCATAAGATATCTTTGTTCTCTTTCGGTTGCTTGACGGAAGCGTTGGTATGGTTTTTTTTGGTCTATATGCTTGTTTTTCCTAGAACTGATCTCAAATTCGATTAGCTATGGATAAATTTTATCCAACACGAATTTTATCCAATTTCTCGAAAAAGAATATCCCGCACTCCGGGTATGCCACAATTTCCTTAGAATAAAAATCAGATACCATATTGTATTGCTGCAATATTTTTCCCCGAAACAGTTATTCCTTCCAAGCAAATGAGCGGTCGTTTTTTTAGACATTCCGTTACTAAATGAGCATTTAGAGTGAGTTGAATCATATACAGACTTTGTATAGATTGTATAACCCTTTATTGCCATAGCTAAAGTCATTGGGTCTTTTCTCTGATTCAACCAGTCTTTAATAACATTGGTGACAACCGATGTTACGGAAAATTACCATGAAATTTATACAAATTCAAAAATGCGAATTAATTTATAAATGGGATTTTGAATTAAATCGGTAATATGCAATACAATATCTACTATATTATATGTAAATTAGTATTAATATAAAACAACTAATGTAAATTAAGAAGTTAAAATATTAACAATAGTTTATAGAGTTTTGCTTTAAATAATATTTTTAACAAACTCTAAAATTCACTTGGAGATATGTATTCGATTTATGATTTAAAAAAAACTGCCTAATGAATAGAGATGTGTTATATCAAGGTTAGTCATTCTGCTATCAGTTCCATATGATGGTGCACGAATAACTTTTTTAAAGGAATAAGAGAATCTATTTGGAATATCATGGTGCATATTAAAGACCTTTTCCAGCATGGGGAGATGAAAAATAAGTAACAGAAAAATCATTTAAATCGCCGCTTTTGTTAAAAAATGTGGAGATGCAGAAAACGCAGATTTAATCGGCGCAGACATGCTTAAATTCTTTGGAAACCTTAAGCGATAAAACAATGTCAGCAAATATGCATACTGTGTATTGTTGCGCTGGTATCTGAGACAATAGAAAGCATTGGTCTACACAATTATTGCTGTTCATATTTTCCGACTCCTTACCAACCGACCTTAATTTTGTTTCATCGGGCTAGAATTTTTAGAAAAAGGTATTATAGAAAATAACAACTTTCATTTTTTGTTCATTGAACAATATGCTTATTCTGAGAGACTTAAACGAAATAATAATTGGTTCACTTTGTGAATGGGACAGTAGGGATAAATAAGAGCTTTGAACCAGAAAAAATTGGCCACACAGGGGCAGTTTATTTCCTGGAGAAAAAAAATGTTATTAATCATTTGTTTTTCCTGCTAATGTTCTTCTTTCACCATTCTATGTTAAGTTAGGCCTGATAAAGCAATTTGTTACTGCCCTGAATATAGATGGTGATTGTTTCAACTTTTTTGTTAAAGCTACTACTAATAACTGAAGCTAAGATAGCAGCAGGTATTTTCCATGCACCCCAGATTCGTGAGCTTATACAGGATGAGACCTTTCCTCAGTCGATGTTCAAGTTAAAAAAGTCAGCATGGTTGACATACAAAAAAGTAACAGAAAACTTTCTTGGCAACAGAATAGTATAATATTTATTTCTCATGCATCAATATACAACATTTTTAACAAAATAAACACAAACAAAAGCATTAATTTTAAATACAACAATTAGGAACCGCGCCTTCGGCAATTCCAGAAGGCACTAACTCCAATCAAAATTTATTCCAATTTGATTGGCTCAGCCCCCCATTCCCCCGTTCATCAACAGTTACCTACTGGAATATTCAAGGGACCGATCCAACCAAAAACAAAACACAACATTAAAAATAACGGATCATTCAATACAAGATTAAGTTATATTTCCTACAATACTAAACTTTCCTTCTTTTTAATTAAACCCATTAGGCCAAATTTCTATCCTTCAGAGTTGCTTATTCCTTAGGACCTTATACACACTAACATCCTGATTATTGGTGTATAAGGACCCTGTTTAACTAATATTAGATAGGTAGCCCCCCATATCCTCCCCTACTCATTTCATCCTCCTTTCACTATCTGACAATTCTATACCATTTCTCAACACTTTTCCTAAGTGTTTTACACCCATAACCATTTCTGTCTTACCTTGGCTATGTATTTTCCTTGTTCCTTAATGTTTTCATCTGATTTTAAATTTAAAATTCTTCTGCCTCTTATTTCATTTGGTAAATTTTCCCACTTTCATAATAGAAATTGTTCCCTGCAAAACTTGGTTTGCTTACATTCTAATATACAATGCTAAGTACTGTGTGGTTCTTCACACATAGGACATATCCCCTTAGTGTATTCATTTTTTTTATCCACTTGCCAAGTATTATCTGGTTCTGCACACATAGGGCATTTCCCTTTAATGTGTCCATTTTTTAATCCACTTAAATATTTTACTCCTGTTCTAAACCATGCCAATTCTTCCCTTCCAGTCTTATCACAAATTTCTACTTATTTTTCTCTTCTCCATACATTTTTTAGTATGCTGTATAATTTCAGAGATTTTCTGATGTTGAGATTTGCCCATATTTTCTGCCTTTCATTATCCTCAATTCTTATTGTTATCTTTTTCGAAAATCCTTTATCCAATCTTTCTCCCTCGTACCATATTGATCCCACGCCCGCCTTTCTTGGTAACAAGAAATCTGAGAATTGTAAAGAAACTGTGGGGAATATGTAACAACATTTTAAAAATCCAGAGTGTAGAATGAGTGTTAAAGTGCGTTATCTCAACAGCCATATTGATTACTTCCCTGTGAATCTTGGCACCTTGTATGAAGAACAAAGTGGGCGGTTTCATAAAGATATTTAAACAATGGAAACCCTCTGTCAAGGTCATTGGGATGTGTAGAATCGCTGATTACTGTGGGTGTTTGAAAAGCAACACTAGTGAAGGGTGTTTCAGAACTTGGAAAAAAATTAAGCTTTCTTCTTCTAATAGTGCAAAAAGTTTGGAAATTCATAATTATTGAAACAGGCTCTCTTTTTTAATATTCATTAATATTTAAATTAAGTAAAAAGTCCACAAAACAGTTTTTTCTTAGCTATATGTCTTAAAACTTGATAATATTACATAAAAATAAGTACATTACTACATTTAAGTGACTGTGTTTTAAAAATCTAGCCCGATGATAAAACTGAAAATATGTTTGAATTCGGGCAGTCATATTACATATATCCATGTGGAAAAATATTAAATAAATTTATTATTATTATTATTATTATTATTATTATTCGGCATCGCAGAATTAAAACGCTAGTCGGCACTCTTTGTTCCATCTCAAAGTTTGCCACCTGTCGGCCTTGTCGCTCATAAAACCAGTCCGAAAACTTGTGGACTTGTCTTAGCTCCAGTTGTAAGTTTAAAGGACTCACGTTAACATCGTTTCCCTTCTTCTGATAGAGGCCTTCTCGACAGCAGTTACTATGAATCGCCGTGGTCGACATTTTCATGACGTGTACAGTTAAACATAAAAACAGTGCCAAGTGTTGTGCATTTAAAGTAAATGTAAAAATTACAGCAAGGGGTACGCCTGAAAGCTTACAGAAAAGTCTGTACCTGAAATTCAGCCAAAGCTTAGAGAGCTAGCTACAGTAGTAGTCACAGGAGAATTCTAGTTCCGTCCTACATATCAGACTCGAAAAGTCCATGGACATAGATAGTCCTCTAGCTCCAGTTAAAAGCCGAGTCCAGTTTCTCTTCAGTGTCGTCCGAGTCTTTCCATTCTTATTTTACGAAGACAATATTAATTGAATCTCCTACCACTTTGAATTCTAAACACCTTATTGAGACAGAATTAATATTCCCCATAAGCGGGATACAGATCTTGCCTTTGCCACGGCTTTCTATGGCTGCACTATTCCATTTAGTGTGGTAGAATCAGACCTGCACTTTCAAAAACTTCTGTCAAAAACTGCGACCTGCATATAAACCACCAACCAAAAATATCACTTTCTGATAGCCTTAAGTACATTGTGCCGTTATTAATCCAAAAATAATAGTCGGCGTAGACTCCAGTTTGCTCATAAAGGTTGGAAAAACGAATCGATCAACCGGCAAATATCCTAGCACTTCACAATCCTTGTGAAACAAGTGGCAAAGTTGATAGTGTCGTTATTATTATTATTATTATTATTATTATTATTATTATTATTACACAACTAAAGTATTTCAAATATATTAAGTGTCTAAATTTGTGACAAAAAATGCAACATATTTCACTCACCACACTGTTCAAGAAAAGCCAAATTTCTCTTAGAGTATAACAAGGTTTAGTTAATTTGCACAAATGCATGCATTTCATTTCATCAATAGTATCTTATTATATCTGTAACAACTACCGAGACCCTCCTTTATCAGCAAACTCTCTATATTTAGATCTGTACAGAATTATCATGAGATATTTTGTTGTGCTCAGGGGCAAAAGTCTAACCACTCTTATTTGACAAAAAGGCACCAATTTCTTTATTTTATTCTTTAAGTTTCCCTAGTATTCTTTAAATTTTCAAAACGTAAAATTTAACTGCAAAAACAGTGCATTTTTGCGAAATAATTTCGAACTAAATTTGTTTCAAAGTTCTGTTCCCTCAACATATGTGAATATAGTTATTCCAGATTTTTAGACAAGTTATAACTTTTGTTTTCGAAAGAGAATTGGGGTAACGTCATATGCCCTCCCCCCATTCAATACAAAAGCGGAACTTCTCACTACAGAGCTTAAATTGCATCATTTCCTCATGGTCGCTAACTCACGGGGCTGTTAAAGTAGCGATTGTAAATACCATAGTCTATAAAACCAAACGTTTTACGATGCTCGTAGAACAACAGAAATTGTAACTCCGATTACGGCTGCCTAACTACCGAACAGCTTTATTGATCAGATAACAAAACCAGACAATAGTGTTTCAGTAGGCTTTACGGTTCGCAAATGCTTCCCTCCAAACATGAGAGAGAATCGTTGGCAAGTTTGATTGCAAATGTTACGTTAATAAATGAAGAAGGGAAGAGGCCAAATCGTTGTGTTAACTTTCAGCCTTTGAGCTGCAGATAGCATAATAACTCCTCGTTAGCTTTGAACGCCACATGCATGTTCGCGCAGTGCTATGAATTATTAATTCTATATCCTGTTCCTCATATTAAATTCGTCTACATGATATGAATAGCAAAATACCTTGTTTACCATGTAAACTGTAACTATCAAAAGGGCTAACACTGACGTTTGCTTAAGCCATATCCACTATTGTGTACATAATGAGGTTCAAATATATGCTCATATCTTACAATATTGTGCTTGATTACATTTCTTAAACAGAAACTACCACCAAGGGTTCCAATAACGCCATTCTAGTCACGGCTTTACAAGTTCAATCACAAGTATATTAAACACTTCAACTTACAACAATTATGCGTTTCAATAACCGACTACTTTTGTTATATTTCGTATCATTAACGCGGTGGTTATCACTCAAACTTGACGAGCTACACGAATCGGGGCTTTATTATTATTATTATTATTATTATTATTATTATTATTATTATTATTATTATTATTTTTAATCGTGTTTAATGCCCGTGTTTACTACTGAGGCACCACAGGCGGTGAACACTGATGATACATGAGATGAAATGATATATTGGGAAATTTTTTTTTTTTTAAGGAAGGAAACGTTCCAGACCTAAGTTTAGGGTATCTCCCCGGCATTTGCCAGTTATGAGGATTGAGGAAAACCTGGAAAAAATCTCAGTCAGGGAGGACGGTCCTGGCGGGATTCGAGCCCCCGACCTCCCGCTCACGAGTCCGCACCTTAACGATCTCGGCCAGCCGTGGCGGTTCGGGGCTAGCTGATGGTGTCTCAGGCCTAATAAATGAGAGTTGACAGTTAAAAAGGGGGGGGGTCCTAATCCTAAATTAAAGTCTGATAGAAATAATAAATTAATGAATATTTATGATTCACGTGTTAGTATCGATTCCGCTGGTATCAGAAGATCATTTGAAGAGAAATTCCCAGGTGATCGATCGAGTTTTAAAGCTAATATGATTCATAAATTATAAATATTATCCTCCAATTTTGGACGAACTAAAGGACACTAACCGTCAAGAGATTAATTTACTTTCTCACGGAGAATTAAGGTAAGTAATTTCATGTGGAAAATTAAGTCAGACGGTTGTGACATCTCTTTTCATGATATAGATACTAAATAACACATTAGAATGTATTCAACAGCCCCTCCGGTGCTTCTACTATCGACTTTTGTATTGTCCAACTAGCCCTCCCGCCCCGACTCTGGTGTAGCTCGGCTGGTCGTGAGCAAAGGCTTATTGGCAGATGCAATTCCTTCGCCACGTCGATCATCAGATAAATGAAAAACCGATATAACGAGTTTCTTCACAAATTTACGGCAAATTTTTAGAGGTGACCAGTAAGAACTATTATATAGGAAGCAATTGAAATAATTGCTACGGCACACCCCCACTTAAATGTAAATTTAATATATATGTTGTAAACCCAATCACTTTATTTTTTGCATTTTGCATAATGTAGATGTTATATATATATATATGTGTGTGCGTGTGTGTGTTATGAGGTATAATTTTAATGTGTTAGTCGTATGTCATCGAAAGAGAAAGTTCTTTGGTGTAACTGTCCACAGTAGCACAGCAGTAACGGGGCAGCGCCAAGAAGGCAATAAACCCCCTATACAAAGGAAAGGAACAAGTGCTGCGCTACATCTTAAAATACCTTCAGTTGGCGAGGGTTAATAAAGTCCAGGCTTTCGAATATGTTACTGGAATGAACTAGCCAACGAATGTAAGTTAACTTTAAACGAGCTAGGTAAATACGTGTTTTAAACTTTAAAATAGTAGCGGGTAGCATGCGTTGACGGGTGAATTTGACCAACCAATTAAAGATGTATATTTTGAATTTTTAAAGCAAGGTGCGAGACTTTGCTTGGTGAAGCCAACGTTTAATTAATTTGAATCGAATATATAAAAAGGCGTTTGCTCTTTTGGGGAAGTAGAATAAGCTCTACAATCAACGCGGGCACTACAATAAGTTCTACTTCGGACGCAGTTCTCAGTTCCATCTCCTTGGAAGTCGCGGCAGCTACTTATACTCGATGTAATCAAGTTCTACCGTACGCAGAGCAACAGAAAACGCGAAAGATCTTGCAAAAAATAAATTACCAATTACATTTGTCACATCGCGTGACTACTAACGCAGATGATATCTTCTCCCAGTTCTGTTGAGCACGAATCACAAAATAGCGAAACAAAACCCTGAGATATTGTTGACATGAAGCGTGAGCAATGTTACCAAAGCGGAAAATAGAATTAACAACACGTAGCTACAAAATAAGGCGATCAGCTACTAAATCGCTACATAATTGGCGACCAACCTGCCACCATCGACAAAACCGCTTCAAAATTGGCGCCCAATATGGGGCTTCTATACACCAAACCGCTTCACAATCTCCAGAAATATCCCACTTGCTAGAATCTAGCCTTGATGTATTTAGCCACATTGTTTTTTGTTACATATTAGCTTCAATCTATAATATTTATAATACCGGAACTGCCAGAGTACATTCCATACCACGTTCGGCAGTGCATGTGGTAGCGGCATGACGGTACACCAGCGCAATAATTTCTGTGTGTACGTATCGCCTCAATGACCGCTTTCTGACAAGGAAGGAACGAAGAGGAGGTTCAGTAAACCCAATTTTTACTCATATAACTTATTCTTACTGGTTTAACTGGTTATCTGAGGGATCTTGTTATTACTTTCTCAGATATAAAACTGAAAGAGGACATTAGTAGCAAGAATCATAATTACCTATACCATTATCGAGTGCAATGTACCTGTATTACAGTTAGTTGAAATACAGTTTTACACACCAATATTTATACTGTTCTTTATTTCGTTTTCCTTAGCAACCTATTCACAGGTTTACTCCCAGCGGTGAATTAAAAAAATATTTAAAATGCTAAACCGTTTTATTCACTCGTAAAAGTAAAGAAAATTAAATGCAAATAAGTGTTTTTTGGGTAATATGTATTCATACAGAGCTGAAATGATGGCACACCTCTTCATGAATAAATACACACTTTTCTTCACCGTTTCAATTAACAACGCAACAAATTCATTGTTTCATTTCTATCCGCTTATCAACTACAAATACCACTGTAAATCATTTCACTGAATTATCTCTTCTCATTTGGCGCTACAGCCTGAGCTGAGCTTTGGCCTTACGCGGCTACCTCTGCATCCTCTACCTCCGACTTACGACTTCATTATAGAGGGCAGTATTGCAGGAAGGGGGCATGTGATCAGCATGCCGGCACCCACCCAGTCGCCTATCACGCGGCTTTCGTAATCGAAGATCGCCACCTCTCCATCAGGCAGCTTCCCAATTGTCCTCACGAGGCTGAGTGAAACCCGCTCCAGACCTCTCTAACTTAGAATTAAAAATTCCTGAGTGGGTACCGGGAATAACAGCAGTCAGCAACGCTAACCGCTAGACCAGGAGGTAATCACTGAATTATGCCTATCAGTTTGAAAGTTATAGGGCAACAATATGGGGCCGAGACTGAGTACACACCCAAAATATTGATGATGTTCAGTGCATTAATATTATTATTAAACATAATAAAGTGTTTTTTTTCTTTGGTTTTTTTCCATATACAGATAAAATCGACTTCTATACATAAAAAACTACTTTAATTTAATAACGAATTTGTATCTATGATTGATTTATATGAACTGACTATGTATTTCATACGAACTATATAGTTAGTACGTTTAGTAGCATCCGGTTTAGTGTTGCAATAGCATAAGATGAATATAAGAGAAAAAAGAAAGATCACATCTGAGCCGAGAGAATTCACAAGCCGGATTTGCTACCACAAAACTGGGTATTAATTTTGTAGTAGGAACTAACACTCCCAGGCTGCAGCTGAGCTATGCAGAGCACGTGATGACTGCCCCTTTAGTGTAATGCCTGGCTAAGAACTGAGAAGTTCCAGATCTGATTCATGGGTTTACCGGAGTTTCCTCCTGAAGATTTACGACTGCCGTGTCCAGGTGCTTGCATCCTCGGTATGAGGAGAGAGGGAGAGGGAGCTCTTCTAACAACTCCACTTCCAGCTCTATGACCAACAAAGGACTTCGAATGTCCGCGCTGGGTCGCACAAAGTCCATGAACAGGGGATTCTGCTATAATCTCAAGTGCATTTGTGAATAGGAAGGGAGCGCTACAGTGGAAAATTTAGCAGTTTAGAACACTCACACTATATCAGAATTTACTGAAAATGTAAAGGTACATTTTGATGTATCTTTTGAAGCCATATAACTTGCGTTGATCTTCTGAACTGTTTTATATAAATGTAGAGGCGATAGTATAAAAAAAAAAAAGTACTCCACAAAGTATCAAAATTAAAAACAAGTAAGAGAAACTGCTAAATATATACCACTCACATTACGCACTCATGTCTTTATTCCCCCCCCCCCCATATTTAAACATTGTTTTCTGCCAAATATAGGGCTATTCTAAAATAAGTTTTCAAATGGAAATTGCTGTATCTTATACACATATTAATAGTACGATTTCTTATAGACCCCATTATACTTTGTTTAGAGGGACTGGGTTTTATTTCCATATGCGTTTGTTTAACTTTCGTTGCTATGGTAATTGTACTGTTATTATGGTTTAGAATATTGATAACAGTTTTCGAGAAATAGAATTGTTTTAATTTTATTGCTTCATATTCGTCTTATTGAGTGCTATTGTGAATGTAATGGAAATATCCCAATGCACTGAGAGGATTTTGAACGTAAAATTAATTCAGTGCTATGTAAAATAATTTCCTTTGTTGGTGAACAAATTTTCGTAAACTAGAACAGTTACCGATAAAAAGCGATCGAGTAGACTGCAATTACTAGAGAACGAAGTGAGTACCTCTAGTTTTATAAGAAGTCCGGGAAGTTAGTGATATTTTTGCACATAATGTTTGTAGGGTTAATTAGGTTGCAAAGGGTTTGGAGACGAGTTATTACACAGTATGGCGAATTCTGAGAAGACCATTTCGGGCTCTTTCTATAAAATGAAAAAGTGATTTGAGCTCAAAGAAATATAATAACAATTCGCGTTATATTCGCTTTGCAGAAAGCTTGTGGACAAATGAGGTACATTTCAAATTAAATGGAGGGCTAACACTTACAATTCTGAGCGGTGGAAGGAAAATAATGGAAACACAATTGTTTAGCAAGGATTACATGATGTTGTAGTTACTGTCTGGTGTGGTTTTAGTTCGCGTTGTATAATAGAACCGTATTTCTATTAAGAAAAGCAAAATGGACAAATGAAAAACTTAACGGTAAACGGACAGCGAACTTTTCGAGTGCTTCAAGACTTTGTAATACCAGCATTACAGAATATGATATCGAGAACATTGTTTTCATGCAAGATGGCGCTTGATCTCACATTCAAAATAACTTTAAAATACCATTAAACATCTTTTTATTATCGTGCAATTATTAGGCATTTCCAAACATTTGGATTCCAAGTCACCGGATATGAATCCGGCTGACTTCTGTTTAAGGGGTTACTGCATAGAGAGGGTATTTCTTAGTAGACCTACACTCGTGAGGAACAGAAATAATTTATTCCGATGTCATTGAAAATATTCCACTTATTAATACCGTATAGCATAGAACAACAACTGTCTCTCATTGAGAGTCATATTTTACGTTTTTTTAACAATATTCTTATTTATGCTTGTTAGAATTAAATATCATTTCTCTACAAACAAAAGAATGTTTTTATTTTTGAAGAATGTAAACATTTTCCAACACTATGGCCATTTAAAACAAGGAATAAACTTTGAAACTAATTAATATACTTCACAACAACGCAAACTCTGGTGTTTTTAAAGATTTTGGAACCATTTCCCTCTTTAACATTTTAGGGAAAAAGGGCATTAAAATTAAAGCAAACATCTTTCAATATTCAAGGAAGTAAAACGGTTGCTAATGCAACAATGTGGCGTCAATCGCGCCATAAATTGATCATAAACTAAAACCTCTCTCCGTACCTACTGCAACAATGGTCATTATAAAATTTTGATTTAGTCAACTCTGAAGTTGTCTATGTATTGGAAGTCTAGAGCTTTAGATAAAAAGTTATACAGAATAATTTTCTATAAGTTTAAATACTAACCTAAACCTAACCTAACCTAGCGGGTTAATCTGTCAAAATAATTTGAGTGTTTTACACATGAATTCAAGTACTCCTTCATGTGCTGTAGTTTGACTCTGATTTGCTGAATTTAAGAAAAGAAAAACATTCCTTATATATAAAGAGACAAATGAATACAAACAGTCATCATTTCTATACAGAGATTATGAGAAAATGGTGTAAAAAAAAAAAACGTGTGCATGCGTTAGGTATGTATTTATTTAGTCTGCAGTTGGACTTACACCTGATGACTGTGGAGAAACAATGAAATTTTAATATTTACAAGTTAAATAATTAAACACATTCAATCTTATTTAATTCATCTAATATTAATTATAAATACGTCAGAAATTAATGCATGTCCACTTAATTAAATACATGAAAAATGTAGAAGATGTAAGAGTATGCTAAAACATAGATATTGCCTTAAGAATTAATTCCTCATCCTGCATCAACATTTAAGAACGATACCCATCTTCTCGATGGGTGCAGCATATCGCCAAAGGCTAAAGATCATAAGGAAATGTTACTTGAAAATTTAGCAAACTAACCGCCGTTCTTCCGTATGAGAAGCCTCAGATCAAGGCGAAGAGACAAGAAATGCTGAGAAGTAGTAGTATTTTTTTTTCCTTCTCAACAAGTGGTCATATGACCATTTTATGTAGGAAAAGATTATCATCAAGTGGTACACAGAAATGTTTAAGGTGTTCTCAAAAATTAGTACAGTGGTACATTTTGCTATATTGCGACAAATCCTCTGCTCACATAAATTCATCTCTCCAGAGGACATCTGCGAAGTTGTTGACTGAGCTACCGAATTGGCATCATCAGCCCGGAAGCTCCTACTGAGTGAGAGTTGAGTGCTAGGCTGAAGAACCAGTTTCTAGAATTGGTCCCAATGTGTGCAAGAGTTAAGGAACTTTTCTTATTGTTCATTGTTGCGTACGCAACAACTTGTATAGCGAATCTCTACCTAATTTCTGTGCTGTGTAATTCAAATCTATCAACAATGGAACCAAAAGTAGTGTATACTGATGGCTAAATGTATTGCCTCAGTAGCAACACAGCGCAAACCAGTGCAGAGCATATTTCGACAATGTAGATTCAATAATTGTTGTCGGGATATTGTTCCAATATCTTATGACGACATTGACCTGTTTGACCATTATTTGTTTCACCATAATTGTGTTCCCCCTTCCAGATGAGCTCCAATAATCACTCCAGAGGTGATATTACGTATATGCTGATCAAACTCATATACATGAGCAGAGTAGTGCGTTTAACTCGTAGAAAAGAGTGACTGCATACTCATATTTTGGCCTCTCTACTAGGTAAATTGCATTTATAGTACAATTTAATTAATTAATTAACAGCTGTAAGAATTGCAAAAACGTTCAAGAACAATGACAATATTGAGTAAGGGGAAGACAAAAAATGGAAAATGAAATGCATTGCCTAACAAGACAGAATTTTGAAATGAACGAGTTTTCAGAGATCGCCATATTTCCTCTGTGGTGTTGAAATGAATGTTTGCGATTCGCAGTGAGTAGTCGGACTTTTAAGGGGAGACTATAGTCGACTAACAAATCTAAGATTTGCCAACGATGTCGTCATATTCGCCAAAACACCGAGAGCATTACATACTATGCTGGAACAATTATGTGAGCATGGCAAAAAATGCAGGGCTCTCACTAAACAAACTGAAGACACGGTTAATTTCAAACGGACCTGAAATCCACATAGAAATAGATGAAACAGTCCTCATATATGTGAACGAATATCAGACCTTGGATAACAGATTTCCCTCCATGATAAAATCGAAAAAGAAGTACAAAGAAGAACCTCATTAATCTGGAGAGCACTTTGGGTCCTTAAGTTTATATTGTTAAACCAAACACTAAGATAATCAGATTCCAGACGGTCGAAACGTGTGTATACCTTGTATTACCATATGGGTGTCAGACGTGGTCAATAACAGAAAAACAAAAGCACAAAATTCAAATATACCCAAAAAATGCAACGCATGACCCTGGGGATAACTTTTAAGGACGCAATACCTACAGTGTTAATGAACCAGTTATCTCAGACAACAGACATCGCACAAACAGCTACCAGAAGCAAATGGCAATGGGGCGATCACATCGCAAGAATGCAGAACAATAGGTGGATTTAAGAAGAAGATGGACAAACCTCTTCAAGGAACATGCAGGTCCAGATTGGTCAAGATTAGCAACAGAAAGAGAAAAATGGAAATCTCTGGAGAAGCAACTAGTGCAGTGAGAAATGGAGTAACCAAAGAACAAATCAGTCAGTGTCTTAAACAGCATACGAACAACTAGCGTGGAATAGCTCACCACGTTAGGAAAAAGCGAGCTTTCCTTACTTGTTACGAAGTCTTTGCCCTCAAGGGACACAATAGGCTATCTTTTTAAGTGAAGCGGAACACAGACACTATTGACCAATTGAATGAATGCATAATACATAAACGGCTCCTCCAGTGGGCCAAAGATGATATGCAATGGACTGAGCACTGACAGAACGTTATAATATGTTCATAAGGTATGCATTTAAATATCAGGGGAAGAGCTAGATACTTTCATATTTGTCACTTCAACTGTGAGGCATACACGAGAACAAATGTTTGGGGATGCATATACAGCCGTGAAATAAGCCGCTTGTATTTTATACATGACAAATTATACGGGAAAATACATTATCATTCTTGAAGAGGTGTTGATGACAAGTATATTATATATTTTGGTGACCCAACAGGATTCATTATTCAGTCCTTGCTACAAAGAGGGGGAGGGGAGATAGGTTGAATTTGTAGCAAGATTTTCTTAATATCGATGTATGTTTAGTCTAAAACGCACAGGTTGTCATTTAAGGACATGGTGCAGAAGTACCAGAGTGTCCGTACCTAAATCCTACAAAAGCCGCTGGAAGACGAAGGGAAACTTTGTTGCCAAAAAGAAGTCAAGAAACAAACTTGAGCTGCAGGCAACAATCTGTAAATTTAACGCTTGCATTATGTGAGACAGAATTCGAACACATGCAGGTTCAACCAAATAGTAAAAAGAAAGATGCACTTGTGCACCTGATTACCAATATACTTTCAATATAGTCCAGATTAGTTAAAAAAACATTTAAAAATACAGCGTGAATGAAAATACCTAATACTGTGCAAAAAATATGTTTAATTATATCACGTTAAATTACAAATTATTCTCAAAATTTTTTTATAAATTTTAATTTTATCATGACTCAATGATTAAAATTGCCATATCAACTTATTTTTAATTTTAAATGACAAAGCACCTAAGATTTGTAGTTATTGAAAATTTATAGAAAACAAAAGTTTCATATTGTGATGCAATTAATTTGGACACCACCAAATAGAGTGACTGAGAAGCCACCGAATCGCGCTGGCGATAGAATGAAGAAATCATCTTAGTTAAATTGATTTATCAGTTGTTTAGTCAATGGATCTGATTGTTTATCATCGCTCATCATCTTATTATACTCTAAACGAAACACCTCAATACCTTTCGTGACATGTAACGAAGCATTTCTTGTATGGTAGTTTGGAAAAACCCATTCCACTCTGTCGTGCACTTTTTAACGTGTATTGTGGCGATACGCCAATACTTTCTTATTTTAATAATGTTCCTACGGTGAAATCTGATGTTGTAAGATCAGAATTTGTTGGTGGTCATAATAATGTGCAAATAATGTGCTGTGCTATCTAGGAATGCCCAGAAAGAACTTGTGAATTATGCGGATGGCACCCCACTCTTGAAGATAAGGCTTGGGTCTTTCGAGCATCCGTAGAGATTGCATGTTCTTGGGAACTTAGTTATCCCAGCCCCTATCAAGACGTGTGATGTAAGTTCTTTTCCCCAAACTGCTATTTGTAATGTAGATAAACTTCCTGGCCCGCAAACTGCAGTAGTTTGCAAATTAATTTGAAAAACATTGGTGGTATTTTCTGAGCACTTTAGGATGCACCATGATGTTCCAAGTCCGCAATTAACAGTTCGTCACAATCATTGAACGAAAAGGTCCAAATTTCAAAATTTTATGATGTTTGCAATTTAGCGGCCCGAAGATTATTCAATGAAATCAGCACTAAGTTTTAGGTCGTGTTAACTTTCATCTACTCTGCAGCCTATCTTCTACATTCCCTAATTCAAATGCACATTTCCTCCAACGAGACATTGTTGCCTTTGCTGGTGACTTATTTATCTCTGAAAAGCATTCCACATTTCCCTCATTGCTTGTCTCATTCATGCCCTCAAACACGACCATCAACTGTTTCTCAATACTATAACTAGTCTACCTTATCAGCCATTCCGGCGGGATAGCTTTCCGTTACACTGAGACAGCGTGGCGCTGAATGGACAAATTGTTGGGAACATAAAACAGCAAACAAAAGAGATTAACTACATTCACAAATGGCAGGTATAAAGGGAGCTCTAGGTCACTGTAATATACTTCAGTATAAATAATAGCCACGTTGATACTGTCAGGCAGTGCCAATAGGGATAGTACAGTCACTATCAAGATCGAAAAGTGCTTTCTAGTCTAGTGAATATAGACAGTTGAACTTAAGAGAGACCACTTTAGAAATCTTTTTGCATTTCGGTATATTATACATCTTTAAACTATGAGATAACGAACATCTAAATACTATAATTGATGACCCTAACTATTTTAGTTTTTGAACATATGTTAGAACTATAATAAATATCTTACATATTCTTATGCTGAATATTTCAAACATTTCAAGATTTTGTAATAAGATGTTAATTTTCAGGCAACTATATTTATGCCAAAATCATAATTTGTAAACCCATGTAATGAATGTTTTAACCTAATATATAGAATGCATATTATTCTTGATTGCTGCTTTATGGGCAAGAAGCTTATTTCGCAAAATTTCGGCATTTGCACCATGGACACAGTACACAGTACTCAATAGCTAATTTGGCAGATGGGAGCTTCTTTAGACTATTTTGAATGTTTTTAGTACAGGAGTTCAACAAGGGATATATTTATATTAGTTATTGCTATATACATGGTCCCTTTACTTAAAGCGAAAAAACGCTTCAGGTATCGCGAAGTTCTTCCTCCTGAATAGTTAGAACGTTTACAGATCGTTGGAAGTGTTTACATTTTTTTAAGATAAATGCCTCGAAAATATTTTCTCAAATATATTAAAATATAAAGAACTCTAATCTATAAATTTAACTATGGGAATATTTACAAAATTACTTATTGCTATAAATCAAAATACAAAGGGAAAATTAATGCATTTTTGATTTCTCTTTGCGAATATTTATACTGTGTGTTTGAAAAATAATTATAGATTGGCAAAAATAGGAATATTAGAGATCAAAAATGCCTAAAATAGTTCATATAGTGTTTCTTTGTAGTTTCAAAAGTGATGAAGGCATGCTGTGTAGTTGAAAGAATAACAGCTTTTATTCTATATAATTATGAAAAGGCAGAACGCTAACATTTATTTAATTGGTACTATACAAAAGAACTAGAAACACAATTCCAATTTGTCTAAGGGAAAAAAAACCCGAAAAAAACCAGAAATCGGAAAAAAAAACGACGTAAATAATTTAAAGGATCAAATTCATTATATAAAATTAAGAAGGAGCAGTCATTTTGCAATAATAACATATTAGATGGATTTATATAACTACAGTATTGTATCCATAAGTTGGAAAAAGTTGGAAAAGGTCAAGAAGTTGGTGGACCAACTTCTAGAAACAAGAGAGACCAGAAATTGGATTCGGTGGAAAAGTGATAAAAGTGGTCACTAAAATTAAAAATGCAAAAAATATTCAGCAATTAATGTAAAGGTTGTATTTTTATCTTATAATAATGGTGTATTACCCAGCAGAAAAACAGAATGTAAGCGGATTAATATGGCTATGAAATGCGTTGTATTATCTACTATAATATTAATAATTATAATTTTATCCAAAAAAAAATAGCCTTTACACCCTATAACTAACTAACTGACTTATTTTTAATTATTCTGTCTAAATTTAAACAAGAGAGTTAACAATACAGTTATCAGGAAATGATGGAAACCAAAAATATTATAACAATTGCATCTTCTTTAAAACTTAAGTATCATATTTTAGGGTTGCCATTTGAACTTTCAAAGTGCAAATGGCTGGAAGTGAGGGAGTGAAACCTTAATTGTAATAAATATTGTTTTAAAACTTACCTATCCACAGCTAAATAGACGTATTTTTTAAAATATTTAATTTACTTGAAACAGATAGCAATTGCTGACAACAATAGACAAGACTATTGAAATGCAAGTCCTATATGATTCTGGGACTAATGAAACATGTGGAAACTAAGAGCATGTTTAGTGAACAAACTGATGAATGATGAACATTTTCCATTGTTTACTTATAAAGTAAAAAATTAATAAATGAAACCTATATGCTAATGTAAAGCTTTAATACTGAGATTGGGTACATTTATTTAATCGCTTCCGAATAAAGAAGAAAACATTTTACTGTAATTTTTACAAATTACAAATGGAAACGTTTCCATAAAATCGCAATCCTTAACTCTGTTTCTGATAATAAATTATACAGTGTTATTTACAATTATTACATTTACTGCGTTGTAAAATTATTCCCTTTCCTAAAATTAATATTATTGCTATGTAACACCAAAAATAAGAAGCTTGAACTATTATGATAACTGCAAAATTGCAAAATGTAGTAAAATAACCTCAAATTGATATACTTTATTTGCAAAATTGATATGAATACTTTCAGTACTATTCTCAGTATAACTCAAACGTCTTTGTTTACTGACTAATGAAACTGAAGTTTTCCTTAAACCAGCAGCACCAATTTCATTTGACTCTATACCATATGTGTTTTTTTTAATTATTACTTCAGAGTTCTAGATATATATTCTGCTACAGAATATGTTTCATAATTATTTTTGTAAATAAATCTTTATAAATCTACAACAATATGGAAATATATAAAATGTTTATGAGTTAGTATCATAAATATGCTAAAATTAAGAATTTACCCTGTGGAGATACTCATGGGCACCATACCGGAACATCATTATGCACATGCACAAGAGATTTACACAAAAAGCTAAAATAGCCAGGCTAGAGGTTCGCATCTATGATAAGATAACAAAGACGCACCCAACGGCAAGAAGCGCTGCAGAAGAGCTGCTTCCAATTTGGTTCTTGTTATCACACTTTACAATTTTAAATTTTAATATACAGTGAAAATTTCTATACGAGTAAAATTAATGTAAAATTTTAAAAGAACTGTCTTATTGTTCCAATGAATATACTTATGACATCCCCACATGATATATCTCCATTTTATTACACAGTAGATATATTTTGCTTTGATTCTGAACAGCGCGATTTTTCCTTCCTACCGCGGTATTTTTATTACATGTGACTACTCTCGGCCTGCTAATCAACAACTGCCAAGCGTCGTTAAACTCTGAAGCATTTTAGCAGTAAAGTGTAAACAGACATCTTGTTTGATGCGCGTAAGTTATCAGTACTGTGTATTAATTCATAAGATATTAACCCAGAAAAAAAGCATTTTTTAAGAAAATATTTGAAATATAAGTTTTTGAAGCGTGGTTTTACAAGGCGTCAGTAAATGTTAAATTAAATACTTCAAAATTATCTTATTTTGAGACAGTAATGGTTAATTTTTACTTGTTATTTATATAATAAGGAAAACGTAGATCAAGACGACAGGCTAAGCAAATTCATTATGTTATTTTTTTAATATAAAGCGCCACTTTAAAACAACAGTAATTTATTCAATTGGCAATATATAATTTATAACCACAAGAAACATTGACATTATTATGCTGTCACAAAGGAAATTCGGAATCGTATGTTATACACAATATATATGAATTAATATATCTTATCTTTTCAAGAAATTACCTCATCTACTTTACTGCATTAAACTTTATTGTACACTCGCATTATTTAATAAACGATAAAAATATAATATTACGTTAACACGGAGAAAACTTATTTAACATATTACTGGGAATGTTGTTCAAATTAATTATATAAAATTAAATCGTTGAATTTATTATCAAAATGTTCTGAGCTTAGAACACGACGTTCTTTATTATGCAACAAGATTGTCAATTTATACTTCTTTGAAAAGGGGGGAGGGGAACAGGAACATTAATGACACTTTTCACATTATAAAAAATTATCCCTGTTAAAATGCTTTTAGGCACATTTTACCTTGTCTCAGCGGCCTAAGAAAGTAAGTACCACTCATATTTGTTATTGCAGAGTACATATTAACTTACATATGAACTAAAGCGTTCTGTATGTGTGTGCTTTTCGCCTGCTATTGAGTCGATCCTGGTTTTGTAGTGGTAACCATAATTGGCTTCTAAACCCCCAAGATAGCGGGTTCAAACCCGGCCAGAATCGATGGATTTTTTTCCAGCGTAAAAATCCAAAGTATGGTTTCCTTCGGAAGGGAGGTAAAGCCGTGAATCCCGTGTCTTAGATTTACGGCATGAAAAAGAATCTCAAGCCTGAAAGAAGAGGCCTATGAGCAAAATTTATCGGCCATTTCACGCCCTGAATATAATTGGACGTTGATGGTCTGGGCTGTTAAAGAGCGTCCATAAATAACTCAAATCAACAAATCACCCTGCTATTGACGCTTTCCTTAAAACAACTACTTCCATAGGCAATGCAAAATCTCATATCTGCTTAAACTGCTTATAAAGCAACTATCACATTATTGTAAGATATTTCAAAAAGTTGGTTTAGCTGCTCTAACACAACCGTAAACGATGTGAGGTGGCCGTGGCTTTCTGTGTACTGGCCGCGTTCTTAACAGAAAGGCTGCCTTCATAATTCTACAGAATTATAAAAAATCTCTGGAGTTTTCAAATAAGTTTTCAAGTTTTCAAGTATTTTCTGAATATTTATTGTTCACGGTGCGCTTCCACACGAAAGATCTCCGGAAAATTTATTCAGACTGCTCTTGTTGAACAAAGTTCGATTCGTTGACCACCAGAAAGTGTTTGGTGAAAACGGTAGCAATAGAATTTTACGTGCTGTAATTCCGTGGGACTAAGTCCATAATTACAGTTCAGTATCGAGCAGAGTACGACAGATTAATCTATCCGTGAATGTTATGCGCAATTTAAAGTTTCTGGTTGTCTAGGCAAAAGGAAATCAACCGTGCACCCATCTACATCTGCAGTCGACATAGAGCGACAATGCCTATCAAGGTAGATATAAAGTATGCACATTGAAGTCTTTGAAGTAAATAAAAATATTTTCATAGTAGCTATTTTCATAGTTGGTATTTATTTTATCATCATAGTTCATTGTAGTGTGTGCAGCTACATTGTAAAACTCGGGACATTTTTTAATAAACTTGTATATTAATTTTTTTAGATTATTCCAAAATGTGTAATATGTAAATCAAAATGAGAGAGAAAAAAAACGAATAAGAACTGTTATTTTTCATACCATGGCATAAAGATTGTTGAAATTTAATCGGAAAAATTTTAATCTCAAGCATTGTTTTGATATAAAACACAAACAGGCTTCTGACAAACTAAATACCGTGCAAAAGATCCAATAGACTGCAGGAATGAATCTTGGAAAAGATAACGTTAGCAGCAAAGCAGAAATAAAATGTTTAACTCTTCATCTCTGTACGGAGATCTCTATAAATTTCATCTCGGAATATTCCAAATAAATGTTAGCACGTTGCTATGTCAGTATTTGTAGAGCTTTCTTATCAAGTTAAGCCTTGCTGTCTTTTCTAACTTCAACCATTATCTTTCGTTTGAAGTTCTTTGAGAAAATGTCATTTCAGAGTACCTGAGTTTTTTTTTCTTTTTGGTATGAAAATATCTGCAGAAAACACTTCTTGTGGAAAGTCTTTTGAAATAACTGAGAAATTTAGTCATATCGTTCCAGTTACATTCAATTAAAAAGCGCACAAGCGAGAGAAGGAAAGATTCTTCCACTCTTCGAAAAATAAAATTAAGTCATCCATTATGCTTAAATTTTCTATGCTGATTCTCATTTCCTGCGGCGTCTTTGGCTTTGTTATCGCCGGAGAAGACGTTCGTCTCTCTTATTTGTGCTGTCGAAACTTTTATAAAGTTATTTAAAACAATAGGTGTATAAGAAGTTCTTGCTTTCGAGTCTTCAGAAGAGATAATTCAGTGCAAATGATGATTATTATTAATAACAATAACGCATGCAGTTCTCCAAAGTAACAATAAAATTGTAGATATTACATAATTTTGTGACGCTGAGCTGAATATGTGCCTATAGACGTTGAAGCGAAAAGAATACGTTCATAATGAAAAAACGTTTTAAAAATTTGTAGCTGACAGTTTCATAATGTCTTTGTTAAGCGACATTTCGATACTGTGCAATAAATTCAAATATAAAAGTCACTGCTGGTGTGCACGTAAATTTAGGAAGGTGAATAAGGAATCTTGAATACCAAAATGTATTTTATCATTTCTAAAATCCTTCTAAGCGGTTTAATAAAGGTCTTTAGGCAATGCATATCATTAATTTTGTATTATTTGTGAACGTTTTCGTAATAAGGACACTATAACTTTTATTTTAACTACGTATATTCTTACTCAGATACTTTGTCCTGAGTGTTTCCAAAATTTTACTTAATTCGAAAATAGATTTATCGTATTTTGCAAAATATTAATTGACGGCATCCTTGACTTTTTATTCAACGAAAAATTCTCTTAAGCAAACGATTTTTTTTTTTTTTTTTTTTTTTTTTTTAAATTCGTGAACAGGAAAACTTGGTTGGGCGTGTGTACTGGGATAAATGGGTTAGAAATCAATGTGAAGCTTGAATTCGCACACTTTTGCATTTTTGTCCTGGTGAAAGGCCACGCTTTGCGTATTCATCTTGGTAGCAGTGTTTTCTCCGGTTGAGTTTTTTGTCCAGCTATGCTGCAATACAGGTTTCTATTACTACTTTAACTTTTTTCAAGTATTACACCAGGGTTATTCATGGAGAATTTCAAAATTTACAGGTCATTAGCTTGCCAACGGTCATCGACTTCTTAGGCACCTTTTATCGGCTATGAGTTTCGACAGCGCAACACGATTTCCCTCGGCAGGTCGTGAGGTCCTTACGCACAACAAAATCAACTTCCGATTATACGGCGGAATGAATATCCTGTATATTGCAATCGGAAAAGAATAAAAATTCCCCGCAAAAATATGGACTGAAACTCTAATCTTTCAGAATTGTGAGGTGGCAACACTGAGTAAATTACAGTAGCATGGAAACGTTGTTTCTGTTCAGGTGAAGTGATCAATTGTCATTTTAGTCAGTAACCAAGCACATGGAATGCAAACATTGGTAAGAATGGTGCAATCAGAGCGAAATCCCAAGTGATGTACACCCCTTTCAATTAAGAGCTCGAAGAGTGTTTTCTATCCTTCATTAAGACCCGTTTTGCTCTCCCACATCTTACTGCTATAACAAGAAGTTGTATAAGTCCTTTGAAAGTAAAATGATTTGGCATAGTGTAAAAAGTTCGCTCACACAATGTGTAACTTTGTTTAACTATATGAAAATGCTTTACTTTTGTGTTCTCATTTTAGTTCCAGAAATAAATAATCTGGGCTGAAAAGGCGATTACGCGGGATGATTAGTCAATTCAAATTCGCTTTGAATTCATCTTTCTGCATCCCAATCAGCAAAGGCTTTTCTAAAAGTACAACATATTTGGACATTATATTGTGATGCTTCTTCTCGATGCCAACAGGGTCTTTCTTGAAGATTTCTAAACACGGTTCTTTTAGCAGTAAGAATTAGAGCGTTTCTATTCGTTTAAATGTTATTTTGTTATAGTGTCATAATGATTTGTCCATAGTTACAATATGATTAGAAAAAAAATTGAACACCCCTATTTAAAAATAAAGCAGTGCGAGTTGGAAATAGTTGCTCTGAGTTGTTTCTGATCAGAACTTTTTGCAGATACATTTTTGAAGTTATATAATGGTGTAGAAGATGGAAAGACCCTTTCCCACACAAAATCATGTGATGTACTTTTTTGGAGTAATCATACGCAGTTCATCGTTGATTTTCGTTCTTCCTCCAATATTCATATTCCAGTTTATCTTAATTTATTTTCTGGACTTTTCAAAAATACTTTTATTATCAACGCCCAGTACTGCTGCCCATTGGGTTAACGGAACTCTGAGAGCCCTATTTCCTTTAAAATGTCTTCCCATTACACTGATCCATTGGTTTTTGTTTGTTTGTTTCCTCCCATCTCTCCACCATTTATGCCTGAAACTTCTTAGCTATCCAGTCATCTCAATCTGGGCTTACCCACTTTTCTTCTCCCACTGTTAACATTTTTAACCATTCTAATTATTAACTGACCAAGTCATTCTAATATTCTCTTTATATAAGCAATTATGTTCAAATCATTGTATACATATATTAGCTCTTGAATCATTATAATTCTCCATTACAGGCTCATAAATTATTTTCAATATGTTCCTTTCCTATGCTCTTAGTTTTATCACATCTATTTCCGTCATCTTCCATGTTTCATTTTCATAAGTTACTGCTTATAGTTTTATAAATTTTTGTTTTAACCCAGTCTTACTCATTGCTTTAGGTTTAAAAAGATGTTCCATACTATAATAGGGTGTATCTCTTGTTGCGAGCCTATATTTAATTTGTTCCTTAACAGAATTTTATTTACTCCATAAATATTTTAAATGTGTCACATCTCTTAAGTACATGTTCCATACAATTAACACTTGTGCTATACGTGCATCTCTTGTGATTTTCGCATACAGAGGGATCTATAGTAATAAGTCAAGATGTTCCCAGTAGAACCGTAATTAAATTTACAGAAGCGGTTGTTACTTCAGTAGAGTGAATAATACGACCTCCTCTGCCTAGTGGGTAGCGTTGCTATCTGTTGGCCGAGAGGTTCCGGTTTCGTTCCCCAGTACCTGCTTAGAACTTTTCTAAATATTATATAATTTTATATCCTTATTTGCTAGTCAGTTTGGGTAGCTACCTGAAGGAAAGGTAGCGTCCCCAGATCGAGATGGTCGGAAAATAGGGACCTACAGGGTGCAGTGTGCTGATCACATGTTCCCCTGCCTAGGGGCCGTCGAGGTCGGGGATTACGAGGATAGGTCCATAAGTTTCCGGCCTCGCCGATAAGGTTTATCGTCATCACAACATCCTTATCTGGTGTCATACCTTATCTGTTAAGTAAATAATTGCAGCTGTTACTTCCACTTCGTTGTGTTCAGTTGTTCAGATATAGTTGCATAAAGAAGGCTATATATAGAAGATTGTGACATGTTCAAAATGAAGCTTCGATCTGTTTTTAAGTTCTTCACAAAAGAAGTATTTACTGCGTATGAAATTAAACATTGATTGGAGGGTGTATATGGGGAATCATCCCCCTCATATTCTACCGTAAAAGAATGGGTCAAACTTTTTCGAATGGGTCGAGAAAGCACTGAAGACGAAGAGCATGTAGGTCGGCCCTTGGAGGTGCTCACTCATGAAAACATCGCTCTTGTGGAAGGAGAAGTTATGGAAGACCGGCGGCTCAAAGTTACAGAAACAGCAACAAGATTGGGTTTTTATAAAACAACAGTCCTTCGAATTATTCATCAACATTTAAACATGAATAAGATTAGTGCAAGATGGGTGTCTAGACTTCTTTCCTCAGTCCAAAAGCAGCAACGAGTTATCTGTTGTCAGGCATTTTTGGAACTCTGCCGTGGCAACGAGAGAGAAGCTCTGTAAATCATTGTTATAGGAGATGAAGCTAAGGTCCTCCTTTGGACTCATTGTCCAAAAGAGAATCAATGGAGTAGCGTAAGCCTGGCGAAGCACCGCCTTTAAAGACCAAGGTCAATCACACAACCAAGAAGATCATGGCCACAATCTTTTGGAACTGTGAAGGAATACACTTTATTGACTTCAAGGAGGAGAACACCACAGTGAATGAGCAATACTATGCTGGCCTACTGCACAGACTACGTGCTTCCATCAAAGAGAAAAGGCGAGGAAAGCTGAGTGGTGCTGTGCGCTTTCTTCACGACAACGCATCTGTGCACACAGCTATTGAAGGAGATCGACCATTCACCCTACAGCCCAGATCTAGCTCCCAGTGACTATTTCCTCTTCTTAAAACTCAAGAAGGACCTTCGAGGAAGGAAATTTAAGTGTGACGAAGAAGTGATGGATGCTGTTTATGCCCATTTTGTAGACAAGACTTCTGATTTAAATATTAAAAGATGTAAGAAGTGTATTGCAATAATGGGTAACTATACTCAACATTGAAATACAGTTTTTGTCTTTATCATACCTAGAAAATGGTTAAGCCCGCAACGTATGGACCTACCCTCGTATATATTAGTGCGAATAATTCGTAGCAGTGTGATCTCGTGCGTGCCAAGTAAAATGTCATCTAAAATAGAACGGTATATACTGTAAAGTAAGGAAAAAATACCCTTATTCCGAGATTTTTAAGCAATGTAAAAGGCATGGTTTCACCGTCTTCAGAAAAGGCAACAATAATTCCAAAATAGAACAGCATAAGAAACGGACAAATTCACGACTAGCCAACAGCCCGTAACCCTAAGACAATTCAAAAGATTACGGTTCTTAGTCTCCGGTCCAGTAAAGCAGAGAGCCATTACTTTGAAATTACAACTGTAAACTCATTAATAACCGGGATTAGAACATGAAAAGCGTACCGGATGCATCAGAATGAGACTTCAAGTCACCACTTTTGCAGGAGATGAAGAGAGAAACGAAAACACATTCCATCCATTAGAGCAACATACTGTTAAATTGCAATGCATTTGGGTTATAGGAAAGGCCCCTTAGATGCAGAGAACCGTGACTTGTGGGTAACCTGGAAGCCTGCTAGGAAAAGTAAAATAAGTTGGACTTCACTGTACTTCGCAACAACTTTCTGTAGTGAAAACTGCGAGGCAGAGCGAAAGCTCGCGCTTGAGACCACACATGGGAACATGGCTTTTCATAAGTTAAAAAGCAATAAACATAGGTTGCAATGTACCCTGTTTATTTAGACTTCTGTTGATTTATTTTAAAGTCCCCATATTAACTGCCTCCTGTAGTTGTGTAGATATTTCTTCGATCGCTCTCAACAACTTCACAAATCGCGTCATCGACACAGGCTATATATTAACTTGTTCTATCATACAATAAATCATTGGATGTTTTTCTATATTTGAAATTGATTTCTTTGAAAGTAAATTAAATAGAATCGTGGGTAAATCATCACCTTGTTTCAAATCTTCCAATTTCAGATATTTCCATCATCTGCCATTGAGATTTATTTTAGTTTTAGAACTTTATACTGTCATTCCAATTAAATTTACTTACTTTATTTTAATGCCAAACTTTTCTAGTATCTTGTACAGGGTGATTGTTTCGCGAGAGGCCCTGAACTATAAAAGTTTATATTATTCAGATAATTTCATGCAAATTTATATAAACCTATGTTAAACAATGCACATAGGATCTGCTCCTAATCTAAACTAAAATGTTGAAGGGTTACGCCAGACTGCGCTTCGAATTTCTGTGAAATAAATGGCTCTGGATGCCAAGTCGACCCTGGAGGTCTAGGTAACCGTTCTTGCATCCTGGCTGCAAAGTCACGAACTCAAACTTAGTCAAGGTCGATGGACTTTTAGGGCGGAAAATCCTAAGATTCGGAAAGGAAATTAAGCCGTTGGTTCCGGGTCTTAGATTTATGTCACGTCAAGCCGAAAATAAAATACCTCTGAGTAAAATTGATGGACCATTTCATGCCCTGAACTGAATGGGTGTTAATGACCAAAAATGTTAAGGAGCATTGTTAAATTAACCAAAATAACGAATTGACTTGGTACACAGAATGAGGAGCTTCTGTTGCCATATACGCGTGTTTTGGGAGTTTACATATCACACAGTAACGTCTAAAATTCCGAAATTCTGGTTATTTGCGGCCTCCAGAATGTCGAATGAGAACGCTTCGTATTGCCTCAAAATGTTTAACTAATTTCTAAGTGCAGTACCTTGCTACACTTCTGTCATGCTATAAATGAACCAGTTTACTAGTATTGCGAACGAGAATCACGCTCTGCTATTGTGTACATTGTTGATCACCTGACAGTCGTGTCACAACTGCCGAGATGCGATGATGCGGAACATACACAAATAAAGTTCAATGAACGAACCCATTGTATTTTGAGGGTTTCCATGCTATTTAGTATCGGTGAATGCGTGAATAAAAATTTACAAGGCATTATATGAATAACAAAGTTTATAGACAATAGTTTGGGACCTCTAGCGAGTGTTCTTACATCTAAATCATATGTTCATTTAAACGAAATTAATTCTCTGATATAGTTTACATAATAACATGCATTGTGGAGTTGCTTTATCCGTTTATCCGCAAATACTGCATTCTAATCATATGTTATTCTTGACAAAGTCGCTTATCTTTAAGATTAGGGCCGTATTTTGTACTCCAAAACTCGAGTTTGCTAACTTTATGCCTGGTAAAAAGGCTTTCATACGCTGTCAGCAGCTCGGACTAACAATGAAAGTATTTTCTGCATCAATATTCATACCAAATGCAATAAACGTAATTTATAATCGACATAGTCGCTTCTTTTTAAGCAGAAGATTGGTACATTCGGAAAAGCAAAGAAGAGGAAACACCAGTAGCTGAGAGTCAACTTTATTTATACAGCTACAGATTGAACCGTAGATGGCGAGTTCTCCATTTTATTTACACCATTCAATGAAGAGATAAAGCGGAGGAAGATAAATGCGTCTTCGGATTTCGGAACGCCCGTTTTTAAAATTTATGGGCCATACAGAAAATGGATGAAAGGAACATGTGCTGAATAGGTGATGTCGCTGGAAAACAGGCCGGAATGTTTGGCACGAGACATACGGCAAACATTAATTAATTTATACAATACGCTTTACATTATTCAGAAAAGCGGTAATAGTCCAGCAAATTTCATTAATTTACCCGCACGACCTGGAAAGTTCTTCCGCACGCTAATGGAACTTGCCAGTACTGGTTGATATGGGACAACTTATATTTGCAAACCCCATATGCAATGATTCGAGAGTTTCTCTGATTTAGCCGTTCATTTGTTGTAGAAAAACGAACGACCGGTAATTTTAAGTATTATTATTTCCATTTCGAGGCAATGCGTAACTCTAGATTGTTGTTGCTTATCTGCATATATTTAACAAAAATTAAAGATGTATAATTAGATGATTGGTTTTTAGACCAGCATATGTGATATTCCTCAAATTTGTTTCATTTACGTCAGAGTAAGAAAAAGTACATCAGAATTATAAATATGCTTTATTGTTGAACAAAATGCTTCATTATGACACTCGTTGCATAACATTACCGCAATAACAATTACGTCATTAAATTGTTTTCATAGCTAAAATGTTGCCATCAATTGAATATTATGTTACCATAATATTAAAGAAACAATGTACTTATTACTGAAAACAGAATCAATCATTCATTTTCATTGTAGAGTACACAATTATAGAATTAATACAGCGGTAAAAGAAACATAGACTTAATAAGATATAGCTTGAAGAAGAACAAGAGGAAAACAATTGTAAGTTTTAAGTTAATACTAGGTAACAAATAAATTAGTAGAACTTGATAATGCTAATATGTCCTGAAATACTCTTAACCTTAAAGTCTCTGAAATATACTTAATATTTTTACTGTCAACACATCAATGAATCTGTTCCATTCTTTCTAATATAAGTTTTCTCGGTATTAATAGCAATGCAGCATTTTTAGCTTCGGCTAAATTTTCTCGTAGTAAATTAAATTCACTTTACTAGCAATGACAATAAGAGACAAACGACTTAAATAATCTGCATAAATGTAGTGAAGTTAAGTATAATGAAAGAAGGCTACTTACTTCATAGTCCTTGATTAGAAAATCGATATTAAAATAAATTTTATTCTATTAATATTCTTTCATAATTTTAGGATGCAATAGATAAAATGCGAATCTTGTTAATAACGCTATACAATTATTGGATTATAAACCAAAAATAATCACGTATTTTTATTAATCGGTCGGGGGAGAAAGGAGTGTCATTTTTGTACCTTTCATGTCAGAAGGAAAAGCTGTAAACCAAATAGTTAAAGTTCTTGCCATAATTATTTTATTTTTCTCATCTTCATTATATTTAAAATATTCGTTTTGCATTACTCACTTAATTCTCGGTATACGCAGGGCAAAATAGTTCTGAAATAAACTGACTTGGTTATTTTTCCCTTTGATGAACCATTTAGAACTTTCTTCAATGTTATATTATCTTCAAAACGTGGTTTTTATTATGAATATCAAGTTTAACCATCGAATATCACAGGGTAATTTAACGTTTTTAAATATGAATACAAAAATAAAAGAGACAGCAATATTTGTCATGAAATTAATAGCAATTTAATAAATGTGGGCAATTGTAAGTACTATGTAGGTAACAGTAAATAATCAGGAAAATTATGAAGTGATTGCTCACTGCAGTAGTTCATCATAACACTTTAATATATGTTCTCCTTGTAATATTTCACCGACTTCCTCAACATGTGTATGTCTTCCATTTTCTTTAACTGCTTGTGGATATGCGAACTCCATATTCATGCAAAAATTGGATCTAATTTTGACTAGCCTAAATGTATGAGTGAAACAGCTGTTTATGCATGGTATTTTTGTTACTATTCCAGGAGTAGCAATCTCCTAAACACGTTTCTTGTACTGGGAAACTGAAGAAATATATATATATATATATTTCACTAGAAATCTCTTGCGGATGATAAATAGCAATTAATTTTCTTGAAGATTGTGTGTCATACAAAATGAGTTACACTTCTTCTGTAAGAACGGTAAACACAAAATTCATATTCAATTTGTAGTATCCAAATTTTAAAAACTTGAAATATAGTAGCGCCATGGGTTTCTATGCCAAATGTCGTAAAGGGCACGGGGGGGGGGATTAGCAGCTGACTGCCAATGGGTGTTTGTAAATGTGTTTTACTGAAAATAATCATTGTTCTAGTTTTAGTGTTAAGGTATGGTATTGGTTCAATATAAGAAAAAATTAGAAAAGTCGGACATCTTTGCACTTGATACTATATTTAATCCCATATTTCAACTCTGCTTTCCCTGCATTGAACGTTTCTTATTGAATATGTTTCCTGCCGGTCCCACGGCAGTATACATTCATTCGTGAGTTTGGTTAGATACACAGAATTGCTTCTGTAGCAACACATTTTGGTGCAAAGCTTATTTAAATTCAAACCAGATCGTCATGTGCTTGCGGAATTTGTTCAGCACATTTCTGATTAATTAACTCATGATACTGTACATAAAGTTGAATCTATTAGTTAAGTAGCAAACCAAAAGCACAATTTTAAACATAAAGCGATAAACTAGATTACCAAACAGGGCAAATGAAAATTTTGAAATGTGATGAAAACAATCAACAGTACAATATATTACATTACTCTGGAGGAACTAAATCGAGTGAGTCAAAATGTGTTTAATCGAGGGAGGAACCAAATCCAGTGTTTTCTATAAAATAAGTTTGCATACCCATTTTAATATTCGGAGATGAAGTGCTGGTGTCTCCAGTTCTGGCCCGCTTAAAAAATGTAAAACATAGTGTGAGAGGACAAGGTTTATAACTAAATGTCCATATATAGATTCTAATCAGATTATTTTGTATTCATTTATAGCCATGTATCTGGTCTTTATTTTCGAATTAAAATAACAGAAATATTCTTCTGAGCTGTCTAATGATGTCATCTGTGCGGAATAAGAACATCAGAACGCTTTGAAAGTAGGATACCTCGAAAAGTAAACTGAAATATGTTTTCCTTTGCTTCGACACGGCGCATGCAAGCAACATAAGTCTGTAATCAGATACCTCGTTTCTCACCATATTTAATCGAGTGTAAATATTTTTCCAATATTGATGTTCCACAACACATCCTCGCCGTAGACGAGAATCGATGTTCCCGATATTTTCCAAATAGAGCATGCCAAGCATCATGTTGCAGTAAACGTTTTTATTTTCTTTAGTGCCGTAACAATTTTAAACAGATTGGATCTCATTAGAGTTTTTTAGTGTTTGCATCGTTATTATCCTTTGTAATGGCTGTGAGTTGTTTTAATAAGTCATGCAAATCTTATCACATTCTAAAGAAAATTTAATGTTGGCGTACAATTGCCACAGATGAAAAACAATTAAGAAAATAAATTAAAATTTTATCAAAGCACAGTTTCAGCCATGGACTTAAGTATATTACGTTTTCAGTATACTATCAGTATTTAAAATTTAATTATCTCGGAAGATTATTTATGTGTGGTTTAAAAATTTATTGTATTTAATACAACATAAATAAATATTTCTATACGCTACTAAATTGATGCCGTGGGTTTTGCCTTTTAACTACTTGGCTAAAGTTTTGCCATAAATTCATTTATAAGTAATAGGTAAAATAACTATGACATATTAATATGTTAATCTGCTTTATAATATGTTGTTTTCGCACAAATTTCAAATATTTAACAATAATCAGTTTTTAAAATGAATTACGACCAGAGTTTCCCTGGACATTCATCTATAGCAACAAGGTCTGCTTAAGACCCTTTCCTTGAAAACTGTACTCTCGAGCACTAATGGCAGTTTGTAGTC
Source organism: Metallyticus violacea (assembly GCA_030762175.1). Classification (NCBI taxonomy): domain Eukaryota; kingdom Metazoa; phylum Arthropoda; class Insecta; order Mantodea; family Metallyticidae; genus Metallyticus; species Metallyticus violacea. The sequence continues at coordinate 107,842,701 of CM060832.1, forward strand.
CACGAGGTTCAGGTCGGAATTGCTTGAAGGGAAATCTTAAGCAGTAATAAAATCTGGAACATTTCTCTCCAAGTCAACTTGCCTTGTGGGCTGGAGATGAATCTTGCTGGAAGCTCCAATGCTTGTTCTTAACAAAGTAGTTCAAATTCTTCCCTACACATTCCAGCAGCAATATGTATAATTTGGCGGTTATCTTTAATCCATTTTCACAGAAATGGAGCTTAGTGATATCATCCTAGGCTCAATTCCCAACAAATCATTACTGAGTCAGAAGGTGGCTTCTCTGAATCTTTAAGACCCTCTCATAAACTTCTGACTTCCATTCCCTAGATAGGTTCACCTCATGGGCTATCCTATTTGCTTCTAAACACTAGCTATCAGACAACAGTTACAGATATCGAACGCCGTCAATAGTACCAGCTCGGTGAAGCGTTAGATAGTGAGGCACTATTTCCTACTGATTTTTAGCTTTTTAAAAATATAAAATATTTGCTTCGTGAGTTTGCAGCCCTATGAAGGGCTGTCACAGAAACGCAATAATCTCCCTCTTCCATGGATAAACCTCAAGTAATGTACTCTTTCTAAAGCAAATGAGCTCTACTATGAGAGTCAAAAGGTCTGGCAGCAAAACTTATCTGATCGCCAAAACACATTTCTAAAGTTTGAAACAATATTTGTGGAAAGAGTAGGTGCGTAAGTAAGAAATAATTTAGGCAATACAGGTTTCTTTTATATAATCGGTTCTAGATTATATAAAATATTCTAGGTAATATAATTATATATTTATTATTAAATTTATCTTCTGAAAACATTTAAATAATAAAGCGTTTTGATGTTTTGTTTTTTCTATATGTTCGGCAAATTTTTTTTCTTTATTTTCTAATTCACAGATTTAGTACTATGTACTTGCATAAAGTCTAACAGAGTGAAAAAGCAAACATTTTACAAGTGTTATTTCTTTGGTGATATAATTTTCCCAGAAATTCATCAAAGGATGCTATATACTGTCTATCACGTTTAATAATCCGATAGGAACAGGCAGCTTAATCTGGGATGTGGATCACTCATTGAAGAAATTAACATCAGATATCTATTTTTTTTTAGTCACCATATAGAATCAAAGGAAATGTCGTGATTACGTTTGGAGAATTTTTGATCACGCAATTTCAACGAGTCCTGGTGGGTTGGTTTAAAAGAGTAATGAAAGAGATGGAGACAGAGCAAGTAAACAAAACGGAGCAGAGTGCCAAGACCAGAGACAGGAGATTTGCCTTTAGCATAGATATAATTCGTTTACGCATAAAACGTATATAAGAGGATTTTTAAAAGAACTTCTCTTGTATTTAACGCTACTTAACTCGATGATTAATGTAGTATTGAAGTCTGTACGTTTTAAACATTCTCTGTGTAAAGACGGCCACACTAATCTTCGGTAATGGGATAGTAAAGAGGTGGTCGCAAAGTGATATTTAATATTTTTTTCTCTTTTAATTTAAATGCGAAATGTAGAGCAATAGTTAGAATTCTATATATATGAACCACCCCTTTCTCAATGTACTGCCATTATCAACTTTTGTTGTACAGCATTCTACAAGGGAATGTATGGTATTTTTGGAGATAACATTTATTATTGACCGACCACCCAGCAGAAATCAACAGAAGCATTACTTTCTGACTCGCTTAAAGCCAATCTATAATTTATCTCTCCCCTTTGAGCTATACCCTTTGGGGCAGTGATCAAATAAGTGAAAATGCTTTTAAATTGTATAAAAGGGTCATTAGAATATTACATGAAGTAGGAATACGAATTCATGTCGTGATCTTTTCAGGCAGTACAGCATTCTTTCACTAGCATGCATGAAATAGTTTGCTATTTAAATGACAAATTGGAATACCTAGAAAGAAACGCAGAACTATATGACTATAATATACTTTGAAAGGATGATTTTCACTTAAAATTCTGCAGAAATAACACAACTAAATAAAATGTGATAAACTTTGCAATAAATTATCACAAGGCGTTAGACAAACAAAAAATAAGTAACATTCCTGATGATGCAGCATGTCAAGGAATCACGTCATTGTGATTTTAATTTGTTTCTAATGATATTTGTGAGTTTCTAAGGAGTAAAGTAAATTGTTACACATTGCAGTAAGTACTCCATCGTGCATTCAGCGTCTACCATATCATGGATAAGACTAAGCATTCTCATGCAAAATATAATCTAAGAATTTTACGCTGTTCGACATTCTTTGGCTTGCTTCTTTATAGCTTTTAACAAGACCTGCGTTCATATAAATAATCTTATTTATTAATTAGAATGCTAAAAAAAGCACAAACATTTCAAATTATTATCTTTTTGTTGCATTATTTTAAAAGTGTTGCTTAATTACACTTTTTATAAAATATATATAGTATTACTGAAATGTAATAGTATAAAATTTCTCGCCCATTATTGTACATATGGTAAACATCTGAAGTAAGGATATCAAAAAAAAAAATTGAGGGTCTATTTCAATACGAATACATCATGAGCATCTCAAAGAGAATTAGTTTTTCTGCCTCTGTGAAATTTTGACATTAGACGACAATAGAAATAAACAACTACGTTATATGTAGTTAACACCCTGTTTGATTACAGTATTACAATCATGCGGGATGAATCAAGTAAATCAATACAAAATTATTTAGGAAGTAAGTTCTTCTTTATATGCTATCAAGAAGGGATAGCATAAAAGAGTTCCTGAGAGCCGTTGAAAAATAATATTTTCTATTGTATTTTAATAATATTCCTATATGTGTAAAATAAACGAATTTTACGATAGTTTAAAAGGCGTTGTGTTGAATCTTAATTTTGATATCTCCCGCTTTTATCTGGTGAAGGGTACAGAGAGTAAACGACAAATACCATGTCGATGTTTGGATTCAGCAAAGCAAACAAATATTTTTAGAGCAGCGTAATGGTGTAATGCTACCGCAGGTGTACCATAAACAAAACAAAATGCCTCTTGTTTGGTTATGTACAAGAGGAGAGTGATTCTATAAATTTTGGCATTGCTGTACATTCATTTCCTTGTTTGCTGTTCGGTGAACAGGTGAGATTCCTAGCACAGCAGTGCTCAGTTTGCAGGTCCGCAAAAACGCTGTTGGTGTTAAAAAATGTGGAGTGTGAGGCGACAAAAGAGCAGCACGTAGCTAAAAATCATATTAAAAGACAGGTAACGGAAAAGATTAACCCTCGCGTATGCAATGGTTTTGAGCACAACTTGTGGAGGACGAGTATTTGCTTGATGTGCCGCCGCTCTTCCAAGAAGTGTTCTCCCCAGTAAAATTATTAAGTAAAGAAAATACACATCTGAGCAGTTCGGTGGGTTAACGACCCCACAGCATTGGGTACATTAGCAATTGCCGGCGATGATGGTCTTTTATTTGCGAAACGCCGGCCAATCGGTTGATGAACTTTTAAACACGTTAATGTGTGATCTTACCTCAACTAAGTAAATATATTCTACAATTCGCAGTCATTACTTTTCAAGCATTTTAGTATTAAAATCCGGCTGCAATTCTCGTTAATAAAACAGGTGGAATCATGAAGACATTTGGATTGGCATTAACTTTTGATTGAAAAATCCCCAAAACTTTTCTGTGACATCTTCTAAATTTTCCTTACGCTGTGATTATTTCTTCGGTGGGTATTTTACTGAATCCATTTTTTCCAAAGTAAATATTCCAAACGACAACTTTCCCAAAATAAACTATTTCCAAAGGGCACTTTCCGCATTTTTTATTCTCCCAACTGCATAATGCTTTCAGTCTTAGAAAGACGAGCTGAAGCCACTTGATCTCAAGTATGTATAATATATTCCTGAATTCATGGTAGCTGTATACAGTGTTAAATATACGGCATCCATTTGTTTCTTTTGGAACTCATTGGCGAATGGCAAAAGCTGGCATGATTCCGTCCATATCTTATATGCCAATCTTCAAAGAGACCGTTTGTGCCTCTCGCTGAAGCACTGCCTCGTTAACTCCACATTTTAGGTAATTAGCGAGGTAATAGTACCTCCTACGGCAACATGATGACCAACGTCATGTTGAACATAATTAACATCAAAGTATTCTGCTACAGGTTAGGATGCTGTACACGAAAAGCCCGAATTGGTGTTCATGTCCGCTGGGGACACAAACGTAATGACACACATAATTTGATGTATTCTTCCTGCAGTTCCTACGACTGGGTTCTTCTGTAAACATTCTCTTTGAGATTAAAGATGTAGCCCCGTAATTAAATTCCAAATCTGTTACTAATTGTTAATTTAGCATCAATGAGTATGTGATGTGGGCGTTTTCAAAACAAACCTAAAATTTCCATCAGCCTGAATTGTGACCTCTGTAGCGTTTCTGTAGTTGAATTCTTCTACATTGAACTGAACAGCAAAGCCAGCATTTGTTCTTTAACAATATACCTCGTTCAGTTTGATCCACTGAACCAAGAACCGCAAAAGTTTGCAAAATGTAGATGGGGTTACTTTAAACGTTCTATCGAGAAATCATATTTCCACTGGTACCTTCAGCTTTTTCTTTCGTTTGTCACAACGTATTCTTGATTTTCAAATAAATGCACAGGGGAAACGTCTCACCTGTTAAAGTTTTTCCGAACTTTTCTGGTAACATCTTCAGCTTGACATTAATGTCGGATTCGCCGGCAAACCTTTCCTGTGCTTCCCTGCTTATCGTTTTTCTCATATTCTGGCGCACTAATAGATGCGCAACACACCAGAAGAAATGTTCCTATATTAATTTCTAAGTACTTTCGCAGGGACATTCCGGATGTTCAGTGTGAAATTCGCAAGTAATCTAGAGCACTGATTTCACTTTTAATGCGATAATACGAATTTTGCCGTATTATTTTGTTATATCTCTTGCACGACATTCAGTCTTCCTTCTACAGTTTCAGCACATTTTCCATTCTTCTCCAAATCTTTGTAATAAAAATGCACACATGAATTAACCGTCCTCTGCCGGGAGTATTAATTAATTCCGTCATCATGTTGATGAGAAGAAGAAACTACATATTTGCCAGCAAATATAAAAGAAACACAAGTGTTACTGAGGAAAGGATACACTGCAAACAACCGAGGAAAATATTATATCGGAAATCAGGTTTTCAAACCGGACGGAATGGAGAAAGGGAATTTGGAAAGCATGAGTTGCAAATTGTGCATCTTTGGGATTATAAATTTAGGGAAAAAGAGTAGGTTGCGAAAAAAATTCTACAATATTTCACTTTATTCGGGCACAAGGCCAGAATGTACTACTAGCTAGTGGAATTTAGAACTTTCTTTGTGCATTGAGGAATTACGAATTGACCTAGTTGGCTTTGGAGACAGAAAGCAAACTTCCTTAACTTTAGAATTCCAAGTTCCAGTGGTTAATTAAGGAAGGCAAAATGTAAACTGTAAAAAGTAAAGCAAGAGTGAAATCACTGGATGTCGCTGCTCCCAAGCTTTATGCTGAAGAAACACTATCTGCAACTGCTCATTAAAGTTTCGTTTATATGTTTCATTTTTATCAATACTTACTCATATTTAATACAAAACAAATTAGGTACACATTAATGTGATATGAGAAGAACGAGAGCAATTTATAAACAAAATATTAGCTGTACACTGTTTCTTATTTATAAAATTTTTGGGAAAAAAAATTGATATTCCACATAGTAATTTTAAGTGTTAAAGATCATTTAGGTCTCATTTGATATTCTGATCTTTATACCTTCGTTGCTTTCAGCAACTGTAACAAATTGTATTGTAAACATTTTGTTTAATTTAATATTTTCCTTCTTTGGGCAGTATGTCATGTTAGAACCTAGGCAATTAAGATGAGTAAACTTTGAAATATTCTTGCATTTAATACTATTTTACTATATTTTCCTTTAAATGCCAATCTCTTTGATTTAGATTCGAAATTTTCTTACAACATTCTGCAATTTCATTCAGTTTATTTAAAGGTATTTGAAGATTGTCGCCTGATCTTCCGCAAACAAAATTTTCTTTAAATTATTGTTACCAATTTTATTACTTTTAATTATAAGAGCTGTCGTTTTCTAAAGGCCCCCTTAATATACTCATTAAAAAGAGATGGAGACAAAGGACAGCCCTGCTTTCAATGCCTTATTTTCTTATTGTTACTTCCTTGTCTACTTGTGTATGTGATCTATAATACAGACGTTGAACAGTTTTAATCGTGTTCTCGTAATCCTCTCTTTCTCGTCTCCCATAACTTTCTTCGTGATATTTCAAACCATCCGATTGCCTCCGTGATCTAGTGGTAGCATTTGCGACTGCAAATCCGGAGGGCCTGGGTTCGATTCCAATCAGGTGAAGCTGTCCGTTTTTTTTTTTTTTTTTTTTTTCGGGAGTGAATATGTGATAGAGTTGTTCATGACACCCAATATACATAATCTATGTTATTATGCTGCTCTATGAAGAAAATATTGCTGGTTTATCTTAATTTTATTGTTGTTTTTATATTATTTCCGGACCTATAGAAATTTAAGTGTTAGGGTGGCGTTATTTGGACAACTTACTTTATACTTTTTCCCGAACTCAGTGAGTTTCAGCAAAAGTGTTTTCCGAAAGCTATTTTACACCAAGATAGCAGAGTGCTAGGCTCATGTGGAAATCTGATTTTTTTTAAAAAAAAATCCCCATAAGTGAATTAGAAAAATGTTGGGACTTTTTGATAAGCGTTTAAAATTGGGGACATTAAAGAGACGCTGTACATTAAAGACACCAAACTTCCTGTCTCCGGAGAGGTCAGTGGGAGTGTTATGGAGTATAGCCAATAAAATGCGGCATGTAAAGTGTGCCTAAAATGTAATGAGACTGAAAGCGTGAATGGAGAGCTGGCAACACTATAGCCACGCCTCCGACACCAGCTGTAACGTACATTTCTATTTGCTGTTTCAGTGCAAATTAACATTTCGTACTTCAGCTTCAATCTGGTGCAAATTGAAAAATTAAGTCTTCAAGCAACGTATGTATAATTTAACGAAAGGGCAATAAATAAAAAAAGGAATACGGCTTAGAGAGAGAGGGAGAATTTTCTTGGTTGTTAGGTGACATAAAACATTTGGAATGCTTGTGAGAGTGCAGAACAGAATCGTGAAAAACAGCTCAGAGTGATCGCTTGGATTTTCATCCCGAACGTTGAAACTCTGGCTGAAGATTTGTGGACTATTCCATGCTGCACGACAACGCTCCCGCATGGTCGCCCACTCTTTGTCCAAAAGGAGCATTCCAATTGCTGCAGACGTGCTCGTGCATTATAATTAAAGTCTGTGCGACTTCTTTCTTTCTCGAAGCTTTATTTTTATCTGTACGGTGTCATTTAGGAATTTGGAAACATTCAAAAGATCATTAGAGACGACCTGAAGACAGCTGTAACATTTGACTGTGCTGGTAATTCTTTTGAAGAGGATAGTGTTTAACGCCCGTGTTTTACTACTGAGGCACTACAGGAGGTTTGTTGATTGATTTGGTTTATTTACAGACGCTCTTTAACATCTCAGGTCATCAATTCAGGGCGTGAAACGACCGACGAATTTTGCTCAGAGGCCTCTTCTTTCAGGCTTGAGGTTCTTTGTCGTGCTATAAATGTACCACACGGGACCCACGGTTTTACTTCCCTTCCGAAGGAAGCCATGCTTAGGATTTTTACGCCCGAAAAAATTCATCGATCCTGACCCGAGTTTGAACTCGTGATCTTGGGCTTAGAAGGCAAATATGGTTGCACTACACCACCAGGACCGACTCTCTACAGGAGGTGGACACTGATGATACATGAGATGAAATGATACATTGGGAAATATTTTTTTTAAGGAAGAAACGTTCCAGGCCTAAGTTTAGGGTACCTCCCTGGCATTTGCCATTTATGAGGACTGAGGAAAACCTGAAAAAAACTCAGTCATGGAGGACGGCCCTGATGGGATTTGAACCCCAGACCTCCAGTTCACGAGTCCGCACCTTAACGACCTCGGCCACCCCTGGCGGTGAAGATAGTGTTGATAGTTCAGTTGATAATTAAAATATTACATCCCTGCACCCAGCACATTTCCTTAAATTTCTGTGTTTCCAAAACTGCATTAGAGAGCGGAAGACACTGTACTGCATTTTATGGGGGAAAAAACTCCATCAAGAAGTTGTTGTTTCAGTATGGTCAAAATTATTATGCATATTCGTTTAATAAAATTACTAAAAACTTTCCGCAACTTTTCCAGCCTGCTAGGAAGTTTACCGCCGTTGTACAGTAGACGCGGGAAATAAATACATAATAAAAAACAGCAACAGATACCGCTACTAGTTCCTGGATTTGCACTGGGTTCTTTTTTTCAGTGGCACAATACGAGCACGTTATGCATGACACAGACATTTGTGGTGAATTTTATATCCCCACCCTTTCCTCTCTCTATCCCTCTCTTGCCTCTGTGCACCACATGTATTAGGGGCTGCAACTGTGTATGGGTGCACGTGTGTGGTTGACTCATAAATCCTCCAGACCTTGGGCAACCTGCAGTCGACTGAACATGTACGTTATATGCGCCAGACAAACAGTTGCGGTATTCTCTGTGAAACAGTAGCCTTCGCAAACACCGCTTACAGCTACAAATCCATATAAAAAAAGTGTAATCGCTTCTTGTTCTGTGACTATTAAGCACGAATTCTCCTGAAAAGAGATGACTCAGGGATATAGTTTATCGCATAAAGACGTCAAATAATAAAACTTGCTTAAAAATATGATACATGCAGCATTGATTCCAAAAATGAAGTTTACTTCCTACGTTCCTGACAAAATGTTTGAGTATATTATGTATATTCAAATATATGACTATTTTGAAATTTTAATGACTACAGAACAAAAATTATAGGGCTTTAGTTATAAACCTAAAGCCCTACTAGGTGTATTCCTGTCAATCTGACGACAATATACCAATGTTCGAAAATTAGACCGACAAACTTTGGGATAGGATGCATTTATCGTTTTAAAAGCACTTTTGGTTAAGGAATCCAAAAGCTATGACGTTTCGTTTCATTGTAGTGCGGTTAATCATAATTTGGATGATTTTACAGGAAAAGGTTAGGGTAATCCAATATGTGAAAGTTAATAAATGAAGCCAATAATAATTAATACAGTATTTATTTCACCCTAAAATACACGATATCAGAAACAAAACATACAAAATGCATTGATAAACTCTTACTGAAGTGTTAAATTAACATTCTGAAACAAATACTTATATCATTCTCATTTTAAAGCAGATGCTGGAACACCCACCCATTCACTTCTAGACAAAGCGCGCATTAACGTGTCATACCCTGCAACGTTTAGGAATGATATTTGGAATTAGTTTGACTTGCAAACTACATTATATATTTATTTTGAAATTTTGTTACTATCTGTATTGTACTTATTTTATATGTATTGTACTTATTTTATCTTTTTCTTTCTTGTTTTAGAGATGGATTGATTTCCAATGGTAGTTACAGAATATTAAAATTAAATTTTTATTTTTGAAAGAAATAACCCAAATTGATTTGTTGTTATAATCTGGTAAATGTTTCAACTAAACACCTACATACTATAATCCAAAAAATTTAAACATGACGAAAATGAAATTGTAATGTAACTTTCTTGGTCTATACCTGGATTATATTTTGTGTGTTTTGAAATATTTCTATAGTGTAAATAAAACATTTTCTAAATATAATATCTTCCTATAAGCGGAAAGATAAGACAAGCAAGGGAATTACTTTATTGATTTTTTTCAAAATAATATTGGATTAAATGATAGTTATAATCTCACGCTGAATAGGTGGTAATTCTTTTATACAGTAGAACAAAAGTGCTGTAGATTTTTGGCGATGCTCAAATTTCATGTGTTGTCAGGCCAGGCCTTCGGCTGATGCTGTGAATGCACGGATGATGCAAAGAAGTTCCAGGAAGGCAACAAAATACTAAAATATGAACCATGGACAGAAAACCTCAATGGACAATGAATAAACAGGCTCTCTTAGCTACTGCTGAGGAGATTTTCTGAAGACGTGACACAGCATTTCAACATAGGTGCAGAAACCATACGCTCCACATCCATCAGGTACCTCGGTCGCTGGGTTCCACACGAGTTGACAAAGCGGTATAACTGACGCCTGTTTTGCATTGTTGCATCTTTTGAAGGACCCCTTTCTCGAGAGGTTGCTAATATGCAATGAGAAATGGAGCATCTGCGACACTCAAAGACTGGTTCATGAATTTATCCCCAAACAACTGAAACCACCATTTGCAGCAAAAGAAAGTTTGTTACATGGTGTGTTTGGCGCTCTATGAACTACATCGTGAATTTCTGCCAACTGGACAAACAATTGTCTCCTAAACCAGCTAGAACATATCTATGGAAAGCTAAACGCTAACGAACCAGCATTTTTTTTTTTTTTGCGTAACAATGGAAAAACACATGCTCATGAATTCATGATTGACCCTGGTTGCATCCACCATGTTCTCCAGACAATGCACCATCAAACTGTCATCACCTTTTACTTTCTTTGAATAATAATTGGATGGATGTATTTTTTGCTTCCCACCCAAAGGAGTTGTAACAACATGGAATTAATAGTCGTCCATCAGGTAGTTGGAAGGTCCTCAATGGCGATAGTGACTATGTGTAATATCAAATATTATTTTATTCAGAATAATTATGTTAATTTGAAATATTGGTCTGAAACCAACAGTTGTTTCGTCATCTGATAAACTGAATAAAACACAAATATATGTTAACAATACATTTTGAAAATAATTTGCAAAGTAGAAGAAAGTGAGAAGAAAAACTAACAGGAATGAATGAATAATATATTACCAGAACAATATAGGAATAACAGCAAAAGGAACTGGAAACGTTGAAAAATCAAATTGATTTATATAAGAACTTCCATACTTGGTTGTGCTTCCAATCACTAAATAAATTTATGTGAAATGTTAGAAAACTCATTATACCTATAACGTTGTGCCCAAATATCTAACGCTGACTTTGAAATACTATTCAAGCGAAGTCCCTAACTCAAGGCCGTACCAACACATTATTCAGACAGCAAATATATATCATGAGGTTTTACGTTTGTTCCACATTTCAACAGGCCACCACTGACAGTTTGAAACTCATGCTGATCTAATGAATAATGTAAGCGATTGACGTCCTCAATCATGCATGTAACAGCAGAAATGCAAACAACAAGAGTTACAGGTACACAATGGTGTGGACATAGATTCTGGAAACAATAGATACAATAGCTTGAAAGTTGACACACGCATGGCTGTCAAGCCACAAAATCATCATCCGGCAGGATGACAGCATCAAATCTATGACGAATATTAATTTTTTGTCAAAAATACTAAGAACTTTTAGGCACCTGATACATTTGTGGAAATTAAAAAAAAAAAAAAAAAAAATGAAATAAAACTGGAAATAAAGTGATTCCATATAATTTGATAATTATTTTTATTACATATATTTATTCGTTTTGCTGTTTGCGACGAGAAACAATGAACGCTAACACTTGCTTGGTGGAATTCCACTCTTGGCTTATAGTTGACAAAGCATCCTAATTTTCTATTCGCATACCATTTGATAATGCAGTGGAACTTTTGAAAGCATTGTGCAAGAATTCCGTTCTGTTCGCCACTATCGAGAAGTAATAAAAATCCTTTAAGACCTACTATGAGAAGGAAAAGATGAGGCTAGTTTTGGGATATTTGAATCAGGTTTTTGAAAGTACTATTAGTCTATATGTATTTATAAATTCTCTAATTTTATCACAAGTAATATCATGAGAGGGCCTGAGATTACCAATAAATTCACGAACGTAGTGAGTACTGTTTATAAGGACTATTTCACGAATAAAATAAGAATTTAAATATAGTTCCCGTAAACTTGACTTACAAAATTGTAATAATTGATATTTATACTTAACCTTTTTAAGCAGTTTTGCGAAAGAAGAATGCCGATTGTCAGTAATGCCAATAAGAAGAGCAAATACAGTTTAGAATTATTTCATGAATATAATAAAAATTAAAGTGATATATATATATATATATATATATATATATATATATATATATATATTTGAAATTCGCGCACAGAACATTAACCCTTGTATAAAATGTTATATTTTTGAATATTTATTCCATTCAGAAACCGTGAGACTGAAAAGAACAAATGTCGACTATTACAATCGCTAGCGTTCGATTTTCTAATACCAAGTGAGAGGGGGAAAAAAAATAACATAAAGTGTTTCTGTTTTTATTTGTATTCCGTGGTTTGGAATTACTAATAATAAAATCAAATTGCACATTTGATACATCATCAAAACGCTTTGAAGACTCCTTCATTTTATGTTATGATGTCGATTGTCCATGTTTTTGCTGCTGTCAATAGCTTCCCACCGCCTCTAGCAACAGTGGTCAATGATGCGTGTTAAGGATTCAATAGTGAAGGTATAGAGTTGGCTACACTGACCACAAGACAAATACACGTCGCGTGATAAATCGTGATTGATCTTTTTTTTTTCCGATTATTTCACTCCATAATCCGGCTGTGATTGATCAAAATTCAAAACATTGTTTCGTTTCATTGGTCCATTTTCAGATGACGTCACATGAGTGAAATGGGCATTTTAAATGTATCATTTTACAATATAAACACAATATGCTGAATTTCCATTTCAATATGATACTTAAAATTCATGTACTGATAAATTAAAGTTCAGATTTACATTGAGAATATGAAGCGAAAGCGCTACTTTTAGGAAATTCCGGGTTTAAATCCTGTTTGATCTGCCATACTGACCTTGGTTTTTTAGTGGTTTCTCCTAGTCACTTAGGCGAATGTTGAGATGAATGTTTAGACTGCACACATTTTTCGCTCCCCCGTTTTATATCATTTAATTTCGTTGGTTCTGTTACACATCGAAAGTGCAAGGGCGAGGTGAGATGGTGCGGTGTGATAGTGGCTTGCGCTTGGATATCTGAATGGAGGCGGGCATTAATTATCCGTAATCTGGGACAAACTAAGCACTAATCACCTTAAAGAAAGTCGATGTACGTTAGTGAAAGGCTTCCCGCTGAGTTTCCAAATTTCAAAACGGGTTTACGTGCTAGCTAATAATTCTTCCATATGAAGGACTTAAGGCTGAAATTCGCTCTGTTCTCCGTTCTCTTTCTACTGGAAAAAAAGAAGAAGAAACAGAAAGACATCTGACTAGACTTGCACTCGATAGAGTCCATAACGACCAGACCCTGGAGCTGTCACTTTGTGAACTCATGGATAACAGATACCGTCTGAAAATCTGGAAGACTCTTAACACGAACCGGATGTGAACTGCATTTGTGACTTTTGCAACCGAAACTATGCCCAATATGATATTCTTACTCTTAAAAAAGGGATAAATTATTATTATTATTATTATTATTAGCAGCATATAAACAAAAAAGAAATAAACCATAACAAAAATCGTCATTATTTTAGCGGTGCTCATAGTGGAAGAGGAGTTTACAGCTTAGAATTCTGCACCAACTTTTTCTACATATCTCAATGTAAAACATTTGATGGTGGCTATATTGATTAATGACCATCTTGGAAAATTTTTTGAAACCTTTACGACAAAAATAGAATAAACAACGATGACCGATGTTTTCTAATGTAGAAGCAAGATATTGCAGTTAAATCCCATTGGAAAATTTGCATTAAGGGATGGAGTTAACACACATTTATTTGGAATATTCCGTATGAAATTCCTCTGCACTCTTAATATATTCAACGGATTCAAGAACTTAAATACGGCGGACTTTCGGCCAAGAAGAAAGCATTCTGTAGCAGTGTACTGTTTATTATTTTTATTTTTTGAATGGTGTTTAACGTCCGTTTTTACTACAGAGGCACCACAGGCGGTGGACATTGATGATAAATGAGATGAAATGGTAAATTGGAAAAGGATTTTTTAAGGCAGATAACGTTCCACGCCTAGGTTTAGGGTACCTCACCGGCATTGCTATTTATGAGGACTGAGGAAAGCCTGGAAAAAACCTCAGTCTGGGAGGACGGTCCTGGCGGGTTTCGAACCCCAGACCTCCCGCTCACGTGTTCGCGCCTTAACGACCTCGGCCACCCGTGGCGGTGCTGTGTGGATTTCTTATAGGTTGTTCTCTGGTGAGGCTAGTTCTACAAGTGATGATCTCTTCAACTCATCATAGCAATCACTCTCGGCCTATGAAATCCTTAATAAAATACGACATGACAAACATCAATAGAAACCCAGACTAAATATTTGGGACGAAATTGTTCATAATCATCTTCTTGTCTCTTTGTCCCTGTGTCATCTCTCCGCGTCTGACAGAAGACATTTATCTGCAATTTCTCAAAAACGAGTTGCACCATTTATTTGCTGGTGGACGTTATCCGATGAATGCGACGTAAGCACAATGGCGCCTTCAGCGCACTTAAATAGGACACTTTGTCATTATTTGATTGACCAAAGATTGATCGAGAGAGATTCATTGAATGACTTGCTCGATTATCAGATTTGAATCCAGCGTATATTTATCTGTGGGAACTTTTTAAACTCTTTAGATTATGCAACTCTACAGCTGATGATAAGGGCATTCAAAATGGATAGGAGCAAACAGAAAACACTCTAAGAGTTTTCAACAGAGCATATAATAGAAAGCAGACTTAGAGAATGCATTGTAGTGGAGGAGGTCAGTTTGAGTAATTTATAAAGCACATTGATTAATTTATTGCCTGTATTAGCTGGTTTGTGAGCAATGAAATCATTAATTCGAAAAGAACGGTTTCAAACTCTTGTTGTAGAGAATTTTTATAAATATTTCCCAGTAATATATGACTCCACTTTATATGCACCCTATTTATGGCAGAGCATATTAAAAGTAATTTGTTTCTTTTGAGGTAGGAATTGTATTTGTTTATATTTTACCAGTTTGATTTCTGACGTTCGTCTTGCAATGCGCATTCTTGTCCTGCTACCGTTAGCTAACAACCTAGAAAAAAAGACAAGTATACATATGCACCTATATCTGCTTCTTCTTCAAGGTAATATCACAGTTCTACCTCCATTTTTCTCTGTAGCAATAGATCATGAGTTTGACTCCCATATGTTCCAGTTATTAATAACCTTCGGTCCGCTCCATGGACCACGTAACAACTCCACCACAAATCATTCACAGCATATTTCCCAGAAAGTCTGCTGAAGAGATAAGTAACTCTCTCAATAAAACCATATTGACCACCTATTTTTTGCGAAAAAAGTTAATAACGTATGAAGACAATAAAATTTATTTCTCGTTAGTATCAAACATCAACAATACTGGTTATTATTGCTATTATTATTATTATTATTATTATTATTATTATTTAATTTTATTCTATTTATTTTATAGGAAAGTTTCTGTGTTTTAGCGCTTGCTTTGACTGTTTTCGTCTACTATTCATATAAATCTTTGATTTCAGTTACAGCTAATAAACAAAAAAAAATGTTTTACGATGGTTATCTTTGACCCAAAAGAAGAGTTTCAAGTATTTAGATATTAATCACGCTTGGTCTAAAGTTCGTCTACTGCATAAGCTTTAAGTTTGACCAGATTATTTTTTGCCTTTTTTACTCAAAATGTTTCATCTTATTCTTTCTTTAATTAGTTATTGCCTATTTGAACATTGTTCAACTCACTGCATTTCTTTACTTTCTTTAATTTTATTGAGCTTCCGGACATTTAATTGCTATATTCTTTGAAAAGTTTGCCTCGATCACGCAATATTAGAATTATATTTTATTTTTTAAACATGCCTCAACATTTCCTCTCATCTCTATAAGGAGCAATTAGAGGAAACCGCGATGTATATACAGAATAAAATGGAACTATGACTTTCCTCTTAACCTGAAAAAGGTACCGTTATATCTTGAGTTTTTTATTAAAAACATTTCATTATATCACTATTCATGTCTGAGATAATTACTATTTTATTTTGCACAATGTTTAATGCAGAAATTAAAATATGGTGTTAATAAAATAAAAACAGATTTATTTATATTATTAATTTTTGTTATTATCATCGACTCAAAAATCTTAGGTCAGAGGCTGTTTCGGGTCCTGACGGACCATAAGAACCATTTTAATCTAGCTACACTTAGCACCTACAGATGTCAGAAGAATAGGTGGTCAGCCTATGGCTTCAAGTATCATTTAATATTACTAAGGTATTACTTAGATGTGAAATGGCCGGAAATTTTGTACAGGGACCTCTTTTTTTTAGTTATGGAGTTCTTTAACGTGCCAAAAATCTACAACGACTTTAAGTCCCTCCCGGAGGATTGCGCTCAAAGTCTTACGCCCCGAAAAATTTATTTAATCTTGTTTTTGATCCCGCAAACCTTCGTTCCATAGAGTTATTGTTATTATCATTGTTATTGTTATTACTATTATTATTATTATTATTATTTAAGTGAGGCAAAATTAAATAAAATCAATAATTTAATTAATGATTAATAATTCATTAAATATTGATTAATAATAAATCATGGAAGAAAATGGAGTTCCAGCCAGTTTTGCATGAATGTTTCTATATTTTCTTATAGTCGAATCGTCGATCTTCTAATGCTTTTTTAACATTCCAAACATGTAATACTCGCAAAGCTATAAGTTTGAACAAAATAATAATGTTCTAGTGTAGTCTATCTAGTACATTTCCTGGAGTTTTTTCTCTATCAAACCATTTGTATGCGGACGGGTGTTGTCTTGGAGGAGCAATTTTAGGCATGTTTTGCTTAAATCAGAAATTGACAGTAACAAGCTGTATTGACTGTTCACGAAGAAAATCGATAAACAAAATGCCTCGAGATTCCCAGAAAACTGCCTAGAAAACCTTTCCAGCTGACAGGCAAATTTTTGCTTTTACGGGAGAGGATTTCCTTTCTTTCTCTCCACTCCGTGTTCGCTTATATTCAGTACAGAAAAAGTACAGTGATGTATCCAACTATCATCGCAGGTTACGATGCGGTGCAGAAACAATACTCCTTTATCTCGGCATTGAGCCAGATCTTTGGCACACTCCCACAAGTATAGTCTTTTGCTTCTCGGTGAGAATTCGCTTAATCCGCGCTTTCTAGACGTTCCGTTAATCCATGTCATCTGAAATTATGTATTGATCATTTCCATAACTTATCCCAACCTCAGAAACCATTTCAGCAATCGTCAAAAGTCGGTCACATTCAAATGTAGGTTGATAGGATCCCAAACGGCTAGAATGCTTATTACCGTTAAGTTCGGCCGAGGTAGATGTTGTTGACTTTCATTTTCCATAGTATGTCGTACCTCTATGAAACGTTTGTGTCACTCATACACATGTGTCTTTGACAGCGTCTTATCCCCAAGCTGTGCGCTTAATATTTATAAAATTGCTGCGGTTTTACGCCTTACCGTGCCAAAAACTTAATAATAATGATTTGTACAATCAAAGAGTGTACCTCTTGCTCGGACATGATGCTACTGCCTAACGAAACGGCTGCACGAGACGATCCGTTTCCCCCGCTTCTGAAACGCTTTGTGTAAAGTTTCAAAAGCGTGTTTCGCTCCTTACTACTCAAAATGTGTAAAATAAAAATAAAGTTTATGTTAGCATCACTCTCTTGCTTGCTTTTTATTCCTCTGCTTCTGGAGCTACTAGAACAATGAACCTAATAGGTTCCCTGTCCCCGGTGAACATAAATATTATACACAACGAACATAATGCATTCATAACAAGTTTGAGATCAGCTAATTTAATGTTACGTAGACCGTAAACAGGTTAATAAAGTACTAGGAGTAAGTTCTGTTTGGGTTCCTTTTTAGATAGATGCAAGCCACTGTAATCGCGTTATTTAAGGAGCGCTCTTTAACTTCTTGGGCCACCAGCCTTCCCTTCAATTCAGGGCGTGAAGTTTTTCCCAGAGGCTTATTCTTTCAGCCTTGAGGTTCTTTTGAATACCGTAAATCTACGACATGGGACCCACGGCTGAACGTCCCTTCGGAACGAAGCCATACTTAGGATTTTTATGCCCGAAAAATTTATCGATCCTGGCCGGAGTTGAACCCGCCATCTTCGGTCTACGATGTAAGTCCCGTTACGGTGTGTATCGGCATAAATAGTAATATGTCAAGAACTGTGCCATCTAACAAAGTGACTCGTTTGTTTCACGTTCAAAGATAAAAAAATCAGTCGAAAGTAGGTAGTTAATAAAACATTCGCACAACAACATCAAGAAGTTAATATACCACGCAAAGTATTTTAGCCTTGGATCTATAGTGTCATGTTGTAACGGCAGGAACACTTATGACTGCAATATGTTCTAACATGTAGAAAAAGATTATTTTGTAATTTTCAAAAAGAAACATCTGTGATCAATGAATTACGTAAAGATGGGCTTAAATAACCAAACAAATTACCAAAAATTTCTCGAAAGCCGCTGCTTTAAGGACAAAATGATATTAACCATTTTTGTTCCACTTATCACAGAGAATCATCCTGGACAAGTAAAGCTATGCGTGTTTTATTCTGCCTTTCATATTATTTATTAATAAAAATCGTTGTCGGTTTAAAAAAATTTAGAATGTTGTGCACTTCCATTGCATATTTTCCAAAGAAATCGAGGGTATTATGTAAGCTTTTCTCAAACAATAATCCGCGTACAGAAAGTGTCCTCTAGAATCTAGATTGATAAACTGAGTGCGAGAAAGATGGAGAAATATCAAATTAAATAGTTGAGATTGGCAAATAAAAGGATTTCACAGTTATTTTCATGGGGGGGGGGATTGAACGCTGATTATGCAGTTTGGAAATACCTTGCAGAATTTGTGTGTCTCTAGAGTTAATCTCATCAACATAAATGCAAAAATTAAACTAATTACTCACGTTGTCTAGTGTTAGCTTTGCGATAGCTAATCTGGAGGTACTGGGTTCGATTCCAGGTATAATAAAACTGTCTGAGAAAGCTTTTTCTTAGTTTTTCCTTACCTTACAAAGGTGAATGGCAAAGAGCTCTAAGGCGCCAAGGATTGCGAGCTCATTAATTTATTTAATTTCATTCCATTCATAACTACAGACCCTACAGTAATTCAAGTCAACGGCGTTGCGAAAAGAAATAAGCGACAGCAAATAATGTATAAAAATAATAAAATTGTACAATAATTGGCATACTCATCTTTATCATTAATATTCTGCCAACTTCATTTATTTTGTTTGTCAGTTAATAATGAAGAGAGATTAAAATTCTATTTAAATACATAAACGTTCTATAGATCTACATTATTGAAATATCATTTTATATCTTTCAGTTATTAAAAACAAAAAATTAAAATAATGTTTATTTTCTTCTATTAGTACTAAAATAAAATGAAGGGAATTGTAATTCATGCTGTTTTAAAAATATAGGTATTTGCACATAGAATATATAACTTAAAACATGATAAGTCAGTGATAGCATTGCTTTTGAAACAGACAAGAGTACGGTATCAGTAGAACTTTATTCTTAAAAATGTGGTTCCCATTTGAAAAACGTTTGGGAAACACTGTTCTAAGTTATAAAAGCTCAATTGAGGAATCTATACACTTTCACCTAGGACTAGGTTTAGTTGATTTTATTTTAGAATAAAGGGAAAGTAGATAATGAATTACATTTTTTAATAATTAATGATACTGTAAAGTAAAATCACATAAATAAATTATTTACTCATAGTGATGATGGAAGCTATTGTTAATATATCTTAATGCACCTGTGTACGACAGATGGATGAGATTCATAATTTTACAGCTACTAGATCTGTAAAGTTACATGACATTTTAATAGTGCAGCATCAGTAAAAAGTACAAAACTGAACAGGTCATGTAATGTAACGTACCTACTGGCGATGCTGCGCAGAGTTGGCGTGGGAAAAAAAAATTGTGGCAGCAGAATTTCTACAACTGAGGTGAAAAGCATACAGTATGTTTATTTTATACTGGGAAAGCGTATTTGGAACGAAGGGTCAATGAGAGTGAACTTTAAACGCAGTTGTTTGCTTTGCAAATAAAAAAATAAATAAATATATTTGCAGGGATAATATTTCCGAGTTTTTCTGGACGCCGTACAGAAGTAATGCTGCTTGTTATTACTGTAAGCATAGTTAGGTTAATGTTTCTTACAGGCAATACATCTATCCTCATTATCGTTAACGTTTTAAATAACTTCAGTCAAAACTTCTGCTTAGAATTCTATAATATTATGTTGGCACTGATTCTCAGTTCTCGCGACTAAATACGGTTTTTACAACGGATTATTTACAATTAAAATACAGAGTGATCAATTCAGTAGGATAAGCAACTACCGTTGTAGGTGACTTTTCATCCACAGAATTTAACTTTCTCCATCAATCCGCTCTTTCATAAGCTTATCCCCCCTTCTTTTCCTTTCAGACATTGTCCTTTGTCGCTTTCCCTTCTAATCGCATATTTTTATATTCGCTTTCCTTATTATATCACTCTAATAATTAGTTTAACACCCATTCATATTCTTCTTCACTTGAAATAGCCGACTTCTAAAATTTCATTTTTAATAATAATTTCTTTTCTATTATCCATATGTTCAATTCATATTTGCATGTTTTATATTTGTCTTTCTTCTTCTATTACTCGAATTATTGGTTTATGTGTATCGAGCATTTCTCATTGCCTCTTCTATGCCTTCTAATATCTATCCCCTTAAAATCCAATTTTACTAATAAAATTTTGACACTATTACCTGTTTTCAGTACTCCAAAAACATTCCAAATTGATAGCCTCTATACACTTTGGTTTTAAATATTCCCGTTCCATTATAATGAATTAGTAATCGAGTAATTTTTAGAATGCTCACTTTCCACTAAGGCGCCTCGGGTTCGATTCCAGTGATCCCAGTGGAATTTGTGGCGAATGAAATCAGTTGCTTTGCGGTTTTCCATTCCACTCATTTTGCCAGTGTTCCATTTCCATCATTGTGGAAAGCAACAGGAAGTTATATCAGTGACTATTTCTAAAAAGCTGTAAAAACGGCACGATGGGCAGATCCCTGAATGAATGACTTTTTCTGCTTCTTAATGTATATATTTGAGATGTACATTTTCCACTTTCCATTTTTTTAAAAATTCATAAAATTATTATTAAATGCTCTAAGCAGTGCTAATTCCTGTGAATGTATTTTAATGTAATTTGGAATGTCAAAAATTATTTCTGAAATGATTATTTATGACACACGTGTTAAGAATGACATTTTATTTTATAAGCAAACCAAAATAAAAAATCCTTATAACATATTATTTTAGACACTCCTTAACATTTATAAACAAATTAGAACTTAAATTTATTAAATTATTTTGGAAAATAAGTATTTCGATTATTTTTCACCAGGAGGAACATAGATGATATTTGATCTAAATCTCTAGATAATGCTATCCATATTGGAGACTAATTAGTGGTTCTACGTACTTCAGAAGTTTTAAAATCACAAAGCATTGTATTACTGTATAAAGTGTAATTAAAGTGACTCTATAGAGCGCTCTTGGACATGGTTATGATAGGGTCAGCTTTTATTGATTTTCTTCCAGCCTGGCATGGTTCCGGAGTACTTGCCTCCTAAACCCAAGATCTCGGGTTCGGTCCCGGCCAAGACCATTGGATTTTTTCGGGCGTAAAAATCCTAAGTATGGCTTCCTTTGGAAGGGAAGTAAAGCTGTGGGTCCCATGTCTACATTTACGCCACGATAAAGAACCTCAAACCTGAAAATGAGGCCTCTGAGCAAAATTTGTCGGCCGTTTAACGCCCTGATTTAAATGGGACGCTGATGACCGGAAAGAGTGTTCGTAAATAAACAAAAAAAAAATGTATCCAGAGTTGCCAACATGGCTACTTGTTCAAATAAATCTAAAATATTAATTTTAATGTTTATTATGTAATATTACACTACAGCTTGATTTCGAAATCTCCTTGAGGAATGTAAAAATTAAGAAAAATATATTATAAAATGTGAAATATACTAATAATCATGACATTCCATTTTAACCAAAGCTGGTAACACCGAGTGTTACGAAATGCAGATTCCAATATGAGTGCCTTGCGTTAAACGACATATTTTTATTATGAGCAGTTTAAAAGTACATTTTCTATTAACTTTCTTGTTTTCATAATAATCATCTTAAATCTCTCGTGCATGGTGCAGATATAAATTGTGCAGATACTATTGCTGATTACTTGAAAATCGTAAAGATATATTCTAAACCAAATTTCGCACATGCATCTCAGAATAGGTTAGAAAAATTCGTATAACAAACATATAGCGGTATAAAATTTTATTTGGATTGTAACATGATGTATCTCTTTGAGTATGTTGCTTTTATTTCTATTATATCTTCTAATCGGTGGTCCATAAATTTTCGGTTCCCACTTCGTGAACAAAAATAACCATTTTATTTATTGCGAATATATACGGGTAAACTTAGTATAACTTCTGAGCAATCGTTCTTGAATAGCCACGACCAAGTTGGTGCTAGAACGGTTGTTTGTTTGTTTGTTGTTTTTTTTTTTTTTTTTTTTTGTTCGTTCGTTCGTTCGCAACTGATCCTACAGTGCGCCACTTCACCAAAGTTTGTATTCTACTCTTTGAAGGAACATAACACAATTACATTTGACTGCAAAATTCTCCCCCGATTTCTTAATGAAACCGTACTGATACGATACGCCTCTTTGGTGCAGACATCTTGCACAGCCGGTTGTGAACAATTCTCCACCGCACAAACAGCTTCCTCGTATTGACACAGATGTTGACATAGCCAACATTTATAGTTAAGATAAAACAACTTTCCTTTCTTCTCTCCTTCTGTACTCCTTCATTATCTGGCTTGCCGTAACCTGACCTATATTTCGCGAGCCAGTCAGTACCTTTAATACTTTTATTTTAGTTATCCATAAATGCTTCCCAGTACATTTGCTATCAAATCTTTTTATAGAATAATAAACATTGCCTTTTCAATTAGTTTATTTTAAAAGTAATTTACACTTGTCGCCCGAATCTGGCAGCATTACATAAGAAGAGTGACACGTACATAGAACCTGGTCTAGTTCAGGCTTACCTTTCATTATAGTTGTTATAAGAGATGCATTGAGTAGAGTGAAAAATAGTTCGTAAACTGGAAACATACTTCCAGATTGAAATCTGATATTAATGGGAAAGTCGTCCCAAATACGCAAAAATCATTGTGAAAGTTCAGTGGTGTATAGGCCAAATTCATGTTACCCCCAGCCATAATGCAATAGAGCCAGCAATTTTAACAAGGTCTCATAGGCGAAACCGATGCTGGTCACCCAGACTGCTCTTACAAACAGACGGATCCTATGCAGTGTGACGCCTCTTTTCACGAACGGCAACGAAGAAAACCAAGTGGTGGTTGCAACAAATGCAGGCGAATGAAACGGTCATGATGCACGGAAACTAAGGAATAGTACGCAAAATTAACTTTTTAGGATGCAGGTTAATAGATAATCACATTCTTTATACAGCGAAGGGAAATAAGAGATGGTGTAACTCGTAAAGTAAATAATAATCATAGGTGAATAGGCATACGCTTAACACTTACGTTTTGGATATTTTTTTTAACCTAACCTAAATTTGCTACCATTGCTTTGTTTTAACACTATAAGTTTAACATAAAGTAACATTTATTACATTGGAACAGTATAGGTAAATTGTGAAGATTATAAAGAAAAGGTTACTACCTATGGGAGTCCAATGTAACATGTAAATTAAATAGTAATAAAAGGGAAAAGACACGCGCTTTTAGCACTAAAGTTTTACATATATTATTTTTTTTAAACTTAAGATAACCAACCTAACCTAAATTTGCAACCTTTCCTTATTTTAATACTATATTTTTAAACATAAAGAGTAACAAATTTACAATTATTATGTTGGAACAATGTAAACAAATAATGAAACTTAAAAAATAATAGCCTTAGAGGGGATCGAAACCACTTCCTTTCCATGAGTAGCAGGCACTAAGCTCTAACCAACTGAGCTATCAGGCCGACATACTTAATATGGTAACTATCCACTTACATATGTTGAAGTCGCACTATCTGGAATTAGGCTCGGTTTTCTTCGCTGCCGTTCGTGAAAGGAGGTGTGACTACTGCACAAGATCCGCCTGTGTGTAAGGATAAGTGTCAGCAAGGAAGGCCAATAAAGTCAGGCACAGATGAGAATGAGCTGCAGGTTACTGAAATAGAGTAACTGTCGCGGATATGCATACCAATATCTATGTGGATAAAGATTTATCAGCAATGATCAGATGCAAACAATGGTCGTGCAATAGCTTTATGAATTAGTGAAACTACCAGACAGATGTTTACAGAGTTTGAGTGATTATGTTGGAAAAAAGTATTTGATGTCTAGGTTTGCACATGTTTTACTGTATTCCAACCCTCAAATATTATGGTATTAAACGGCGTACTTTTAGCTAAATGCATATTTCGTTCAGCATTTTCCAAAACAACATTTGCCTTCATGGATTTTATGATTTCCCCTCGGTATTGCTCCCTTGAAGTTGCCCCGCTTCCTTGACAAAGCTTGTCTCACAGCATCATGAAAACTCGATACATTGTGTATTGGCAAGATAGAGGAAATAGTATTCATTTTCAGCTACAGCGAGGTAGACAGTATTTTCCTTCAACCTCGGAGATTCCAAAGTTTGACACATCGAGGTGGGGGTTTGGGAATTTCTACCACTGTCGACCATCAATTGGTATTAATGCATCTCGGGAAATTTTGCATAAATCGCTATCCATATGGCTTAGTAAGGGGACGTTTCAAACATCCATCAGAAAGGATTACCTGTCAAATTCTCTGTCAAAGGAGCTTTGCTTCATTGATCTCCTCTGCTAAAGCGATATATGGATAATGCATTTCATTGACCAATGTGGTTTGATCAACATCTAGTTTGAAGAGATTTCGTAGCTAAAATGATTTTTTTTCTTTTTTGAATAGTGTTCATCCCTGTGGCACCACAGGCAGTGAGCACTGGTGATACATGAAATGAAATGATGAATTGGGAAAGAATTTTTTAAGAAAGGAAACGTTCCAGGCCTAAGTTTAGGGTACCTCCCCTGCATTTGCCAGTCATGGGGAGTGAGGAAAACCTGGAAAAAACCTCAGTCAGGGAGGACGGTCCTGTATATATATATATATATATATATATATATATATATATATATATACTTTCTGTGTACATTACTTCAAAAGAATCGCAGCGGTATCTTTTTTTAATATAGTATAAAAACAAAGATAAAGAAATTTAAAAATGTGTTTGTGATTCGGACGTGCAGACTTTTACTAGGGAATAAAACACTAAATAATGTCACGAAGGCATTCCACTCCATGAAACAGTTCGCTGTTGACTGAATGTCTTAAAAGTTGTAAAGAAGAAACAAGAATGTCAAAAATCAGTTTCAGTAATAAATGCAACACCTTGGAACACAAAGCGTTTATTTACTGTCTTGGTTTTAAAGTCATAATTCCTATATTGCATTATTACCGAGTAGCTGAAGTTATTGATCAATATTCTTAGTCGGAAAAAACTATCAACTCTGCATCTCTAAAAGAATCTGCATTTTGGTACTTTTACACCAATATAGCAGAGGTATGTATACCTTAGCGCTGAGAGTATCATATACCTCGGTAGAGAAATTATGTATTATTTGCTTTATTATCGCATATCACAAAGAAAACTGTATGCATTGAAAAACTTCTGTTCAATGCCCTAGGCATAGCAACTATATCATAATCATACATTTTTTACAAGGGAAACTTTCGTCATAAATATACTATATATTTATTTTTTTAATTATTTGCTTTTATAAAGTAAATGAGTATAATACACATGTTTTAATTATGTAGTGTCATCAGGAAGTGAAACTAAACTTTTGATATGATTTTCCTTTCTTTCATTTCTTTCCCATTCCCACCCTAGTAATGGTGCAATTTTCACAATGCTGCAAACAATATAAAATACAATATTTCTAGTTTGTTTGAGTACTCTTAACGCAATGCATGTGGTGTGTGGCTACTCGTGGCTTCACTGTCCGCAGTTCTAAACCAAAACGCTGCCTGCATATAAAACCAGAGTCAAACCACCTTACCACTAGAGGAACACCCAACTCTCTCTCTCTGCATGACGCTCCCATATGGAGGACTGTTTATACACTTTAATTACTTTACCATTTTCGAACAATGTCACCCAAATGTATCCGGTTAGTGCGATTATCTGTTTTTCTTACCGCTCGACCAGCTGGGGGGTAAAGAATGTGTTTCAATTAAATGCTTACTGTTCTAAAATCTATTTATTTGATTATATAAATGTCAGTAGCTATCATATTGAGTATTTAATTGTCTGGCACAAAGGAATTTATTTACACTTCAATTTCTTTGCTCTCTTACACCAATGATTCGAAAATTTCCTTGACCGCGGACTTCTAAGATTTAATCCCAAATTTAAATGTCTAAATTGCATCCCATATTTTTAAAATTACTGATCAGAGGTTTTATAAACTTTCAAGATTGATTTCAAAAGATATATAAATGTAAATTTGTTCATTGTTTGCATTTTTGTTATGATGTATGCTTATACAGTAGTAATAATCATAATAATACAATGTTAAAATATTAAACGCATAAAATATTAATATAAATAACTAAAGATATGATGGCATAGCATTACTCGTTAATTTTAATTCCTGAATGAGAGGAACGATATTGCATTTCACTTACAACTTGTGAATATTTTGGACTTAATAAACGACATTTAAATTTTCAGTTCTGATTCTACATTTTAAAAACATTTTCTGTACTAATTTTTAGATTAATGTGCGCATAAATGATTTTTCACATAAGTAGGTAAATTGTTATGAAAGTTATTCTTTGAATTTCCACAATGTTATAGATCCGTAATATTCAATGGACTTTAAATTCTCCTTTCAATGGAATGAAGTCAAGATTGAGCGAGAGATAATGGCAGCCTCCCACGACTTATCCATTTATTTGGGTATTGCTGACTGAATCGCTCTAGCAGCACAAGAGAAACGAGGAAGTGTTTCGTCGTGCATTCACCACAAATGGCATATTAAGTTAATGAAACTGCTTCCAACAAAACATTTAACTTATCCGTTAAAAAGCAAATACATGATACTTCTGTCACTTTTTCATGTAAAATACAAGGGCAAGTCAAATGAAAATCTTAAAATTGTAATAAAAGTTCGAAATTTTGCGCCACTCTCTTGTAGTTTGGCAATACTGTTACAAACGCTTTAAGGAATATTCTATCGGTAACAACGTGCATACTATTTAACATAATATCAGTACTAAACAATGACCGCCCCACTTCAAACCTGAACAAAGAAGAATACATTTCTGTTATTCGGTTTTTAACTTGTGAAGGTGTAAAAGGTCTATTGAAATTCATCGACGAATGACGATTCAATAAGGCGATGCATGGTTTCTCACAGCAGCAAGATTGTGCCTGGGATAGGAAGTTCAAAAATGATGATTAGGCACATGGAATTATGACATCAGAGAATATTGCAACAGTTGAAGACTTAGTGATTGAATATCCTCTAGTGGCGGTGGATGAAATTGCAGATATTATGAGCACTAGGCATTGTTCAGCACATTCATAATTTGAAAAGGTATAGCAAGCGGTTCACAAGTGACTATGCAATCAGCCGAATAAAGCTTTTTTTCTAGAGGAATCTATGCACTTTGTAAGCATTGGAGGATTTGAACGTAACGGAGATCACTTTAGAAAATAAATTTGTCAAGCATTTTGTATTAGCTTGACCTCCACAGTGGCTTCCCCCAAAATGAATAACCACAAATGCTCCGTAAAATCTAAATTTCCATTATTGATTGCACAGCACGTGCAGTCACATGTATTCATATTCGATGATTACGTTCACACTTATCAATGCTTTGACGCTTTCAGCTTCAGATATACTTTTGAAAGAAAGGGAGAGGGCAACTATATAGTATTCCATAAAGTAAGCCCTTCTCCTGGCCTCAATTTATCTTTATTACTTCTGATTATTTGTAAGTAAATATTTGCGCTGCCACAATATCCTCTCATTCTTGAATTTTTTTGATGATTGTTCAATAGAAAGAAACAGCACTAGCCTCGCCACAGTTAGCTATTTTATTAACTTAGTTTCTTTCATTGAGGAACAGCCCAACAGGCTTCAAATACTATTTATTAAATTGTATCTTTTTATGTGCTTTATATATCTAAAATGAACACCTAATACGCTATGTTACCTGTATTTATTGGGCTTACAGCCGGCGACAGTAGAGAAATAGTGAAATTGTTTTGAAAATAAAATCTTAGAATTCAGTTAAAAACAAAAATATTTACAGTTTGCCTCCATTGAGATAGGTTTTCATAATTAGTTAGTATTTGGCTATGTATAAGTAAATTTATAGTATTTTTTGCAATATTATTCCTGTACTAGTGCGAGCATTTCAAATTATCAGAAAATATTATGAAAGTATGAGTGACATTTATGCAGCATTTAAAAATCAAATTATCGTTAATAATAACTGTAAATAACAATGCTAGATCACTTTGAAGTAATGGGAGCAATAACTATTGCATGAAGAATGACTGAGAAGTGAAATTAGGTAATATTTTCAATTTATATTTGCTGGAGTCCAGAATTTTAAGTAATTAGCTAATTATTAATTGAAAATTGAGAAGTACTGTAATATTACCATTTTTCGTATTTAATTACATATTTTATTACATGTACATATTTATTAATTTGATGGTATATGAAAATCAAAGCATTATTGGCGCCACAAAGGAGCCCTAAGGTTACAATAATTTTGGTTGAACACCCGGTACTTTGCATATTGCAATCTTTGCAAAATTTACAAACAGAAAACGTTTTCGATGACTATAACGAGACGCAGTTGAATATTTTAAAATCGCAATTATAAAAATGAGTTGCTAGATTAAGTTGGTGTATTAAACTTACGATAACAAGTTGATGTTAAATTTGAAAAGGAACAACGAGAAATAAGGCAGAACTGAGAGATGGCACAGCCGCTTGACAAAAGCGAATATTCTGAGGTTGAACGATCTACTTGGTCGCACTGAGAGCACAAGCATGTATATCCTCCAGCTGATGGTGACATTCAGAAGTCCAAATCTATATACAAAGATTCCTGCGTTGATGCATGCACGGAGGAAATTGCCCTGGTATGTGCATTCTCTTGTATCTTGCTCTCTCGTTCTATAATCTAATTTTGTTATCTTCTTCAACACAGTAACGCTATGTGCCCTGGTTTTCTAAAACCTGCTTTATAGTTTCATTGTTTTCTTTTCCATGCAACTACTTTTCCTTATCCTTTGGAGAGAGAGTCTCATATTTCCGCAGCCTTCTTTTGTTTCAACTTTCAATGCCTCGAAGCTGCTAGCTTCAGTTTCCAGACATTTTAAATTCTTTCCTTTTAGAATACATATATCTCTTTTACCCTTATCATGGTAAATATTTTCTTAGCCATATCAACATGAAAAATATCTCACGTTTGTCGCTTTATGACAGTTAACACTGGCCTAAATATTTCTTCATGATTCTCTTGGTTAAATGACTGTTCCCTCATACCGTCCCGTTTCTTTTAGAATTCTAGTTATATGTTGTGCTCTTAATTAAAATATTAAAATAATTGTTAATGTAGAGCAAGCGTTATATAGTGCATTAGCTATGTTTTTAAATCAAAATGAAATTCAGTTGTTTATAAGTACCTGAGCCAACTAGTTGCAACATTTATAGGATTTTATTTAATATTTTTAATATCAGAATGGGAGAGGTGGTTTAAGGAGTAAAACCTGAAATTTAATCAATATTCATTTTAAGCTTTTCTTTAAATATATAAATTAAGTGGTTTTTGTTTAAATTAAACTTTATATCAAGTAGATCGTCATTCGGACCGGCAAGTTCTGAAATTACAAACCTCGTGAGTTAATGGTGCATGCTACCAATTTTCGCTTTATTACATTCTTTGATTTTGTTAAATTTGATATCGTTTTAACAACGCTGAAACAAAAGAATGGGAGATGAATACATTCATATTTCTACGGTTTTGTTTCCTTACTGAAAAGAACTTCTGTGTTTGGCGACCTCAGACTGGTTCTTGGCATGGAAGGAGAAGTGCTATATATATGCATGTCAGGGAAAAATGGAGAGAAAAATTCGCTCATCGCTCCAACACAGAATACGAGATGAATGCCCAAGGAAAGGATGGAAATCCAAGAGGACCGTCGTGTGTCCAGACATGTGATGTGCCTGGTTTGCAATTGCTCTACTTACAGCTGAAGTGACTAGGCAAATACAGAATAGAAGAGTAAATGTTGTTACCCTTTGATCAAAGAATTATGAGAAATGGGAGAGAAAGGCTTACAGAGCATTATAGAAGACAGGATGAAATCTTAATGACCCCCAATGGTGGAATCAACGTAGTGCTTGTTCAGTATTTTAACTACTGTTTAGGAATTCTCTCTTTCTTTTGAATTTAGTTTTAAAAATATTTAATAAGCAATAAAATGCAAACTTTACATTAGCATTGCATTATGTGTAATAAAATAATTCAAGCAGTACATTTACTTAAGGTACATAAAAACAAAACATGCCCAATGAACCTTTTGACATGTTCTAAGTTCATCAAATGCACCGAAAAATGAATCAAGAAAATACAGGTTTTATATAAAAGTCTTGAAATGTCTAAACAAACGGTAATAGGTCAGTAAATATATTGCGTTTTGTTTATTTGTCTATCTACTAATTAACATATCAGTTATTATTATCGTATGTTTGATTTATTTAAATTATTACGCTTTGAATGAGCATAATAAATTACATTTTAAATAAAAGTCTGAAATTTGTTTTGTTAAAATAATGGGAGAAACGGTAACAAACGTTTTAATAAATGAATTGAATGTTGAAACGGTATTTAGCGGCCTATCACCCATCTTGTTAATGTGCAAATGTTTTGACTTATTTTATAACTTTAAATTAGTGTTGCTATCATATATTAATACATATGATTTGAATATATGTATTTGAACTTAAGTTACAATACTGTTGCGATCCAATGTAGAGCCTACAGATAAATATTATTCTGTATCATTCATCATCCATAGGCCGGAGCGTAGCAACATCGCTTATCTAAAGTAATCATGCCTATCGGTGCTTAAGATAGAATAAAAACAAGGAAATAATGGTCCGAGGTATGCTATACAGATAAAAATATTTCTAAAATTCATTTATAACTTTATTATCTACATAAAAACATTCTCAGTTCGATTTATCCGTTGTAAAGGTATGGTGTGTTATTGTCGGTCCCGGTGGTGTAGTGGTTACCATACTTGCCTCCTAAACCCAAGATCGCGGGTTCGAAACAGGCCGGAAGCGATGAATTTTTTCGGGCGTAAAAATTCTAAGTATGGCTTCCTTCGGAAGAGAAGTAAAGTCGTGGGTTCCGTGTCGTACATTTACGGCACAAAAAAGAACCTCAAGCCTGAAAGAGGGGCCTCTGAGCAAAATTTATCGGCCGTTTCACGCTCTGGGTTGAATGGGACGCTGATGACTACAGATGTTAAAGAGCGTCCATATATAAATCAATCAAACGAGGTGGAATCCAGAATATTCGGGACTGGTGCTGCCATTCTGGTCAAAACTTACTTTGAGACTAATGACGGCCGTCACCCCCGAAGTAGTTCCCTTCCACACGTATACATTCTGCCATTTTCCAAGTGCATCTTGGAAGTCATGTTCTTTGAGGGTGTTTAGCACAGACAACGTTTCTTCTTGAATCCTCTCAATTGTGTCGAACCGACGTCCTTTCAACTTGATTTCCAGTTTGGGGAATAGAGCGAAGTCGCAAGGTGCTAAATCAGGCGAGTACGGTGGGTAGGGAACAACCTTCATGTTGTTTTCGTCAAAATGTTCCTGGTGAACAAGGAATTGTGATAGGACGCATTATCGTGATGCAACAGCCAGTTCCCTTGTCGTCAAAGTTCCAGCCGTCTCTCCGCACAATTTCACGGAGCCGTCGCAAAACGTCACATCAGTACGTGGAATTCACTGTTTCATTTGGTGGGAGGAGTTCTTTGTAAATAATCCCCTTGGTATCAAAGAAACGAGGAACATGCTCTTGACTTTGCCCTTCATTTGTCTACTTGTTGTCTCGGTTTTTTTTTTTTTTGTGAGTTCGGGCTCTTCCACTGGGAAGACTTTTGTTTTGTCTCAAGGTCATAATTGTACATCCAGCTCTCCTGGCCGGTGATGACCCTGGACAAGAAGGTTGGGTAATGGGATACTACCTGACAAATCTACATGCAAACTTCAACACGCTGCACCTTCTGATCAGCAGTCAGAATCGTTGGCACAAATTTTGCGGCGACATCGCAATTCATGAGTTAAAATTCGTTGGCATGTCCCATAACCAATTCCCACTTCATGATCAAGGTCTTCAATGGTTCGACGTAGATCCTCACGAACAAGGTGTTGAACTTTGGCAACAATGTCAGGCGATGTGCAGATAACGGCTTCCCGGTGTGAGCATCGTCTTTAATAGCTTACGGCGAGCCCTAAACAGAGCATGGCACTCAAGCACATGTATAGGGCTCTTGTTGAATCATTGCGAGGGTCTCTGTAGCATTTTCCCCGAGATTTGATGTATACTCTCTGTTCTAATCTTAGATTCATCGTAAAATCGCCACACACTACTCACAGAGTATCATGAAAAGCACTATAGAATCTCAACACATATACCCAGCTGCATGAAACTTTAAACACTCACTCATCAGATGTGCTAGTGTTGCCACCTAGCAGTATAACTCTACTGCAACTACTGTCGAGATGGCAGCAGCAGTCCCGAATATTGTGGATACCACCGCGTAGTTATCCTGGGAACAACTGGTGCAACGTCCAGTTCCATCTCTTGACTCACTATAAACCTTTAAAAAGCACCACGCATTATCCCATTCTCACGGACAAGTTCCCAGCCGTTACTTCTCTATTCCTACCGACTCAATTATACAATACACTTACCTCCCTCCCTCAACATTGTTAACACCTGTATGCTATAACATTGCTTTGTACAATAAATAAAATAGGAAACGATCAGAGCAAAGGGAAAGCCATTATCTGTTTTAAATGACTTTAAGCACTTTTAAGTGTGGGAGGTGAATCATGATCGTATAGTGACATTGGCAATTTGTTCCATGACGTATCTTAGCTAGGAATACCTCTCAACGTAGGCGTTTTTTATGATAAACGATTTGCGGGCAAAGATAGCGGCTCAAAACCCACGTGTTGCCCGGCATTTGACCGGATATATAATATATAATGTCCATTGACCATGCGCAAGTACTTTTCAGGCTCTCTTCGGGCATTTTTTCAGGCACTCTTACGACTCTTAGATTCTTGTTCAGTGATTCAGGCACACACAGGCTTCTTGCGAGGACGACAGTTTACTTCGTACTTTGTACGAGCGTAATACGTGCAAATATCATCACCAATCGTGTAGGAATATAATGCAGCTGAACCAATGTAATAATTCTATCTTTTGAGAAAGCGAGCTAAAACGGATAACCTGTTCCTCCAGTAGTGAGATATTCATATTGTGACTGTAAAGTATTCCTTACTCGAGTGTATAATAAAACAATGAAATAAGTTCCTAATATAATTGTTAATAAAAGGCCTTGGGGGACTTGGTTGAAATTATGTTTCTCTTGTGTTCTTCTGCAAACACTCTAGCCCCTGAAAAAGACTCAGCAGTAAATAAAAACATGCTGAGACGAAATCGTTGCCTCAGTTTCATTCATGTCGCTTAGATTACGTCCGCCCACGTGCAACAACGCCATTGGCATACCACAGGTGTGGAAAAGCCCACGCCTGCAAAGCCTTCAGTGATCAACGATGCAATTTAAGTAGAGACGAAAGGCTTATGGCTAATAGAATAGTCAGAAATTATAGAACACGAGCTGGTGTCGCTAGAGCTCAGAATCCAGCATGTGAAGGAGATATCAAGAATTTCCAGAATAGCAACATTCGGGTAGATCAAGATTTATAACTGATGCACAAGGTACACTTATGTGCTTAAGGACCATGATTTTAGACCGACCCTAATGATACCTTGGTTGCTATTTTTAATCACATTTAAACATCCACTAATTTCGGATAGGGGAAGAACAACTAAATAGCTAAATAAACTAGTTTAATGTTGTTGCCACATTTTCTTAGTTTACTTTAGAGCATAAAATTAAAATGCCTTACTACTCTGTACTAACTTATGGAATCCTGAGTATGGAGAAAGCGAAACCTATAATAAAGAAATACTGGGGTTTGCATATACGCGTTGAAATTATTTTGGAAAATTCCATAATTTTTTTTTGATTGATTTATGGACGCTATTTAACAGCTCAGGTCATCAGCGTCCCATTCAACTCAGGGCGTGAAACGGCCGACAAATTTTGCTCAGAGGCCTCTCTTTCAGGCTTGAGGTTCTTTTTCGTGCCGTAAATGTACGACACGGGACCCACGGCTTTACTTCCCTTCCGAAGGAAGCCATACTTAGGATTTTTACGCCCGAAAAAATCCATCGGTCCTGGCCGGGTTCGAACCCGCGATTTGGGTATAGGAGGCAAGTATGGTAACCACTACACCAACAGGACCGACCCATAAAAAGTATATACCACAACTCTCTTTGTGTGTTTTTACAAGCTCCTTCTTCTTTGTTTACAATACCGTTTCATTCACTACTCACGGTTTCTTCGTTCATCATAGGAGAGTATAATTCATTAACATTAAAAAGAAACTTAATAACGCGTTCGCACAGTAGAAGAAATAAAGTGAACTAAATTTTGATGTATATAGCGGTGAACTATAAGCCACGGATGGAAAAATGTGGCAAAGTGAAAGTGGATGTGTTGTTGAGCGTACTGTCTGGTAACGAAGTAAACAAAGATTCAGTTCATCGCAGTATTATGGTGAAACCATTTTAGCATGCGGCTGGCGGCACTGGCTTTGAACCGCCTAAACCTGTAAATAATATCCGATTGGTCGCGTTCATGTGAACCTTGCACAAAGACCCGTTGACCTGTAAAACGGAAATACTCTCAAAACCCATGCACCTTGAAGCTTGGCATCCCATCCCATGTCCTGACTGCGGGTGCCAGTTTGAGGCATTCAGGTGAGGGAAAAGGGGCGGCAATGGAATATTTCCAGTAGGATGGGCCCTTCTATGCAGTTGGGGGAGTCGGGCTATGGATCAATGTCAAGTTTTCCGCCCAATTTCTTTATGCCGTTACTACTATGACGTCTTTGTCAATTCGATCGGCATTTGCTGGCGGTTCTGTTCTTAAAAAGCTCTAGAAAGACTGAAACAGAGGACTGCGTAAAACTATCATTTCAGACCTCCGTGGTCAATATATATCTGCCTACAAATCTGGAAGTCCCGGGTTCGAACCCTGTAAATCATTACTCGATAAAATATTTTCTGTAGTTTGACCTTACCCTGAAAATGTGCGTACACGTAATGTTAAGGATTGTGGGCTGGGCTTATTTGTGCATTTATTTCCTAAAAAAAAGAACATTCATATATTATCTCATTAATCTTTCGTTATTATGAGGAAAGTAAAACTGTAAAAATAAATAAATAAATAAATAATATTTCATACCGCCTCAGTAGGCTAGTGGTAGCGTTTGGGATTGCTAATCCGGAGGCTGTGGGTTCAAATCCCAGTCAGGTCAAGCTGTCTGGGGTAAGATTTTTCGGACATTTTCCCCTGAGAAAGCTCCAGGAACTGGAGCAGGAATAATGATGCGTGGTGCTGCGGGGGCGTAGTGTTGTTGCGGACTGGTGGGCTGGTGGTCCGTGGTGTCGGTGTCTGCCCGGGGTGCTCACTGATGTGACGTTTGCTCATTTCTGTTGAATTTGATCTCAGGGTCCACTGGAGTGTTTCGCGGATCAGTATAAATCCACGGGAACGAGAAATGTGTTGCCCAAAAATACACAAAGTTGACTTGTTTAAAATACTTTATTCACATGTAAAAATATTGGGGCTACTTCCTGACTGTTCGCCGCTGACTTCGCTACTTACTTAGACTGGCTTTAGAAAAGACTTAAAACTGATTGCTTTCGTGTGTCTTAGGCTGCCGGCTTCCGTATATCTCTGGAGTGAATCCTTTCGTGTCTCGTCTGAATGAATGTCTGAATCTGCGAATGTCTTCTTGTCTGAATGTATCTCTACTGAATGTCTGAATGTACGAATGTGTGTATGTGCGAATGAATGTGAATGTGAATGTCTGAATGTCCCTCTGACTTCTGTACTCTAGTTTTTCTACTACATCGCCATTAAATTCCCTCGTATTTGATCTATTTCTGTGTTATATGTTCATCATTGGCTATCTTAAAAATATTTATTTGTATCTAAGTTCTCCTGATTCGTTAACTTTTATCCGATGACCATTGGCTAGAATTATTCTTTCCTCCCTGATCTAATGTCTTCCCACGAACTTGAATTTTCCAAGAACAACCTGTTGTAAATTTCGGCACTTTCCTTACACGTTGATTTCTATTGAAATATCTTTTGCCTTCCTTAGTTTGTAGATTTCTAAATGTTCTCAGAGATAACGCACGTGTTGATGGGCTGTTTTCGGCTTTCCTATAATAAAACATTTTCGTCTCCGTTCTGACATTTTCATTTTCTCTTAAATTATTGCTACGTCTGACTTTGTTAAATATTGTCCCGTTACGGCCACATGTTTCTCTTATTGTCAACTCCTAAGTATTCCTTGGGCAAAATGTTCGTGACCTAACAAAAGATAGTTTACCCTTTCCTCAGCCTTGTCTAAGGAGCGGTCAGTGGACGAGTCGTCAGTTAAACATCTCTGTCTCTTTCTAACATCTTTACTATAAAATGTATACAAAACCCTTTTGTAAAATACCACCACCTGTCAAATGACTTACACATAAGTACAAGTTACAAATTATTTCTCTTTCTGTTATACCTATCTCTAAAATATTTCCTTATACATATATATTACAATTACCCTTATCAAATCTAATGCCTTTATAAATATAACTCTGCAGCCTTTAGTTATTAAATTAATAAAGGCAGCCATATTTACGGCTTCAGAACTGCGAACTTGTTAGCGCCACCATTAATTAATTTCATTAATTGCACCCCTACAGACTTAACCTATATATAGTATTCAGTTCCAAAATTTAAACACGTCACGAGAACACCAATGCAGTCAAAGCGACAATAAATAAAACATTCAAAAATAATTATTATATAGGCATTGGGACAAAAGGTGAAATAAGAACTACCTAAACTTCGCGCGCCAGTGTGCGGGAAATCAATTGAACTAAGCACAGAGAGGACACGAAACTTAATTATGTAAGCTAACACAGTTTTCATAATCAGGTTATTTTGTTAAATGTCTTGTTTATAGTCGCTTTGACTGCGCAACGTCTGTGGATTGTGGACTGAATACTATAGGTGTCAGTCTGTAGGGATGAGTGAAATAAAATTAATTAATGGGCAAATGGGCTTGAGTCTTTGGCGCCTTAAAGCTATCTCGAAATCACCATCTCAGGACAAGGAAAATCTCCGGAAAAAACCTTACCCAGACAGTTTGATCTGACTTTCATATTAGCATTCGTAAACTCTAACACTCAACTCCGGAGGCTGTCATTCACATCATTGTTACCAAATCAATGCTGGTGGTGTAGTGGTAACCATATTTGCCTCCTAAACACAAGATCGCGGGTTCAAACCTGGCCGGGACCAATGGATGTTTTTCGGGCTGTAAAAATCGTAAGTATGGCTTTCTTCGGAAGAGACGTAAAGCCGTGGGTCCAGTGTCGTACGTTTATGGCACAAAAAAGAACCTCAAGCGTAAAGAAAGAGGCCTCTGAGCAAAATTTGTCGGTCGTTTCACGCCCTGAATTGAATAGGAAGCTGATAACCTGAGATGCTAAAGAGCGTCGGTAAATAAACTAAATCAACAAACAAATTGTTACCCAGAAAGATTAAGTTAATTAGCTGTTTACAGAAGAGCTGAACATATTCCCTGAATGTAATTTGCACGTCATTAAGATAAAAATATTCACTCAAGTTGCAAATGCTACTAGCATCAACACACGTTATCTCTGTTTCAGGAGGCCAATTTTAGTATTTACAATAGTCTTTCTTCCTTGCGGTAGGTTTAGTATAAACTTGCCGATTTGAAGATAAGTCGCAATTTTTTTAAAATTAAAGGATTCACAGCAGTATAATCCTTGAGATCCTGTAGTTGTAATGTGATTTTGTCAATTCGAGGGCAACTCGCGAAATCACAGTAACTCTTGAGATGGCTGTTCTTAATTTCCAAGAAAAGTGAATAACGAACACGCGTTTTACAAAGGGAATAAGATACAATATTTTAAAATCAAAATAACCGCTACAATAATTATAGCCTAAAGCTTTCAAACAGCTAGCAGAAAACTTGAAGCATCAACCATTTCATTGGCAGTAACATCAAAATTAGCGGCCAATCAACTAGAACTTTGCCACCATAAAATATACATGGTCTCGCAAACCGATTAACATGGGAGTGTTTTGTAGGGATAATCGAAAAGTTTCCCGTGCTGCTGAAAGGTGTTGCATCTCCTTGTTTATTGAAATATATCAGAGCGGCTAATGAATCTGGTTTTAAACGCGATTCACCTAAGATATACACAGACAAAGATGGCATATAAAAATACGAACTGCTAATCTTCCATCAGAAGAGTGCAGGTGGATATATTTTATTTTATCCTTGTGTTACATCAACTTAGGTTTTGTTCTTTGTTATAATATCTCATAATTATCCATTAGTTATCTATATATTATTTTTCTTGCCACTTACTTGTAATATTTTTCAAGAAAATGACAAGTAGTTACTTCATATCATCTGCGCAATAATTTTTCTTTAGTCTACCAGTAACCTAATTTAGTTTACAGCCTCTTTGAAATGTACAATATGTTTGGGTTGGTATAACTTTCCACCACGTCATTATCATAAGAAAATAAAACTACTGTTTTCCTCTATTTACGTTATGAACGAAGCATTTTAATTATTTCTCTTCTGATGTTATGCCATTGCTTCTTTTGTAATGCAATAAACTTGAAGTGAAGGCCACGAGCTGTGACCACGAATACCCACCGTTTGGCATTGCGTCATGGAAATCCATTGTTTGTATTGTTGGTGAAATATACATTAATTTATTCTTTAATGATGAATGCATTAGCACAATTAAAAAAAAAGCAGTAATATAAAAATCCTGATCTACTAATTTCACAATTAAGTTAAAAAATATTATTTCGCTCTTATTTCAAAGTATAATGTATTTATTTACAGTATTATCGTGTTAATCTACAATTCTATTATTTAAACAGTTGGAATAGTAAAATTATATCATCTTAATTATTTTAATGAATGCAATGTCTGATTTTTTTATTAATGTTTATATTCTAAAAAAAAAAAAAAATAGAAATTTACTCACCATCAGTAAGATAGGTGTTTAAGAAATCATAAACAGAAAAAAGGAGATCTCTTATATAATCCGGAATTTGAAGTAAACATATTTATAAAAGACTAGCATTCAAATTTAATCGTAATTTCCCACATACTTTACAATGTTCGATTGGAAGGAACGAAGCAGTACATTTCGGTACCTCTGGTTGTCCGTTTGTGCCTACGCTCTCAATGGGAGGAAGGGATGAGATGGCCACCAGGGTCCAGGGGCATTTGGGGCACGGACACGTTTCCAGATAGAACACCTCAACGCCGGCGGAACCTACCTCCAAGGACTTCGAGCCCCTCAGAAGGACCGATTTCTCAACAGACACCGGAACAGAAATATTGGCAAAGCGCAAACCGCCGTCACACCGCACACGGCATTTCGGATCTGTAGCAGAATCAACGAAATAAAATGATATGAAAATGAAGAGCAGAGAATCCGTGGCAAGCAAAGGTCCATCCTAGCATTAGCCTCAAGTAGTTCCAAGGGAAACTACTTGAGCCAGTATCAGCCCCAAGGGTTTTGAACCTGGAACCTCTAGAATGTTTGTCCAAAGCGTTACCTCTGAGCCATATCGCCCCGTAATTTACAGTGTTGATATGGATGCATCTTTTTCCGTTACAAAAGTATTGATCTGTGAAGCTATACATACAATACATTAACTCTAATTCGAGATCTCTTTCATGTAATATGGGAAAATTCTGTTTATTTCTATAATAAAGAATTTCCTTTAACATAATGAAAAATGCTGCAGACTATGTAGCTAAAATTTCAATAACATGCACAAAGCGTACTAAGGAAAAGATGGATAAAGTTAGTTAACGTGTGTACCAAGGGATCTCAAATGCACTCAAAGGACACTAATCCTACTATGCTGAAGTATGCTTATAGTTATTAAATTGAGATACTTTTTCCCGAGTTATTCTTAACTTCTTTCTTTGAAAACTTCTACGAAAATAATGGTTTGCTTTTGTATCCCATAAGCGGCTCCAGCCACACATTGTCCCTTTCCGTTTCTCCCTCCACAGTAACGAATGAAAAGCAATTTTACTATGACGAGGCGTCATTACTGATATGTCAGCAATTAAATTTGCTAGAATGTTTGTGGTGCCCGTTTTTTCTTCAAGAACATTTTTAATTTAATATACATAAACTAAAAATATCGAAATAATTCATTTTTCACCCTGCATAAGGAATCTATCAAAACCGCCATAGTCTTTAGGCACCCTAACAGTTTAAACAAACATCTTTGCTTTATGGGGCTTAAAGAGAATCTAAAATAATGTGATGTGGTATAAAAGTGAAAACTCCAACTGTATTTTGGCGTCATAAAGACATTAGTAGGACTTCCAGCCTAAAGCAAATTACATATTTTATATGAACTATGTGTAATTAATACGTATTAAAGTAACAGAGACAACAAATTTATTTTACGCTTTTCTACACCACTCTAAGAACTATTAAGATTAAAATATTTTAGTAAATATCTCACACATGAAATAAACATTTTATATTAATTTTATTTCGTTTTGGTAATAAGTCTGCGTATAATTCAAGTAGTGCAGCTCCAAATAGAGAACAATGTTAAATTTTTATATTCAATTATATTTCATTCTTATTATTATTCAATGAATAATTTAGTGTCTTTAATATACAATGTATAAATATATGAAAGATATCTTGGAAGCATAAACAACTGATAAATATTTAACCAAATCGCACTTTTGGAAAGTGCTTTTTGATGATACGACGACTGTCTCGAAATCAAAATGCCTGTTTCATCAACATGGAAATGCTTTATTTCTATTTGTGTATATTGAATGGTGCTCAACCACTTTTATGTTGAATTTTTGACGAATAAAACCAGGCTCATTAAAACTATTAAGCAGAATTCTTTCCTGAATAAAATCTATTGTCTTCAACTATTTTATTAATTTGATATAAGGTTATGATATCCTTTTTATAGTATACCAAATTAACACACATTATTCCACATTATTTGACTTTTATTTTTCACCGTTTTTGTTATCAAATCATATCTTTAATTAATTATTATATTCTTTTGTCTTTTTGTCATGTTCAAGTTGAATCAAGAAGTTGTGTACATTATCCGCTTTTGGGAATCTGGAATCACCTTAAATTGTACACTTTTGTTCAGAAACATGAATGGTCAACAATGGGTAATCAGATAGCTGAAGCAGCTCTTCCTAACTTAGATTGACGTTTAGATAGCAAGTCTAAGCGCGCCTTGAAATGCACTGCATTCAATGTGAGCGCAATTGTTGATGGATCAAATGAAACGAGAGTGCCGTGATTTTTTTAAGATTTAAAGATGATTTAGGGGAGAGAAAAAAGATTGCGCCATCCAGTTGGGGATCTCTACTCTTCGCAAACTGCAATTTATCGATCGTTTGCTGAATTGAAGAGAAGAAGGGCCTCTCTTGAAGACGAAGGCAGCTCAGAACAACCCTCAACAGCAATAACAGTTGAAAAAGTGATGGAAATAGTACATATGTTGCGAGATTGTTGACATAT
Organism: Metallyticus violacea; assembly: GCA_030762175.1. NCBI lineage: Eukaryota > Metazoa > Arthropoda > Insecta > Mantodea > Metallyticidae > Metallyticus > Metallyticus violacea. The sequence goes on from CM060832.1 coordinate 107,884,996, forward strand.
GCCCAGATTTAGGAAGCCTTAAATATTGAATCAGTAACAGTAGAAGAGATTTTGAAAGAAATGCTTCATGTACGAAAGCTCTGCAATCGCTGGAACCCACACCTCCTCACACTTGGGCAAAACAGCGTGCGGAAAAATGCTAGAAAACTTCACTGGAAATATATATATATATATATATATATATATATATATATATATATATATATATATATATACCGTCGTAACAGGTGAGGAACAGGGATGACTGAGGTCATTAAGGCATGCCTTGTGAGCGATAGGTCTGGGGTTCGATTCCCGTCAGGTCTGTTCCCCCTGACTGAGATTTTTTCTAGGTTTTCCTCAGTCCTGATGGCTAATGTTAAGGAAGTACCCTAAACTTGGCCTGAAATGTTTCCCGCTTAAAGAAAACCTTTCTCAATTTATCACTTCTTCTCATGTATCATTAGTGTCCACCGCCTGTGGTGCCTCAGTAGTAAAACGAAAACAAAGAAATATCAGTATGATCCAGATAATTATGAAAAATTCCTGATCGAGGTCTTTCCAATAAAAACGAAGAAATGGAGAAGTATTGGCAAGAAGACTATCTGCTCTTTCTTCTCAGCTAGGGGCGATGTTGTGACAGCTATGCTTGAGGGAATAAATAACCATTGCCAGATGGTACAGATGGTACTCGACAAAATGTCTGATTAAATTCTTCGATGTGTTGAGGCTGAAACGTCCAAAAACAGGCCTGCGTGGAACCCAGCTACACTATGACCCAACACTATATAGAAAACAAATGGAATTTCTGAAGTACTCAGAATCAAACGTTTATCCCCTCTTCCTAAAGTCTATACCTGGTTCTAATAGACTTTTTGTATTACCTAATGTAAAATAAAAAAAAAAAAAATCTTGTCATCCATTTGAATCACCTGAAGCTGCAGTGACTGCAAATGAACAGTATATTAGTAGCATTACCATATTCGGCATTCACAATATGATTTGACCGAGTTGCATTGAGTGTAATGACCTAATATAATAAACATTTATGGTGAAAATTTTCCTTTCGATATTATTGCTTTAATTCTCTAAACCTCTACTCTAATAAACATTTATGATCAAAATTTTCCTTCCGATATTATTGCTTTCATTCTCTAAACCTCGTGTGTTATAAGAATACTTTTGACCAACAAATATTCGAAAAGTCTTGAAAGTACGAGTATTAGAGTTAATAAAGCGGTTTTATATAAAAATGGTTTTCATAATTATAACACTCGCAGCAAGACGCGGTTAAATATACTGATATATCATTAGCATGTGACCTTTGGCATGAATGTAAACATTAGTCTGGTTTTACATTAAGAGCTCAAATAATAGGACATTTATGAACTATATTAAAACTATTCAATATTAAAAGTGTGTTTGGAGGACGCACGTTTATATCATAAATAGTTTAATACTTTACGTTAATAGTATGATCATGCATATATGCATTCCACAATAAAAATCCATCCATCCATCCATCTATACATACATACACATCTATGAAGTTAAACTAAGTTAAAGTGGAAGCATAATTATCGTTTCAATGCAAAGAAGGAAAGACACAAATCCGGTTTAGCAGTTCAGGTGAACCCATTGGGCGTCATTGCAGTTAGTTGCATCAGACGGAAATATTCCATTGCTCTGGCAAATTACTATACTATATTATAGAGGGCTTCTAGGGGAGCTTGCCATTTTTGTAATCCTCTTAGCGTTACCCAGGTGGACCGCTAGAAGGTGGGATTACTGCGCAATGAACATAAGATATCCTTAAGAAAAATGGCTTCATGTATATACTGACGGGAGGTACACATGTGACCAAATGAATGCCGCAACAACAGTCCTTACTATGCAGGAGTTATTCGGTATTGATCAACTAAAACAACAAGTAGTTTCGTAGCCTACAACACCCCTATCTTATAAATTCTAAATCTGCCATTCAAGCAAATGCAGTTTCTCCAACTTAAGAGAAATTCAAGAGCACGCCAATCTACAATGAAAAAAGAATTAAATAGTTTCAACCACTATAACATCACGAGAGGAACCGCCACGGATGGCCAAGGTCGTTAAGACGCGGACTTGTGAGTGGGAGGCCTGGGGTTCGAATCCCACCAGGACCGTCCTCCCTGACTGGGTTTTTTTCCAGGTTTTCCTCAGTCCTCATAACTGGCAAATGCCGGAAAGGTACCCTAAACTTAGGCCTGGAACGTTTTCTTCCTTAAAAAAAATATCCTTTCCCAATTTATCATTTCATCTCATGTATCATCAGTGTTCATTGCCTGTGGTGCCTCAGTAGCGAAAACGGGCGTTAAACACTATTCAGAAAATATTCACGAGAGGTACACATCAAATTACATGAGATGAAATAGTAATTGGGGGGGGGGGATTCCAAGCCTAGATAACAGTCAGACACTTGCCACTGATGAGGACGGAGGAGAAAAAAAAAAAAAAAACCTCAGCCAAGGAGGACGGACTTCCGTCCACGAGCACGTGCTTGAGCGATCTGCGCCACCCGTGTCGGAGCGCAATGAGATTCCCGACGATCTAGTCAAGAAAGACTTCAGAATCCTGCAGGCGAATAAAAGTCCAATAGCATTCAATAAAGCGAGCACATGATTGTTAAGGGTAGTCATGACTGAATTTTGTGTAACAGTTTACCAAATATTTCGTTTTACATTTTATAGATTATAAAACTTCTCACAAAAAAATTAATTTTTAAATTATTAGCCATTTTTAAAGAATCTAACTCATCTTTTAAATATTGCGCTGACTTTATTTTCCTTTCCTATAAACCCATTTCTTCAATGTTACTGGAATGTTTATTTATTTTATTCATAATAACTGAATGACTGATTTTATTATGAAATGCTTGTTCCTCTCGCTTCCTGTGTTATTTTGGTTTACGCAACTTTTATAGCATTATTAGTAAAAATAAAAACTTTACATAAAATACAAAAGTGATTATTCACATAAATGTTTCAATATAACAAGTTGTTTCATATAATCAAAGTATACTAAATTATTTTCAATCATGAAATTAAATTAAATATCCAGGTAATATGGATGCAAATCTGTGCTTAGCTACTTCTGAAAAGTAATTTTGCAAGACATTGCTTGTCAAAAATGTCCCGTACACTGTGTTTTTCATCTTATCCAGTTAACATTTTCAGAGAATGTAAAATGTACAAAAACATATTTTACTTAAAAATAGTGTTGTCACAAGTATCAATGAAGGACTTTAAACGTGGGTCTCGGGTCACAGATTGACACCACATTACAAAACATCAAACTTGAGGGCGATGAAATGAGATCCAACAGCCATCTCATGTTCAAGTAATTACTTAATATTTCACTAGATGGCATTTGAGGCGTAAATACCTATCCCGTTGACATTTGCAGGTGCTAAATGTAGCTTCGAATGGTTATAGGGGCACAGACCAGGACTAAACCTCAGGTCTAATCCTTGCCAAGTTGTTGTTGATGATAATGTTGTAAATATACTATATACATATAAATATACATACACATATATATATATATGTGTGTGTGTGTGTGTGTGTGTGTGTGATATAATGAAAAAAAAATTAACACTATGGACAATTTAATTAAAATAGCAGGAAAAGCATAATTCACTTACATATTCTGTGATTTGTCGTTTTTCTGCTTCTTTAGCTATTGTTATTTTAATTATATTTTAATTATATATATACAGCTTTTAAACGTAATGTTTCCTAATTTAGCTTGAATTTTAAATCAATCATTATTAAAGCATTTCAAACCTATTGCATAACAGGTATGAAGTAAATTTAAAATATACATACATTATATCTAAAATGACTTACACCTAAATATTCTAAAATGTGTAATGTGGGATAATTTAGTATCACATTAAAATAACATTTATGAAAAACATAAATATAAAAAATAAAGTAAATATGTAAGCACAGTAGCATTTTATGTTAATGAATAGCAAACACAAGTTTATAAAATACTTCGACTCGAAAACGAAACAGAAAAATATTAGCCCGTATATGTAATGTAGCGTATGAGACGATTGGACAGATTTGTTTAAAATTATGAAATAACAAAAATGAACACATGTTCCTTAAGCTACAACAAAACTATAGGCTAATTGGTCCTGTAACTCATGACGAAGTGTTAGCAGTATTAAATTAAATTAAATAATGTCATGTAACCGTCATCTAACAAAGTCTATATTTCCTTTGAGAATGGAGAGCTATAGTTATGACAGAACTAACCAAGGAACAAGGCCCTTCTTGATATAAAGTTGATGTAGCCATATACGAATGGCAAATAAACTTCAATTTCATTTTGGATTAAAAATTAAATTTTTAAATTCCATGATATTTACAATCTAGATCTTGAAAGCTGTGCGTTATAGGCTACAGGTTGGGTGTTGGCATGATAATAGCATGCTTCTGCAATACCGCCCTCTGCTATTGATGTCGCAAGACGGAGGCAGAGGATGCAGCGATTGCGGCAGTCAAGGCCGATATTGGCTATCACATCATTACATGATGTTTAGAAAATACTGAAAATAATCTAATTTGCCTCTCACCAGCTTTACTGCCAAACACAAAAATACAACTTAGAAATCTCTGTGAAAAAGTCGAAAATAATTATACTTTCAGTCAAGAGTTCCAAATGATCTAACTTAACTATAACATAAGTCATTGTATTGTCTGGGTTATGAATATTAAATATGAAGATATTCAAATATAACTTGGAAATGTTCAGTATTTAGGTATATGCAGGACAACTATACGTATGCAGCTGGTAAAGTTAAAAAAGACACAATGTTAGAATTTATAAAGTTATGGCAATGCGAACATTGATGTATGGATAAGAAAACTGGGTACCGAGAAGGTAAGATCGGAGACCACATCAGACCAGAAAACATATTAATTTCATCTAAAGCCAACAAGAAAACTTTATAATTTACAGCTCAACTTACAGTCTGATTAAAAAAAGTTTAAATACATAACGTAATGGTATAATTAAAAGATATTACGTGTGTTATTTCAAATAATAAGTAATAAGATAAGATAGGTATGGCCATATTCTTCGAATGAAAATAGCAAACTAACGAAGACGACACTGAACTAGGCCACATGATCATAGGCCTAGGAGATTGCAAGACGACCTGTGATCTAAACGTACTTTTAGTCCACATTGAAGATGACATAAAATATACAAATTATTTTATAGCTTACATTATTTTATATCTCAGGCGTTCCAATTTTAGTTACCCAATATTAATCATTAAAATACCCATATCCTATAAAAATTTCAGGATATTTGAATAACTAGTTTTGGAATATAAAACTTCAGTACTGGCTGTCACTGAAACACTCTCAATTATGATATCGAAGAAGAGAGAAGAAACATACCAGGTGACAAGTCCGATATATATATATATATATATATATATGTACATATATATATATATGTACATTTCCAGGGAGTTTAAACAGGAATGAGATGCCCGAAAGACCTATTAATTAGCCTTATTGAGAAATTAAAATAAAATTATATTCTTACATTTTACTTTTCTGACGATAAACAAACAATTAAAGAAGACTTCGTTTGATTTGCCACTATTAATCTGGGAACTTGATCTGAAATGATAGCGATTTTAGAATGTAGGACATTTTGCATTTATTAAACAAATTACGTACTTTGCGCATCATATAGAAAATAATTTAGCGAGGCATATAATATAGTATATAAGTACAAAGACCAGAGGGAAAGAAATTTCAGAAAAGATATTAATTATGTGAATATGACCGAATTCGGGCCTGCATTTTCTCATACTTGCGCTCTAAAAACTGCACACCAGACGGGGCTTGGAGTCTTATCGATGAGGACATTTTAGTGATGCTCTTAGGCGTATGGAGATGTACGCACATTTCCCCTGGCGGCGCCCATGTACGGCGGATTGAGATATAATGTATGACTGATGCAACGGTGTGCCGACTTTGGCTGCTTGCCCGACCTACAGGAAAACAGCCAGGCAGACGGACGTACGCTCGATCAATAGAATCCTGTCCATGTATTTCTTTTATGTTATACGTTTCATTCTTTCACATATAGCGACGATACAACTGCCGGCTTTTTGGGAGCAAGTTCTTGAGATTTATGTAATGAAACTGAAACGTATGGCGCACGCGAGTCGATCAAACTTTAATAAAATTCTTACAGTCGTAAAAATATTTGTTGCCAAAAGTTCACGAAGGTACTTTCCACAATCCCGGGGAGCTCGGACGTCTTCTAGCCGAAATAAAACTATACTTCTTTCCACAGAATAACTTTAACACAAAAATTAGAACTAGAAGACGATTACTGAGTACAACTTTTCAGACAGAACATTAAAAGTTACATTAATTACCTTTTAATAAGCGATAGGGTTTACTGTTTCTCTTATTTATATCGGGTGTTACATCGCAATAATTTCAAAGATTATAGAGGAGTCTTTGGCAAGAAATTTGAGACAAGGAAACAACCTTATGAAGTTTTGTTTCCCCCAGAGTGTTTTGCCTATGGGCGAGCGCGCTGCTCATTAGGTTTCAGTTATTATCTGGAAGGTTTAACAAACCAGCCCACCACAAAATAATACACAAAACAATTTAAGAGGTTCTTTATTTACCAAATTATTAAATGTGGTGTTGAAACTGCCACCCTTCATTCTTTACACACTTTTAACATCTGAAAATATTCATTTCTCGCTGTAGTTCATTTAAGAATTTCGGACTGTTTCCTGACAAATTTTATCTTTTGAGTTCTTGTATTTGTACACGACATTTTTAATTTATCTCAGAGATAACAATAGCAGGTTGTTAAATCGGGGGATCGAGGGGCCACAAATACTACTAATAACTCTTGTGGAAACCATTGTGATTTGTTCTTGTGGAATTATTCGCAGTGTGAGTAGCGGCAGAGTCTGTATCGGTTAGTTCTATGAAAAAAGGGTTAGTATAGTATTCACAGTGTGCTCAAAAATAATTAGTTCTATTGTCACAACGTCTGGTGGAACCCTCGCTTTTACGTTATTCTCTTCAATTAACTTGGCACGAGGTAGGGCAAGGTGCAAGTTCCTGACTTTAATCCCTAAAAATCCCGTACATTGTAAGTTAAAATATACATAAGGGACGAGGAAAACAAATAATACAAATGAACTGATAGTTAAGTTGAGCTACTACAACTTTGTATATTCTCTATATCTCTTCTATTAAAAATTCAAATGTTACCTGTAGGACGCTGTTAAGATGTCCAGAGTCAGGAGCTATGTATCTTGACTCACTTATGTCTCTCGATAGACCGACGTTTTTCTTTACCAAAACCTCCAAACACTAAGAAGGTATAGCATAGGCGCATAACTAACACTAACTAACACTAAAGAGGCCAATTTTCAGTAGAGGAGTTCGATTCTGTCCGCTGCCGTTCATGAAAGGAGACGTAACCTCGGTCAAGGATGATTCTGAGTGTAACGACAATTCTTTAAAGAAGTAATAATAAAGTTAGTGTGTGTAAAATTGAGTTCCTGTGGGACAAACAATTTTGATTTTGTCTCGCATTCATTGTTGCAATATTAAAGAAACAAAAACTATACGCATGCGCAGTGCTCGGCGTTTTTTTTTTTTTTTTTTTTTTTTTTTTTGCACATGCCAGACGAGGGAGGAATTAGCTCACGATTGTTGATTTCAAAAATACTTAGCTGTTACAATAATCACTTCGATAATGTTTTATCAGAGCACATTATTGCCCCATTGTAAATGCATAATTTGCATTATTAAGCCTCCATATCCCATATCACGATTCTTTCACCAATCGAATTAAGAAATGAACAACACAACACACATCCGGGAACAGCTACACTAGGACTGCAACAGTCAGAAGGTCAATAAGCCAGCAATCAGGATTCCAATCTTCTGCATGCCGCCGCAAAGGAGTGGTAGTTTGTTCACAGGAAAAACCGCAACACGGTGAAAAGCATCATTGATCGCACTGTATTATCCATTAAGAAAAATTGCGGGTATGTAGGATGGATGGATGGTTGATCTCGTTGAAGCCACATTTCTTCACAGCTTCCTTTGCAACAAGAGCTGTGTGCACAGGCGCATTGTCGTGAAGAAGGCGCACACCACCATTCAGCTTTCCTCAGCTTTGATATAAGCACGTAGTCTGTGCACTATGCCAGCATAGTATTTCCCATTTATTACGGTGTTCCTCTCCTTGAAGTCAATAAAGTGTATTCCTTCACAGTCCCAAAAGATTGTGGGAATGATCTACTTGGTTGACTGAGTAAACTGGGCCTTTAGAGATGGTGTGTCGCCAGATTTACGCCACTCCATTGATTCTCTTTTGAACAAGGGATCATAGCAGAGGACCACAGTTTCATCTTCTGTAACAATGGTTTGCAGAAATTCTCTCTCTCGTTGCCACGGCAGAGCTCCAAAAATGCCTGACAACAGATGACTCGTTGCTGCTTTTGGACTGAGGAAAGAAGTGTAGGCACCCATCGTGTGCTAACCTTATTCACCTATAAATGTTCATGAATAATTCGAAGGACTGTTGTTTTAGAAAGGCAATCTTGCTGCTATTTCTGTAACTTTGAGCCGCCGGTCTACCATAATTTCTCCTTCCACAAGAGCGATGTTTTCAGGAGTGAGCACCTCCAAGGGCCGACCTGCACGCTCTTTGTCTCCAATGCTTTTTCGACCCATTCGAAAAAGTTTGGCCCATTCTTTTACGGTAGAATGTGAGGGGGAATGCTTTCTCATATATATCGCCCAATCTCCGTTTAATTTCATTTGGAGTACGTTCCTCTTTTGTGAAGAACTTAAGAACAGCTCGAAACTCCATTTTGAACATGTCACAATCTTCTACACAGAGCCTTCTTTATGCAACTATATCTGAACAACTGAACACAGCGGTGCGGAAGTTACAGCTGCAATTATTTACTTAACAAATAAGGTATGTCACCAGATAAGGGTTTTGTGAAGGTGATAATCCTTATCGGTAAGGCCGGAAACTTATGGACCTACCCTCGTATATCATCATTGGATAATTTAAAAAGCTAACGCCCCACCAGCCGGTAGGGCTCAGGGCACCCTAATGAACAATTTGAAATTCCTTTAGTAAGGTTATTTCCCTTATAAGGAAGTTTCTATTTACAATTCCTATGTTATTGTTACAGCTTATGACATAAACATATCTCTATATATCTATATTATTAATTACAATGCCAAGGTATGATAAATATACATGATAATTATACTTTAGTGGGGGCGGATCAGAGGAACGGTTACAACGCAGTTTTTTAAGGGCTGCTCCACATTTTCACCATACACAGTAGTAAAATACGCAAGCCACCTTCCGAGTTCGATGCTTACCTGCCCTCTTTCTCGTATTTTTGACTGAATTCCACACGTTTATTATATTCTACTTACCGATTGCACTTCTTAGATCCCATACCGTTTTGTTTTGACATTCTGATTTCGCACTTTCAAACGTGTATTTATATTCTTTTCTAAGAAGAAAGACTCTTTTTCTTAACTCCCTCCTGCCTCAGCTTTTTTCTTCGCTTGTTTACATTTTATTGTACCATTGTAGTTATTACTTCTTTTATTCTTGATTTGCAAATGTCTGTCTGTCTGCTAACTGAATATTTCCTGTCAGTCTTTTAACATTAATTGCACCGCTTTCTCCCTCCCTCCATCCACCATTAAATATATGTGTCGAATCACGGAGTATTCCCACAAAGTCCTCCATTTGCCTTGAGATCCATCTGCATCGCAAAAACGGCTACAAAGAGATGTCATTAATATTTCTTACACTATTTATTGAGACCAGATGCTCATTTAACGTGAGCAGAATTGGTCAATGGTGCGATTTCACTCTATTTACACTCTATTTACAATTTTGGAACCCTGTATAAAAATAATATATCCTGTGAGTATAATTATATATAATAAATAGTAATTCCTCAACTGCATTTATAAACATTTATTTTCTCACTACTTGACCCGTATTTTTCATTAATAATTTCTAGCTGGAAGGCATCGAAAAAGGATAGCAAATTTTTCCCGTTCGCCTTTAGTGTTGCGTCTTTACGTCTCGCACTGCTCCTGCGGTTATTTTCCCCACGTTCTAAAGTAATGTTTTTAGATCCAATTCTGGCATTAAAATATCCAATTATAATTAAACTCGAGTGCGGATACATGTCTTGGATTTGTGTGATGGTGTCATAAAAGAAGCTGGGATTGGTTTACCGGGAGGCTGCAGGCTGCTGTGCGAAACTATTGTATATAATTTCATGTAGTTTAATTGGCAATATACTCCAACAGCTCCCCTTAATTTAATGTTAAACCTGTGGATGCCAGCAACATACTCTTCTTTAAAATATGATGCCACACCCCTCGGATATCTCCCTCTCTAGTCCCTTATTTCATTCCTCAAATAACGCTTTGAAGCCACTAATAGCTACCCTTTCATTGTCTTTTAGCCAAGTTTCTGCCAGTTCCATAAAGTCTATACTGTCAATAAACCTGTTCGCAAACTTTTTCTTCAGAACTTTAACATTCCACAGGCCAACAAGCAGACGGACAGCTTTCCTTTAATGCTTTCTATTATCTGCTCTTGTGTTCCTTGCCGGTGTGCAATTGTTGCTGTTTACCGCTGCTCTGGATGCGCTTGCAGATATTTTCTGTCCCGTGGCTCCTCCATTGTTTTTTTCCCCAGCTCTCTCTATCTGCTACAGCTTAGCACTTTCTTCTGTGTAGCCACTGCTTTCTGGCTGTTCGGTCCCCTTATTTATTTCTGCTGAGAAAATCCATCAATTTCCTTCAAATCTTCTCGGCTTTTTAATCGGCCGTCGATGAATTAAGAAACTAAATGCTCTAAAAGTTGTATATAATATCAATATCCTAGTTTTCAGATATTTTCCTTATGTTCTTCATTGTTTGAGGTAATGAAATTGGCGTATAGACTCACATTTGTTTCATTCAGTATTGATACGAACGTCTATCAGTTTCTGCTGTTTGCCTAAGCACTTTAAGAATTTTGTTAAGCTTTTGATATTATTCAAATCAGATAAAAATGTTTCTAATGAATCAAAATATGGAGTTTCGCAGTAACGGCAGTCAGAACGGTAACTCCCGGAGAAGTGGATGTGATATCAAGCAACGGATTCAAGTGTTCGCAATTATAAAACGATGATATACTGATGCCTGTGGGTGATAACTTTCTAAACAGACGTCAGAAATATACGGGGTAGCAATACTACATTTCCAACATCTGCAATCATAAGTTGTAGTTGTAGTAGCGAGAAAAACGAAGAAGAAGAAGAAGAAGAAGAAGAAGAAGAAGAAGAAGGAGAGAGAGAGAAGAAAAATGAAAAAATTAAGAACTAGTAGTATAAATGTTACCTTGGCTTCAATTGGTGAACGCTGCAAAACATGAAGGTAATGAAATACTATTAACGAGAAAAAATTGCCACATTTGCAGCAATTATTATTAATTACCACACATAAAACAAACTCTATTCTTCTGTAAATAAATGAAATTATCAGAGTTTCAAAATTATTCTTTCATTTCAATAATTTCATTAAAATTATATTTTATATGAAATGTAGCAAAATGACTCCTTTGTTTGATATTACGTTACGTAAACTCAGCAATAGCATAAAAAGTTGAATAGTCACTAACTAAGGTTAGTTACTTCAACAGATTTCTTGATAAACCTCTAATATTAATGCAACATTTTTAGGTTTTCTTTATGTATAAGAAGAGGCACGACATTCCAGGTGAGACAGCAATTGCCACATGGCCGCCGCCTGCATCAATTACAACTGTTCCCACTGACAGCTGGCTTGCGGCTCTGTGCGAATAAAAATGGAGCATCGGTGGAATGAAATAGCGTCGCTTCATCTGCCATGAATGTCACTAGAATCGAACCCACCTCTTTTTGATGAGAGGCGAGCAATTGTTATAGCGCATTTATAAATGCCAAGAATATTTTATTTCAAAGAAAATCCTCAGTATTACACGAACACACCAGAGCTAATTGCTAAATAGTGAATTAGAAATTAACCGTGGTTAACCACCTGAATATATTATTGATGATTAACTCTGAGATTTTAGCTGTTTTGTTGAAACAAATTATTAAGGTATTATATTTATTTTATCTAGTGCTCATTAATTAATTCATTCATTTGGCGTTCTGTCCGAATGCAGGTCCTTAACTGCGTACTATGCAACATCATGCTGTTTTTACAGCTTTTATGGGGAGGTACTGCTATAGCTTTCCTCAGTGATAAATGACGTGAGTGATAGGAGAAGCCGAAACACCAGGAGAAATCTTGCTCATTTGCCGCTTTGTCCATTATAAACCCCAGCCGTAAGACCGAATTAAGTCTGCTCTAACCTGAGACATGTTTAGGTATTAAAACTTTATATTTTTGCTTTAGTTCAAGTGATATTTTTAAACGCTATAACTAAATATTATAATCAGTTTTGAAAAATTACAGTGATACTGTTGCTAGGAATGAATAAAGCTTTATTTTTTACTCGAAATCATTGCTAAATAAGATTTATTGAAAGTTCGTTTTTATCTGTTACTTCTTTGCATGAATGTGGTGCATTACTTCCTGGATTATTGAAGCTTAGAAAGAGCTCAACTATTTTCCCAACAGTTGCATCTTGGGAAAGAAGTCAACTATATTTAAGATACACCTTTTAATAATGATAATGCTAGGACATTCGGCTCACAACGGGTCTCGGCCTATCCCTGCCTCTGTCTTGTGACGTCATAGGCCTGTGGCTAGCATACTGTCATCCCAGCCGGTAGCCATTACGCGGCTTACTGGGTCGAAAGGGCGCTATCTGTCACATAGCTCTCTATTTGTGACAGGGTGACTCCGTTCCAAACTACCCTATCTTAGACATTTTCTAAGCAGGTATTGAGGATCAAATCCGACACCTCCCGGCCAGTAACCTTCTTCCAACAATTGCATCTTGGGAAAGAAGTCAAACATATCCAACTTTTTGGGCTAGTAAATAATTCTTAACACTATCTGCGCAGACAGATTAAAACAAAATTGACATATATATTTCATGGCATGAAAAGGCAAAACTGTATTTTCTCAGGGACCTCAAAATATGTGAGTTATACTACCTTTCCCATGCTTTACTCTATATTTAGCCTTTAAAACAAACTTAACTCCACAGGAATACCCATTTTACACCACATTCTTTATATAGGGGATTCACGCGGACTACAATATAAGAAATTCCTATTTCCTGATGACAAATTCATTAATACTGATGCCAAAATTATGTTATAGTTAGTTATGTTTAAGCAATAATCAATAAAGTAACACATGATAGATTGATATTATTAATAGAAAATATAATTAAACTGCTAGCAAACAAGGGATCTGCGAAATTCATTATGAAAATTTTGTAACAACCTCTATCATTTGTTAACAATCAAACGGTATTATAATATTTCTCCAAATACATTTTGAATCTTAAAATTACATAACTTCTTTCAGGAGAGCACAGCATTTTGAATTAAAAACACATTACCTTTATAATTGGATAGATAGAACCACAAAAGGCTTTTAAAATATTTAGTATTTCAAACAGCAAATATAAAGTAAATACTTTTATAATCAGGACATGTTACTTTTTACAAACAGCACAGTTGATATGCTTATGATTATATTTCTTTGCACTTAGATGAGAAAGTTCCCTACATCTTTTATATCAATTTTCCCTATGAGAGAAGTTTTCACCCCTTCTTCACCACTTGATTCCACAATAATTTCATTTTCATGTTCAGTTATCTCTTACATGTTGTATTCTTTTCTTTAACACTATACAGTTTTATATCATCTGGTTCACAAGAATCTAGGCTTTGAACATGAGAGCTTGTCTTCAAATGAAGGACTACTTACTCCAAAACTCATAATGCACATCTCTCACTGAGCTTTAAACTTAATTTGATGCAATTAACAGTGTAAATTTGAAATTCACAGAACCCCAGAGATCGTGTTGTATAGAACTTATTAGAAGTAAACACTGGTGCACCTAATCCATGAAAACATTCAATAAAATAAGAGAATACATGAAGTTAATATTAACTGGAAGTATTTAAGAAATTAAATCACTGTTGAGGTCCGTACGCCCCCCTATGCATTCCAGGGTTAATTTCTTGTTAAAATTGAACGTGTGAGAACAAGGAGTCTCAGTTCTTAATATCTCCTGTTTTATCATATTTTGGAGTGTTCCTAAAAATAGCTTTCTTTTGCATTTTATTGGGATGCTATTTATATTTCTGTTAAAGGAAGTTTTATAGACGTAAACAATACACTTATTATATCACTATTCTCTTTCGTGTCACCTGTCAACAAACTTTTACTCTTTCTTTTCTTATCCTTCGTTGTACCACACACCGTTCGACCTCAAGCTCGAGTTTTAGAACATTCTATAGTTTATGGTCCATAAAAAGTTTCTACGTCCCCTTTTCGAGCACTCTTGGTTCACAAATCGTGGTGACATTGTTATCCATTCATAGAAGAAAAATATCTGAACAAGCACCAATCATTCTTCCGATGCTCATCCAGTTCTCTATCTCGCTCCCTCTTTTGTTAGTCCATTGTTGGATGCGGAAGAGAGATGCCAACACAATCTGGCTTGTGTTGCAATGTTCCAGCGCTTGTGTTGTAAGAGTGGATGTGTATTTCCAACAGCTACTGCACCGGCTTTGAATTATTTAACGCGTTCACAACGCCGGCAGAGGGATTTCACAAACATCACAAATGGAATTCTAGCACACGAATCGTGGGATTCCGTCACGATAAGCTCATTCAAATTACATGCTGAAATGGAATAAAATCTGTCAAGAACGCATTAAACTGCGTAAAATACGAGGTTCGTTTTTCAGTTTATTTCCACACGCGTTTTTGTTATGTGACTAATGTTAATAATGATCTAATTCACTTATAGCTTGGAATGTGTTTTTCTCTTCGGACATTAATGCGTGAGGCCATGATAGTATCATTTGTTTCATTTGACTCTTTTGGAATAGTGTGGTGTGTGGTGAGTAAAACAGTATTGACATGACCAACTTAGTAAGAACTGAAAAGAATTAAATGTACATGCAGTGAGTGCATATATCAAGAAAGAAAACATAGGTGGAGAATGCCCTTCAAAATTGGAGAAAAAAAAAAATAATAATAATAATAATAATAATAATAAAATAAATAAATAATAATAGTAATAATAAAAATAAATAAGTAAAATAAAAAATAATGCTGTGATATTTGTTAACACGAACTCATCCTTGCAAATATGGAGTGCGCTTTTTAATTATTTTACTTGAAAATATGCGTTTGTAGGCGTTTGTGTGACTGACAACTAATGAGGCGAAAGCGTCTAAGTGCTAGTTACAACTGTGGTATTGATAATGCAATGTCATTGTTTACATACGCTATATTTGTAGATATAATACCGCCACTTGAGTGGCATTTTTCTTATCTTTCTTTCTTTTTTTTTTTTCGTAGTATCGCATTAATAGAACATGATGGTTTCTATTCAGTTCCTCAGTCTGTGAATAGTGCAGTAGTCGCCTTTATATATAACTTTCAGTGATCGCTTTTGTTATATTTGAATTAAGACTAATTCTAAATCATTTATTTTTATATTATATATCCCTTTATTTTTTATTTTATTTATTTATTTATTTATGTTTGCAAAATCTTAATATATGCTGCACTATAATGCTAAGACATTAATTTTTATGGGAACTTCGAGATGATTTAATTTTAATCATGTTAAGGAAACTAATTCAACCTTAGCAAGAACAGTGTAGTTTGGGACACTTAACAACCAAATCGCTTTTAGATCTAAGCACTCCGATATCTCCAAGGTCATTTGTCAGAAGTAAGAATCGCAGTCTGGTCTTATTATAACAACAGAAACAGCTTGCACAATCATACCGGTGCTTTTTTGACAGGAAGTTAAGAACGACATTTAGTGACATAAGTTAAGGTATAATCATGACTTTGGTCGTATACAACCTTGCGATCAAAAGCCTGGAGAAGCTTGGACAGTTATAACGGCCTCAGTTGAAGAATATCTAACTATTTTCAGTTCCTCTTTAGTACGGGAGAGTAAGTCAGCCAAACTTCCGGTTCTGGTTCACCTTAGCTCCCCATCCGACGTAGTGTTCTGCTGCTCGCAATCAACATGAAATTTTTAATAAGTGTCTATATTATATATTTTGTAAACAAATATTCATGTGAGATAAGTAGGCTGAGGCTTGTATGAATGGTTGGACAAGACAATATCTGTTTTTTATCAATTTAAATAGAAATTAAGCATTGAACAAAAATAACCATAAATTTACCACTAATATTATAATAAAATTTCACCATAAAATGATAAAATAAACTCATCTATATTTCTGATAATTCTAAACGTTACTTTTTTTCTTTTTTTATGTTGGATTGCTGATTTAATGTGTATTTAGCACACTCGTTCGTGTGGTACAGTTTTTTGCATTTTGTAATTCCAAAAATTATTTTATAATTCTATAATATCTGAAAATTTTCGAAATGATGCTTGCATGTAGAGGTTTCACCGAAAAAATTGAGTATAAATTTACATTAAAGTTTCCCTCCATCCTGAAATAGTTAGTGATGCCTTTAAATGTACAATAAAACATTAAAACTATTTATTTAACCATAAGCTTCTAAAAATGACAAAAATGGATTCACAATTATTTCCTAAAGGAAATCATAATAACCGAAGACACTAGTCAAGAAACTGTCTATAAAAAACATACTTGTAATAAATACTTGTTTAAATGTGAAATGATAAATGCGCAGCAAGAAATAGTCTAAATTCATAAAAGCAAATAAAAACCAATATTTTGTTGGTGGTTGAGCTCTGAAAAACTTTAACTACAGTGTACGTTAGTTTTGACCATGAACTAATACACATATTCTTTACTTAAAATAAGATACTAAACGCAGTATTGTAAATTTTGTATTAAAAGTATTCTATTGTAAGTATATAATTAACGCTTCAGGAACATAGCGGAAGAAAAACTACTTTAAAAGAGAATGCAATTGTATTCAATACAAAGTATATTAATAATGTTATCTGTTGTTACGGTTAAATTAAAGGGCGAATGGTTAACATAACTGCCAAACTAACGCTTGGTTTTCATCGTATTATGTTATGTATTAAATTCATAAGGAAAAAGATCATACTGCACAAAACAGGACCGAAAAAAGAGAACAAGAAAATAACTGGAATCAAATATCGTAAAGTAACCATTAATCTTAGTTTTGGGAGGAAATTTATTAATAAAATTCTTGATGCTATACAAAAATTGAGCGGGATTGTAACGTTTTTCTGAGGCACAGGTCTGATTAGCATTCAAGAAGTAGCAACAGAGTGTTCGTCAGTACTCTAGTGGACGAAGATTGAAGAAATTTTGAATGAACCAGTGCTTTGTTTTTCAGAATACTGATGAAACGGATAGATGCAGAAAAGATTGCTTGTAAGATATTGTCTAACTACAGTGCTACAAAGCAGAAGGTAAACCGTTTTGTCACAATATATTTACCATGGATAAGAGAGCTGCAATCAGAACTTATATTTCAGGAAATATTCATCTACTCCTAGCCCAAAATGATGTCCTGCCCACAATCGAAAATAAGAGCTCATATGACTGCGGCTTACGATAACAATTGTTTGGGGTGCAATGTAACAACTGCGTACTGTCTGTTCTGACAGTCACGGTGCTCTGTGCTGTCACAGTTATCTCCAGTGTAGTGTGACAATGCCTGCAGGCTTGGAAGAACTCTTTCAGCCGCTTACAGTGTCTAGGTATGCTGGCATGAAAAGGAATAAGATTGCAGACCAAGTTAGTTTCAAGCTGATGCTAGAAATTACTAAACAATATATAAACTTTAGAGTAAATATCAATACCATGCTTGTTTCTGCCAAGCAAGGGCTTTGGTACATTCCCAGGAAAGATTGAAAGAAGGAAGGATTAAAAAAAGTGTTGTGGCAGATGCTTTATCTACCCACAATACCTTCAACAGACTTCTATATGTAATGGTGGAATTGGTGATTAATGATGCTAAATATAAAACTTGTGATATTGCATAGCAATTATTGTTAAAAAAACTGAACCAATTTCCTTTCTACTGAGAGGAGTCCAAAAGGATACTACCTCCTTAATTCCCATTAACTAGATCACAAAAATCCACACATCCTTCATTCTATACGGCGATTAAATCCAAATGACTAAGTGCGCTGGTATCAGCATCTCTCTCAGCTTTTAGTACAGGCCTGCAAATTCATTTGCTTGTTCAACAATGGCATACTGTAAATGTTTTCTAAGAAGTTTTGTAATAAAACATGCCAAAATGGTTTAATATGCTTGCAGAGGTGGTTTCATTCTGTAACTCAAGTCTCCCATTTTAGTCCTGAACTTCAGCTCACAAGAAAGTGTCCCTAGGACTAAAGAAGTCCCTGGTGGCACATCTTAAGAAATACAAGAAATACAAAAAGTCGGAGCTCTGTGACAAAACAAAATAAGTACTACACTGAGGGCACATAAAATAAGCCATTTTGATATAAAATCTATTTTTGACAGCTAAAAAAATACATTGCAATGTGTTTTCATTACGATAGATGATTATAGCTTCTCTTGTTTAGATGCAAACGATTATTTCATAATTTTTTCCTAGCAAAATTCTTTTAACTTCAAAAATGTTTTCCAGTCACTAATGGAGATATTAATTAGCACTTTCAAACTCAAACACAAACACAACATTTAAAGTTATTAAATCTCCAATAATTAATCTATGTGCGCGACAGAAGAATAAGCTACTAACGATTTAATATCTATTTGACATAAACATATTAAGCTAACAAAAATACCTTCTGTATAAATCCCTATTCCAATACAAATTAAAATAAAAGATAAAAACCCAAATTAAAAACGAACATACCTCTTAGTAATAGGTATTTCACAAACTATTTTATTATTATATTTATTTTTTTCCATATGAAATTTTAAATTGTTGCCATTTGTTGTGACTTTAATTATTGTACTGGTCAAAATATGAGGTAAGACAACTCCGGTAAGCACGGAAAAAAAAACAACAATTTAAAAAAAATATATAAGTATTTAATGATTGTCCACTATTTCGAAGTACATATGCTTGCGAATTAATTTTTTATACCCCCTACCTACCTTCCACTTTTTGTAGGACATGTAATTCATTACTTGCTTGAAGTGCGTTGGGTATAGGAAGTTACCTATACCCAATTGCCTGATGACGGATACAGTGGCGGGGGAATGCATCAGCCGATAAGCCATCGCTCAAGCCGCCAGTCGGGATAGGCTGCACTGCTTCGTTGGCCTTTAGTCTTACATCACTCAGTCTGTGTCATTTAAACAGTGAAAGAAACAACGCGTGCCTAATCCTAGAATAAAGTCTGCGAAGAATAAATGGCAAATATTAAGCCTAATTATTCTGTTCCATAACGAGTGTTAATTTATGATTTTTATGTCCGTATCAAGTCCGTTCGTGCTCTCAGAAAATATTTGAAGATAAGTTTCTAAGTGAACGAATTGCAGTCTATAATATCATTCATAAAGGATTAGGAAGGGTAATTTAAAAGCAAATGACAGAAAAATGTAAAAAATGAATGCAGGCTATTCCAGCATCTTCTCCCGTGACATGGGTGAGATATATTTAAGTGCAATAGAATTTATTAGGTTACCACTCTAGCGACCGACTTTATATTACCCAGCCCTGGCTGGCAGTGAGCGATGGCCTATCGGCCGCCGCGTCGGTCATCAGAAAATTGGATAACCCGACAGATATTTTGATAATTATTGAAAGAGTATGAATATTCTACAATCACTGTTTCTGAAGAAAAAGAACAGAAATAGTTTCAAGTATTGATACGTCATGGAGATAACAAATGCAGTCATTCATTATCGTTCGTTAAGTGCAGTGCAATCACTACATTGTCATTCAACATGTGGATATCTGCGTTAAATTAATACCGTTAATAATAAATGATGCATTTACACACACAAACACACCTTAGGGGCATTTGCCCAGCTCATGTTCAATACCATTAGATTAAGGAGCATTATTATAATTACAACAGGATATCAAACACTTTGATTCAACAGAGCACTGACCTGTTTTGCTTGGCGCTCTGATATCAGAATTACATGAAATCAGTGGTGTCTCCTATGATTAATCTTGAGGGAGTAACTAATATTATTTCCGCATGGAAGACAATGTAATCATGACGAGGATCCGAAACAGACATCAAATATACACTACTCTTATCAGCGGCGTGCACTGGAGATAGGAACGTTATCTCCGGATGTCATGGGTTCATATTTGATATCACGTCAATATATACTATGGGGGAAAAAATAGAATACTGGTCTTAAAAGGTAAAAAGTTACTATATTACACATTTAACTCCTGATCTTCCTAGTGGGTGCTATACATACGATCGTATCTTGTTCAAGCTGCCACGCTAAGTCAGTGGCGTTTTGTGGGGTGTGGCAGTTACAATGCCATACCGGATGTAAGGGGAAAAACGTAGTGAGCATGTACGAATACAGTCCTTCTATTCCCGACATTATCATTCATTATAGTCGGTAAATCAGAAGACTTTGTCCGGCTTTGAATTTCACGATACTGAAAGCAAGGAAAGGAAGGCATATCCGATAAGTGTGGAAAGGCTTGAGATTGAGGTCTTGGTATTTGCGAATCTCTTGTTGCATCACTCCCGAAGAGACTAAACGTGGTTTTAGAAATTTTACATCATAATTGTCGACCTCGTATTAACTAAAAGCTTGTGGTACGATTCATCTTCTGTTAGAAGAAAACTTGTGCAGGACGAGTCAGGAAATCGGAGGAGATTTTGTGTTAAACGACTGATGATCTTTGAAGCATATATCATTAAGGAGGCATACATCATCGAAGATATTACAAATGTCAGGGACATTTAACAATTATAGTTTAATGTTATCAATTAAGTTGTTAAAATACCCTTGACAGAGTTTACAGAAGATGTTCAAAAGGTATACCTTAAACCTGAATATATTCATTACACCGCCGTAACAGTGCCTGTGGGACTCTGGCAGATATTTCAAGCCTGTGTAACATTTAGTGAAAAGCGGATTAATATTTGCTCATTTTGTTCGTGTTTTAAGTCAACTGCAGTCACGCACACGATGCTGTTTACAAGTCGCCAAAGAAGAAGAAGAAGAAGAAGAAGAAGAAGAAGAAAATGAAAAAAAAAAAAAGAAAAATACGGGCGTTTCATATCAAACAACTCAAGGAAAGCATAGACCATTCTCAATGAATGCTTGTGTGAGTTGTGGGACTGCACACACAGGTACACGAGGAGAAAAAGACATTGTCACGTGTTTTAATATTGGAACGAGTACACATAAACAAACAGGGGTGCACAACTTCCAAACGATGCACCAGAAAACATGTGATTAACTATATATATATATATATATATATATATAATATTAATGAAACATAAAAATAAAGAAACACTATTAACAATGTAACAAATTAACACTAAAATAAAAGTAGATAAAGATAAAACACAGAGAAAGAGTCACACTAGAAACTGCTATATTTCGAACTACTGCGAGTTCTTCAAAGGCAAGAAGCTAGACCTTTGAAGAACTCGCAGTAGTTCGAAATATAGCAGTTTCTAGTGTGACTCTTTCTCTGTGTTTTATCTTTATCTACTTTTATTTTAGTGTTAATTTATATATATATATATATATATATATATATATATATATATCTTCTCATTGTGAGATTTATCTTTACAAGGAATTTGTCTCAGAGGTCCTGACTCACCTTGAGTAATTGCTAATAATCATAGGAGAGTTTTCTTTTCTTTTTATGTGTTTGAAGAAACTTTTGTCATTTTCTCGCAGGTTTTTATTTCTTTTTTATTTTTAATGATTACAGTACTTCGACCTTAAAAGCTATTGTGCCAGGTGCAGGATGATAAATGATAACTTGACCAAATGAGTTCAGGGAACTTTCTAGTCTAATTTTCCTAGGCATTAACTTAAACTCGTGAAAAACCTCAATCAGTAAAATAAGGCAACCGGGAATCTAACCGGGGCCCGCTGCATGGGAAGCGTAAATACTGCTTTAGTCTATGGCGGTAATCTTTCTGTTTGGGCGTTACATATAGTTACATTATCTACAAATCTTTCTTTTTCTATTTTGGTATTATTATAGAGAACAATGTCGCTTTAAATTTTACATTCCTTCAATTTCTATTTTTCCTTTAATAATGCAAGAAAATCCCCTTGTCATTCTTTAAATTTCTAGATTTGTAACATATTAAAGAAATGTAAATATAGATTGTGTAATTATATACATGTTTATATTAACATTTGATGAGAAAATGAAGAGCTTGTTCATAGGCGAAGTTAATTGTAATACCCTTCAAATTCCTCTAGGTTTATATTTTTATCGATCGCTCTCTCTCTCTCTCTCTGTCACTCTCTCTCTCTGTCACTCGCAAACCCAAAAGACTACTGCCAGATGACTACTGAAGGGTTTTCAAGGCGGCATTTATATGTCGACCCTTAATTACTTTTTTGTTTCTGTATTATGGGTTTCTAATTCAGTCACAAGAAATCAACCCCCCTTTTTTCCTAACATTTTCTCCATTCCCTTATGCTAATATTGCTGCATTTGTATCCTATTATACTAGTATTATGCACAACATATACCGTTTGAAACAAAGTTATAAAATGTAGATAGTTGATTCTATTGGTAAATAAAATGAGTATGATTATGAAAATTGGGAAGATGCATTAATCTAAAAATATGCGCATTTTAATTACCTTTTTAGTGAAAATTTTTTTATATATGATACCCTATAAAACAACAGTGAATTCTGTATGAAGTATGAAAACGAATAGGGTTACATATTGTAGAATATAATAGGTTTAAGATCAAGCATATAAGTTAACCATGATTTTATTCTATTTAGCGTAGATAATATTATGAATGGGATTGAAAAAACGTACGTGTTCCCTTAGTAAATAATTTAATAATACAGTTTACATTTGCAGTGATCTTATTGTAAGATTAATTTTAGTGCGTGGACTGACAAAATTCATATATATAGCTCAAATAATTATTGTAAAACTGGAAACATAAAATTATTGCCTTTAAGAGAGGAAATAAGCTGCAAAGACATGAGAAATTAAAGATGGAAGTAAAATCAAGAGAAGCGTAAGAAGATTTAATTCTATTAAAATGTAGCAGTTATGGCGATGAACCAATCATTATAGTCTTGAAGACAATAATAACATATTTACAAAAATATTTAAATTCAAAAAGATAGATTAGAGACATGTGCAGCGCAATAATAAAGGCAAATTAATTGAGGATAGGTCCATACTTTCTGGAGGTGCTCACTTCTGAAAACATCGCTCTTGCTAAAGGAGAAATGTTGCAAGACCTGCGGCTCAAAGTTACAGAAAGAGCAACAAGGTTGGGCCTTTCTAAAACAACATTCCTTCGAACTATTCATCAACATTTAAACATGAACAAGGTTAGTGCAAGATGGGTGCCTACACTTCTTTCTTCATTCCAAAAGCAGCAACGAGTCATCTGTTGTCAGGTATTTTTGTAGCTCTGCCGTGACAGGAGAGAGAGGTTCTGCAAACCATTGTTACAGGAGATGAAACTATGGTCCTCTACTATGATTCCTTTTTCAAAAGAGAATCAATGGGGTGGCGCAAACCTGGCGAAACACCGCCTCTAAAGGCCAAGATCACTCAGTCAACCAAGAACATCATGGCCACAATCTTTTGGTACTGTGAAGGAATACTCTTCATTGACTTCAAGGACAGGAACACCACAGTAAATCGGGAGCACTATGCTGGCCTACTGCACAGACTACGTGCTTCCATCAAATAGAAATGGTTAGGAAAGCTGAGTGGTGGTGTGCGCCTTTTTCACGACAACGTATCTGTGCACACAGCTCTTGTTGCAAAGGGAGCTGTGAAGAAATGTGGCTTCAAGGAGATCGACCATCCACCCTACAGCCCACATATAGCTTCCAGTGACTATTTCCTCTTCTCAAAATTCAAGAAGGACCTTCCAGGAAGGAAATTTAAGTGTGACGAAAAAGTAATGGATGTTGTTTATTTGCAGATAAGAATTATGATTATTTGGGGGGTGGGTTGAAATGTTAATTCAAACATGTGAGAAGTGTATTGTAATAAAGGGTAACTATATTGAAAAGTGAAATATACTTTTTGTCTTTATCATACCTAGAAAATGGTTAGGCCGGACATTTAAGGACCTACCCTGGTATGATGGGCTGGAAATTTGTGATCTTAATCAAAAATGAGTTAGTATGGTGTAACAAACAGATCTTTTCGTGAACAAATATAGGGTTTATATAAATCACTATCTAATGGGACAGTATGAGCAGAATTGAGAAGGTTAGGAAATAAAGGCAAGCTGAATGAAAAATGTTAGTACAGGTTAAAGAAGTTAAATGATGGAAATATTATGAAAGAGTGCATGGTTATGCAACGTGAAAGCAAATGGAAAATACACCTAGAGTAAAAATGACAAAAATTTCAGAAGGGAATGGGATGGAATTTGTGTGGTTTTAAGTGAAAAAGAAATTTGGACAGAAGGTAAGATTTAAAACATAGGATAGGAAACGACAAAAAAAAATTTAACCACTTAAAAAATAAAACCTGTGGTAAATTAGCTCGATACCGTTGGCATGGACAAGAAAATGGGTTTTGCAGTTAAAGAGATTAAGAAAAAGGAGAAAGAAGAGGTGTGCCCACTTGCATTGTATATAGAATGAACAGTAGAAAAATGGAGAGATGAAATAAGAAAATCGCAATCATTTATAAATAAAATAAATCGGTATTAAGAATTGTGCTGAATAAAAGAGAGGAAAAGTTAAAACAAATAAAAGTCGAGGTAGAGAAATATCAGTAAAATTTATCGCAAAGAAAGTCGGAATAACTACAAAGATTTCATTCTGAGACATCTTCAATCTTGATATGAAGGATTTGGAATGGGATAGATATAGTAACTCTATAAATCACATGCTAGGTGTAAGCAGGTCAAAAGTATGATTTTATGGTTCTCATATAATAAAAAAATACTGTATATGCCAGAAAATTATTATTTGGACGTAATAAAGTCATTACTTGTCAATATTAACTACCAAGTCCATTATAAAATTAATATACTTTCATTATTCCAATAAATACCAATTGTTATCTGTTTGAATATTATGTATTGGAAATTTATGATTAGGTAGCTGACACATTTTATGAAGACTTGAAGATGTTATTTGTTTAGCTGCATTTTTCATAGGTTTTTTCTTGATTACTATGTTCTTACGTTGAATCACACAAACACAAAATAATGAATTTGCATTGCGACCTCAAACATAAAGTATTAAGCTTGATAATATAACATCTAAATCTTGGACGTTTTCTTACATAGTCTTTAACATTTATAATAGTAAAACGAAACATGTGTGATATCACCAGTCAAATGTCATTTTCTATAAAAATAAGGTGACTGTTGATAAATTGAAAAGTACGTTTTTTTTTTTTTGCAGCATTTTACATTAAAAAAGAATGAAATGCTGAGTCGACATGGCAAATCTATTTTATTAGAGAGCAGAATTTGTAAATGAGGCCTCAAATGAGTACAATATGGGTACCTGGTTCCACCTTTATAAGGTGAGAAAAAAGAACAGACGTTTTTACCGAGGTAAATAGAGAGATTTGAACTGCATCCTTTACTTTTACAGCTGTCTTCAATACAAAAGTAGATTTAGATATGCTGGGGTTATAAATATCTTCATCCTAGATTTACTTTACAGAATCAAAACTGCTATTTGAGTACAAAATTGAACATGATGGCGGCGACGGTGCCGATGCCGTTGCGTATGCGAACGACGACGCCTAAAATCTTCGGAAATAAGGACATTGCAACATTCAGTAAAGTTTAGAAACAAAGTCGCGCAGGAAAAATATTTATATCTTGACCGGAACTCGAAATACGGATCTTCGACTAACCATTTCAATGCTCTTATCGTCGGAACTACGTACATGTTAGACTGTGTCCTGTACCCCTCTAAGTTACAGGGATTTTTATGCTTGAGAGGCGCCTCGAGACCTTCGAGTTCTTTTGTCCCGGGCTTCAACACTATTAGAGTTAATTTATTTGAAACGTGGTTTTGTGCACACAGATGTTGGGTTAAGATTTAGAATCAGATAGGAAAAATTCGAGGTCACCATACGGCAAGCCCCAAGATACATGGGTTCGAGTCCCGATCGTGACCGTATAATTATTTTCACATACGACTTGTGTGAAAAGATCGCATTTAATGAATGCACTGTAATTTTAATGTATTCTTTCACAGTGGTTGTTGTGACATGAAAGCAAGGACAAATCTTTCATATTTCGTTTTAGTGGCCTGGAATTTCAAAATTTCTCTTCCTTTATTACAAGAGTATTATTACAACGTTTCGTTTACTACGACTTAAAGACTATTTTATAGCCTCTAACGTTGTATGCCAACTGCCAAAGACTTTCCGAAAGCAAATGAAGGAAATGGGTAACCACTACACAAATTGGTATTAGCTTTTTGCCTTTTCAGGTGACAGAAAATCCCCAAAATTCTCAAACATTCCCTACTAGCATCTTGTGACTGGCCGGAAGAGAAAAATTCAGTCGTGCTGCAACTAATAAATTTAATAAAAAGAATGCTACAGTATATGGAAAAACCAAATACATGCTAACTGTAACCAACTTCTACCCTGATTCCCTCCTTTAAAGCAGTTTTTACTACAAGTAACGATATCTCTCCTTCCAGGTGTTTTTTGTGCACCAGGATAAGAAAACAAGACATGTGGAAATCAGGTCATGCATGCTATTGGAGCTGGCACAACGAAAAAGAAGTTCGTCAGCCGTGTAAAGGAAGGGCTGTTTAGAACCAGACCGTAGCGTGACACAACTAACTAAACATGGATAGTAACCTATGTCGATCTCACATAGCCTTCAGTAAAATCAGGTATATTGAACGTGTTCAGCTTAATGTATTTTATTGCTATACTGATGAATAGTATTAAATAAATTGAGCGAAATCTAAAATCTTTGTGCAATACAGTACACATTTTGTTAATTCATTTTAAAGCACTGAGTATTGAATTTGAAATTTACTTTGTTTAATAGTTGCTTGATTGTTGTTCCTTTATAGTTAAGGACAAAACTTATTGCTAAGGTCAATTTAAAACTGCCCTGTTGTAACGAAAATTGTTAAAATTCTTTATTTTTTGTTTGGTTGTTTAGCGGTACTTCTAGAGAAGTTTATTTTTTATATTTTATTACAGTCACAATGTTCAGAGAAGCCGAGATGCACAGGATGTGGTTTTTTTAAATAACATTCAATTAGATAATAATAATACATTTCACAACTACAAAATATTAAAATACGCAGATAAATCTGTTTTGATATTGGACAGTAAAATATTTGTTATATAGAGCAATATGGTGAGCTATGCAGACTACTATAAATTACTTAGTATCTAGGAAGTATTAATTCAATTCTCTTGTTCCTAAATTCAAATTAGTACACATGCATTTTGCTACTGGAATACAAGTACTTTGAACAGGAATCGATAAGCTATTTATCAAAAACTAACAGACTAAATTCGGTGCTCGCCATAAACGAACTGCTAAGTTCATGATACGCAGATACCAAAGTTAAAGTATACAAATAAAATCTGCAAAACAATAACAAAGACTTGGATTCATTAATACTCGTAAATACAATTTTGCTACATTTATTCAGATGCTGCAACAAGAGCTGCAAGTCTGACTTTACAGACATGGAATTTAACATTTTATTCCGCAAGAATATTTCCTATATTCATCGATTCACATTCATTTTCTAATTAGTTTAATTGTGCAGAAATTCGCGATCGTCATATATAACCTCAAGTGCATATTTTTGTGTTTCTACATTCCATGGCAAGTGTAATTCTAACATTTCTCTGATTTTGCTTGCCATTGGCAAAAACATAAACATTTACTTGGTGACAGCAAACAGCATGAATATAACCAATAAATGCAAATGCTGCATATAGCTAATTCAAGTTAATTCGCTAAAAAGGGCTAATTTACTCACCACTTCCCCATTTCCATATCCATGTTATCTCGTCTCCGTAACGACAAGCACCGCAATTGTTAACACATGTTTCAGGCGGAGCTACAAGTTTATTGTTTTGTAATTAACGCTTTAATCACGCATTAAATTTCACCGTAAGTACATCACACTCCCAAGTTTGTAAGTTTGAACATATCAACAGGTGTCGCATGGAACTATCTTACCTCAGAGCTTAGCCTCCAATAAAAAGTGAGTGTTTATATTAATATATTTATATGCATTCTTTGAATTAATGCAATGAGTGTTAGCACGTTATGTATAAAGAAAGAAAGAAAAATACAAATACAATAACTAAGGTATATGCATGTGCTAAATTCTTTTGTAATTTTGAAGCAGCGTTGGAAGCAGTTGGCATGACTGCATTAGTAGTCCGAGATGACTGGCGGTCCGCGTAGCATGTGTTATTCGTAGGTCTCCTTGTTAACGGTTTTTATCAAGTGTTGTGTGGATATTTGTGTGTCATTTTCAAGCAAATGTGATTACAACCAACGAATCATGTTTTGGATTACATTACTCTACCACAACGATGCTGAGTGTCACATTATCAGTGTATAACAGATTAGTAAATTAGCAATTGCCCGTTTTAGCTCTGACAGTATGGGTGTAACATGACAACGGGAAATAAATAAGCCTTTCTTGTACAATGGTGAATTTCTACATCAAATTACGGTCCGATGTAAAAGGCTTTAGTTTATCCATTTGACAGAAAGAGTAAAGGAAGTTGTCGGTAAGCAGTGTTGGTATAATCATGTTACCTCTGCGGAAAGTGCAACTGAAGCATTTGTCATTAGTAAACAATGTTCATTTGTTTGAAGAATGGACGTACGATGCATGACCCACTACATGTATTAAAATGGTAAATATATTGTTCATTATTCTAATATAGTGTATATACCATGTACTCAATTTTAAACTGAACTTTGTTTTTAAATTGTTATGGAGCGAGTTTAGCCCTAGAGAAGATTAATGATTTAAGCTATGCCTTTTCTTGACATCGAATACTGTTATTTTGTTTTGTTATGTTCATCTTAACTAGAGATTTTATTTTGTTCAAAACTTGATTGCATTTTTAAAATATCTCTTAAGGATATCACGAATGTTACGAAAGAATATTTATTCTTGAAGTTACTTCCGTTTTGGCTGGGGAGGAATATTGTTACGATATACCTACTTTCGCGTGTGAGTGAATTCACATATTCATTATCAGTCTATAAGAAAATATAAGAATGGCTTCGGCTAGACTCGACAAGCATAAGGGACCATGAAGTGACGTAAGATCTCATTTAAATATGAATGGAAGGTATAACTATTAAATGACTGTTTAAAAATAGTACGATAAAAATGTCCTAAAAGCAATTTTATTTTATAACAGAATTTTTTTCAGACGTCCCTAATCACAAAATAAACTCATCAATATTACTTTTAAAACGTTGAAACATAAATAAGTGATTAATTTTCCTTATTAATATTTTTATTGTCTGTATGTGGTGAAGACTAAAATATTAGTGTGTGTTTCAACAAGCTTTCATTGGGAAGAAGGGGTATCTTATTATTAACAAAATATAAATCACATTAGGGAAAATGTTGATCGCCATTGGCTGTAAGATTTATTAGTAACAGGGGCATTTTCTTTGTTTCCTTTTTAACCGGGTGTGTATAAATTAAATTAATTAATTACAGAAAGATTTAAAATTAAATTCACCTTGTTTTCGTTCATTTTCTTTCTTCTTTGTTTTAACTAGTATTTGAATCACCATACCTAACCCATAAGCACATATCATACTTATGACATTAACTTTAATATTTCTGTTGATTTTACACAATATTTCTCAATTGTTTACCCTTGATTAAACTATTTGAACTTAACTAAAAACAATAAATGTAGTCGTACATGATTTTTCTAGAAATACACTGAAGTTCACCATTTGACGTTTTCTAAATGGACCGAGGATAGATGGAATATTTATTATAACTGCTGTTTTTGTTCTAGGATTACTATTAAACACTTCCTATCTAATAAAAAATCATTTTATGACTCAGACCTTTTAAATAACTTGTTTCAATCAAGTGTAAAGAGAAGAATAATTATCTACTAATGTATTCGTATCAAAATTATTTTGCAATTGTGCAAATTCAGAGCAATTTATGTGGAAACGGACATAGTATTAATTCAATTTTGTTAAATTGCATTTATAGTTCTGGTGTACAAAAATAGCTGAAAGAAATTGTTTATAATGTTGTACAATTATTGCATTCCTAAATTTTTGAAAATAGCTTCGTTACTTTCTTATATACTTATTCATATAATGACAAAACATTGTAAACTAATATATTTTGTGATAGAATACATGAAACAGTGAAACATTGTTATGTTAAAAAATGAAAAACCTGAATCTCCTAATTTACAAAGTTTGCTGTTCTAAGTAACTTCCATCGAACTTAGAACATTTGGGTTAAGGTAGCAATTCAAGAAAATAAACACAAACATGTGGGTATCTTCACAGATAGAAACTACAAGCTTTTTGTATGTTTAACCGTAGCTTATA
Organism: Metallyticus violacea; assembly: GCA_030762175.1. Classification (NCBI taxonomy): domain Eukaryota; kingdom Metazoa; phylum Arthropoda; class Insecta; order Mantodea; family Metallyticidae; genus Metallyticus; species Metallyticus violacea. The sequence continues at coordinate 107,915,916 of CM060832.1, forward strand.
TTTATATTTCAAACTCTTTCGATTCTGAGGGAACGTCGCTTTCCGTGTGTAACTAATCGTTCACACGCATACATTTTTGCAGGAAATACCCGATTATCATTCGATATCAATCAGTTGTGCAAAATATTGGCGCGAGTATGTCACACGTGTATTTTTCTATGTATTTACTGCGGACCATAAAGCCAATTTCTGCCATGCTAGTGAATTTCGTGTATAAAGTCTGATTTTTTCTATAGTTCAATATAGATCTAGCTAGTAAGTGTGTGTCATGTTACCACATATTGCGTTATTAATACACTTAGTAAATTGTTTTGCCAATTTACTGCACTACGTTTAAATTAACATTTAAGGATTCTTTCAGTATCAAATATTACTACCCGAAGTGCTTTGTTTGTCCCTGTCATGTTTTTCGGCAAAAGAAATTTAATTGTGCAACTGTTATTGTAAAGCCATAAATATTGTTTTTATAGCTATATATACTATAAGTTTTCTCAATGAAAGTAACATTGAAGAAAATCCCCATCGAAATGTTTATTTTATTTAAAAACGCTCTTTAACATCATCGGTCAATAGCGCACCACACAATGAACAACCGATGTTTGCTCAGGGTCTGCGGGCTTCAGGTTATTTTAAGTTACTTAAACCTGAGGCACGGGACCTACGTGTTTCTTTTTCTTCCGAAGCAATATTTAGGATTCCGCTTGTACCCGCGTCCTTTGGTTTAGGATTCTTACGCTTGAATCCGCGACCTTGGGTTTACTAAGCTGGCACGGTTACCATTAGATCGCCAAGATCGACTGTGAACTGTGTGTTCATGTAGACAACACACACGTGAAGGCACATCGGAAAAAAAAAATAAAAAAGAAGTAATCAAAGCAAATGAAGTGAGTAAAAATTGTATATTAAACTTCTTTCTGACAGTAGTTATTTTTTCATCTTTATTATTGAAATATGAACGCTGGGAAAAAACTCATTAACGTATTAGACTAAACAGTTTAGATATGAAACATATTATGCCTCAATCATAGTACAATTTTTTAATTATGCTGAATAAAATATTAGTTGAAACCATACGTAACTGCCTGTGGTACCTCAGTAGTGAAAACGGGCGTTAAACACTACTAAATATATATATATATATATATATATATATATACGTATATATATGTATGTAGCAGTGTGTATATATATATTGTCTTTTTGGGAATAATTTTTCAAAAAGTTGTAATTGCATTTGAAATTTTGGGGAAAATTTTACAAAACGTTGTAATTGTATTGGAGCTTTTGGGAATAATTTTACAAAAATTGTATTTCAATTTTGGGAGGTTGTCATTGCATTGGAACTTTTGGGAATAATTTTAGGAAATATTGTAACTGTATTCGAAATTTTGGGGATAGTTTTACAAAACGTTGCAATTGTATTGGAACTTTTGGGGATAATTTTACGAAATGTTGTAATTGTATTCTAACTTTTGGAACATTGTAATTGCATTGGAACTTTTGGAGATAATTTTAAAAAACGTTGTAATTGTATTTGAACTTTTGGGGATAATTTTAGAAACGTTTGAATTGCATTCGAATTTTTGGGGATAATTTTACATGATGTTGTAATTGTATTCGAACGCATGGCACTGGATTGAAAGCAGTATACAGTCCCCTTAAACATTTATGTGCTGCTCTTTGCGTAAAGAACGAACTGCCACTATCGTCCTACACGTAACATTTATGGGAAGCCATAAGCCGGGTGCGGTCGATCGGCACGAAATGGTGAGGTTTGTTTGAAGAGATATAATGTGGGTGCATGTATGTGCTGTTTCGGTCTTGACCAGTTCTTTTTCTCTCCCTATCGGCCGAGCGAATATCGAAAACCAATTTAGGCACTTAATGGTGACACATAGTCGTTACTGTTAGCTCTCTGGGCAGAGAGACTGAATATCCATAGCTTTTCCAAGAACGTAACAAGAGGTTGCGATAAGCTTCCAGCCAGCAATGTCAGCTTTCCTCTGTCCTTGTAATACTCTTGTGCAGGCCTTAAGTTGACTGGGAATCAGCAGAAATGACATACTAGAGTCCGTAGTTACAGTTACAGGAGTCCGTAGTTACAGTTACAGGAAGAGAAAGGCACTTGGGCGCAAGTGTTCCCACTGACAATGATGACATTCCTTTGTTTTAGTTCCGCATCGTTTATAGATTACATTCACTGATCATTTCATTTTTCGTTAGTTTTTACATTTTTCACACACCTTTATTCAATTGAAGATAAATCTGTACTGATTCATTTGATTGAGTAGTACATACTTGTTTTCTATAATTTATCGAGCTCGCATAACGTTATAGAGGGGCTAGGAGAACCGAGCAATAAAAACGTAGCGGAGAAATGTGGGCGGAGCTAAAGCTACATGTCTTTGCACTACAAGCAGCTTAAGGAATGCAGAATAAATCAATAATTTAAAACATTTAACCCAGTTTATTATTGGTATATTATATTTTACTGCATGATTAAATGTTTAAGAAACGAACAAGCGAATTTCGTAATTTTTAGGAATGTAAAAATTGTATATCATTATAAATCAGTTTTATTTTTATATTTAAGTATTATAAAAGGATATTAGTAAGTAGAAAGAATGCATTTGTTACAGTAGCACCAATACAATGCAAAACAACTTCAACAAGTGCACGGGTCCAACAGACCGTATGTGCTTTAGGTGTGTTTGCTTTAGCATAAGATATTACATTAGATATTCAAAATAAGATATAAAACATATATTTTGAAGAAGGAAAAATAATAAAAATGAAAACAGGATAATATAAGAAATAAAGAAGAACAAATTTAAAAATATTAAAAATACATATAAAACAGAAAGAAATCCACTATAAAATAAAAGTAATATTAATTCCAATTACTAATTACTCTGAAGTCAATGCCTTTGATTATACTTACAACGTAATTGTATCGATGGAGATTATGTAGTTCGTTTGAGTTTACCTCAAACTTTTTAGTTTACCGCCAACAAAATTTTAGCCCAAGCTGAAAAGACTAAATTGTCATTAATACCAAAAAATATGTGATACTTATCATAAGGAATTGGACAGATTAATTGATCATTAAAAGTATTAAGGATACTGTAGAGAATTTAGCCTTGACACACACTTCAGAACAGGTTAATATTATCAACTTCAACTAATTTATTTGGAGCTAATATTAATTTTCATTAATTCTGTAATTATGTTTTGTACAACGAATATGATTGATAAAATCTGTTTAAATAATACATAAATTACACACTTTAGCCATGTAAACAATATAATGAAATAAATGTTACAATGGCACTTTTATGCAAGTGTCACAACTTAGCATTTTGACCAGCAATAAAAACAGTTTGTAATTCTGGTAAGCGAGGAAAGAATGTACGTTTGCAAGCTTCAAAGGAATTAGAAATGCTATGCTACGCATATTAAAACAGCTTTATGTACGTTTCATCAAGAATCTCCATATAATTGTTTTTGAAAACTTAAACTATCGTCAACTGCCACACATTTTTAATGTTTTAAAAGATTATTTTTTGTTTATTTAAATGAAACTTTTTTTCCCAAGGAATTTAATATAACTGAAAGCTAATGGAAGGAAAATTTAAAATTAAATGTTTCGCAGTCAATTACTTTTCTGTTGTACACTTTTTCATATTAATATGATGCTATGGAATGTCTTTTAGAGGCGCTGAGGAAAGGGTACATTAAGATTAGCTTTTTGAGAACTAGAAATTGAGATTCTTTATTCAACAATATTTTAATTAAAATTTGTCCGGCATATAAATAATATTTCTTTCAATTGTATGTTTGCCATTGGAAAAAAGCTGACGTCTGACGTCTACAGCTTGAAACCATATCATATTGTTGGTTTTATGGGAATTATACATTATTAGTTGCTTTCATTTGACTTTCAATTTAAACGAATGCAATAAACCGTAATTAATAACATAAACAACTGAATTGAAATGTAAATATAACAACTTACAGGCAAAATGAAATGCACATTTTTTTCTAGTTCATATTCTTTATTGACTGTCTGTTAATATATCTATAAATAATCATACTTATTACAGGTACAATGTTCTAACTTACGTTTAATTGCTCGAAAGCGGTAGGTGTGGTTAGTTATATGGCCTTTTCCTTCCTTCCTTCCTTCCTTCCTTCCTTCCTTTTTTTTTTTTTTTTTTTTTTTAAATCAGACCTTTAGAGCTACGTCTAATAGTCACCCTTGTTTAACGTTATGTATATTTATATTTATTAAATAATATATTTTAACGTTTTAAATTATACAAAAATGTATAATCTTATAAACAAAGGTAATAATCATTTAAAAGGCAGAGGAAACAATTATGATGAAGTAGGGAAATAAAATAATATGGGTAAAGTATTTGTCGAAATTTTTCCTTACCCTTAGAAGGTCAATACCAGATAGCTTTTAGGTGCCAAGGACATCGAGCTCATAACGCTATCATTTATTCGTTTCATTCCATTCATAACTACAGACTTCAAGTACAATGTACAGATGTCGCGAAAAGACCAATGCAGTCAGTACTACAATATATAACGCATAAAAAGTAAGTACCAGGTTGTGACTATTTTTGCTGATATATATCGTTTAATAGCTTAATTAAATGTAACCTGATAATAAATTCAAGAAAATACACATCAAAATAATGTTAATACATAAAACATTGAAATTATTTTAACGTGTAAAAATACAGCATAAAACAGTTCAATGTGTCTTAAGATATCAACTGCAGCTTTATGATTAAAATTATAAAAATAAAAAATGCAATGTAATTATAAACATGTCTTTACTAAGTACTATTTGATTTATTAAACAGTTCATGCAATGTTGCTCTAAATAATGATATTGCCCCAACAACCCCTGACTTAACTCGGTAAGCAAATTGCAATTTCTACTAACAGACTATGCTTGATGGATACGAAGATACCTGGTGGCAACTACGTGTATAATAAGCATACCCATGATACCTAAATTAAGATGTATAACTACATTTTGAAAGCGGGTAGCCAAGTAAATTAGATTAGTGTCGTGTAGAGTTTTACAGAATAGATTGGGAGTAACTGTTCGTGAAGTCTTAACTAAGAAAGAGCCTGAAAAGGCGGGAACAGGAATGTTTCATATGCAGCGGACATGAATTACATACCCGTTATAGTTTATTGCGAAACTTTCTTAATAGCACAATAACACATGATAGAGTAGATTTTAATTGCTTTAGAAAGTAGGGTTTCGAAAATATTTTAATACTCTGTAAATGAAATGGAAGCTAAAATAATGTTTCACGTTTTAAATCTCTCTACTTTACTTTGAACATTTTAGATGACCTCTTCTGAATCAATTGTTTAAAAATATGTAAACATTGTTATAGCCCCTGGTAATACATATTACCAACCTTGTACTATGTCACAAGTCTAATTGCATTTCATGTTCTCCTTAGGCTACAACTTCAATACTCCTACCCCTTATGAAACAACGTTGCATTTAAATGGGGTTTTAATATTTGCTTTACGTAGATTATAAACTATCAAACACAAATAATATAAGTTTCATGTATATATGGGTATAAATTCAAAACTTACCAGTCTAAATAACTACCTATTCCGTATTTAACATTAATTATATTAAAAAAACAATTCTCAAATTATGTGTTTAAAACAACGCTGACTACATTTTAGACTTTATTTTATTATCCAAGCAACCTTTATAGTGTATACCCCATAGTGAAAGCATATTAGTCATCTCGGGGGGGGGGACGCTGTGTTGATGTATATAACCCCCCCAAAATTGTATTTTTATCCAAAAGCTGATCGACTTATTCAAATAATAACGTCAGGCAACGATAGAAAAAAAAATGCGGCAACAATTGAGTCCTTTTCAAAATTGAAGCATCATAAAGCGGGGTCGTTGCTCTGAGATAAGGAGGAGGAAATTAAGTAATTATTTAATTTCTTGGTTGGATGCTCCATTTGTGTCGGGATTAGGAATATTTATCTCAGGAAAATTCTGGAATTTTGTGACTCGTTTGAGTCAGAGGGAAGGGTAGGAAATATAGCAGGCTATATGGAAACACTAAAGTTCTCAGTTGATACCATTTATTTACTGTTACTTATATAAGAATATCGGACTGTTCGTATTGACTTGGAAATGTTTCGTAGATCTCAGTTGATTTCTACATAATGCTTATCGATTCACAATTACCGACTGTACTAACTATTCATATTCTACAGACTTCGCGCACTTCGATTCTGATTGTCTATTCTTACGCCCACTTATTTCAATTAGCTCATACTATTCCTTCCTCCGACTCCAACCATTTGACTTCTCACGACTCCTAGCCTCGGCTGCTCATTCATCACTCCTGAATACTCACATCACTGCTTTTCTACATTATATTTTACGTTATATTAGACGTTCATTTAATTGTGTTGTTATGAACCTCCCCCGCTAAAAATTATATTCCCCTTGCTTTATTGGTCCTTCCTTAATATCTATAATTATACGGGTTTGCTCCGATTCGTAAATTTTGGAAGATTCCTATATTGGATATTGGTTGAGCTGGACTAATTTTCTAAAATAAATCTTCTCATATTATAGTACTTCCAACAATGCACATTCCTGCATAAATATCTGACATGCCTTCACTTTTATACCTTTCAGGTTTACCCACAATGAAATCGCAATAGACCACGACGTCTCGGCCATAAATAAGGGGCATCTATTTGTTTCTAAAGTCATGTCAGAAACCTGTTGACGTTCTAAATGTTACTATTAAACGGGCTATAAAACATATGCTGTCAGCTAAGGTTGACATTTGTTCATTTCTCGAAAGAATTCTTTCCTTATTGTCATTATACACCGTTACCCTTACCTATTGAAATAATACTTTTCTATGTGCAAGTCAAAAAGGCACATTCAGTGTCTCTACCAATTGTTTCCCCTAACCCTTTCTGAGGAAACGAGAACAAAGGCGACCTTCTTCCCTGGTCGAACCTTTTAACATTCCATTGGGACAAACTTCAATACGACACATTCCATAGTATAACGAGCAGTCCGGTTGTACATTCACACAAATAGATAATGTCCTTCTACGAAAGATTTAGCACAGGTACTACCTAAATGAATACAATACCCTTAATACAAATACATACATGCATCAGATCATATTTACATTAATTATTAACATAAAATATAACCGTATTAATTCAATCAAATGTGGCCTTTTTCCGCTACAAAGGTGGGATGGTATTTGACATTTCCAAGTAGGAATGAAAAGGGATAAATTTTAAAACATCCCTTTTCAATTTCTAAATTGACATGTTTATTATTTAAATTTATTTTAAATAGGTAATTATTCAGGCACGAAGTTTTAAAATGAAGGCCAGTGCTTTTATCGTTGTTTAAAGAAACCGAATGCTTTTCACATAGCTAGCTGCATATTTGCTATATACCCGGTGTTTCAATTTTATCCAAAGTCATAACGCTGGAATCAAGAAATTAATAATTTGTATTGATATGTTTTCTTAAATCGTGTCCTAATTTTACAATTTCTCACTTTGCAATCATTCAGACTGTTACTTAAAACATTTATGTTTTAGCTTGAATAGCTACACCTCCTTTTAAGAATAAAATATGCAGGACATAAAATCTGTTCTACGTTATTTCATGAGATTGGTGCTCTAGGTGGGGATTTTTGGCGTGGCCATCTATGTAGTAGATATAAAACCACTTCCATGGTTAAGACCATATAAAACTAATGTTACTTTATGTAATGTTCGATTTAAGTACTTTATTCGACACGAAGTCTCCCTGTAGTGCTAATAAGAAATGACATTTGAAATTGTTTGAAATGAAGTTAGAATTCCAAGCATTGCACGATAACACTAAGTTAGGATTCATTTACACAGGGCAAAAGCACATAAATGTATTAAGTAATATCAGCATTTGTGTCTGAAGGAAGGGAAGTGTTGTCAAGATAAACAATATAAAAACGATACTTTGAAGCATGAGAAAAACAGCATTTCATACTATGGTCTATGTAATTACCTTTTTAATCCAAAGCAACTCTTTTTAAGTCATAACTAATTGTTTACAATTTAAATTTCATATTAACGTGCTCTATGCATCTATTTCTTTCATCAATGAAAAACATTATATTGGTTTTTCCTTAGAATACAAGGGTATCCAATGTACCTAATGAAAGGGTCGTTGGGAATTCCATTAAGAATACCAGGAAAATATGTCTATTATTTCACTATTAGAAAGATGTACTTTGTGAGTTTACAGGAGTTAACACAAATGTCGAATTATTAATTTATGAACCAAAAGACATAGAAAAATATTTAATCTAGAAAATTAGTCTTTGATATGTTGACTACATCGGAGATTGCAGTATTTGTTTCAAAATAACGTGGAATAAAATAATGTCATGAGGAATGATACTGGTAACTCAATGATAAGATGTGTTATCATACAATGCACTGTTTTTCCCGTCGGTCCTGGTGGTCTAGTGGTAACCATGCAGTTCATACACCGAAGTTAGCGAGTTCAATCCCGGATGGATTTTTTCGGGTGTAAAATTCTTAAGTATGGCTTCCTGTGGGAAGGGAAATAAAGCTGTGGGTCCCATGTCGTAGATAAACGGCATTTAAAATCAAATGAAGCCTGAAAGAAGATGCCTCTGAGCAAAATGTATTAGCCGTTTCACGCATTGAATTGAATGGTGCGCTGTTGACCTGAGATGTTGTTTTTCTTGTTGCAGAGGGTATATTTGCTGACCCCGAGACGCAGTCCGTCTATGTGAAGGTAGGAAAAAAGTTCACTTAATTGCATAGTAACAAGTGAGGAGACTGACGTTGCTTGCATTTAACGCACCGCTAATGCAGCGCTTGTAAACTGATACGGCGAAAGTTTGAAGTAGTGGTGTCACAGCCGACCTAGAGATTTGATTTCTAGTTGCGAGCATGTATCAAAATTAAGATGTTGTATGGAATGGCTGCTACGGGAATCATGAGGCAATAATGCCTTGTCGAGGTACGTTTAAGTGACTGTTGTTTCGTCACATGCAGATCTCCAGGCGCTGCAGCACATTAGTAGAGTTAATTCAATCTCTGCTGATAATGGATAGGCGTTGGACAGTGAGGCAATTGACTTCAGATGTAGGAATAATCTATCCCACCGTGGACAATGTGGTACCTTACTTGTGTGTCAAAAAATTGCATCCCGTTGGGTGCCTCGTCTTCTCATAGCTTTTCAGGTACAGCAGGCGACACAGTTCATATCAGAGAAGATCGCATGTTTACTGGATCACCCCATCTCAGTCAAAAAAAGAAACGGTAGTATACTAAAGGCTGTTCACATCTATTCTTCACCCCAAAATTACGGAAGAATGGAAGCGTTAAAATGATAGTAGACAATTTTTAGTACTCAACCACTATTAATTACTACAATGAACGATACAAAACGTATAGACAAGTAGGTGTTTAAATTATGACATCTACACAGTTTAATTTGTCACACACTTGAAATTAACACTAAACAACTAATATTCATAAGGTCAGGTTATTAATTTTACCCACTCGTGAATGTAATATGAAAACAGATATTTGGTTATAAGCTAGAATTAGTGATTAAATTTCTATTATTCAAACCTAGATTCTATAACTAAAGAGTATATGAAGCTTCAACTAATGTCCTACTCAATGTAAACTATATTTATGCTTGAAAGTTTAATTAAATAATACATGGAATAAACCTAATTAAATATAAAATAAATAATAAATTTACATCACGTTAATAAATAAGTAGTATGATATAATACTAGATGGTATTTTCATTAAATTTTCATCAACATTATTAAGCAAGAATCGTACAAGTTTAGTTTTAAACAATAACATTGTTCAAAACTTCTCTCGGGAGTATGTTGCAACTCTTAGAAACGTGATGGTATATGATGGCAACGTATGAGGAGATTGTTATTGTGAGCTCTGGGGCCTATGATTATATGCAGATAAAATTTGAAAGCACGGAGCTAAGTATGAATGAGTGTATTTATTCAAATAAGAATGTATGATAATTTCCTTGCAACATTCGTGCGGGTCTACCGTTCCTACGTACAACGTACTTTCATAATACACCAAAGAACATTTCTTAAATTAGTAAATCAGTATCACCTCCAGTAATTAAAGCAAGGGACGGAAGAATGGAGAAAGAGATATCTATCGGCCCCGTTTGCAGTGCTTAACTTTGCTTGCAGATAGGAAGGAGGAATAGGGAGTAGGTACATTTTTAAATAAAGTGAAACACCTTAAATCGGAAGAGGCAGACAGCCGGTATGGGGGATAGGGGAATATGAGTCACTATATTTTTGGAATTATTTGTACCCATATGCGTAGGAGTGTAAGTTACTTTTGCAATATTCTCTTTTCTGTTTATTTTGTTCATGTATTTTGAATTTTTGTTATATATATTTTATTTATTCATATTATTATTATATATACTCATTTTCTCATAAGAGTTAAATATTGGTAGGTGTAATTTTATGCATTTCCTAGTGTATTGGGAAAGCAAGTACTGTCCTAGGACCCGTGCGACATGATTGAACTCGATTTGTAACCAATATATTTTGACCAGTACTACTAGTTCTGATTTGGTTTATTTACGGACGCTCTTTAACATCTCAGGTCAGCAGCGTCCATTCAAATCAGGGCTTTAAATAGCCGACAAATTTTGCTCTTAGGCCTCCATTTTCAGGCTTAAGGTTCTTATTCCTGCCGTAAATGTTCGACACGGGACTCACGGCTTTACTTCCCTTCCGAAGGAAGCAATGCTTGGGATTTTTACGCCCGAAAAAAAAAAAAAAAATCCATCCACCCTGGCCGGGTTCGAACCCACGATCTTGGGTTTTGAAGGCAAGTATGGTTACCACTCCACCACCAGGACCGATACTACTACTACTGCTACTGCTACTGCTAGCGTACTATAATGTCCAGAACATGGAACCCCGCCTCCAAAGCCAGTAGAATATAATATGATTCTTATACGTACATTTTAATTCAGTTTATTTTAGTTACCTGGTTACTTTTCTGCAGTTTTCTTCCTTTTTAGGCCTGAACTGTCTTACCTTCAATAGGAATGTGCTTCTCAGCTTCGCCTGCTAACGCAGCCCAGAAATGTAGCAGAATTTGGAGAAGTATGACAGAGGGTATAAACGATCTTATATTGCATTTACGAGTAACACGAATACGCAACCTATGCACAATTGGCATTTGTTGCTCAGTTTTGCGTTAGCGTACTTAACAGGGCATATTAATAATTAAATGTGTGGCAATGTCAGTGTTTGTACCAAATTAATTTTAATTTATTGGAAAGAAAGTAATTCAATGAAAATAATAGAACATATTTTTGGCACGTATTTTACACCCACTCGTTCCACTCTTCAGCAGTTGACTGTCCATGTAAAATTATGTTTTTCAAAATTAGACTTAATGAAATGACAGTATCTTTACGAGAATTGGTAGCAAGTTATAATGTCACAGTTCTATCTGAATAACCTGAATCTTACTGACGCTTAAGAATGCATATATCTTATTGACCATAGAAGAAGTCTAAGTCATCGCCAACTTTTCTGACAGCATCGCTGAGTCAATTAGGTCAAGAGTGTAAATGTTTTGTATATAGTTTAAGCGTAGATATGATATCGGTAGTGTGCTGATGTCCATGGGTCATAATCCTGCAGTGCCTCAGAGCTATACTATCAATGATTGGATAGTACATCATCTTCATATTACTCTTGTCGGTTCTGGTGGTGTAGTGGTAACCATACTTACCTTCTAAACCCAAGATCGCGGGTTCAAACCCGGCCAGGACCGATATATTTTTTCGGGCGTAAAAATCATAAGTATGGCTTCCCTCGGAAAGGAAGTAAAGCCGTGGGTCCCGTTTTGTACACTTACGGCATGTAAAAGAACTTCAAGCCTGAAAGAAGAGGTCTCTGAGCAAAATTTGTCGGCCGTTTCATGCCCTGAATTGAATGGGACGCTGATGACCTGAGTTGTTAAAGAGCGTCCGTAAATAAATCAAAATAATAATAATAATAATAATAATAATAATAATAATAATAATAATAATAATAATAATTCATCTTACTCAAGGAGAAAACTGCTATATTTTCAACTCTGTGCGCTTACTGTCTGGCATGACAATGCCCGGTATCATGCGGCTTCTACTGTATGGCTTTACTTGCTACAGTGGCATTCAGATCTTCGAGCAGTAGAACGTCCGTTCACTGACATCTATAAAAACAGTACTGTTATATTGATACTCAGCACGTTCCAAAAATATTGCACATAGTGATAAATGTGACAAGATTATATTGTAAAGGGGATGCTCCAGTCGTCTTATAATGTACTAAAATATATCTTTACTTTGGTTAGTATTCGTTCTTAAATCCACAGAATGTTGCAATTTTGTATAGCTTACAGAAGGCAAAGAACAAGACAAAGAAAGGCACATTTGGCTGGGCTTGCCAAGAAGGAAACGTCATAAGAATCTACTGCAGGAATGCCTAGAAGGCAAAAGGCGATTGAAGTTCCTCTTTTCATAGAAATACAATTCTTCTTCCAATTTCTCATTCTGCTATCTTTTTGACATTAATCACATTCGCTTTATCCGTAAAAGAGTTTTCTCTTCTAAGGTTTTCTCCTCTTTCTTCTTCGGAATAAGCATACAATTGAGTAGCCGTCTTCTTCCGCTCACATTCCACCTTTTTCCTCTCCTTTTCTCGTTCCTTCCAGACAAGACAATGTTCGACCGGTTGTATGATAACTGCAGGAACGAGGTTGCGTTCAGTCAGCCATGATTTCCATAGATGTCTGTATTTTCCTTACCCATAAAATGAGCTTCGTGAACTGGCATCGCTGTCTGCAATATAGGGGAGGCTGCGGAAAGAGAGAGGGCAAAAGAGAGCTAAAGGAAACGCGCATTTAAATGTACACAAAGATATGCCTAACAAATTTGCTAAAATTCTCAGCATAATTCCAAACTGTTGCAAGCTTTAAAAGAAATATAATTTTTTCTATGATGACACAAATTTCATCATTGTAGCATAGATTAAATAAGAATTGTTAATTATAATAAGGCTATAAGCAGTATTACCTCAATTAATTGCTTTATATTAATTACATTATTTATTTGTTTACGTTCTGTTCTAGTTGCGCATTTTCAGATTTTATTAAAGAAATACGTACGCCTTCAAGGGTCAAGATCACATTTAAACAACTTTTTTATGACAAGCAATATCACGAGACGGTCTGAGATTACCGATAAATTAACCAACGAATTTATCTGGAATGCTCAGACGCTCAAGTGATATTTATTAGGACTATTTCACGAATGAAACAAAAATTTAAATACAATTCCTCCAAAGTTGGTTTACAACATTGAAATAATAGTATATTTGTACTTAACCTTTTCAAGCAATCTTACGACAGAAGAATGCCGATTGTCAGTAATGCCAACAGAGAAGAGCAAAATACGGGTTTAGTACTATTTCAGGAATAGATTTTTTTAAACGAAGCATAATGTTGTCTTACAGCTTATGTCAAATTGGGACTACTATTAGGTTTAGTACCAGACCTTTATCACCGATCAGCTAAAACTAAACAATATATCCCGTTTCTACAATAGCCTTACTGCTAGAATTGGTGATCAGCATCTTTTGTTTCTTAGATATGGTATGTACCAGTGCAGTGTTGTTATGGATCATGTTCTGTTGCAGCTCATCCATGACATAGTAACCTCTTTCAGATTTTGACTATTTTTTGGGTTTCAGAAGCTCTTAGCATACTTTTTTCCATAACCTGTATTATTTTATTATGATTTTAATTATCACAATTAATATCACAACAGGGTCTGAGATTGCTGATAAATTCACGAACGTAATGAGTTTATCTGGAAAGTTTAGACCCTCAAGTGATGTTTATTCGGACTATTTCATTTTGATGAGTAAAATATGAATTTAAATATAATTTCCACAAACTTGGCTTACAAAGTTGTTATAATTATATTTGTATTATGAATACTTAATCTTTTCAAGCCACCTTGCAACAGACGAACGTCGATTGTCAGTAATGCCATTACAGAAGAACCAAGCCTGAGTTTAGGACTATTTCATGAATAGAATAAAAATAAAATTAATATATATTTGAAATTCGCACATGGAATATTAACAATTGCATAACATGCTATACTTATGAATATTTACTTTTTAGAAACCGTGAGACCGAAATAGACGAAAAGTCCTAAATTGCAATACCACCTGCTAGCAAAAGTGATCAATGAGGCTTGCTTAGGAAATGCTTATTGCTATAATTATTTTGAGGTTAAAGATCAATAAGCCATTCTTTTTATGACAATGAACATGAATTAAAAAGCAATATTACTTTATCTCATCATTTACGAATTGTATTCGGCGAGATAATAATTTCATTAGAATGAGTTGGACTTTAATTTTATAACAAATAATTAAACATTTGAAGTTTCATTAATAAAGTAGAGGAAAATAATTTGACCTTGCATTAGGCGCGTGACTTTGTAGCTCACCATTGATTGCGACTCGCGCTATACTTTTTTGGCATTATGCTTTATTTTTTTTCAAATCCTTTTTATTTTCATAATTTTTAAGTTTATATGAAAAACACTCTTTTAGCGTTATTTCATTATACTTATAAAAGACTACCAACATAATACCGGAATAGTAACTACTCTAATAAATGTAAACAAAATTCATGACATATAGGGGCATGTAGTTTGTACCAATACGTCAATTACCAATGAATTTCCAATTATTATGAGTTAAGTGTTTTCGTTCCATATCTTCCTATAAATGAAAATGAAATTCATAAATAATAATAATAATAATAATAATAATAATAATAATGACAACGATAGTGATATACGTTCTCACCTATAAAATACATTTAAAAAAATTCATCTCCTTTGTCATCTATCTCTTCTTCAGTTTCATAAGAAGTTTCTGAATCTAAAGCTTTTGTTTCCAGTTTATCCACAGAATCATCAGTTTCATAGAAATTGTCATCCTCTGGAAGGGCATCATCATTGAAAAGCAGACGACGAACTTCTTTGCCTCGGTGTTTTGCAGACCAGCTCTTGCTGCTGCTCATGTCGATATGCATGCAATGCAGAGCAGTTGTGCAAATACAAACGTAAAACAATACTCTAGTGACATCAACAGTATGTTGCGAGAGTTCGCAAGCGGGTCAGATTCGCCCAGCGGTTACGCAATTCCTTGCTGTTGACTACATTCATTCTTGCAACTCAACAAACGGACAAGGTTATCGCTGCAGTAAAACTTGAGAAAGGTATGCTATTAAGATATCCAAGTAACTTAATTATGTAGGTGCGTTCGTTAGAAAAGTATAGCATTAAATAAAGCTACGGGTCTCTCAGACCCCTAGCGATTAACGGAAGATTAATCAAACCGTAGGGGATAGGAGTGAGTCTCCTTGGAATTTCTCTTGCTGTGAAAAATCAAGCCATTTTGGCTTCGTTGTTTGTAGCAACAGGAAAATGAATGTTTCGTTTTGATGCTCAGTAATCGAATCGAAGTAGAAATGTAAGGAATTAAATTAAGAAGATAGGAACGCGGAACTTAGCACCCAGACCTTGAATGGGAAGGAGGAGGAGGAGGAGGAGGAGGAGAAGAAGAAGAAGAAGAAGAAGAAGAAGAAGAAGAAGAAGAAGAAGAAGAAAAACTATTTTGAGTACCATGCTTTGTACCGTCAGCACATTTCCATTACCATTGGTCAATAAAATACCAACAAACCCGATCATTGGCTGAAAGGCGTTCCTATGTAATTATTTTTCAGATTACGTTAAAAAGGAAACAATCTGTAAAGGTCCAAGGCCCATATCTAGTACAAAAAAGATCATAAAAATGTTTATCTTATATATATATATATATATATGTATATATTCTTTCAAAATATTACTCTCCATGTTCGAACCTTTTCGAAAGAACTAATTAATTTTTTTTGAGTTATTCATCTCAAAAAATGGTATATAAGGGGTTTATTTTACAGCGAATTATTGAACAATGATCTATACGCAAACAGAAGCACACTCTCTTTAACATTGCATAAAAATAGCTGAAATGGTAGCTTATATTATAAAAACTCAATAATTGAAAAAAATTATGTTTGTATGCAGCAGCGTAGGACAGAGGTTTTACAGAAAAATGCAAATGTAAAACAAAATGTTGTTGACAGCAAAACATCCTAATGGGGAACAAATAAAGTAAACCACGCTTACGTAATATGATGAACATAACAAAATGTGTAAAAACTGAGCGGTTAGCTACTCATGCGCAACTAATACGCGAACTCGTACAAAGGCAAAAATATGCGTTTATACATAACGTTAATATAATGCAAATGTGAATGACAAATAAAAAGTAGTTTCATATTCCATGTTTATATAATTTGAAACACATTTTTTTAACTTTGGTAGCATTATATTACTTTCTCTTTCATAATTCTTCTTCGTACACTTCTACTGAAATGCCATTTTTCGCTCATTGTAGATTATGCTAGCGGACTCTTCTTTCCAGTGAATTATGTAATGTTTGAAATATAAATACTCACTAACCACATATAAATAAAACACAAAAATATATTAATATAAGTTTTAATAGTTTAAAGAAAACATTGGTTTTACCAAAATACTTCGATTTATATCCAATTTAGGCTTACCTTATTTACTTATCCATTTCAAGATACCAAGTTTTTAATTTAGCTTCATATTTGCATGCATTTTTCTACTTGTAACAACAAAAACATGAATGAATAATCTAGTGGGCGAATTTAATAGCAGTAAAACGTTAAAATTAATAATTAATGCAATTGATGAATAATACAGTGAACGGTTAAATTTAAGAGGAAGAAAATGGTATTCAAGAAGGAAGAAACATTTAGTAACCAAGAAAAGTGGAGAAGGAATTGGAAAGTAAGGCAGGAGTTTATATTGGGTCATTCAAGTAACTAATGACCAACGCAACTGCTGGTACCACATCGGCCGATAGCCATCGGTCAGGATCAGCCGGGCTACACTAGAGTCGGTGATACTCATAGAAACACTGTGTTCGAATGCAATTAAAAGCCATGTACTTACATATAATGTGCAAGGAGATGCTGAAGTGCTTGCATTAATATTTCCACCCATTTCTGGCATTTGCATATAAAATTGCCCATTACCCTTCTTAACCTTCCGGCAGGCGCGCTTAGTTCTGTCACACGAGCAGGCCCGCATTGTAAAGTTTACAACAAGGAGGTTTTTAAGTAATAACAAGATAGTTCTGTGAAAGATTGAAAGAAACACTTTACATGCATAGTTTTAAGATTATATAACAACAAAAGTATTTTTTGAGTTCTTGATGGCACCAGTTTGTTCCATTATTCTGAAGTGTTCACTTTCATCACACCTTTCACAGACAACTTGCTTTTTGTGTGCTTTTTGCATCTGTCACATTTAATTTAAGTGGATGAAGTTCTTTGACGTCCGCATAAGATGCGCGTCCCTCGGTTTTTCTTCACAGAGCTGATCTTCAAAAACTGATGTTTCAGCATAGAACGGTGTAAGAAATACTGTGAGATCGACTAGCAAGGATCTGAGTTTTGCTCTAGATTTGAGTTGTTCTTTCCAAAGACCTTGTGGTAGTTGCTTGACATAAATACGTCTTCTTGAAGCTGCCTCCGGTTTCATGAAGGAAAATAATATTTGTGAATTGATGCCTGTAATTTAAAAAGTGTGAAAAATTGAACCAGTGGCCATTTTATTGTAATTCTTGAAACAGAGTAAGAGGCCCACATTTTATCAACAGTATCAGCTCCACCTTTTGTCATGTTGTAATAAACGATGATTTCATGCTTGCTTGCTCTTTTATCAATTATTGGCGTGTTATGCATACTAGACAGAAGAACAATAGCTCGGTTTTTACGAGGCACATATGAAACTAAAGTTTTATCCTTCTGAAATCCAAACAAGGATTTACCAATTTCTCTTCTCTTACTATGCAGAAATTCTGGAGGAATTTCTCTCCCATTCTTCCTCATTGTTCCAACACGGGTGATTTTCTTCTGCAGTAAATATTTAGAAAGAGAGTAGCTTGTGTATCAATTGTCAGTTAGATTTCTGTTACAATTTTCTTTTGGCACTACAAGTCTTCACTTCTGGTTGCATACCACAGTAAACCTCCAAGTTACTGCAGCAAAACATTTTCACATCACATAATGCAAACATTTTTAGTCCATATTTGACTGGTTTGTTGGCATCCACTCACAATTCGGTACACCTCTGAAAGGGTGAAGGGTGAATTTCATCTATTGTGGTCAATTCGCTCATACTGTAACAGCTCGTACAGTTAGCAACAAAAGCCTACAAGACGGTACAATTGCAGCCAGCTTATCAGTTTTTTCCTAGCATCCCTTGTTTCTATTTCATCAAACCTTATGCAACGTAGAAGAAATAGAAACCTTTTATAATTCATTACAGCCGTAAGTAGTTGCATTCCTGTTCCATCTGCTGCCCAATGTTTCATTACATTTGCATGATGTCCCTTTCTAGTTCCAACCAAGAAAACAATCCCAGCACTGCCATTATTTCTCGTCTCGATGTCACCTTGTTATCCCTTTCACGCGAGAACTGGTGTGTGTCTCGCTGTCTATTTGTATACATATTCGTATAGTTTACAATTTCATCAATAATGCCAATGTCAATTATTTTCAGAAAAGCACAAACTTCTTCAGCGATATTCGTTACACACCTCTTGGGACCTCGAAGAATTTTCACGATATTATTTCCTTTTTGTTTTTGAAGTTTTAGCATACTCACTTTTACACCATTGTGTAACTTTGTCTCTTTCAATAAAAAATTCGTGCATTTCTTTCAGCTCGTCGAGATCACCACCATCCATCCCTCCCTGTTCAAATTCACTACTGTAGTTTTCTAATTCAATGTTCTCGTCCCTCAAATCTGCGTCACTTTCCTCCAGTTCTGTAAAATCCGCATAGATTTCATTATCACTTCAAGCAGCTTGCAAAATCTCCTCATCCGATAAACCCTTTGAACTGAAAATAAATAATAAAAATTATAAATGAATACACTTGCTCACACAACTAGATTTACAAATTGAACGTGCAACTATTAGGAAATCAAATGTTTAAATTCATTTTAATGATTACCTTTAGATATTGTTGACTTCTAGAACCAAGCACATATCTATCACAGGAGCAGGCGCGCGTTGTACTTTTTACAACACTCAACACCTCGTTACTTAGAAGTCACCTGAGAACGTTAAGCAAAGAAACAGCAACCGCCATCACATTGTCGAGTAAGCATCAATAATGGAATACATTGACCGGTGATGCAATAACTCAAGGTTAGAACATCGATAAAGCATAAATATTGCTTGTGTTGTACTTTTTACAACAGCGCGCCTACCGAAATAATTTACTGACAGCGCGAGCAGACATAAAACTCATAAACGCTCTCTATGAAATAGAATAATTTATACCTGTACCAATTAGTGTTCTTAGCAGACTACACTCTTATGATAAGACACGTGTAATTTATTTCACAGTTAAAATAACACTGACTGAATAGCGTGAGACTCAAGTCAAATGTAACAGTTCCATAAACCCCGTTCATGTAGATTGACAGAACCTTGAGCGGTAACTTGCAGTCTTCTGTCGGCGTTTCGGTCTCATTTAATTGTATGACATGATTGCTATATGTTGCTTAACACATCTGGGAAATTGCTAGGGGATTGAAAACCAAATAAATTGTTAAAAAAAATACGGTCAGTTTCGCTAAGAGTTTTTTTTCTTATTAAGTTACGGTCTACACTTTTCTTACCATAGCTCTAAAGAAAGTGCAAAAATTATCACCATGAGGTCTAATGCAAGTTTCCAAATGCCGCATTATGGACTGTCACTCACCAAATTCCAGGTGTCTGCAACATCTGCTGACGCTCTAGTTCGGCATGTTGAAAAATTTCCACAAGGTCAATACACAATAGACTTTAAATTACACCAACGATAAGGAACACTAAACATACGCAGATGGACAAGAGTACGCATGGAATTATTGGATAAGCAGGCTGACCTGTAAACGATTTTCCCCGCATTATCGGAAAATGTTGGCGATTGTCTATAATTATATTTTAATCGCCGGTTTTTTACGCTTATTTGTATTTTATTCTTTCTATTATAATTTTGCATTACTGTATGATAGCCCGTGTAGGAGGTAGTGGCGGCCACGGGTGTGATTATTGCTAAAATGTTAAACGCAAGCAATCAGTTATAAATTATATCACATATCTATTTAAATTATCCTTACAACATTACTGATTATTGCACTTAAAGTATGTCATTTTGGTCATAATATTCTGTATTCAATTAGTTACGTTCTAAATGTTTTGGTATCTCATTTTCTTGTTGTAATACAGCAAAGAAAATTATTTGAAAATATATTATAAATTGAAATTAGAGTTTATAAACAAAAATATTTCATTAATTTGCATTGTTATTTTTCTGCTTACCCTTAAGTAACTCGATGCCCACTCATACCAGCAGAGAGATGTCGAGAATAAGCTACAATGATTCTAAAATAGGCAAATAAATATTTTATCAGTTCTGTATTGTAAATATTTTTACTATTTTTCATTTGACATTGTCAAATCATCTTGTACACTTTGCAGAAAGATTGTAGTATTCAAAATACCTAATGTGCTCCCTCTTAGCCTCTTTTTCCTAATACATAATAAGGATATTTAAGTTAGTGGCTGGCAAAACCGACTGCGTAATGGGAGAATCCAGTTATCAAAGCCGTATTTCAAGTGCGGATAGCAGCTTATAGTTAGTTCTAGGGAGACTTTGATAGTGGTTGGTTGTGTATTCAAGTGTTACTCGGTGCCTGTGTGCCCATTGTTTTTCGTTAATAATGCTACTAATAAATACGATCTTGAAGAATGATTTTTATGTACGATACAAAATGTAAAAGCGAATTTTTGCAAATAAGTGGTAAGGCGATTCGCAAGAAAATGCACCGGTAATCGTGTTTCAGGAAGCTTATTTTTTTTAATAGTGTTTAACGCCCGTTTTTACTGAGGCACCACTGACGGTATTTCACATAGGGAAACTGTTCGCCATCATTTTGAAAGTTACGAGACACAGACTCTCTCATTGACAATAATTATGTTTCAAACCATCGCGTTCTTATGGAAGAAAAGTTAAATGGGAGGGAAGGAATTTGCTACACATATGCCGGCAATGTATTGGCGCTGAGGGGCATAATTTTCAACATTTCTAATAATATTGGTTAGGGTTATTATTATCAGTTTTAAATAGAGTGTACCTTTGTTTTCAATAAAAATATCTAACTTTACTCGCGGTGACTCTTATCTCTCCTTTTTCCGGTTCCGGCGGCTGCACCTTGTCAGTGGCGACTCGTAACTTCAATAACCTCACTGTAGAAAGCCAATAAATTTAAATTCAGGATGACGGTCTTTCAAGACTTATCCGTGTATATGGAAATCGCCAACGTAGAATCGCTGACGAGAAAAATGAGTGAATACCCCATACTGCGGATCAGGTTAATGGAACTTTTTCCGAACACACAAGCGGTCTGTTAAAATGTTGCAATATCAGCTCCTATTAATGTTATAGATAAATTAAAAGAATAAATTATTGTCGTAAACTGTTACAGTTCATATATTAATGCTAAACTGTTCTTAGTTTATTTTTTGCAAACCTATATGAATTTCCTTGAGCTCATACTTGAGTGTTGTGAAAAGGTCTACACTCGGTTCTGTGACAACTATTGTGAAGTATAGTATTGCTGCTGGGAGTTGGAGAGATGGCTACAGAGGAATGTGCTGGCAACGCAACTATTAATATTCTGTTTTCGTTAACACAACGAGAATGGCGAATCTTGAGTATTTGAATAGATGATGATACAGTGCAGTGCGTAATGTTTTACTTGGCAGCTAAAGCCCTCTCTACCCAATCGTCGCTAGCAATTTCTCCAGCTCCCAGCAGCGGATGACAGACTTCATTGTTCATTGACCAAAACACTACACCTATTTTTAAAGATCAAATACCTTTTCGAATATTATTAGTGCACTCCAAAGTGACTGACGGAAAGTAAAGCGAAATTTACCATATAATTATGTGCACATTTGTCAGTTTTAAGGCCTCGTTTTATTCCTTAGAAGCTTCTCACTTAGGTGTCATACATGTATGAGAGTTATTAACCAAGCATAAAGAGATAATTGAATTACTGTTCTGTTGACTGGCTTATGAGAATTAAGGGAGCAGATATTTGCTAAAATTTAAACAAGCATGAACTCGATCAGGATTTATAGAGACACATTCAAATAGCACCCAGTATCTATAAACTGTGCAATTGTGTATGTCCTATGGCTTCCTCGTTTCAATTAATAATTTCATACAATGATATTGCGGCTGAAATACAATTGAAGTTGCACCACGCATGAATCTACGTAGCAGAAACAAAGCAGAGGATGTTAATCCAACAGGACGGGTTTATGTGAAGTCGATTATGACGAGCCTTTGGTTTGGGTTTCGCTACCAGGAAACACTAATTTACTTCATAAGCAAATCGAATTCGGGCTGTCTGCTGTAATCCTCAAAAAGATAATCTCGTTTTTGTTTCTGTCACCATTGGACTGAAATATCAGGTTGTAAAAACATTTTATCTTGCCCGGAAAAAGGCACCATCAAGTCAAACCGAAACGAAGATAACACTGCTGTAGTTTGTAGAATCCAACTAATAATGAGATGCTGAAGTAAAAGTTATGTTCTGATGTACAATAAAGCCAACATAAAATGTATTGATTAAAATAATTACTTTCTCTATTTGAAAATCGAGTTGAGAGCTTGCAGAATAGAATGATTACTCACATTCATTCACCTCCCTATCTCAACGTGTGCTGTCCTTGATATAGAAATAATGCAGAAGGTACTACTGACAAATAATTCCACTTTTTGACTTGAAATGAAAGCCTATCAAATCCCGTTAAGGACACTGGCCTCTTACATGACAGCTCACATTAAAATTACTTGATTAGCCAGCCCAAATGGTGAGTCAGAATCAAATCTACACTACTCTAATTACAATCATATGCACATGTATGTATAGAGTACATTGTACACCCTTAACGTAGCCTTAACACTCCCACAATATACGAGGGCTAGTCAAAATGAAAGAAAAAAAAAAAAAACTCCTGTGTTTTTACTAACCCTCGTACATATGTAGTCCTTCACTTTTGTCTGATGCAAGTCATTATTAAGGGGAGATTTTACAATGGCCGAATTAAGTATCTGTGCGATTCGTGGCCCTCTAAAGCAAGTAATTCATAATCCCAATAGAAAGGAAGGAACGTCAGAGGTACGTCACAAACATGTGAGGTCTCGGTCCCGTTATCAAGTAGTCATGATTTATCCTTTCAACGGGCTGGCATTTCAGTGTTAACATAATTGAAAATTGATGTTGTTTTATATAATAGAGGAGGAGAAACAAATACTGTTGAATTAAAAAAAAGTTGAGTTAACAAGTAATAGCGAATGTTCTGATTAAAAGCATAAAATAAATTAAATAAAAGCAGGAACTCATTTATTATTATTATTATTATTATTATTATTATTATTATTATTATTATTATTATTATTATTACAGAGGCAAACCTGGTACATCTTTTAATGCAGTTGAACAACATATTGTTAAGAAGATTGAACATTAATTCAGATTGCACTTTATAACATTAAAAAATCAGACAAGCAAGAAAATACGATGCACAAATTTTACGTAACGTTTTCGGTTAAATTCTTGCCTTCAATATCGCTGAATCACATGAATATAGTTTTGGCGAGTTTTTTACCTCCTCATGGTGTTTACCGTAATCAGCCACAGTAAAGGGGCATAGAATATTTTACATCAATGAGTTCAGGGTTAAGAAAGTGAATGTATTTACGACACTTCGTTGATACAAATAAAAGTGAAAAGCATTAAAGAAAACATGGAATAAAATTAATTATTTATTTTTTTTAATAGTGTTTAACACCCGTTTTTACTCTTGAGGCACCAGATGTATCTACAGGCACTGGTGATACATGAGATGCAATAATGTTTTGGGAAGGGATTTCCTAAGGAAGGAAACGTTCCAGGCCTATGTTTAAGGTACCTCCCGGCATTTGCCATTTATGACGACTGTAAAAACCTCAGTCAAGGAGGATGGTCCTGGCGGGATGTGAATTTGATACCTCCCGCTCGCGAGTCCACGCATTAACGACCTCGGCCACCCGTAGCGGTATCAAATTAACTTGATTCGTCTTAAGTATTGTGTAAAATATATTTACAATTATGGCATTTATTCCACTTTATATGATTACTACTAATATATTTTATGTACTGACCGAGATAAGGGTCCAATTACTGTAAGTTCGTGTAAATCGGAAACAGGCCTTAAGCGATTTTTATTTTAATAAATAATAATAATAATTAATATTATCTAGCATTTATTTTTTGGAGGCAAAGGAGTAAAAGGTAATTAAATTAATGATCTATTAATGTAGGATAGAATGGAAAACCACCTTCTTTTTATTTGAGTGAAAGAAATGGATTTCTAAAATTTGACTTTAAACTTATTCGAAAGATTATGAGTTTCACCTGCTGTTAATATTCAAGACTTTATTTAGTCTTCTGGAAAAGGATTTAACTATGGGGTTACCTTTTAAAGCTCTCCCAAGGCTGTAAAACGAGTTCAGAGCAGCTGTTGTCCGCTTCTGCCACTCATCTCATGATCATGATGAATAAAATATTTTTTACGGGCTTTAGGTCTGGGGATCTTTCGGAGTGAAATTTTAGCGTGTTCTTTCATTCATACTTTTTTGTCTTTGCAAGTGTGGATACTTTCATTTTCCTGAACGAAGTGGATGATATGAATTTCCTGAGAAGAATAAATTGCAAGCATGCATTCCTCTAGAATTCCGATATATTCCTTACAGTTCATCCTGGAGGCAACTCCCACTAACTCTCCCACACCCGACGCGCTCGTCCAAACCCAGAAGGTCACGTTAATGCAATCAGTTCTAGTCATAGCAACAATGTGCTCAGGGGCGTAGCGAATATGTTACGGTGCCTTTTGATCTGACTGCATTACGTTCTCCCAGAACTGTTCTTGAAATAAATTCAAGAGGCAATGCGCTGCAGTTAGAGCCTCCTTTCTTGAGGTCGGCGATAGTGATCAGCAACAGCATGAAGATATTTTTAGATCGCTTACTAGGGGGCTTTCCCTCAAAGTATTTGCAAGGAGAAATCGCTTTACCTTTATTTGATTCCAAAAGCGCATCGCTCATCTCCCTGTTTATCTTCTTGGTATCGGTGAATACAATGTCTCATGTATTCTTCCGATTTGCCTACAGTATTGCATTGTCAGAAACTTTTTTTTTTGATTGATTTATTTATGAACGCTCTTTAACATCTCAGGTCATCAGCGTCCCATTCAACTCAGGGCGTGAAACGGTCGACAAATTTTGCTCAGAGGCCTCTCTTTCAGGCTTGAGGTTCTTTTTCGTGCCGTAAATGTACGACACGGGACCCACGGCTTTACTTCCCTTCCGAAGGAAGCCATACTTAGGATTTTTACGCCATCGGTCCTGGCCGGGTTCGAACCCGCGATCTTGGGATTGTCCGAAACTGAGCGACCACACTCCCAAATACTTAGAGTGGTGCCCTCAGCGGTGTTTGACACAATAATAGTGATACAAGTTTTATTAAGCTCAGCCCTTATAAACTTGTAGCTTATCTATAACCATGCTTGTAGATCACACTAACAAGCAAGGCCACGATAGTTCTACAAAAACAGTCGTTCTTCCAGCCTTCCGTTTCAAGTGCAAGTGTAATGCACATAATGCACATAGGCGACATAGGATGAAAACTTGGGGTTGTCTCAACAAAACAAATGCAATAATATTAAGTGCATAATATTATTAAATAATTAAAAGAGTTATGTAATATGTATTTTCTCATTTTTTCTAGGTATATGCAACGAAGTACTTCTTTTACATCATTAGTAATTTTCGTATTCATTATTCATTGTATTCATTACTCTGCCGTCTATCAATAAAAGCAGCTTAATTAACAATTGAATTAATTTAAATATACATGACTTTTATAAAACTTTTGCCGTTCTTCTATATGGAAATGATTTTTTAACTCCTTTGGATTACTTCAGTTTTAGTTTATATTTTTTTGTATTATTTTTAATTCCTTTATGTTTTGTAAAAAAAGTAGGATTTTTAATTCAAAATATGTTATTTTTTATTTTGTTTTTTTATATTTATATGTTAAATTAATATCAAACTGATTACAAGAGAATTGCTAAACAGAAGCATAATCATACCATACAGAACTATTTCTTATATCCAGATGAATATTTTTTACAATACTTTTCCTTTAAGCTAAAGTAATATTTTTCCTCACAAATTTATGTCTTCGTGTCTTTATGTCTTCGTCTTTCTGTAAGTTCCCTGTTGTTCATACTCCTCTCATGTATTGTCCTTTGTCCTTTTCTCCTCCTGCCTTCGGCATTCAACTCTAATAGTATCCTTGAAATGTTTTATTTCCCTATCTTTTCACACTTTAAACCATTTTAATGTTTTCTCTTCAATTACTTCAAGACAATTATTTTTAACTTTAATACTTTCTCTAATTCTTTGATTTTATTTTTATTTTTCTCTATTCTGCTCTTCGCCGATAGCCATTATACGTCAGTAATTCATTTGTACATTTTATATATAATGTTTAAGGTTCTGCTGTATATATCACAATATTTTGGATCAATGATTTATAAATTGCGGTTTTTGTTTTGTTTAAAAGATTCTTACTCCAGATAACTGCATTTAACATGCCTATTATATTTCTACATTTGTTGATTTTCGATTTCAGATAAGCTTCTTCCATCAGCGTCCAAAATGGATCCCCGATATTAATTTATTGACCATTTTAATTTCTTATTTGAAGCTTTTTGTCATGTTCCATCTTCAAGATTAACTATCAAGTTTTCGTAAAATTAATATTTAACCCCCATTTCTTCTTCCTCTTGACTTATGACCTAAAATGTGCAGAAAGATAAAACACTTTTCTTTGATTAACTTTATTTAGACTTTCGCACCATTTTTTCAGAAAGTATTAAATGCTCCAAAGTGAAACTTTACAGTTGTATTGAATGAACGTGTGACCATATTATGAACGAAAGGTTAACGCATTTTAATTACTTAAATAGAAAATTTTAAGTTAACATTTCAAAATTTGAGAAGCACGTTTATCACGAAATGTAATGGTTTTAAAAATCTATTATATAAAATCTGAAATCACAACAATAAGTTCGCTGAACTATTAAGTGAAATGGACAACAAATTTTAAAGTTTTACAGCCCATATTTTTTTTTAAAAAAAAGTGGACCCAAGGTATAGGCATTTACCATTGCAGATATAGTTTGTGCAATATCCCCTTATGCCCTTTTACATTTTTTGTTATTGGTCAAGAATAACTGCTATAGTCTTGAAGTATGATATTCGACATGAAAGCCTGCCTCTTCTCTTTTCTATATAAAGACTTCAATATTGTTGTCACATATGACCATCTGCTCTCCTAAGACCTCAGATCTGACCAGTCCCTATCCTTTTAAAAGAATGAATTTCCTTCTTCAACATGTTGGTTTCCTTAGGTCGATGTTGAACGATAAAATGGTTTGACAATAGTAATAAATCGATTATGTATTCAGAATGTTTGAGCTGAAACTAAGTCGTAAGGTGTGTTATGAAGTTGGTATAAGTCTAGAAGAGCTTTGATTATTTTATAGAAAGCTTTTACACGATTAATCTTTGGACACTTACACACCTGACCATACCTCCACGAGTGGCCGAGGTCGTTAAGGCGCGGACTCGTGAGCGGGAGGTCTGGGGTTCAAATCCCGCCAGGACCGTCCTTCCTTACTGGGTTTTTTCCAGGTTTTCCTCAGTCCTCATAACTGGCAAATGCCTGGGAGGTACCCTACACTTAGACCTGGAACGCTTTCTTCCTTAAAAATAAATCCTTTCCCAATATATCAATCATTTCATCTCATGTATCATCAGTGTCCACCGCCTGTGGTGCCTCTGTAGCAAAAAAAAAAAAAAAAAAAAAAAAAAAAAAAAAAAAAAAAAAAAAATCATACTACACATTACTGTTGTTTTTCGGTCCAACTTTGAAATACATTCTAATAGATATCTACTTTGAAAGTGTGTATACCTCTTTTTGGCACCCTCGGTATATTTAAGTGGCAGAATTCAACAGTTTTATGTTTATATTTGTTTTTCCTATAGATACAGTCTTTCAGCTTCAAAGTGAACTTGACTTCAGAGATTTCTGTTAGTTAATCAATGTTCCACATTACAGTCTCCTGCCGAGCATGAACTCATATGTAAGCAATAGGCTCGCTTGCATAGCTCTCCCATTTTAACCCAACAATGCTTTCTTCTGCAACATAAAATAAATAATATAGTAATACCAACGGCATTAGGAAAAAATAACTCGATTACTAATACCAAGGGTTGGCGATATTATTTACGTCGTCGAATAAGTTTTAGCCCAAAATCCCCTTAAACGCAGAGTGTAGTCTATAATATATACAACATTTCCAAGTACCTGTTATATCCTTCACTAGTAATTAGGTGGCACACGGTGTGCTCTCTGGCTGGAGCGAGTGAGAGCTATATCGTTTTAAACCAACTTTACTTCGTGAGTTTGCAACGTAACTCGGCATTTCAGACTGTTACTGTCTTCTGCTTTTTTGTTACTTTGAAAGGCTGCAAATCAGAGCAGCGTTTCAAGCTGGCAATTGTACCGCACTGGGCACCTCATGCTCCAGTGACCACAACAGTGCAAAGCCTCTCCATTATACAAATGGAGGACACACACACGGACTCTTTAATTACAATAGTTAATTCTCGAGCACCAAAGGGGGCCTCTGGTGTCAGCGGTATATATGGCTCTGCAGTTAAGCCGTCGCTTTATGACGGCCGTAAACCTTTTGAGAGTTTCCCTCAGGTTAGATGTGCGGATGCTGAAAGCTCCGTGGAAATTCTATTCTTTAAATTTATGAAAATGGGGAGAGTATGTGTAAACATATCTGTTCTACAGTCCACCAAAATAAATATTATTTGGAATTTAAGCGTGTGGAGTTGACATCTAAGATTGTTCTTATAAACGGTTTGCTCACATTTTAGGAACACCAAAGTACAGTTTTACCAAGTTTATTAAGATTTCACAAAATATGTATAAATATTCCATCACTGTAACCAAGGGATTTCAATTACTGCTAAACCTAAACAAAATGAACAGCATGATATAGATACGAGAAAATAAAAATGACAACTGATGACCTAATAGAACAAACAAAAGAAAAAGTTAGTATCGTACAATAGTCAAACAATAATGCTAGATTACAAATTTCAAAAAATAAAAATCGATTATCAACCTTAAATCCACAGATATTAGTTCCGAGAAACAGACTCACTAGGTGCAGATTTTGTAGCAGTAAATGAAGATATATCAACACATGTAAACATGTTTTTCTCTTATACAGACACATTCAAATGTTTTTACAGTGACTAATGACGATTATATGAAGCGTAGCAAATTTCAAATAATTTCACAGAGGGCATGTACAGGGTAATGTTTATTATTACTGTGGTTAGCTGTTGCATACACGGCTAGCAGATGGGCCACTTGAAAGCATGGTGCCCCTAGAATTGCCTGCATTTCCCGAGGATATTAGGTTTATAAAATACAAATTGTTACAATGATCCATTATAACTTCCGATGTTTCCAAGTATAACTGCTAAAATAAAATTCGTTTATTTTAATTTAGAGTCAAATCTGAGTTAAATTATTCCCATAGAGCACAGTACGAAGGATCACAGTCCGTTATCAATTTGATCACTTTGGATTGCTTTTCATAACTTAGAAGTGAAGCTAGGAAAATTGCAAATCTCTACCTGATGCAGCGCTGACCACCTTTGGTCTATAGTATAACAACAAGGGATGCCGCTATGTTATTTATTTTCTAAGCACTGAAAAAAGAATATTTTATATATATACATATATAAATTAACAGTAATTATAATAGTAGAAAAGGATAAAACAATAAGAAAAAGTCACACTTGAGATCGCTATATTTCGGACTCGTGGAGTCCTTCTATGGCAAGAAGACAAATGACGGTGATCGCCACGAGTCCGAAATATAGCGATCTCAAGTGTGACTTTTTCTTAGTGTTTTATTCTTTTCTACTATTATAATTGCTGTTAATTTATTACATTGTTAATAGTATTACTTTATTTTTCTTTCACTGCCTGTCTACCCTTGGGGGATATGGCGTATAACACAAAAGTCCTTTGATTGTAGTCGACAGTGACGCTTTTTTGTCCAGATAGGTGAAAAAGTCTAAGCAGAACTTGAGGCTTGTAAAGAGGACAAAATTAGGGATGGTTGCTTTGTCCAAAATTAAAAATAGTTTATATAAATAAAATTTACATTTTCATGTTTCGCATTCAGAAAAATCCAAACTGTAAATTTTCATTGATAAAGGGGAACTTGAATATTTTTGTTCATTTCGTCCTTTTAGGACATGAAGTCAGGGAAAATCAGAAAAGCAAGAGGTTTGCTGTGCACCTAAAATATCCAAATGTCTATAAAGAGACATTCTGATTAAACGGAATACCTCAAGAGGAAAATTATTCTAATGTCAAAGAGAATCAAAAAATGAAGGGAGGGGTTTGCTCAAATTTTGAAGTTTTCTGTATTTTATTGGTTTCTTTCATGGCACAAAATAATGTCTGACAATATTTTGTTCATATCTGTCAAAGGATTTACAGGAAAATTATGCACTCAAGAACTTCATATGTTAAATTTTCTTGATATACAGATATTTTAGGTCTGCGTCCGTAGCTGAAAGCAGAGCTTACTGGGACAGGTTTGGTCAATCGCCAGCAATAATATCAGACAATTACAGTGTTGACAGTCTGAGTTAGCTGTTACGAAAGCAAGCATTAATTGTATTTATTTTGTTATAATTCAGCTTGCAGTTAAGAGACTAGTATAAATTAATCTTTTTAGTGTTACAGGCTATTGTAGTATTACAGTATGTTAGTGAAGAGAATTTTGCTATAGTGATTGTATTGAAATTTTGGCACTGGAAGAAAGAATATAAAGTACACAGGAATAAACCTCATGCCGCAAAGATTATCAGGACAATAATTAAGAATAATGGAAGCAGAGCTATTGCCAGTGAATGAAAAATTCCTTTAAAAATGACAGGAATGTTGATTATATTTACACACACTTCGAACAACTCCTATAGCACATGCTAGTTTTATAAAATAAAACTAATGTGTTTGTATTTCATTATTGATCGAAATTGTGTGTGCGGAATTTTTCCATCTACGGAACCGGAACAGGAGACTGTCGCGACCTTGTCCAATGCTGTTCACGTTCAGCTGTGGGCACATTTTAGAATTAAAATAAAAATTAAAATCATTGCTTATGTATGCACTATATATATAAATTAACAGTAATTATAGAAAAGGATAAAACACTAAGAGAAAGTCACACTTGAAATCGCTATATTTCGAACTACTTGAGTTCTTTATGGCAAGAAGAATTACTGTTAATTTGTTACATTGTTAATAGTGTTACTTTATTTTTATTTTATATATACATATATATATATATATATAAATTAACACTAATAATAAAAGTAGATAAAGATAAAACACAGAGAAAGAGTCACACTTGAAATTGCTATATTTCAAGTGTGACTCTTTCTCTGTGTTTTATCTTTATCTACTTTTATTATTAGTGTTAATTTGTTACATTGTTAATAGTGTTTCTTTATTTTTATGTTTCATTCAGAAAAATATGGCCAGCAAGAAATTTATATTTGTATAAGGCATTCAGAACAGCTGTTTCCTTATAAAATAGTTTATCTCTTTACCATATAGAGCTCTAATACTGCAAATGTTTATTATAAATGTGTCGAATGTCTAGAAAAAATGAATATTCGGAAATTAATTAAAATGATATTGATGTATGCGACATTTCAGAATGTTGCATTCAGAATTATTAGTCCTTCCTAATAACTTGCAAGGTTGTAGGTTTTTAAAGTTGAACTGAATTGATTGTACAGACCTATAAAATTTAGGTTTATAAAGCATTTTAAAATTTTCATAGAGAATTTGTGGAATTTGGAGCGCTGAATCCGAACTTGTCATAATTTTTTCTCCATTATGAATACTTTTTCACAATGTATATTGGCTGTTTTCCGCCATTTTAGCATGCCGTTGTTGAATTATTATTCTGTGAAATGTAATATAGTGAAACATTTTTGTCAAAAAGTTGATGATTTTTTAATAAACAATTAAGTGCTCAGAAATTACAAGTACGTTTTGCAAAGACTTCCGTTTCTATTTATTTAATATTTTGATGAAAAATCCCCCCTCCTCTGTTTGTTCTTCGTAGGTAGTCACTGTACATCATCATCATCATTATTATTATTATTATTATTATTATTATTATTATTATTATTATTGTTGTTGTTGTTATAGTTTTATTTTTTTACGGACGCTCTTTAACATCTCGGGTCATCAGCGTCCCATTCAACTCAGGGCGTGAAACGGCTGATTAATGCTCAGAGGTCTCTTCTTTCTGGCTTGAGGTTCTTTATCGTGCCGTAAATGTACGACATGCGAACCACAACCTTACTTCCCATACTAAGAAGGATTTTACTTACGATTTTTACGCTCGAAAAAATCCGTTGGTCCTGGCCGGGATCGAACCCGTGATATTTGGTTTAGGGGGCAAGTATAGTTACCACTGCATCACCAGTACTGACACTATACATCATGTTGAACTAACATCAGTTTTTTTTTTTTTTTATATATCTGGGTCTGCAAATGTTTATTCTTTTAATTTGATTTCTGATAACTGACATCATTTTGCAGAGGTACTTGAAGCAATTTATTTTTTTGCAAAGCTTTAACAAACTTTTTCATAATGTCTAATTTGATATGAAAAAGTGCCAGATGTATTCATTTTAAATCAATTAACTAGAATACAAAATGTCCGTATTTCTTGTTTAATAGACACTCTTAGTGGCCTGTTTTTTCTTTCTCAGTGTTGACTTCTTGCTCTTCATGAGAATTTAATACAACTAGCCTATTGACTAAACTGCATGCTCAAATTTATAACCTAATTTTGTGAAAAATCTCTGTGATAGGAATTTTCAACCCAATTTCGATTTCAGCGCATAGAAGTTCACTTAGGAGAGCTACATTATAAAAATTATATTATCGTGCATAATTCAGCATATTTTAGACTACTCGTTTAACATGTAAACAATATGCAAACAATTTTAAAATATATTATTTGAAGATTTGAATTAATATTCTTCTATATATTTGAAATTATTGCATTGACTTTGAAAACAAATCATACGAAGCATTATAAACAGAATTTGTCTAATATCATAACTAGCTATTTATGTTCGGCAGTTTAACAAATCATTGTTTTCATAATTAATAGCATAAGTGAGTTTGTCTTGTCGATACTTTCTTGAGAACGGAGCGCAAGGAGATTTATGCAAATAAGATGAAATTATGAATGGTATTTGCAAACACTATTCATCCAATGAAACAATTAATATACAATACTGATTACATAAAACGTATATTGTAGAAATTTTAAATATTAGTTCAATAAAATGTGCATTGTAATGGTATTTAATTTACTTGCACATTAATGTGGAATACCCTATATTATTTAAGAAAGGAACCTTCTTTTTTGTTTTGAAGTATATCCTTGCTCTCTAATGTAGGCCTATGAACAAGGAGCAATTGAGAATTAACTGCGACAATGTGCAAACAATTGTGAATCAGGTGCGATAATTCCAATTCGACAACATTGCTATGACGTCGACTGTAGTTGGTTGAAATGGCAATGAGCTGTCAACACTCAACGTCTGGCCTATGAGGTAAATAGGGGATATCAATATTTGACAGACCAGCTCTTCTATTGCTAGTTTATGACCTTTCGCATTGGGTCATACAAAGTCCAACTTCAGAAACGGGACTGCTGGCTTGCTGTACTTTGACTCCTTAGATACCAACTTTGCGCAGCAATAAATACTGCAACGACTTTTCTAAACAAATATGTTAATTTTGTCATATGTTTCTTTTTCTGCAGTTTCTATTGTATGCTTTTTATTTAATTTACCTCACCTCTTGTAACTTAATTGACTTTGGCATTGTTTGCTTATTTGAAGAATTTTACTCTTAAAGACGAAGTTAAACTCGAAAACTATCGATAACTCTAGCTTCTCCTACTTAACAGAAAGTCGTGGATTGTACTTTTTTTTACCAAATTTAGGAAATCTGATCGGACAACATTAGCTACAAATGAAGTACCTCTCAGCTTCCGTCCTTCCTTTCGCGTTTTCCTTCGCCATTAGTACGACATAAGTATTTTTGAGAAAAATAATTGGCAATTTGTTTAATGAACCTTTCATCCATAAATTTTCTTAAGTTTCGCACTGTTGTAAAGTTTGCCTATAGATAGAAAGTTGCTTTTCCTTTCTGGTATGAACAAATGGCAAAATAAATTACAGATGTCATAAATTCAACATATAGGCTGCATTTTAGAGTTGGGGGATCAATTTCGAACATTTTATCTATTTTCGAAATATGATTCTTAAATAAAGAAAAACTGCTACAAAATACCAGGTTAAATGTTATAAGCAAAACGGGTTTTGTATTTAACATTTTTAAAATATTTCCTGTTTTAATAGTATTGGAAGAATAGTGTAGTTTGTTTGTTTGTTTTTTTTATTTGTCGCTGTTTCTTTTTTGCCTTGACGGTAACGTCTGATGATTTCTTTTCTACTGTCTATTGATCTTTTTTTTAGTTGCAATAAGTCTATAGATTTATCAAAACGTTCAATAACTAAATACATTATTATTATTATTATTATTATTATTATTATTATTATTATTATTATTATTATTATTATTATTATTATTATTATTATGTGTGTATTCTTCCCTTGACCAAATCTATGACCAACACCCCAATAACTAACAATGTAGGATTGCTTGGTTATGTGTATTTACAAGGAAAACCCTCAAAACTAAATCGCACCTCTGCCGCAGTTGCTCACTAGAGCGCTCCGTCTAATTTTGGGTTCAAACAAACAAAAACGCACCAAAATTTTATATTTATTTATATTATATTTATATTATTTTATATATTTATTTACTTCCAAAATAAATTGTGATATTCTATAAAACTCGGCAGTTGCTCGCTAGAGGCTTTCGCTCGACTTCTCCTGCGCCATTCGAGATGGTGCAAATGCTTGTATCGCATGCTTCGAAGTAGCACTTTACCACTATTGGTCAACTGCGGCATATTTAATATATTACCACTGAATTCAGAGATAGGTAAAGGATCTAACTGAACTTTGGTACAAATTTGTCTGCTCCAATCCGGGAATTTTCCTTGTAAGTAGAGGACATATATAGAGGAGAGATATAAAGACAGAATAACTTTACTCTTCAGTGATTCAATGGTGATTCAGTTTATTTACAGACGCTCTTTAACATTTATTTACTTAAATTCAGGGCGTGAAACGGGTGATAAATTTTGCTCAGAAGCCTCTTCTTTCAGGCTTGAGGTCCTTTTGCATGTCATAAATCTACGACTCATGGCTTTACTTCCGTCCGAAGGATCAGGATTAGTATTTAGAATTTTATGCCCGAAAAAATCCATCTACTCTGGCTAAACCCGGGACCTTGGATCTAAGTTAAGTAAGGTTGTCATTAGGTCACCAGGACCGACTTTATCCTTCGGCTAAGATAAACCACGAATTAAAGCGCAAAGGGAAAACGTTAACTAATTTTATATGTTTTTTCTTTAGGAACTACCATGTCTCTGTTATTGAACATCTAACTTGTGCATTCTATAGTACATTTCCATTATGTTAATGCAAAGGTTATTATTGGAATCAAGAAAAAAAATATTTCCTCCAAGTTTAAAATAAGCAACATTTAAAAACAAAATTTTTAAAGTAATTTGCTTTTATTTGCCTTCCTATAATGAAAATTACGGATTTATGCCTTATGATAATAGCTGAGAGAAAGATTCATCAAGATTTATTTCACTTTTCTGCAGAATCCTAGTTTCAATACCGATCTTGTGATTA
This sequence comes from Metallyticus violacea, assembly GCA_030762175.1. Lineage (NCBI taxonomy): Eukaryota > Metazoa > Arthropoda > Insecta > Mantodea > Metallyticidae > Metallyticus > Metallyticus violacea. Next base: position 107,952,354 of record CM060832.1, read on the forward strand.
CCATGTTGTTTGTTCCATATGTTGGCTTTCTATATGTTATGGGGAATAACTTTTGTATTTTTATCAAAACACTGAGGAAAAAATTTCTCATAACACAGGATACTTCTTGCTGCTGTTTTCAAAATTCTCATCCTAAATATTTCTTCATAGTATATGTCGTTGATCGCTTACTACACAAATAAATATATGAAAACTGCCTTCTGTGACAAATAGTTGTATTAATTTAAATTGAAAATATATAAAATCGCCCAATTTTATTTATTACATCATATTATTGATTATGAAGCAATATTTGATTCACTGATTGAAAACGGGAAGAATGTCCATGCAACCATTTTTCGAGAAAACTAAAAACAACTGTAAAAAATAACAGTTTTATTCATACAATTTCGTGGTGCATTACAAGCTTTTGCAATTTAGCCATTTGAATAAAACTGGTGATTAGTTTGAAGGGCTTAATAAAATATATTTTAGTGTAATCATTTCTGAATTCCTTTTCTAATCACCGATTCGTGTAAGTAGCTTACGAAAATATGTTATTAAAAGCTTCCCAGAGATAAAAATAAATAGAACGTAAATAAAGAGTTAAGAGCGATAAAGAACTCTAATAAACTTATTATGTAATAGCCGAAAGGCCCTCCATATCTATTAAATTTTCAAAAACCTTTAAAAATTGCATTCTTATATGAAATAAATCAGGCAATTTTATGTCCTTTATAAACCAAATTACTATTTGTATATTTCCCTTTGCAGCTAACTCTACTGCTAAGCATAAGGCTGCTAGTGTGATTGCAGACAAGCACACGTATGTGATTGCGTAAGTTATGTGAGCGACGTGGTCCAAAGTTGGTATTATCCTCTCAATATTAAAAGCAATCCCCACCGCTAATTTAAGCTGAAACCAGAAAGAGCCGTTTATAATTATTTGCATGCATGCTGGGTTGGAACTGTCACGCTTTAGTCGGTAAACAATTTTCAAGGACTATAATTAGTTTCTATAGAATATAAATTCCTATGAAAATGAAATATGAGTATGAGTGAAGTATATACACGTTTATTTTTATTGTGTCTTATTCTTAAAACAATGTTAGCAAATAGATGCTAGACTTGTAATAATTCCACAAACTTCTATGGATAAATCTAACCATATTTTGAGCGAAATCCGTAATAAAGTGCGATATTTTAGAATATTAGCGAACTATTTGTTTTTGAGTATGGTCCATTTATGTAGTTACCTTAGAGAAATGAGTTCATGACATAAATAGCTGACCTTTATTCTGCGTTGACCGCCATTTTTCCACAACCTTTCTTAGTCGTGATTATCTTTTGATTACCCCAGAGGCTGCCTAGCTCTTTTATGCGCCGCCAAATCTTTTCTTAGTGTTACACCGTCTCCGAGTGACTTCATACAAAGTAAGTCATTGCGTTTTAATCTGGGGTAAGTGATACACACACATGTGGGAATATGAAGGTCACGGTTATGTTGAAGGTAAAGCAGTGCATATCCATTCCTTTTTCTTCTATACATATACTCTGAGTAGCATGAATTGTTGTAATAAAGTATTGTATACTTGTAATGAACGAATGTTTAATGAAGGGCCTTACTATTGTAATAAAAGACAAAAATGACTTTACAAATTACAAATCCATAATCTTCCAAAACACAGTGAATAGTACACATGCAGAAAAAAAAAAAGAAAAGAAAAAGAAACAGAAAAAACATAAAAAGAATTTGCGAGAAGAAAAGAAGCTTGACACTAAGTTTATGAGTATTCTCAGATGCTTCAATATGAAGCTATAGACGTCGATATGGATCATCATTGGCAGAGGATGTCTAAACGTTTAATTGCCCTCTCTGCCCAGGACACCTGTTACATTTGGAATGTATAAATGATATAAAACTTCAAAAATGTTATAAAATGCTGCACCTCAATCTGTCCACAATACAGTACTGTCATTCAATGTACAGAAGTGCTAAAGCGTTTTGAACCCACAGAGGCAACGACTATTGTAGTTGAACTTTTAGCATTTACTGTATGAACTGTATTGTTGTTAGAAAGGTGTGATATGATTCGTCACACGAAAAGCTGGTTGACATTGGCACATAGACGGTTATGCATTGACGACTCATTTTGAGCACAATTTACTGAAATGATGCGATCTATTTTACATAATAATTTCATTTTTTAAGCTTAACTGTGTATTAAATCCTCTTGAACATGCATCAGTACAATTTCTTCTATTCATTGGGGTTTATTTTTCGACCTGCTTTCTACTTGGAAAATATTTGTACGTATTATTCCCCAAACTGAAAATTGGCAAATTTTCATGCCGGATCCTGAAACTTTTAAAAGATGCTTGGAATTGATGCCATGATCTTATGTTATTAGAACCGTGTGTTCATTATTTTTAGTTTAAGTTAATATTCTATAATTGTGAAATATTTTAAAAGATTATAACAGTTTTGAATTTTAATATAATTTATATATTCCAAATGTAACATGTGTCCTGAGCATAGATAGCAATTAAAAGTTTAGACATGTGTAACTCTGATATCTTATTTAGGGGTAATATGAGCGGCATATTTCAGGGCATTAATTTATTAACGACAAGTTTATTTAAATTATATTTTGCAACATAAGAAATTGGTTAAACTTAATGTAAATGAGAAAGGAATTACCGAAATTAATACTAGTTATTTTGGCTTTTACTGCTTTCTTACACGATCTGTCATCTGATTCTGTCCTACAATATGATAGACCGTACTTCATGCTTTTAAACTGGTTTCTATGGATACTGTGGACGCTGGCAAAATTTAACTATCAAATGCTTTTGATGAAATACGAAAACGCGTTATTTGATATTATTGGTATAAATAGAGAATTCAAGGTGTGCCATGAAGAATTTATGAGTTAACAGTTATTCAAGATATGTTAAAAAAAATATCCGATCTGAGCCCGGAAAAACAAAAATAGGAAAGTGACACGCCTGAGATAACTTAATTAATAATCTCCTGCATTATTGAAAACAGAGTGTATCTTAAAAGTCTCCCGCATTATAGCAGGAATCACAGTATTTGTTATATAGTGCTCCATAAAGCGCCGCACTTGTTTGGCGGGGAAAATTTGTGTTTTGCACGGTGAAACGTGATGTAATAAGGATTTAAAATGTATACTTTTCTTGAATCATGACATGTAGGATTTAATATATCTCCAGAAGCGAAGTTGAGGCAGTCGCAGGGTTCATTTGACGATAATTGTTATCAATTCAAAGGGGAAAGTTAACACAGGCTTCGACACAATGTAATACGTCGCCATCTTGCCTGAACTATACAAACAGCTTTCAGCAAATGTAAAACATTATCACTTTGTCAATTATTATTAGTCAAGCGGTTTGCCCTTGTTATGGGATATCTCCGTTTCTACAGTATCTTGAACGGTAGGCCGCAGAACAGCAACTTGTGCTGATTCATTCAAGAGACTTCAGGTTGACAAAGGACTTGGTCATGTTTCTGGATAGGGACTAAGGTGAGTAAGGGAGACAAATCTGCAGTTGCTAATCCTGTTACGCTGCTGTGAGTTACTTACTGTCGATAGGGATGTTGCTGATTGGTTTGCACAATAAGAAAAATAAAAATATATAATGTACACGATAGCAATGAAATGAAAATACTATCACATGAAAGAAATAATCCTAATGGTGTATTACTATTAGAATATTTCTGAAATCCTTGTTTTGGAATCCTATCAACTTCACCATCAAGTTTCGCATGACGTCCTCGTGGCTGTCAAAAAGTCTTGGTCTCCGGGTCGGACCACATTGAAAGCCTCATCACCAGTGATCACAGTCATCAGAAACTTGCATTCTCTTTGGCACACTCCAGCATGTCCTATCCCATTTCAAGAGGGGTTTGTTTTTGCTATTGGAGACACATGTTGGACCCAAATTTTACTGCTGCTTTTGCACTTGGCCGTTATGATGTAAATACCGTATTAAAGCCACACTTCATTAGAATTTTACAGGGGTCAAACACCAGATGTCGCGAAAGATTTTGGGCATAATAAAATACGTATACATTATGTCGCATCGCGTGCTTATTTACACTGTTTAACTCCTTTCCCAGTCCTGTTGAATACGAATCAACAAAATAAAATAATTCACCCTTAGAAGTTGTCATTGAAGCGTACGCATCAACACCGAAGCGATCATTCATTAATTTACCAAACGGCTTCAAAATTGGCATCACAACGTCAGCAATAACAAATCGCTTCAAAATCGGTGTCCAACCCGGGTCCTTGCCGGAGCTTACTAAACAGTTTCATAATTTGGCGCCAACGTGTGGCCACCAATAAAGAGTGTCATAATTAGGCTCTAATTGTTGGAACTTATCAAACAGCTTCATACTTTGGCCCCCTGCATGGGGTCAACAACAACGACAACAAAACCCATCTCCAAACAGCCTCAGTATTCGACCATTTTTGTACAATTAAACCGTTCTTTATTTTGCCTATTGTTATTCTATTGTCTTCGAAAGTCTACTGAAGCTTTCCTGGTGCTGTCACCTGAGAATCTTCAAGTTTATGGCTAAATGTGATTCCACAGCGCTCTCCACGCATTCATTTTCTCTGGCAAAATGAACTTTCCATGTTGTCTATTGTACCTTCCACACAGCGTCCTGGATAGTGCGATGTCAAAATATAAAAGCATGTACATAAAGCTTGTCTTCACTATTTTTCTTAGTTTTGTCCAGCTAGAGTCATTAGTTTCACTGGAAAGTTATTCACTACTTTTGAATATGCCTTTTATTATTTACTTTGTTATACATAAACTTTATAAGCGCATTTTTAAAATTTCAAATATCATATCAAGAGTATGGGAAATAAATTGTTGACTAATTTATAATAGCTTTCACCTGCATAAATAATTACGTTATAAATGAAACAATCGAGTCTGTTTCATTGGTCTAGGGTTAACGCACTCAGCTCTGAACCCAAGGTTTGAGCGCTCAAAACCTGCTGACGTGGGTAGGTTTATCGGGACATTAAACTTCGAACGCAAGTTTTCCGGGAGATGCTAGCCATGGGTGTCGTAGATTTCATGGCACGTTAAAGAACTCTATACCTAAAAAGAAAGGATTATGGGCAAAACTATCGACCATCACGTCCAAGTAATATCTTAGCCTCAGACTAAATGGCACTTGAAGCGTTCGGTTAAGAATCTGTTCTTTTGACTTTGTAGATGCTAACTGAAGCTAAATTCAAATGGTTTATGTGGTCCATCTAGGCCCGGAATATACCTTAGGCCTACTCGATGAAAATGCTTAATTAGACTTAAAGCAAGCAGGTCATAAATAAAACCTTGTAGCTCAAGCAATTCTTACGTTAAAAAAAATCACACAGTTAATTATTTTATAATAAATTTATTCAATTTTTAATTTCTTCAATTACATATTACTCACGCATATTTAAAGTATATATTGCCTTTCATTTAGCTAAACATAATGTTAATATATTAATTTAAATACACGAAAAATGAATGGAGTGCGCTTCTTGATTGTGCAGACAGAAAGTGTGGTACAAACCGCGCAGTATATAAATTACAAACATATATATCTCAACATGCACATATAGTCGTTTTTTGTACAAAAGGAAAAGTAAAAACACTACTTTCACCGTACTCCCAATGCGCCAACTGTTAATGCCAGAATGCTGTTTTCGCAACTGTAAAGGTGTCAAGAGAGATAAAATACGAGCAACGCAATAAGCGAGGGCATATGCAGAGATGACTTTCCGGGATGTTGAATGGATCTTCTCGTGCTACATATTTACTTCGCTTTCAAGGAATTAGGAATCCATCACCAAATCCTCTGAGGGTCGTTCTCCTCAAGAACATGTTTTATTATGAGACATCTATGAAAGAAAAGAGTATCCTTTATTTATTAGGTTGTGGTTGCTGGAAGTTAAAGAAGAACCACGGCCAACCAAGTATATTGCCACATAGAAGACCCCAAGAAATGATATCAGAGAGTCATAATTTTCACTTTTCAGGTCTGCTGAAGTCATTATTCTCCATTTCTCCAATAAAACGTTGTTTTATTTCTGGGACATTGTGTTTAATGTTTAAAAAGTGAAATTATTTAATATTTTCCATTATCTCTTGCTTAGCTAGGTTGCATTGAATTTTTAAGTAAACATTTATTGAGAAAATACCCCATAATATTTTACCTAGCTAGAATTAAATGAAATCAATAGATCGTACTATCGTACTATCTATCTATTGATTTCATTTAATATACTACTATCTTTAGACTTTGATGTTTTATGTCTGTTTTTGCCAGTTATTCTTCTTAAAGTTCATAAAGTTTTGATGCAAATATTGTTGCCATTTATATAGTTTTGACATTTTGACTTTATTTGATTCCAGTGCTCTAATTGGAGTTCCAGCTGGTATCAAAATTAAAGAGAGTAGGCAGACAAGTGTATAATTTAGACTATTCAATAAGTTGTATCTTTTCTGTGAATTCATGCATTTAATGAACTGACCGTTTTTCCCTAAATATACAAAGACATACATTTTCATTTCAATACAAAAACAAAAGTTCATAATAATTGTTTACAAGAAGTTCTAGCTTCGTATATATATAGAATAGGACTATTTCGATAGTAGAGTATTAATAAACACTTAACAAAATGACAAAAGTATTGACTTAAAACGTTTCATGAAATGGAACTGAATGCTTAAACTTTTAAAATATTAGTTACAAACGTTACTAGAACCAACTAGTCACAGACCAAAAATATTAGAACATAACATTTATTATAAACGTTTATTATAAATATTTGTTATAAACAAATGTAGCTTAAGTAAACTAGTATTAAATTATTCACACAGTTACAAATGTGACATTATGTAATTGTAGGCTTGTACCTGCTGGATAATTATTATTAATATTTAGTCTCCGAAATGTGAGGTTTTAACACAAGCCAAGTAATGTGTTAGGCTGAAGTTTGGAATCAAGAGTTAAATACGAGAGGTCTCCGGGGTGTATACAGACAAATTGGACATTGTAATTGGACAGGGCATGGTAGTCAGATAGTAATAGTATTGATGCGGAAAGTTGTAGATCCGTGGTTTTTGTCCCGGCCGTGACTTAGATTTTTGTATATCTGACACTAATTTCAAATATGTAGCCCTCAAAGTGGAGTGCAATACAATCTGATCTTACCCAATGGATTTCTTCCTTTGGGCCCAGGACCGATGGGTTTTTTCGGGCGTAAAAATCCTTCGGAAAGGAAGTAAAGCCTTGGGTCCCGTGTCGTACATTTACGGCACGAAAAAGAACCTCAAGCCTGAAAGAGAGGCCTCTGAGATAAATTTGTCGGCCGTTTCACGACCTGAGTTGAATGGGACGCTGATGACCTGAGATGTTAAAGAGCGTCCATAAATAAATAAATAAATAAATAAATCTTCCTTTGGGGTATGGTTAAAGACGCAGTGTATGGAAGTAAACCAAACTGTTGAAGAGCTGGCTTTTACACTGAGAATGCCTTCCACAATTTGGACAACAACATTCAGTAGCGTTTGCCTGTGTGAAAGTGTTTCACGTAGACTCCAACGATGCATTAATGCAGAAGGGAAACAGTTTGAATGTGTGTGTGTGTGTGTGTAAAGTGAAATTTAATGTTAAATTTTGTGCCACCCTGTATATTTAAATAATTAATATTTTGTGCATTTATATTTTGGTTTTATATTTTTATTCCGATACAATTGCCTTACATATGTGTATATATTGTACATTTGGATTTATTTAAGCAGATAATTAAAAATGTGCCCACATTCTTGTAAGCAATATGTATAAACCTGCTACAGATTTTTATCAAGATAGAAGCAAGACGTTGTGAGGTAAAGTTGTAATTCATTGTTCTTTTTAATATTGGGACTCTGAGCATTTGGAACGAGCATGAGAACGAACAGGTTAATTTGGTGCCACTTTAAACAATACATTTACAAGGCGAACTACAAAGCCTTATTAAAAATAAGAAAACAGGTATTCAGAGGAAAAATTAGTATTAAAAAGTAAAAAAAGGAAAAAAAATTGGTAATGCTGATGAACTTTTGGGAAAGAAGAACTGTAAACTAGGAAGAGGAATAGAATAAATCCTAAGTAGATAACAGATTAAAACTAACATATAAATAGAAACCCATACAAAAGTAGGCGTAAGGAAGAAAGGACTGCCTTCTTGCAGGAAACTAGATTTGCAGCATATGGCAGTTCTTCGATTCGTCGAGCTCTTCTGTCGTCAATATCCGATTTTTATCTTCCGTCACTAGGCAGCGGGTGGAATGTGTAGACTTGCTAGGCATCTGTCTCACCAGACGGCTCAACTGTTTCGGAACATTGTATTGGGTTATGTGCGCCAGTGTGAAAAATGTTCTTTGACTTCTTTAGCTCCTGATGGAGTTGAGACGAGCCTGAAAAAAATACGGGAAAAGGGCGTGTGTAGCGAAGATAGAGTCATCAGGCTTCTCTTTTATTGTCTGCACAGGTTTCTGATTGAAGTTCGTGCGAAGTTGGGTAAAAGGGTGGAAAAGTTGCAATATTTATGTATGATGATTTGAGTTTTCTCGGTATCAAACATCACGTTGCATTTCCTAGCCGATGGAAGGTAATTTTGCTAAACTAGGACACACACACACACACACACACACACACACACACACACACACACACACACACACACACACACACAGAGTATAGCAACTGTTTTTGCTCTGTGACTGCTATGTGAAAGCGCTCCTGGGAAACAAAAGAAAAGCGTAATGCGATTAACTGCTTTTGAATGAGAAAAGTTTGGAATACACGGGTCATTGGAATTTGATAGCGTTCATTATCAGAAATTTATTACTTTATTACCAGCGTACAAGTGCAGATTTCTGGAGCATATTTTTGTTGTTTTAAGTAACTGTGCTTAGGGAAATACATGTACCTATGAAAATACTATTTCATTCAACTTAGAAATATTTTACACTGCATTTTCGTATTACTTGTCTAAACTCTAAACAATTTTACCAACACCTATAACCAGGATCGTTAAACAGGAAACATCAGCGGGAGGTTTGGGTTTCGATTCGCACCAGGACCGTTCTCCCTGACTGAAGTTTATTCCATGGAAAATGTCAGAGAGGTACCTTAAACTTATGCCCGGAATTCTTTCTTTCTTTAAAAAGATCCTTTTACATTTTGTAATTTTGTATCATGAATAATCAGTTTGCACCGTCTGTTATGCCTCAGTAGTAAAAACGGGCGTCAAACACCATTAAAATAATTATATATGATTAATTTCGCCTTTCTGATTAAAAGTCATATAAAATAAACATAATCTAATGCTTCTTATAAATGAGATTTAAATTCATGTATTCATTTGTTTTCATCTTAGTGTATAAATTATGCATAAAGAGTTTATTCATGGTACTAACTATAAAAATAGTAAACATAATTGTTAAAAAGAAATATAGCAAACATACAAGATTGAAAGGTTAATAATAATTGCAATAATATCTAATAATATAAAATTATTTATATCCTTATACAGAGACTAAAACGTACAGCCAATAAAGGCATAAACATGAAATACATGCAGCACACGCAAGAGCTGAACTATTCAGCTAACCCTAAGCGATAATTTGACCACCTCCTTAATGATTAGCATTTGCTGACTGCTGGTCGGGAGGACCCGGGTTCTATTCCTGGTACCAGCTTATTCATTTTTCTAAATTTTAGAGGTCTGGAACGGGGTCCATTCAGCCTCGGAGGATAACTGAGGAATGGCCTGATTGGTGGCGTTCTTCGGTCTAGAAAGTCGCTTGATAGGCGAGCGGCCGGGTATCAGTATGCTGATCACATGCCCCCCCCCCCCTGCAATACTTCCCGCTATCAAAGAAGTCGTAAGACGGAGGTAGGGTCATTGCTGTAGGCCATAGCCGGTTTCCGGGTTGCAGTGCCATAGAAGAAGAATAAGAAAATAATTTAAATGTATTTATATTTCCTAGTGATTTTATTGTAGAGGGAGTTTATTACATAGTTTAATATTTGATTTAACGATGTTTTTACTTCATGATGTTAAACTGGTGTAGATGTACATTTTATTTCTGTCTACCGTTATGGTGTTGGTGTGAAATAATTCGTTTGTAGTGACTCTTCTTAATATTTCGAAGATAAAAAAAATGACACGTTGTTTTTAAACAGAAATTTACAGAAAGTTTTAAGATTGACTACTTTCATGATTCATGTGACCTTTATTTGGTGTCTAAAAGCATTTAATACTTAAATGCAAATTTCAACAAATTGCAGGGGTGGGCATTTACGAAGTAGACAGTTCCAAGAGTACCTTGCTCATACTCTTAGCCAGTACTCTCATAATATAACACATGACAATGAGTATTTTTATTAATGTTTCTATTTGTGCCTCCTAGTTTAAAAAGTTTTGAATCTAAAGTCCCAACATGATTATTATACACGTTTATGAGTTTGTAATAAACTTCTCGGTTCTGATCAAAGAAAAATGCAATCATATAATTACATAGTTTTATTTATTAAACACTGTTATTTTTGTTAGGTTGTTATTTAATTAGTAAAATTCTTGATAACGATTTATCTTCTTTATATGCTTTCATAAGAATGTTGAATGAATCTGTGAATAGTAGTGTGCCAGTAAAAGAGTTTTTTTATTTATATTATTTTTAAGTAATAGGAACAAAATAGGGCTTAAAATAGACCCCAAAAACTCCATATTCTCTTCTCTCTAATGAATGAATGGTTATGAATGGTACATTTTGCTGTCTAATTTTAATTATGGCTATTTCAACGTTTCAATTCTGCCATTTGAAGTACGATTTGAGCCCATTGTCGGGTATTCCCCTGATTTCCAGCTTGTAGAAGATATTATTATGAGAAAGAACCCTCAAGGTTTTTTAAGTTAGAAATGTGTTTCTTTTGATGTATTTTGCTGTTCGAAGAATGATATGGCATACTTTTAGAAACATTGGTTGATTTCTAGAGTAAGAAATACGGCCCACACTACAAAAAGTGAAGCTTAATTTGAAGGACACTGTTAATAAAAGTCTCGGTCTTCTATATCGTTAAATACCCAGTGAATCTTTCTGAAATTTTGCATACACGTTAATAAAGCATTTGCTGTTACTTATAAATATTTGCTAAGTTGTTGCCTTTGGTTTTTGTATTACTACTTTGTGCAAATATATTTTAAGTATCGAAAATATTTAATATCTTATGAATATTAAATTTTAGACTTTATAGAGTGAAACATTTTAAGCTGTCAGACTTTTTACGGTATAATCATAGTATCTGTTTAAAGTTTTTTCTTAAATGTTACTTATGGTTATAAGATATTAAAATTATAAATGTATGCTATTTTACATTTTGGGAAAACCTACATATAGGAGCTCTTTGCTGAAAATTTTAAATTAATACGTTTCACCAAACGAGACCGAAGAAAACAAAGCCCACTACCCCGCATACATTATTTAATGCCCACATTGCAACCTAAGCAAACCGAATTAAATTTCATTTATTGCATGTATATAGAAACATCAAATTTCATAAAATAAAACAATGAAGTCGATGGCCATTCCGTAAATGAAAATTTGTATGCGGGCAAATTTTAAGAGAACCATTGAAATAAAAATAAATAATAGAAATGAATTAAAATTGGAAAGTCTAATTTAACTTTCGTTAAATATTTCAAGCCCTATTCGCACGAACTTTAAACCGAAAACAAACGAATAAATTTATTTAAATATCTTCCTATATGAAAAACATTTGAGCAGAAAAGGCTTGTAAGCATTATGGTTATTTTATATGGATTTTTAAATAAAAAAAGCTAAAATGAATAACAGACAATTCTTTCAAGCATAGGATATTGTAATTTAATATTACTGCGTTAAATAATGCAAATATTTTTTTAAATTAATAACATTTGGCAGATTTACTGTAAGTTATAATATTAGCAACTGGGTACTACATCAAGTGCCAATTTGTGACATTTCTTAGCGGTGACTATAGGAATTAAACGCGGCGTCAAATTAGTCTCCTTAGTTACTTTCTCCTGATTTTACCCATTGATACACGTTTTGGGGGGTTGCTATGCTTAGCAAACGTAACTTCGTTTACATTCCTAGCCAAAAAAACTTGTTCACTCTCTTGGTAGTTTGCTCTGTGTTTCAATATTCCCTTTCAGTACATCTGTAGTAATAAGGAAAGACACGTTCTATTCCATTTTTGTGTATGTGCCTGTGTTTTACCTTTCGTATATCTTATATACTTAATTTTCGTAGTGTGCTTTTAAAGGTATTTAATCGATTTTTTGCTTCTAAACCCGAATTTTCGTTTCATGCTAAAAATTAACTATATTGATTGTACGGCATCGTGATTAAAGGGGATGTATGGCTTAATATAATATTATTAAAACTGCACTCATTCATAATAGTATGCATATCGCTTACACGCTTCCTAATATTAATCCAACCATTTATTTATTAGTCATTGCAAATAAGTTCAGAATTGCACAACGTTCAGCTCAAATAACTAGCAATAAATAATATGCGAATTGTTACGAAAGACAGTCTACTGCTTATAAACAAATTAAAATTCCGTCATAACACTCCCTACCAGTGTGTTTTGGAACAGAAATTGAAAACCGTATTATTTCACTACAGTAATTCTTCTTAGAGCACGAAAAATTAAACTTTTTTTTAAATCAACTAGCAATTAGGACTTGATCTGAGTCAGTAACAATACAAAAGAGCCTTGACCTACAAAATTACATAACTGAATGAAACACATTGCCTGTTTGTAACGTCACTATTATGACACGAACTTGATGTAGGAAGCATTGAAGCAATGTACAGGTGATTATCTCGCTAAAGGCCTCTAAACAAATGGAATCCACCGCAATATAATAGATCCATCCAGTGATCTTCATTTGTCCATGTTCCGCGTCACCGCGTCTCGGCAGTTATTATTCGACTGTCGCGTGATTAATAATATACACAATTAGCGAAAATTGCCTCTTGTAATAATTACATTTATATAAAATTGAAATACTGGCGTTTCCCAAGAGAGAGACAATAATCTACTTGTCAAAGCACTTAAAAAAGGGAAAACTACGCGCTTAGTTTGTCATGTATTCAAGAATTGAATGATGAGGCAATTGGAATCCTTCATGTCTGTGTTCGTTCTACCTCGTTTTTCTGTGGAATCTTTTCCTCCAACAGATTGATTGATTGATTTATTTATGGACGCTCTTTAACAGCTCAGGTCATCAGCGTCCCATTCAATTCAGGGCGTGAAACGGCCGACTAATTTTGCTCAGAGGCCTCTTCTTTCAGGCTTGAGGTTCTTTATCGTGCCGTAAATGTACGACACGGGACCCACGACTTTACTTCCCTTCCGAAGGAAGCCATACTTAGGATTTTTACGCCCCGAAAAAATCCATCGGTCCTGACCGGGTTCGAACCCGCGACCTTGGGTGTAGGAGGCAAGTATGTAACCACTACACCAACCAACCGACTCCTCCAGCAGAGCACCAACTTCTCGAAATAACATCCTACACTCTTGGTTGAAGCAGTGTTAACGACTTCACCCCATTAATATTACTATCACTATTAATATTACAATTACTATTACTATTGCTATTATTATTACTATTGTCATTCTTGTTTCTTTTTCTTCAAAGCCAAAGATTTGATCATTTTCGTTTTTTGTACATATGAACGATATTTTCATTTATATATCAGGAGAAAAATTGATTTTGACTTTTACCAAAATCCTGAGAAAAAGAAACATGAATAAAATGTTTATGCTAAATGCACGAATAAAACGTTATCTCTGTTCGAATGTGTGAGCAAATGGAGTTTTATAAAAGTCTCAGTTGCTGGTTTATTGGATGCCAACTTCAAACTGTTTTGGTCGGTCCTGAGGGTGTAGGGGTAATCATACTTGTCTCTTAGACCCACGGTTTCGGGTCAAACCGGCCAGGGTCCATTGATTTTTAGACCATAAACATTCTAAGTATAGCTTCCTTCGGTAGGAAAGTAAATCCGTTGGTGCCGTCGTGGTTCACATAAAAGAACCCCCACTCTAAAAGAAGAGGACTGTGAGCAAAATTTATAGGCCGCTTCACGCCCTGGTTTTTGGGGTCGCTAATAACCATCGCACGAATAGCTACCAGAAGCAAAATGGCAATGGAGCGGTCACCTTGCAAGAATGCAGGGTGGACCTACAAAATCTCCATGTGGGGTCCCCGAATAAGAAAAAGGGCATAGGGCAGACCCAGAAGAAGATGGACAGATCTCTTCAAGGAACATGCAGGTCCAGATTGGTCAAGGGTAGCAAGAGGAAGAGAAAAATGGAAATCTCTGGAGAAGCAACTCGTGCAGTGAGAAATGGAGTAACCAAAGAACAAATTAGTCAGAGTGCCTTAAACAACATACGAACAACTAGCGTGGAATAGTTCACCACGTTAAGAGGCCTTTGTCCCTAAGGGACGCAATAGGCTATCTTTAGCTTTATAATAGCCGAATATATTAAAGAGCGTCTTTAAATGAAATAATGATGATGACGATATTAATAATAATAATAATAATAATAATAATAATAATACCTTTTAGGATATTTTGTTATTAGACTATTCTTTCTTGCAACCATTTTTCCTGCTGATAGGCTACTTTATTTCCAGATAATCACGAATGCCCTTTAATTCCTTAAAAGTACATTTCCGTTTTAGTGTCCTTAGCTATGACCTCAACTTTACCGTCGTCTGTGAATTTGTTCTTCTGCTGATAGAGGGTCTATAAAATAGAGATGTGCCGCAATATTGCTCCTGTTATGCGTTCTTGTTTTTGAACTCATCGTAATCTTGAATCGCCCCAGAATTTGAGACACACGCCGGATGAGATGAGGATTCATGCACACTACGTTTAAGTCGTAGTTGTTGCAAGTTGTTTGTCTAAAATGTGTGAAAGAACTAAATTATCTTCGTAACAGTTACTTTAAAAACAATTCTGCTTGTTATGCTCGCAAATAGTTTAATATACGTTTTCTCAATGCAGGGTCCTCTCTTTTAAGAATTGCTATGCATACATTTGAAGCAACAGGCGCAATATGCACAAAACATCTTTTTGAAGAGAATGCAGCAAAATTTGGAGGAAATTAACGCAAGTTCGTCACAAAATTCAACAGTAAAACTTGCACTTAAACAAAAATTGTTCCTTTTTCTGTGAGAAATGCAACAAAGTACCAAAATTAAATCTAAGGAGGTAAACATAGGTTAATGTTTTGAGAGAAAATTAACCGGAGTGATGAAATTGATCCACAGCTCCTTATCTTAGTTTCGTCTAAATAAGTGAACCTCAGAATTGCCGGTACTGATCTTCAGGAGGGGGAAAAGTAAAAACAAAAACAAAACAAAACAAAACAAAAACAAAACAAAAAAAACCATTATGAGCATAAAATTTATACATGATATATATACAATAAAAGCAAAGAAATTAATTTCAATATTTTTAAATGAAACAATAAATGCAGTTCAGTATCAAGCTCTAATCTTTATGCCACTCTTCAGCAGATGACGAAAGAAGGAAACCTGTACTCTTCAACCACAAGTATTGCTCATTAATATTAAAATACAATATGAGAGATGCTTTATGGTTGAAATAGTGCAGGTTTGAGGGTCTCACACTCTCTTGAATTAACCAGCTGGGATTTTTATATATGGGGTAGTTTTAAAAATAAAATACTTCACATGAGAGGAATTCTAGGCTAATAATGAACATGAAATAGGCAAAATTTCAGTTTCTGAACTCAGACGAGTATGTGACAACATATTTTCATGATATACGAGCGGAAAGAGATCGTTATTAACAACACGTGTACACATGTGAAGTTTTCTCATTTTATCGTGCTGTATAAAAAACTGCGTTCTAAAATATAAGAAGCTGCATCCATCATTGAAAAAATAACATTCTAGAAGATGTAATCACAAAAAGCATTAGATTTTATTTGTATTACCTGGTCACAAGGTGAATTCTATAGTAATACAGAAATATTCTCATCCACATGTCTTTCAAAATTGCTGAATTCTTATTAGTAGATATCTGAAGAATATTTTATGCAACAGAGTATTTAACTTCTGTTCATAAATTTCAGATAGCGACATTACAGAAACTCTTTTCAAAAATTTTTGTGGTTTCAATTATTTAGAGGCTTCTTTTTTATGTTTATAGTGGCAGTGTAGCGTTTTATCGCGTGACACAGATGGTCTTTGAAGGGGTTTGCTGAAGGTAACCTTAGTTATTTTTAAAGCATAGTGGTTTTCACTGTCAGGGTAGAGTAAACTTCATAATTATAAAATGGATATGTTAGCTGCTTTTTTTCTGTTATACATGAAAAAGCAAATTTTAACTTTACATATAAAAGGAGTTGGTTATTAATGTAATGAGTGCTACACATTATTTATTACAGGTGCACTCAACATTCCATGAAAATACTTCAGAAAAAACATCATCCTATATCAACCATGTCGAGCTTGGTATCATGAAGGTTTAAAAAATGTTTTTCCTCCGTTTTTACCCTAATTTTCTGCTACCCGTCTTCCCTCACGCAATATTCATGGTTAGGCAGTTTCGACCTCGCCAGTGTCTCTTATTAGATTGACAAACTGTTTGTGCAGATAGCAGCGAAAATAATAATAATAATAATAATAATAATAATAATAATAATAATAATAATAATAATAATAATAATAATAATGAGCGATGGGCAGGTAGAAAAGAAATATTTATTCTGTTCCCCGCAAATATCTTGTCTGCTGATTTACTATACACATAAAGAAATCAGCCCCCTTAAGAGCAACAAAGACAAACTGAATTATTATTGTAATAGACTACTAGAGTGCAACAATGAGGTGCTAAATTCATAATAGGTAAACGTTCGCCCCCATGCTGTTGAGTAAATAGTTGAAATTCCACTGTGTAGAACAACATTCTTATTGCATTGGATATATCAAAAGTGCTTTGAGAAATCGAATTCATGTATTTCAACTGGTTTTGCGTGAGTATCGCGCTCTAAAGCAAAAAATAGGTTACAAATAACGATACATACAGGAAAATAAAAAAGAAACTATAAACGCAGTATTAGCATTCTGTAATACAAACGTTTAAGCATTGTGTGTTTTATTTTTTATTTTTAGGGGTTACACATTTTCAAAAAATAAGAAATAGTATCACTTTTTCATTATATGAGACTACAATAATGCTTGACTGAAATGCTCTTAAAGCAAAATAAACTGTTGGCTTTTGCCGAAATATTACGCCTAAAAAAAAAAAAATTGAAGAAATATCAAACAATGTAAATTTTAAATTCAGATTGAAACTGGAATAGTATACCCGTTGGTGTCTATAAACTTAAAGTTGATTCTAATAGAAAGAAAACTTATTATACAAGCTAACAGTGTAAAACCAATAACAATCACAAAGTAAGAAAGATCTGAAAAGTTCTCTGCTAAACAATGAAATAACGAATTCCGAACTTGATCATTATTTTTATTTTTCAACATAATCTTTAATAAGTTCAGTATATATATTTCAACGATGTTTCAAGCCATTGTCTGCCTTTGAAGTGGTTTTCCGAAAGATTTGTGAAATACAATCGCCCGTTGACTCGATGAAAAACACTGAGCTGGGGGTTAGGGTTGCAGCTTTGGAAACATTAAGTTTATATCTTGAGATTAGGGTGAATGCGCAATAATTCAAACTTCAAATCTAAATCTCTCACCATCGCTCATAGTAGGGGCATTGTGCTGATGAATTATTATTTTTTCTTCTCCACACAGTGAGTGTCCTTTTTCACTAATTTGTACATCTAGTTAGTATTAAAAGATTAGAATAGTACACTCTAGTTAGGACTTTTATCTTTTCTAAGATGTTTAGAATCGAGCATTCTTCGAGCCATATAATGAAAAATGTATAACTTCTAAAAACACAACAAATATAGATAAAATACTTAAAACATCTGCATGCTAATCTTGTTTATTTTATGTTGGCCTTTTATTTTCCTGTATATATTGCTATTTGTAACTTATTTTTGCTTTTAAAAGACTTCTTTATCTGCCCTAAAGTCTGATACCGTAGCTTTTCCTGCACAAGGAGCAAACTTTATCTTCTTTGACGCTGAAAATCCGGTTTTTCAATTCTGATGTTTGATGGTTAATCTGCAATTGTAAGTGGACAAACAGAACAGTTCTGTGGATGTAAAAACACTGTAAATACTATTGCAATATTTTCATATGAATTGTTTTCGATCTATAGCCAGCACTATACTCATATTGCGCAATACTTTTTCAGACTTTCTTCTTCATATAAAATACAATCTACACGTTCCTTTGCAACGCCTAACCTTATAAGTTATTGAACTCGTCGGCCATTTAATACCATATCATATATTTGCTCAATGAACTATTCTGTTGTTGGTTTTTTGGATGTGCCTCAAGCTGGTAATTTTTAAGGTTGGTATAGCCATCTATAAATTCAGCCAATTTTAATAGTTGAAAATGAAGAGGAAGGAATCCTCATATATTTTTATAATTTTGGCATGAACTTCATATGGTATTTCCTCATTTTACAAGGAATTTATCATTACAAAATATTCAATTTTACCCGTTTTATGGATATGCACAATACATCTGCCTTATTAAATAAAATATATGAAACAATGACTTGATATTTCAAATGAATGCTTAAGATGAACCAGCGTAAGAAACAATCATTTTATTAACTGCCCAAATCTTAAACTTTTCAGAACGCTCCTAACTACAACTCAAATCATGCAAGTTTTACTCGTTATAGCATGTTAATATCCACCCATTTTAGGAATCTGCTGGGACTTGCTCTCTTTGTAAATTTATGGTTTATATTGAGTCTGTCGGCGGTTACCAGCCTGACAGTCAAGGAAGAGAGAGTATCCATGTGAGATTGGTGCTAGTTTGCCGAGGCTTTCAAAACTTTTGGAACTCAGATCGTTCATTTTGAGGCTTTACTTTAAGCCTAAATGTTTTCTTCAAGCCTACTCCAGCAAATAAAATTATAAGTGTACTTTAACAAATAAATTTTACAAAAATGATAGGGGACTGCATATATTTTAGGCATGAACTACTTAAAAATTTCGCGTAACTTGACTATCAAAATACAATGTGATATTCGTACTTTTGCCATTAAATATTTTTGGGAGTTTATTCAATTGGAAACACATTCCTTAGCTCCGTTACTATGCACATTGTAACTTATTCTATGTTGAATAGATGGAAAAGAAATAGAATAACATTATTGCAATGTTAAAAACCTTTCAATAATTTTCTATACATTGCAGAAGCTGATCTTTACCTCACTTTGTATTTACAGGAAACGTATTGAATACCAATTCTTACCACCAGCACGCACGAAGAGGGCAGTATTGCGATCGGATAAGGGAATTTAAACATTTATGGAAGCACAGCTGGACTAAAGTGAAAATGAATATAAATGAACTTTGATAAGGGCACCATATACGTGCAGGTCATGTTCTGCTTGCCAGCTGTTTCACCATTACAGAGAGCTTCGTTTCCTTGGGGTATTAATTGTTTTACTTTCCTGCTCTCACTATTGCAGACATTCTAAAGTGCGCTTTGAGTGCCGGGTATCTTAGTATGAACAAAAGCTTATGGGCTGCTTAACAAATGAGCTTGCTGACATCCTACATGACCGCATACAATGTTACTATAAATCGGTAATATTCAGCATCGCGTAACTTAATATGATTTCTGTAATTTTCTTATATTTATTTTAATATACTTTTATTAGTATTTGTTGTATAATTAACATTCTATTGATTCCATTTTTTCAGAAATAATTAATTCAATCTTTCTTAAATTCCGTGTTATAGTATGTTTATAAAATGTATCATATTTAGTTAACATAATGCTTATTTATACAAATTTACATTATTATTAGGAAAAATCCTTAAATATCTTATACAGAATGTGGCAGAAACAATGATCATTTTAACTCGCGCGCTATTTGTTGATCACGGATTCTTAGAGAGATGATATTTGTACTATTGCGTTGTGCAGTTCAAAGCATTTTTCTGTACATCATATTGCATGACCTTGACCTTGCACAGTATTACTTGCCAGTCAGTAAAGAGTGCAGGTCGTGCGTTTGCAATTGAAACGTTTTTCAAAAGTGGTTATTGTGTCGTAAGAATGCAGCTTTTGTTTCAGCAAAATTTCGACACGGAAGTCGATTACGAGGTAGATCAGGGAGCTCATAACAAAACAAGAAGCCACCTACAGTTCGCACTCCATAAATTGGCAACAGTAAGAGTTGATTTAGAGCAAAGTCCAAAGCGATCAGTTCGTCGGCATTCCCAAGTCCTTCACATATAGGACATTCTTGTGGCAGTGGGTCATTGTTTCGGCCGCACTCTGTATAATGGTTCAATTACGGACGCCGCATTCATTGCTACAACAATCCTCACTCTGCCCATGAAACACGGTCCTGTTCAAACATCTAACATTGGCAATAGGAAATGGATTTTTTTTAAGGAAGGAAACGTTTCGGGTTAAAGTTTAGGGTACCTTCCCGGCATTTGCCATTTATAGGACTGAGGAAAACCTGTAAACAAAAAAAAAAAAAATAGGAACGACGGTCCTGGCGGAATTACGAGTCCGCGCCTCAACGACCCCGAGTCACAAGTGTATAATGTTAATTTACTAAAACGTCACTTTAATATGAAAGGCGTATATCTATTTATTACTAGTTTCTTTCGAACATTAAAGCGGAAATATTTCATTGGTAGAAGAAGGCTGTCTATGATATGTGAAGCTAGACAAATAACCTATCGCTGTCTGCTTAGCACAGCGGCAGCGTTCTATCGGTAACCACTCGAACGTTAAAAGACGTCAGCGCGATTACTTACTGTGGAAATGGTGAAGAAAGTGTTTCGGAGAGAGAACAGTGAAAGGGTCGGAAGCTGTTGCAGGAAACTGTAACAGCCAGTCTCTGAAAGCAGAGGAAAAAGGCCTGGAAAAAAAGAAAGAAGGAAGAAGTATCGTCTAGTCTCTCTTCCTAATCGTTTTCGAATGCCTTAAACCGCTATTGATGCGGCTCAGAAAATGTTCATCTTGCAAGACTAGAATATTCTGACGCTATAATGGTCAGTGATATTTATTACAGCTCTTACATATTAACTGTTCTTCCGCTTTAGATTCAAATAGTCCTTGCAGAATTCCCTCAGCTTGTCTGACTGCCAGTATATGGCTTGCACCACTCAGAATATTTCAGTTAAAATAAACAGTAGAAATGGAAGAGAATCTGTTTTTAGAAATGTGGGAATAAATAATTTGCTTGTGTTTTGACGAATGTCTTTAATTTAATGTGTTTTTGGCATTTGTAGTAGTTTTGTTATGTACGTGAAACTCTAGTGGCATCTCTGTAGCTCTGTACAGTTGGTGTACTTAATTCATTCTTATTGTCTTTTTTCATATGCAATGATATGTTACGGATACTGATCAATATCGATAATTAAATCAAAAATATAATTTTTCTTCAACATATATTAATGTATCTATCATAAATATACACTTAACATATTTTAGTAAATGAAACCTAAAACTGCACATTATCCACACATTTTTGCATTAAAATGCTACTTGTAACACCACATTTTCCGAATTTTAATAAGTAGATTTCAAATCTGACAACATGAAACTTTGACACCAGAGAATCTGTGTTCAAACCGTGTTGGAGAGATAAATGCTCGTTGTGCTATAGAAAACACTATTCTGCTCTTGCATGCTTAACACAAAGTATACTTTGTTGGCCATGGAAGCAAATGCCGTGCGAATAGCGTATTGTTAGTACACGGAAGAGATGAAAATGATAGTACTAAACCACTTTCATAATAATATTTAAGCATTGTCCGTTTTAAGAAGCCAGTATTCCTGATCACAAGTTTTCAAAATTTATTATAAAAAGTAAAAATATCAGTCGAATAAATTGCTTTAGAAAGTACTTTGGGTAGACAATCTTTTATTTCATATACGATTACATATTTATTTTTGAGATTGGTTTGTTCAAAAAGTTTTGTTTTTTCAAATAGTTTGTACTTTTTCAGATAAATTTGCTAAAATAAATCATTTCAGAGGTCACTTTATTCCATCAAAATAGTGGTGGCAGGAGGGTAGAACATTTCAATCCCTGGTATATGACAATGACAAGCTGTTTACTAATTTTTGAGCTGGAGAAAGTGCCAATACTTGCCAGAGATTTTAATATCATTGCTGAAGGGCTGCCACTAAAGCCGTGAGGTAAGCATGTTGAGCACATCAGAAGGCTAAGGTTGCGCCAGGAGCCTGGTCTGGAGGAATGTTGCAAAGAATTTCTGAAGATGGCGCTCAGGTCGGCGATGCCGGCGACTCTGTAAAGTAAACCACGTGATTGCTAGCCATACTTGATAAAATGCCATAGTAAGTGAAGGTCTGTAAATATGACGTAGATTTGATGGATGCTCCTCCGAATCCTGGAGAATACTAGCAAATAATCGAGGTATATAAGGCAGAACTGTGGGTTTCGTAGCACCTCTTTATTAACATCGAACCGTGAAAGCACAGCGAGCCGCAATAAACCGTTGGGTTCTTCGATTGCTAGTATAGCCCTAGTTTAACATATGTGTGTGAACTGATTAGGAATTTCAATTTTTCAAGGTTTACCCCTACTCCTCCTGCTGTGCGTTGCTATCAGTCCATTTCTTGCTGTTGGTATAAATTTGGCGTCAACACAATACGCCCCCATTTCTCCTTCTTGGTTCGATTTCAACTATAAATTTTAACGCACAGCAAGGCTACGCTTTTAACGCATTCATATCATCTCCTAGCAATGTTTATGTTCACTCTCTCCTTTTATTTAAGCAAGTTGAAAACTTTTACCTGTTTAAAGTTTCAACATTATTAGGTAATGGTTACTTTTATCAGGTACAATTTGTGTTATTGGTGTATGATTTTATAAATGTTATCCTTAAAACATTCTCTTTTCCACAATGGAAACTCTTAAATGCAGATATAACAAAATTACGCTTTGTAAAATGTAAAATTCCAAGTCTGAACAGAGGAGGCAAGATTTTAAAGTACATCAAACGTGTGCTACACAGAAATACACAAGATACAATTTTTTTTTTCCCTCGCTGCTCTTGCATTCTGCAGAAAGCCGAATATTGGAATGGCAAGGACATTGAGGTAAACACATGACAGCACAGGCATCGATCTTGTCTTCTCGAGGGGAGCGCTGCATTGGAGAATCATCAATCACGATCTGTAACTTGGAACATTTCCGAGCTAGAAAGTTCCAGGGCAAGGAGATGAGGAAATCGCAACCTAATGAGAAAACAGAAAAAAACCCGAGGCGGAATTTAGGAAGTATTACAAATATCTAAAGCAGTAATTATAAAGGAAGAAGGATAGGTGGAATAAAGCCGGTACTAGAAAGTAGCGGAAACAAATATGAAAGGATAGAAAAAGGCAGTTAATAGAAACGATAGAAAAAAGATGAATTTAAATTAAATGCCTATTTTTATGTTATTGACAGTAATGAATAAACAAACAAGTAATAATAAGTGAAGAATTCTTATGCAAAACACCAAGTACTAAGAAGACAATGGAATTTAAGCCAATCTAAGAAAGATTTTGAATGCACAACGAAGTTTTTAGTCGCGTTTAATTTGCAAAAATTAATGAATAGAAACATAGAGGAAAGTGATGGGCGATTACAAAACATAATCTTAAAAGCAACAAAAGTGTGTGCTTTTTAAAAACAAGTAAATTTTATTTGAAAATAGGAAGTAAATAATGTCAATATATCTGGGTTATCATGACCGCAGACTCGGCCTTGAACTCATTTTCAGCGGAGTGTTTCTGGTGGGCAAAATTGTTATTAAAGGTTTCACTACCACAGTACTCTTTTCCTTCTGTCCAGTCTGTTAATCTTATTCTTGTTATCATTTTATATAAAAAAGTGCTACTAGCAGGACTGCATGCTCACCTGGTCTTGTATCATCGGTGAAGAATTTGCTCAGATCTGAAATCTCCAGCTTATAGGGAGCTGAACGTTGTTATGTACTTGTCGGACCTCGGACACAGTGGGAGGTGGATACTGCCCTGGTTTCACAGGCCGGAAGTACCTGAATATTACGCATACAGAACTGGAGTAAGACTTCTTCCCGAGTATATGGCTTAGCTAGTCCCGTAGAGTTCATGCTAAGCCAATACTTGATACTCTACATTTGCACCGACCCCGCTTTTTTGGACGGGAGTTGATATTGTCACGGCCTAACCAGACCAACTAGATTATTTAAACTTTTCTTTATTTCCCCACCGCATGGCCGAACACTAGGGACGAACCCACATTCTTAATCCTTAAAAATCTACAACATCCTAGAATGAAAATCACAGGAGGACTAGTAAATCTAAATAACTTAATGGGCTGAAACGTAAATTGATGTTAATGCATTCTTTAATAGATTGAGACGTAAATTCATGTTAATGTATTTATCAATGCTCCATACTCAAAAGACACCACTAAGGGAACCCGTGACCTGGAAATGTACACCTTTATGTTTCATTTCTCTCAAGAACCTCCCCCTCCTTCCTCCCAACCAATTCAAGTAAGTACAATTCCTTGTTACGCATGCGCAGGACTTGGCTTTTTACACGTCCAAACACATCAGACAGGCGCGGAATTAAATAACGATTATTGCTTACGGGATCTCAACAATCTTGTTAACATATACTGCTACACATTATTATTATTATTATTATTATTATTATTATTATTATTATTATTATTATTATTATTATTATTATTATTATTGTGTTGTTTTAAGATTTGCGCCAGTTTTTCTAGTTTCCCTCTGTTAAAACTGCACGTTTTCGGTTTCTTTGTTCTGGAGTTCGGTTCTTCGTGGACATACTCCCTGAGATTTTCTGCAGGTTTTCCTCATAATGGATAGGGGAGCGGAGTTGTTTTAACCAGTGTATTTAAATTTCCGTTCAGTACCCTAAACTTAAGCCTGGAACGCTTTCTTTCCTTAATAAAAGAATCCTTTCCCAAGTTATAATTTCATCTCGTGTATCATCAGTGCCTGCCTTCCGTGCTGTCACAGAAGTAAAAACGGGCATTAAACACTATCACCATTTAAGCTAGCGTTCAGTAGCCTTGATGTAAAACACTGCATGAGTGGACAAGATTTATCACTAAAGCCAGGTACATTTTCTGCGATACAATGGTAGAAGGTGGCAATTCCTTTTATTGTATGCAATTCATTTGTCAGATCTAAACCTAAATATGCATCTATTATATGGAGTCCTTACATTGACAATCTGTTAAACTTATCGAAATAATTCAACGTAAATTTATAGTATGCCTTTTTTCAAAATATTTCGTTTTATTTTCCTAATGTAATTTCTTATGACACTTTACTTCAATTATTTCAGTTCAAAGATTATCTCACAGAGGGAATCGTCACTTATTACTGTTGCTTTACAAACTATTACACAATAAGGTTGATGATTCAAACCTAAGACAATCAATATGCTTTTATGTTCTAAATATCGTACCAAATCGATTTCTTAATATTTTTTATTCCAAGGGTTAATACTGATGCATATAAATATTCTCCTGTGCTTAGAATGCAAACATATATAATAAAAGGCTTTATTTAACTATTGATGTATTCAATATGAATCTGTATAGCTTCGCTTTATCCTGAATGAATGAAGTTTAACGCCCGTTTTTGCTACAGAGGCACCACAGGCGATGGACACTGATGATACATGAAATGATATACTGGGAAAGGATTTTATGGAAGGAATCGTTCCAGGCCTAAGTTTAGGGTACCTCCCCGGCATTTGCCATTTATGAGGACTGAGGAAAACCTGGAAAAAACCTCAGTCAGAAAGGACGGTCCTGGCGGTATTCGAACCCAGACCTTCGCTCACGAGTCCGAGACTTAACGACCTCGGCCACCCGTGGCGGTCGCTCACTTCGCTTTATCCTGTGATCATTTATTACAAAATATGCTTGATTAAATGATTATGCACAAACATTACCAATTTTGTGGTTTTGTTTGGTTTTGTAACTTTTTTGATTTGATTTATTGTATTGTTGTTTTTTTGTTTTATGTTTTCATGGTGTTATAATTATAAGGATTGTTTCTGATTAAGTGAACATTGTAATTGGTAAATCAGTAATGTTCACAAAATAAATACATAAACAAACGAAGAGATTTATTTTAAAGTTACAGCAGGAATATAAAAGTTTTCAAACAGCCTGATTTCTGTAAAATTAGTCAACCACAAGCTTCCCAAATTGCACATACCATACAGATAAATAAAATTACTGTTACAATTGAATTGTTTGATCAAGTTACATTTTCCTTGTTCAGTATTTCTGCTTAGATATGTGTCTAATTCAAAGCTTTATGTCTGCAAAATATTAAACATTTATTGCTTATTTTATAGGTTTATAACTTGTCCCTGTATTTAATTGCTTCTAATGTTACTGTAATCAATGAATGTTTGTGATATGCACCTAGACTTTTCATCCTCTGTGCCAGCGTCTCCCGTAGGTTCACCTGAGAGAGAAAGTGATTAGACGACATCAGGCGGCCATGATCTGTGGGCGGTGAGAACGGATCTCTAATATTGTTTCCAGATTGAATATCCCGACGCCGAATCAAGGAGTTCAGCTTTCTCATAGCAGATGCCGGGACAGAAATCTTTCTAAAATGCAAGTCACCTCATACCGCACCGGCTCACCTTTTTCGATCTGTAACAGAACCAGTGCAATGAAATTATATGAAATAGGAGAACGAAAAATTCGTGGAAAGGAAAACTCGATCCATTGGCGTGAACGACTCAGGGGAAAAAGCAACAAAAAAGCCCACGGTGTAGGTGGCTGTATACAGGAATTTGAACCTGCGACCTCCCGAATACGAATCCCAAGCGTTTCCGCCTGAGCCACTGCGATCGGTTCTATCACCTTCGTGAAGAAATACACACTGCCGTGAGACCAGCAGCGATAAGGTTCATTAAGTTAATGTTGAAAAATATGACTAACAAGGGAAGGGGAGTTGAAATATGGACGCCACCGTACTCCAGAAGTACTATGGAGTACCATAGTACTCCAGAAGTAAAATATTGCGTGTGCGGACACAGTTTATAAATAAAACTTTACAAATATAAGAGTGGTTCAAAGTAATTCAATGCTTTTGTAGTATTGCCGTCGCTTCGATGCACAGAGTTTTGTTTTTGGTGGCTCTGTGTGTCAGGCAAGAGTTGATATTGTCTGAAAATGTGATTTGTTTTCATGTGCAGAAGCACATTGATTTGGCACTGTCACGAATATGGATCCAGCCAAACATGCCCGCCAGCCGTTATTCAATTTTTGAAGGTAGACGGTGTTAGTGGAGTCGAAATTTATCTACATATGAAGAATGTAATTGGGAAAATGTTTTTATCACGCAGTATTGTTCAGATGGTGTAGTACTTTCCCCTGGATTAGCACATTACTCTTCGCTTAGTAATGCGCTATCGATGCGCTGAGACAAGGTATATAGCAAATATATAACCACGGGTGTGCTGATAATAATTTAAGAAATTACTGGAAAAATATAAATAAAGAAGAAAGAGTGAGACAGAGAAACTGTGGCAGCTAGCGGAGCAGGGGATGGTTACCTCGTATATAATAATACAAAATATTATTTTACCAACATCGGGATTATGAATTACTAATCCATTAAACTACCTACAAATGTTTTGTCACTGTTAATTTTTTCTGGTTAAAATCCAGGAATTTCGTACTTGCACCGTCTCGTCGCGCAACAGAATTTCCGTAACCTTATTTGTCATACTTTCCAAACTTAATTCATAATAATATTTAATTCAGATATAACTGTGGAATTTCACCATCACCTCTACTACCTATGTCTGAGTTATTTTCTTTAAATAAAGCACATTAACAAACTTTGCCCCTTTACGTCAGAATTAAAATGTTTAATTTTTTTTACATCACTTCACAGCAAAGTTATATTTTATTTACAGTACAGACAACATTAATACAAGTACTAACAATGACTATAGAACACAACAATAGTCCGACATTTAAACGAATGCAAGCTCGGATATGAACGCGTGCCTACGCATAGAAAATAACCTATAACCAGTGCAAATACCGCTTAATTGTTATATTTTCAATCAACCATCATAGTAGAATGTCTAATGGGAGAGGTTGAATTAGAAAAATTCAAATGTTCACATTATTCATTTTTCCGCGAGCTATTTTGATAAAATATTTAAAATCTGTCAAACCCGATGGCTTGTAGATGCTAAAAATTTTTCATATACTACAGTTTGAACACAATTTAAAATAATTTAGGGGGATTTGGGGAAAATAGGACCCAAAATTTGTGATTATTAGGTTTTAACTGGAAAAAAATTACAGAAATGTTGTATTTTCAAAGGATTATAAGGTTCATTTTTATTTTCAATTAAAATAGCACGTGAAACACAATGTAACAAACTTTTGCAAAAAAAAAAAAAACACTTCACATTCAAAAGTTAAATATATTACTCGTTATAGAAAAATCCACAACAGCTAAAAACTGCAGAAAATATTACGGAAATCATCAGCTAGAATTACTTTTTCAGATGATAGCTTTAAAAAAATTTACTTGTTTTGATATGCACAAATATACATCACACTTCGTACATTTTCCCTCTACAGCACTTTGCAGAAGGAAGATCTACCCCTAGCCAGTGAGGAAATTCTTCCAACTTTTTACCATAACAAGATTGACTTGATAGTTTAAATTTGTTTCAAAAATCCATCTCTTGACATGCGTTTGGCAATTACTTCTACACTACATTCCCCTTGACATGCGTTCTTATTATAGGATATTTAGTACATTTCATTACAAGCAATATCCCCAAAACTTGTAAAATTTCTGGACGGAAGTTCAAAGTACTTTCTTAGAGAATTGGTACATGTAAGTATAATATGCAGTAGTTACAAAAAACTTACCTAAAAATAGTTTTCAAAATACCTCACAAGAATCTGAATAGATCTAAACTAGCACCTGCAGCTGCCTTGAGCCAAACGGCCCTATTCTCAATATATATCTTCTTTCACTTGGTCGGTCCAGGTGGTGTGGTGGTAACCATACTTGCCTTCTAAACTCAAGATCTCGGGTTCGAACCCGGCCAGGATCGATGGATTTTTTCCGGCGTAAAAATCGTAAGTATGGCTTCCTTCGGAAGGGAAGTAAAGCAGTGGGTCCCGTGTCGTACATTTACTGCACGATAAAGAACCTCAAGCCTGAAAAAAGAGGCCTCTGAGCAAAATTTGTCGGCCATTTCACGCCCTAAATAGAATGGGACGCTGATGACCTGAGATGTTAAAGAGCGTCCTTAAATAAACAAATCAAAAAAAAATTCTTTCACTTGGTGAGCGTTCTGTGCTGAATGTATACTATTAGCACTATCAGAAGAAATTCAACTTTGTTATCGATAGAGGACTTTTTGCAACTTCTTTCCGGAAACCAAGTTTTATCAGCGACATCACCGCTGAACTCTTATATGTCTGATATATCAAGAAGATGAATCATTTCCTTTTCAGATAAAGCTGAAAGTGCTTATTTCGAGTCGGTCCTGTTGATCTAGTGGTAACCATACTTTCCCCAAGATCGCGGGTTCAATCCCGGCCAACGGATGTAAAAATCCTAAGTATGGAAGGAAAATAACCCGTGGATCGCAATTCGTAGATTAGAGAACCTCAAATTTGAAAGAAGGGGCCTCTGAGCAAAATTTATCGGCCGTTTCATGACTTGAATTGAATGGATGCTGGTGATCTGAGATGTTAAAAAGCGTCCATAAATAAAAAAGTCAACAATTGCATATTTCGATAACAGATTATGCAATGGTGATTAAAAGTTAATTGGAAACCTAACCCACACCATTATGTAAATACTAAATTAAGCTCTTTCAGAACCTTTATGTACAAAACAGATAATTGTAGATATATAACCAGTTTGTATGTTATATGATCTGTCAATTTTCTTGAGGATTAAATACATAAAACAACATACAATACTTACACCAATGCTAGTACTTATGAGCCGCCATTTTGAAGATACTGAATGATTGCGACTTTGTGTCACAGCTCTAGGACAGAATTTACACGTTCCAGTAGCTGCAAAGCATTACTCCAAACTTGCACAATCGTGTGAAGGGATTTTGACCTTTCTAGTTCTTAAAAATAAGGCACACATCTCGGACTTCCTAACCCACACAATTGTGTGTTCAAGTTTGAAAGGATTCGCGCTAGTTCCTGCGAGCCCCTTCAGCACACTTCTGTATGTAAATCATGTATCGCTATTACTTACTGATTGTCCATATATTCCACCCAAACCAGAACGAAAATGCTTCTCTTTCATCTGAAAAACACTTATAAATGTATATAAGATACATACGTAATTGCTTATTATACCTATATTGAAATATCATTAATATATCGAAAAATGATGGCCTCATCCTCTTCTGCAGTAATACTTTTTTAAATTTTAAATTTTACGCTCTAAAATGGCATAAAATATTTTCATCGCGAGAGTAAATTGAAATTTCAATAAGCTTAATGTTCCTGGCTTTACAGTTCTGATAATGTAACCAGCATTAATTTTCCAATAAGTGGGATAAAATTCTATTTTTAATTTCAGTATGTAATATGATATTCACAACATGACGACCTCAAGGGATATTTAAATCCCCGTTAAAACTCTATAATGCACATAATGCTTGATACTACAGCTAAAATAATTAAGGATAGAGACTATTTAACAATGACGGTATGTAGGATTCTACAACTCATAATGTATTACTTTCAGAAAAAGGTGTATTCTTATTGATAAATCGGTAAAAACATGCGAAGTGCGCTTATCTTTAATGCTGCACATTTATTATTGCAGAATATCGAGTTTTATTTGTTTTTTTTATAAAAATAAAAATATGTATTATAGTGGTGATAAAATATCTGATTGGCTCTTCACAATGCATGGAGTACCACTCAGTTTGGGTCATTACTGTCCTTAATAAATCAATAATAAATAAAGAATTATAGCACGATTGCAGATTGGCCGCTTTTTCATCTTGTTCGAAACCAAAGGCTTCTGTGTGTGATCATTGCCGACTCCCGCGCACTGTGAAACATGAATTGCTACATTGTGTCCACTTAGATTATTTACGATGCAGAGATCGGCTACCTAGTACTTTGCAATGATTCTGTAGCACTAAATAGAATCCTAAAACTTGTGGATATCAGCTCTTATAAGGCCTTGTTTAAATTTTCCTATGTTATTGAGGTGTTACTTTTTTAATTGTTCTACATTTTATTATAACTTGCAGTGTTAAATAACCTTCTCTTTAAATTTATGGGGGCTAAGGCTTTTAATTTTGAGGCACTCTTAAACTTAAAACACAAACATATATTTTGTGCAACTGTAAGTTCACTTTGAAACCATAATTGGCATAGTTTCATCAGTATACTTTACCTCTGAAATATAATCTTTTTTAAAAATGAGACAACATTGACCTGACTGGGAGTAATAAATTATATTTTAGAATTCACCATTCTCTAAATATAAAAAAGGGCTATGAAAATCCTGACTTTAAAAATGAAGCTATCAGTCTAAAATCTTGTGACAGCAAATTGCTTATGTCCTTTGCCTGATTTTCTTTTGCTAATATTCCAATTCATAATTATCTTGGATCTCCAATTTCTTATTATATATAAAAACATAGCGTGCCATTTCCTCTACATAAAGACCACAGCGTATTAGACCTCATATAACCAGAAAGCGTAATGTGCAATGATGTGATCGCGCGCACAACATTGCTAGTTTCTTCATTTCAATTCTTTTTTTATATTCACAAAAAGCCTTATAAGCTGCACTTACTTAATAATAAGTGCTAGCTGGGGGACTTAGACCTTTTTATAAATTTTCTTCTATATCTTTACAGAAGATTCCAACAGAGTCTGGCCTGATTTGAAGCAATTTTTGCTTTTTTTTAGCACACCAAGAATAATTCATGTTTGAAACTTTAATTATCAGAAATGTGGGATTAGCTATAATTGAAAGCGGGTGAATATTGGAATTCCTAATTCCAGGATATATCATTAGTCGTTCAAAACACGAGCTTTCGACCCAAGCAGCTGAAATAGGAACTGTGGCGATTATATGAACTTGGAGACACATGTTTTCTCGCGACAGGTTTTTGTTCTCAGATCATTTATGCAAAGTAACATTGCGTGAATAAGCAGCTAAATCGAAGCTCTTATTGAGTTATTGACTTAAATGTGCTGGTGAATAAGCATGATCTTCTATGGATAGACCATAACGATGTATTTAATGCTGTTTTGCACGTGTGAAAATGAACAAGCATACTAAAGTAAAATTCAAAGCCAGTGAACGTTTTTATGCTTGCCTTGTGTAGCGAGCATATTACCAGGCAGGGTTAGTATGATTAAAGTAAGAACGGCGCTGTATTGCCACGTCAGTATCTTGTTAATTTTGAGCTCACGCCATATTTCTGTATGTAAGGCATCCTGGCCTTGTACGCTTAAGAAAATACTGCTCACGAGCGACGCTATCGCATCGAGCAAACAGAGTCATTACATAATTATGTTAGTTTTACGTCTTGCTGCGTTCTAGAAAGGGGAATCTTAACGAGTGCTGGAGTCACTGGTGTGCAATACAAAGTTCTTTGAACTTCTTGTAACATTGAGATCTTTATACAATAAAATGATTATAAGATGCTCGCTAAAGATGTTTGAGTTTCAATAAAACTATAGCATTGTTACTTGACTTGGTGGCGCCTTATGCAGAATGCTACCTTATCGCTTTACTGAAGAAAATCGTTTGGTGTATACCCATACCACGTCTAAGTGTCGGTCCTGGTGGTGTAGTGGTTACCATACTGGCCTCCTAAACCCAAGATCGCGGGTTCGAACCCGGCCAGGATCGATGGATTTTTTCCGGCGTAAAAATCGTAAGTATGGCTTCCTTCGGAAGGGAAGTAAAGCCGCGGGGTCCCGTGTGGTACATTTACGGCACGAAAAAGAACCTCAAGCCTGAAGGAGAGGCCTCTGACCAAAATTTATCGACCGTTTCACGCCCTGAGTTGAATGGGACGCTGATGACCTGAGATGTTAAAGAGCGTCCATAAATAAACCAATTAAAAAAAATCACGTCTAGGGTATATGATCAGGTTGTATTATATTGCATAGTCCTTCATTTAAAAGTGATTAAAGAGTTGTATAAATAATTTTGTTTTTCTTTAATGCGGCCCATTTCTACAAGTTCCTCTGTGCATGTGGTGGCAGCATAACGGTCCACATTTCTTTAAAAATGTCCGGTATCCCCCTAGCGGTCATTTTAGGCGAGATTAGCGTATGTCCATCAATGGTTCTCTTGTTCATTTGACTTTCCTCCTTAAAGGTTTTCAATGTACCGTTATTTCAGTTACCGAATTTAGGACTCAAGAGCTCAAAACGGATGAGGACCTTGTGGCACTGTATCTGTATCATTAGGAATACCGGTAAAACTAATCAACGTGAAATTTATACAGTTTTCGAATAATGACATTACTTTAACTCCCAAATAATCACCAGAATCGTTCTGGCACGTAATATTTGTCATTTTGTTATGTATGTTAATGAGATGTGTAATTGTAGATAGTTTTATTCAGGGAATTTTATGACTAACACAAACAAAAATTCATTTATTTTCCCGATGTACAGTAGAGTTATAGAACTATATTGCGCGCTTCTAGAATACTGTAGATCATTCACACTGAAAAGGAGGAAGGAGGAACAAGGAAATGTAGGGTTGGAAAAAGAACGGTGTTATCTTAGGCCCCACCAAAGTGCCTGCTATGCAGTGGTTATTATATCCTTTGTCAGTAATCTGCCCACCTAACTATCTGGCTACAGCAAATGTTCATATTTTATTTGTGAGTGGGACAGCAAGGCACGAGACCTTCAGCGAATGTAGATAGACTGGTTACCTTGAGAGCACTTGGTTGTTGGTTCCGAGAACGCTGTGGACGAAATTTTCATCCTACCTTGACAAATGATTCTATCACCTCTCCATATCAAACTTCAGTTAATGAAACAGTTTATCAAGGCTTTGAACGAAGATGGGGCCTGTTTTCAGTATGACTAATAGTTCAAGATAGCTCGGGTAACACGTGCTATTTTCATCGGTCTCGATTTTAATGGTTTTATTAAACGTAGTCAGGATATTTGTGTGTCATTTTGGTTGGTCGCCAATTATGAAGCAATTTAGTTGCTGATCGCCATATTTGTAGCGGCTTATCGTTAATTGACTATTGATAAATTTGGTATTGTTGCTCACACTTCATGATAAGCAATATTCCAGGGATTTGCTCCGCTATTTTGTGACTCGTGCTCAACAGGACTGGGAGAGGATATCAACTATGCTAATAATCATGCCATGAGTTGATCTGAACAAGTATGATAATTGATTATTCGCAAGATCTTTCGTGTCCTCTGGTGTTCTGTGTGCGGCAGAACTTAACTCCGTCGGGTATAAGCATAGTTGCCTCGACTTCCAAGGAGACGAACTTAGAACTGCATCCAAAGTAGAACTTAATGTAGTGACCGCGTCATTTCTGCATTCAGCTTATTCTGCATTCCCAGGAGAGCAAACGCCTCCTTATATATTCGATTCAAATTAACTAAACGTTGGCTTCACCAAACCAAGGTAGTTACACAAGCACGCGCAAGTCTCGCGCCTTGCTTTAAAAATTCAAAACATACTTCTCCTATTGACTGGTTGAAATTCACCTGCCAACGCATGCCACCCACTACTATTTGTTAGTTTAAAAACTTTATTTACATTGGTTAGTTTTAAAGTTAACTGTACTAACGGCTGACGAGTTTATTGCCCTAACGTATTCGAAAGTCTGGACTTTATTAACCCTCGCCAACGGAAGATCTTTTAAGAAGTGGCATAGCACTTGTCATTTTCCTTTATATAACGGTTATTTGCCTCCTTGACTCTGCCCTATTTCTGGTTGAGCTACCGTAAAATTTACACCAGAGAGCTTTTTTCTTTTGAGGACATATAATGAATATATTCAAGTTATACCTCATGATACACACACATATTATATTTGTACTTCAGTGGGGGTGCACCGTAGGAACTGTTTCAGAATACAATGAACAAAACCTGTTTTGATTTCCGTTACTCTACCCTCAACGATGCTGTGTCATATTACCAGTATTTAACAGATTAGTACATGTTCACTTTAGCACTGTTACCATGGGCATAACTTTAACTAGCCCTTCTTGTACAATAGTGAATTTCCATGTTCAATTGCGTTGCCATCTGACAGAAAGAGAGGAAGAAGTTGTCAGTATTCAGTGTTAGTAACGCCAGGTTTCCTCTGCGGAAAGTGCCAAAGTGCGTGAGCTTTCATATGCTTTAACTAACATAAAATGCAGAGTATGAGTTTTGATTTGTCACTCAACAGTGATCGGACCCATAGCTAATTAGTCCTAATACACAATGGTTATAGACCTTGCCTGTATTCTGTTCGTTAAGACAACCATTTGCTGTTTCAGTGTATTTGTAACAAATTTACAACTCGAAGCAAAATAGAAATAAGGCATATTTTATGGTGCCGATACAAAAAATGCATGCGTGATAGTACATTTTAATCCACACTGTATACGAAAGAGAAAAACAGTTTGGAGGTCCTGAGTTTGAGTCCCAGTCAGGTCAAGCTAGTGGTAAAGTTTTTCTCGAAATTTTCCCTTACTCTAAGGAGGTAAATGTCAGTTTTAAGGCGCCAAGAACTCTGAGCCCATTTGCGTCATAATTATTTCATTTCAATTCCCAAATTGTAATTATTTACGTCCACAATCTACAGATGACGCGAAAGATCATTGCAGTCAAATAAATACTTTTAAAAATCTTCAAAATGTGAGTGTTATACTCATAGAATTCTCATTCGTTTTCTTTGGGTTGAAAAAAAATCTGAACAGGGTTTGATGATGAAATATTATTTAAGGGTAAAAATGCATTGCCTAATCAAGAGAAGTGGCTATAGATACCTTATTGAATAAACTAAAATAAAACTTTAGAAAATCTTTAAATAAATTAAATAATGCTGTAATATAGATCTGTACTCATATTAATTGCAAATCTGGCACTTTATACAAATGATTAGAATATTTTGGGCGAATGAATTAAGTTGATACCCTGATAAGGAGTAAAACCAATTAGAAACTGTTTATGTTTATATGTGTAGATTGTTTACTGAAATTGGCCATAGTAACAGAAGTATACGTTTTTGATACAGAATGCAAATTTGAGACTTTATTGTACGAAAAAGGAAAAAGAGAATAATAGTATTTTTCTATCTAACTCTATAACGTTTGTTGTTGTATTGAATGTTTTGCTCGTTTTTGGCTCCTAATTTCACTTTATAGTTTTTAAACTAATTTATATTATGTTATGATATTTAGTTTTACTTTTACTTTTGAGAATTTCCCCACTTGTTAGCTATTACGCTGTACTCCCAGCCACCATCCCGTATTATATTACCAGTTTCCTTCCTGCAGATTATGTTGTTTCATCATTTAGGCTACACAAGCTTTCCACGATGCTCTCGGCCGTCCATGCGTTCTCCTTCCAAAAGGCGACCATTCAAGAAAATCGTATGCCATGTCTCCCCAGTCATTCTTTTGATGTGTCCATAG
Source organism: Metallyticus violacea (assembly GCA_030762175.1). NCBI lineage: Eukaryota > Metazoa > Arthropoda > Insecta > Mantodea > Metallyticidae > Metallyticus > Metallyticus violacea. The sequence continues at coordinate 107,989,293 of CM060832.1, forward strand.
CACTGTAGAATTTGCCTTTCAATCTTTGCGGTAAGTGGTTCTTCCATTTTCATCATCTGTCTCGCCTGTTCATTCCACCTCTTTTCAAACCTAGATATCCTGAACCTTCTTTGAATTCCATTCATCTCCAATGCCTGTGTTTTACTTTTCTGCCTTTCTACTAACTCCCTCTCTTCAGCACCATTAGTTAATTAATTTACTCTCTATGCCTGTTTGGAGAATGCTCTTCTTTGTTTGTCTACTTGCTCCATAAAATCCCATTATTGAACCTCTGGCCTGAAGTATTCTGTGATCTACATCTATATGTAGATATTTAGGGAGTGTCAAAGGGATGGACAAAGGTTGATGTAGGGCATAGAATGTTTTGTGGAGAGATTCTGAGGTTACCAAAAGTTCGCCAAGGGGGGGGGGGTGAGTTTGGCAGAATTAGGAAGAGTAGGCAGGAAAGGAATAATAGAGGAGAGAATCTGGAAATATTGGCATAGATGCTTGAAATTAGACAATAATGTACTAAAAGAACGTGTTGCGTACAAAAAGAGATATATTGGAAAGAGAGTGTTGGTTTGAGGAGGTGGGGAAATTACTAGAAGAAATTGGAATGGGAAATGTATGGTGAATGGTGTTTAACGCCCGTTTTTACTACTGAGGCACCACAGGCGGCGAACATGGTGATACATGAGATGAAATGATAAATAGGGAAAGAATGTTTTTTTTTTTTTTTTTTTTTTTTTTTAAGGAAGGAAACGTTCCAGGCCTAAGTTTAAGGTATCTCCCCGGAATTTGCCAGTTAAGAAGACTGAGGAAAACCTGATGAAAAAACATCAGTCAGGGAGGACGGCCAGGCGGGATTCGAACCCCAGACCTCCCGCTCATTACTCCGCGCCTTCTACCTCTGCCACCCGTAGCGGTAGCGATTGGATGAAAGCAATGTCTGTGGATTTTGGAAAGAAGTGAGACAAAAGGTAGAAGACATAAAGAAGAAAGAGATATGGGCCAGCTTAGAGGATAAAAGTTCCTTTTTATATAAATAAGAAAAAAAAATGGAGACGGGAGAAATACATAGACAATTGTGACCCATTTGGAAGAATAGGCTTTACATGGATGCGTACAGGAATATTATTTTTAAAAGGATTAAGAATAAATAGTAGGAAAGTTTTTTCCATTGTCTGATTGAATGTGAAATGGTAAAAAGATGGATATAGAGCATTTGGAATGGAAAATAGGACCAACTACAACAAGAAATAGTGGGAACTAAAATTTTATCATACTTGAGAGTAGAGAAAACGAATAAGTTGAAAAAAAAATTAGGAAAAATAAGGGATGAATGGAGTATAAGTATAAGGAAGGAGTTAGAGGGTACACACAATGGTGAAAATTGTAATTTAATTCAGGGGTTCTTTATCATACCAGGTGTTGTTGATATGGTTTATTTATGGACGCTCTTTAACATCCCAGCGTGCCATTCAAATCAGGGCATGAAACGGCTGACAACTTTTGCTCAGAGGTCTCTTCTTTCAGGCTTAAAATTCTTTTACGTGCCGCAAATCTACGACACGGGACCCACGGCTTTACTTTCCTTCCGAAGGAAACCATATTTAGGCCTTTTATACCCCCCCAAAAAAAATCATGAATCCTGGACGGAATTGAATCCCCGACCTTGGGACTACGACACAAGTATGATTACCACTAGACCACCAGGACCTACATAACCAGATGCTTAAGATATGGGAAAACCTCGGTTCTGGTACCACTAAAATTTTAAAGATTTTGTTTGTTAATGTAAATTAAATTGTAATGCTGTTGGCTGACAATGCATTGAAAATATATAATTTATAAATTGATGCAATTATGAAATGATGAAAGTAGATTAAAGGCGGGGAGGAGAAATGTAAATTGAATTGTAAAATTATTTGCGTAAATAAAATGCATTCATTCTGCTTAGCAGCACCCATATTCATGGATTAGTGATCCCAAACATTTAAACTGCTTTACTAATTTGATGGTCCCTAAAGGCAATTTTATTTTTTTCTACCCCCTCCAATAAAAGGACATTTTATTTTATTCACCCAGGGACCTCCAGCTTCAAATGCTCCCATGAGCTTCTTCATCATAAAATTTGCATCCTCTCGACTTTGGGCTATCGCGACTTGGCCATCTGCAAACAACAGAATGTATTGTTTCTGCTTCTACTCGTATTCCCAAGACACCATACGATCGATTCCAGTGTTCCAATACATGCTGAAAATAGATTTTAAATAGCGTTGCAGATATACTGCAACCATATCTAAATCCTTTAATTGTTCTAAATAGTTTAGAGATCTTCTTCTCTATCTTTACTTCAACCGACAGTTTCCATGTAGTTTTTAATTAAATATAAAAGTATTCAGCAACATTTTTATTAATTATAGTATGCCATAAATACTTTATAGATATTGAATCGTAGACCGTTTCAAGATCAACGAATATTAAGTGGATATCCAGTCCTTTCCCATATGGTTTTAACTCTATTGTCTAATTGAGGAGAAAGGCAGAAAGTATTATTAATACAAGATTTTATTGAATTGAAACCTGCCTGATCTTCCAAAATGTTTCCCTTCAATTGCTTTTTCCAATCTAAATTTAAGAATACTATTGAAAAATCCACTAATTGAAGCCATTGCATTAATACTTCTGTAATTATTTGGATATTTTCTATTTCATTTCCTATGTACGGCAGATACAAGTCTTCGGGAATATTATCTCCCTCCAGAATGTAAATAAACATTTTGATAATGGGGTTAATTAGGTGGTCATATCCATATTTCTATAGTTCTAATACTATTCCACCAGGACCAGTAGATTTACAATTTTTTAGTCTTCGTTTATGCATGCATCCATCATCTCTTTCCCGATAGCAATCTATACGCAGAATCTTCACTTTGGAGCAGGAAATTGGGGGCTCGGGGGATGTAGTTGATCGCTGAGTTGATGGTGGTTTCGATGTCTCGGCCGGGCTGCTCAGTGATGACGTCGTTTGCTCCAAATTTGTTGAATTTTATCTCAGGGTCCACCGGAGTGTTTCGGGATCAGTATAGATCCACGGGAACGAGAAATGTGTTGCCCAAAAATACACAAGGTTGACTTGTTTAAAATATTTTATTCACATTAAAATACTTCCTGACTGTTCGCCGCTGACTTCGCTACTCTCTTAGACTGGCTTCCTGAGTGAATATCTGGATGTCTGAATGTTCGACTTCTACGAGTGTGAAATGCGCCTCTGAATGTGTCTCTACCGAATGCGTGAATTGACGAGTGCGTGAATGCTTGAGTGCTCTGACTATGTGTCAACCGAGTGCCTCTCTGGCCTCTGTACTCTAGTTTTTCTACTACATTGCCACGCCTTTCGCTAAATTAAATTCCCTCGTATTTTATCTATTTTCGTGTTGTACTTTCATAATTGGTTATTCTAAAATTATTATTTATAAATAAGTTCTCCTGATTCGTTAACTTTTATCCGAAGACCATTGGCTAGAATTATTCTTTCCCCCCTGATCTAACGTCTTCCCACGAACTTGAATTTTCCCAGAACAAGCTGTCATAAATTTCGGCCCTTTCCTTACATTCTGATTTCTATTGAAAATCTTTTGCCTTGCTTAGTTTGTAGATTCCTAAGTGTTCCCGGAGATAACGCACGTGTTTTCGGCTTTCCTGTAATAAAACATTTTCGTCTCCGTTCTGACATTTTCATTTTCTCTTAAAATATTTTTAAGTCTGACTTTGTTAAATACTGTCCCGTTACGGCCACATGTTTCTCTTATTGTCAACTCCTAAGTATTTCCTGGGTAGAAGGTTCGTGACCTAACAAAAGATGGTTTACCCTTTCTTCAGCCTTGCCTAAGGAGCGGTCAGAGAGTGGAGTCAGGTATACATATTCGTCTTTCTTACATGTTCTACACAAAATGTATACAAAACCCTTTTGTGAAATACCATTACCTGTTAAATGACATACAAGTTACAAATTATTTCGATTCCTGTTATACCTATCTCAAAATGATTTTCTTATACATATACATAACAATTATCCTTATCAAATATAATGCCTTTATAAATATCGCTCTGCAGCCTCAGGTTATAAAATTAATATAGGCAGCCTTAATTCCGGCTTCAAATGCCCCTGTAATCAGATTTTGTTGTGGTAACACAACAAAATATGGTTACATAGTCCCGTGAGATTATTACTATCTTGTTATTGCAGAGTTATATTCTTATTATTCTTAATATTATATTAACACACTTGAATCGAATTGATTTTCTATCTGTGACACATATATTTGACTTTGAGCCTTTTGTTCATTGTCTTTATTGTTCTTGGCTCTGATATGAGTGTTATTTTGCTTTTATGAGTTATATCTTTACTTTTAGTCTAAGCTGTCACATACAAGCTTTGAAAATATATTTTTAAATATTTATGGTATTATCTGTGTAGCTGATACGACTTGCATTTTGTCTTTTACATTTACTTTTGCACATCTGTCTGCACTAAGCATGGTTCACTGCACTTTTTTTTATTTATTTATTTGTTTATTTTTTTATTTTTTTTTTTTTCACTTCACTTGCTTTTCACTTAGCACCTTTGTTCGCGTATCAACGCCATTACTATACCATCTAATATTTATATTTTAGATGAATTATACTCTAACATGCGAATGTTTATTATTTATAATATACGCTGAATGCTTCTGCAAGTAATTTTCCTTATAATCTATTCTTATATTAGTCAATTATCTTATTCAATTACTGATGCTAGTATTTTAGCTGTTACTCAATAAACAGGTTTACTTCCTATCTAATTTATCCAACGAACTTTTGACCTTAATCCTTAATAGCATTATATCATATATTACATTCAATTGTGACAATTATAGTTTATTCAAATGCATCTCATCCACTAGCTACGCCTACAGCATACCTTACTTAATGAACTTATTCTTGACGGTCTATTCTTCGATTTTTACTTTTACCAAAAAATATTTCAATAACACAATCATATTGTTAAATTTTATTTTTGAATCATGACTTTATTAATTGACAATCAGATAACTTGTAGTACGTAAAGAAATTATATTTGCAATCCGTTAATAACTTAATCCTCTATCCAAAAATACACATTAATTGACGTTCTATAGCCTTGCATATATATATTTTTTTTTTTTTTTATGGCTTTTAACTACATCACTTATTAATCATTGGTCATAGATTTTATAAACTTCCCATTTGCTATCTAACTTCACTTTTAATCAATCATCCATTATAAACCTGTAAGACACTTCATAACATTACAGGTAACATATGTGATTCTATTCGTATACCTATATGGGAGAATTTTTCACCCCATTTCACAGCGTAATTCACAACAGAGTTTAATTACATTAATATTCATTAGATATCTTGGATCGTTTTAATAAGCTCTCTTAGGTACACAATACAATGCACGAGAATTATTCATCGACGACTTCATTATTTTCTTTATCTACTTAATTCATTAATTCATTTTCTTCCTTATTATTATTTATCCTCTTTCTCTATTCACTTTATCATAATTCATTATTTGCCCTCTACTTTTAACCGTAGGATCATTATTAATATATTTCTTCTCGTTACTTGATTCACTTTACTTTCTATTACACCTATCTGCTTCCTTATTGAACGTCACCAAGATATATAACTTTAGCTTCTTATTCCTTTATCTTTCTTTAGTATGCTTCTGCTTATTCTATTATTTCTTAAACTCTCTAATTTCAATTATTTACTTTCCTATAATATTTCTCTGTAATGTTACTAATGTCTTATTAAGCTTTCACTTTATATTGACTTTCCTTTGGCCTGATTTGATTTATTTTATTTCGTTACTCTCTTAAATCTCCATGATTACAATATTATTACCTATTTCCCTATGTAAGGTTACTAATATGTTTTATTAAGCCTTCATCTTATTTTGAGTTTTCTTTCACTAGATTGCATTTATTTTATCTCTTTACCCTTTTAATTCACTATTACCTATTTTCCTGTATGATTTCTTAACGTTAATATTTTATCTCCTGAAATTTACGCACCTTGCAATATTTACTATTTTTTTTGACATGGTTACAATTCCTTTATTTCTTTACTCATTTAATTTATGATTATTTATCTTTCTATCTGGTTCCTTGGAGTTATTAACTTACTTTATTTTCGTCACATGTTTTCCTTTTCTATTGAATTTTCTTTGAGAATTTTGTAATTATTTAATTCTGTCGTGACACTATTGGTTTTCTATCATTTATTTTCTTACTAATTCATGTGTCCTATAACTAACGTACTTGCTTGTTTCTATCCCTAATACTTTTCGTATTACAACACCTTTACGTTAATTAGCTATAAAATTGTATTAGCTTTCCTATCTTATCTACCTTATGTTTACATTTATTTACATTCTCAACCTTATATCAATTAGCTTATTCATCCTACTTTCTTTTTACATTCTTGTATCGATTTCTCTTTGGGATCCGAGTTGAACGTTCGTACACCATGGGGGTCTCCATTCCCGTGGTTCGGTCCTGAGTTCGACTATTTGTTCTTTCGCGAATTCTGACGGATTCTGAACACTTGCATTTATGCAATTTATTTCGGCTTGGGGTTTCGCAATTTTTGCCTCAAAATATGCACCTAAATTTTTCTGAATCAGAGAGACTTGTGCCCCTGTCCCGTGATGTCTTTGGATCGAATCCTGATCACTAATTTGTTTTCCTTCTACTTGGTCCTGACACATCACTTGCTCCCGGTTTATGCCTATCTCGAGTATTTGATTTTGTTCTCCTATTTCTATGCCTGTTTCCTCATTACTTATCGTTTTCTCCTCTAGTTCTAGTTGACTATTTTCTATTTCCCCTAACTTCTCGTTATCGTCATTTTCGCTCTCTATTTGCTGCCTATCATTACTAAGTTCCCCCGAATTTTCCTCTAATTTCCTTTCTATATCTGTGTTAGGCTCTAAGTTTAATTCCTGGTTCTGTTCATGAATACTAGCGTGCTCAATTTGCATGTCTTGAGTTAAACTATTGCTAACTACGCCACTGGTTTCTATCTGAGACTGCTTTATTCCGCTATCTTCATTTTCTTTTATTTTATCTGTGGTTGCCTGACCCTTCTTTAACCTATCAATAAGTTGTACCTGGGAGTTTTGAAATCCCCTTATAAGTCCAGCATGGTAGTTTTGAAATTCCTTGTTAAGTTCTACCTGGGCTTTCTCTATTCTATCAGTGACTGCATGGCCTTTCTCAAACTTATCGTTAAGTTTCTCTAACTTATCGTTAAGTTGTGCACTGAACAACTTGAACTGATTTATTAATATTTCCAACTTGTCCTCGCTAATATCGTCATTCGCCCCTTTTTGGCTAGCCTTTGTAGCTTGGTTTGCTTCCCCATCCTGACTATTCTCTAATTCTATTCTATTTTCCTCCATAACTATTTCTTCCTCTTTTCTATTCTGTTTTGCCATCTTTTCTTGTAGTTCCCTCTCTTCACTACTAAACTCTCCACTTAACATTTTATTCCCTACTGTAATATTTTCAGCATGTTGCTGCTTACTACTTAAAATCTATCACACAATGTCTAATACAACTTTCTAACTAAATTAAATGATTATTTCAGTCTTTTATTTCTACCTTTATTCTCTGCTCTCCCAATAGTCGGTGGCATGTTGTTCTTGTGGTGGCTTCTCGTTCGAAGTTCTCGCGATGATGTCCAGTTACCAGTTCCGTCGTGTCTGCTCGTAAACCTTGTGTTTACAGTCGGTCTCTCTGCGATGTCGGCCGGTTATCCGCTTGGGTTGCTCGATGTAGCTCTCCATGTTGTCCACTATGCTCGGTTGTGTAGCAAGCAAAACTTTCTGGTTCCTTCTTGGTGTCGTCTGCGGCTGCTGGGCTGATGTCGTCCGCTTCTGCTGGGCTGTTGTCCGCTTCTCGTCTCCGTCTACGAGCTTCCACGTTGGGATGCCATCTGGAGCAGGAAATTGGGGGCTCGGGGGATGTAGTTGATCGCTGAGTTGATGGTGGTTTCGATGTCTCGGCCGGGCTGCTCAGTGATGACGTCGTTTGCTCCAAATTTGTTGAATTTTATCTCAGGGTCCACCGGAGTGTTTCGGGATCAGTATAGATCCACGGGAACGAGAAATGTGTTGCCCAAAAATACACAAGGTTGACTTGTTTAAAATATTTTATTCACATTAAAATACTTCCTGACTGTTCGCCGCTGACTTCGCTACTCTCTTAGACTGGCTTCCTGAGTGAATATCTGGATGTCTGAATGTTCGACTTCTACGAGTGTGAAATGCGCCTCTGAATGTGTCTCTACCGAATGCGTGAATTGACGAGTGCGTGAATGCTTGAGTGCTCTGACTATGTGTCAACCGAGTGCCTCTCTGGCCTCTGTACTCTAGTTTTTCTACTACATTGCCACGCCTTTCGCTAAATTAAATTCCCTCGTATTTTATCTATTTTCGTGTTGTACTTTCATAATTGGTTATTCTAAAATTATTATTTATAAATAAGTTCTCCTGATTCGTTAACTTTTATCCGAAGACCATTGGCTAGAATTATTCTTTCCCCCCTGATCTAACGTCTTCCCACGAACTTGAATTTTCCCAGAACAAGCTGTCATAAATTTCGGCCCTTTCCTTACATTCTGATTTCTATTGAAAATCTTTTGCCTTGCTTAGTTTGTAGATTCCTAAGTGTTCCCGGAGATAACGCACGTGTTTTCGGCTTTCCTGTAATAAAACATTTTCGTCTCCGTTCTGACATTTTCATTTTCTCTTAAAATATTTTTAAGTCTGACTTTGTTAAATACTGTCCCGTTACGGCCACATGTTTCTCTTATTGTCAACTCCTAAGTATTTCCTGGGTAGAAGGTTCGTGACCTAACAAAAGATGGTTTACCCTTTCTTCAGCCTTGCCTAAGGAGCGGTCAGAGAGTGGAGTCAGGTATACATATTCGTCTTTCTTACATGTTCTACACAAAATGTATACAAAACCCTTTTGTGAAATACCATTACCTGTTAAATGACATACAAGTTACAAATTATTTCGATTCCTGTTATACCTATCTCAAAATGATTTTCTTATACATATACATAACAATTATCCTTATCAAATATAATGCCTTTATAAATATCGCTCTGCAGCCTCAGGTTATAAAATTAATATAGGCAGCCTTAATTCCGGCTTCAACTTATTAGTAATTTTCTACTAAATTTAGTAATGGTAGAAATGACCTTTCTTTATTTTAAGATGATAGCTGAATAGCATGTTAATGTTTCCCCAACCTTATCTTTCTTATAACTTCTGCAGATCTTGTATTTCTCCTCACAATGGTTTGCATGCTTCCTCTTCACGCTTTTTAACCAACTTATTATTTTTTTCCTATTCCTAGATACTCTTCACTCTTACATTTCAAGCACTTTTTTAAATTTTGAATTGCTCTAAGGACCTCCGAGGTCACCCATTGTGTCCTTCCTTCAATCTCTTTCTCTTTTCCCAAAGCCTCCCATGCAGCTGATTTAACAATTTTTTTTATTTATACAACTCTTCTTCATTCTAGTCTCCATTCACTGCTGGCAGTCTTTGATCAATTCTTGCCTGATATAATTATCAACACTGCATCAAATGTGCCGAATAGCCTAGATAGCGTTAACGTCGCTTTTTACACTGTTCATTTTTTTGTTTTGATTCTCATAGGAAAAGCAGCGTAGGAGACAATAATATAATGATATGTATTGCATTCCAATCCTCTTTTAACGTTGTCGGTCCTGGTGGTGTAGTAGTTACCATACTTGCCTTCTACACCTAAGAACGCGGGTTCGAACCCGGCCAGGACCGATGGAATTTTTCGGGCGCAAAAATCCTAAGTATGGCTTCCTTCGGAAGGGAAGTAAAGCTGTGGGTTCCGTGCCGTACATTTACGGCACGAAAAAGAACCTCAAGCCTGAAAGAGAGGCCTCTGAGCAAAATTTGTCGGCCGTTTCACGCTCTGAGTTCAATGGGATGCTGATGACCTGAGATGTTAAAGAGCGTCCATAAATAAATCAATCAATCTTTTAACGTCAACATCTTAATTAATGGTTGTCTTTTTAATATTACATAATCAATCAATGTCTTCAAATTTCTAGTTGAACGCTGCCAAGTAAATTTATGGACATCTTTATGTTTGAAATAACCGTTAAAAACACATTCATGTTGTTGGCAAAATTCAATAATCTCCTACCATTATAATGTTCAGCATCTTCACCCCATGGTTCAATTGCATTATCGTTTAGCAACTTCCCACGTGTTCATTCAAGAAGCGCAAGTGGATCAATCATCCACTATTTTTCTCAAATCTTCACGGTAATCTTTCTTTTCATCATCTGTAGTATCATTGTTAGATGCATATACTTCTATTACATAGATATCAACTCAATGAATCTCCAATGCTATCGTCATCCATAATTCTCTCGTTTATATCTCTCCAGCTGACAATTCCTTGTTTCTTGTGTACTAGAAGGAGCTACCTCTGATTTCGCTCTCTCCGTTTTTGCTGTTCCACTCCAAAAATAAATATAATAATCAAATATATCATCAGTATATCTATCTAATTTAATTTCTTTAACTATTTCTTCTATTTTCCCACGTACCACTTGGATATTACGGGTATCAAAAATCAAAGTTCTTTTCCTTGTCCATAGTGGATGTCTATTCGTTTGACTGTATTATTCATGTAGCAAGCATGTTTTTTTAAAAGTAGGTAGCTAGACGTTTGCCTAACCCCTAGCCTGCAGGACCGAACCTTTGCATTTTCTGTCGGTTTAAGGGATTCCTGTTGATCTTCTCAGCTTACCTTACAAGTTCCTACAGTACATTACTCAAACAGGCCCTCCCCTACTTCTTGTTGCCCACCCCTCGGGGCGAGGATCCTTAGGTGGGCCATAACTTTTGATATTTATACAGGAAAAGCATAATGGTCTCGTTGCCATTAGCATCAAGGAATGCCTTCATACATCTCTCTATGTTAAGGGATTTAAAACACCTTCAGGGTGAAAATATATAGTTTATTTTTTTGTATTCTAATTTAAATTTTCATGTCTTTGAAAGTATTTTTCAATATCTACAAAATTTTCCAAGTTATGCATTAAAATATTTTACCCTGCGATTACAGTTGGACCTTTAAATCAATTCCAGCCGTTCTTCTTTGTTCAGAACTTTTTAACTTATTCATAACGCATGAGTTTAAATGGCTTTCTGTCGCTAAACTTGGCGTATTTAGCCTGTTAGCAGTGTAGTGGAGATGTTACAAACTGGAATTATAACTGTTCACTTGTCTATTTTGGTTTCAGAAATGAAAACAATAAAGACAATTTTTTAAGTATAAGTAAACTTGCGTAAAATAAAAATGCAATATTTCAAGAAAATACCTTAATTTAAGATAATCAATTCATCATAAGTACTGGTGAAAAGAAATAAAAGCTGCATTAGAACTTTTATTGTCGTTACATAAATTTCTTACCTATTTTCTCAAAAGCACATTTTTTAAAAATGCTTATATAATATTTTTAATTTTTTTTTAAATAATTACATGAAAGTCTGGATAGACATTCTTCCTATAATGGTTAGCAAAATGAACCTCTGTCCTATTTTTAAAATTATTATATTGGGAAATAAAGATTATTTAAAATTCAAATCAGAAAATAATATTCCCCTGCATTTCTACTGTACATATTTTAACTATTGAGAATGAGTTTGTAAATTTTAATGTTACTTTTATAATGGAGATATAGTTTTTTTTTTTTTTTTTTTATTTTTTTTTAAAGTTCAAAACCTAGGGAAAAATTGTAAACGTCTTTTTTGATGCAGATCTAGCAATTACTTATATAAAGGCCTTTATTTTATAGAAAAGAATCGTTGTTAAACATTGAGTACAAGTGCCAAAGATATATTACCCTCTTAAGAGCAGATATTCACCAATATATCAAGAGTAAAAGTCTCGTTTTCTACAGTACCACGAGAGCCCATGACTTACAGCGATACACTTTTCCTTTCAACAAGAAGAAATGTAGTGCAAACTTGAAAACGAGAGTCCTTTAGATATAACACGGTTTACAAAGATAAAAGCCATTCTAACATTGAAGTGGCTGCCGACACTATTCTGCTAAAAGTAGTCAGTACCTAGGTCCTGGCCGTCAGGTACTTCACATACTTACGGAAGATTTATATATGGTCTGCTTCATCCATCATTGTATAGAAGAAGACGGGAACATTAATGTGTAGCTCTCCATTGTGTATTGCTCATAGCGCAAAGGCGCGATGACCTGATTACATAATAATAACAGCACAATCAAATGCTTTATACTACTGCCGAGACGGCGCAAACAAAAGGATGCAAGATTTATGGAATAAAGAGTAGCACAATTATCATGCCTAATATATCTAGGTATATCAGTGTCAAATACCGGTGAACTGCATTCATTAGTTCGAAATATGTAAAGAAAATCAAGGACCGAGAGCGATATACTTTCGCAAGTTAAATGTATACATTAAGTTCAGGCAAGTCTTACATCAGACCATTAGATTTGGTAATGAACGAGTTGAGAAATAATTGAATGAAACTATATTTAATATTTTTGATAAATAAATAGCGAATCTTGATACAGGTGCATGCATTTGATGTACTTGAAACTGTCTGAAGGAATCTTGACATAGCATAGTTCAAAATTATCACAATATAGAGCAAAGCGATCCAATAAATGTGCTCTTGACTGTACTTGTGAACTTCGTGCACCGCTGCACGTTGCCTTTTACTAGTACAAAGGAGGTTTCCATTCCACTTGCTCGATGCCGAACTTCTTGATAAGCAAAAGGTTGCAGGATTCTCATTCCACGTTTTGCAGTAATGGAAAATGCTTGCCAGAGCTTTCAAGAATCGGGTTCTGTTCTTTGCGCGAAATGCTCTTGCAAATATGTCATGTCCCTGCTTTCGCCCAAACAAACTCGGCTGAAATTGCTTTAAGACTTCGCAAATCTTTGTTTACTTAACCTACTTGGTGCAGTAGTGGTTAACATGCTTTTATGACTAGACTGTGGATTTCTCTGTAAATACCTCACTTACTTTTTTGGGTTTGCAGAGAATTTTTCACTTTGTATGCTCTGAAGAGCTCTTAGACCATGGCACTGCAAACTTAACGTACGTTATTTCAAATGAAGAAGATAGCTTTAATAATGCCTAATGAGTTTAGAGGATTATTCTGGCCTAATTTTCTCGGGAATTCACCTGAAGAACTGAGTAAAAACCCCTGATAAAACCTCAGTTACGCTACTAGAGCCAGTGTCGTCCCGTGGGAGGCGCAAAAACTAACTCTAGACTACGTCGGTAATCTGGTATCTCATTTTGTACGAAATAATTGGTTAATAAGCTAAATAAAAATCATTATAAATATACAATGTCAAAATTTACTCCTCATTGAACTAATAATGTTTGCATTACATACAAATACATTAAATTGAAGATGAACAGCGGCAATATTACAATGAGTTTATTTGAGTTACGGTTTGCTTGAGTGTCGCTACTTATTGGGAAAGTCAGCATACGGAAAAATTGAGATTGTATCGCCACGAGCAACGTTAGTATTTTAATTTAATATTTATATTTTAATGAAAGCATAAAATAAACCGTGTTTAAAACTAATCTGTGTTGTAAATAAGAGATATTGAAAATGATGCCCCTCAGCGGCAATACATTACTCGCATCTGCATGGGAAATTTCTGTATTTCCTAACTTTTCTTACGTAAGAACACGGCGCGGCAGTTCAGAACAAGTTTCTTGTTATTAGGAGATGCTGTTTTAGGATATTTTCTTACAAATCAACTTACCAATTATCTGCAAGAATCTGTTTTCACGTGTGTGTCGTATGTAAAATCCCGTTTTAAGACTATATTATGCAATGACATAAATAGCAAGAACAATTAACACTAAAATGAAAGAACCCAATAGCGTACAAACCTATAGCCACTCGCTTAAAAACCTACCTAAATAAAAGCTTCTACCGAACATGCATCATACGGCCTTGATGACTGGTTTCTGCCAGTACGCAGCCTTAACTTAAATAACCTCATTGTATATTGAACTTCCTGAAAGACTCCAAGGAAAGCAATGAAAGTGATTTTGTTCTATAATGTTACAACTATTTTCTTAGAGAAGATACTATTTTTAAGACTGTTGTTGCTAAAAGTTTATTTGTAACAGTAGGCAGTTTTGGAATAGGATGTTCTAAACACGTTAAAAACAACTTTGAACACTAGTAGAGAAAGTAAATGACTTTCAACATTTCAATTAATTGAAGAAATATGCAGAGTCTACTTTCAACATATATTTCATACACTATTTTTAGACAACCCTTAATATTTAGTGATTACAAATTAATTGTATTATAGTCATTCAGTAACGTTTCTCGTTTCAAAGAAATATTTTCCTTATTTTTCCCTGAGATGTACACGTAAGACACATGACCTAAATCTATGGGATATTGTTACCATTATCGCAATGGTGGAAATTAATGGTTTTTAAGCATTCCCGGTTGAGTATAATTACAGATTAAATTATTTTATTACATTTACTTTATATATGTTGTATAAACTTGTAATTTTCTTGAAATAAGCTATAGTTTGCATTTGGGCAAGCGTAATGATGGGATCAGCTGTTACCGATTCTCTTCTTCTGATAAGGCTCCAGGGTTGCCAACATGGTTAGCTATGCAAATAAATCTTAGTAACAAATTTATGTAATATAACTAATTGCTCTATGGCCTGTTTTCGAAACTGACTTGATGAATATAGGATGAAATATATGTAACAGATCATAAAGATGTAGCTTATATGTGATGAAATAGATTAATTATACTAATATTTCTTATTAAACTAAAGTTGGTACCACGACTGTTATAAATATTTAATGACTGAATATTACGAAAAGCAATTTTTGGTTTTGAAAGCTTCAACTTAAAGGACTAGTTTTAGTGTGAGCTGTCAAAAAACTAAATCACTTTATTAAACATCTTATTGATATTTAACATTCAAGAAATGTTATAGTGGCAACATTTAATGAGTTTTTTTCAAATTTATGTAATAAATAACTATTATGTTATATAATATTTTTGGAATTTTCATAAAATGAAATGCCAATTTTAGGAATAAATGGTGATTATCAATTGGACTTAATTATTAAACCTTAAAAACTGTAGTATTTTTTTGAGAAATAAATTCTAGTTTAAAAATGCAAATATTCAATGCTACTTTATCTGGTTAAAGCTTACTAGTATTCATGTACAGTTTTGCAAGAATTTCGGTATTCTGAGAAATATATCGTCCATAATGCATTTCTCACGTCTATTGCCTTTTTCACGATCCCTTATCTCCCAGTAAATTTCAATGACCTCATCTCCGACAAAAGCAATTGCTTCATTTTTGGTTTGATAAGAAGCTATTTTCAGTAACCCAATTACACTAATAAACAATAAATACATTTTAGATACCTTTTGTAAATAACGTTATAAATGTACCAAATCTCTTCTATGCTTTCATACACCGCACTCAGTTTTAACAAGTTCTCGCTGAACCCTAAAAAGAAGAATGATATTTACATAAATTACATGAACTGCCTCGAAATAAACTCCTTTTATGTTCTGATGTGAGCCGCAACAGAAGGGCAAAGGAGAAATTTGAGGCAGTTGCCAGCAGTTTACAGCTAAAGCCTTGCAAACAATAATATATCTTCTTCCAGGCAAGTTTGAAATGCATCAGCCCGGCTTGCTGTCAGAAACCCGTCCAAGCCCGTTCCCCCAAGCTCTTATAATCTCTTCATATTCAGCACCCAGTGACACAAACTGACAACACCAAAACTAGGGCGTTATATTCGCCTACAGTTTGCTTGCTTCCACTCGGAACGTTTACAATGCCGAAGCCATAAATCTTCAGCGACTCAAAGGACAACAGCGAAAAATCAAACACCTTAGCCGGAAATCCTAACAAATGTTTTCGCTCAATCTTTTACTTACAATTAACACTAGAATATTCTCGCAGTAATTTATTTTGAATAGCAAATTTACATGCTCGTATGGTTTAACAGATATTTTGATATTACCAGAATTCATTGCGTACACTCGCTGGCTGAAACAATATGATCCAATGCAAGAGTTTTAACCGATCTCGGTATCCGGTAATGCAAGGCAAACTGTTCCATATCCTACAAATCCGCAATAAAAATAATGTATAAATCCGAAAAATTTAATTTCAAAAAATAAAAAGTAGTACAATACAAAGACCCAATTATATTCTCACCGCAGAAGTTGTAGCTTATGGGTTCGTGCAATATCGGTGAATAGCACTTTTGCTAATACAGATGCTGCGTAATAAATAAATAAATTTGTGTTTTATTTTATCTTCATTTTTATGACTAATATTAGTGGATACCTCAAGTTATCTATTCCACATTTGTTGCTATGCGATATTAAGCGAAAAGTTCGAAATAGTTTACTCAATGAATACTTTAGCAGACATTTGTAAAGTTGTTGTATATTCAAAATAATTTCATACGAAGTAGAAAATGTAGTAAATTCTGCATGTAAATTGCAACCAACACTATTAATATAATCAATAATAATGAGTTACATCCCTAAAAACAGGACCATGATAGCATACCTACTTACTCTAATGGAAGTGGAAAAACTAAATTTGCAAACTCAGATAAAAATAACCATCTTCATATGCCAACAATTTTTGGCTTCTTTAGAACAAATTTCACATCATGAGCTACATTTCCCGGTGTTAAATTAAATGTGTGCTTTACGGAAGTTATTTTTGAATTTTTTCATCGTAGATACGTGTAGATATGTTTGTATTCAGGCATTCACTTTTCAAAGCATGAATTGTTATATTAGTAAAAATATAATATTTTACATTTAGCAGCTTTGAACATTTTCTTGTTTAGTTTCAATTCCTCTAACTAGGTATGAGCGCTAAGTTATGTATGTTATTAACAAATAGTTGTTTTGGTTGGAAATGAGACCATTGCAGGAACGTGCATGGAGATAAGATGGAAAGCACGTCAATCGTTGGAAGAAAAGGCTGTCATCATCGGGAGATGAAGACAGTCTCACTCATCATCTGCGCAGTCGCACAATGGTCCATTTTGGCAAATAACAACCAAACAACTCACTGTTCAATTTCATCTCTCTGTCAACATCTCCAAATATATTATTTACTGAAGGATTTGTGCTAAATTGGTCCTTCGAAACTTAAATCGATCATAAGGAACAGAGAACAGTCATCTGTCACAGTTGGTTGCTCCTTACAAGGCTGGATAAAATGTGAATTCATCACTTCTACTTTGATAGCAAAATCATGGCCAACTTCTGTGGAGCTGTGAAGGGGTTACTTTGATCGATGTATTGCTTTTAGAATGGAACTGTTAACTCCGAAGTATATATCAAAACTTTTCCGAAATTGAAGAGGTTTTGGCCCATTCGTCCTCATAAAGTGTAAATTTCTTCTTTGCGACAACGCAAAACCATACAATGTTTGGTACCCGAGAAGAAATCACTGAAATTCATGGACTGTTGTTTCTCACTCACTCTACAACCGTAGCTTGGAACCTTCTGTTTTCCACTTCCTAGGGTGCTCTAAAACATGTAATCCACGGGATATAGTTACACAGGCCTACAAATTGAACATTTTTGAGCGTTCTATGGTTTTTGAAATGTGATTCTAAATGTTCCAGTACCGCTTATTTCAAAAACAACTTCTGTTTTTCTTAATCACATAGCAATTTTTTGCCAATCAAGAATGACATTTTTATATTTTTTCTTCGATAAATGTATGTAGTCTATAAACTGCACAAGAGTTATATTCTAAACTCACATCGTTTATTACACAATTTCAAATTTCACGTATTCAGTACTTCAATGAAAGTCTTGTTTGTTTGGTCTGGAATGTTCCTCTCTTGGATTTTTTCTCGTGTGTTTCTGTAGAATCTCTTTAATTGTTTTAATTAGTCTTCTAAACTGGGGACCTACAAAAATTCCTTCTTTAATTTTTACATCCAAAAGAGTAAGACGTTTGTTGGTGAGATATTTGAAACAGTCTCCATCTTAGCCATGTACTTTCACATCATACCAAGTTTAATGTAAAGAGATGATAAAGTAATTGAGATCGAATAGGCTACCCTTTACTTTTTTACTACCGGCTATTAAACTATTTTCTTATATGTTTTGCCTTTGCTTATCAACAACAAATCTGCCACAAATATGTTATAAATAATTACGTTTTTTAAGTAACAACTCCTTTCCAATATTCTCAACCGCATTACATGTATTAGAGATAGCAAAATGGAATTATGAGTATTTATAAGCAGGGATCTTATTTCAATAACTATTTAACCACTCTAACAGACGAATTCACAATTCAAACTGTGTAAGTAGCGTGCTACCAGCTTTCTGTAAACAATCAGCTAGTTCTTTTAAGTACACTTATTCCACTAGATGGAATAAGGGAATATTTTTTTTATATTTGTGTATAAGATAGACACATAAATACAAATTGAGGGTTTAAGGTACCAAAGAAATGGTATGTTATAGAGGTAAATGAACTTCATGTTTGGAATCAGCACATGCAAATTTCTAAAAATGGCCTAAAAATCTAAAACAGCAAAATATATGTAGACTCTGTTATTGTGGTCATGAGGAACTCATGGCTGCAAAACGGAGCTAAGTGAGAAGTATCTTTGGATTTGCAAAAAGATTATATTGATAAATGGGGTTGTGTAGTAAAACGTTTTAGGAATAATCTAGTGTATATCAAAATGAAATAAAACAGCCCCAGAGAGAGAGAGAGAGAGAGAGAGAGAGAGAGAGAGATTTTTATTTCTTCCCGTTTTAGCAGGTCTCCCAAGAGTTAACACAGATTCCTCAATAACTGTCGTATAATCCCAACTTTTTAAATAGTATCATTTTCTCACGTTTCTGTTTTTCCTTGACGCAGTTGAGACACATCTGCAACTGTGACGTGAGTTTTATAACTTTTCGTTTTAACAAGTTACTCCAAGAAAGTTATTCTAAATGTTTTCCTATAGCGACAGAAGAATGGTTAAAATGATTTTCATTCTGCCAAGACTGGTGTTTAACGACGCGTAAGATTTTTAAACTATTCTACTACCTCAGGCCGCTATTACTGCGTAGAACGGCCGCATTTTTCATCAGGGCTCTTGTGTTCATCCATAAAACTCATGGAGCGCAACTATAGCAGCGAGAAAATCTCCCGTGTTTTATCGCCGCTGAAGAATGGTCAGCGGATTCGCCAGTGGCTACAAAATGTAAGGCAAGGCATATTGGAATCCAAGTTTCGTGCTGACTAAAAAGTTGAAACTACTTTTAGATAGATAGAATGAATTTGTATCAGCGGAATACAATATCGCAATGTTGGTGCGTTTCTATAATAAGGGAAGTATATTTAGAATTAAAGTACCGTAGGTAAAGTAGTCACCGATTTTATTTTTTATTTAAAATAATTATAGGATTAAAATATTTTCCTTAACTTTCTTTTATCAAAATTAAACGTTTTGGAATCTATTTGTCATTTGCATTTTCTTTTCCTTTGAGTATTACATTTAATTTTTATTTTAACATCTTATAAGATAATTCTCTAACGATATTCACTAATTTTTTCGAAAGATTGTGATAAACGTTCTTCCAAGAGATCTTTATAATTGGATTTTATTGTTTTGTGTGATCATATTTTCTATGCTCCTAATAACAAAAATTGAGGATAGAGATTATAGAAAAAAGCTTACTATCGTATCTCGTGCATAACGAGTATAAAAACATTTAATTCGTGGACATAGTAATATATATTGTTTTCCTAATCAAATAAATACTTTATTGGAATTTAATCCGTTATTTTTGTGTTTTCTGCAAAACTGAATGAACTTTTGTTGTATTTTGCTTTCAAAATAAAATTTAATTGTGAAATGTTAAAAAATGTTGAACACTGGTTTCTCACTTCCATTTCTAAATATGAGAGGTATTCGGTAAGTAAGTACGGAAATGATTTAACTCATAAAGAATACTTTTTTCTTATTTCTTATTTTCATTGCATTCTATAGACTAAACTACATTTTTCCGTAGTTTCCACCATTGTTCAAGCATTTGACGTAGTATGGCACTATTTTCTGTATCCTATCATCACAGAATATTTCCGCCTATGATGAAACACATCCTTGCCCCGCTGCTTTTGAAAATGTCTGCTTGAATTTCTTTTGACTGGCGATGGTGTATCCTCCATTCCACGGACTGCTTATTTGTTTCAGGAGTCACGTGGAACACCCAGGTCTCATTAGCAGTTGGCAATAAGGCTAAAAAATAATCTTATTTTGCATATCGCGACAAAAATGTTGGCAAATTAGTTTCTTGCATGTAGGAAACGAACATACCGGATCTCTCAGTCCGCGAGCTGGCTGATTTTCTTGAATATTTCAAACCATCAGAAAACAACGAAGAAAATGCATAACTTCCACGGGTATCCGTGGCTTACTATGAATGAAGGATGTCAGCAAGAATCAAATCATTAGGTGGCGACTGCAGTGATACAGTGGCAATATTTGTAAACGGCACTTACTTTGCGAATAGAACTCATAATATATACTTCTCCATACATTATAAGAGAATGCTTACATTTATGGTATTCCAAATTGTGGTATAAAAATTAAATATATTCTATGTAGATTTAAAAGCAAGCTACTTAATGGGTTCTATATACGGTACAGATGTACTACATATTTCACAATATGAAATCAAATTGACGGTATTCCTATAGCACACATCATCATTAGAATTTTTAGCAAAAGAATATCTTTGATTTTGTTCAGTCCCATTACATAACTTTTGTGCTTAAGGCCAGAGTGTGCTAACTTCTGTGCAATATCAGCACACATCTTTTGACCGTACTTCATCTTTGTATAGTGCCAAACCGTAAAGGTTTTAGCTTCCTTAACACTCCTATTCTATGTTTCCTGAACTGCAGCTGCAATTACAGAATGGCATTGCAACACTCAGTTGTCAGATGTTACACTTTTGATTTTCTACTTCCACTTGGCTGGATTAATGATTCATGGGCCTCTACTAGAATACCACTGCACCTGGTCATTTGATTTCTGTCCATTACGAGCTCTGTTAAAGATTGAGATTTTATGCCCTATAGTACATTAATAACAATCGATACCGGCCAATACTATGCTCATATATTACCACAGATCAACACTTGTCCTGCATGCATGATAATCCCACTCGTATTCGTTTCTATATCATATTTTGGAACGGCGGGAGTAATTAATTATCCTCTGTTATTCGTGATCATACACATTTGGAATGTTATTCGTCAAATGTAAATAGACCTACTGTTTTAACATTCGAGTAAATCTTAAAATAGTATGGGCTATATATTTGAGACCGACATAATTTATTATGCCACAAGTAAGCACTTACATTTCCAAATCGAGTTATAGTGAGTGATATCATAAACTTTATTCACTGGTTTCGTCCATTTAATCTTTTGAAAGGCATGATTATAACAACAGTTAATTGTATGTTAATCCTTATATTTCCATTCAGCATTATACATATTTTTATGGCTATTGTGTGAAAAGTACGATACATTTTCATGAAATGGCGCAAAAATTCATATGGTGCATCATGCAAGCATGAGAAAGTGTAGAACAGATGCAATGATAGAGTTTGACAAGCATTGAAATAACAAAAATAAAACAACAAATTGGATAAAGTTTATGGAACTCTACTCTGAAGATTTTATTTATAAACAAATGAGTTTAAACATAGCGCACATGCACCAAAAATAAAGCACGCTTCCATTAATTTTCTTCGAAGAAAATCACTGACAAATTACTCATTTAATTGAACGAGTGTACAATATTCTGCTCGGTGGCTGCCACTGACTGCAATAAAAAACAAGTAAGCAAAAGAGCATCTCAGTACAGTGTTTGGCCAAGTATGCTTCCATTTAGATACTACTTGTTCTTCATTTCCATACCATGCTTTGGAAAAATGTGGCCTTCTTATACCATACTTTGGAATACCATAAATGACAGGTTTCGGGATTTAAAAGTAGCATTAGTAATGAAATAAGAATACTCACAGTGAGCAAAAAAACCGCATGAATCAGAATGTGTTTCTCAATACAATGTCCTTTTAGCCTAAGGAGAATGACGTATGTTAGGAAACGAAATTGAAGCATGGGAGTAGCCTGCTGTGACATCCTTAGTAGTTCGAGAAGTAAAGTTTTTGAACAAAATCTCTGTATTTGAACAGCTTGATATTGTGGAAACTGTATATAGGTTTGTAATGTTCTTGATACATATTATATCAGTCAAGGATTAGCCTACATTGTTGGAGTAGTTTCTGTTTTGTAATAGAACCAATTTGTTTTTAATTAAATGTCATCTAAATTGAAAAAAAAATTCAGAAAGTTATATTTTACATGTTTCAGGTCATAGCCGTTCTCTACTGATGCAGTTTTACTTCACAATCACTCAAACATGCACTAATATTGTCACAAACGCCTCAATAGTTCACGACTGTAAATTTCAATAGCCTTATTCATGACGGTGTTTAATATGAACCTATGGGTAGTGAGCTGCAATAGATATAGGTTACTCCACATGATATAGTTGTTGGATTATGATAAGGTGCACAAGTAAGCAAGAAATAAAAAACTTATTACTTTCCGAAGGTTGGTGAAGTCAAAGTCTGCTGGTTGAAGTCAGGAGTCATGGTAAAGTTCGGAGTCTTAATCGTGCTGCACACGCAGCAAGTCGCATGAAACAGTTTCCGCACCGTTGTCGCGACCGATCACTTTGTGTGTAGCCTGGTTGCATGTACTGCGCCTGGGATGGAATATCTAGCAACAGCGACAGGTTACAGCATGTTTTAGGTGCATAGCGAGAATGCGGTTTCAGAGGGCATAACAGATGTATGCAAATAAATATGAGCATGCACTTTTGGGAGGATTTTATGATCATTACCAAAGTTACAATTTAAATTAAATTAAATTTAAATCTGTAATACGCACCCTGGCTGCTTATTTGTCCTACCAGGGCGCGTATTCCAGATGTTCACCATTTTTTACAAGGAACAAAATAGAAAAATTTACATTTGTATATTATCATTATACAGATAACTTTTATAATGAATATAATAATTAATAGTATAGTATAATTAATAAAATGTACTATAATAAACATATAAAACTACTAAAACAAACAACTAATACATTCTCAATTACAACTCAAACAATTTTCAATTAACATTGATTTTAATTATAATATTAGTCCATTAATATATTTAATCATACATTTGCTATTTGTAGGTCATTCATTATTTACTTATAAATAACCTACACATCCATTTTTAAAATAAAAATTAACTAAAAATAAAATTAACATTGCTACATCAAAATTAATTTTAATTAAATCTAGGTACTAGTATCCAGTATCAAAATAACTGTTAGCCAGCCATAATTGCTAAATATAGTCTACCCCTCCTATCCTAAATTGCGGCGGTTATGTACTAGTTTCCAGTACTAACAATTTATTCAAATGTTCAAATTTAATTTTTTAAAACCAAAATACTTGTCTATGGTATTACAGAGTTCGGCTTTGCGATAGACGTACTAGAAACAATGCTTATGAAAGTTTTGTTACTTTTCATAAGCGCTAATAAAGAGTTTGTAAAAATACCCACGCTTTTTGGGTTCTGTTTCAAACATCAAAGAAATGCGGTTCACCTTGTGATGAGGTATATTAGTCAAATCTATGATACTTATAAGATCTCTTTTTTCTGAAGGATGGTTTTAATTAAAGCTTACGGGAATGTCATCAATGGAAATTTTACATCTTCATAGCTGCTGCTAGTTTCACGGCATCTTAATGTCACCACGAGTCTTTCCTCGCACTCATAGATTTGCGTATATTATTATTGTTATTGTTATTATTATTATTATTATTATTATTATTTTATGCCAGGAAAACGATCAACTCAAGCTATGTATAAAGCATGTGAATATCCACTCTTAATAATTGAAAAATTCCTCTAGAGTTGTGGTCTCCAGTTCAGTTAACAGTGGAATGACCTCTCTTTAAGAAAATGGAAAGAATTAATCTCATAATAAACTATTTTATTCCAAGATATAAGATGTCACATTATTATGCTAAAACAAGCAATTTTCATTTGTTTGTTGTGTATGTAGCTGTGTTTAGATGCCCTGATGTAAGTGTTATGCTGCATTGACAACGGTTGCGAAAACTGTTTCATGAGATTTGTCGCTGTGTGTGTGCAGCACGCTTAAGATCTCGAGGTGGTCACTGTGTGGGTGACAGAAGTGTCGCTGTTCCGAGCCAAGAGGGGAGTCGGTATTTAAACAAAACCGTAACCGAAAGGTGTTAGCGCTATCTTTATCTCATTTTCAGAAAACTGCTCCTCTGTTATTTTTATCCCTAAAATCAATAGTTTTAAAGTTTAAAGTTGATATCATCAAGCTATCCAAAACGTATTGTGGTTCAAAGAATTGGACCTTAAAATATGCTTTGTTGGTTTTAGCTTAAATGATAAATCTGACAAGAATTTTCTTAGAAAGTTCACATATCTAGAAATAATTGCTTCGCTTTATTCCGTCATACTTTAATAACATACAGGAAATATTTGGTGACTGTATTGCCAACTAAGCTGCTCTGTTGCGACAATGTGACTGTATTTAATTATATGGACCGACAATAAGATTTTCATCCACGAGTCCCAATTTATAATATTCTTGTCTATATACTCATATATTAATTTTCATACAAAGAATGTTTAATGAAATGTGTTATTGAAAGGAATATAATTGTTTAAATTAAGTATAGGATAAGTTTAATAATAATAAAGATAATTTAATGAGATTATTTGAGTCATGGGCAGTCTGCAAACTGACGCCGCAACTGAAAAAAGGAAAAAAGAGTTACCGCATGTAAAGTTGGCCTTTGTATCTTTAAATTTTACTGAAAATATAAAATGTTACTGTATTTAAAAGTGACAGTAATAAGCGTTAACCTATATTGTAAGAGATATTGAAAATGACATCCGTCCACGACAATACATTGCCGGTTCATCTGCAGATTCCTGTATTTCATTTAACTTTTCTTCCATAAGAACACGGCAGTTCGGAATAAGATTATTGTCATTGATATCTAGCTCGTAACTTTTTAAAAGTTGAAGAGCAGTTTCTTTAACTGGAACCCGGTTACTGAGGTGAGTCGTCTTACCACTTCTCTGAAAGAATCCGTTTTCAAATCGAACATAGTGTCCCGTTCTTCAAGATTGTATTTATGTAATGGCATAACTAGGAAGAACAAAGCACGCAGTTTATACACAGTAAAATCACCCAATAATACACTAACGATTGCTGACAAAGTCGGTCCTGGTAGTATAGTGATAGCTATACTTGCCTCCTAAACCCAAGTTCGCGGGTTTAATCCCGACCAGGATCGATGGATTTTTTCGGGCGTAAAAATCCTAAGTATGTCTTCCTTCGGAAGGGAAGTAAAGCCGTGGGTCTCGTGTCGTACATTTACGGCACGATAAAGAACCTGAAGCCTGAAAGAAGAGGCCTCTGAGCAAAATTTGTCGGACATTTCACGCCCTGAATTGAATGGGATGCTGATGACCTGAGATGTTAAGGAGCGTACGTAAATAAAACAAATCAACAACAAACTTGCCGACAAAGCCTAATTACAATCTGCTACCTGAACATACATAATAATCTTGGCTACTTGATTTTCTCAATACCAGCAGCATTCTGTCGTCCTGTAACTCAATAACCCCACTGTATGTAATGTGAAAAAAGAAAAATGTGGATAGAATAATTTATGTAAATATCTGTATAAAGAAAGCGAGGGAAAATTTTCATTATAAAATCGCAACTTTTCATTTCACAGAGCAATGTAAACGTCAACAAATAGATAATATTTTCATCACTAAACACCATTTAATGAAACATAGCATAATACTTTATTCAGAATGAAGAGTTTGTATAGGGCTTACTTTAAGTTGCTAGGCATTCTGACTGTTATCCAATAAGAGTGAAATCGATTTTGTGTAAGTGAGAAATCAATTCAATTGCACTACCCCATCCTGGAGGAATATATGTAGTTTTATTTTAGGATGCTGTCCCCTAGATATTGTCAATTAAGATCCTTTCTTGAAGATCTACTCCTGATTTTGAAAATATATTTGTATTTTATTTACTTAGCTCCACTTTGGGAAGTATCTAAGGAATTCAATACAGGTTAAATTTTATATCTGCTCTGTTAATCGTGTCGACCTTAGTGGTGTAGTGGTAACCATAATTGCCCTGTAAACCCAAGATTGCGGGTTAAGTCCCTGTCAGGTCTATGGATTTTTTCGGGTGTAAAAATCCTAAATATCGCTTTCTTCGGAAGGGAAATAAAGCCGTGTGTCCCATGTCATATATTTGTGGCACGATAAAGAACCTCAAGCCTGAAAAAAGAGGCCTCTGAGCAAAATTGGTCCGCCGTTTGACGCCCTCATTTGAATGGGACGCTGATGTCCTGAGGTGTTAAAGAGCGTCCGTAAATAAACCTAATGAATAATCTGTTAACTGTTACTCATATCGGTTACGAAGAAGGAATTCTAGTTATCCGAAACATTTTGTTGCCCAGTTCGATATTTATTACAATGAAATGTCTCGCTCTTATAAAGTCGCTGTGTCACTGTGCATGGGCCTCAGCACTCCCCAGTACTTATCTGGTGACTAATGTGTGAAACTTGAATTTATCTCTGATTTACTGCATGGGATAGCATTTTTGTTTGTCTCTGTTGACCCATCTTCTTCATTAGCCAGGATAAAGTGCTATCATCTGAGCCTTAAAACGCTAAAATTGAATTAAACAAACAAACATCAGAGACAGATGTGCAGTAAAATAGAAAGATTTCCTCTCTGCGGGGACCAGATTGTTAATTATCATTGCGGGATCTAGCTCACTTGACCGCGTCCATTTGTCTTCTAGCCTGTTATTTCTTCTTCGTTTAGCTCTGTTTATCGCTTTACTTTCTCTTTAAATTTAGTACGAATTTTTTCAAAGCATTTCACTTGACTTTTTGTATGGAATTGTTAATTTACAAATAAGCACAAAATAGTTAAGATCTAAGGAAAAAAAAAACATTAGTTTGAACTAAGCAGAAGCACAAATATCGCAAATGCAGCAATTTGATTTGATTTCATCATATGCGACACGCAAAGTACTGTCACAAAATAACAATAACAAAAATGAAATTCCTATTAAATTAACAACACACAAGCAATCTGGCTTGCTATTTATCTTGTCATCCATTTATTTGGGCCGTACTCTACGCAGCAGAGAGATATCCGCAGTCAGCAGCTGAGCGGTGCCATACCGTCAAACCACGGTATTGTGGATTTTTTGTTTGAAAAAATATACATTCTTAAAAATCGGGAACTTGTGATGTAAATCATAACTTGGATGAAAATACTGGATTAAATTTGTAGGTTTCTAAAATCATTTGATTTCATAGCGTTACGGGAAGCTGATTCTGTGCTGTAATTTTACTTAAAATACAGAGCGGTCGCAAGATCATTAAGAATTTCTAGCGTTCCTTAGAGGGGATTAGCTATGTATGAAGCTTAAGGGGCTATTAATGGGATTAATTTATGAATGTTATCCTGCTAAAGGAAATATTTTTGACATTCTTTTTATTTGAGCTGGCTGTTATTTAACTCTTTTGTTGCGCGTTTGTACGCTTGGAAGATTCGGAAGAAGACAAGGATAATGTTGCCATAGAACTCATTAGTTAAGTTTCTGAAGTGCATAAACTACACTTTACCTGCTGGCACTAATTTTATTAGAAAGCTGGATGCATGAGCCTTATGTATTTCCATCAGCTAAAGTGGACATACTTGTATAGGAAATACAAATTGTGTAGTTGTTTTATATGCTTAGTACCGTGAAGAAACAAAACTCAATGCCTACACACTGGCAGACAAATGCACACATAAACATTGCCTTAAATGTTTAAACCATTATGAATAGAATTTCAACATATAAGCTATGCAAGCAATATTTATAATTCTTACACTGGTTGGTTCACTGAAGCAAACGGTAATCCTTTTTAATGATACTAATGCAGTTTTATAATTATAAAGATATTAATACACAAACACAATTGCCACATTTTTCAAGCTTTAGTACTTTAACAATCACCTCTTGCATTGAGTACTGCTGGACATTTTGGCATCGAAGAAATTTGATAAAGAATTTGATCTTGTTCAATATTTTTCCAGGGATGGTGGAGTTCTATGAATAAATGATCCAGAATATCGGATAACTCTAAGGCTGTTACCATCGGATTTGGATCTGGGAACCAAGCAGATCACTTGTAACATTGCGTCTTTCTAGCTCCCTAGGCATACACATATACACATCATGCATTTTAGCGTTATCATGCATGTAAAGTAATCCAAGGTCTCATGCTTCAGCAATACGAACGACCAGGCTGCAAAATATCTTTAATATACCTGTTTGCATTCATTGTTCCATATATCAAAACAAGATCAGATATTCTATTTTATGATGGTAGCATCTCCTGTAACTTTCGGTGTATACCTCAGTCTTTCTGTTTTATCTGGTTATTCCTGTATGCAGACCGAAGCGTGATTCATTTGTGAAGAGGAACAGTTAAACTGTCAATATTCTGCAGATCACTTCTTAGCATGGTAGCAGCTAACTTACTTTCCTTCATGGTCTCTTGCAGATTTGCAATCCTTGGTTTACCTATATGTTGTTCTTCTGAACTGGTATATTCTTGATATCGTCTTCAAATTATACGTTTAGCGTTATTTCGGTGTTCAGAGCCCTAGTAACAGCAGCTTGTGTCTAACAACTTTTAACTTTTCCAATCGACATAAACATTTCATTTCAAATTAAATGTCGCCGTTAAGCATTCATTTAATTTATGAAAACTATTATAGTTTGTCCTAATATTTTAACAGAGAAAATTTACTGCACTTCTATATTAAAATCTTATTTATTAATTCACAATATAATATTTAAATAAATAAAGCATTATAATAATTAATAACTAGCCGGTAACAAACGAAAAAAATCCATAAATACTCATGTTTATCGTTTGTTTAGATAAACCAAAACTTTTATTTAAAATGCCTGTCATTTCTTTGACAATTTTAATGTGTATATGTTGAAATACAATTAATTTTTGGCAAAGTGTTTAAACAGAAGGGGTTTAAAACGCTCACTGAGCTGAGATATACTTTTTACTATATTTTAGGATAAATACGAGTATAGATGATATTTACAGTATATTTTAGTTGTGTTGGCAATATATTGTATCCCAGAATTGTAAATTACATAATTCCTATCGCAGTAAATAAAGTTTTAATATTATTAATTAAAACGATAAGTGGAATATTAGGAATATTATCATTGATATAATTCAATAAACTGTCTCATATTTGAAGTCTAATTAAAACGAGAATTGTGTACGACTGTCCTATGTTATTTCACAGAAGTATATAAGCTATGAGAACAAGAGAGAAGCGTATAATTGCGGCTGGGGAAAAGAGGTCTATGCGAGCGACATTTGAATATGCAATTTAAATATACTTTAAAACAGTAAAAACATTTTAGAAGAACTGAGGAAAAAATCCAGTTTTATTGTACATGAAAACAGTACATGACGCTATAGGTACTTTTGCAAAATTCCAGTGTTATTATTATGCTATACATTCCATAAAGGAAAATATCATTGCATCTTACTGTTTTTTTTTTTTTGATTGATTTATTTAAGGACGCTCTTTAACAGCTCAGGTCATCAGCGTCCCATTCAACTCAGGGCGTGAAACGGCCGACAAATTTTGCTCAGAGGCCTCTCTTTCAGGCTTGAGGTTCTTTTTCGTGCCGCAAATGTACGACACGGGACCCACGGCTTTACTTCCCTTCCGAAGGAAGCCATACTTAGGATTTTTACGCCCGAAAAAATCCATCGATCCTGGCCGGGTTCGAACCCGCGTTTTGGGTATAGGAGGCAAGCATGGTAACCACTACACCACCAGGACCGACGCATCTTACTGTGAAACTCGTAGCAGTATTAAAGGCCCGAAGGCATTTAAAGCTGATATTTTATAAAACTGAATTAATAATCTAAGGTTTAACAAGAAATCATTTTAATTTTTAAATTAAAAGTTCTTTATAGATATAGAACCGTATTCAAGGTTTTTTATACTTTACATAATGTTTTGAAGCAATGTATTTATTATATAAAACTATGTGTAGGGTGATTTAATTGTGCACTAAGCTTCAAGAACTGTTTAAGAAAATATAAGTCCACTAAATCGTTGTCACTATCAGAATCTGCACTTATCTAAAACATCGTCCTGATAGCAGGGAATAAAACATTAAGTATATCTCTATTTTATTATATTCTTATTTATTCAGTTATAGCAGACAGACAATGTATATATGAATTTGTGCGAAATTATGTATTTTAATTTGGTCATTCAGTCTGATTGTTCAGTTAACGTTTAATGCGTGAGTCTGACAGCAGATAGTGTCAAGACATTCCCTAGCCATTGTTCATCGGTGAAGGGTATTAATTGTATTTTGTACATACACATGCTTACAGCGGTTGAAGTTGAGCGCGAGTGGCAGAACATCGCGCTGTATGATAGAAGTGATTTGTTAATGCGAGGGGTAGTTAGTTTTCCATTGCCATGGCTATGAATTCTCAAAATACAGTTTTTATGTTTGGCAGAGCTCATTTGAGTGAAATCGTCGTTACTTCAGGCCTAACTTCTCAACTGCTTAGAAGCCTTACTACACTAATGTAAGAATGCTTATTATGGACTTGCTTTCTATAACTTAACTCCACAATCGTAAAGTATAAATGTTTTCTGCTGATCTTACAGAGGTCAAGTGTTAATTGTTACATACCTATCTATGATAATGAGGATGCCTGAGCGACGCTTTAATAGTTGAGGTGTTAAGGTGTGAGTGATTGTAATTATGAAGTTTTTACTGGAATTGTTCCTCTGAATAATCGGATCGAATCCCGGCGAAGATCATGAAACCCCTCAAATTAAAATTTTATTTATTTATTTATTTTTGCGGAGATATAAAAGAGAGATTTTTTCCAACAGAGTGGCCAAAATTCAGTGCATCAGTAAATACTTTTTCTCAGGATTGTTGAACAGCCTCTGCCAGAGACAACACAATAGTGTTTCACCTACGAAAATCTGAGCTCCTTTGAATTTATGGATTAAATTGAAACAAAGCCCATATATTACGGGAATTTCTTACCTATGTCCTTGACCTTCATTAGATTCTCCTTGTTTTCCTGCCGCGAGCAAAAGATGAGCTATTACACATATATTTCATTATGAAAATTCGCGACACGTAATCTCACGCCTTGTAAATGTGGGCCAGCGGCATCATTGTCAGCTCTCAAGATCTCTGCTGTTTACTTCGTGTGAACTTGTTTATTGATTACGAATACACAGGTAAAAAAGAACATTGCGACCTCATTATTATACTAATTCAACTTAAAGGTGTGACGTGGAGAGCTAGTAGTAAATAAGCCTCCCGGTATTACTAGCCATTTTATGCATTTCTCTCAAATTTAACTCTATATGGTTTCCAGACGCTATACGGACTTCACGCCCAAAACTTTTGATGCCATACAGTGTTTATATATATATATATATATATATATATATATAAAACGCAGAGTAATCACGATAACTTAAAATGTTGTAAACTGAGAAACTGCGTATAGGTCATACGCGTCATACGGTGCGAAATACGAGTATCAGCGTCCCTACGCAGAGTCCACGTCATAATTATCTTCCGCTCGAAGCGGTCATTAAATACACATAAAGCTTTGCCCTCTTTGTTCCCATCTTGGCAACTTCGATATTTTCTCATCTCAATATTTCTATCTGGTTAACGTCAATTGTACATTATTACATGTGATGTGACAACGATACTCCATTAAAGAATATAAAATGCATAGGAAGCATTTACAATAAGATTAATATCATAATATATATCGACAATTCACATTTGCTACGATATTATAAAATAAATAAGAAAAAAGAGATAATTATAATTATTAATAATAAGACAGCAGCTAAATGCTACTTCATGTTATATTAAATAAAATGCTTATTATTATTTAATCGTTAGTTGAAGTTATTCAGTATAGCTTTGCTGATATATTGGAGAAGTTTAGTAACCCAATGGTCTGTGGCGGCATGGGAATACTTTTTACCTCTCCTCTCTTCAAGCATTCCAAATTGTATTGACGTAAAGAACATATCTGGGATTCTAATTCGTTCCAAAGCGTATAGTCTAAGGGATTACGGTCTAGACTGGAAGAAGACCATTACTCTCTTGAGATGAATTCAGATAAATAAGTACTAAGACATTCCTGAGATCATCTTGCCCTGTGTGCACGATCTGAGTCTTGCTGCAATGCGCATTGTTTGCCATCCAAAGGGCTTTACTAAGTCCTCTAAGATTTCTGCACTGGTTTTTAGTTTTGCGTAAAAAATGCAATTTACTATACTCATAACAGGAACTCTTTCATAGTGATCACTATAATTTTTAGTGCTTTTGATTTTGGTTGATATTTCTAATCCATTTTTTCTATCTTTTGCACTCTTGGCAATATTTTGTAATTTTGATGATTGACTGTTGCGAATTCTCTGTCTCTCTTTTATTAGTGTGAAGAATATGCTCTTGGGATCTTGCTTAGTGAAGAAGCGTAGCATTGGTGTCTTATTTATTTTTTCTCGTAATGAGCCAATGGACAGAGCTTATACGTTTTTAAGCTTAATTCTTCATTAATAATTCGCAGGATGGATCTCTTGCTTATGTTCATTTCTAGAGATAGCTCCTTTTATGTGTGGCATAGTTTTGTGCAAACATTTCCTGAATCTCTTGATGTACATTCCTTCCCTCGCTCACATTACTTGGTCTTCGGCTTTTCTTGCGATCCTCTATAAAAAGATTTTCTATGTATACAGTGTTATCGTTCCGCTACGCAATCGGTGTTTGTACGCACTAATGAAAGCAGCTGACTTGCAGCAACCACTCGAATCTCGTAAAAACCGGAGTTAAAATTACACTAACGAAAGCGGTTGAATTGCTCATTCGTGTTTATCCCATTGCTTCAATTGCATTTCTCTGGCACCTACTTTGCATTTACATATGTGGAGCATGCTCAAAGTGAAATATACGCTAGAACAAATAATATTTATTTACAGGAAAATAAATCGTACAAGTATTGTAGGATAGAATTTCGTGCTAAATTTTCAGAAATAACGTCTACATCGGGAAGTATCGGGAAGTGCAATTTTCAGAAAAGAAAACAATACAACAATAAATAATTTACTCTCCCTCACATATATGTTTAAATAATTAAAAAAAATCTGACTCATGTTCCCCTATTACCCTTCCTGTTTGTCTTGCTTTTCCGACCTAAGAGTAAACCTCGAAACCAAATTCCTGATCCCGAACATTGATAGGGTCTCTCCTCTGCTACGATACGTACGTTATGGAGAAAATTACTGTTACGTTTAAATCCAGTTGTAATACTTTAAGTGCTCTAGTAGTTATTGAAGTCCTCTTGACAGCTACAAATAAGAATCAGAACGGAGCTGTATGTATAGTAGGTTAGAAAATGCTGGGACGTAACTGCAACAGATCCTTGAGAATTCATCCACCGAAATGCATTATTAATTAGACTGTAATTAATGTTTACCTGCTTATTCTTACTTCTTCATTTATTTTCCTGTCAGTCTGCAGTGAAGTGGACACCAAATCTGCTATTAATTCCTGGCTGCTTCTCTTCAAAGCGAAACCATGTGTGGGCGATGAGTTCTCTTTGGATCAAGATCGCCCATGCATGTTTTCACACACAATTAGTTGCTGCAACAGCAAATTGGTTTCCAGAGCTATTTCAATCTCCCTATCCCCTACCACATTACACACGGTGGCGTGTCACTCACACCACTGGTGATTTCTACTGCCTTTCGTCCTTAGCCGTTAATACTCTCTGACGTTGGTTCTGCTTGTGTTGTTAGTCAATTAAATTGTGGTCAGTAATTCTCATCATTACTGGGCTTCTGTATAATATTGCATGGCGATTTACTCTCGCAGCCAGAGCAAGCCTTTGAGAAGTTTGTAGTACCATGCCTTGAAAGGTTTCACCAAGCTATCTTGAAACTCTACCTCGTCTAAGTAAGGCAATGTATGTCAATTGCCAGCAACCTGTTCTGGTGCACAGTTTCAGGGAGTGTTGTAAGCTAAGTCATAGAAGTTATTGTCTTAAAAAATAGCATACTGGATATCAACAACTTCCACAGATATTATTTCGTCTGTAGCTTAAAAATTTTACGTAGCCCAGCGAATTTTCAAATGTTTCATCCTGTCAAAAAAATAAATTTGTCAGACTGTAAAAAATAGTAATGATGGTCTTATTAAAGGAACGCTTTTCCGAAATTTTTAATTTAAGGGCAGAAAAAATCGTTATGCGCTGACCTCTGAGATAAGGGTGCATGAGGTTAATTCCTCATTCCTAACTTTTGCTAATATTATTGAAAATCAGGAATGTAGAGAATAAATTTTGATCAAGTAGCCCTTTTTCCATAAAATATATACTTTCAAAGTATGTGTTGTCATCTACTAAATTATTCAAGAATGGTTTTAAAAATATGAATTATTTTCTGAATTATAGCTTATTTCATGTAGCAGAAAAATTGTACTTTTTGTCATGCTGACAATATATTATCCGTAACATTGCTCAAAAGCAAGGAAGGTGGAATAGAAAAACAGAGTATGCAAAGCTTTTGAAGAAGAATATTGTAAAATTAATGAAAGACAGTGGTAAATTTACTGTAATAAGTTTTGGTAAAGAAATTAAATTTATACTTTAGAACCATCAGCGAATGTTGCACAAAAGCATTTTATTAATGTATCTGTGTCGCAATAAGTGTATTTTTACGTTAATTTTGGAAAACTACCAATAAAAATATCCAATAAAAATATCCAAAACAATGTTTTATCCATGCAAACCAAATGGAAGAATGAGTGATTGTTAAGGATATTGCTTCAGTTTCTGGGAGAGAAGTTAGAGTGGTTCGAAGAAAATGTCTTCTAAGTGTAAACGTATTAGAATATAAGTAACAATTAATTACATTGATATTCATAGATTTGTTACTAGTGCATATTTTTAAAAAAATATTTGAGTTTTGGTTCATACAAAAGAAGTTATGAATATATGGATATTTCATGGGGAAAGGGAAAAATTTAATATCAATTTCACACCATTAGCTTACATTTTTTTACACATTAATGTATAAACATTTTATTAAAATATCTCTATAATCATAAATGTAGTATTTAAAAAGATATAATATTAAAACAAGTCGATATTTCTAGATTTTGATATTAATGTTTTACAGTCAAGAAATTGGTTTTATAAACCTATTTCTTAAGTTTCACGTTCCTTTGGGTCTTTCAACATCTCTCTTACCCCATGGGTTGATATAACACTTTTTTGGATAAAGATTTCGATCTATTCTATTATGCCTTTTCAGTTTTGCATTTTCAGGTATTTTTTCTCTTCTTTGACATCTTTAACGAATTTAGTAAATTAAAATTCAGATATTGCTATTTTCCTTTCATCCCTTTTTTATGATCCAACATTCTGAGCCTGAAAATAGAACGGAAACAAATATTACTTTTGAAAAATATAATTTTTTTTTACTTAAAAGTTATTTTTACATTTGGTTAAATTTTACAATTTTATTATCTATACAGGAATTCTCTGTTATAGGCTAAATAATTGATACGATTCCCTTGTTATATAATCGTATTATTTATTTCTCTTTTAAATTATATTTTCTATTACTCTGGAAGGCCACCACGTTGGTTTTTTCGGCTGAAATTTCAGATTTACAAATGTACAGATCTGGAGATTTAAACATTTCAAAAGCAGTTTAATTAATGAAAAATTGCTCTTTTTCCATCCACCTTTTCAACTGCATTTATTTTGCGACTGCTCGTTGTTCTGTAGAAAGACTACGTTATTGCAGCAGTCTTCGCTGCTTTTCCTTCAGTTCATTGGTCAAAAGATTCAACGTTGCTCTGGGTTTTTATTTTATCCTTTTCGAAGTACTCTTTCATGATTATTTTTAGAGCAATGACTATCACCTTTCAGTCGACAAAAGGATCTTCGTTTTCTTCAGCGCATCAGTCTTTGCCCTAACTTTGACTGACACGTCGACTCAGGAATATAACGGCGTATCCGAGTTTCGTCCATGGTCTCCAATCGAGGCCAAAACAGCACTGAAGTGTTTTTCACACTATTTTTGGTTTACTTCAACACTCGAAATAGTATGCACTCATTCATTTTTTGGATTCGTTTAGCCTCAACTATCTTGCGCTCTTGCACTTGTTGGTGTTCCTTTAAGATGCCATTAAATTTTCAGTGATATATCTTGTGATGGCCTCATTTGGAGGTTCAAGATGTGCTTCATCTTCGGTGCCTGTGCAGTCATGTTTAAATTCATTTGCACAGAAATAGTCTTCAATACAGATACAGCTTTCCCATAAACTTATTCTGCGTGGGCGTTCAATTTTTAAGCAAACAGACAAAAATAGTTTAGCATTTCCAGTTTAGCTTTTTATTGTACAAATTCCTTGCAATAGTCATGATCATGACAGTAAAATTATATTTTGTAAATCATATAAAAAGCATAAACATTAATAGTGAGAGAGATGATGTTGCATTTCACTTGTAAGCCTTGATATATCGTGCTTAATATAAGAAATTTGTATTTTGAGTTCTGATTCTGTCTTTTGCACATGGAAACTATATTTTTTTCATTTAAGTAAACGAATATAGAGAGTGATTTTTCACACAAATTAAATGTCACTGTATAATAATCAGCATTAATGGCCTTCTTTGATAGTCCGGGAACATAACAGGTGAACCTCATCCTTCGCAGTTCGCTGCGCTGTCGCCAGGGAAACTATGACGGTATATATTAAAATTTGTATGAATTATAAAAGATCAGTTTTGCAAATGGTGGTTGGTGGAAGAAATTGATACCGGAGATGAATGGCAGCTGGGGGGGGGTAATTTAAAATGATTTTGGAAGGAAGTAAAGAGGAAGATAGAATATAGAGAGAGGCAAGAGATATGATCAAGTTTTAAGGATAATTTTTTTTGATGTTGTGTACATGTTAATAAAGAAAGATTGGGGAAGAGAGAATGTTGACAGTTGTGATAAGCATGGATAAGGATATGAATAGACGCGGACAGAGACATTGTACCTTCAAGGACTTAAGTAGGGTAGTAAGGAAATATGTGTTTTGCGTGCAGAAGGAATGCTTCATTGTATGATTGATTGCAGGGAAGCAAATAATTGGAGAGAAGTTTCCGAATAAAATGACACATAATATTGTAGCAATTTAGATTCTGACAGAAGGAGCGTGGGTCAATATTTAGGAAGAGTAAGGGAAAAATGGATAAGAAAGATAAATAAGAGGGAGATACTTGAGGGGAAAAAATGAAATGTAAGTTTGTAAATTTTTAAAGCTCTAAGTCTTGTCAAAGGCCAGGAAGTCGTGGCAGGGTGGAGTTCATGAGAATAACTGCGTCAGATTTGATTATAAGAAGTGTGTATTTAGTGGAATGAAAGGAATGTTTATTTAGAAGAGCCCAAGTGTTCCGAAATTCCAGTAGGAAACTGCTGATGAGTCGAAGACAAGGTTCAATAATTAGTTAAATAAAATTAAATTGCACTTAATGTATTGAAACTTTATAATTCCTTAACTGAAGTAATTTATGAAGCTATTGCTACTAATAATACTTAGTTTCATTTATTTTACAGAATTAATTTTATTCTTTTACCCATTAAATTTCCTTCTGCCTTTGCTTTGGAACCCTAGAGAAACTTTCTGAACATAGAAGAGATTTATTAGTAATAATTGAAGTAATGTATAGATATTGTTTGAATCTTTTATTTAATATTGTAACATAAACAAGTAATGAAAAAACAAAATGAAATAGCGATGTCAAGCGATGATTATTCACTATTTCTGGCCTCCACAAAAGATAGCGCCACCAGAATTAAACATTGCGGTTGTTACAAGTTCTAACCTTCAAACAACTGCTTCCAAAATTTCAAACGAATTCATTAACTTGTTTTATGTGAAAAGTTTTTACATTAAACTACTTGTGCTTTTGTTCAGAAGTGAAAAGAACTGAATATCGAACCATAATTAAATCCGTCGCTTCTAAGAGAAAGAAAGGATGTTATCTAAGCAGAGCCAGAGTCAGTTTATGATTATTCTATGCCGTGACATCCACATAAAAACTTGACTGCAACATTAAAACATACATTTTTTATGAATCTATAAATGATGTCAAACTACAGAAATAACTTTAAATTTTTTCTGGAATGTATTAAAACTACTATCTAGTGAAGGTATTTAAAGTACTTGAAATTTAGGAATTTTTTCCAATTTTACATGAAAATATACAAATAAAAAATCTCTTGGGTATCGCGTTTATTATCAGTTTATCATAAACGTGAACAATACAATGTTTAAAATCATTGTTTTCAACCATTCAAGCTTAACCAAGTATAGTTTATTCATTGTTTCTTAACTGTTCCTATACATAAATTTAACATTGCACTCGAGACAAAAGAGCGATCAAA
Source organism: Metallyticus violacea (assembly GCA_030762175.1). Classification (NCBI taxonomy): domain Eukaryota; kingdom Metazoa; phylum Arthropoda; class Insecta; order Mantodea; family Metallyticidae; genus Metallyticus; species Metallyticus violacea. The sequence continues at coordinate 108,028,214 of CM060832.1, forward strand.
TGTCTATTTCCTGTCGTAAAACCAAACAGTTCCCTTAGCTGGTAAGTTAATAGTTATATTTAAATGGGTTACGATACATTTACCAAAATATTCACTAGTTATTGGGAAAATATGCAGTATGGACCATTCTAACTACCAACTCAAAAGAGTGTTCATATATGATCAAAGGAAAAAAGTGATGTTGCATCAGGAGTATTGCACCGTCTCAAATAACAACAGTTGCAGTGACAAGATTCCATGAATTAAAACCTTCTATTTCTTTCATTCTTTTATATTTTTGCATCTTTGATAGTAAAATTTACTCCAGTAAGATTTCCCTCATACTCTGATGTATTTTGTTGAAATTGCTAAGTGCTATTTTTTATGAAGACGTTAAAAATAAAGAATATCTTTGAATAAATATGTCCAGCTAAATGCAGATTATGCAGAAAAATAAAAGACATTTTCCTCAAAAAGTTTAGTTTCGTCGTCGGGAACGGGTTTTAAATGAAAACGCTATTTCATCCATCGAAAATAGACGGATAGCCCCTATCGTTTCTGGTTCTTATTCTAAAGATAACGTTTCGAGCTCGGTTCTTGTGTTGGTTTTGCATCAAACAAAGGCAAGCTTCCTATCTTTACACAGTCTTGTAAAGTGGCAGAGAACCCCTTGTGGTTCGGATTCCCCATTAAACTTAAGCGCGCTTCTTGAATATTCATCGCTTGTCCCCACTATCAGGGATATACTTCCTAGAGAGAATAAGAATGAAAATATTTAAAGCACAAAGAGCTATAATTGCTAAACTTAAGATATGTTTTAAAGCTTATCTCATTAGAAAGAAACATTAGGGAATAAAAGCACAGAAAATGTAATAAAATCAGTACGAAGCAACGCAATAAACATGACATTTAAAATTTTTATTTGTATAACAGAAACAAAGGAATGCATTAATTCATATTTACAATATCTATATAATTATACATATCTAACACTTCTCTTTTGTCATTAACATTTTATAGCATCGATAATTTTTCATTTTAAAGTTTTGCACAAGTCAAATAAATATTGGATTTTAGAAATGTAATTTCTTGCTGATAATAATTTATATTAATTTTATCATTAATGCCTCTTTTTGTTGTGAGATCTTCCAGTGTATTGTGTGTTATGAATAGAATGAGTAGTGTATTCTAAATTGCATTTATATTATAGGTATATTAATACTCTTCATGATTTAGTAATGTATATCAAAAAGATAAGTTTCATTTCTGACCATTGAAATAGTTAATGTCAGGTTCAGAGAGAACTAATTATATGGGGCAAAGAAAGCCTAATTCATTCCTTCTCAGATAAATCACTTTAAGTATGATAAGCATAAAACACTATCAACATTTTTTTATATTATTGAGTAGTGTGTCATTTTTGTTAAATATTTCATGTTTATTTTCATGAAATATTTTAACAAAATTCTACAATATTAAACGCGATAGTTTAGATTAACCTATTTATGAAATTACTTCAAAATAAAACGAATTATAAAATATACAGGACCTGATTCATTGTCCATAAAGGAATTTGTATAATTCGCGTATTAGCTTTAAAAAGGTAGGTGTGAAAACTGGAAACCTTGTAGCCAAAAGAACCGATCAAAATAATGCACAATCTAGGAAAAATTTGCAATGTGTGTTTATTCTTTTCTAGTGTAAATAATTTAAAGTAAAGTAAATATTATTTGTGACGTATAATTTAAAAGTAAGCATTATAGTACATGGTAATTCTGCTATTTTTATTTCTTTTAAACTTTATTTTCAAAGAGAATGTATTTTTGTAATTGGTGTGACTGTGTTAATCATATATTTTCAAATTCAATTTGGTAAAGAAATTAATTTAAAGTAAACTGCTAGCAAGCTATGGTTAATTATTTCTGGGTTCATTCAGTATTTAAATTTAATCAAATTTAAAAGAGTACAAAAACAACTTTACTCAGTTTTTTTCTTTCTATGGCAACTTCACATTAGAGTATTGCAAGTGTAAGTCTCTATGTTGCAATATTTATTTTCTCAAAACAAGTGGAATTATCTCTATAAATGTTATTCATATAAAGACAGCTTTGAAAATTGTTACTAGAAATAATGTAATATTTAGCCTATGTGAATTAATTTATTAGGTTCCCTTCCAGCTAGTATTTCCTGTAGTTTATTGCGCGAGGTCATTTGCATTTGTTTCTTTGGTGCTTTTTCATATGTCTTTCCAAGTAAAGTTCTTGTATTTCTGTAATAACATTTTCGAAATTGATTTATAAATGATACCCTGATACAACATTGAAAATCGTGTGCTTAATCTTATTCTGGAGTTTCAGGACGATTTTACGTAATATATCCAGGCATTAACTTAGAACAAAGGCGCCATTATGTTTGAACAACCCATTAAAGCTATGTACGTCGGTCCTGGTGGTGTAGTGGTAACCATCCTTGTCTTCTGAACCCAAGATCGTGGGTTCAAACCTGGCCAAAATCGATGGATTTTTTGGGGATTAAAAATCCTAAGTATGGCTTCCTTCGGAAGGGAAGTAAAGCTGTGGGTCCCGTGTCGTACATTTACGGCACGATAAAGAACTTCAAGCCTGGAAAAAGAGGCCTTCGAGCAAAATTTGTGGGGCGTTTCATGCCCTGAATTGAATGGGACGCTGATGACCTGAGATGTTAAACAGCAAATAAATCAAATCAACAACAACGAACGATGTACTGCATACTTTCATATATTGTTTGCGAACAGAATTGTAATATGCGATTATTTTCAGTGAAAGGTTAAAAGGGGGAGTTTATAAAATAACTGGAGAATCGAAAAACAGCGTCAGAGAAAACATTTCCTACGTTTCTCAAGAGGAATTGCACCGAGTCGCCGTCGTTTCTTAAGTAGCTGCAAAAGACACTTAAATAGACAGTTCTAGCATCATAAGGATGTACAAATGAGGTCTTATTAACACATTTAATTCTACTTAGTATTAAATTTGTATTCTCGAATAGACACTGCATTCCTTATATTACCACCATGCGTAAGCATTCTCACCTATATTTAAACAGTCGCTTTTGAGGTGGCAATAAAATTCCATCTCCTTGTATTAATTACACAGCTGAAATAGCACAAACAGGGCCAGTATTATAGCATTCTTTTATTAAAGACGGATGTAGTCTGCTGCAGCTATCGTAGAAAATCAGTTTACCAACATTATGACGTGTCGTTGAAAACGCGCACATTTCTTTCTGAGGACATCAAAGGTTGTAGAGATGTAGCGGGCTGGGAGAGCAAATGCGGATGAATGGGATTAAGGATAGCGTACGGGAGATTTTCTTGTCCAGGGGTAGCGGGACCCAAGGGACACACCGGTTTCCTACTTGGAGGGACGGGTTACCTCCACGCCTGTTAATTATGAAAAAGGTTTTCATTATGACTGTGCGCCAAAGCTGCGTGACATTCGCTTTCCCAAAGAGGCTCACATCATATTTCATTTAATACCGTCGCTGGCGTTCTCTACAAAAAGTGCTGCTCAAAGTTGTAGTTGTTTATATGTACGGCAATGTATAGAACTCTATGCAATACGGTACTTTCAGAAAATAAAATTACAATTTTAAATATAAGTATAGTGTCTTAAAAGAAAGATATTTTTTTTTTGTATTTTCTGATTATGCTGTTTGTTTCTTTTTTCTTTTTTTAACTGGTGAGCTATACAAGCATCAGCCATTCATAAGGCCGACAGATGCACGCTTGGTGAGTGTTTAGCAAGCAGTTCACGAATTGCATTCGTGAATTCTTTCATGCCTTGATAGAAAATGGCACAGGGCAAGATTGTTATGTCACTTTTTTTTTTGAGGAAACTAAAGCTTTACAGGTATTCGTGAAATTTTACTTTTTTCATACAGAAGCTGATGTGTAAATATTCTAAAAAAAGCATCTTAATCATAATAAAACAACAATGTAACTATAAATCTCTTTATGACAGTTATTCTAAATGATGCGTGTTTAATTTATTTCAAAACCTTTCCGATATAGCTATGTCATAAATCTATACGTGGACACGCCGAAGCATAGACCTTACCGAAAACCCAGGACCACACTTTTTCGGAAAAAACAACAAAAATGTTGCTCTTCTGCAAAGTAAATGCCATAATTTTATCGATTTTTACCCATCCTCCCGCCAGAATCTGAGTTTATTGGTAATAATAATTCTTTTGATTTGAAAGTGCAAGTACTGCCGGGAGCCGGAGAGATGGCTAACTACTAAATGCGGGGAGAGAAACGTTTACCTGACAAGTAAAACATTACGTACTGCATATGTATCATCTATTTAAATACTAACCCATATAAGTATCGAAATAACTAGGTGCATGTAGGCCTTTAGCGCCACTATGGTGTGACAGCTCTATGGAGTATTATTTAACATTATCCACCTGTTTATGTAAAATGTTTTAGTTTTAAATTCATAAAGAAATTTTCTAGAATCAGGAAAATAATATTTATATAGTTTGCTCTAACTGAAAGCACAAAATAAAATATTTTCTCCTGCCTCTTTATAGTAACAAATTTTCAGTAACTACACAATAAAAGTGGTAGAAATGATGTTGCAATAGTACATGATACCGAACTTCCACTAATTTATTTCTCATTAGAACGATGTGAATACAAACTTCTGAAGTGCATTAACGCAATGTGCTATTTACCGTCAAGGGTGACCGAGGTCGTTAAGGCGTGGATTCGTAAGCGGGAGGTCTGAGGTTCGAATCCTACAAGCACCGTCCTCTCTGACTGAGTTTTTTTTTTCCAGGTTTTCCTCCGTCCTCATAAATGGCAAATGCTGGGGAGGTACCCTAAACTTGGCCTGGACGTTTCCTGCCTTAAAAAAAAAAGAAGAATCCTTTCCCAATATATCATTTCATCTCATTTATAATCGGTGTCGACCGCCTGTGGTGCATCAGTAGTAAAAACGGGCGTTAAACACTATTTAAAAAAAATCTGCTACTTATTTAAGAGAGTTAAAATTATATGTGTAGATAATTAGCTTACAGTTTCCGTTTCCAAAATTTTTTCCCTTTATTTTATCAAATCAAAACGAGATAGACAATATGGTTAAGACAATAATTATTTCAATATTAGGGAAAACCTTAAAGTTTTTAATTGAAGAAAGTAAAAGTGATTTATAACGTTTATGGGAAGTTTTTGGGCATGCAAAGTTTACAGAAATCAACAAAACGAGATAGAAAAGAGATACTTTTAAATTAGAATTAGAAATAAATAGAAAAAATTCGGATAAAACTGCCTCCCACACATCCAGAAAAAATCCTTTTGTTCTAGAAACTATACAAAACGTAAGATGTAATCTTGTTTACACATGATATTTCATTTACTTTTAAATACAAAATGTCTGCATTGAAAGGCGCTTTAACCATTCATAAACTTAGGGTTTCATACGTCGTTATGCGAGAAATATCGGCACAAAAAGCAATTTTAGAACGGACATTGTACTAGAGAGTTTTTTTTCAGCTGTTACAGCGCCACAGAAACGCCTGTGCTTTGCATAACGTTGAATTACTGGTCCCTGGAGAATGGAAATTACATCTGTCACGAGCATGTTAGGTTCAAACCACATCATCAAGTAGTGCAGCGTCTCTGTTATATCGAAGAGAGTTTCTGAGTTCTTAGTGTTGATCTTGCCTAGGCTAGCCCAGGACAGTTGAATAACATTCTCTATCTCGTATGATGAAATGAATCTAGGGTCTTGTGCGTGTTAGATTAAAGAACATTTTTACCGTTATTTTTCTTAATTTTTTTATAATTCAAAACGATTTTTTTAGTCATTTTCTTAACTCTGTTCATTTGATTAGTAATCTGTGTGCTTATATACTAAATATAGATTTAATCATATGCAATAAATAAAAGCAAAATAATACAGTCAAACATTTTCATAAATAGGAGTTTCTGCCTGATTTTTCATAATAATGAAACTCGGCTCGAGAATATTCAAAAAGTATTTTGTACAACAGATTTTCTTTGTACATTTAATGGATTGTTTACTATTTCAGTATTTTGTTGTTTTAAAAAACTTTTTAACGTACTTTAAAAACATTGAACACACTTTGTCAAAATAATTCTCCAGTTAGTGTTGCATCCACTAGAAGTACCTTATTTTCATTTTAAGTGCGTTATTCCTTCTGTTAGAATCGCCTTTTCTGTGTCGGGTAAAAGGCGCATGTATTAATTCGCTAAGGAGAGTTTTCTATAGATCGAGAAAAATAAAGAAAGTAAAATATATTTTAGACCTTAAAAATGTATTTAAAGAAAAATGTTTTGTGTACTTGTCATCCCCTTATAAAGGAAATACGGAGTGTTTGCGACAAGGATATTGAAACATGATTGAACACAGCTGGTCAGCTATTTTGTTCTCTTCGCTTTCTTCCTTAAGGGAAGAAATTTTAGCAAGAAACCCAAATTTTAGCATTTTTATTTTGCATAAGTCGCACACACCTTGTGCGCAAGCCAAATTTCACTGACTATTGAAATTAATTCAATTATATTATTTTGATAATATTTCTCTAAATTATTAACTATAATAGTTTGTTTTTATTTTATTCATTTGTTACGTAAACCACTATTTTTTATAGCTCAACTAAAAGATATTGTATGTATCGGGTGTTTGCTTTAAGTGCTCTAAGTGCAAAACATTTGTTTGCTTTCATTATTTAATTCAGCGTTCAAAATATTTCATTTTTAGAAACGTTCATTGAACGTTTCTGTAAATACACACAGGAACTTAGTAAATGAATATTAACATCTAACAATACCTTTCCCATTATACAACTTGTACAAAGTTATTGCGGCTAATTTCCCACATTCACTGTGCAACAAAACGATACCGCGTGTCAGTGGTCACATTTTTCTTGAACCTCCCATCCTTAACACTCATATTCAGAGAAACGTTATTCCAGCAGCTACAAGAGGAAGACACGGTTGCCAAACGTGCCATTATCAAACCATTTCCTTTCGTTATCATCATAAACCACTGCTTTCATATCACTCGGCGACAATTTCACACTATATTCTTATCTCTCGACTGCCTGCCCTATTTTATCTGTATTAATTAGGCTCTCTATTTCCGCTTGTAAAATTGTGCCTCTTTCCGAATTTAGCTCTTTACAAAATGTGACAAATTCTTCATCATATTATGCAAATAAAATTGAATGCTAGTTGTTTAATTAATTCAAATGTAAATTAGTTTAATAGTACATTAGGAAAGAGAATGTTTTATTAGGAACCTTCTTGGGATTGCTGATAAGCCACAGACAGAGGTCCAGTAGCAATTAAGAAAATGTTTTATGTTATAAATTTCAGTTTTTTTTGTAAAGTATTTGCATTAGTATTATATTAAGTAGTCTGTTGGATATGTTTATTTGTATGTTGAGGTGGTTTATTTTCGTTGTTTTAATCGAGAACGGATCCCATTTCTAAATTTATTCACAAAGTTACCAGCATCTATGAGTTAAGGAACATCCAGGAATTTTCTTGCAAATCGCTGTCTCATTTTCTGCAACATTTTTTTTATCTCCCACATACAAATAATACGTACTGAGTTTTGGCATTATAGTGGCATTTTTGTATAAATAAAGCGAACAACATTTTGTTTCACGACTTATCTTTTTAAAAATAGACAGCGCTCCAATTGCTTAAGGCAGGTACTCGGAAGGTAAAGAAACTGCTGTCGCTGCGCGTACTCTAGCGAATAAATAACCTTTAAATGCTCTGTACTCGGTAATTAAAAACTGAATTTTGTACACTGGCCAAGAATTGTTTATTTTTTGCTTTGTGTAAACTGCAACAACGCGTTGTCCTTATGGAAGAACACCGTTCTGCGCCTATCCTGGCTGTTTTATTTATTTTCAGAAGGTCGTACAACGCAAATATTAAATAAATTGATATTGACAGTCCATCTCTTTCCGAACTAATGTGTTCGCCACCAACACCTTTCATTGATTCATTAGAAGGACGATAGTTATGCAGCAAGTTCATGCTTTTGATAATATGATTCGGGGATTAGTGGTTAAAATTTCAGTAAGAACATTGTTTCAGTATTGATAACTTTTTATTTGGATTGCTGTTCTTTTAACTTGCAATCATTGGCTTAAATGAAAACAAAATAATATAATAACAAAATCAAAATCCTCATTTGTGACCGGAGGAATGAATATCAAAGCACAAAATGTAAGATATACAATAAATAAGTCAATATACCGTATAGCATATTAACTTAAAAATGCAAAACCACTAAAATGCTACATTTACATGCACAAGTATTCAGTTAGCACCGAAAGAGTTCAAGAGAGGTGAGAGTTCTTTGCAGACAACCTCCGCCCAAAGCATCTTCATAAGAAAGGTTTCAAAAAATGGAAACTATGATTATAAAAATGGTCCTGTGAAGTAGTACGCAAGCTATACATTTTAATTAGCACCATTTCACAACTATTCATATCCATGTGATGATGTTAAAGATCAGGTCCCGATAGGTACCCCAAATGCTGACCCCAGAGCAGAAAGCACATCGCCAGGAATTCAGTTAGGAGAATTTGGACCTTCTCCAAAGCAATCTTGATGACCTTTTTTTATCAAAGGTTATTACTGGAGATGAAACATGTGTTCATCACCATGACCCAGAAACCAAACTAGAGCTTATACAATTGAAGCTCCTCACCCCCGAGTGATTCCGTGTGCGTCAGCGAGCCAGAAAAGTCATGGCAACCGTTTTTTTACGACATAGGAAATTTCTGCTATGGAAATTCGTGCCAAATAAGTCCACCATCATACTTGAAAAACCTAATTTTCTACACTGATGTAGTTACATGAGGCCTTCAAGGAAAAACGGCGCATAGAACTGAGAGCGCACGTATTGTTACACTTGGCAAAATAAAATGTAAAAAGGCAAGAGCTGTAATCAAGAACTGGAGCTTAACCATTAACTTTGTGGTCTAGATTTAGCCTCCAGTGATTATTCTCTTTCGAAAACTGAAGCCATTTCTTTGTGAACGGAGGTGCTTCACGATGATTGATGTTATGAAGGGAGTAATAGATTGGTTGGAGAACCAAGACACAACCTTAAATGTCATAAGGATTAAATCCTAAAGTCAAAGTAAACTGTGTGGAAGTATAGCAGCTACAGTGAGAAGTAGTGAGTTATTGAGTTTCAGTGCCAGGTTGCGTTTTCATACTCAGGCAGGCTCCTCATAACAATAAGAACAGGGATTATTATTATTATTATTATTATTATTATTATTATTATTATTATATCCATTAGTTCCTTTTCAGAAGAATAGAAATAGTTGTTATGTTCAACTATATCTCGGTCCTTAAATTAGTTCTCAAGTTTTCTTTTCAAAGGGTATGTGGGTTGTATGTACTTTTATCCGCAATGCCATAATGTCTACAAACTACAATGCAGTTTGTCATTCCTGTAAGGACTGCATTATTTTTCTTTCCATGTTGAATTGTAACAATGATGGGTATAGAAATTGTGCGGTTGCGTTTTCTTTAGGAAGTTTTAATAGTCCTACAAAGGATATAGACAATCAATAACAAAATAGGAAACAGTAAATCTGTAAACTTATCTTCTTTTTAATAATTCATTAAATAAATCAGAGAGTTGATAAGTAAAATATAGTCATTCATTACGCTTTAATTGTCATTAGTCTTTTAAGTCTAATAATAATTTATTACTTTCAATATTCTTTAATTCATTTATTGAAAAGGGAAAGAATTATTTAATTTATGAAAGAAATATTTCTTAAATATCGGAATTGTTGCGATGCCAAATGGAAGGTGTATTGAATCCCCCACAAGTTGCTGTTGTGATCCCAAGGCAGTAGTGACGTCATTATTATTGCGTAGTTTTATAGTCCGGGCTCTTTCCATCTAATCCACTAAGTTATAGCCCTTAGTTCAGATTTGCATATCACGAATGTTTGGGTTTAGGAATATGTGTATGATTAAGTTAGGAAACACGCGAGCGTTAACTTTACTACATGAATAGGAAATGCATTGCTTCCACATTTTCTCTATCGTAATGTAATGACGCTACAAGCAGGTGGTGTGATGTCACTAGTCACATAACTTTGTACATTAAGTTTTTTCCTTTCGTATTGCTATATTTATCACTTTTGTCCATACCAAGGCAATATTATTTTATGGGATGTTATACAGAAAGTGTAACTTGTAATGGACATTGGTTTAAAAACAGTAGTGTGTGTTTTTTCTTAAATGCATTTATGCTTGTGTTGGGAATTTATTGCTGTTAAACTCTATGAAATAAAATTAAAGTATCACTATGTGGAACGTGTATGTGATGGTAAAAATGCAGGGCAGGATCGGGCACGGCAAGTTAACGTAAAATTTTGATAGCTGCGGCCTTCATCTATTCAAAAACAGTATTAGTTTATTTGTATCTTGAGGGATGCTATTTCAATATTTCCTCCATAATAATAGTGTCTTCACTTTTAGAGAGATCACACATAGTAACATCTATGAAGATTGGATTACTATCAGTGGCGGAATTTGGTAACATAATCTGTGTGGCATCCTTGTTTGAGAGAAACTTCTACCCTACTTTTCTCAGCACAACAATTATACACACCGCAAAGTCGCGTTTTTCAACCATAGAGAGATATTCCTAAAGTTTTTAAACATAATTTTAGAAAGTACAATCACCTCAACGCATGAACCGATTTGAACACTAAATCTATAATTTGCAAGAAAAGTCTTCCATCTTCAAATTGTTCACTTCATTGGAAAATTGGGCAACTTCGTACATATTTCGATATTACATATCATCGGCTCTGAATAAAGGGTTTGTTGATTAGTGATTTTGTACAGCACCCCTTAATAAGAAACTTCGACATTTATGATTTTACTTGCTGAGATATTCTCCAATTCTTTAACTTTTGGATGGGGGAGCATTCGAATACATACCATGCGTTCATACCATGCCTCTTGTATCATTTTAGGCTAATGTATGTGTAGTGAACTTTTAATTATATTATTAATTTAAATAATTTTCTTCGAGATATATCTAAAATCTCCTTCTTTTAATAACCAATGGTACGGACTTTTGCAACCCATTTCCACTTCAAACTACTCTACCCAACTATATCTAGGCCTTCCATAGAAGTATATAAGGTAATGTTGCTTGTATTGTTAAATTATACTATTTGATTTTCACTCTATAATATCTCATAAATTTAAATTTGTAATTTTTCGTTATGTTTGATTTAATTGATTGTGATCGTGAGGTGTTTCATTTCTGCAACTTGTAATTATTTGAGGTGTTTTTTGGATCTTAGTCAATGTTTCTAAAGTCATTATGGGAACTACAATGATTTTATATAATTTAATAATTGACTCCTACCTTGCCTTCAATTTTGCTATAAAGCTGAATTTATTTATTTTGTCAATTGTTTCTGTTTTCTCTGCGTACGAGATTTTACACTCAAGAAAATCGATCTCGTAGTACCTGTTCCAGTTTCCATTATTTTTCATTTTTCTACTCATAATATTTTCTGGAATGCTTTGGTATCTACTATATATTTCTTCTTCGTTTTGGCTAGCAGAATATGATCGTTATGTCCACTGTGCTTGCTAATCTAATTCCTTCTTTTATGATTTTTTATAAATTTATGATTTCATACATTTTATTAATATTAACTATGTTGATGATATTTGTATAACCTCAAGACTTTATACAATTTATTAATATTAATATTACCTATGTAATTGATATTAATGTAACTACCCATGTTTTCATTTCACTTTGTTCATTGCTGTTACCTCTACTACATGGTGCGACAAGCCGCTATATTCCTTGCAGTTTCTCATAATTTTAAATGTCTGGTCAAAGGTTTTACATTAGTCGATTCAGCAGTCGCGTTATCTAGTGTTCTTTTAATCCCGCCACATATGTAATATCTTGGTCGTTATAATCAAAAATTTATTCCATACTAAATGAAAGATTATATTACATAAATATCCCAAGCCTAATATCTGGGCTGTTAGTATTTTATCTGTATGTGCCTTTAGTTGAACTGCTATTCAGAACAAAATCATCTTAAAAGGTAAGAGAATTTAGTTCATTAAGTCTATTATTAGGTGACACTTCCGAATAATTTTCCATTAGTGTTATCTGAAAAGCTTCACAATGGTACTTCAAGTTTCCAAGTAACCAAACAGGATTACCTAATACTGACATAAACACAGTACAGTCTATAACATGACAATTCCCTCGACAAGACGGGAATGCAATGTTTGAACAGCAAGACGTGTTTGCATACTTGAAACTATTCATCACTTCCCTTACCAGCTAAGCAATCAACAACGACTCATCCTCTGCTTGTTGCACTTCGAATCTTAGAAGTCTATCTAACTTTAACATTATGCAGCAGTTGACAGCAAAATGTTAATTTACTCAGTGTGTCGTTTTAGTACATGTAAGCATATGAATGGTGTAAAGTTGCTTTTATGTAGAAATGTACATATTTTAGCATCAGATTAAGTATAAAAATTATGAGGATAGAACAAAACTTAATCACACCGAAAGTGACAGAGTTTTTGTATTGCAGTAAAGTACTTGTTGACATATGAGCATATTATTATCATTACTAATATTAGTGTATTTATTTACAACATATATTTGTTACAAATATGATTCATCAATATCGCACGGAACCTGTGATCGTACGTGCTTTTGCAATACACCAAGAACTACATGAAATTGCACAAACCAATATTGAACTCTTAATAGACAAACAATATAATATACTAAAATGAAATAAATAAATAAATTAAAATGTAGTAGAAAACTCGTCTTTAGAAACAAGTAAATAAAATAAAATTAACATAAAATAAAACAGAGCAAAAGTAAATAAGTTACGTATATGCACAAAAATTTCAAAATGACTCATGGTCTCCGTTGTAGCCTGCTTTCTAAAATCTAAGCAGTTCGACTCTGTTTAAAAGTTAACATACTCCCTCCTCCTCCTTCCTGTGTGCCAGCAACGTCCAGCATTGCCGCTGCCCTCTCCTTCCTTTTTAACAAAAGGGGCCGGTAGATAGCTCTTCCTCCATTTTTCTGTCCTATTGCGATATTTGAATATGTTCCTAAAAGTTTTTCTCCCACATATAGAGCAAATTCTCGTGCCCTCTCTGTCTCTTACTTTGGTCATCCACCAGGCACCTAATCTAAACCAAAGTTTGGCCCCAATTTGGATGTAACGCTGCATCCCCCATTTCATTTTCAGCTCCGATTGTATCTCCAGCGAAATATTTTCTGCGCACTCCGATCGTGTGAGCTGCCTCTTTTTCCTCAAGCGTTTCTTAACTTTCTTCGAAGTCCTCCTCCTGTTTCCCTACTCTTATTTTTCCCCATTCTCAGATGGAAGTAGATCGCTTTGAATAGTGTCTGATATCCGTGAACAATCCAGTTCTTCACGCTCGGATCCTTGCATTCTATAACATCACTACAGGCACCAAATTTAATGATTCCGTAATTTTCTGTACCCCTCCCTATTCTTACAGTACCTTTTAGAAAATCCACCCTCACCGGATCCAATTTATCTATTCGTTCCCGATCCCAAATTTCGGCATATTTTCATTGTAGATCGTACCAATGTCACTTTAATAGCCATATTGGCACCTCTAGAATTTTGATTCGTACACAGGCAAGTTCTGTGACTTGCATACTCGCTCTAAGTTTCGCCCTATCAATGTGTTTTGCCCCATGAAAGTGTCTCGCCCATTCTTCATGCATGCAGAAAATTAGTTCAATGTACACGAAATTCTTCACGCTATCAGGTGTCTGTTCTGCATATGTTCATGTCTCTGCTTTACTGTAAATATTTCCGTTCTCGAAGATCAGAGTCTTTGTATTACTCGTATTCACCGTAAGTAACCAAGTAGGTCTGTTTAGTCTACGCTATAGGCCGTATATCATAGTAGAATCGATTGTCATGTTGCCCGCATATAACAGAGCTGGTATCTATATGCATATCTGTTAGCGTAAGGGGCTCCGTATTTTCTTGTTGCAATGTCTCGATTATGTCGTCCATAAAAAATTAAAGAGTAGGAGTGAAAGAATCCAACTCTGCCTTACCCTCTCCGACTAGAGAAACTCCCGGATATTCTGTTCTTGTTGTATTTAACACAGAATTCCATATTTCTACATTTTCGCTTGTAGTGTTCGAGTCATTATTGATTGCATCCCTTTTATTAGTAATTTGTCATATAGCGTTTCCCGATGAACGAAATCAACTAGTTTTTTAAGATCGACAAAAGCACAGTGCAATGTCCCCCATTTGTTTCATCCTTAATTTGTCCAGAATAAATGTATTTTCAATAGTGTATCCCTCCCTGAATCCCGCCCGAAATTTTGAAATGTTGCTAAATTCCATCGCCAGATGTTTATTCTTTCATAAAATTTTCCCATAATTGAAAGCAGCGTGACTCCGCTTATAAATGTCCGTAACTTAGCTTGAACGCTTCCCCTTATATATCGGGAGAATAATTCCAATATTCCAACACGCTGGATAGTCTCCGTTATTGTTAAATATTCGGAGCAACGCCAAACCAAATCTTTCAATGCATGAGGCGGTTTTAAGCAACTCAGGCAGTAGTCCATCTCGCATGGGCGCTTTACCCTGCTTTAGGCATCTCATTGCCTTTGTCACTTTCCCTATAGAAACCGCAGTGTCTAGTATTGGTATTTCTAGCCCTCCTGCCCCCCGAGGTTCCGCCCTGGTTTCATTTGTCCCCAACCATCCTCTTCGAATATTGCTGAAATGCTCCTTCCAGGTATCTGCTAAAATTTCATCGCATGCTGAGCCCTTTCCTCAAAAAATTTGATCACCTATCAGATCACTGCCTGCGAATTTCCTCTGTTTCTCTATCCTGCCAGGTTGCTTGCCTGCTTTTACTGCAAAATTTCTGTATATTCCTTCCGCTTCTGAGTAAAAGCCCTGCATTCTTCATCCCCACCCACTTTTTCAAACATTCTCGGTACACCGTTAGCTTATTCTTAGCATTTCTGTATACCTGGTCATACCACCCTGATGATTGTTGCTCTTCTCTTCTATTTCTACCTTTCATTGTCAAACTTAATAATTTCGTCAACTTCTCAGCTGTCTCTATCCCTGTGCTCTCCAAATTCGCCTGCATTTTAGCTAGAAAAACTTTCTCTTTCTCTGGTTTCCATGTGTTCCTGTGCCTTATCTACCTTCCCATCTCTCCTTACGGTCTCAGGACTATGTTGCCTCCATTTCCTATTGATAGTTCCAGCATGACTGGATAGTAACGTGACTCAATGCGGTCTCCAACCCATAAGTCTCTAATTTTTCCTATTAAACTTTGAATGAGCAGCATAAAGTCAATTATGAACGTAAGTTTTCCGAATCTCGACTGTATTTTCCATTCACAGGCTCTAAGGAGAAAGCCTCACCAGAATTAGCCTTTCCACAAATAGAACTTTCCTGCCCTCCGTATTCAATGCCCCATCGATTTTATGTTGAGCTCCTCGCTGTTTTTCTTCGTCCTCCCTCTGCACTGCCAGTGCGACATTCTTCCCCCTTCTTATCCTGCGTTGAAGTCTCCCATGATCATAATATCTGCTTCTGGCTATCTGTCCTGTATTTGTACTAAGGTCTCTGTCATGTCACTATAGAAGTTATGGTTTTTGCGTATCTGGATACTGCTGGCTGATCGTAAAATCCAATACTTACTAAATTTATTCCTCTCGAGCCAAATTGGTTCCATTCAACCCTTCCACTTGTATATTTATTTTTGATATATAAGCTCCCATCTCAGACCAAAAAGAAAGCGATACTCCCTCTGGCCATTGCCCTTTCTTGCCATTTGAATCCCGTCCCTTACTGAAACTGAAAGTTTTTAAAGTTCCATTATGTCGCCATTCTTTAAACAAACTACATTCAATTTCTCGAGGAAGAACAAAAACCTGTCACTGCCTAATCTCGTTCTAAACCCTTTATTCTTTCAGATAGGAACTATCCAAAAGGAAAGTAGGCTCTATTATTTCTTTGCAACAGTTCTGCTATCACGATTGTCACCCTTTTCATTATTCTGGGACTGAACCTTTAAGACCTGTGTTTAGATAGCGGCGATTTTCCTTCCCTTGTGCTGCTCACTTCCTCTCAATTCTCACCTTGACTCTTACACACTTCTGTTCTGGTGATTGTTTCTTGCTCTTTTGCTGGGCTGGGTCCTGGGTTCGTCCTCTCCTCCTCCTGATCCCTCCATCTTTACACTTCGTGGCTGGCTTCCATGCTCCCGCTGCGTTTAACTTCCGCTGGTTGCTCCATTCTCTCCAGCTTGTGCGGCTCCAAACTGTTCTATCGATGATTAGTTTATCGAAACGAAGCACTGCATGCCACCCTCTTACCTCAGTCAAATGTCGTTTTAGAAAGTCGCGTTCGTTCCTGACACGTCGATTGAAATCTTCTCTAATGTTAATTCCCGTGCTCAGGAAAATAATGGCAACTCGTAGTATGTAATTCAGCTTAAAGCAAGCAAATTTGCACACTATTTGCCTCCTATCTCCGCCCCATCTACCTATCCGGGGTGCTCTTTCAATGTAAAATCCCTTAGTTCAATGCCACCACTTTACGCACAATGTCTTCACTCATATTCCAGCTTTCGCTCGCCTGTATGTTACAATGTTATTGCGCTTGATTTATTCAACAAATAATCCAGCCTACTTTCCATAAGCGCGATCCGTTGCACCACATCTCTCACCTTATTGTCCAGTTTATTTAGGTGGAATTTTTCGATCCCGCTGTGCCTCACCTTCCTCAACTGCTCAATTAACTTCTTGATTGTCTCCATTTTCTCATTCGCAAGCACCAAGAATCGTGTAACTTTAAGTGAAATTTTGAATAAATTTATCTGAAATATCATCTTTTGTGTGTATGTACTTTGTTTTACTTATTGTATTATTTTTGTACACTTTTAAATGAGTGTTTTTATTTTTCTTAATATAAGTATTCAACATGTTATGAAATTCCATATAATGCTTTGTGCATATTTTTATCGCACCGTATATAAGTATATTGATGACGTAGAAGTTATCACCTTTTTCTGAAAAATGGCTGATGATATAACCTTAAACTTTTATATTTCGAAAAGTCATTTAATTTTAAGAGTTAAATTTCCATATTCCTACGTCATTATACAATGATTACTTATTTTTTGGGTTGAAAACATACTTTTGGACTGTTTTACACTCATATTCAGCACGCAGATACAAAATCTTTCTGGCACACTTCATTTTAGAACGTGCTCAATAATTTTATTTTATCAACTCAATTAATTGGAATTATTTGATGCAATAAAGGTCATATACTAGAACGACGTTGCAACTAACATAAAAGAGGAAATGAGCGACTCAAAAAAATTAGTGAACGGTAGGGAGGAAACGAAGAAAAAGCAATAGAACGAAAACGCATGTAGCAGCGAAAACATATATTGGAATAACGTACCGATAGGGGAAAGAAGGAGATGGTAGAAGAGTGAAAGCAGGAGAATGGAAGAAGTGCATAGTGGTCCAGCTCTCACGATATTTCCTAGAACTCTTGGGACACGGGTCACCGAGCTGCACGCGAGATGGAAACTCCTTCCTGGATTCAGGGGGAAAAATACCACACACACAATTTCTAGCTCCACAATGTTTAATTTTCTTTTTCGCTCATGTTCCACGCAACGAAGTACAGTGCTAAATAAATGACACAGCTCAGAGTTGAAGGTAGGCTGGAGCTAGTGAAAATATATTGTTTCTGCATGAAAAATGCTGTCGCGAAAATGTGAGGCAAGCTCCGTTTGGAATATATGAAACCGTAATGTCCTGGTGCATAGTCGCTTCGCTATCATTGTCCCCAGCTGACATCTCAAAGATAATCTTCTACTCATTTCTTTGATTTATTATCACTTGTCTTTTCTTGTTTTTCTTTCTTTCTACTCTACATGAGCGAGCGAACACTGCAGATAACGGGGCCAATTCAAAACAGTTACCCAAGCAAATAACCTCCAACCTAAATCATTAAATGTAAAGTATTCCTTAAATGGATCAATGAAATGAAACAAAAATTTGAATTTTGGCCAATCACGGCCCGATATCGCGGTGAAATTATCGTCAAGTTTAGCAAATCCCTTTACCACGCGAAGTGCATTTGGCTTCTGGTCAGTGTAGTCAACTCTACACCCCCCACTATGATTCCTGAGCACGCACTAATGACCACTTTTGCTAGCAGGCAGTGGGAAAGTATTGATAGCTACAAAATTCATTTTGTAAACTATGTAACAAAACATGTTTAAGAAACCATAAATTTTAATAGTCGCGTTGTTCAGAATGGTAAAAGTAACTGTGAAACTGTTTTATTTAAATGTTTATTTGGATTTTTAAGGCTACGTTGGTAGTATTGTCGCACACTCTTCACATCGACTGCAGAGGTAGAACGATCGCACGGTTCATTTCCTTTTACCCAGGCGACCAAAATCATAAAATTGCGTATGGAATGCGCGAATAGATTTATCTATAGATGGAATCTTCCCTTATTTTGCTCGAAAGCGACGTTGGCCTGTGATTATGGATTTAGACGCATGGAATTCCAGCATACAAAATGCTGTGGCCATTATTTTCACAAAATACCATTTGTTGATAAATGGATCGAACAATATTCCTTAAAGGCAGCATAAGTACAAATTTAAACATACTGCTTTTTTAACAAAACTCTGGAGATCATTTTATCTAATCCTATAACAAAAATAGTTTAATCCCCATAGGCCAGAACGCTTTATCCTTGAAAAATTATGATTATGATGAAGGTATGTATATATACCGGGTGTCTCGCCTATCTCTGCGACCTCTAATATTTTCGAAATGAAACAAGATGTGAAAAATCTAGTTGCACAGGAATGTATCCATGTAGGGGCTCGCACAATGGGAGGCTATGAAAAATCCAGGAAAAAACAATTGTTTTAAACTAAAGTTTTTTAAATTGAACCTTATATGCTTTTTCTAGCGAAAAGAAAACTAGAGGTTCACTTAAGGATTACAGAGTTGGTTTTAATTTCCTAAACAAAATTATTAGTTGCCTATAGCTAAAAAAAACAACAACTTTGTGTTTGAAATTCTATTCAGCACAGAAAATGCACTCACAAATAATCAGTAACGTCCTGTCTGATGAAATTGTGTCACTTCAGTAGGTAAGCGACTACTGTTTGCATCATTACACTTGTGGAGACGGTGAACAAGCGAGCGTTGCAAGATTGTAGCGTTTCTACCGATATTGCCGCACACGCCGCGGTAATACTTTGTTTCATATTCTCTAGTGTCGTTGGGAGTTTCTGATACACACTATCTTTCACTGCGCCCCAGAGAAAGTAGTCTACTGAGCTCTAATCGGGGCACCAAGCTGGCTATCCACGGATTTGTAAACTTTGCATCCACAACTTCTCTGGGAACATGGGTGAGATGTGCGGGTCACCCATCATGTTGGAACCACATTGATAGACGCGTTTCCAATCTCACGCCCTCCATGAGAAGGAGTAAAGTATCTTTAAGAAATGATGCGTATTGCTGTCCGTTTAATGTTCCCTGACAAATATAGGGACAGGTTGACAATGATACCGCATCAAACATTGACACTCCATCATTGATGAGCCAGCGGGATTTTGCACGGAGTAGTACGAGTCAAATTCTTTGTGGACAACGCTTCATCCGTAAACAAAACAAAATATGAATTAGGAATGCATTATTACATTGCAACGTATTCCAAATATCAATATGAAAAGAACGTATTAGCTGAGAACAAAAACTGTAAAATATGTTACAATACATACTCTGTCCCTGTTTGGCATTGACAGTAGTACAGCCTATCAGATCAGGTGACACAAGTACACTGAGCTATGGACTTTGCTAAACTGATAATGGTTTGTTTCCCATGCTTTTTGTACAGACACATTGCAAGCAACCCATGCTCTATGTACTTTGCATAACTTCAGAGTCGGTGGTTTCAGTGCCACTCTTTAAGAGTTTACTTATGCAGGTTAGAAAATTGAAAACCATTCTGCTATATCTAATTTGATCTATAGTTTTCGGTTCATTAGAAAAAATAACCTGTTACATTTTAAAAAAGTGTAACTTTGAGTTTAAAAGGATATTTTTTCAATTTTTTGGAATGTGCGTACACTTCGATTGTGCCAGTTCGTGACATGGGTATAATCCTGCGGAACTAGATTTGTCACATCCAATTTCATTTCGAAAATATTTGAAGTCGCAGAGTGAGGCGAGACACCCGGTATATACAATTACAATTTAATACTCTATGAACATAAGACAATGGTATATTTATAAAACCTAGCCAAATAAAGCCACAATAGCTGGAATGAGATAAGCCAATAAGCCTATAGCCGTGGTTGTAGCAAGGCAAAAGTAGTTGTTACAGCCAATCAGTCTTGACGACATGCATTCAGAAGTACTAACACAAGTGACATATACAGCGAACTTTTTTGGCTCCTGAAAGACGCTTTATGCCACGTCGCTTTAAATAAGACGGAAGTAACGGGCTCTGCCGTAATTGGCCCTCACGCGAAGAAAATACTTTCTCCAGAGATATTTATGTTCCCCAGTACCGCTAGAAGAAGTTTGTAGAGTTCGTGGAGGCTCATCCTGTTAAACTGTACAGAGCAATATATGTTACACATTTTCAGTTGTCACTCGTCTTTTCGCATTATCCTTTCGTCGCGGTTTCTAAAAAAAATTTAGCTAACTGAAGTCGTACCCTGAACAGTTAATTTATGTTTATTTATGTATAAAACTAAAGTAAAATTTTTTATTTCATTTGTAAGATTTTGTGGTTCATATTATAAATAGGTTTTAGAGGATAGGATTCCGATGAATGGTATTTAATAATTATTAAATGATGGATATTTCTTCTTGGCTAAATACTTGCAAAAGTAGTGATAATTTTTTTTCTTTAAAAAGTCCTGAGTATCAAGTATCCCCTACTCGCGCAGCATTTGCTGTTACTTAGATAGAAACATATGTTTGGGCTAGTAAGTATGATTGCAAGTATTTAGTAGTACAGCATATATTTTCTATTGCGTATCTATGAACAAAGTAGTTAAGTTGAAATACTATTTGAACATATTTTATATGAATGTTCTCTAAACGGATCTCATGCAGCTGTTCAGACGATTTTAAATTCGGAATGCTCTGATTTATTTGGAGTTCCAAACAGGGCATATTGCACATTAAACTTTTTATACCTACCAGTGAATTGTTATTATCAACACCTAATATTTTAGAATTCAATATATAACAACTTTAACATTGCAAAAACATTTCAGGAAGTGTATTAATTTCTCTGAGTTTAAACATTAAATATTCACTTAATGTGAAGCGGGAAATATTTCCTATTTACTAATAGACAGTCACTAAAGGGCAACACAAACTCATGTTGTACGTTTTCAATTGCTATTTTTCCTCTCATAACTTAAAACATGATTTAAAAATGATGTTAAATTATGTACATTCAATATGTATGCGGAATAATGTTAGTCAGAAAATGCAACTTTTACTGTGGATGTTTTGTATATTTCAAAGATTTTTCATTACTGCATAACATTTAAATGAAAACATTTTATTGATAAATGTTTTGTTACTTTTGCAATATATTATTAACAATTTACAAACAAACTGAAAATTATACGTGAGCTATAAACAGTGTAGTGGCTACACTTTTGAGAAGCAAGTATGCATATATTTGTACGCGGGACGGGTCTGGGAATTAGTAGTTCGAAGCAATGTCGAGGTATGCAGCCGCGAAAGCAATCGGTAAAGCATGTAATTGTGATGCTCTACATGGCTGCATTACCCAGTGCTGTGTGAAGTGCTCTAAAACATGTTTGTAAAACAGGAACGGCGTTCTTGGATAGAAATCCAAGTAGTCCGTGACAAAAATGTACGTCAATGCTTCTATGCGCTACCGTATCGCATTGTTACACAATGGGTCAAGGCATCGTGCAGGCAGGAAGAAGTCGAGACTACCAGCGTTTTCTCCAGCATCATATGCAAACATCTACACTTCCTGAGGAACACACAAATTTGCATCCTATGACCATGTTGTCATGTGTTAGACACGGTGATCCAATTGGTGGTTGGGAGTTCTTGGACATCCACCATACTCGCTGGACATGAGCCCGTGTGACTTCGATCCCATATCTCTGTTAAAAGAATCCGTTCGAAACATAAGATTTCCATATTTTCCCTTCCTGCTACATCCATGGTTCATTGCCGATGTCAACATAAATTACAATGCCGTTAAAATAACAATAGCAACCTGTCCGCCGCATACGATGGCTAACGTAAAATTCGGGAATAATGAAGGACAACGCAGAAGATTATATTGAACTTCTGCAATGTGATTGTTTCCGTAAGCTTAATAATGTGTGTCTGTAATAAATCGTGGCATATTAGCACGTAACTATTCCTTTCCAGTCGATACATTAGACTGTTTTCTTCCTTATGTAATCAATCGCGTTAGCATTGTAAGATGAGCAGGCTGGTAGACTATTGGCATGTGTTAGTGAAGTCAGGGATTCGCTGGGTGATGGCTTCACTTGAGAACGCTTCTCTTCCTCGGATACACAGCAAGTAATCTCCTTTCGGGTGGAATGTGTACACGTTCGGCTCTACACTCAGCGAGCCAGGAAATATATTTTTTAAACTATTTGATCGTAGAGTTTTAGTGTATTATTATACGTGCCTAAGATTCCTTTGTGAATTTTCTCGGCAGGGAACTCGCATTTGTAAACCAAGGTATTTATTCATGCTAATTCATGCGCATCGTTTAATTTATTCTTTGCTGAACTAAGACATTTAATGATATGTTTGTACCTTAAGATTGGTTTGCGAGCAATTTGATTCATAATTATGGGGTAAATGAGCAAACATTTGAAGCTTCGCATATTAAAATTTAAAGGTTCAAAGCTTCCAACTTCAAAATAAAACTTTTTGAATGGTTTCAACGATATATTGCTGACATTTTATACCAATTGCACATTATTGATTACTCTAGCACAATTTGTTGTTATTAAAAATGCATATTCATCTTATGTGTATTATATTTAATATATATGCTTTTTAGTAATTGTTCAGAAAATTATATTGCTTTTTTACTGTTATAACTTGTAAATTATTTTTCTTCCGTACTGTACAGTTATCTTCATATAACCTGGGGGTCTTATTCCAACGTACTTCCAAAGTTAAAACTTGTTCACATTAACGGGAGGTTATTAAACTCAGTATATTAATTCATTTTACTTTGGACATGGTGCAAAACATGTTGCCACTACTTTGTTTACAGCCCTTGCATTTCACTTATAAAATTCTTACTGCTGAATTGCTGAGTAAAAATGGAATTACGCAAGGATTTGTAAAAGGTACTTTATTATTGCTGTAATAACTTTCATGTTCCGTCTATTTGCTCCCTCTCTCTGTTTATAGGGTCACTATGAAAAATCTCTTCCCTTCACATCCGTGCTTTCATAACACATGAACTAATACCGTGGGATCAGTTTTGTTTTCCCCCGGAGTGTTTTGCC
Source organism: Metallyticus violacea (assembly GCA_030762175.1). Taxonomy (NCBI): domain Eukaryota; kingdom Metazoa; phylum Arthropoda; class Insecta; order Mantodea; family Metallyticidae; genus Metallyticus; species Metallyticus violacea. The sequence continues at coordinate 108,051,885 of CM060832.1, forward strand.
TATGGGGAGCGCGCCGTTTGTTAGGCGATTACCCGGCAACCGAGTCTCGGTGATTAGCGGGAAGGTAAACAATGAAACAAACCAACTATACTATATACAAGGCAATTTAAGAAGATTATTACTGACCACGTTATTAAATGAGGTGTTGAAACTGCCCGCCTTCATTCTCCGCACATTTTTGGTATCTCTTTAAGAAATTATTCATCCCTCGCTGTAGTTCATTTTGAGATATCCGGACAATTTCCAGATGAATATTATATTTGAGTTCTTGCAAGGGGTGCGGGTTCGCCTTACACAACATTTTTAATTTAAACCAGAGATAATAATCACAGGTTGTTAAATCGAGGGACCGAAGGGCCACAAATCCCTACTAATAACTGTAACTTGTGGAAACATCGTGAATTCCTCTCATGGAATTATTCACAATGTGAGCAGTAGCAGAGTCCTATTGAAAAAATGCATGATCACGCTCCTTGTCGATTAATTCTCTGAAAAAAGGGATTAGTAAGGTATTCACATGAGTAACAGCATTAACTGTATGTTTAAAAAATTGGTCCTAAGATTCTTTCACCACTGAGTTAACCCTTATGAGCTCTATATTAAGACATACTGAGCCATTGTCAACATTCAGGACACTGTCGAGCTAAGAAACGAACAACATCACACATCCTTGGGAACAGCTGCGCTGACTGCAACAGCCAGTAAGATCAACAAGTAAGCAAGCATACTTTCTATTGCTAACCGCTCCACGGCGCGGCAAGCGAGTGGGGGCTTTGCTCGTAGGAAAAACTCCGCGCCGCTGGGTAATAGTCGGGTGCATTTATCGTAGTAAGAGTATGCGTGCATAGCGACAATGAGAAACATAACCTCTTCTTGATAATATAAAAAGAATAGAATATGGGTTAAAACTGTCCGTGACGTCGTCATTGTTCAATAATGATGGAGGAAAAGACATTACTTGGTAAAAAGCTTTTAAAGAGATGACTCTAAGTGTTTAATTCTTTATATATATAATATAAATGAAAAATAAAAATAAAGTAACACTATTAATAATGTAACACATTAACAGTAATAATAAAAGTAGATAAGGATAAAACACTGAGAAAAAGTCTAGCTTCTTGCCATTGAAGAACTCGCAGTAGTTCGAATTAAAGCAATTTCAAGTGTGACTTTTTCTCAGTGTTTTATCCTTATCTACTTTTATTATTACTGTTTATATATACCTTGCATTTTAATTGATATTAAAGGTTATATTTGAAAGAAAATCTGTAAAAGTTACAATTGGTTTCTTTTAGTTATTATATGCACTATCTTAGTGATATATAAATAAAAGTTCTCTTAAATTGCAAAACTTTGTCTGAGAGGAGTATTAAATATCCGGAAGAACGACGAAAGCATACAGAAAAGCAAGTACAAACAAAAACGGTAAAGGGATAGATGAGGCTGTGTTAATTAAAAAAAACTACTTCTAATAAGTGCTGCTGCAGCTGGAATGGCTTTGATGGTTTTACGAGACATTTTCGTTCGACGGTGAAGAAGGTAAACAAAGAGACCTGTGTTGGAGAGTAAACACTATTTGCCTCAGTTTATGTACCCAAGGAAAGAGCACTAGGTGAGATGTTCAGGCATTAACATAACCCAATCCTAACTCAATTATCCATCGCCATTGTCTAAGAAGTAGATTATCCTCGTGTAAGAAGTCGGGCGATAACAAACAAATGCGGACAGCGCGCTGTCTCACACTTGTGATTGGCTTCGCGTTGAGAGGAAACCCAAAGCCGCAGCAGTGCGCTTACTTATTGTCGGATGTGCATGAGATATGTGTGAGAAAGACGTTCATTTGCATTTAGATGGAGTTTTCATCAGCAGCACCACTTTCTGCTTCTCCTTAACTATCTCATGCACAAATACATATAATGCACCGTCTACTGATACCATCTTTGGAGCATCAAGTACACGCGAATTTCCCACATTCGTAACTGAACTTGCATTAATTTGCAAGGTGACACTTTTCGATTGACTTAACTTAATCGTTTGTGAAATGTCGATAGCAATGAATTATTTTAGTTCTATCCTCTGTTTTATGTAAATATCTAATATGCTAAAAGTTGTTTTCACTCCAAAACTGATTACACCATGTATGTTTTCTTTTCATTAATAATAATACGGCTAATCCTTAAGTTCCTTATTGCCTTCACCGTAAATTTCATTCACGCTTTAGGCATCTTTTGTCTAATTACTAAATTATTAGTTATACTATGATTCTGAGTAAAGAACAGGAGAAGATATGGTGCAGTATAATAATTTGAAGTGTATGTCCAAGAACTTGTTGGAAGTAAGGTATTTGCTCTTGAAACAACTATCAACTAATGTTAGAAGCATCAATCTGACTACGTTATGAAAGTTGGAAAGTTGGTTTGCTGTACATATGTAAAGCAAATATATTTTTTTTAATTTTTATATTTAATAAGTACAAAATACAATATACAAATATGTATTCTCTCTTAAACTAGTATCAGCGCTCTTACTATGTGTTTTTGTTCATAGCCTCATTGGAAATATAAAATGGCACCATGGGACACAGTAAAACAAAATAATATACGTTACTACACTGTGCTCCAAAGTGAAATACATTTTAAAATAAAATATTGATGTGTTTTACAGGGATAAAATTACCTTGTTCCTCTCAATGTTACATTTAACAAATCAATATCAATTATATCACAAACTGTTAAAGAAGTTTCCTTATTTTTGCATTGTGTGCTTGTTTATCCATGTGATTGACGTAAAGATTAGGTTGCATTGAATATCAGGAAAGTTACAGCATTTAAATATGATGCACGTTTTTGCTTAATTTCTTTGAATTTTAGTATTAAAATAACTGTACATAATACTTTAAAAATTTGTAAGCAAGTAAGTTGTTATTTTGGAGAAAAAAAAAACGGACTGGTAGATATTGCAATTTTTATATTTATGAGCTTGTGATATAATGAGGCATTTGTATTCATAAATTGCAATTAAATACAAAATTTAAAATAAAATTCATTTGTAGAAGAAATAAAACCTAAAAACCATCCACGCTGATAGTCTTCTATTTCTTTCTCTTTGATCTTTATGCCTTTTTAATCTTTTATTTTTTTTATTTCTCGAAAAATTAGAAAAAAATATCTCCTCTTTAGGGTAAACATTAAAAAATAAAAACTGTTAACGCTTAATGGAGTAAATGATCTAGGAAAAATGTTACTTTTTAAAAATATTTATAATTAGTTTTCTGCTTTCAAACGCATATCAGAATAAGCGAAAAATGCAATATAGTAAAATTATCAAAATATAAAATAATGTAAATGATCTTTATGGCTCTACTTAATGTTATTATTGGCATCTTACGCTTGTGCATATGCATATTATACATATTTGATTAATTCACAATTTTATAATTATATATACATATAATTCTAAAATTATATATATTATTGCAGAACGAAAAAGTATGATTCATAAAAGGGATCAGAAATCAGAAATTGCACGTTTCAGTGAAAATAATATTAGAGCTACAATTGAGCTGGATTTTTCTAAATAACCTTGAAAAGCTGCAGTTAAGAAAAATATAAAATGTGGAACATGGTTAATTGTTATGGTTTATAAATTAACTATTTTCTTTCTGAATTTTTTGAAAATGTCAAAATCTTTTATACGGTAGATTGATTTCCTTCCACGTTATTTTCAGCTATTTTCACAATAGCTTTTGCATATTCCGCACTTCTATTTTTTAAAAGGATATTTGTATATTTAGCTTATTAAAATATTAGTGGTATATCTGTTTTTAAACCAGTTATTATTTTTGCTTCCTTTTGGCTCTTGATGTGCCAAAATCAAGAATAATGGGAGTATGGAAGAAACTCGTGACAACGTAGATATCTCTGAAAACTGTACCAGTAGGCATAGATGTAGGGATAGCTAATGTAATCTATTAAGGAAATCGATATGCAAACATCAGTCAGAGGAAGAAGACGCTCCGATGACAAACTCGCTTCGACAAATGGCTTAGTGCCGACGGTTTTATCAGGCCGTAATGAACGGCTCGCGTAAGTACAACCGGCTGGAACAGCAATTTGTCACCACGGTTCCGCACGGTTGTCGCATTTACATAAGCAAACAATACGAATCAATGTGTCGCTTGGCAACACCCGTTAATAATGGTGCATTGCCGGCCAGGCCCTAATCACATTGTTATCGAATTATACTCCGCTTCGGCCGAAGAACAATTACAATTAGTTTGGAATATGCAGCTATTCGAGCGATGCTTCTTTTTAAAGCAAATTACAGCATGGGTCACGCGGTGCCAAACATAATCAAAGTGAAGCTGTGTTCACAGTTATATAGGTTAAGTGCATTCTGTTTTTAGCTCCAAACTTTGTTCTAATTTATTTAAACAATAATTATATCTTTCATTCATCATTTGTTATGATTAATGGTTAAATATGTCTTCAGTGTAGTACGTAGCAATATTAGGAATAGACCTAAGTGTTTATGCTTTGGTGAGTTATGTGAAATCTATTGAAAAATTACGAATAAGACCAGAATTACAGTATTCTATAACAGGCGGAAAATAAGATAACCGATTTCAATTGATATAATTAATAAACAACAAGCAATTAAACTAGCACAGGGTTAGTCAGATACCGAGGGTGCGAAAAAATGTATACACACTTTCACAGTAAACATCTATTTAATATATTTCAAAGTTGGACCGAAAAACAACAGTAATGTGTAGTATGATGTTTTGTAAATAGATGTGACTCACAAACATTATGATAGCGTTGCTGCGTGACATGTAAATGAACAATGAACAAATGAAGCAAAGATTATCGTATGATGTTCTGTTAACAGCTGTGATTCACATTACGTTATGCTAGTGTTGCTACAACAAAATAGAGCCAAGATTATCGTTTGAACGGCGGAAAGAAATCTTGAAGTGGTATTGGAAAGCCGAGAAAATTGTTGAAGTTCAAAGGCAATGGAGACGTGTGTACAGAACAGAACCGTTCTCCGGTCTAACTCCGTTGGAGTTCTACCTATGGGGAACTTTTAAGAATGTTATATGCCGTAGAAAGCCAGCTACATTGGCACCACTTCGGGAAGAAATTGAAACGGCATATCCTGCAATCACTGAGGACACTTTCTCAACGTTGCTCAATCAGAAGTTCGCCGTACTCGGAAGAGTGTCGACGCCGATAGTGGGCATTTTGAGCAACTGTTGTAACTGTAAGTCTTAGATGATTAGTGCTCATCATTTTCTGTTTGTGTGAATTCAGTTATGTTAACACAGTTTCTTTGCTTGAAGTGTGTATACATTTGTGGCACCCTCTGTATATATCCGAATATTTACAGTGTACGTAACTGAATACACATAATGGCAAAATAAACATCAACAGACACAGTAAACGTTAAATTTTTTTATTTATTTAAAACAAATCGAATGAGAATTTTAAAAGCTACCTTAGTGACAATGCTGCACGGCCTTGCAAGCTAGATTTCCTCTTGCAAAGACGGCCAGAATCCTTAAATTGCTACTATTGTGCATGGATAAATTTATGCATAGGTGAATCCTTCCCGTACTTTGATTAAAAGCGACGTTGAACAGTGATTATGGACTTTGTCGCACAGAATCCCTCAAAAATGAGTTTTCGTTGCTGCGGTTCTTAGGGCTGTCTTTGATTGTATTTCACAAAATACTGTTCTGATGGTCAACGGATTGAATTGGGATTATATGAATGAATTTTATTTCAGTAAATAACATTACAATTAAATTTCCACCTACCTTTATAGCTAGTGTTATAACTTCATAATTTATACAAATTAAAAGAGTATACATTTTCAATAAATTATTATTATTATTATTATTATTATTATTTTGTTAATTTAACTGATTACTGAACGCTTGCATTCAGCTCATCTGCAGCTTCCTACTGGAATATCTGAAAGATTTGGGTTCAACCATTCTATTGAAGTTTGGAATAGTTTTCCTAATAATTAAATCACCCTATAGCTATAGGTTTAATCCTTTTCCTAAAACACTTAATTTGAGGAGGTTTATCTTATTTTATACCTTTAACATGTACTTGTTTTGTAATTTCTAATTTTGCGTTGTGTGGAATACCATTTTAAAGTTTATTACAAATATATCTCAGCAAACAACGTAATATACTACACTCAAATATACATATATTTGAATGAATTTATTTCTTAGAACAAATTTCGTGCAATTTTTGAAAACAAATAAACCTGTTTAAATCAAAGTAAATGATTTATATTTCCATGTTCTCAATACATGTTAACTTATCACTATTGAAACATTTAAATTTCTCATTTAATCACCCTGACTTTATGGACTTGTATTCTTTCCATATCTCATTACAATTAACACCAGATTAGGTTTGTAAGAACCAAGCGAGATGACTCAGGCGGTAATGCTTGATACTCGCAATGGGGCAGTCTCGGGTTCAAATTCCTATGCTGGCCTTGGGTATATGGTTTTTTTCTGATCACTTAGGCGAATGCTGGGATACGTTCTACGAAATTTTCGCTTTCATTTCATTCCATTCCATTGTTTCGGTTACAGGTTAAAAGTGCCAAGAGATTTGCTTGACGATGATTTCGCTTTGGAAAAGTTTATATATCCTCATTTCAGTGTCGTGTTTTTAATACCGCACTCCTTAGGTAATTTTTAACAAGAAAGGATTATTAAGATAAATCAGAGGTTGTCAAAAGGCAGATTGAAAGAACACATTTAAGAATATGCTGTATATAAACAAAATTGATACAAATCATCTCGCTTAAGAGAAAAATATGTATTTATTTATTTATCATATTTAGTTTCTAACCATTTTGTAAATTAAGCTTTAATATGATGTATATAGCTAATTCTATCTCGGCCAGCAAAATAAACATTCATTTTCAAGGATATGATTAAGGAACTGAATGCCTTGAATAGTTTAGATTTAAGGGACTACCTAGATTACTTGAAAATGAATTAAATTGCATGTTTCTTATTTAAGGAGTGAAAAATATTAAATAGAATAAAACATCGTAACACTCATTATATAATTACTATTTTAAATATCTGCAGTAGAAATTTGTTCGTAATACTTTCTTTAAAGTTGGAAAAAAATATATTAAAGTTTTTGCATTAAAATAAAATTTGCATTTGCATTCTTAGAATTCAGAAATTGACTTATTTTCTGCAATAAAAACAAAAACGTACTTTGCAGGGATTTCACGACTGCAGCAACTAATACATTCTTGTGCCCACAGTTCTGAAAGTGTGTCGTATTTTCTAATATTGCTCTTTTACGTAGCATGGACATTTATTTCACCTTCAACTTTTTATAACGTTGGAAATGGCACATTTTTGATGTCCTTAGTTTCTTCTATTGACATATCTATCTTGTATTTTTCCAAAGAAATTTTTAATATTTTGTGTAGGCTTTTTTCAGGTATATTTGATTTTTCTGGTTGGAGATGAATTCATTGTTATATATCTTATAGGTACTCATCTCTTTGGAGACATTCGTTTCCAATATTATACATCAGCACATGAGTGACGTATATGATAGGTCTAAAATGTAAAGTACGAACCGGCATTTATCTCAAGCATATGAACAGTAACTTAAAACACAATCTATTCTGAAACCAAATGCAAGTGATGCTTTATGTTTGTATATACCTTTTCAAATTTTCAATTGCATAAATGTAATAGATTTAACATGGTTTTTTTATTTTACCTAGAGTTTACGACAAATAATTTGTGGTCCAGGAATTGCTATCCATGTAATGCAAGGACACGCGAAATTCTGTAATTGGGCGAGACTCAATTGATCAAGTTTAATTATTTTCACGATTTTATTTAAACGACCGTGTATGAACGCATAACAGACACTGAAGTGCAAATAATAATCTTGTACACGAAACCTAATGAATGACGATAAAATTTTGACATGGCGCACTGTAAATGCATATCGAATAATAGGACATTGATTCATGAAAACTTACCAATGTACACAGTAGAAAGACCTGGGGATAACATAATCACGCCATTCTTCAAATAATTTCTGACTTGAATGAAACTATTTTGAAGATAAGGACAATAGTAAACTATTATGACTGGCGCGATTCCCAATTCTTACTCATACGATTTCAATTTATAGTAGAAATTGAAAAAATAAAGTATACTATATGAAGAAAGCACGAAAGAAACCAATAATATGAGAGAAAAACTGCAACAATTTTTAAAGAGCTAATGATTACTAATGCAAACTTTCTGGAACTTTTTGCACGCTGAGATATAAGAAGCATTACTTACATTTTTGGTGTGGCAAGTCTATTTTAATTGTAACAGTGAAACAAATTGAAATATGTACCTGAGGTGAAGCCGGCCAAAAATTTAACGAAAACCCTGAAATTCTTGTTCATTTCTGATCACAACAAAACATTTTAGATTGATTAATTTTCTGTAAATTAGCAATAATTTAAAACTGGAATCAGATAGGAAACATTTGAGGTCATGGCCAGGACTCAAATTGCCATCTGAACTACCATTTCTTATTCGACCACAACCACGAATTTCCCCCATCTGAGTCTATATACCCTGGAGACCTCAAAGGTTATGACATTTTTTTATTGGTGTTTAACGCCCGTTTTTACTACTCAGGTACCACAGGCGTTGAACACTGATGATACATGAGATGAAATGATATATCGAAAAAAGGAATTTTTTTAGGAAGGAAACATTCCTGGCCTAAGTTTAGGGTACCTCCCCGGCATTTTCCATTTATGAGGACTGAGGAAAACCTGGAAAAAAGCTCTTGGCGGTCCTGGCGGGATTCGAACCGCAACCTCCCGCTCACGAGCCCGCACCTTAACGACCTCGGGCACCCATGGCGGTAAGGTTTTACAGACGTTTTATCTCTAAGAGACAATTGGAAATCTTCGATTACTTGTGGTCCAGGATTCTTGGTTAATCACCTTATTGGTATTAATTTATATTAAATGCGATTTCTTCATACAAGCTGTGTGTAAGAAGCAAAGCCAGAAGAAATTATAATATTAAGTTGTAAAAAATGTTGCATCTATTTCCGTAAATAATTTAAATTGTTAGCTTAAGAAGAAGAAAAAGATAATGATGATGAGATGATGATATTTGAGGGATTAATAAATGTCAAAATAGTGATACTGAAAGCGTATGATTAAAGGAATAAGACATGTACTGAAGAGGCTATTTTTTATTTGGAATGTAAAATATTAACGTATGTATGTAAAAAACCCTTTAAATTATATATATATATATATATATATATATATATATATATATGATATTTAACACGTCGTATTTTAGTTATACAATTCTGCTTTTTATTAACATCGATGTCAATGAATTTTGAAAAGTGTTTCATTCATTACTAAGATAAATATATTTCAGTTATATATACACATATTGAGGATTTCTACGCAAGAATTCCGAAAAATCAGTGTTATACCTCTGAAAATAATATATAAATGTAGAAAAAGGATTGAATACACATGACAGAAGTGCTTCAGTATTAAAGCATCTAAAGTTATCTTAGTACGATAATAAATGGGTACGAATATGCTTTTGATTCTCAGTGATTTAGTTCGAAAGAGAATATGTGCAGACAATGGAAATGTTAAGGCAGGTCAAGATTCATATTCGCGCAAAAACGCTAGAACAATGAAATATGACTGGGAATTGCACCAGAGAAGAACAGCGGTTAGTTATCCGTTTTTTCCCCATGTGAAGATGTAAAGCCAACTGAAATTTATTACAGGATGAAAGTGCAATGTGTAAAGGGCATTTATCGAAGACACAAACGTGAAAGTGGTGCAAGAACTTCAGAAATATATTCGGAAATTTTATGCTCGGCACAAAAGATACTTTTGACTCTGTATTTCTCTCTGAGAAATAATCCTTTAATAAGTGAAAGAAATTATATTAGAATAACCTTGTTTTGCACCGTAACAAAAGAAATTATCATGTAACAAAAAAGTGTAACAATATTCTATATAGGGTTTATTCCAAAGCAAAATTTCAGTTTAAAACTACTGTCATTTAAGTGCATATTAATAATTTGCGTGTATTCATTATGTTTTAGAGAAAGTTTTTATCTTTTCCATATGCATTTGTTTAACTTTTGCTGCTATGGTATCTCTTTCACCCTTACATGAAGAATTATGGTTTAGAATAATGAAAGCTAATTTCGAACAGTCATTTTTAGAACAGTTTATCCTCTACGAGTTCATATAGGTTTATTGCTATTACTAATGATTGAGATAGTATCCCAGTGCATTGAAAAGATTTCGAATCTTACATGAACCCACTCTGTAAAGCCATTTTATTTGAGAAATCGGGAGCAGCTGCAGATAAAAGGCGAATGATATTTTGTAAGGTTGCTACAGAATCCTGTTATCTGTTATCATAAAACATTGTTTTATGCAAGACAGCGCTCCACCTCACACTACCGGTTAAACAACATTTTAAGCAAAGCATTTGGTGATCATTTAATTAGTAGGCATTTTCGGAACAACTACTTTCCTATGTCGCCAGATATGAATCCGGTTGACTACTGGTTACCTAAATGAAATATTTGTTTTAGTAGAATTACTGCTGGTGAGAAACTGAAACAATCTATTTCGGATGCCATTGAAAACATTCCTAGGAATGTACTTGCTAATGCCGTTATAGTATAGAACGACGATTTCTTATTGGAAAATGCTGTGGTGATCAAATTAAATTTGTATTGGTTATTCGTTTATAATATTGTGCTAGTTATAATACTGTCCCATCTCTTTATCAACAAATTTTTGTTACTACATTTGCAGAGTCTAAAAGTTTTGTTAAAGTTATGGGCATTTGAGACAGGAATTGCTTTTAAAAACAACCCCATACTACTTTATAATAGTCATGTTTTTATATTACAAATAAAACAAAAATACAAATTTCATATCGATTACATTAGCTTCAGTGCTAAAGACATATTTATATATAAAATTCCTTATTTACTCAGTATTTCATCTTTGAGTGCAAACGATATATCTGTAGATTTTCTAGAGATCACTAGATATTTTATTAGTCCCCAGAGTAAAAGTAAACACACAGCTACTGTGATAGAACCAATCTGTAATTGCTAGTTGAGTATTATTTCATCTTTTTTAATTAAGTATAAATATGCCAGTTGTGTACTTGAATAATATATATTATGGAAATAAATACTTTAAAGTGTGAAATTAAGTTAAGAAATTATTTGTTATTAGTTTTGTTTATGTTATGATTATTTTATTTTATACATTGTGTTGCAGCATGCAATTATAATTATCAAATCTTTAAAAATGGTATATTATAATAAATAATAATTAGCACCAGATAAGTTCTAAAGAACTAATGCTAAAATATTTTTAGTAGTTAAAACATGCACTGCCGCTAGCTTGTGGTGCGTATATTACAACATACTTCCGTTCTCTTCTTTAATCCTCCCTCTTAAAGCAAGGCTTTTAACTGCATTATATGTCTGTTTACAATAATCCTCCCTTACGTATTTCATTTCTTTATTCAACAATTGAAAGTGCAATATGAACAGCTCATCAACAGCTGTGACTCGCCATGTAATTCTAGGTACTGACGGCAGAGTGAGCTAGTAGTCACAACAAACGTCATCATACGTTGACATGATGCAGCACCTCAAATCATGCGTTTTGTACAGCTTCATATGAAAGGCAACATCAACGATCGTATTCCAGTCTTTACACACTGCCGCGAGACACCTGGTAACTCTGTAAGCTTGAGCAGAAACTATGAATATTTCTTGTTTGTCATATTATTGGCATTACCCTATATTGCCTTTTATTGGCACTGAACATGTACTGAAAGAGATAGCGGAGACGTGGCAACGTTGTTATTCCTGAGTGAATTCTAATCAACCATTTTCCTCATGCGTATCATAAATAATCAATTGGATAGCTATAATCTTAGCTCAAGGAAATAGGCAATCAAGGCTTGTCCCATGCTTTATTGTGATGTTCTCTGTAGATAATGCCCACAGGTTTTCATTTCTCTTTTCTTAAGTGTTACACAGGGGCATGGTGGTGGAGTTAGAATTCCTAGATGGTTTGCTTAAACAGTCGTACTTTGTAATGATAATAAAGGTTACAGTTTCTGTTTTTCGCGGCCGTTGTGGAGAGGAAGCTCCATTTTTTGTCTTCAATAAACCTTTTTTTCTTGTTTATAATGCCCGTTTTTATGTAATCATGTGTTTTATTATTGCGAAGAACGTGCTTGTATTTATTATCTGACATACCTATTGTTGTGCCTGTTTTGTGAGCATATCGTCCAGCTTATTCTTTTTAATCCCGCAATATGCTGCAATCTACTCTATGTATATAGTCTTGTGAAGTTTCTGTAGTTATATTATCATTTGGTAATACTTTAATTTGTGCCTTTGTGATAGGAATATGTTGCTTTAATGTCAACCGTAGGAGTCAGAAAAGATTACTGCCTTAGTGAACTTATTTGACGACATGTTCATTAATGCCTGCAGAGCTATATGTACATCATAATTAGTCTGAGCCCATAGAGCTATAACGGAGAGGAGGGAACACGTTACTCCAGCCTCAGTGCGATAATCCATAAACTATCCATCCATGTAGATATGTAGACATTCTTCAGGAGAACATTTAGCGATACTTGTTAGGAATGCAAGGGCTTTCAGTATATCTTTATATGTTTCTGACTTCTTAACTTCTTCTATTAAATGTAAATCATAATTGGTTTATATGCATTTTAATGAATTTTCTCTTATCTGCAAGTTTTCTTTAGTGTCCGGTATATTTAAGATGAGGTTTTTTACTGTTTCTAGTATCTTTGTGACTGTTTTTTCCCATTTAGTATTTATTTTTTGTATTTATTGGAATATTTTAAACATTCCCGACAAGTTCCAAAATTTTTTACCGCTTTCCACAGATTTAATAAAATGTTTTAGATTCTTTTCATCTCATATCCAAGGTCAAATGGTTTTTTATAAGTGTTTTACATAAAATTAGAAGAATAAAGGAAATTATTAATCAAGACATTTGATAGAAGGGCAAAGTTTCACAACTGCCATAGCCACCTCTTCCAATTAGACGGGAGAGCTGCCATAGCAGCTTTTAGAATATGGAGCGTTCGAATAGGGATGCACGACGATGTAAATGTAATCTTATAACGGATTTTCTGAAAATGTAAGTGTGTAGAAAATATTAAAAGGGAAATACATAAAAACCTTAGATATTTCTGAAGGGTTTTATTATTTGTAACAAACAAAGCCATTATATATATATATATATATATATATATATATATATATATATAATGGCAGCACTGCTCTGTGATCAGTAGAGAAACAACAAACTACTATAAATCATTTTAGAGCAAATAATCGCATGTACAAAATATTTCGAGGCTAAGAAATAGCTGAGAAGACACTTTTTGTAATGCATGCAGGAGTAACAAAGGTGTCGATGACAACGTGTATTTACGATCAGTTAGGAGGGACAAAGAAAAAGTAATGAATGAGATGATGTGCCCGGAGCAAGATAAGCAGCGAGGGCTGTTTCCACCTGACGGCAACTGCGCCTCCGGAGCCATTACAGTCTCCATTTCAGTTTAACCCCTTCCGCCCCATCCGTCCATTACAATTTACTGACGGCATCAACAGCTTTGCCTGTAGGAACGACCTCGCCGACTGTGGATTACCCGCGGGTTGGGGGCGGGGCTGATGCAGGAAGAGCACCCATCAACCAAATCTCTGCGCATACACCCCCACGTCACACACACTCACAGGTGCACGGAAAAAAACCGACCGCGTATCATGCGTCACCATATTTCCACGTGATATTATAACCGGCTAGTACATAAAAAACAGGGCGACAAAAAGTTATTTCTCTCTTTCTGTCCCCTCCCACTTTTCTAAGCGGTGTTATTTTCCGCCTCAGTTACTTTCAGATAGCACCAAGCACCAGTATCATATACCGCCGTTGGTTTAGTCTCTGACCACATCGGGGAAATCCCCTGTCTGTGCCGCCACCCCTAAAATACTGCGAAAATCAGATGCATAAATCAATTTTATGATACAGCTTATCGAATAAAGTGCTAGAAAAAAAGGGGGGGGGGAAATCCCAAAGAGTTCCCGGTTACAAAAACCCTCCAACCTGAATACAAACTGAACTAGGCGGTGTTTTCATCGGGTTCATTTGTAAGAATTAAATTAATTGACACACCGAGCTTTGTTGAGCTTAGATATCTGAATATTTATAAAGCGGACTACATCCACGGTTTGGATCAGTTAGGTGTCACTAAAGCCCACGCAAAGGGAAAAGCGCATATACCCGAATTCCTACTGAATCAACTTGCCTCTGTGGCGTTCATTCTGCAGAACATTTGGCGATTTTTTAATTCACAAAGAAGCATTTTTTGTTTGGTTTTATGTCCGCGGGAATTTGTATTAGCATTTGAATTAAATACAAGATTTTTTTTGAAATTAGTAAAATGCATTGGCTATAGTTTTGAAACCTAAGTAAACATATTTGTAGTACAATATATGCAGGTGACAAATGCATAAAACATGAGCGAGTGATACACATTAGAGTTCGCACTGGCTTGGTAGAGGGCAGAAGCGCAGTCTTTTTACACATCGCGCATCGGGAACCGGCGTAAATAACGCTAGATGATGAAGATGAAGATGGGTTCTCGGCGAAACATTTGCAGAATGGCAGGAGAAATAGGAATCGGAGAAAATCTGTCCATGTACTACTTCCTGACGAATTTCCCTTGTAGCCGCTGGGATCATGAGAGGCTAGCAATCTAACTTGGCTCGAGTACAATACTCATTATCTTACCGAGAAATTATTCATGAAAATTCTCACTGTTTATTTGGCGTGTCTCTTGTATGTGAAACCAAATTTTGCACTTTTCTCGAAATATATTTAAAATGTTTACATATAATTATAGTAATGAAATTAACTGCCTTGTTTAATACCAAATGCATTTACCATTGCATATAAGAACGTCAGCATTCAACAAATTTTGTTGTCACTACTTTTATGATTAATTTATTACTTTAAACTTTAACGCTTTTGTCCAGCATTTAGCAAGGTGTGTCATTCCGCGCGATAAAAGTTCACTGTCTAGAGCATGAGACACAAGTCATCAGTTGTCATCCGGGAGTCAGCAGTGATATGATAGACTTGCTGCGTGTTGTTTGTAGTCACTGCAGGTGGCAGCTCCGCTTTTCATCAGCCAATAGGGGTTGCCTCTGTACGTGCGGAATCCAGCGTCTACCAGCGTTTATGCACTATAAAATATAATAATAATAATAATAATAATAATAATAATAATAATAATAATAATAATAATAATAATAATAATAATAATAATAATAAAAGTTTGGAATAATACATCCAGGTACCTTATTTCATACACGGAACGTATATTTCAGAACTTTTATTCTTTATTTGAAAAATCACATCTATATGTTTACAGTAGATTTATCTAAATCTAAAAACTAACTAATATAAAAAGCGAGTAAAATAATAATAATCCAAATAAAAACAGATGCAAAAATGAGAAGAGGGAGAGCAAAAGGAGCAAAAGTACTATAAAAATGTCCACTTTAACATACACAATAAAACATGTACATAAACTAAATTAAATTATTATTCCCTATACATGCTGGAAGCCAGCACTGACCTACAACTGGTAACCAGCTATTAAAACAATTATACAAATTACAAATTAACACTGTTATTTATTCTTAAATTAAAACAAGAACTGTTCCACCGGTTTCCGGGGAAAATGTGTACTGATATCCTGTACAATTATACTTTACCTTAAATTTATTTCTTCTGTATTGCAAATAAGTTACGTAACTTTAATCCATTCTTGTTAATTATATATAAAACAAATTTAACTATATACTGTACAACTTCTTCCCTAACTTCTTCTGTAATTTAGAGTGCTTCAAGTTTAAGTATGCAGTTTATCCACTGTAGTATCCTTATAAACATTACTAGTCCTTTCATACATCGAATCGGCTTGTCGTCTTTCGCATTCAGGAATTCTATCACAATTCGCCGTCTGGTATACACGTCAATGTCAGTCATTTTCTAACGTAATGTAGTACTGCTGTCTGTTGACAAACTTATTACAAATAAGAACTGTAGGAGAATGTTTTTGGAAAAAGCACCAAATTCAAATTTCTCACATTACCAACTTATTTAAAGAGAGAAAAATAAGGGAGGCATTACTTTTTAACTAACCATTGGCAGAAATCAGCAAAAAGAATATCTACATTGATATTGCTTAAAAGGTGAAAACTTTGTAAATGCAGTAATTAAAATTTGGTAGTCTCTATTGTGCCGTCGCTCTTCTTATCCAGATGTACTCATTTGCAGCTACTGAAGTTATAAAATTCTCATCTTTTAAGTAATGTCAATACTGGTGTAAAACAAATGAATTATTAGTTCCATGTGATTTCTTAAATTTTGCATCCTAAAAAATTGTGACACATCAAGGAATTTTAATATATAAACTACTAAAAGAAAGAAGAATTAAAATGAATTAAAAATAAAATTGAATGCTTCAGCGTACCATAAATGGAACATTTCCCATCCAATTGTTAATTTTTTTTATACCCGGTACATCTCAAATTTCGCTTTTACTACATGCTAACACTGCACTTAAAGTATTCTATTAAACATGCAACACTCAAGGACGCTGTTTGCTTATGTAAGCCGCAGAGCGTATTTGTATGGGAACTGTATAATTCACGCGGATTCCAGAGTCAAAGACCTTGATCGAAATTAAGTTAATTTGTTCTGGATAGAAATATGCAAACGTAAAAATCGTGTTTTCTGCTTGGTGCGTAAATTGTGCGCAAATTTAAGTAAAATATATATTCCTAGTATTTATGGAAAAAATAAAGAAGTATTTCAATATAAATAATCTGCTCGGCGATTTGTATGGTAATATGATTATATTAGAAACTAAAAACTGTGATATTTTTGCCTTAACTTATATGCGAATTACAGTTTTATTTGCGATAATTCGAACAAAGAAACTTAATACTATTTTTTTGAAAAAGTAAGAAGAGCCCGTTTAAACTGAAGCTAAATTGAATAAGCTTATCTGCAATATTAACATTGACAGACAATATCACTACTACACTTTTATATTTCCAGATAGTGAGCCGTTGATGAATTAACTATTCGTTGTTCGAAATAAACGCGAGTAATATTTTAAGCATTCAATTTATTGTTTTGTTAGATTGGTAACTTTTTTCCGATTGAGGGTGTAAAAATTAATATTCATAGAGTTTACAGTTTGAAACCGAAACATTTAAAAAATTAAATTTTGATGCTAATGACAGACTAAATAATAAAGTATATTGCAAATCACCGTGTAAACAACAGGCTAATTAAAACCTTAAACAAGTGCAGAATGTTTCATAATGTTAAATCATGCCTAAATTATTTTATCGTGATTTTTTTTTGTCTTTCAAATTCTTGGTGATTTGTATGATTTTAATTAATTTGAGAAATTGTGATTTTTACAGAGAGTTACATATTATGACCGGTAATAGTTGTTTAACACGCTATAATATTTAATGTTAAAAGCACTAGTATATTTGCAGAGAACTCGATTTCATAAATTAAAAATGGCAGTATATGAATAAAAATGCAAGCACTTTTAGCAATTAATGTTTTAGTGTATCAACGTAGCATTTACTTAATTACTCCATTTATTAATAGAAAATATCCTACTTCCTTTGAAAAACACTTTATCAACAATGTACCACAATTACTTAGTGTTAATACTTGTTTCCCACACTACCCCCACCAATACATGTGGCAGACTGTGAGTTTTCTAAGACACGGATTCGTAAACGGGAGGTCTACGACTCATTTCCCGCCAGCACCGTTCTTCCAGTTTGAGTTTATTTTAAATTTTCCTCCATCATTATGCCAAATGCCATCATAAATGCCAAATATCAGCAGAGTGCTCAGAACCTAAAGCCCAGAACGCTTCTCCCTAAAAATATATATTAACATAACATCTCATGTAAGATCAATATTCACAGTCTCTGATTTTGCAGTAAACAAAATGAGTCTTTAACACTTTTTTTTTTTGAATGTGTTTAACGCCTATTTTTACTTCTGAGGCACCACAGGCGATGAACACTAATGATATATGAGATGAAATGATGTATTGGAAAAGGCTTTTTTATTTTAAGAAAGGAAACGCTCCAGGCCTAAGTTTGGGTACCTCCCTGGCATTTTCCATTTATGAGGATTGAGGAAAACCTGGAAAAAACCTCAGTCAGGAAGGACGGTCCTGGCGGGATTCGAATCCCAGACCTCGCGCTGACGAGTCCGCGTCTTAACGACCTCGGCCACCCGTGGCGGTATTAACACCTTTAAACAAATAAAACATTTACAATTACTTTCGCAAATAACGTTGACTTTCATCCCCTAGGTAAAACTGCAGACTATTTGAAACCGCTGATAGCCTTGGCTTATGTAATCAAAATCAGTTGTCTTATTAAGTTATAAAGGCCAATGTTTATAATTTGGACATAGTAACTTTACCAGTATTTTCAATAATCTGGTTTGAGACAATGCTCTTTTATGATACTTAAGGCACACTGTACGCGCACAGTTCTGGCCAGAACTCTCTACAAAAGGAAGGGAACGTAATGCCGAAAAGTTAAGCAATGCTTCCTTGCAATACATATATAAAAATAACAACGTTGAATTTAACTATACAGAAAGATATTTCTCTATTTTTCGTTTCTGCGAATTCTGTGAATGTGTTCAAACGTTCAGTTTATAATCATGAACGCAATTAACAATTGTAAACATGCTTATGATTATTATGCGAATGTATACACTTTTGTACATACTTCAGACAGTGTAGACTTTGCATCACTGAGTTAACAAAAATAAGGGAAGGGGCTAAACAAACATCCCTAACACTATAATTGTTAATATAAATCTGTTTTGAGAGTATTTCCAAGGTGATGACGGGATCAAGAGTTGGTGGAGCGGATAGCACAGTACTTAGAAATAATCTACTTGATATTTTGTGACACAACTTTATTTTCTCAAAACTTATGAAATGGAAAAAAAAAAAAAAAAAATGTGAATACACTTTTGGTGTGCAGTTCCCTTCCAGCATTTATGCGCTAAACGCAGGAAAGGTATCTGCTGCTTTGTGGTAGGTAGCT
The DNA here is from genome assembly GCA_030762175.1 of Metallyticus violacea. Taxonomy (NCBI): domain Eukaryota; kingdom Metazoa; phylum Arthropoda; class Insecta; order Mantodea; family Metallyticidae; genus Metallyticus; species Metallyticus violacea. Next base: position 108,071,213 of record CM060832.1, read on the forward strand.
GATCAAGGTGTAAGTGTAGTTTTTAAGCAAAGTGCACTTTCTGTGATTTTGAGGTATATTTTGATTTCAGATGGAGTGCTGACCATTACATATATGTATAGATAAATGCTTTGCATACATTTTTTATGCACCTTCATTTGGAAGTATAGTTATATATTTATTATACTTCCAAGACCACCCAATCCTGCTCCTGAAGTCAAGACAGTATTTTTCCTGCTCTCATTGTGCTTGGATATACAGTTTTGCACTATGGCATACAATCCTTCAGCGCTTACCTGAATTATGAATTTTTAATCGCGTGAAAAGCAGATTAGCACCACAACGATCCATTTATCATACTTCCAAAGTGCCATGGCAGTTGTCATGGGCGTTGAATGCTTTAAAACCTGTTTAATCCTGGATCTTGATGGACTGCATTAACTCTTATGTACAGTGGCTATACTGCGGAAACGTAAAGATCCTGTTGTCCGTCATGAAATGCAGACCAGTACAAAGACAATGGAAAAATACATTTGAACCTATCCGCACCCTTGCTCCTGTATTCACTGTGAATGAGTGGATGCTGAATAATTTATAGACTACGGTTCATTTTAACATTCATCACCGCGTTATCACAGCCGTTTGTATGTCACTGTCCGCATCACTACAAGATGGCATCTAGGTTTATCCAAACTCTGCAGCTAAGCCGGTACGGTTTGTTGAGTTGTTCAAAGCGTATCTAATCTCTAGTTCTTTTTTATGAAAGCAGGGTCAGCCTTCTATCTGGAAGACAAATAGTGTACTTAATATCTCAATTGAATTTAAGAACCAAACATTGCAATTAATGTTTTAAGAGTATTGAAAAATATTTTTACAATAAATTACAATTAAATAAATTTATAAGTTCTGAAAAGTATGCTTGGGTATTGTCTATTATCTTTAAAAATTTAGTCTTATTTTTTTATATCTGTATAACTTTTAGATGCTATCTTGGCCTCTTTGTTATTGTTCTTTTTAAAACGGTCGCTGTTTTTCAATGTGCACAATTCATGAAATTTTAAATGGTTTTAAGTTTTCGGTTTTCGGTTTTGGACTGTCTGTGGATTCTGCTGAAATTGATCAGTGAGATCCAAAGTTAATCATGCACACACGTATTTTAAAATCGGTTTTTCTGCTGTTTTGTATAAAATAAGACATAAAAGCATTGGCATTTCTCACTGCAAAGTAGCTCAGAATTAAAAGCCATTCATTTCGTGACGAGTGCATTATTAATTTTAAATCCACTAACAATACAATACAATCAATGAGGTGAAACAAATTTGGGAGTGAAAAATCTTCAAGGAACCAGCCTACTTTGTGATAATTTATGGACCGTACGGCATCACAAGACATATCTACTGGAAGAAGTAAGCATCTACATTGCTTTTAGAATCATACGGGAACGTCAATTCTGGGAGAAATGACTTCTTTCAGTTCAGATCTTGGGTGCCAAAGTGTCCCAATAGATTCAAACAAGAGTTTCTCAGATGTCAGGAAAAGTTACAACCGAGATTAAATCGTATCCGTGGAATCAAGCCACTGCTTTCCTGACGTTGGGTTAGAAACGTTGAGTTTTTACGTATTTTATTAATAAACACTTCTCACCTACTGAAAGAACACTTTGCACTGAATACTTCGAAACCACCAAAGAAGCTTTAATGATGTAATACTCGGACAGACTTTATAAACACATGCCAAATCTGAACAATGTGAGGAACAACAAAAGAGTTAGTTTGTTGGTGAGAAAAATGCAGTCTGCAAAAGTTCAGCTGCAGTTTAATTCCTTTTGCTCCTACGAATCATTATTTCAGACAGTTCCCAATCACTGAAGAAGTGATACCCTCATACTGCGGGTGATTAGACTTTCTTTAATAAAATCACATTTTATAATTTCAGATGGAAAACAATCAGTGTTTTATATATCACAGGAGAATAGTGGTTTAAGAAACGTTAATTCAATATTGAGAATATTTAAATTTGTAATTAATAGTCAAAAGATAAAAATAATGATATCCTATTGTGTCCTTAAAGAACAAAGACTCCGTAACAAGTAGGGAAAGCTCGCTTTTTCCTAACGTGTGAGCTATTCCACGATAGTTGTTCTTAAGCTGTTTAAGACACTCTGACTGATTTTTTTCTTTGCTTACTCCATTTCTCAGTGCACTAGTTGCTTCCTGAGAGATTTCTTTTTTTCTGTTCCTCTTGCTATTCTTGACCAACGTGGACCTGCACATTCTTTGAAGAGGTCTGATTATCTTCTTTTGCGTCTGAATTGTGTCCTTTTTCCTATCCGGGGGTACTACATAGAGCTCTTGTAGGTTCATCTACTGTCCTGCATTCTTGCGACGAGACCGCTCCATTGCCATTTGTTTCTGGTAGCTATTTGTGCGATGTATGTTGTCTGGGATAACTGGTTTATTAATACTCTAGGTATTTTGTCCTTCAAAGCTATTTCTAGGATCTTGCGTTACATTTTTCTTTGGCATATTTGAATTTTGTTCTTTTGTTTTTCTGTTATTGACCATGTAAGGCACCCATACATTAAAATAGGGTATATACATTTTTCGAGCGTCTGGAATCCGATTTTCTTGGTTTGGTCTCAAATATAAACTTAAGGACCCAAAATTCTCTCCAGGCTAATGAGATCCTTCTTTGTACTTATTTTCCCATTTTATCATGGAAGGAAATCTATAGGTATGTATATTCGTTCAAATATGTGAGGACTGTTTCATCTATTTGTATCGGGGTTTCATGTTAGTTTGAAATTAAATGTGTCTTCAGTTTGTTTATCGAGAGCCCTGCGTTTTTGCTATGTTCGCATAATTGTTTCAGTATAATTTGTAGTGCTGTCGGTGTTTTGCTGAATAAAACCACATCGTCGACATATCTTAGATTTGTTAGTCGACTGCCGTTTATATTGATTCCGAAATTGTTATGCCAGTTCATTTTTCTGAATATATGCTGCAATGCATAGGTGAAGAGTTTGTGAGAGTTGGATCGCCTTTGTGAACTCCTCTTTCTAGTCCGAATAGTTGTCCTTTTTCTTCTGTTTTTACTTCGCGAAACTTTGACTGTAGATTTTGTATAGGGTACGAATGTACTTTGCCTCTGTTACTTGAGCGTGTAATATGCTTGTATGTTCGGCTGAGTGAAGGCCTGCTATAGTCAATAATGACGAGATTAGAGTTAGATGGAATTCTTCTGCTTTCTCTATTAACTGGGTTATTACATTCAATAGTCATAGTGATCAAAATAAAAATTCAGAACTTAATGAAGATACAATTATTTTCACAGTAATTATTCACACATTCTACAAAATTAGATTTATTTAAAATAAAGGCAATAGCTCCAAGTGGGGGGGAAAAAAAAGTGGCAAACGTTTTAAAGAAATACAGTTTATAACTGAAATAGAAATAAATAGTTTATTTTTGCAAGGGTTGTATATATATATATATATATATATATATATATATAAAAAGCGTAAAAATACGAACAAAAATTTATAAGTAGAACAGGGGTCGAAAAATGGGCAACCGAAGAATAAAATATTCTCGGACGATACTGCAGGTGCTAACTTCAAATCTACAAACATGTTTATGGATGTTCAAGAGGACTAAAAACACAACAGTTCATTGTTTCTTAGACGAACAATTTACTCTCATATACAGAGCATTATTTCAGTGGGTCACATTAATTTAAGTTCAAGTTTAATATTCGTTAATAAAACTTGCCTACTCTAGTTCTCAAAACGCCCTAAGAAGTTGACGAAGAACTGTATACTGAGTGATAGTGCGTGACTTGAGGTGCAGCATTGTTTCCGCGAATGACAATATATACATTTGACTGGCTATGAGCATACGTCATATCGCAACATAGCTATGACGTTGAGGTATCTATATGGTTGGAAACTTCTGAGATCATTCCTTCCATTTAGAAGATACTAAGGGTCAACCTGCCGTTCTACTCTTATTGGTTTAAATATTTTTTCATACCGTATATAGTTCGTGGAGGTGTTGCCATCTTGCAACTTCCCAACATGCGCTATATTGTTTAGTTAGAGCATTCCTAGATGTAAATGTCATGGACATTTTAAAGAGAAGAGGCGTGGCGAGATGGGTCACTAATTCTCCTCTACAAAACAACACCTGTATGTACAAATCTTGCACTGCTATGGCTGCTGTTCATGTTGCCGGATTGAAATTGGCAAATTATCTTTCATATTCTCTCGCCCTTATTCCCAGACTGCACTCTTTTCTCATGTTTGAAGAATTACTAGAGAGGAGCGAACTTTTTTAGGAGATGAGAAATGTGATTGAGTGACTGGAGAGTATGAGAGACCATTAAAGCATAGCCTGCAGAAACTACGACATGCTTTATGGCGAATACCATCATAAAACTGCTTCGATCTAAAGGGAGACTACGAAAATATCAGGTTGCAAACATAGCAGAATGTACAAATTAAACTTTCGTTCATTAGTGGCAAGTGATTGACGTTATTCAACATGAGAAGAAATTCCACATTTACAAACTGTGTCATCAAGTTAGAAGCCGAATAGAATGCGCATTCAAACGGTGCGTTGAACTAAATATATAAGAGAATGCAGTCTCTGAAAACTTCATTGTATACCTCGTGTAAGGTTAAAAGAGGTGACGGAGATGGGGAAAGCGCAAGGGAACACTGAATAAAAAAAAGGAAAAGGGGTGGGAGCGGATATGCGCAAAAAACGACTCAAGTAAAAAGAGAGGTTTATAGATGGCGTTGGAAGTGATATCACATTGCATAAGCCAAGGTCACGAGCAAACTTACCGGCTGTATATAACGTGACTGTAAGGTGTGAGCGAGTCCTATGTGTAAGATCAGATACTGTTTGTACACCTTTGGCACTTAAATAAGTGTATTCTTTTTACAGTTTCTTTCTCTGCTTTTACGAGAACCATTAAAATTAAATATTGTGTGCTTAGTTTTTAAAATCTATTCTTTAATGAAATAAAAATACTCTCACATGTTATTCTCAAAATAATTGCTAGTGTTGCTCAAAAAGACATTTACAAAATGAATCGCCATGTTTTGTACTTTTCTGAATAAGTCAATAATGGCGAAGTATAGTGTTTATCTTCATTATAAAGGTATTGTCTAAATCTACAACTGAACCTCAATAGCTAAATGAGCAAGGTGAAATTATAAAGTTAAATTCTTTTCTAAAATTTGACTTTTTTCCAGTGTAATATTTAAATGATTTTATTTAACATAGAATAAAGTCCGAGGTTCAGATTGTGGGATTCAAAAAGAAGAATGTCTATTCAAAATGTATGCAGTTATCTTGAAAACTGCAGAAACTGTGATACAAATAGTTTTGAAAAATATATTGAGAAACCTGCAACATCTTACAGATTTGCATAATGACAATTCCTGTTATGAAATTTTGAGTCTCTTTCTCTGTATTTATTATCTTTAAAGTAATGTTTCTTTTCCTAAACACATTACTGCTTTCTTTTACTTATGTTTGGTTATTACTCCCTCTCTCATACACTCACACACACCCACACACTAAAGTTGTTGCCCGCCAAGTGCTTTCCAACTTTTAAATTCACAATTTTAAATAAGACAACTGAACAGTGAGCGAACGAATGCTAGTGCTAATTCTTATGCCGGCCTGGCATTGTAGTTCCACACACGGGTTGCAGAGGGCAGTAGCGTAGTTCAATGGCGGACTAAATTACGCTTAATAATGAAGGCGAAAATGAGCGTGAGATGATTATGACGAGGGAGCAACGGCGGAATGAGTACTTGAGAAAACCTGCACAGGCGCAGTTTTGTCCCCTTCCAATCCTATTTAGGCTGTTGGGGTCGAACCCGGGCGAAGCGAGTAGTCTATGACAACTGGACAGTTTGTAACAGGCCTACTTAAAGGTTCTCCATTCGCCATACTACTAGAATGAAACAAAATTAATGAAAACGCAAAATTTAAACTAAAAAAATCGGAATAAATCAAAAAGGTCTGTAATACGAAAAACAGTGAGCCTGAGCCTGATTATTTATGCACAGTACAGTCAAATTTGTAGTTATTGATCATTTTCTTTCACAGACATAAAGCCAAACGTTTGTTTCAAATCTACACGTGAAATATATATTACGATTTAGTTACACTGTTTATAGTGTTACATTATTTTTCTTTTATAATATATATTATAAAAGAAAATTAATGTAAAACTATTAACACTGTAACTAAATTAAAATAATTATAAAAGCAGAAAAGGATAAAGCTATAAGAGAAAGTCACAGTTCGAAATATAGCAATTACAACTGTGACTTTCTCTTATAGCTTTATCGTTTTCTGCTTTTATAATTATTTTATCTATACATACGTACATACTCCTGGATATGTGTGCATGTGTCGTCTTAAATTTCCTTAATTTTTAAGAAAATTAGCCGTTTTAAAATGTTAATTGACTTTATAGTTACATAAACATCTTGTTAGTTCCTTTTTAATACTTTTATGGCCATGTAATGATCTTACAATAGAATAAGAGCATTTCGAACGAGAATTGACTGTGAAAGAATGTATATATTGTCATTTGCCTATATTTATTGTACCAATATGACATTTTATTTCTTATTAGTAAAGGTTTACTGAAAGTGAAGTACTTTTGAAAGTTTAATTTTTTTTTTTTTCAATATAAAAGGCTCCACCTTACAATTTCCATGCTATGGGCAATTAGAAAACATGGTAAGAATTTAAAGTAATTTTTATATAAAAGCGGAGAAACGGCCACTAAAATGAACTTTCTGTATCACTGGAATGCGTTTAACACAAAGGTAAACACAAAATAGCATAATCATGGAACTTAAGTTATGAACTTGTCCCTCGGGCGGATTTTAGATGTCGCCTACAAGGTGTACTGCAGTCGGCGTCCGTTGTACTAAGGTTTTTTCCTTTGTCATGTCCTTGAACGTTTTCTGAACCTGTTTCTTGCCGGTCTCAGAGCAGTATACATTCATTTATAATGATGGCTAGACCGTTTATCTATTGCATCGCAGTTGTATGTATACATTTTTTTAATGCAAAGCTGGTGGTCGTGGGCGTGCCGAATTTATTCCAATTTAATTTCTGATCGAATGAATGGAGAATGAAATTATGCAATATTTTAATTCATTGATTCAATGATAAACAAAGCAACATGATCGGAAATTTAATAATACGAAAAACTAAATAAAATAGGCCAAAATCTTGATCGATTGCTAATAATCAATCCAAAAATTAGCATAAGTAATTAGGATTTCGTGTGTTAAGGAAACTATTAGCTCTGAAATGAAACATAAATTGGCAAGACCTGATAGCGTTAATCAGAATGTGCCTTCGCGATACAACACCTAACAAGCAGAGGATGACGACAATTCCAGTATATTCTAGAATTTGAAGAAGTGGAGGTGAAGTATGACCGCTGTGGCAGTGGTTTTTTTTTTTTTTTGAATAGTATTTAACGCCCGTTTTTGCTACAGAGGCACCACAGGCGGTGAACACTGATGATACCTGAGATGAAATGATATATTGGGAAGGGATTTTTTTTTAAAGGAAGGAAGCGTTCCAGGCCTAAGTTTAGAGTACCTCCCCGGCATTTGCCATTTATGAGGACTGAAGAAAACCTGGAAAATACCTCAGTCAGGGAGGACGGTCCTGGCGGAATTTGAACCCCAGACATCCCGCTCACGAGTCTGCGCCTTAACGACCTTGGCCATCCGTAGCGGTATGCTTTTGCAATGATACACATGGTACTAGTGAGGGAAATATAGCTTGAGCCGGCAAGATTTATAACTAATACCGGTATAAATGATATTATAACCCTGATCGTTCATCATTTTGATTTTATCTTGATTGCTCTTAACTAGATGAACATATCTATTTCACTTATAAATATATAAATGCAGTAAAAATTCTACCTTCAACTTGAAGGTAGAGCAAGATAATATAACACTTAAGAGATAATTGAACATGTTTTGTAAGTAATTCTAAGCGAAACATAAGAATCATCATTTACTTAATTTAGATGCATGTGCTTTCATAAAATCGATTTCTTCATGTATCTAGCGTTGTAATATTTGTAAAAATTCATTCTAAAATATTGCATTCTCCAATTGTGAATAGTCAAATAAAATAAAAAAAAAATCTTAATAAACCTCAACCTTTTTTGAACCAATCAACATAGAGTTTTCCTAGAAATTTGACATAAGTTACAACAGTCAGCTGTTAAAGATTATTTTTATTTGCATCCAATATTTTCAGTTTCAACCAAGTATGTTAAAAACATTACATACGATGAAGTTATTGGAATTACTAGCCGCCTTTGCGACTGTTTACGAGGGAGACTCAGTCGCTGCAACCCGAACAGGAGATGAACGCCGCGCGTAAGGTTGAAAGTTTTATTTTAGTATTTATGCTTTTACTGAAAGCATAAAACGATATTGTAATTAAAACCGATAATAAGAGACACTAACCGCTGCTGTAAAAGTGGATGGAAAGATGCACCGTAGCGGCAATACATTGCCGGTATCTGCGCATGAAATTTCTGAATTTCATCTAACTTTTCTTCTGAAAGTTCACGGCGGTTCAAAACTTGTTTCTTCTTATTGAGACAATCTGTCTTTCCCTCGTAACGTTATAACAAATTTGCTAACAGTTTCTCTTCCTGTAACATGATTGCCATTGCGAATCTCCATACCACTTCTGTGCAAGAATTCGTTTTCACACATCTGTCAAACACACATCCTTCAAGATTACATTTAGAGGGGGGCATAACTAATGAAAAACACTAGCATACTATTTAAATACAATGGAAGCACCGAATAATATACCAAAGCACAATCGCAAACTGATAAAACTTCCTCAAACTAACTACAAGTTGTTACATTCACATGCATTATATGGCCTTGACGCCTGGCTTCTTCACGTAGACACGCTGTGCTAAAATAACCTTACTGTGGGCCATATTTATGTAATTTCCACCATATTTTATTTAATGCAATAAGAAACAGCACACCTGTTTAAGTGGTAATAGTGCATACTATTTCAAGTTGCAAAGATACTTTTTGAATAGCGTTTAACTTCCGGTTTCACTGCTGAAGTATCTCAGCGGTGGACGCAGTGATCTGAAATGATAAATCAAAAAAGGACGTTTTTCAAGTCTAAATTTAGGGTACCTCTTCGGCATTTGCCATTTATGAGGACTGAGAAAAACCTGGAAAAACTTATCAAGGTGGACGATTCTGGTGGGAATTGAATCCCACTCCTCCTGCTCACGGAGTTTGTGTTGCAGATAAGATAAAGTAATACCTGTTGATGAATATGAAACCTAAGGGACACAATACACGGGTAAAAGGGCATCACATGAAAGGGGGAAAAAATGGGACAAACAGCTCAATTCCTCAGCACATGACACCAAGAGCTGTAAAAATGCAGGAGTATGCTATAAAATAATTTATTTAATAACATTGTAAAATGAGGATAATGTTCTTAATGTGCTGCTTATTGTTTCTGGCCAAAGAAAGCAGCATGAACTTTAAACATTTCATATGCACTAAGCTCCCCAATAATTGAACTGGAACGTTGAAGGCAACAATGATGCAGAATAGAGAAATAAGCGATGCTTTTAAAGCGGTGCATTGTCAACAACTAGGGACCTTAGTAATCGAGTGTCATAATGTAAAATGTTATAATGCTTACAAATGCCTGAAGTGCCGGCTCTCACGATTCAAGAGGAAATGTTTTATTTGGCGATCGACAAAGCGAGGAACGTGGGAGTTGAAACAAATTGCTGAAAAGCAGCCATCATTCCTTTATATATACCGGCAGCCTGTTGCATTAATTTATTGAAAAACTAGACATGCAATAGGGCTAATGGAGCTTTTTATAAGAAACAAGATATGACTTCAACCTAAGGCTTGTTGAAATAAGTTTGGTTCAAAGGGAGCTATATAAGACGTGCAGAATATTTACTGCGCTATATAGTTTTAGAAATTGCATTTTATAGTCATATATTTCCGTACTGAAGACACGAATTAAAACCAGTAAAGGGGTTTAACTTGTCATAAGCAACTCAGTATACGGACTCTCTAGCGCCGTTCCATTTTAAATCCACGTTCCAATCCTTGACTGACTGAATTTCAGTCAGCCCCCCCCCCCCCTCAAAAAAATCAGTGGGCCTTTTCATATACGGTTCAAGAAACAAAACAGTTAATGCTCTCGGGGAAAGAATTTGCCTATTGTGCGAGGAAGCGATACCTGGAGGCACATTTTGGCAGAATGCAGGGAAACGGAGATTTTAAGTAGCGAGCATTTACCACCGCAATTTTTGAATGCTAATAGAAGTTTGAACATTTGTCGAGAAGTGTTGGTGCTTGCGAGTTAAATAATTTAGGAATATTTCTAGAAAAGACCCGACAATGGAGGCTAATGACTACAACGAAGAGAGGGGTGTAAGTAAATGTTTCTTTTTATATAAAATTATTAATATAAAACTTCCATATATGGAAGTATTTGTATGTGTGTGTGTGGGGGGGGGGGCATTTTGAATGTTATAAGGACGATATTAACATGTACGACAGTAAGGCCAATGCGACAGTTGTATTTATTTGAATGTATTCTAAAACTGGAACAATAAAACGCCCATTATTACTATTACTGTACGGTTCAAATCTTCCGATTGCGATGGAAACGAGATTAAATTGCATATAAAATGAGATTTATGGAGATAATATCTTGCATAATGTCAGTGTCACAATGTCATCAATAGCGACGCTGAAAAAATAAATGTATACTCATACATTTACACTGCTGGCAAGAGTATTCAACATTTTTCTCTCTTTCTAAACGTGAAATATACGACACAGAAATGCATTAGCTCTTGAGATATGATTTCCTAACAATCGCAACACGAGAGAAACAAACGAAAACGAATGCGCATAGCTTCCAATACGTTTACTTTTGGGGGGGGGGGGCATGCAAACCGGGAAACAATAAATGTATTAGCTTCTGACATATGATTTTTCACTAAGCATTTCCAGGACATCCTGTATAATAAAATACTAGTGACTAAACTTATTTTTTCCGGAATAAATTTGTTTACCAAAGCCTGGAGATTAAAGCCAAGTAAGTTGGTACAGTAAAGTTATTGTAGGGGTTTTCGTGAAATTTATCTCAAGATAGCGGATATATGTTTCTGTTTTATTTTCAGCCGCTGTTAAAACTTGTTTAAGGGAACCACTGGCGTAGGAACATGAATCAAACCAAAAGATATTTTTTTGCGTATAAATGAAATACAAATGCAAAGTCTGTAATCTAGCCAGCAGGAGGCCAGTAGAAAGTGCTAATGGTTAATGTCTAATTAGCAGAGAAAGAGAGAGTTTCTATCACATGCGCAGGTCAATGCTTTTTTAAACTTATACACATAAAAATCCATTCAACTTCATTTTGTTGTAACCAATAAATGAATTAATGTTATAAATATCTAAATTACCTTATTTGTCTTTAATGGTTGTACAAATACGTCATGAGTTTTTTGAATTGTTCTGGATTTTTATTATTTTTTGCTGAAATACATTCGTCATTACTATGTGGGAATGTGTACAATTGTGAGTTAAGGGTTCATAGTGTGCTTAGAATTATAACATCTAGGTGGCAGAAAACGAATTATTTTACAATACTCCTTTTAACCATTCTATTTACCTTTGTATACTCTGTTAGCTATTAATTTTATAAAATGGCATGTAAATTAAAGGATATGTTTGTAAAACATTCTTAACACTGAGCAAGATATATGCAAGATAAATCAGGAAAGAAGAAATTTCATTCTGAATAAAGCACCATGAACTCCTCCCCAAGCTGCTTCATTACATGGCTTAAAACCTTGAAAGCTTCTGTTATAAAATATTTGGTCAGGAACTGACGTGAATACTTTAGCAATTTAAAAATAAATATCATTGCATTTAAGTATAGACAAAAGTTAGAGAACTAGATATTTTATGCTTTTGATCCGCCTCATTCATTTCAGAAATCTGAAATTAAATTATAATTTCATCTTAAAATATTGTCACATCCCAGGATTTTAGGAGATGACAGGGGGAGCTAAGCTACAATAAGATGGTAGAGCTAAAGTTAGTTATCTTTTATTATAATCACTCTGAATGATACCAGTTACAAAGTAATGTGAATGACCTTTCAAGCTAATGTTACAATATCAAGACAGCGTCCTGCTACCCATTCTGCTGCTTGTGCCCCCAGTCAGGGTTTACCTTGGAAGATGCGTCTCGGAGTGCTATAACTTCTCGGTCGGTCCTCAGCCTAGCCTCAAGGCTCTCTTTCTCCCTGTCTACCCCCCTCTGCAGGAACCTGCAGGCTCTTAAATAGAATCCCGTACCCCAGGGAGGGGGCCAGAGGCATTACCAAATATGGTGTGCCACCGCCCTAGGTTTGAATTAAAGCAGCCAATCACAGAGCAACACATGAAAGTTCTCTAACATCCTGATTGACACATGACATCCTGAGGCCTACGTGACTTTAGCAGATTCCTCAAAGGAAACTGATGTCATGGTGAAAACCCTTGGGTTTGTCACAGGAAGTGACAAACCAAACCTTTCCTGTTGCACAATAATTTACTAAGTATCTCATGCTAATACAAAATAGTAAAAAATATGAATAAACCAAAAACTATGTCCTTTCCGAGACGTTTCAATTTCAAATTAAATGACATAAATTCACCAATATTTACCTCCCGAAAATAGCATCCGTGACAATATCTTGCACCATTGGCAACATCAATGAAATACTTCTTTGATCAATACGTTATAAACTAATATCATTTGTAAATAAAACTGGAATAGAGTATTTTGAAATTTAAATTCTTAACAAAAGAATTAATTTGTGTTATTTCATTCTTTTCCTTAAACTTGCAATTTAGCTCCTCAGAGGTAAGAAATATCAACACTGAAAGCGGGAAATTATGTATCGTGAGTACTTGACAACAGCTGCACTGCGGCTGTTATGGGAAACGAAGCATATGAAATCCTCGCGTCGCTCAGGTGTTTGTTAGGATGCCACCAAAATTCCATTTGCACTGATGTGCATGTGAATCGCCCAGCGTATCACGCATAATGTCCAATTTACGTCTCAAACGGAAGCTGTACTTGTACTGCACGCATTTCAGAAAGCCGAAAAGTAAAGCTATATATACAATTTGATCTTTGTTCTAAAAATTATTATAACTAGTCGTTTATGGAAACATTATTTTGATGTCTTAGGATAAATACAACTGCTGTACATAATTCGGCGTTTTAAAACTTTTTACTTGATAATATCTATCTTTTTAATCCAAATATATGTACTTCTTTGAAGTTATGCCAACGTATAACTTTTTAACACAGTAGTACACGGAAGAGGCTGGAATTGTTTTTCTGATAATCCTAACTATTGGATTATACCACGAATGAAACCAGGGTTCATTTGAATGATCACTTTAAATTAGGGACGGTGTTATGCCTAATATTTATATATTTATATGTACAAACATATATATGTATATATAATGTAAAATATACGGTTTTATTGATCGTTACACAATAGGCATATATTCATAAATAAATACCTTTTAGGGAAGATCCTTTCAGTAATTAAAAGTGTCTATCCGAAATTAACTGTGAAAGACATTATGGTTTTTGCATACGGTCTGACTGGACGCTTCCTTGGCATGTACGGTTCATTTCCAAAATATTTAGAGCGCTGTAGCTCATGGTATTCTCATAATTCACCCATTGTTCATCATCGCTGAAACATTTCTGAGAGTTTAGCTATGGATAGAATGTTAAGAGTTTCCTAACCAAAAGAGTTGCAAAAATGAAAGTGGCGCTTTTATTTTTTCTGTATTGGTTTACTGGTTATAATATGTTGACATACAGTACATAAGTTTATCAGTTACACATAGTCATCTTGTCTGTTCAAGCAAGTGTCCCATTACGTCACTACATTATGAATACTCTTAGCGATGAAGTCAATGTTGGCTGTGCAACCAATCTTAAAGGTTGCCACGGAGCTCAGCATCGCTGGCGAACTTTGGTGTATTGTGCAGGAGACACTTGTTCCTATCTTCTTCTCATTGCGAGTCTTGGCCTACCGCGGCGACCTCTGCATCCTTTATCTCCGTCTTACGACTTCAATGATAGGGGGCAGTATTGCAGGGGGCAAGTGATCAGCATGCCAACACCCGCTGCTTTCGTGATCGAAGAACGAACGCCACCTCTCCATCAGGCAACGGCGCTGGGTGGATCCCGTTCCTCCATAGACCTCCATAATTTGGAAAATTTCATAAGTAGGTACCCGTGCCTCCCGGCCAGAAGTCAGTAATGCTAAACACTGGACGAAGGAGGTGGTCACTTGTTCCTATATACATTCGTAATTCGACAATAACTTTCGGCACCATTATGACCTATTGAATAAGTGTTCGCCAGGCATGTTCACATTAACCCATATTGCTGACCGTTCGACTCATGAATACAGAACACTACATCTTCAGAAAATACTTGCATTCCCTAACGCCTAATATTGGAAAACTTTTCTATATATTGAAGTTGTGGGAATACTAAAACCTAGTTTCATTTGGGCATCAAACAACAACTTTAGAACAGCGGTAGAGTCTATATATCGAACTATTATCTATATCAAACTATAACTGAATATCGAGAACTGTTCTGAAAGAAAGTTGTTGCACATGCGTGTACAGTAAGCAATGACACAGTGAGTGTGGATATTGTCGTTCGTATGGCAAATATGTCAGGATTTTGTTTGTTAGCAATGCATAAGTACCGAATTTGACTTGGTATGGAACATCTTCCCTTCAACCGCGAATCTCTCATTCTTAACACTCATCTGCCTAACATCTTCATGCCAAACGTCTCTTGTTGCCTACGTCTCTTTTTTCCAAAATGTTTTTTCTAAAAACCTTAGAAAAACCTAACAAAAGCGGTCATTGCTTTTATAATCCTATTCAGTCAGTATCTTATTCATTATCCTTAACCTCATCCACAATATGAAGTGATCTTTGCCTAAGGCGTGTTGAATGTTGGAAAGCCGATTTACTTCCTAAGACATTTATTTCCTGTACTTGCAGCGAAAAATTCAACTTTAATGAAATGATCTAAAACGGATGCATTTTCTTAACGAAAGAAAAAAAAAATTTGGACTTAAGCATTTCCTTATACACATTTGAAGTAAACAGTTTAATTTATAATACTTATAATTGATATAAATTAAATATTTATATCAATTAATATATTCAATAAAACAAAAAGGTTTTATTTAATAATTTAGAGGAATATAATAAAAATATAATATACTATTTCCATTTATTCTAACATTAAGTAAATGTTACGCAGATTATATGCATGTGTGCAAAGGTGTAAGATGTAACTGAACGATCAACCTTAATGTAACGAACTTAGGTTCAAAACATGCAAGTGCTCAGGTACCACAGCAAGCGCCCTCCTTTATACCCAAACTAGTTTGGAGTGTGTTAGGAACTGTCCCAACTTCGAACTCTGGTTAAAAAGTACGATTTATACAAAATGCAAACTTGTAGCGAAACGAAACGCTTAAGGAAGAAAGCGATTAGGAAGTAATTTGCTGACCAATTCTATTTTATTGTGTCTTTCAATGCGTTCTCGTAAATGTTTCGTATTTGAAATATAACGCCATGAAACCTACTTTTTAATATGTTTTCACGGTAAAATATTTCCTACAACTTGGAATCATCTCCTTAGCTGATGATATCTATACTTTATCGGTCTGGCGTACTTCTGGACGTACTGTACATACAGAGTGAAGCACTTAACACTACCTCGAATATCTATTAAGCGAGATATTCACAGGGCTAGAGATTAATATAATTCAGAGGAATTATGAGAAAGTATCTGTTCAGCGTAAACCTGTTCTGTATTTTTACATTAAATAATAGGTGCATTTCTACTGGCAATAAGACTTAGTGATATTAATTTACCTTACCATAAATAGGAGAATGCATAAGCGGTACATCAAAATATAACTAACTTCTTGTCCTTAAGAAAACAATGTCAACATACTTCATATGTAAGTCCTTCCTTAAAACGTCTATCATAGATCTGTTTCTGCTTTAATCATCTCCTGTTTAATTTACACTAGGTAAAGGCAGTAAAGGTCATTGTCATTTTAACTTGATTTTTTTAAGTTTGCTAAAGTTGTAACGTTCCTAAGATTCTTATTGACTCTTCTATTATCATCGTTTTTGCCTTTCATGCAAGGAATAGTTGCATAAACATTAAACAGAAGTAGCCTGTTAACTATTTGCACAGGAAAACACCATCAATTCTTATTTTTTCATTTAAATGTTGACTAGAAAAACTGCCATCGTTTTTTTTAAATATAGCATGCGTTGAAAATAAATGTTATCATACTATTTATAAATCCCTCTATATCCTAAATTTGTGAGCTCTTATCTACTCTTCAAGTGCCTCACAAGGCATACAAAAGACATATTCAAATTCTAGAAATGCGGCTGGCTTTTCATCTAGGTGACCCAGTTTTGATTCTAGTTGCCTGAATGGAATTCGTAGCACCAGGTTGGGTTTTAGCTAACTCTTATTCCGCCCCAGTTTTCATTAAAAGAACGTCAACTAAAGTTTTGTTAACGTGAACTCCGAGCATTCCTTCGTCATGTTCTTCGACCTGAGATTAGAAAAAAATCGTTAACATGTAATAAGAAATTAGCACGTTAATAATGATTAAAATCGTCTGCAGGTACCTTAGGGTGCGCATGCGCAAACATTACAGTGTTTTGAACGAATGTTAATAAGTAAGGAGGTACACTGTGTTCATTAAGTCTCTGACGGATTTAACTCATTAATAACTCAAGAACTATTATACATAGCAATTACATACACTTTATGAGTAAAAAGGGTGTCGAAAGGCAGGTATATCGAGAAGAGAAATAATCTCGGACGCTTCGTTGCGATACTGCAGACATTAAGAAATATATTTCAAAACATTATTATATTTTAATAATATTGTGGTACACATCCTTATATATATTTTAAAGAATTACGTAAAGTATTGTGAAATGACATTGTTTTATAAAAACAATTAGTGTCAGGTCTGAATTACTCCATCATACATTCTAGGACTAATATGAAAACTGAGAGTTTTAAAACCGTTTTCTTATAAAGATCAATGTCAATATTGGCGTTCTGCAATAAACTATAACTTTCATTATATATAGAAAAAATATTTTCTCGGCTAAACTTGATAAAATTAAAAGCTATAGACAATTTAAATATTTCTGCACGTCATCTGCCTTTTCTGTCAAAGGAGTAATTTGACACAAAACATGTTTATAAATAGGAACTTTAAACTCCATGAACAGGCTTAACTATGTAATCAGCATTTGCTAACACTCAAGCATCTCATTTGCAAGTGAGTGAGTAACAGTGAATATAACTGTTGTATAACATGGTATACAACTTCCTAAAACTATATTTTGCTTAATGAAAGCTCACTGAATATTTATGAATTTCTTGGAAGTTTACTCTTGTCTGTTTGCCTAAAATGAAAAAGGCCGTCAATGGTATATAATCTTTTAATTAATAAATTATAACAGCTGTTTGAAATGTGTTGTGCATATGCATCAAAGATTAGAATATTGTGGTTTCCCCATTGAGAACACAGAGAAATGTAAACCAAATGTAAACAAAGGAGGAAGAGATTCACGATAGGACTACGTGAATTATCACAGGGTTAGCTTGCGACACTGGTTTCCAAGAGTCGCTGTAACGTTTTATAGATATTAAGTTATAAATCTTGCCCCCTAATGTTCCGCTTTACATCTCAGCCAGATGAACCGCAGATGGTGACGCTTTGTTTTCAACTTTGACATTTATCTCATTTACAATGTTCAGGAATAAGTTGCTAGTTGGTCTGATAGCTTACAATATTTTACAATTCTCACTTCAGAGCTTAGTTTGAAATGGATACCATTAAAGGTGACTGTTAAATTATGTAAGTTACCTCAATGGATATTCCTTTTAACGCTTCACTACATTTCTTAAACACGAGCTCAAAACGTATAAGATACGCAATTAAATACAAAGAACGCCTGTTGTAAATCTATGATTATGAACAAAACTTCAAACATAGTTAACAATAATCGCGGCAACAGTAGCTATGTTAATATTATAGTGGAGAAGAAAATGCCAACGCCATTATTTCTTTATATTTCCTAACTCGACAATTATGCACTTTTCAAATTTGGAAAAATATGTCCCTCTGAACAAGAATAAATAAATCTTAACTTCTTTATCCTATCTGTTTGCAATCATCGGGAACCTTAACAACTTGCTAACTAACTTTATGCTGGTGGAGTACAATAGCACATGTGGTTAAACTTTTAATAGTATGTTAACAACAACATGTTAGCAATTTTTAACATCTGTTGATGAAACGCGCGTAGTAATTGGAAATATTTAAAGGCAAAATTGATCGGCCGTTTCACGCCCTGAATTGAATGGGGCGCTGATATCTTGAGATGTTAAAGAGCGTCCGTAAATAAACCAAATTAAAAAAAAATCGCAGATCTCAGCCTTACTTCCCCATAAGGGTTTGTGTACCTGTTTTCTACTCCTTAAGCTATGCATACGTACTTCAAATGCCCCCTTGTTGCATATGTAACAAAAACTAAGTTTCCAGTAATAGCCATTAACTCTTGATATACCCAAGGTTATTTCTTTCTCAAGAAGCATTTTTAATGTATTTCAGAAACTTCTCTTATGCTGGGCCAAGGTCAGTAATAGACAGTTCTTGCGATGATGACTGCATGTGAAGTTTTTCGCAGCTTTCTGCTAGAACAGCAAGGATTATTTCTGTCTCTATTTTATCATAGCTCACTTTGCAGCTAAGGGATCCACACAACTCATTTTATATGTTATAACAGAATATTTGTGTGCTAGTGCTATCAATTGTGGTTAGTGAAGTAAATGTTACTGTAGTGTATTGTATTGAAACATTACTACTTTAATAGCTTCATTGCCATTGTTACTACTAAGTGAGGCTTCCTTCGTAGGGAAGTAAAACTGTGGGTCCCGTGTCTACATTTACGACATGAAAAAGAACCTCAAACCTGAAAGAAGAGGCCTCTGAGCAAAATTTGTCGGCCGTTTCACGCCCTGAATTGAATGGGACGCTGATGACCTGAGATGTTAAAGAACGCCCATAAATAAATCAAATTGCCTTTGTTATTAAGAATTTCATGATTTAATAGTAATTTTAAATATACATTTTTCCTTTAATTTAATTTAGTTCTGTGGAATGGGTTAACGTTTTTGTGTATTTAGGGATAATTTGGCTTTTTAGAACAGAAAAAAAAATTAAGTTTACAGGAATAACCGGTCAGAAACTGAAGAAATACGAAATCAAAGTTGTTGCTAACGTATGAAAATTTCATTAAAAGTGATGAGAAATGAGTGATTGCACATGGACTTCCTTGATACAGATGCTGTTTAACAAATGAGGGATTTGTATATCGACCCTGGCCCCGCATAGCTTGGGATCAGCTGTGAACGTAGATCACGATACATTCTATGCACGTGTTTACTAGTTAGATGAGATATTTTACAGGAATATATAATATTCACTCTCCGTATACATTTTTTATAAAATGCAATGCAAATCCGAATTAAATCCCGGGCTTTTCTACTGCACTGTCGACTTTGCAGTTTGACTGTGAGCGACTTTGGGCGTTTACAATTGTCCATCAGTTATGTCTAGTGTTGCATGCACCGAGACTAGAGGACCCAGAAAGTAGTCAAATATCTATGCAGAATACAAGGAACTTTCTGGATTGTCCAACTAGGAGACATATTTAACAGGAATTCTTTCGTTTCTGAACAACAATAGGAATCCAGGTGTATTTGTAACTCTGGAAGAAGACCCATCTGGTACCCACAAACTGTTATTTGCTCACGTAGGAGAGGAAGGGGCGAGTGTGGAGGAGTTACAGGGATAGAGAAAAAGGGAGAGAGAGACAGAGATAAATTGTCTTGAGGTGAACCGAACCATTATAGGCAAGTCGTTCGCATTGAAACGACTCTTAAGAACAGGATTCAATATCTAGCCGGTGTCTAAATTGGCTCAGGAAATTTCATTATTGCTGCAAAGCTTGATTAAACAGAAACCCATTCGCTAATGGAACGGCTACTAAACGGACCTATAGCACTTGCTCTCCCAATGTTTATGTTTGGAGTACTTTAAAGGCTAAATGGTTCATGGTAATGGCAGAAAACATTTTCGTATCCCAGCATTAGTCAAAGTAAAAGTTGCACTATTGGTTTGTTGGAAGAGTGTTATAATCATACAACGTTTTTAATACCACCTTTATTTTTTTTTAAAAAAAAGAAACAAACGTTTTAATTATCTTAAACGCTTCCGTATAGCATTGAATGTTTTTATTTACATATTTATGTACAGAGTGTTTCATTTCAAATTGGCGGAACAGTAAAGGAACTAATGAAAGAAATGAACACATGTGTTAGAGTTTAACGTTTTATTTATAGCCAAGTAAACTTATATAAACTCATTTTATCATTATCATAATTTTAAAACTTTTTATCAATATATTTTAAATACAACTTGAAATATCCTTCATTTCAGGGAATAAATTTTTGTTTTATAAGTTTTGTTGTTCAAGAAAAAATGCTAAATATAGACCATAAATTCAACTTTAATCAATATAAATATTAATCCTTAACAATTAATTACTTCACAGTACTACTTAAGAGATTATAAAAGAGAGGAATAGCATATAAACCATTTTTTTCTTTTAGTTTTTCTCTTTGTTTTATCAATTTATTACAGTTTTTGCATTGATTTACTTTATTTTTTTAATTTTAAAAATAAATTTTGTTTCTATTTGAATAAAAAATTGAAACAGTTTAATATAAAATGAGGATTTGTGGAGTCCCAGATATAGATATATTTTAAGTAACTTGAAACACGGTTCTTTTGTTCAAACTCAATTCTTATATGAAAGCGTTATGAATAAATTTCACTGAAACAGAAAAAAAAAAAGTGTATATAGAATTATTCATAACTATTCTTATTCTGTATTCATAACTTAGCGCCCCTCCCCCAACTTATAATCATGATTCAGGTTCTGATGATCTTCTAATCATGAAGTGGTTTTTGGTGAAATATGTAAGGTTTTTTCTTGTTACCAATAGCTCTTGGTGTATTAAATATTTTATGTCACTTATGAATAAAATTTTTCATTCTCAAATTTCTCAAAGAAATTACTCAAAATACCAGTATATAGGTAGTGTATCTAAAATAAGAAGATAAGCAAATATTTTCACAGCAGGTAATATTGCCAAGAGGAAGTCCAGTTTATACAAATCTTAAACAAATACCCTCTTACAGCTCTTACTATCACTTACTTCTGGAACACGTCCGAGTGCTCTCTGGTTGCTAAAACACTCTTACTATGGTGTACATTATCGAAGAGTACACCAGGTATTTGCAAATTCTCATAATTAAAATTAAAGGATTGAAATTTGGTAATCGTGCAAGCCATCCTATGTTCAAACTATAATGAAATTTTGAATGATGCACATGAAACTCGGTAATATTCCGTTATCACACTTCATTTGATAAAAGCACCTTAACGTGCGTTCAGCAAAACTCAAGGTTCTACAAATCTGTAACCTAAAATTTCTACTCACACATTGATATAAAATCTATGTTGATATCTCATTTCAACATTGCATGAATGTTTTAATCTTTCCATAGTGTGTAATAATGAATAGAAATCACAGGAGAATCCTTTAAGAGTGGTGATAGGCTTCAGGTATAACTAAGATTAATTTAGGACATGTATTCACTAAAATGCTTCTCTTGGTATGTATAATCCTATTAAAATGTGTTCTAGTTTCCAGTTTCAGAATGTAAAACTATCTGAAAGCTTCAAAGCTCTTTCACGCCTTCTTTTGGGATACTTTTCGAATAGATTATTTTGATGGGAGGCCTAAAGCAGCCTTCCATACAAAGCAAAGCTGCCTCTGACGTAATAGCATGATGAGCTGTTGAAGAAACAGTTCACATGTTTCTTTAAAATATAGTTTGCGCAAACATTCTTCCACTCTACCAGCCTTTTATCTTGAGATTTTGAGATGTATATCTACTGAACCGCCCAGCAGCCTAATCGCGCAAGCATGCACACAACCAAGGCCACAGCGAGCAAGGTAATGAAGAAATAGTAGCAGAAAATGAAAGGAAAAGGAAACTATGTTTTCAGAATTCAAAGTGGTGGCTACTTCGATTGTGAGTCAATACAAATAAGTGGTTTGTACCGCGAGAAACCGTGGGAGAATTCTGCATCATGTTTCTTAGTGTTGGTATAACTGCAAAGTGTAGTGTAGAAAATATGATGAAAAAGTGACGTACAAAGGGATCAGATGCAAAGACAATAGGTCGCGAATATTCAGGAACGGAAGCTCAGAAGCCCTACTAAGTTGATATGTTACTTGACCTAATAGATACTGTGTCCACTTTTGTTTATAAGCCGAGAGACCGGTTTTTCGTGGGCCTCTCTATCATTCGTCAGTTTATAATCTCCTTTATAACCAACTCTTTTTCATAATAGTCATCAGTGGTTGATACTGTCACATTATATGTCGTATATATGGAAAATAAAATTAAATATTAAAGTTGGTTAACAAACCAGGACCTTTCGGATAATTCTATATACGTTTTCTTAGTCCAGCTTTACACATTAACGTTTCGTTTATGGTAGTTATCCGAAATATCGCTTCTATGAACCAGTTTCAGCATTTTTATGCAGTGAAATATTTTTTGTTTATAACTTACTGTATAACTCTACACAATTCATAATTAGTCTGTATACAAAAATTGGTAATGTTATTTACTCCCATGCCCGAGGGTTTTTAATGGAATAAATATTAAAATTAAAAAACCAATGATATTGACGAATGTGAACGTTGTGTTGGGTGAGCTTCCGATTCTCCCTTTATATCTGATTTTAACAAGCAACATTTTGTTACATACTAGTGTACTACCTTGACCAGGAAACCAGTGCCCTAATTAAACATCAAACATATGACCCAGTATGACCCTTGGGGTGTATAAACACATTGCATTTTACAACGCTTATGGTAGATAGCACATATTCTATCTCTTGTCACAGGACAGTAAATTATTATTTTTTCTCTCTCTCTTTACAGGTGAGTGTTCCTGAAGTGAGATAGTATTACGGCATTTCCCAACGTGTGGTGAGTTGAACAATTTTTTTCTCATGCGGATCACGTTCACAATATTATCTTTCTTTCCTCATCACCAGCACCAGAGGAAAATGCGTGTTCTGTTGCTTTGGCACCACTGCAGATGTTTCTCTAGCAATGCGGTCATGATTGCTCTTCCCTGTTGCTAGGAATTAAAAGTCGGGTGGTTGCGTTAATAAAATATAAATGTTGAGCACATTTGTAATGATACTTAGTTTTACATTAAAATATTAAAAGAGTAAATTACAAGCAGCTCTTGACTAGGCTATATCGCATTTAAATTTGATTTTTTTTTAGTTGCTAATGATTGTTTTCTTTATTTTTATATAGAAAAAAAGGTGTAAATAACAGAAATGAACATGTAACTTCATTTCTTTGCACTATTAAATAAGTTGCAATGACCTTATGTATATAATAATAATAATAATAATAATAATAATAATAATAATAATAATAATAGTTCATGCGTTATAGTATTGGGCTTAAAGATGCGGTTCTTGAAAACCTTTGAAACAAAGGTTTTATGCATTATATTTATAATGGTATCCTTTTTGAGCCTGTAAATCGAAGACGCGACTTTTCAGTCAATAAAGTTTTCCATATTGCTTTCCAAAAAATACGTTCTTAAAACTTAAATAAACACGCGTTATTTTTTTTTTTTTTTGTAAAATTCTTAAAACTTTTCTTTAAGAAAAGGGACGAATTTCTGATTTCTAGTTGCAGCATGATGACCATTCAGATATTTGTATTTGTTAACAATTATTCCTTTCTCACGGGCTTTGGCCTACCGCAGCAACCGCTGCGTCCTCGACCTCTTTTTGCGTATGGGTATGTGCATTACTAGGGCACGTATGACGGGCAGGAGGCGCAATAGCATTTATTGCTTGTGACGTCACCTGGTGTACTGGCAGCGTAGCTGGCTGCTCATTCTGTAAATAGCACAATTTGTGAGATCTTTGTTAGTATATGCTTCCTTTAAATGCTTAATGTTATTAAAAATGAATTGAGATATCTTAGCAGTTTACAGTCGCTTCCTGTGTCATTCATGATAGAAAAAAAATCAAGTATTTTGTATCATAGGCTACCTGCATACACTGAGATAATGAGGTTTATTTGTTTTTAATTTAGTTTTTTTTTTAATTTGTATTAGAATGGGGGTGTATTGCCCTATATTTTCAGGATTCACAATAGATTCCACTTGACTTAAAGGTCAATTTTTAATTATGTTTTTAGGGGAAGGCAGATAATCATAAATAAATGTATAGCTCAAATTAGCTCACTGAAAAAAAATATAAATCTTCATTATAAATATAAACAAAAGGGATCAATCAATTTCCAAAACCACCAATTATGATTTGGTATAACTACGAAAAAATTATAATAAAAGCGTAAAAACAAATAGAATCAGTTATGCAGGACATCTATACAATTTTCCATATTTGTTCGGTGCATGTTGACAAGGAAGATTAGGAAATAATTAGCTTCTCAAACTCAATACTTATAAGATATTAATAAGCAATGCTTTACCACATTTAAATTAAACTATGTCTGGTTGCTTTCATCGGGAATTTAACAGCCTAATAAAAGAAGACTTAAAGCGGCTTCGAAACAGAGATGCAAATAAAGTAGGACTAATAACTGATCTTTTTAAAAGAAATAAGTGACAAAATGCTTCGAAATGCTGATATCTGAAGAATTATGCACAGGATACTAGCTCTACTTTCAGAAAAACGAAAGTGATGATAATTAGGCAGAAGAAAACATTTTCGAAAGAGACGAGCAAGCATATAAAGAAGGCACATAAGTTGTTTAAATGTGCTGGTAAACGCATTATCTACCAGAAACAAGTTGTAAGTTGTAATTATTATAAAGTTAGACAATAAAAACCAGATGAAATTGTTTGGGAAGCATATAAATAACTTTCCTGCAGAAAAAAACTTGACTGTCATCGCTTTCAAGGGGAAGGGCTAACTAAACCAACAGAACAGTGGCTACTCTCTGCTATTAGTTCAGAGCACGACTTCGCCAGTTTTCATGGAAGTGACTTAAAATTAATTTTAAAATGCAATGAAGACCCTCATCGAAAAATTAAAATCTAAATACCCGTATATGGAAGAATGTGCTATTACATATGCCATACATGCATATGTATTAGTATGAAGATCATAAACAAGAGAGAAACCCAGAAAAATAAAATGTATCCGGAATTAAATTACCTAATGATTTAGCCAGAAAGAAAGTGAAAAATGTATGTCATAATAGAGGGGGGAAAAAAAATAAGATTGACAATAACTGTCTACAATATGGAGCAGGGATGAAGTGCCTAAAAGAAAAGATCGGTGTTCGTAATCATTTAGGTTGATACTTTAAACACATTGATTTACTTTAATTTAAATCTGAAGCTGTGTGTGAAGGGTTATCTGCTTTACGTAATATGTAACGTAAACAAAGACTTTGTTAGCTCAGATCATCCCCACAGTGTGCGTTGATACCCCGTGACGTCACAAACAGCATCCAGGGGAATGTGAGCGTGAGCCTACCTCACATTCTACGTATGGTGGTCTTGCAACGCCATGGTAGAGAATAGTGTTGCATAAGGGCTGTGATCAGCACCTCTATATCCCGCCGCTGGCCATCCCGCATAATTTTCTAGATCAAACAATTATAACAACAGCATTTTTAATTTGACATTTGAGGGTGTTCCTGGAGCGATGCTTGTTGGGAGTCGAGCATATTAACTCTCCATAATAGCAAGATATTATTCTATATAGCCCTTTCACAAAGCTTTTTGGAGAGCAAATTTTCATAAACCAGAAAATGGAATGTAAAGCTGAAAAAATGACCAGCCAACTCTGCCAATGATTGTCTAGCATTGTCTAAGTTGATTCAGGTGCAGGTTATTTTTCCTAATGCCCTAAGACAGGGCTATCTTACGTTCGTTTGTACTCGAGCACATTTGTATGATAACACGCAGGCGCCAGGACACGATTCCAATACTTGGTCGACTAATAATAATAATAATAATAATAATAATAATAATAATAAATCCAGAATTAAAAATACATATAAATATATTTATCACTTGAAAATGTCGCTCTGCATTAATTCTTTTACGAACAGAGACGCTAGCACACACACACAGATTTTCCTTTGTTTTCAATAAAGCGGTCCTCCAATTCACTGTTAAAGCTATATTTTCTTTGTCATTTAAGAAGAGTTATGCTTAAAATACAACCGATTAATAACTAAATCATTTAAAGATTAAAAAGTAATAAAAATCACTTAAACTTGTAGAATGTACAATTTATTATAGCACAAGACACTCAAAACGTATTTCACAAGCTCACAAATAATTCTGAATGTTCACCTGAAAGCAAGAAACTTGAAACATTCCAATTGTAAGACTCGTATAAATCGTTTGTTCACTGTTTACGATACAACTTTGTTGGAATTAAATGTACTTATAGCGCAAATTGAGTGTCCCAATGTCGTCGTGATAAAACTCTGTCATGGTACACAGTTTATTGCACTGCAACAAAGCGAATTATGGAAGCGGTCTTTTTGAGCAATAAAAATGCTACTATAACAAAATTGAGTACGGTGCTGATAAAACGAGCAGTCAAAATATTTATTCAGATGAAAAAAAAAGTCTTAACATTAAGTAAAATTTAATGTGGAAATTAGTTGCAAAGGGTGCATCACGGGTGACATGATTCCCGCGGGCGCCGCGTTGGACAGGGCTGCTTTTGTGTTAC
This sequence comes from Metallyticus violacea, assembly GCA_030762175.1. Classification (NCBI taxonomy): domain Eukaryota; kingdom Metazoa; phylum Arthropoda; class Insecta; order Mantodea; family Metallyticidae; genus Metallyticus; species Metallyticus violacea. The sequence goes on from CM060832.1 coordinate 108,098,342, forward strand.
AACTGATTTACGTAAAAATCGGGGAAGTAACACTGGTAAAATATGGTTACCGGTCACTTGGGAATGATTGAAATAACCTAGGAAAAAAAAAAAACATGGAATAATTCCTAAAGCATGAAAATTCCATTTGGATAGATGTTAAAATTATATTTGCAATAAATTGGATTGAGCTGGACTGAAAATGAAAACAATTCAGTTTTAAAAATAAATCGTGTTGTAATAGCTGAAAAGTAGTGACGGCGTTAGAAATGTAAATAGAAATAGAATTTAAGACATTTTTAGAGAGCTGTCATAATTAACATTTGCTATTTGGCGGTCCCTATGGTACTTTTATTGGTAGCTGCCAGGCTATTAACATGAGCCATTCCGAGAATGGAAATTCTCGTAAACACGCGTGAAATGAAAATGAAGGCACAGTATATTTAAGTCCATTTCAAAATTAAAAATATTTTGAAGTAGGTGAAGTTAGTTTTTCCAGAGCCCATAAATAAAAATGAACAAGCCATGTACATGGCAACGCTATTGTTTCCTTTGCCAGTGTACGATAAAGCAGCTCATGAAACACTGTGCCGGAAGGGTTTTGGTTGTATCTCTCTCTCGTTTTGCACATATTAGATGACCGAAGCTAGTGAAAAGGTCCATAATTATTTTAAAGTAGGTTTGAATATACTTAAAAAAACAACAGTACCTTTTTTCCGTGTCTTTTGTAGCTATCATTTTCACATACAGAAATATTTAAAAGTGCTATTCCGTCTATGTCCTTAATTTAGTACATGAACAAGTAGCAGGAATGTAATTTTCTCTGTCACTTCACTTTTCAAACCACACTTTTCAGAACTGTCCAATGAAGACATTTAAAAAAATTCAATTTTTAAAACCGGTTTCACATGTGAACATTTCCTTTCGCCATATTAAATCCAGCCCAATCAAGTCATTAGGTTTTATACTGCATTAATTACGTAATTAGTATTTTGTAATACTTACGTTATTATAGATGAAAGCGGAAAAAATACTGGTTTCATTGCCTTAAAAATAGGCTTGAGCTATAAAACAGTCCGATCATGGTTTGTTTTACGTTTCGGCCACTAAGAGCGAGCCGCCCGTATTTCAACTTCGCTTCCTTAGTGTTACATTTTATCTTATATGCAGGAATTGTCATTTTCCCTCATCAAACACATTACATTGGGAAAACACGTTCTGATTGACACGATAGGTTCTAAAACTATAATGTTGCTAGTTGCTAATTTGTGTTGCTGTTTTCCTTTACATTCCGAAATTCCATTTTGTGGTATATACGACAGCATTTTGCTTACAAACGCTCAAGATTTTCAGCAAATTAATATAGAATAATTAATTAGACTCTGTGTAAACTGCACGTTTTGGTCTTGGATATTTTTTTATTTACATTGAAATAGTAATTTGAAAGTTATGAATATTATTGTGAACTGCAGTTCTCAAAAATGTACATCCTGATGATCCAGTAATAACCATACTTGCCTCGTAAACTCAAGATCGCTGGATCGCTGGTTCACTCCCTTCCAGGGTCGATGGATTTTTTCGGGGAGTAAAAATCCTAAGTGTGGCTTCCTTCGGAAGGGAAGTAAAACAGTGTCGTAGATTTACGGCAAGAAAAAGAGCCTCAAGCCTGAAATAAGAGGCCTCTGAGCAAAATTTACCGATGGTTTCACACTCTGATTTGAATGGGATGATGATGATCTGAGATTTTAAAGAGCGTTAAAAAACATATAAGTAATAAAAATTCAATTTTCTCAAAGGATGCAATTGACCAGGAAAGTTCTGAATAAATTCTGCACGCACATGACAAGCGTGCAGAATTTGTAAAATATTATATATGTTATATATAATATATATATAAAATAATATTTACACGCCAAAAGCCCTTACTGTAGAGTAAACGTCTAGCCACTTTCGCTAACGAATGTATACTGACGTGAGATCGGCAGGGAACAAAAATGACTCGGAAAGCGACGGTTAATGGGAAAAAGTCGAGTCGAGTGCGTATACCGCTGGCTGTGGCAGACCTAGTAGAAGTGACGCAAGATGTGAGCGGCAAGTTTCGTATGCAACGCGTTTTGTTATCTGAATCATTAAATTACCAAATAGAATTTTAATGTTTTCATATATTTGGAGCATATTTTTCAATACTCTTTAGATGTTAAGAATGACTTGTATTATGACCATTACCTCGAATACTGCAAACCTTCCAACTCATAAATGAACCGAAAATAATTTCCTCAATCTATGTGAAACAATTCACTCAAACATACTTTCATTTCAAACTTCATAGTATGTATAACTGTCCATTAAACAGAAATTTGATTTAAATAAAAATACACGCCAATTTAGGTATTGAGCGAAAATTTTAAAACCAATGTGCAATACATTTTAGGTTTTAACCCCCTCACTTCAGAAACTGGTACTTTTAAATTTCAAATAAAGCTTACCTTATGATTTTTTCATTTTAAAGATGATTTAATTTTGTCACATATTTTTATCGTTGTCTGACAGCTGGACTTGTTAATATTTTTACACAATATAAATAAAATGTTTAAAAATGTTGTTATAGGATGAAAACAGGAGATTTATTTTTAGTGAAAATCGCTATTATTTATATTCGTATTATATTAATACAGCCCATTTCAAAACCCCTGGCTAATCCACTTACATTATGTTCTTTCATGTAGGTTAAACACAATTTTAAACAATTTGTTACCAATGTACAAATGTTACATAAAATGTTCAGCAGTTTTATGGTATTACTGTACCTCAAAAGTGTGGGTGCCATTTGAAGTTTAATTTAATCAGTTGGTTTTAATCTTCCTCTTCAACATATAAATTGACACGTTTATTCTTCAAATTAAATGTATGCTAGTTTTTTTTATTATTATTATTTTTTTATTTAGACTGGGAAGCTTTGAAATGAAAGTTCTGTATAAATGTTTACCTATAATTGTAAAAGGAATACTGAAGCTTCCTAGTACTGCCCTTTACAATTTCCCAAGAAATGAATACTGTCCCTAATTATTCCAAAACGTATTCATTTTACTATGGATCATTTGAAAATTTTCAACTTTAACACCAGGTAACCTTTTATCAATTTTGCTTTAATTAAACTTCCAACATAAAAGTTCCTTCTAACTGACTCTTAATTGGTACAGTCCTGCTTGCTAAACACACAGTGACATTGGAGAATATGCCGAACACATGATCGTTGCTCAAATTTCTCACCAATTTTTTTTCTTTGGTTTTTCACTAAAGTATATTTTCAAGATATATACTTCATTAAATTATAGAGCTGAAATGGAATTAATGTCAAAGTCAGTGAAATCATACAAAAATTTAACTGAGTGCCGAAAGTCCTTATTGCTGTATAAAGTGTAAAACGTTCTTGTGTTACTATATTGCATTCAGCTTTCGGATGAAATCAATACGTGTCATGACCCCTCTGGAAGCTATGAGAATCCGAATGAGAGAATAATGAGAATAATGAGAAATAATGAGAATATTATACCGAAATTAACCGGAAAAAATGAATAAATAAAACACTAAAGGATAGAGATTAAAATGCAATGTCAAAATATTATATGCCAGCATATTATTATTATTATTATTATTATTATTATTATTATTAATGGAGCATGATTGGCGTATGAATTAAAATGCGTATATAACATTTTATCTCAAATTGTGAAATACTTTATATGTTTACCCAAATGAAATTGAAACTCTTTTTCTGTGATGATTTATCGGTTGGAATATAATAATACATACGAATAATACATGGGTGACTTCCGCTACACACAATTTCTGCTTGATAACGCAGCATATGCTCCATGCAAGCACCCATTTGCAGAGCTTTCTGCGTCTCAGAAAGATGCTTGGGGAGGCATTGCAAGCCAACCTTGCGATATCCCAATCTCAATGAAGAACTGTGTGAAAATCCTTTGCTCATTGACAATGTTTCTGCATTGTCTTGGGCGATGATTGGACGATTTGCAGTTGATTCCTCTGTGGTGGCTAAATAAGCCTAATCCGGTCAAGGCATTTTTAAGTGCATACACATCCATTACAAAATTCATTGCCCATCTGAACACTGTGCTGTGCAACAGACAATTCTCTTCACATTGTTCATACGACAATCAATTTTGAATCCACTAACACCACTTGCCTTCAAAAATTGAGTTACTGCTCTTTGGGAACGTTTGAACGAATTGTGGACGTATTCAATTCAAAGTGCTTTTGCATTTGTAAATAACCTAATGCGCCATCGACTGTACCAAATAATTTTCTTCCTTTTATTTATTTATTTTTTTTGTTTTGTTTGGTTTGGTTTTGTTTGCTTTGCTTTTCTTACGCATGCTCTATAACATCTCAAGTCATCAGCGTCCCATTCAATTCAGGGCCGATCAATTTTGCTCAGAGGTCTTCTTTCAGGCTTGAGGTTCTTTTTCGTGGCATAAATGTACGACACCAGACCCATGGCTTTGATTCCCTTTCGAAGGAACCCATACTTAGGATTTTTATGCTTGAAAAAAATCCATCGACCCTGGTCGGGATTGAACCCGCGATCTTGGGTTTAGAAGGCAAGTATGGTTACAACTAGACCACAGGACCGACCATAACTGCTTTCTTACATTCATCGCCACATACCACAGCAAACACAAAGCTCTGCTTAGTCATTTTACGACACTACGACAAAGTTCTTATTTTCATTTGGCAACCCTTTTATTATATACATCTTGGGAAACGTCCTTTCAACGATCTGGACAATATTTATGAAAACATCATTGTTATTTGAGTTAAAGAGTTAAATTATGCTTTTTAAAAGCTAATTTGCCTCTTATGGATTTTTCTGTTGTAATAATTATCTACATATTTTTCGCTGTTCACATTTGTTATATTTAAATATCGTTTTCACACTGAGCACGCGTGCTGACAAGAATTTAAAACGTGAGTCAGAATAAGGCATGGTAGCCGATGGTCGGCTCAAGTTTCGATCCTGATTTCGATTTTATTATCTAATGCCTATTTCATATTTCTTTCGTTTTTGAACTTAGGTTTTCCTTTGGCATTTCAATATCAGATTTATTGTTACAATATTTTGTATTTACAAATCTCATTTTACTTAGATAAATGTGTATATAAAGATATATAATTTTAATGCTTTTATTATTTTAGAAAGGATGTTTTTATAATTAATACATCTATGCGGTTCTTTGTAAAATATCACCGGAACATCATACTATAATGTCATTTTAACAAAATTAATTAATAGCCATTGAAAATTGGTCATAAAGGCATCTAAACAGAAAACACCTTGTACATTTGATCAATCTCATTCTGAAGCACGGCATTTCCAACACTGTCAATAAATCCTCTGAACAAAAAAGTGGTGCTTCATGCATGAGCGCCCAAAGCCAGGAATTGAAAGCGCATGTTTTGGAAAGTGCGGTGTCATAAATCAAGGACGCCTATATATTAATGTCGTTTCCCCTTCATTATAATTCTCGTTCACAACATCGTTGTTTCATCCCGAATTTCTCCGCATGATACATGCGACTTCCTTGTCTACAACTCATCCACTTTGCATTCATTACCGCTGAATTGCCAGCCAATTGAATGTTTCCTCATCTTATGCGCTGTTGACAGCAATATGAAATGCTAAATATTCACAGAAGCGGTTTGCACCATATATGGAAGACTTCATAAGGTTATGGTAATGTACCAAATGATTTCTCTGTTCTAAACGTTTTAACTCTACTGGGATACAACCGAGGGTTAACAAGCTGCAGTAGGTTTAAATCAATTTGAATTCAGCTTTCACAGAGGGAATGTTGGCATATTAATTTGTTCTTCGCGCACTAGGTTTAAGATTTTGTATTTAAATTGTTAATTAAATTGCCACAATGGAATACTGTATCTTTATTTTCCATCATTGCACTACTCCCAGTTGCAACTATACTTTTGGATTTTATACACGCGCTAGGTGACTTTGTCGTCAAAAGAAGCGTGCTATGTGACAACAATTTTTTGCTCCAATGAACTTGCAATGTATTTTTCATTATATTTTGGTTACAATCTGTAAAATTGTTCAATTTACAAGCATATCTTACAAGTCTCAAGAGAGGTCTTGAATGAAAGAAAAGTATGAATACGATTTTTTTTAAAAGGGAGGTTATTTTAGATGAAAAATGAAGGACCAACTATTATAATGCAACACATGGAGTTACTGAAGTACAAATTCCAAAACTGAGCGTTTTGAAATATGAAGTTAAGTTTAACTTTCAAGTCCACAGTTGAAAGAAAATCTTACCTCAACATACTAATTAAATTTTTATGAAAAAATGAGCTACTCACAAACTACAGGAAGTGGCTAGCAAATATGACATGAATATTTAAAGAAAAAATCCATATGAGTTGTAAAATGTAAATTTCACTAGAATTAATTTTATAATAATTTAGTGTTCAACGTATTATATTTACAATAAAATAATTAATATAATAAGATACAAATTTATAGTACAAAAACATTAAAAATTATAAACTGAAATCCTGTAAATGATGACAATGTCTATGCTCCATTTGCAAGTGAAAATTTGGACAATTACTTAATCAAACAGACGAAGAATCGAAAGGTCTTGGATGGGATTTCATTCTTTTAAACGAAATTATTAATAATAAAAGTAAATATATATTTGGCTTGAAAATTTTATAACTAATTTTACATTCTCATTGTGATTTGTTCAAATATGAAGCGATAAACACAAAATGACACGACTTACTCTGTTAATGTGGAAACCTAACATGTTAACTCATACAATTTTACTTATAGAGAACTTACCTGTAAAACGGTAGTCATGGATATTTCATTATGGAACATAATGCTATAAGCTGCAACTACTTCTGCTTATTAAATGTAGATATTTATATCCGTACAGGGGAAGCTGCAAACGAGAAAGATATCTTGCGCAGCCTGGAAGCTCCGTTTTTTATCCATGAGCTTTCAAAGAAACCTGATTTGAATGAATTGTATTAATTACAATACTGATACTACAGCTACTTATTTTTCAAAAAAATGAAAGAATTATATGCAAATACTTCATATACTGCATATACCTGCGAAGAAACTCTATCAATGACTGCAAAATTAGAGGAAATTAAACTTTAAATTTGTTGCATCGCCTAAATAGACCCCATTCTTTTCAACAATACTCTAGCATTATTTTTATGTAAATTCAAATTTTAATGAAAATATAGAACTTTCAAAGTTTTCTTCACTGATTTAGTGGTTTTGATTCAAAAGAATTCAGAATTCAAATAAATGAAACTTATAAGCAAGATAAATATAAATTCTGCTCATTAATCCGCGTTGGGAAATAAAACAGGAGGCAGCTCATCGAATAAGTAGACTTTCCGCTTTTTTTTTTTTTATTTCGAATGAAATTTGTTAGCAGCGTACATATATTTAATAAAATCAGTTACATGTCACATCTCGACTCTGAGAAACTTGATTCCCAACACAGTGACATCACAGCACGCATGAAGTAACATGGTAACGGTTCAGTGGTCAGCTTGACTGTCCAGAACCAAGTGACATATGAATTGTGAACCACGGTCATATCGCTTTTGTTTTGTTTCGGCAGAAAGTCTGCTTGACAAACTTTCTCTTTCAAAATATCATATGGTTACAAGGTCTGTTATTTGTCATGCAACATGGCGGTTTAGCTGGCAGACGTAATTGTTCCTAATGAAGTATATTCGTGCAATGAATTAGTTTTCAGCTCTTTGTGAATTGTACAACAGGCCGTCATGATTTCAGGGACACGACGAGAATGTGAAGGTAATTATCCCTTGTTGACAATCTGGGCTTTTGTTGGCAGTTTCTCCGAGGCTTACGTGTTGCTACGGGCAAGACGTTTAAAAGCTGAAAAGTTAAAATGCTCTTATCGCCATGTGTCAGACAAAGCTTATACATTATTTGGTAGAGCATTTCTGCAATTTATAAAATGAACATTGTTATTATACATCAATATACATTATTGTTTTGACTAATCATATTCTTTTTGGCTTATTTTCACATTTTATTTTTATTGCAACTTAATTTTTTTCAAATGCCAAAATATTTTTCAAATGATAAACACATTTTTCATTCAAATGTCTTTAACCATTCTGGTGTACAACTCGAATGATTCGACCGATAACACTAAGGACTCGCATTCGGATTTAAATCCTTTGGGACTGTCTTTTTTTCGTGGTTTCTCCTGGTCGCTTTGGCAAATGTTGGGATGGATCTTTCGCTTTTAGAAATGTTTGCTGTCCTTTTTCACCTCATTTCATTCAGTTGATTGCTCAACAGGATCGAAAGTACCTGGGGAGGTGGGCTTGTATTTTGTACGGTGTGACGGTGGTTGCATTGGGAAATGTTTAATACAATTTTAAAGTGTTTAAATTAAATGTAAAATTTCCATTGCTCTATTTATCTATAACTAGTTGCCACAGATAGCTCCCATCGCGTTTGAAGTAAATATTTAAACGATTTTAGAATATATTCAGTCAATATTATTGAATATCAATACCGTAATATCTATATTTAATTTTTTATTTAATGTGTTTGCTATTTGCCCTAACATTAATGCAAAATGTTTTTGTCGTAATTTCACAATAGAATTGAAATGCTAACACATATATCCAACAATATAAAACTATGTTGAATATACCAACACACTAGAAAAGTGTATGAACTAAACCCTTATCAATATTCAAGAAAGGTAACTGCGCGGTGTACTGGTATGTTCATAAGTAGCAGTTGAAATGCAGCATAAGAAATGTACAGAATACCACTTGAAAATTATGCAACTTAATTGAGAATACCGTACTTACAGAACGAATCAAAGTGACACAATATTTTAATTTTTAAACAAAAATAAACTTAGAATTAATTAAAGAAGCAAACATTTATTCGTCTATAACACGAACATACAAAATACTGTGTTAGAAATACCTTTTTCCCAAATATTAAAACATAGAACCATAACTATAAGTTTTATTTAGGTCTAGGATATGATCAGAAATATATATTGTTTGACAATAGTTAAAAAAGCAAACCAATGGCTACATTAATACTGTTTTCTTCCCTAAATTCTTTAACAGAAACATTATGAGATTGGGGGAAATTTGAAAAATTAATTTGGGGAATAAGCTGAATGTAATGTATATTTTGCAAATGGTCAAGCAGTTATGCGAAATACTGAGCATGCATTAAAAGAGCAGTAAAATTATATAAAATAATTTAATTATACACACTTTTTTTTTAAATGAAAAATATGTAGCAGTTGAGTTTCATGCTGAATGTCCGGTGTGCAAAACTTTCTCAAATTGCTATAGATATCGGTACCGGCTGCTCATTGCAGAAGTAATTCTTCATGATAAAGTCCGCTCTCGTTGGAGCAATCAAGTGTTGCCTTTTCAAATTCATGTGGGAAAATTTCAGCATCTGCCATGCTGAATTTATCGCGGTGTGACATATGCTGGGGAATGAAGTCACAGATTTCACTCAGACAAAGAGGCGCACTAGGTTGTTCAGGAACACCTCCAGTAACTTCTCACTGTAAGCATTGTTTTACTTTTACTTGAATTATACCTACAAAATATCTAAACTTAAGGTGTAGAAAAAATAAATGCATTTAGATAGATTTAAACGATTAAAGAATAGATAAATTCAGTTAGGTTGCTATGTGTGCTTGCTACGGAGAAGCAGGCAGTCACTGTAAAGTACGGAAATTAAATTTGACGACGGGTACAATTAGAGAAAGTAAAATAAAAATGTACGGAAAAAAAAAGAAAGCGGAGTCCTGTATTTTGTTTTCCATTAGCGATTACATTTGATGTTAACTCGTCCTTGTAGGCTCTAATATAGCGCCAATATCCTCATGCGTTTCCTCAGTTAATACATGACGTCTTCGATGTTTTTTTCGGTCCAATAATTATTCTGCACATTTAAATTTGTTGACTATTTTATGAACTGTACATCTATTAGGAAGTTCAGTATTAGGAAAGGGTTCCCGAAACGCTCTAAATACAGGATAGTGATTCTTATTTTATAAAGTTGCAACAAATGAAAACTGTTTGTCCTGAGTAAATTGTACCATGGCTCACGTACTCACAACTGTGAACAGTATCACATACGCTCCTCCACTGCCGTGTTTGACATTGCATTCCAAATTTATTGTTATATATTTAGTGGGCGTGTGCGCGCAGCAAAGCCTCTTTCATCCGATTTAACCATATTAATGTTGACACCAATACCAGCATAAGCGGTACTGATTATACTACCCAAGAAATATGTTTCAAGATTCGAATGAACTTCTCTGCACATTTTGAGATAGACAGCATATTGTAATTTATTAAGCATTTAAAGAAGAAAGAAACAATTCTTAAAAAACTCAGTAACAAAAACTCCTGGCAGCAGTTACATGGAACGGAAAGGAGGATAAAAAAGGTAATTCCTAAGAAACAATAATAGGAAACGATATTTCAGGTGTAACAAGCTAATATGTTTTACACAGGTGTAGCCGGAATTAAAGACCGTCTTTGATTAAGCCAATATTGTTGTAATCAAGGCTAGTAATAATTAACATAAATATGATCTGATACATGTATGTAGTTTATAGTCATTAGACAGCACCTGTGCTAAACATTAATAAAGGTCCATTGTGTATTTATGTGAATGGAAAACGGTTCGGGTCGTTAAGCTTGGAAATGTTAAAAGTTTTGACCTTGGGGAAAAGGGTTATGTCCTGAAAAGAGGTAATTCTCTTTTCAGAGGGTTTAAAGAAAACCATTTACCGAGACGCAGACAAAAGCAGAGAAACATATTCTTTCAATAACTAAGGGTAAAGGCACTAATGACTTTGCGGGTGGATTTCTTTCGAAGAAGGAACAAATGTCAATCTCAGATGACAGCTCAAGTTTATAACCCCTCATGACAATAACATTCAAACGTCGACAGATTTTGACATGACTTTGCAAAACAAATAGATGTTCCTTATTTATGGCCGAGGTTTCATTGTGAGCAAATTTGAAAGGACAGAAAAGTGAAAGGATATGTCAGATTATAAAAATTTCCCAACATTTAGGGCAGGAATGTCCGTTCTTAGAAATATTATAACGTGAGAGGTATTTCCAGAAATTGGTCCCACACAACCAATAGAAATCTTACAAAATTGAACAAATCGGAGCGAGCCAGCATAATTATAGATATTAAGGAAGGACCAATAACGCAGATAGAATCGAACTGAGCTCCATAAATTTCGCGGATTTAATTTTCACGATGGGAGGTTCCTAATATACAATAAACTTTACATCTGATATAATGTAAGGGACACAGAGAACAGGAGAGACCTAGAGAGAGAGAGCAGCAGGACTTCGACAGCAGAGAGACCTAGAGAGAGAGAGCAGCAGGACTTCGACAGCAGAGAGACCTAGAGAGAGAGCAGCAGGACTTCGACAGAGAGAGACTTAGAGAGAGCAGCAGGACTTCGAGAGCAGTGAGACAGAGAGCGAGACGCACGGAATAGTAAACTTTAGAGCAGTAAAAGTTTAGCGGTCCGGGATTCGAGGCTAAGAACTAAAGGTTGGATAGTCAGAGAACAGAACTGTAAGAGTAAATTTAAATAAGCGGGCAAAAGAATAGACAATCAAAATCAAAGTGAGCGAAGTGGGTAGGAGAAGAACAATAGTCAGTCAGTTCGACACATTTCCAAGCTTACGCGAACAATCCAGTATTCTGTTAAGTGTAAATAAATGACGTCAGATAAGAACTCCAGTGTTTCCGTTTAGCTTTATAGATTTCCTTCCCTTCCCTCTGACTCAGACGAGTCACAAAATTCCAGAGTTCCCTGAGGTAAAGGTTCCTGATCCCGACACAAGGGGCATCCAACCCAGAACTCAAAGAAACACAATTAATCCACGACTCCTCTTCCCGCGAGCGGACTGCAACCAACCAGCCAATCACCAAACGGCCCCACAGGAATAGCCAAAATGATCTCCAGGTTTTACATGTGACTGCACGAATGAAGATATGAAAGTAGGTAAAAAAGATGCAGCAATTTTAAACATGTTTTCAATTTCAAAGAAATACAGGGCTACGTAGGTAACATTGTCGTATGCTCCATACCTAGTGCAGATGTACATGGTCGCATGGTTGATTTCCTCTTGTGCATACATCTTTAAATTGCGCACGCCATCCACAGACATATTTATCTTTTGGTGGATCAATCTCGTATTCTACTCTAAAGCAACTTTGCCTTGCCTATGAACTTAGTTACACCGATTCCAGCACGCAAAAAGCTCCAGTGATATCTTTTCCTCCGTACTATGAAGTAAGCTTATGTGTGACCGAGTAATAGAAAGTACTTGGCCGCACAAACAGACGATCTTGGTGCTGGAACCATGCCTCCTTTCACAAACGGCAGCGGAGAAAGCACAGCCCTATTCCAAGCCATGGTGCATCGATGCGGAGAAGTGGTAGTGTGACTTCAACATGTGCAGGCGTATATAACGCACGGAAACAAGCAATCGTACGCCAAAATTATCTTGGTGCGAAGCATGTTAATAGTTAATCACATTCAGTATACGGCGAAATCAAATGGGAAAGTGTAATGTAGTAAAGGAAATAATAAGATAAGGGAAAAGGCATACACTTTTAGCGCTATATATTTGCATGTTTTACTTTTTTATTAATTCTAAACTAATCTAAACTAAAATTGCAACCTATGCGTTGGTCGTTATAAAAAGTAACATCTCTAACCAATTGGTGGAAAGAAAACAACGATGTGCAGCTTATTTAGTCATAAAACAACAAGACAGTTTCTTTCATTTGAGCATTTAGAATCAACACGTGAAATAAAAGTAAAATTGTAACCTATACCTCCCTAAAAAGTAACATTTATTCTATTAAGAACAGTGTAGACAAATTATGAAGCTTATAGGGGAGAAAAACAAAGGTTGGCTCATGGGAGAATGCATGTCTTTCCATTATTAGCACAACTCTATAAATAGCTGAACAAAAGGCTGAAATCCACATGAAAGTCATTATCTACCTACAATTGTTGAAGTCAAACTACTTAATTGGGCTCGGCTTTCTCCGCCGCCGTTCATAAAAGGAGGCATGGCTCCCAGTATCAGGATCGTCTGTACGTACGGTAAAGTTATAAATTCAGCACTCGGCTTTGCTGTTATACATCAGGATTACACACAAAAAGACAGAGCTCAGTTTTCGTCTCTGATGAAGAGTTTGGCGTTTGTCGCTGACTGAGAATCATTTTACCAGGTGTATTACCTTAGGGAAGTGTATTTTTTAGTATGCTATTAGCTGGAAATATTTTCAATTAGACCATTTTCTATCGCATAACTTGCTTTTCAACATAACATGCTGAATTCTTATGATTGATTGGACCGGAGCTGGATATTAACTGTCGCACAACTCGTATTGTAAGGGCAATTGACACATTTAAAACTTCTAATTTTCATGTCGATATTCCTTTTTTTAGCTTGTTAATTGTTAATTTTTATATTATATCGTAACATGGTAAGTGAATGCATGCATTTATAATGAATTTGTACATCTCGTAAATAGTGGCCAGCTTGGATTCCCGTTAAATTGGATAGTGTTTCTTTCATTGAGGCAACGTTTTATAATTATTGCCTCTAAATTATTTATTTAATATTCAAGTTTTTGGAATTCAGAGAATTATTCTTGGAAGTTTTTGAAATAATGTGATGCTTGTCAGTACCTGAATTACTTATAATGAACAATTAATCAATCGCTGAATGTTATACATCCGGTTTTATTAATGAAAAAAATATTTATTTATTGTTTTACCCTGCTAAAGTATTTATTATTAGATTGTTAATCTTGTTGTATGGTGGCGCTGTAAATATTTTAAGACTATTAAACTCATGGTATAATATTATTTTATTGCATCACAAATATTTTATCTTTCAATGATAATATTATAACATGAAATATTATTCACTAGTAAGTCTCTCAACAAATTATAGTACATTCCAAGAGCATCGCTTTTATATCAACATTTTTCCTTGGAATATTCCTATGGATATTAATTAAGGAATGCTTTCAAACCACTGAATATCATTTTAGAAATGTTTTGATATACTTCTGAAATGCGAACAAATAACTCGTATTTTCCTTACCTCAACCAGCTCGTCTACAGTCTCTGAAACTATTGCGGTGTTGTTCATGTAACACTCTGTAGATGTATTGTCACTACTTTTCTTCTAACCCTCGTGTGTACCAGTTATTAGAAAGTTGATACATTATAGTTTAGTTTTCATACTATACTGTATCCAATGCTGTTAATCGTAGGTATTAATCTTTTCTCTCTGTTCAGCCCTTTTCCCCCTGTTAAATTTTGCTGCGATGCACCGTTTCACTGCTTGATTCATCGGAAAATTTGATCCACCAGGGAGAAACAATTCCTCCCCTCAGGTATCAGTTTTTAGTTATTCGCTTAGTCACCCCTTCTATCGAGGGTCTGCAACTGGAGCGCGAGGGTAAAGTGCAGCAGAATATAAATAAGCATCTATATATAGATATGTACGCGACCTTTCTCCTTTTGAGGCAGTTTGAATGGAGTGAACAGCGGGACACTCAAGAGTTATTCTGACTGCCAGTATTGTGTTTGGGATGATCGTCGCACTGCGAACGCAGCAGAAGAGACTATTATAACCACACAAGTGCCCTGCAACTACCGTACGATACATAAAGTCGGAGTATTTGAAAAGCTTTGAGAGGTCTTTGAGTCTGTGCCATAAGAGCAAGTTTATGTACAGAGAAATGCTCTTGAAAAGGTAAAAATAATGAAAGCAATCCGGATTTCTCTACAAGAGTGGCATAGCTTAAAGTGTGTATATGTTTAAAAATACACTTGACGTCTGAATAGTGGTAAAATGATTAGCTGGTTTATTTTCACGTCCTTTCTCTACCCTTCCTTCCCCAGTCTAATGGTTCCCATTTTCAAATTTGTTTTATAGCCATGTTGACATTTCATCCATCCAACCCTGTGGCACCAAAAGCAATCGTCATATGTGCGTGAGTCATCCGGTCCCGCTTTCAGTTGCCTATCGGTGAAGTAGTCATGTTTAGCATAGATGCTAGCAATCCAAGATATTAGTTAATGTATTTAGCAATTCGCAAGAAGGAGACCAGCTACCACATAAAGTCCAATCCACTGCGACATCTCCTTTGTAACAGGAGCATTTGAAGAGGTTGGAGTCCCTTACATATCTTCTGATAAGTTCAGTACCTATCTAAAATATCAACTTGAAGTACAAAGTATATTGTTTATATTATTATTTCACTATTTGTTATAAAGCTACAAAACAAGGTATAGCGAGCTAGATACTCCTGCCAGTGAAAACCGCCCTTGGGTGGCCGAGGTCGTTAAGGCGCGGACTCGTGAGCGGGAGGTCTGGGGTTCGAATCCCACCAGGACCGTCCTCCCTGACTGGGTTTTCCCCAGTCGTCATGACTGACAAATGGAACACCTCCTTAAAAAATATCATTTCCCAATATGTCATTTCATCTCATGTGTCATCAGTGTCCACCGACTGTGGTGCCTCAGTAGTAAAAACGGGCGTTAAACACTACTCAAAAAAATTTGTCGGTGAAAAGATTAGAAATGAGGGGAAGGTTATATGTACTTCTTAATGACAGTACAAAATTGTATTCAGAAGTAAATATTATGTATATAAGCTGTATATTTTACCACTTGACCCGATTTCACAGATCGCTTTGTTTTACATATACATATTGGTAAAATACAAACTTCACAATTCAAGGTATATATTTTCTTGTTATTACAAAAATTGGGTAATATGAATATCTTTAAATACGAAAAACATATAAAATAGACACTAAAGTAGAAATTATCTGGTGTTACAAAAGGCAAATCTCTTTAAATATTTCATGCTTGATGTAATAGATACGTATGTATGAAAACAATATTGGTAACAAATTAAGAAAAATCGGTTAATATGAGTAACAGTTATAATATTTTAAACAAAAAAGCTCAAGTCAATTATTTATATTTAATTTTATCAAATAACAGCAGTTTTTACACTTTTATTTGTGCCTGAAAATAGTAGTGTATATGAAATTGAAATATCATTTTTAAAACTTCTTAAATAATATATAGTTGAAAAGAATATAAGAAATCAAATATATTACATTCAAGAGTTACAAAATGAAATTGATTAATATAGAAGAAAATAGAAAGAAAATGTAAAATTTTACATATTTTTTCTAAGGATGTAATTATATAACCAAAAAGTTATTCTAAGACTGGGAAATGGAGTTACAGAATCGGAGCAGTAAACTTGTGAAAAGGTAGGACATAAGCAGTTAATACAGTAACAAGCTTGGTAGTGGGTATGCTATATGACGTAACTGACGTACTCCGCATAAACATTGTCTGTTCGAGTCGAGTTCACTTAGCTTTTCAGTTTAGCTGCAGAAAATGAGCAGTATTCTTGAAATTTCTAAGCTACATTATTGAATAGTGCTCCAACAACCGCTTTTTATACTGTGCGTATAACTCAGTTTTCCCACAATTCTGTCCCTCCTCCTTCACCGTTGTTGCGACTGCGTAACTCTGACTACCCACTTATATAAAGTAACTTGAGCTGCGCGCCGGCAGAACACTATTGCATACTCAGAGAAGCCATTCGTCAAGACCTATAAAGCATGTGCAAGTAACAGTTTGTAGTTAGGTGAGGGAGGCTTTGTAATCTTTTGTATATTACTCGGTGCTTTCACTGTGTTCTAAAAATTCTTCATTAGTTATGCCACTACCTAAACATAGCTATAACTACGACCATATGTACGCTATATATATATATATATATATATATATATATATATATATATACGATACATATGTAAAACCTCATTCTTGAAGGGAAATTGTAAAGCATTTGCAAAATAATACTCTGACAATCGTGTTCCAAGTGGATAAACTGTTCGTCAAATTGTTTAAACGTTACGAGAGACAGGTTATCCAAAGGGCAAGAAACGAGGTATAATCCAATAATTAAAATTATTAAAAAATAATTCCATTGTTAATTCATGTAATAATTTAACCGCCAATTATAGCTGAGTTAGGTGAAATACAAGAATTTCCTAAGCAGAAGCAGATGCCGCAATGTATTGCCATTGAGGGACATCATTTTCAACATCTCTTATACCACAGGCTAGAGCTTATTATTACCAGATGTAATTACAATATCATTTTATTCTTTTAGTAAAAATATAAATACTAAAATAAAAACGCTAACTTTACTTATGGCGATTCTACTTTCTTTTTTCAGTTGCGGCGGTTGCATTCAGTGGCCCATAACTCAAATAGCCTCTCTGTATAACGTAGTCATTGGAAAAAGAATTAGAAAAATGGGAAGCTATGAGATTGTCTTGAAATAGTTTTGAGTATACTGACATAATAAACAAGCATTAGGAACAATATAGAAATAGATGTTTCACACTAGCCGGCATTTATTGGAAAGGAAGAATCAGACTTGAAAAATTCGGCTCACGACCGCGATTCGATCTCCGGTAGCTCAGTTGGTTAGCGCGTGAGCACTGAAGGCTAAAGGACGTGAATGTTTTAAGTCTAATTCTCCCTTTCCTGTTAGGTACAGTATTTTGAAAGCTGTCACAATTATTTTAAACACGCTTAGCAATTAAACATATTTTTCGACTGATATAAACACAGTATTTTATCATTAATTATTCTGTGAAATTGAAATACTTGATAAACGACTCTGCATTTTATTTTTCATGGAATACCATTAAAACTGCAATTGATAAAAATATGTCCACAAATACACAATGCATCATTCAAAACTAAAAACGAATTACAAAAATCACAATCTTTTTATTTTTTACGTTCTTAATGTTGCTTCGTGGTAAATCATAAAATTCATAAATAGTATTAAGTATGTTCCTCTCCTGTTCTATCAAAAGTAAAGAAATTGATAGAATGACATCATTAAGTCCAATTAGACAGAAGTGTATTAGTTCTTTTTTTTTTTCCTTGACGTCCTATGTTCAAGATTTTCTATATCATAGCTCCTCAAAAGAGGCAAGTTTTATTTTTTATGTGTTAGGTTTATTTAAGGTTGTTCTTTAATATCTGTGGTCAATCGCATCCACTCAATTCAGGGCGTGAAACAGCCGACAAATTTTGCGGTCTCTTCTTTCAGGCTTGAGGTTTTTACGTGCCGTAAATCTATGACAACGGACCCATGGCTTTACTTCCCTTACTTCCCATTTTTGGCATTTTTACGACCAAAAATCCATCGATTCCGACCGGGTTTGAACCAGCGAGCTTGGATTTACGAAAAAAAACATAGTTACCACTAGGATCGACAGTCTAATTATAACACGTAGAGTATAAATTTAACATTAAGAACAAATGAATCACAAGGCTGTGTGGTTCCTGATGATAAAAATGAGAGTTCTTAGCTCTGTTTTTAATATTTCACTCATATTTTTGACATGCACATGTTTATTACAATAGAGGCGGGAGTGCCTCAGGTGCTGTAAACGTGCCACGAGCAGATGAATTTATGAAAGATAAAGGTTTAATGCACTAATTTAAGCCTTTATTTTGGCATAACTGTATGTACTGTGTTTCATTGTCTAGCCTTTGAGTTGCTAGTGCTGTTATGTGTTGGCATTACTGTTTTAATAAGAGTGTTATAAATTCTGCACCTCACGTTTGAGCAACCTTAATGTATTTTGTTCCTTTTATATGGTAGAAAGAAAAAATATACATAACAGCCGTTGTATAAAAGCTTACTATGCACCTTTTAAAGTAAAATTTAGGAACCAAGAGAGTCAACGATCTCTTCATAAAATTCGCTGCTAATAATATGCTGAAGGGTTCAAGAAGAGATATAAAAGTGCATGTGATTTGCAATTCCTATGAGGTGGAGAGAACCATGATACCACCACGATGATTGTTAATGTTATTTAGTTAATTTTCTGAATAAATTGTATATTCGAGTAATACATTAGCCATTAGGACATCTCTCATAGACCAAATCTGCCTAAATAGAGAACATACAGGAAGATTATGCATTAAGTCTGAAATGTCCAAAGATAAAGAGAGGTACACAGAACTGAAGGCGAGTTAACTCCATAAGGATTTTCTCTAATTGAACTGAATGGTCTAATACGGACCTGAATCACTTAATTTTCGGCTTAAAAGAAGAACTCTTCTGACAGCGGGAAAAACACGGAAAATAAACTTGTACGCTTATACTATTAGAAGTATTTTATCTGTGAAACTGAGCATGAAGATGCATTATTGATTCATTCAAGAGAAGCCTCAGAGCTGTATTGCTACGCTATGAAAACAAGTATGCATCTATCTAAACCTACAGTCACGGATAACTGAAAGCATTCCCTGATAACAGGAAGATACTAATAAGTATTTAGCTTGAACAACAAATAAGTCAGCATGTGCGATTTCATAATACAGGATAATCTTATATAGGTCAGCAATGTCTTCGTTTCAGCAAAGAAATACAGGTTCTCATTCTGATATACGATCGGAAATTGATTATGCTGAAGAAAGTTACTACGTTTGGACCTTGCCATTTGCCAAAGAAATCATGCCACTTGGTTGAAACCCTTAGTGCACATTTTTGGTTAATTTCTTTATTTATTAGTAGTAAAATAATTAATATTGGACTGAACATCAGTAGATGTTCAAAGTGGCTTTTTTCTACTGTGAGATTGCTTGAATCCGTTTGAAAAACTTTTGAGACCCTCCCCGAAATTCATCCTCCGAATGTTGTAAACAATCTTTTAGATATTTTGTTTCAAAGTCTCCACAAGATTTATTTTAGTATAATTTTGGTAATTTTATATGAACGAGGATGCAGCAGCTGAGGTGCTTTATGCGCACTACCGACGAATAACACCAATTTGCTGGGCTAATCGTGTTAAATACTTTAGAGAGAGAGAGAGCTTTCTAATCGATAGCATATTTCATTGCGCTTTTCCTGTCATTATGTTATTCCAAAGTTCTGCTAATATTTGCACGAAAGTGACGCAAAATTGCTAACCTAGTTCTTTGAATTCCAATCCCAATTTCATTTTTTTGAAGATAGAGCTACAGCTGTCTTCTTACAATTTTCCACACTGTTGAATATTTTATTAGCTATTTTTTTCTGCCTCGGCTCTTTGTCAATGAATACGCTTTCGGTTCGAACTGTATTCCCCAATCTAAAAATTGGAAATGCTTCAAAGCTCAAACTTCAAATTCTCTCCCAAAGATATTGTTTGTTTTCTTTTGCATACAAAAATAAATATTATTTGCTCTAATGTATATTTCACTTTTGGCATTCTCAAAAATATACAGTAGAAAGTCTAAACTAGCAGTCCCTACTGAAATGCAACTGAAATTGGCCTGCAGACTTACTGGGAATCGAGCGTCAACCGGTTTCCACTAACGTATACAAACTCTTGATTGCGTAGCAGAATGAGGGTACGCGTAGCACTGAAATCAGAGAATTTGTCCAAAAAGAGAAATTTTTTGGTCAAAACTTATAAAATACAAAAATACTATTTCATCTCTTCTAGTCATTATTGGGCTTTATGAAACAGTTTGTAAAGATTCTACCACAAGAGGAAGTACGTAACGATACGTGTGACTGAGGTCATTAAAACACGGACTTAAGATCAAAAGGTTTGAGGTTCGATTCTCATCTGGACCGTCCTTTATGATAGGTTTTTCAAGGTTTTCTAAATGGCAAATAAAGTTCCATAGACCTAGGACAGGAAAAATTCCCTCCTCTAATAAAAAATTAATCCATTTTATCATTTCTTCTCAATATCATCATTGTCCACAGCCTGTGAAGTTTTAGCAGTAAATACTATAAAAAAACCCGTATCATTCAAATTCCCGCCTACACAGAAGCCATGTTGAAAACTAAAAGTCCTTTCAATGCATAAATGCATAAATTGAGGAAGTACAAATATTTTGAGAAAACAATGAATGCAAAAGAAAACAGCATCACATGTTTGTAGATAAAACGAGCTCTAAATTTTAAGAATTGTTTCAAATAAGCCGGAACGCTTCAAGGAGTTGGGCTGCAATTTAATGACTCTGCGTTTCTGGAAAAACTAGAACTCTTTACTGAAGAGCTGGATGAACGATTTCATAGCAAATTGAGTGAAATTATAAGAGTGAAAGAGATGGAAGTGGCATATTAGTTGACTTTCAAAATGTTGAAAATGAACTGTAAATTTAAAATACGTGTGAGGAAGTCAAAAAAGAGAGTTTTAATATTACTACGAGGATAAATAAAACAGAAATAATATTTTTGTGCGTTTATTTAAAATATATTAAATTAAATGGGATACATATAATTTTTCTACAAAATTTCCCATTATAAACACAAATTTTTCCGGTGGATAGGAAGATTCTGAATCCCATAGTCAAAGAAAGAGCGGTATTGGGTTTCCAGCCAGCTGTGCACAAACGCTTCCACACCGCGGTCGCGAGGGATCTGCGACCTTCCAATGTTTCTTTTTTTAACTGTTCAAACATACGGTAATCGCAAGACAGTAATTTTATACTATAGGAAGGGATGCATGTCAGTGTATTTCCTGGAGTTTTTCCCTTGTCAAAGTAGATGTATACGGACGAGCCTTGTCTTGGAAGAAAAGCTTCTCTAATCGGCTGTTAATGTCTCTTTCGCCAAAATGTACTCTTTGCCTCAACCGGAAACTAACAGTAATAAGCTATATTGGCTCTTCGACGTCCATGCAGGATATGGATGAACAACATACTTGGTAGTTCCAGAAAACCATCGAACCTTCCGACGGGATCTTGCTTTGACAGGAGTGGATTCCACCGGTTTTTTTCTACTCCATGCTGGTTTGCTTGACTTAGGAGCAGAAGTGCTCTCAAGTTTCATCGCAATTTAGATTCTCCTTGATTCCAGTATTGAGATGAAAGTCTTTGATATATTTCCACACGTGAGCCTGTAGATCCTAGTGAGTTTTCTAATCCTCCTTGCTGATAGGGAAAATGTGTGTTGCAAAATCTGATTTTTTTAATGGTGTTTAACATCCTTTTTAACCACTGAGGCAAGAACGGTATGGTGTACAGCAGGAAAGAGAGGTGGGAGTCAGACACTGGGAAATGTTAAGAAAAATTCACATACCTGGGAGTCACTTTAGCCATGAACGAGAACTGGGCAAGACACAGAGGCAACACAAAACGCAGTTAATTAAAAATATAGAGACATTAAATATTTAGTAAAAATACCGGAAACACCGCTAAGAACAATGGAATTGGTGTACAGGGCGGTTGTGAGGTCAACTATGGCGCAAGAGGCCGAAATTTGTGTGTGGGAAAACACCGATTAATTGAATCAGGTGCAAACGCAGATTCTAAAACGGTCGCTACAAGCAAGAAGGGGTACAGCAAATTGTGGGGTTCTTAAAGAATTTGGTATTTCTAACGAAAGTGTGAATTTAACAAAATGAACAATTAAGTATTGGTTAAGAATAATACGGGGGGATCAAGTTTTTCTTCGAGCAATTTGTCTAAGGGAGAAAATAAGGGAAGGGTGAGATATGGGATGGGCATCAAAAATATGGAAAGGTTTAGGCAAAATTGGACTAGGATTTATTTGGCTAATCAGGGAGGAAAATAGTTAACAGACGTTTGCGACATATAGATAGGCAAAATACTGAGTTTCAATGCGCAGAAAAAGTATCGCTTAACCTGCAGGCTCAAATACATCCGGTGTGGGGGAGGAGAGATTATTTAGATATCTGTGGTAGAGAAGGAAGAAGCAGTTTCGCATATACAGTGCGTGCGTGCGCGCGCGCGTGTGTATGTGTGTGTGTGTGTGTGTGTGGCGATTTTTCATTGTTACAAGGACGATATTGGGCCCAAGCGACAGTTGTAATTACTTGAACGTGTATTAAAACTGGTACAATAAAAATCCATTACTATTATTACTACTACTACTACTACTACTACTACTACTACTACTACTACTACTACTACTACTACTATAATACTACTACTACTACTATACTACTACTACTACTACTACTACTACTACTACTACTACTACTACTACTACTACTACTACTACTTTTCGGTAATCCAAGTCATGTGAAATTATGGACTGAACACTTCCGTAACGTATTCCACCCTGAGAAGCCATTGCAAAAATCATCAGACGTCCGTCATACTTGATTAAGTCCGGAATTACCCAAATGTTTATTTCTGTTACACCCGCCCGAGGTCGAAGTTTTCATTTTCTACTTTTTTCCCCTTCTTGTATAAAACTTTTTTGTCACTCATACACTTGTGTCTTATATAGTGTTTTATCTCCAAATTGTGTCCTTATTCTTTTCTAAGTTTCCGCCCGTTTTTATCCTTCCACGCCAAGAATATGGCACTGTTAGGTTGCACAATCGACGAGTGTACCTCTTGTTCAGAAGTGATGCTACTGACAAACGAAACGACTATACGATTCGAATCGATTTTTTCCTCTCTTTCTGAAACCCCACGCGTAGCGTCTCAAAGGCCTGTCTCGATACTAATCAGAAACCATAAAATAAAAATTCCAATTTATATTTGGTTCAACCCGGTGTATAGGCTTTTGTCCCTTGTTATGTTATAAGAACGGTGCTATGGAGCATTTATAACATGTATTTATCAAACTTTCTTGATGAATATATTTATATTATTACAAGTTATAAATATTTTCATTGACATTCATAAAAGATATAAACATATGTTTATTTTGTTGAAAAAATTTATATTTTGAGTTGATATGGGAGTTCTTTCTGGAAAAAGTTCTAAAATTCTTTACAAGAGCACATATTTCTGAGAATTTTCCGATACCAATTTCAATATGTAGGCTTGAGTTATAAAACAGCCAATTTAGAATTATACATTTTCCTTGAGATTGAATTAGCGTGGAATAGCTCTCACCATGTTAGGAAAAAGCCAGCTTTCCCTGCTTGTTAGAAGGCCTTTGCCCTTCAAGGGACACAATATGCTCTCTTTTATCTTAATCTTGAAATTGCCATTTTTTGATGTGAATAATGCTCTTATAGCCTGCTGCAGTGCTGAGTAATTTGCTTTTAGACTTCATTAATGTTGCATGAAGTATTTACAGATACTGTGGAAATAACAGCATGCAAATAGCTAAAAAACTGTGAAGGTAGAAAAGTTTACTGCATTTTGTGAGTGAAAGTATGATAACGTCACGCTAGTGTAAACAATATTTTTCTTGTTAAATTTTTTAATAGTAGAAATAGGCAAAAATGCGAAGCAAATGTTGCAACTATTTTATATGCTTATCCCAAGATAAAAAATTAATATTTTTATTTTTATATTAAAACTGTGACATTTCCGTAGCAAAATTAAACACGTTAATATTTAATTATATGGCTATTTACAAACATTACATTGCTCATGAAATTTATATACACTTCTGTTAACAAAAGCTTTTTTTTTTTTTTTTTTTTTTTGAGTAGTGTTTAACGCCCGTTTTCACTACCGAGGCACCACAGGCGGTGGACACTGGTGATACATAAGATGAAATGATAAATTAGGAAAGGATATTTTTTTTTTAAGGAAGGAAGCGTTCCAGGCCTAAGTTTAGGTACCTCCCCGGCATTTGCCAGTTATGAAGACTGAGGAAAACCTGGAAAAAACCCCAGTCAGGGAGGACGGTCCTGGCGGGATTCGAACCGCAGACCTCCCGCTCACGAGTCCGTGCCTTAACGACCTCGGCCACCCGTGGCGGTCTAACAAAAGCTGTTTACAATTTTTTCACTTATAAGATCATACATTTTTATATGATGAAAACTACGCCCTGCATTGTATTATGAGTAGGGATAGACTTGTATATGTAGTGAATTTGTGTTGAATAGATTTTGGCTTATTTATAAACCATCTTACTCAATGCTGATGTAAGGAAGCAAAGTAGCTAACATTTTTTTAAACAAATTGGAACTGAGTGGGTGGTGTGAGAAGGTAAACTGCTTTACTTTATTCCTTGCATCTATAGAATGGAAGTAGTGCAGGAATTTCGTAATAATATATACCTAAAATATAACATATTTCATACAATATTAATACATTGCACAGTTAATACTCTAATAATTAAAAACAAATACATTGGATGATTTATAAGTTTGTTGCCGGTAATGTAAGAGAAAGTTACCTACGTGTTATGGTTGAGACATTCAAGTCCGTTATTGCAATTCAAGGCAATACAAGCTTTAATAAAACCTTGATGAGGATTTCTCCCACATTGTCTTCCCTAACACTGTAATATGATTTGTAACCCAAAGGAATTGAATCGCCCATATTATCGCCAGTGATAATGTATGCTTGTTTGGTGATCTTATCGCAATTTTTCTTTCACTGTTCGGCACTATATTTCTTTTAAAGTAGCAATTAAAAGAAGTTAAATTATTAAAATAAACAGCTCATATACTTCATAAACTTAATGAAAATACGTATAAAACACACTGTTAGATCACTAGCTAAGAAGAAATTAAGAATTCCGTAGTCGTTAGCGTCCACTTCATTGCACTTCACGACTTAATGGGTAAACACGTTCACCCCATTGAAATTACGCAAGACCCTTACTGCAGTCTATATGATAAAGTGAATGTATAGACAAACAGCCTCAGCACATACATAGCGTTCACCAAATTTACACAAGCAGCCAAGCTCCAGATCCATTATAAACTCTATGACATTTGCTCAGTATAACTTGCCATTGGAATATACAGGGTGAACCGTTTGAACACACTGTAAAACATTTGCTTCTGAACTTCATATTTTCAGACTTTGCGCATACAACACTGAAAGATGGGAGATTTCTCAGAACGCTACATTACGCACGTTGCATAACTCATAACGGAGATGCAATTGGGCTCATGCAAACAATGCTCCATTGACTTTATTGCGACTTACTCTAATGTTATCTTTTGTGGTTGATGTTTCAAGCTCAAGGGGAACATGTGGATTTTCCCTCCTCAATAAACTCTCCCACTGATATGTTTGTAAATAGCCATTTGTTTAAGAAGTCATCATCAGGATGCAAGTTGAAAGGACCTTCATGGGCCTCATCGCGTAAGGCTTGTAGACATTGTAAGTGATGTTTCAGGTACTTTCGAACAATATGCTGACAAGACGTACGTATAGCGTACATTCATAATTGCTGACAGTCGTCTTTAACTTTTCGCGTCATGGCTTCAGAGATAACGGTTTCTCTTACAAGGTTTGGCCTGCGACCTCCTGCATGCTTTATAACACAAAAACTGTTTCTATAAATGTTCAATACCACAACATTATGGAATTTTATTTGCATACATTATGTCCACAGATTTAAAGCGATTTGAAAGATTAATGAGTTTAATATTTAAATGTTGAGTGTAAATTTAAGAGAAATTCCTGTAAAAGTACTGGATACAGTACATACCGCTGGTAACCAGTGGTTAGTAGTATAGTAATATAATAAATTAGGATAGAATAGGTGGCTAAAAGTTATAATTTTTACTGGCTCCCAGTAATTTTGTTAATTTGTTGGATTTTGTGCAATTTGGAATATTAAATTGGGAAGTGGTTTAGTAAATTTATATTTTTTGTTTAATTTAATTAATATTGCGTCATTTTTATTATTTTAGTCTAGTTTTTAGGAAAATCTGTAAAATAATGTGCTAAGATATTATTTTATTGTGTAGTTTATAATAGAAAATTTGATATACACGCCCTGGTTTAGGAAACCAGGTACCAAGTAGCGTATACAAATTTGATTTATTTATTTATTATTATGCACACCATACTTACGTCTAAATGTTTAACACTCTCAAAGTTGTCGGTCCTGGTGGAGTAGTGGTTACCATACTTGCCTCCTAAACCCAAGATCGCGAGTTCGAACCCGGCCAGGACCGATGATGTCGTATATTTACGGCACGAAAAAGAACTTCAAGCCTTAAAGAGAGGCCTCTGAGCAAAATTTGTCGGCCGTTTCACGCCATGAGTTGAATGGGACGCTGATGACCCGAGATGTTAAAGAGCGTCCATAAATAAATCAATAAAAAAAAAAAACCTCTCAAATTTAGCATATCGCTGTTGATTTGTAGCGCCATTTCAATCATCTACGATTTTCATTTGTCGTTATGCTTTATTGATTTTCATTTTTGCCATGTATGAAAACTCTCATCTTTTAAGCAAAATATTACCAGCAATAATGTTTTCTATAATCGTGTTTGCTTTTATAATAATATTTAATATTATTCATATCCAAACGGATCACCTTATATATTTGAGAATCTTGTCAGGATAATTTATTTCCAATACATACATAAAATTTACAAAATTAGGGGAATTATGACAAATTAACAGTAATTTCACTCTTGGCCTTCACTTCTTATTTTACATAGAGACCAGCACTAGTCGCATAACAAATCACATCACATAGTTGCATATAAAAGAAGGTTGCCTTGTCACTACATAACCACTTTTGTCATTCAATGCAAACTGTTCAGCATGCAAGCTTATTATACAATATTACAAAACTGTAATCAAAAGATTAAAAGTAAGTTCTTACCTCAAAATAAAAACAATTTTTCAAAACTGGTGATGGAAACTTCAATAGTATACAATAGCCGACGATTTCGGACAAAAATGCTAGAAATTATTTACAGGTTACCCAACATACCCAACAACTGACGCATAATCTCAGCATCTCGTAACTTATATTAGTCACTTCAGGTCCACAAACCTTTGTAACAAAGATTTGAGTTTACAAAATGTTAGAGATGAAACCCAAGGAACAATACGCTTGCTCAAGTCTGCTGCAGCAAGTCCTTTAAAGGAAGGAATGGCTTTTATTTTGTTATCCTAGGATAATGCACTTTTCTCTTTTCCGCTTTATTTTTCAAAGCTTTTCGTTGCTGCCCTCTTAACTATATATTTAAGACTTTCACACTGACCTGAATGGGAGAAAAAACCCATTTCGTTACGCAATTCTTTGGTAAGATAATTTTATTTTATGAACATATGAAATATAAACACAAAATTAAAATTATCAGCTTGTCTCCTAGCGAAACGCCATTGAAAGTATGTAATAATTGTGTTCTTTAATTTGTCACCAGTGCCGGCGGAAAATTTTGTTTTATATGCGCAAGCATGTAAATATAACAAGGGTTTATTTTGTTTAAATATGTTTATTTCTTAACTATAGAACTCTGTAAGTACAAGAATCTAAAAAAAAAAAAAAAATCTTACAGGAAACCGCGAATATGTTGCAATTGAAACTTTCTATGTCAAGATATGTGAATTCGGACTGATTAACAGTGGCACTCCAATTAATTGGCCTCCTAGATATATAACATCGGCAGGATGCGGTGTGCTGATCACATGCCCCCCCCCCCCTGCAATACTGCTCTCTATGATATCATGTGATAGAGGTAGAAGACACAGCGGTCGTCGCGGCAATCTAAGGCCCATGTTAGGCTGTAAAAGCTAAAAGGAGAAGATATATAACAACACTGGCTTTTTTCCCATGGTTTAATATGAAGAACGCACGAAGAATGAATGATACGTCCCCTCTAATGACAATGAATATGATTGAGGCAGCATAAAATGAGATGAAATATCTTGTAATTTGACAAATATAATATCTACCAATTAATTGTAATTTTGCATAATAAATACTTCTTGAGGTGAATTCTATCTAGATATATAGATATGTTAAATTAATCGATAGGCTCACAAAAACAAGATTATTTATACATATTTTAAGATATTTCCAGATTTTTATTTAATGTTTTAGTGATTTAGTCTTCAAAGACCTGAACTTTTCCGGCAATCATACAGTTGAATTCATACTAAAATAAAGGATGTCCGGGATGAAAACTACCAATAAGAAAGTTTTATAGCTCAAATAATTATACATTTATTTATTAATACTGTTCATTTATACTGGTAAGATAAAAGATATTGGATTATTTGATGTTCTTATGTTTTGTGTTAATGGTGTTTGTTTATGCATTCCTTTTCGCCTAGGTAAGTGTTTTTTTGTTCGTTTGCTTAGCCAAAATTGCAATGGCAAAATGTGGAATGTTGTCACTGTTTATTGACTTTCAGGGAAGGAAACTGAAAGAAATAGCTCTAAAATCAATATAGTAAAAATTAGTTGATTCATTTTTTCAGTGAAAAAGGATATCTTTTTAATAAGAATATGTTAAAACACATTAGGAATTGTTTGAATCAGCGGTTCCCAAACTTTCCTGTGACCATAGGGGGAGTATATGGAGATTGATAAGCTTTTTTGTAATGGGAGATGAAACATAATTTATTGTTCATAAACTATTGCACATAAAATGTACTGTCGTTATTTTCTGAAGAATATGTGCCGCTTTCGCACTAATAACGATTACTCTGACGCTTCTTAATTTGATAAAGTCTGATCCTGAAATCAACTAATCCTGAGACACAACTGAACTCAACTATTAAAGCTATTCCACTTAATACTTTTCAAAACTGATTACAGCTTTCTACTAATTGAACTGAACTGAGAAAGCCCTTCCACTGATA
Source organism: Metallyticus violacea (assembly GCA_030762175.1). Lineage (NCBI taxonomy): Eukaryota > Metazoa > Arthropoda > Insecta > Mantodea > Metallyticidae > Metallyticus > Metallyticus violacea. The sequence continues at coordinate 108,128,044 of CM060832.1, forward strand.
ATGCCCCGCTGAATACTCTTGCAAAACTGACTGCGGGCCGCAAATTTAAATGCTGAATAAGCATGGCCTACATGACTTTTTACATGTAGGTATCAACTGAAGCTTCTTTCCTTGAAGAGGTTATTGGCCTGCTGTCTTTTCACCCCTGTATGTTTATTGCTTTATTATGCCTATCTTGGTTTATACAAAAAAACATCTTACTTAAGGATTCTCCTTTAGAAATTTCTCCAGAAAGCATCGGTTTGCCTGGGCCATTTTACAAATATGGTTGCAACAGGCAACAGAAATTCTCAGGTCACATTTTATGGCTGGGGTAGATTTCTACACCCTGGCAGGAAAATAACATTTTACACACAATAATCAACACTTATACAGGAAAATGGTATTACACTCATAACTGTAGTGAGAAAGTTAGATAAAATTACATGCTACAATCAATCTAATTAAATATGGCGGTAGCAGCTCATAAATACTGTCTCATCTTTAATCTTCCCGGACGTTTTCAGTGACAGGCGCTTCCTCGTCTTCAAGTAGATTACAGAGACTACACCACTGAAGATGTCCACCGCAATCGTAAACGAAACATCTGAGAAGGAGAAGAATCTCATTGAACCTCGGCCTTACAGCCCGGAACACTTAAGACATCGCCCGTGAAACCCTGCGTTCTAAAGTAATAATAATAATAATAATAATAATAATAATAATAATAATAATAATAATAATTGTTGTTACCAGTACAAAATGCAAATCATCGTCGTTTTAGGAATATATCTTATATATAGTTTACCATATTTTAGATTTTCGGTAACAATTCTGAATAATGTACATGAATTGCAAGATCTTATTGATTGTAAAACGACGATTTTCTGGAATTTTTGCGTCCGTTTGCTTCTCAAGCCACCCTGTCTTAACACTAGGTCTTCTATCTTTCTCCTGACGAAAAATTGTACGGCCTTTCTTAAACTGACTACACCAAAGCTTAACTTTTCCTTCACTCATTGCATTTGGCCCATAATGTCACACAGTCACATTGAATTTCAGCAGCACTCTCACTTTTTGCATTATAAGCCAATATATCGCAAAGTGAACTACGGTAAACTGGTTACTATATTCTAGAAAGTAAGCTAATCAATCAGCTGAAGTTTATGCGCTTGCGCGACCCAACCGAATGTTGCCAACTTTGCTCTATGAGCGACCTGCCCCTACTTAATCGCATCGAACTTTGAAAATATTATTTTGTAAATTTGGCCCTTTATCTATAAAATAATTTGAACCTGTGGGAAGGTGCCTGTAAGTGTTGGTATCCGTACTTTACGATGTCTTCAGTGAACTTTGTTTAAGAAGTATGTTTTTTCATTTTATTTTATTTTTTTACTTTTTGCAATATTTCCTTTTTCGTTTTCGACTCTCATTTTTAAGTAAATATTTTCTTCAGATATTGTTTCAAAATACCTGGAAGGGCATTTGTTTTGTAGTAGGAATTCCTTCTGCAACACTAAGCCTCTTTCCAGGACCGTGAACATTTACTATAACAATGAAGCAAAGAGTAGCGTAGCCTGTCATGTGGAAGGAACAGATAGGTAGCTATTCCGTCTGCATTGTTTACTTTCCCTTCCTAATATCTTCCTGTCTTTGAAAGCACTTCCCCGTCTTCTCAGGATCCGCAGCAACATCCCAGCTCATGTAGATCTAAGCACAGAGTTGTATTATTATTCTTATTAATTATGCAAATAGAAACCTAGCAGGTGTGAGCTAGGCCGTGGAGTCTATGACAGTGAAGGTGTTAATGGCAAAGACCGAAATGAATGGGGCATCAACTATGAATGGCTCAGATAAGGAATGGAACAGAAAATTAATTATTTTAAGGAATAAACACAGGCAAGTGCAAATTATCTGCGCGACCCAGAGTAAATGAGGGAATACAAGCAAAAGCTTTTTCCATTATTCCAACAAACTTCTTTCTTCCATAAACGTCTTGAAGAAAGCATCTTACTTTTTAATTTCAAGTCTCTCCTGAGAGTTATTTCATTTCTCTATGCCGTCTTTAGCTTGCCAAACCATCCCGCATCTCTTTGCACCCGTAATCTCCACTTCTCATCGTTCCCCTTCTTTTTTTTTCTGCATGTCTTTTGAGAACTCCAGGACTCATTTTCCCTTACCGTCTTGCAGTTCTATTTAAATTAAAACTCCGCCAGAATGGACGGTAATTATAAACAGAGATTTTAACTCTCCTTGTCGCTCCCATTTCCAACACCTCGCTAGCAAAGGCATTCCGACTCGAGGAAAGGCCAGATGCAAAGAGTTTCTATAAGTCACTACGCCCAATGTTGGAAATGCTTTGAATGAATGCCGATATGCGGGCGTTATGTTGCAATGATGGGAAATGAAACAGCAGGATGTCTTTGTATTCATTTACCTACAAGTATCAAAGCCAGGCTCCACCTTGTCGTTACTTCTTAGAGAACGTGACACAAACCTATTGCCTGCCTGTGCGTGCTCAAAAAATTAACATCCAGGTTATTATAAGTGAAGCCAATTTTTATGTAGTACAACTTTCAAATACGATTTTAATGTATGAAAACGCATAATTGTGTACTAAAATGTTGAAAAATGCAGTTTTTGTGAAAAATATTAAGTGCTAAAACATTGCAAAAATATTTATTACAATCATAGAAAAGTATCACATATCTCACTGTATATTGCCACTTTCATTAAAACTTGTTTATCTTTATATAGAAAATATTGATTTTATTAATAATTCGCTCCCTACTTATACGTTCATAACAGTAGTAATTTCATACATAATTATTAATTAAGACTGAATATAACTGGCACTATTTCTTCGGAATTACTGCGAACAATATAAAGAATGCATGCCCATTGTTTCTGAGCAATGCCTAATACTTTCAGTCTACATATTTAAAGAGAGAAATGTGCTGACACTAACGTACTTAACTTAATCTATTTGTATACTCTCCAGAGCTTCAGCAATTTTACACATTATGTAGTAACTTTCTCCATCAGAGTCCTATATGCCTGGGAACCTTGGAGATTATCTTATTACAGAAATTTATACCTGAAAATGTAACTCAAATACTGGATTACATTTTGCACCGATTTTAATTAACCGATTTATAACGATTAACTTTTTTATATGTGTGTGATTTTTACACAAAGAAACTTTGTTACATAGGTTTTTAAATCGGAAAAATTGAACGACATAGTGGAAACTGGTATCGAGGAACTTCGTCTTCTTGCCTATGAGTTACTGTGTTATTTTTATATTTTTAATAAAAGAATTTGTCCTATATTTGTTAAATTGACTTATGGCTCATTCTCTATATTACAGTAGTAGTAATAGAGGTGGTGGTGGTGGTGGTAGTAGTAGCAGCAGCAGCAGCAGCAGCAGCAGTAGCGTTAGTGGTAGTGGTAGTGGTAGTAATCTGTATCTATTGCTCTTTCTATACAAACATATTAGCACAATATTATTAGCATTGACCGTACATGCTGTTCATTACATGGACACTTATAGAAAGAAGTTGCACTTCAAATCAAATAAAATTTCAACTATTATTCCCTAAGCACAAACATTTAAACATGCGCACGCACGCATACTTCCATACTCAAAGAACCCTCTTACCCCAACACAGCGCTTCTAATTCCTCGCGCTTTGCAAAGAACCAAGCTTTGACTAGTTGTCTTCCTGAGAAAACAGATCTCAACATGCTAACCTATTCTTATTGGACATAGCAAACTTAGCTCCAAGCTCTGTCATTTTCCACTGTTTGGTACCCGGGCTGTCTATTAGAATTTGCTGCCAATTTTTTCTGCCACCACAAAATTCTCTATTCTGTACCCTCTTTCATCTTTATTTTAGTCGCCTTCCATATCCCAAATCTAATCCACGATAGTCTCAATATATTTGAAGAACTCTTGCAATATATGAACATCTCTTTGTCCTATCTAATTTTGAGTTCGTTGCCTAAACTAAGCGACATTTTCTGTCCATTCCATGCCTCTACATTCTGTTGGCTTATTTTGAACCTTCCTCCAAACAAATTGCGCTACCCTTAATTTTCGTTTACCAGTGTCGTGATCCCAAACACTGATCTGATCTTGTAGGATAAAGCCCTTGCGTTGTCAGACCACCTTTGTGCGTAACCAATGTTTAATTATTCTAATTTTACAATAAATAATGTTTTTCATAGCGTCTAAATTCCCATAGAGCCCCACAGTTGGCTGTATTTTTCCCTACTACTACTACAACTCGTTTCGTAGTTCAGTCAGGTGATCCAATTTTTCCCAATTCCATATCTCAGAGGCATAGAACATGACAGAGTTTACCGTGGCACTATGCATATTCTCTATAATAGTTACAGGGATATCGGGCACCTGTGACAACATACACATTCTGACATTCGCTCCCGGGCTTAGTATGACACCGTATCTATGTGTTCAATTCATGTTCCATTAAGAGTTACACGTAGATAAGCTTACACTCTCTGTACATTGGAGTCTGCTATAAATAATGTTAAAGTATTCTGCATATATGCAAGATTTATGGGTATATACAAAAAGTAACTAGCATAGTAAAGTGTTTCCAAACAAAACATATTAATCATGTGACAACTTCCAGATACAGAACTTGCAGGTTTATGCTGCAATTGTTAACTATATGCAACTTCGAATTGCGCAGCCGATGATAAACCACTCTACAAGAGGTTTGTGCTGTGTCCACCTTGCATGAATCAGATTGCACATCTGTACACACCCCATCACTGACGGTGGCATATGTTCAAACACCTTAGGATCTAATGGAAAACGACGTGTATTGGATATCAATAATTAAATATGTTCAGCAATACACATCTTAAGTTTGTATCTACCGTACTCATTACACAAAAAAGTGTAAAGATTATCAAAGGGAACACACAAACATTGCTAGCGTGGGAAATACATATCTTATCGTTAGGTACATATGTTCATATTAACATTTAATGCACTTTTAAGATGTACCCATCATCCACATTCCAAGCATTTCGTACAGCTTGTGTACAACTTGGACAAGACATTCAATTAGATATTCTGGAATAATAAAAAGTGGATTACTGAAATATGATACAGAAACTTAATTTTTGGAAAACTATATACTTTCTTGGCGGTATAAAATATATATAACAGTTTGTTTAATCCATAATTGGTAGATTCATAGCTAAGTATGGGATCATATAAATTGTATATAATGCCTAGATACTGCACTCTCTTATATAGAATTCTCTTTAATAGAAGCCCAGGAACTGTTAACCGATCTAAGTGGAAGTAAAGTCAAAGGTGCAACGTCTAACAGCTGAGCACGTAATTACACTGCAGTTCAGAAAATGAAGAATCGATTTATTAAGGCTTCTACAGTTAAGTTTCATATAAAACCTTTGTCTATTTCCGTATTTGGCACTGCGCAACTGCAGCACGACCAAGGGTTATATGCCTAGTTATTCACAGAATAAAGCAGACTGCCGTCACAAGCGCTAAGACTGTGCTGAAATGAGCAAAATCTAAAGAATTATTTGGTCAGTATTTCGATATCTGGAGTATGCTATTGGGATGCCGTTGTCTTTATTTTATACTGTGAAATGTGTAGTATAGATGAACCAATATATAGAATTTATTAAATTACTTGTTTCTATACCATAGTTTGAATTATTATTATTATTATTATTATTATTATTATTATTATTATGGAACTACATGAGTGGCAGGTTTCTATGCTATATTTAGGAAAGAAGATAGTGCTAAATTACTATAAAAATTAGCATTTTTAATTATTTGAGTTGCAACTTAACATTAAAAAACAACAAAGAAAAATTAAACTGAATAAATTTCAACATATTTGTGTAATAATAAATTGCAAATACACCTAAAAGAAAAACTTGAACAGAAACAAATCTAAAATTATACAAGACAATAACTATTCTAGTTTTATTTTATTATTGCAAAATTGGAACTATAAGAAAAACGAATTACAATAAAAAAAAAACTAATAGCAGAAATGATATATCTTGGAACAGCAAAAGTACCTGGGGCGTTCTAAAAGAGAAGGGAAGGTATCCTATGAGCACCACACCACGAGAATCCAAGAAAACCGTAGCGATGGCTTTTCCTGCAGATAGGAACTTTTTGCATTCTTTCGTGCACTTTCACCTGTTGCTACCCGTTGTTTGGCTTGTTCCTTCGTCTCTGGCGTGCATTGATTAATCCATGTTTCATCTGCAGTAAAGAAACGTCAGAGAAACTCAATGGAATAGCGTTTTAAGCCTAAATACTCTTGCAAAATGTTCGTTCGAATAGGTTTTAGGTCCATTGTTAACAAACGCGGCACCCATCTAACAGAAATCCTTCTCATACCTAAACTTCTTGTTAAATGTTGTGCATACGGCCTGTCAAGATCTGTGCAATGTCAGCCAACTAGCGTACTTTCAATCGGTGCTCATTGAGTTCGGCATTTTTGTCACAATCCCGTCGATTGTAGTAGTTTTAGCACCTCCTGAGTGGTCATCATCTTGAATGGATATATAACCACGCTTTAATTCAGCAGCCCACTTTTTAACTCTCGAAACGAAGGGAAAGAATACTTTAGTGCGGAATCTGACACCTTTTGTATTTCTGTTGAGATTAAAACCTTCGAAACGAAGTAGTTTATCACAGTTCGTATTTCAGTTTTATCCTTTATGTAGAAAATGTTAACATTAGTTTGTTTACACGATAGTCACAAAAATTTCTATACTTACTGTTCTAAAGCTTTACAGCACGCCTTAACAACCATCATAGCATTTTCACGATATCTCTGAATCAAGCGGAGAACTTTTAAAACACCCCTCATGTGTACTTTATTATGCCAAATAACACCCCAGATATACGAAAAATATTTGAATTAAATTAAATGAAAAACTATTAACATAAAGATAAACGTGAAAATGTCGTTTACTAAAAAGGGATACTGCATCCTATTACTCATCGCCACGGAGGCCGAGGTCGTTAGGGCGCGGACTCGTGAGCGGGAGGTCTAGGGTTCGAATTCCACCAGGATCGTCCTTCCTCACTGAGGTTTTTTCCAGATTTTTCTCAGTCCGGCAAAATGCCGGTGAGGTACCCCTAAACATAGGCCTGGAACGTTTCCTCCCTTAAAAAATTCCTTTCCCAATATATCATTTCGTTTCATGTATCATCAGTGTGCACCGCCTGTGGTGCCTCTTTATTAAAAATGGGCGCTAAACACAATTAAAGAAGAACCTATTACTCCCTCTGTCCATTAAGATGTAGGAATATATAAAATGGTGACGCAAAACATGGACCAGGTCAGCAGTTCTCCTAATCTTGAAGAGTTGTTGTTGTTGTTGTTGTTGTTGTTGCTGCTGCTGCTGCTGCTGCTGCTGTTGCTGCTGCTGTAGTTGTTGATGGTGATGAGCTGATAATGTTCATCATCATTATCAGCTCTTTATATCAGAACAAATAGTTGTAGATATTAAAGTCCTACGTTTTGATGCTGCATTTTTTCATTATAAATACGAAAATTAATACTTTATTTATTTCCCATCAAGCAATCGACCCTTCAGTTGCCCGCTTACCTCACTCAAAACACCAGTAAGTTATTCGTGTTCTAAATTGGTCCAGTTAATCCTGCGGGGCCTTTGCAGAAAATGTTATCTTGAGTACAAAGTAGGGAAAATTAAGCGGAATAAAAGATATGCTATTTTCTCTGGTTTAAATATCTTCAAATTAAATTCTCAGAGGGATAAATTTGGTCACAGAGGGAACTTACAAAATAAATAATGCCATCAGTGGGGAAGATTACGCTGGTATTTTTAATTATGAGAAAGGTATTTTGTACTATTGTTTGGGCGGCACGTTTTAATACTTTTAGGATTGGAAATAATTATTATCACATGCTTTTATTTGTCTTATGTAATTCTTAAAGACCCTCTTTCACATTCCATAGATATACTTAGCAAAGCCTCTAAAGTTATGGAACGCCTCCAAGTATTTCCGTCGAGTACTGTTACACACAATGAATTTTTATGGGACAGTAGCAAGTAAAATCGCGCAGACGTACCATGGCACAGTATCTAAAAGTTTGTATTTGGATTTATAACAAGGATATGTATTTTAGTATATCATTGCCTCTTTTCTTAATATATATACATATATACACACATATTCGTCCTTTTTATCTGTAACTATACATTATACATAGTTCTGGCACTCTCTATTTATTTTTCTCTTTCGGTTTTCTTTGGTACAGTTTATACATGAAAAAAATTCTCTAACTGCGAGTGTGTTTTTAACCTCCTACTTGCAGTCGACATACAATAATTCACAGAATAATTTTTTTGTCTCGGTATTGCCATTGTCCAGTTTACTTGTTATCTTTTCTTATATATTTTTCTTTTCTTGTCTTGCTCTTGTTATAGTGTTTCAGGTGTTATTAAAGCGCTTGTTTTAATTTATATTTGTTTAATCACAACGAGCTAACTCATGAATATACAATTCGCTTAATATTCCGAACAGTATAATAGAGAAAATGCAACAGCGATTGATAAAGTTAAAGCTCGTATAGAATTGAGGAACAATAACATGCCAACACAGTGTCTTCAGTACTACCATGTCGAGGTGAGAGTTTAATTTAAAAACATTTTATATTTGTGAATAATTATTCTGTAGACAATTCCCAAGTTGGTATTTGTCTCTTAACGCACCCAATTCTTCTTAACTACACTTTCTAGTGAGCTATTCGATAACTTGATCAAACTCTCTTTCAGAAAGGGGTACAGTAATAACGGTATATTCGCACATTTTATACAACTTAATTATACATGTAACCAAAAAAATAGAAAAGAAAGTATATCATAACTACTAAAGAAATATTGAAGTACTGTTTAAATCCTAGGCTAATATTAAACGTATACACCTTATTTAAACTTTCAAATTAATATAAATGCATTTCAAACATTGCTTTACGGTTATGTAAGTATGTATTGTTACAGTTTTAATAATGCCTTACATAACTTTTCAATTATCCTATTTAACTTGGAAATGTAGTCCTCAAATGGGCCCATACCGTGGGATAGTATTCAGGTTGGTTCAAATTATTTTCATATGTTATATTTCCATCAAATGAAACAGCTGTTATAGAAAAAAAATAGTTTGATTACATTTAACTTCGCCATCCTGCCAGTGACAGTGTGTTTAGAGTTTTCTAGCTCTCACGGGAGCATGAACATTTATTTTATCAGAAACGAACAACAAGTACCTAATTGATTTATGCACGTGCTTTTTCTCAAGGGAACGCCTTGTTTGACATTCATTTTGGTTAGTTTTTATGATATTTTTTATTTTTACACATGCTTCTTTTGGAATGTTAACGAATGTTTATGTTTACTGTTTGATTAAAACATCTGCCGCACGTTGTATTGGATATTAACAAACCATCTAAACCAGATATAAAGTATTTCAAATACAGGTGTTTATAAAGAAAACTATAATACTTTTAGAGATTCAAAGCGGTCTTAGACAGGCATTTTGAGATCTCTTCAGATTTCATAATTATAGCATTAAGTTTATAAAGCAGCAATGTGCTACTGACTAATAAGCTTCCATTCGGAAAGATGCCACACAATAAGGCAGAATGTCTTTTTGGCGCTGTAGGTATGGTATTGGTGTCAAGTAAAAGTATGTTATTGTTATAAAGTGCGAGTCTTGTTGATTCCGATATTTTTTACATTGCATATTTTATATGAATATATTCATCATAAAATAATAAAATAAATAATCTACTCTTCGCTGACTCAAAAAGAGACAGACACATGGATAGCTGTCTCTAGAGTAAGCAAAATAGTTGTTTATGTGTTTTGTTCGACAGATTTTCCCGCTTGCGGAGCAGGTTTGAAACCATTCTACGACAAATGTCTGCCCCATTTTATTTTAACACTTATTAGCACCTTTATCACCATGTAAGTCCGTTAGTTTTCTTTGTTGATGACCTCTAGAAATATCAAAAATGATCGATGTAGTTTATTAACACCGTATTAAAATGTCATGTTTCCAACATCGATAGTGTTAAAAGTTACCAGAGGATGATTTCTCCATTAATAGTGATTTATAAAAGAAAGCTTATTTTGCATTAATTTCACGGCGGGATCCGTTCTGTTTCGTGCCATTCAAAGTGATTCTATACATTTCTTCCTTGGTCTGCCAGTATTTCTTCTATCTATTGGTTTATAGTTCATTAATTTAGGGTTGCGGTATTCATTCATTCTCTTAACATGTTCTTTCCACTTGATTCTGTGTCACTATATTGGTTTATTTTTCTGTTATCTTAAAAATATCCTATTCTTTTATAATGTCTTCATTTCTTTTCTCATCTAAAATACTTTTAAGTAACATCATTTCTATAGTTTATATTTTTGCTTTATTTATAGTTAATATAGGAGTGCTATCATCTTATAAAACTTAAATTTAGTTTCTTTTATGACATCTTTAGATTCTTTATTATAGCACCGTAAATTTAAGTACAGTAGTTTATATTTCTCTTTGTATACCAGAAAAAAAAATCGCCTTTTCAAAAGGTATGTGTATGTAGATACTATTTCGAAAAAATAATATTTTTTAGGCTTGTACTATACTATTTAGGCGTGATTTTCCTTTGAAATCTGTGGTACTAAGGGGATTTTAAGTGCGGAGAATAAAGTTTGAATAGAACTTTTTTGTAAAGATGTATCTCCTATGTAATATTAGAAATATTAAAAATATGGTAGTACTGTATAAATGAAAAATGAACATTTTTCCCATTAATTTCTTAAGAAGGCATACATGCCTTATATGCGGCCTTTCGAATCGCTTCTCAAGAGCAACATATTGTGTGAAGGTGTTTTTAATTTTCAAGAGCGCTTTCACACCTCTTTCGAGAAACTTCAGATGTTCCAATGAGACCTGCAGCCACAGCAAAGCGCAACTGCTTGAGATTCATGGACTTATTGTTTTCACTATCGCTTGAAATATGAAAAAGAGCTCTCGACATTTATCATTTAAGTGTCACATTATTCAATGCCACCATTTCACTTTCCTGTCAATTTCGTACAGGAGTTTAACATGCCTGTATTGTCAACGTACCGCATACTGACATTGTAGTTTCTTACCAACCGTGGACGTCACATATCTGTCACTGATCCATCTTTGCTTTTCTTTTCGAAAAACGAGACATCCTGAATATCGTGGAAATTGGACAGAAATAAAGTGGTCATTTTATCTTTCCACATCAAGGTGACAATTCTTTCTTGGGAACACCAAACTGAAACACTCCACTTTGCATACTTTTGTCACTGGTTACATCTTTTGGTTTATCTGCTCATCCTCAGGCATCAATTTGATTCTGTAGTAAATGTTACATTAATTCTACGATGCGAAAGGATGTCGAAGTAAACTTCAAGTTTTTTTTCCTTAGACTTTGCGTCAGTTCTTTGATAATTCTAGCTCCGTATTATTTCGGCCGTCTCTCCCTCTATTCCTGAATATATAAGAAATTGTGAAATATAAGTACTTTCATACAATATTACCTTGTTTTATGGGTTTTGGGGTATTTACTGCTTCGAAGATGATCTACCCTAAAGTCAATCAATTAAAAGCGTATGTATGATTGAGTAAATTAATCAGATGAGAAATTTAGTAATGGTGGAACTTTGTGAGCTTATAATGTTGTCCCTTTTTGGGCCGTTTGTTGTCATTATTCAAATTGACATTGCCCAGCAAGCAGATAGATCTGTTTCAGGATGTAACAGAGGAAACATACGAATCTTTCATAGGAGGATCAGAGGACCGATAATCTTTATAATTAGGCAATCTTTTTATGCCCATCATAAGATTTATTGCTAAGAACTGTTTTATTTCTTCAATATTAATATTCTGGAAACTTGAGGATTCTCCCATATTCTGCATAGCACCAAATTGGTTTGATATATAATGTACATCAACAAATCTACTGGGAAAAGTTCAAGAAATGTATTAGTGGAATTATCTGATATTAGATCTAACATTGAAAGAAAATACACCGGCACATTGAAAATAGAATACTACTTCCAGATATCTCATCACAATCATTAGGGGACTCTAATATTTCTTCTGTGTTTTCACTAGAGTCTTCACTTAAATCATTTTCTGTACCCTCCAAAATAAGAGATTTTATTAAATGTTTCACCAGGTGGCTTTTGTTTCACACAAATTATTCACTATCACTGAATATCTCGTTAAGGACCAATTCTGTATCTAATTCATTTGCTATTAATTTCTCTTAGGCATCGTTACGCTTTTCCTGTAAAAAGTGAATGCAATGCATGCTATTAGCCCAGTGGTTTTTCAGGGAAATCACATTAACATTTATTTATTTTATAATAAATACATATATTATATGTTCCCTATCAATAACATAAATTTATCGCGCAGTAAATATGGAACAATTATTCACCAAATTGCAATAATAATGAGAACAGGAAAGTCTGCACACACAGCAACTGCTTCCGTGCTTGGATCTTTTTGTGTTCTATCCATCCGGTTCGCAAATAGTATCAGATTTGAACACTAGAGGGTACCAGAAGGTGTTGCGACTTGATTTCGCCATAGAGTCATTGAGGCTTGCAGATGAAAAAAGACTAAAGATAGTTACAAGGCGTAATCAATGGGAGGCAAAGGGTTAAATTCCTCATTCATCCAGTATGACTGGATATCCTCATTTTTTCAGTATACGTGGCACTTAAAATGACTAAATAGTTTGCCCGTTCTGTGACTGCGCCTTCTGTTGAATAGTTGTTACGGTTGTTTTAAATTGAAATGTTTAGACTGTAATCTTTATACGCTCTTCAATAAAGAATAAAACATTTTCTTCAATTTTCGAATAGTTATATATGGAATTTAATTATGCAGGCTATGAATATATAAAAATAAACCACAAAAGCAAGAAATTATGTTTTTGAACAAAAATAATCAGATTTTTTAATATACACCAATACACAATAACACATTTACTTAAAATTGCTCTTTTTGGCAACTTTCCCATGATATTTGTGCCACCAAATCTTGCATTAAGTACTGCTCAACACTTCTTTAGCACTGAAGAAATGCGATGAAGGATTTCATCTTGGTTAATATTCTGCCAGTGTTGATGGAGATATGAATAGCTGACCAGACTCTTGATGCGTTCAGTATCCTCTAGCGCTCGTTATTGAAAGGTATCCCTTAGATGCTCGATCGATTTTAGATATGGGAATTGAGTAATCTACCTTAGTATTATAACACTATGAGTTTCAGCATGAGCAAGAATATTAAGTACTTCATTAAGTATTCTTAACAGCACTGAGCTTTGTCAACCTAGATTTCTACCTAAGTACACACTCTGCATCACATGCTTTGACATTGCCATGCATGTAAAGGAATATAGGGCCAGACGCTTTAGCAGTAGGAAGAAGCATGCTCAATGTCCCTATTTGCATTCATTGCCACGGATCAAAACGAGGTCTGTTTTTCTGCTTTCCATTATTCATCCCCAGACTATGATTTTTAATGGTGTTTAAGCCTGTTCTTACTACAGACCATGATGGTACCTGCTTGAGTTTTTATATTTCCTACATATACATATAACTGTCTTTCTGTGTTACTTGCATATTCTCCTGGACTTTTCTGCAAATCGAAACGTATTATAACGCTATGAGTTTCTGCATGAGCAAGAATATTAAGTACTCTTATCAGCACTGAGCTTTGTCAACCTAGATTTCCATCGGAACTTAATTGTTCACAAAGGCGTCTTTTATTTGCGAATAAATAATAATTTATTTTCATTTGCTAATCTGTCTATCGATTTATAATCATGTCTTCCATATAAATATTAAAAAAAATATTCCGTAGCTTTAGATCATAATGACGAAAAATGTGGAAGATGTATCCTTTCATCGGGAACAAATTTGAAGATACTACCAGGAGCCAAGTGATAGGCGAATGAGGCAACTTACCTTTTGGGAAAATGGATTCTGAGGTTATAACCTGTAGCTGGTAAACTTCAAGACCTTTCTTACCCAACAATGTGTCTATAATAATTTGGGAAATTTAAATTACAAATGTTCTCTTAAAAACTTATTTAATATTAATGATTATTGTGCTTTGAAAGTTTGTGAAGAGTAGATAATTTTCATTAAAAACAAAATATGTTACATAAACGCACTTTCGTAACACCAGAAGCAAGTCACCAAGACAGTACGAAGTGTTGTATAGTTGTGTAAGAATTTGTGACTTGTAATCCGAAAAACGGACTATATGTAAGTTCTGTGTTTCAATGCATCATTCCATTATTTGCAATGTTGTATTACCTCCTAAGTGTTAAAAAAGTATTTTATTTTATCAGTATTTTACTTTAGTTAAGTTCTGGTTTATCTCGCCCACTTTGAAAAATAAACATTTGGTTTTTTGGAGTCAATAAGTAATCTGTAGTTGACTTTTTTCTTCGGTTCTAATTTAGCACCTTTTTGTGTTTACATGGGACTCAATATCATTTTATGATTTTGTGTTTCTATAGGCAGTTACTTATTCACTGTTTGGCCTAACGTTTCCGGATTAGTTATTAATTTCTCATAGTTCAAAATTGAAATTCTGGGTGTTTTCTGATAATATATTAATTTTCCTTAAGAATTTGGAACATTCAAAGAGCTCGATAATATTTATACTGTTACATACGCTACCGCTGTTTTATCGTGATATTCGCTTTTGAAAAATTTTTCATTCTCTTAAATGAAAAGACTCTAATGGAATATATTTATAATACCGAGACAATGTTTGACGCAAAAGAAAATAGAATGATGAGAATGTAAAATACCAGAGAGAGGTGTGCATAGTTGATATACCTGCAGTTCCCAGAGCTACGATGTACAACGCAGAAGTATTTGGAGATAAAATATAGTTTTTCAAATATTTAGTTCATGTGCAAGCATAGTGTGAGAAACTGGGATTAAGTGCAAATCAGGACAAGCTAAACCTTTTGGTGTTTAAGAAGAAGAATAAATTGAAAAGTGAAGAATAACCGTTTACTTATGTTAAAGAAATCCAGGTAGCTAGTGATTATAAAATCTAGAGGCAATGTGATAATAGAGGAGAATGGGATAAACGCAACATGATGGCGTTTATTAGATAGAGATTGGCCATAAGTTAAGTGAGAAGATGTTTGTAATTAGCTCCAGTTTATGAGTATGTCATGGTTTGAGAGTATTTATGCTGCTTTGGTTGAATCTAAGTGGATATACGAAAAACAAATCTGGGGTATTCATGATTGATGCATTAGGATGGATTTATTACTAAGAGTGTTTTGCAAGATAATTTCACAAAACCCAACTAATGCTTGGGCATTGCTGGAGTCAGGGAAAGTGATTGTGAGGGGGCTAATAATAACAAGCTTATTGAAATATTTGTTCCGCATATTACCAAATAAACATTTACTGACAGTTTGCCTAAGATATCACAAAGGAAATTTGAATAATAAAAAACAATTAGGGAAGATTAGAGACAGTTAATGAAGAATAGTATACAAGATATGTGGGTGTATAGTGGCAATTTTGTTATGGGATTGTGGACCGTGCTATAGGAGATAGAAAGACAAATGTTACATTCACAAATTCGAGAGAAAAGATTGTTAACATTTTACACAGAACAAACGTTGGCTTGAGGGATGGCTATTAGTGTGTGCGATAAAAATGAAAGAGGAGGGATTGCTTCATTTTGTGTAGGAGTGTGGGAATTAAGGAACGGATTCCTCAAGATATCTGTCCCAATTGTAGAGAGAGAGAGAGAGAGAGAGCATATGCATTACATATCCTGTTCGGCTGCTAAGGAACCAAATAATTTGATCAATGTTCCAAGTAAAGAACTTTCCATAATCAATTGGTGAGATATTTGACCGATACATTTTAAGAATTTGAAGTTTTCATTAATTCAGAGGTTTAGAGTGACCTCAGCGCTCTTTGGAACCGAAACAACTTGAAAAATAAATTATGAGTAATTTGAAACACTCATACATTGGAAAAAGACTCGGTATTGTTAATGGAAAGATTAAGGAAGCCAATCAGATCTATAATGGTGCATTGTAAGGCGAGATTCTAATGTTCATTCATAGCCGTCTTAATGTCAGGAAAGATTTCCTCGGAATGCAATTTGACCGGGGCCCAAAAACAGCACGTGTTCAATGGCGTATGTAGAAGTGGAACAATTCAATCAAGTCTGGTCAAACCGTTTCCCTCATCGCAGCTGGTGATACTTCGGGACTATTGTTAACAGAGCCGGACAATAGGAGCAATGGAGCTTCCCAGACGAAAATGAAGCGATTCTCTCATCCTGTTGCCATTATTCCTCGCGGTACTGTTAACGCCGCTAACAAACCACTATTTAAGCCCCTCAGAGGAAAAACGGTATAACACACACTCTCAGTAATTTTGGGAGAAATTAAAGTCATTTCATGACATAAATACTTTATTTGACAAATAGTCAGATTCTGTTTCACAAATGCTATTAATGTTTTATATATACGAAACACTTTTGTTATAGGACTTGCCCATTCACGCTGTATTTCACATCTCAACTATTAGGTGTATGCAGTCGTACTTAAACTCTGCTTTCTCGGTTGTCCTCTTCTGCTCTTTCCTGCCGGTCTCACGGCATTACATATTTATTTGCGAAACTAGTTAAGAAGTTGATTGTACAGTAATGCACTTTTGCGCTTAAACATTGTTAAAATATGAATGAACTCATCGTGTGCGTGCAGAGTTTATTCAGAAATGTACTGATAAATGTTTCATAGCGGCAATCCATGATGTATCGCACAAATTTGAATCAACTAGTTCGGTGCAAAACAGCAAAGAGAGACGAAACGTATAGTTTTAACAAAAGGAAGGCTAGACAATGTTTAGGCGAATCTTAAACGTTCACCTGAAAACTCTCGACCAAAATTGTAGCATTAGCCGGGATTTCGAAACGTAAAGATAAACGCTAGCAACGAAACCCAAATCATTGCGATGGTCCAACTTAATTATGTTTATTTTTCCCCGAGACAATGCCTATCTAATTAAGGGAGGACGACAATTCCACTATCCTCCGTAAAGTAAGGTTGTATAGACGTTTTAGGGAGCGGAGTTGAAGTACGGGCTACAGCAATAGCAGGATCGTAAAACACCTCGTAAGCAGATAAGGTTTATTACTAGAGGATATTTAGGAAAATTGCTGTTTTATTTGAATGTACATACCGAGCATTTCATGGTTGTGTCGCCCGTTTCATGGCAGCTGGCGAGTGGGCAGTCAGAGCGGTAATTTATGGCGAAGCGGATTTAGCATCCTCGCAAATAAAACTACAATTACAATGAAAATAAGCTCAGAAGATGTTAAAACTTTTTCTACTACAACATACATTTCTGTGTGGAAAGATAGGCAGATATAAAAATGAAAACATATCTTCTATTTTCTCTTTTGTCAAAATGCTGGTAAATCGGGCTTATCTCTACTTTTTGAGAGTGAAGTTATTGAACGAAGCTTATGCTTAAATTCTTGCACCAATAATAATAAACGCAACCTATCGTTTTCTCTATTATTCAATTGCGGCGCGAGCTTTATAATGGCAATGAAATCAGTTTAATCGTAGTCCTGCTATTGAATTTCTGCCATCCACGTTTATCTGTAACAAAAAGCTTTCTAGCCTTCGAGTATAAAATGAAATTACCGCACCCACAATACGACCACCTATTACCGCTCTCATGTGGCATTTACGCAAAATACATTTTGACAGGCGTCAACTTTATCGTGAAAAACATGCTACAACCCCCGAGGTATCGAATTTTGAGCGGTAAAACTCTTGTTATGTGGCTAGCATTATTAAGTTCATAATAATATCTCTGTAGTTCGAATTTAAACCAAAGATTGGTTAAGGTATGTATTTTATTGAAGAACAAAACTTTCTCTTGGGTTCATTTACTACAACAAATACGAGTATACATAAACTATACATTATAAAACGTAAAAATGCAAATTTATTGCATCATGTTTAACAGCAACAAATTAAGTTCCAAATATTCCGTAAACTTACGAACTTAATTAAACACTATATCTGATAATAAAATACTTTTTAAAGAACTTGATGTAAATATTTCGATATCTCATTCAAGTGTTCCCCATCAAACCTAAACAAGGGACAAGAGACACTATTCATTCTACTGCTTTTAAGAAGATATTCAGATTATCGTGAACAATTTTTAATTATGTAAGTGTAAAATTTCACTATTTTATATATGTGAATAGTAATAATATTTAGGATAACGTGCAATTCCTGATTTTAATTTAAGGTGAAAAGAATACATTTGTGGCGTAAGTACTGGAAGATTTGAACAAAAATAAACACAAAAATATGAATAATGATAGCGGTCAAAACGCTAGTGGGTATTTGTGATTTTACGAAACAATAAGAAAATAAAAAATACCATAGCTGAATGTTGAACTTTTGCTATTTATTGACCACAGATGATAAATTTGGATGTCACATGTGGTTAAATTTTACGGCTATATTTTCTAATATTAAACTTTTTAAATGACATTACCCTTGAAAAATGTTTAAATAGTTTTAAGATTATGTTTGTCTTTAAGTTATTTTCTATGATTTCTAAACAGGTCAACGATACTACAGTGGAAATAACTTGGTTTTCAGCTACTAGAATTAAACTTTTTGTTTTGATAACGCAATAATATTGAGTGATAATTTATGCTTTCTTTTTCATTTATATTTACTTCTAGCTAAATAGCCATAGTTTTATACTACTTCTGATGTCTCTAGATGTTTTTCATTAAGCTTGTGTTCTCGGGGAACCTACTCATGCGTAAATGCAGTAAGAACGCCTGTCAACACTCTGACGTACAAAATCTGAGCAATTATTTTTTCATTGATTTATTTATGGACGCTCTTTAATATCGCAGGTCATCAGCCTCCCATTCAACTCAGGGCGTGAAACGGCTGACAAATTTTGCTCAGAGGTCTCTCTTTCAGGCTTGTAAATGTACGACACGGGATCCACGGCTTTACTTCCCTTCCGAAGGAAGCCATACTTCCGCCCGAATAAATCCATCACTCCTGGTCGGGTTCGAACCCGTGATCTTGGGTGTAGGAGGCAAGTATGGTAGCACTACACCACCAGGACCGACGTGAGCAATTATCTCCAAGTATAACACACACTAAACAGTAACGCTTTCCGAATGCTGTAGGAAGTGAAAGTTTTCTATCTCGTACCCATAAAGATGAACGTGGGCTTCATCCCTAAACCAGTTTCTAATAATATGAATTTTGTCATCAACCGTACTCGCCACTGTTCTTGGAGAGACTTAATGCGTTTCTTTTTTTAGGGTACAAATTAAAATCCATTCTATGTTTGATATATCGAGTGAATCGCTGAAAACTATCACAGCGATAATTTTTGAAAGAAAATGTGCGTTGATGTGTTATTTTCTCAGCAATGAAGTTCAGACAAGAGCCCATTGATATAGCCCTTACGACGATTCCAAAAATTATTAAAGAGTGTATTTCTAGCACAAATTAATTGAATTAAAAAAATACAACTTGGTGATATCAGAATATCATTGGCGTTTCTTTCATGATTCTAGCCGAAACAGTTTACGAGATTATGTAGAGCTCGGTCTTTCAGACCTTTTTTTCGAAAATACACATGGCTATTAAGCAAAAAACAACACAACTTCCAACATTTTAAATACAAACAGTTTGCACTGTCGGCTTTTTCAACATTAATAAATAATATCATATTCTCTAGCACATCGAGCACGGTCTACTCTAGGACATATCACGACGTCTGTCAATGGAACAAAATGTAAACACAATCGTACACATGTGGTCGCGGTAGGCAGGAATGTGCAGTGTTTCCTGTAGTTCATAAGCAGTAAAATGAAGCAGACAAGTCTTAAAATGTTTCATATATCTAGGGCTAGGTATAAACTGCAAAATGATGTTAATTAGTTTCCCATGTTTTAAACAAAATGCAAACAGACATGAATGATGAATTTTCCTAATATGGAATATGAATTTTTTGTTTTAACTTTATTTAATGCACTAACTTTTTAAATATACAGCTAATAATTAATTTACAAACAATTTCCTCGTGTATAAAATAGCAAAATCCGGAAATAACAATAGAATCATATTTATTACTGGCTCTAAGATTTTTCTTTTAAAAAGATGCACCCATTTCACAATTGATGCAGAACGTTCCTAATATGGAATGCTGTAAACTTTATTTTTACAGAACAATAAAACTATATTTACTGATTAAATAAACGTTTAGACAAATTAATTATGGAACATTAAATCAATTATGAATCTTAAGCTATTACTTTGACTTGCATTTAATAATTTTTTTCAAACATTGACCACTATTTAAATTATTTCTTTGGGTTTCCAGCATATTACTCATGTACCCATATCTTGTATTTTTTGACACTAAACCCAGTAAACTCTATTTACTTTCTAAATACAACTTTCCACAATAAATACATTCAGCGTCTTCTTCTTTCACTCAAGATGTCTTTCATTTCGGAACTATAAATTCTTCGTCAGAAATAAATGGTATTTCATCGCAGACTCTGTCCTGTATTCCTTAACTTGGTAACCTAGACAGTAATTGAAACATGAATTCACTACTTCAAGCGATAGACAGTGGGTAGCAACAAAACTTACGCGTGAAAGTGCATTAAAAAGCTGGTAAGTGGATTTAGCTGTGAAACATTAACAATGAAATCCCGGACTGGTGACAAATCTCAAAGACGTAGAAGTGAGGTTAAAGATCCAATGGATGAAATTGTGTTTCAAGAAGTACAAGCATCAGGATAATATGAGTAACGAGGGGGTATTCCTGATGAACATAGAAAGTGTTGGGGAAAGAATGTTAAAATAAACCTTACAAATATAATTAAAATTGACTTTTAATTGTGGTTACACATAGAGGATACTGATTTGGTAAATGTGTTCATTTGGATCCACCTTGATTTATGACAATCAAATATTAATCCAGGTGTGCTCTATCAATTAGCTCACTGTTCATATTGTTCCTAGGAAACATCAGGAGCGGAGGTACATGTGGCCAAGCTCTTACGCTCAGCCGAAGAAAGTGAGCTTGTTTGCTTCTTTTCTTTTTTCGCGATAATTTTGACTTTCTTTGACTGTACAGCAGTCATTACTAATCTTATCGCAATTGTAAATGCGGCCCAATTTATAATCATGTCGTACCTACTCATTTTCTAAAATTTTGAACAATATACAGGAACGTTCTTAAATGAATTTGCGAAATGTTGAACCAGATGATGCTTGAGATGATTGTAAAGATATTGAGAGGTTTCTCTTCAGAAACTGTTGGAACCACTTCCTACCAGCTAACCCATCTTTTTGTTAAAAGATTGGAAATAAAGTTGGCACGAACAAGCTAATAAACAATTCTCGCACCTACAGGATAGGCCAAATATTTTTTTCATCTTTATACAATAATCTGTAAGTTCGTTATCCACATTGAAAGTCAATATTAGTTTTTTTCCGAATGGAATATAGCCGACGCCTCTCGAGACACGTTGTAGATATTGTGATCTTTGGAAATGCTATCTCTTAGGAGCTCATCGACACTATTACCGCCTTCATGTTTACAGTGTCCCACGTACGTTTCGTAATTTTCCCCGGTATCTAAAGCAAACAAACTTATTAAAGAGTATAACCTACTGATACATGTAATTATACTAAATGTTAACCGAATGTTTTCCCCGACACAATGACCTCTATTAGAAGGCGGCGGACATATACATTTTCTCTCTCTTCTATGCACAAAGACATAGAATTAACAGATTTAAGGAAATATTTAGCATTTAGAACAACCTAATATTCCACATTAGAAACATCGTCATTTTTATTTACATTTACCATACACAGAACCATAGAAATATTTATTATAAAACCACACACAACGTTTCTACTGTGGTCACTCTATCACACAAAAATAATTGTATATTAATCTGATATGCTTGATAAAGTGAATATGAACGCTGATAAAAATAAGAATCCCAGAAATAATTCTTTTGGTGCACATTGTAAGTGCAAACGACCTATAAACCCTCAGCGATATTATAATATCGCATTTATCTCCGAAAGGTATTTGAATCATACAGTGCCAAAAATACAGTTATTTCTCATTAGGCAACTTTACTTTAATTTTTCGGAGCGTATATAAGAAATTCTCTGTAAATGGTCTGAAAGTTTTTGGCCTATAATCATGCAAAAATACCAACACTGTATTGTTGTCTAATGACTTTTTATTTTATTTAAGTCAATGTTAATTATTCCACTTGGAAAAAAAAAAAAGTCAACTTCCTAGTATATATGCACTTTCTTACAATTGTTGAAACGTTTTTTATTAACTGCACTAATGAGGCCTTGTCTGAACTTTAATTGAATGAAAACTCAATAGTACCTTTGTTTTCAGCCATTTTTGCAGTGGTAGTTTTGCGTGATTCACCACGTATATCTGTTGAAATGCGGAAGGCAACGACCATATTGCACCTTGTTGGTACAACACACGAATCACGAATTGGTGTTACTTTGCAGATGATGTTGGTCCAGTTACTTAAAATCATCCGGTCTCTAGAGCACGGCTATCAAATTAGCGATTGCCGATCGATGCCACTTTTATCTCGTATGTAAATATGTTGCTTTATAGAGTGCTAAGTAGATCAAAAAGTTAATAAGCGGTGAATTATTTTTGACTGTGCCTATTTTTTCCTTTTGAATTAATTAAAGGGTCTTATTCTTTAATAGATTTGTATTATTATCAAATAGGTGTTTGCTTTTATTTTCAAAATGTGTCTAAAATGTTTAGTGCAATCAAATTAGTCTTTAGAAAGAATTTTCATTTTCGCAGGAGTAGTGGTTGTGTAATTCAACTTTTGGATGTCTACAGATTGTGATCGTAGTCATTATTACAATGGCACATCACAGCAGATCAATTAACACAAAAAGCAAAAGAACAAGTACAAGATAAATTATTAATTTTACAAAAACATTATTTTATATAATTATAATATGCTGGAATTACATGCTTTCGTTGGTCTCAAATCTTCCTATTTTAATTTTTTAATTTTTTAATTTTTTATTTTATTTTTATTTTATTTTTATTTTTTTTTTACCCACACCATTGTCATATCATGTGTGATAATATGCTGCTCCAATCTCAATCTCTCATTTTTTTTTCATAAAACTCTTTCCCTAGGAATATTCTTTCTTAAAGGCTGCAGAGCGGTATGTTTCTGAGAGCTAACAAACATGAAGATTGAATTCTACAATGCCCAATGGTTCCCTAAGAAGTTTTAACTAAAATGTTATTGTTTTCACACCATATAAAAACGCGTCTCTTTTAGATATTAAATACAAATGGTTTGCTTCTACTCGGTTTAAATAATTCATGTTGGAAAGTATGCTCTCAGTCTTGCAGAAAAAATAACAAATTTTACATCACTGTGACCAGAGTCGTAGTTTAAAGTCTGCGGGAGAAAAATAATCATATTCATTTTGCAGAACTTCTCAGGCTCTGATAAACGAAATGTAATGTATGCAATGTCGTATAGCAGAACTTTTATATAGTTCTTCATTTCCCATTCATAGCAACACAATGATTCCTTGAGGCAGAATATGCAGAGCAGAATCAATTTCAATTCGTTTTTTCTTAGAGAAACCGCTTAGACAGAGAAGTTGCTAGACGTAGAATGGAAAGATAAAAGACGAAAACATTTGCTTGGTAAAAATAATGTAGTAATATAAAACGCATGGTTAATGGAATACCTTGAATATGCAACGTTCTCTCTTTGTAGACGACAGAAACGGTTCTGTATCTCCGAATTCAGAGAAACTGACATCGTAAGTATATGCAAGAAAAAATTCAATTTTTATTATCATACAAAAAGATTTGAAATGCTCCCATTACGAAAAAAGAGCATTAATATGTATTAAACATTTAATAAAACATTTCACTGTCGGTTTACTTGAAATATTTTTGTGTTGAAGATTTTTATAATCAGATCCTCGCTATATTACAATGTTATTAACTTCGTTCCGAAACAGTAGCCAAATAATTAGGTTGTATTCATGAGTTATTCCAAGTTTTATGTTCTCAAAATTATTTATGCGTAAAACCAAATATTTTAATTAAAATAACTTCAAAATGTTCTTCAGTATTACAGCAACATTACATTATTTTTTGTGAGTGTTGTTGAGTGAGGTTGTTGATGCAAGTGTCTAATAAAAAGCGATTGACAGGAATTGTGTCTTTAATCATTTAAACTGTAAGAATAATTTTTGATCAAGTAACATTTTAATTTAGGCTTGGACTCTCGTTATTTTATATCTTTCAGTTGATTTGGTAGTACATTATTAGTAAGAAATAAACAACTTTTGACTATTTGATGAACGTGCCGCAATTTAGGATTATAGGAATCCCTCAGTGTCAACGAAGCAACTAAAATAATATTTTTCTCAACAGTTAATGAAATAAAATCTCTTAAATATGTGTTTACTAGTTTATTTTACGAAAGAAGGTGCTTATAATGCTACTATCAATTTAAAATCATTTTTAAACCGTTTTTATTTAACTAATCGTTTCCATTAATGCATTAGAATGGTCAATAAAATAAAAACTGAAAATATAAACGAGGAATTGACACAGTAGTACAATAAAAATACATACTTAAACTATATCCATCTTAAAACTCCTAAATCAGGATCAAAGTAAATACATAAAAGCGCAATTGTTAAAAGAGAGTGCACAAAAGCTCCTCGAATTAGTTGCGGCATTTATTTACGTAAGTTGGAACAGGATGTTCCTGGAAAGTAAAATATTGCCTATAAAATTATGAAATATTTCACCAGAGAAAATAAAGATACATTGAAGCCCAATATGGTTGATGAGATCAGATGGACCGAATGTTTTAATGAATTATGGTATAATCCAAATATAAAAGTAAACAAAGACTCTGTTTTGAACACTTTTCTGAATCAGAATAGAAAATCAGTTGGTTCGTGTTTTGTTAATACTGAATACTCTTAAAACACAAATATTTACATGTATTGAGTTCGTAGTGAAACAAGGAACAAATACACACAATTGGTCGGTTCAAATTTCATACTGACATTTTAAAAAAGGTGAAGACTAGAACTGTAACAAATACAGGAGAATAGATGTACTAAATTCTCAGTTAAGATTATTTTAAAAACACTATATGTAAGGATAAAAATAATACTAAAAATATGGCAACGAGAACAGGGTAGGTTTCGATCAGAAAGATCATGCATAGACGGCTGTGTTTGCTTTGCATTTATGGATTAACAAATGAAGATAATTTAACTTATATACGCACAAAATTTGTAAAAACATTTGACAGAGTGAGAAGGGCTACATTTGGTCAATTTTAGAAAGAACGATATTTATAGCACCTCTTCAGTTCAATTAAAATTCTGTATAAGAATACTAAAATAGTTTTAACTTAGAGAATAAGTTAAGTACAAAGACTAATAAAGCAGTCAGGCAAGAGTGTAGTATATCACTGTACTTTTTAATCTTTACAGAAGAAATTCAAGTGTGAAAACAAGAGACAATTAAGTATCTATTTAGGAAAATTAACTTTTCTTCACACATTAGCATATGTAGACGATCAGGTTATTGTCTAAAAATATTAATTGCAATTTAAAATTTTTAAACTAAATCACACAAAATCTAACTTCGAAATTTCAGCTGAAAAAACCATGTAACAACATTCTAAGAAAAATGTCAAGTAAGGTCAAATTTGTTACTAACAAAATTATACTAGAACAGGTAAATGAGTTTAACTATCTAGATTGTATCATTTCTTTTCATAAATATTTAGAAATAAACAATCAAGTTCATAAATTCACCAAATATGTGGAACGGTAATGCGAATTTTAAATATAACGATTAAAGAAATATTAAATTTCTGCAAACTTTTATCAGCGCCCACTTTTCTGAATCCTGAATTAAAAAAATGACGAAAAGGAGATCGAGTAGCAGAAAAGAAATTTAGCATGAGATTATAGAATTCCAAATAAAGTTATAAAACAGGATTTTAACACATTTTCAGTTGTATAAAGAAAATTATACTCATAGACAAAACTGTAAAGACCATCTAATAGAATGGAATGAAATCGTTATTCCAAACGGATATTTTATCAAAGCAAAGGCAAAGATACTCGTATGTTTGCAGTCCCAGAAGAAGTTGAAATTGAAGTGAGAAAAGGGGTTTAATTATTCAATATTATTATTATTCATTTAAGAATGATTTTACTTTTTTGGTGAAAATTCTATAGGGTTAATCCTCTTTCTACAAACAATTTTAATTTGTTTTATTACAGGAGCTTTATCAACACCTAATCTATGACTGTGGATGATGATTATATACATAATGAATCGTAATTAGAAAAATGCCGTATAATAGAAATGCGTTTAATGAATCTTCCCTTACAGCAGTCAGCTGCTAAATGGCGTGGTCTTGCTTCCTAATCACTTAGTACTTCCTCTGTAGATCATAGGGGCAAAAACTGCGCTAGAGATGGATACTTAATCATCCAAACAGTATAAGGCGTTGTTCTTACACAATTTACGTCCTTAAATGATATGCAACTAATTATAAACTTAATTGTTAATTCTTAAATTATACTTATTCGTGTAATTTCATGTTGTTAGATCGATAAAATGCTATATATTTTACTAACCAAACCTGTAATAATATTTATGATTGCTTCATTGGCTTAAATGTTAATCGCCCTTTAGCTTTTAGAACTTTTAGGAAATTCACTTTTTCTGTATTCTTCTTCTTCTTTTCTTCTTCTTCTTCTTCTTCTTCTTCTTCTTTTCTTCTTCTTCTTCTTTTTCTGCTTCATCCTTTTCTCTTTGGCGCTACGGCCCAAGGTGAGCCTTGGCCTACCGCGGCGACCTCTGCTTCTTCTACCTTCGTCTTACTGTTTCATTAATAAAGCGCAATATTGCAGGAGGGATATGATGAGAATATCGGCAGTGTTGTAATCATTTACGATAATTATGAAGTTCAAAGTAACGCATATAGCCACGAAACAGAGAAAGGAATGACAACTCACGTCTGCCATAATTGCTTTAATGTTTATTATACAATGAACAATACACTTAATTAAATTAATTAAAGATTTCGGTAATGAAGTATTTTGGTTGTGGAAAACCGTACTGTGCACAAATCTGGAACATATCTCCGGGCTGAATGTTCTGATTTCATCATTTTATAATGACGTTAATATGTTGTTCTTAAATATATCAACTGAAATTTATAACTTTATACCTTATTATAGTTATCTTAAATTGTGTTTGAAATCACAAGTAACGGCTATTAGAAAACACGCCTTTAAGGGAGTTTGAAGGCAAACATTAATTTTTTGACACTTAAGCTCTACTTTTATAATAATGTGATATCTTTTCATTGTGACACATATCACACAAGTAATTTTTAATATTAAAAGTACAAATGAATAGAAACAAAAACCCCGATTTTGATACCATATTTATATATAAAATTAATTTAGGAAGTAGTTGTTTATTCTGCTTTTGTAGTTGTTTATTCTGTCTTAGTGTACTATGACACAGACAGTCATTAGATTCCGAATTAGAGCTATGAGTGAGTTCTAAATTTTGCTGTGTGTGCGCGCGCGCGCGCGCGCGTGCGTGCGTGCGTGCGTGAGAGAGCGAGAGAGAGAGGCACTCTAGAGAAAAGAATTACCGCATACTTTTCCTTGAAATTTTCAGTGTATTTTTAGATATTATAATGAACTATGAAGGAGTATTATTATGAACAATTTTATAATATAGGAATTAAGAAAATTTTGTGTAACATTTTTTTGAAAAAAAAAATAGGATTTAAAAATTAAAAAAAATATTGTTTTAACACATAAATGTTATTAATTCTGCCTCAGTACACAGATAACATGATTAAAAATAAGCTATTGTAAATTTCAATGTTATGCCTTTAATGGTTCTGCCACATTAGGAATATAAACTTAGCTAATCTAACATGGGTTTTTGAATCCTCTTAATTTGATGAGTGTTCAAATTGCAACATACATCTTTGGACAGCTTCTGAGAACTCTGCATGAGGCATAGATTGAAGAAAATAAAACAGACATATTAAAAATATTCCTATAGTTTGCATAAATATCAGTGGAAAACATAGACCTGAACGCAACTCCTGGAAGAAATAGATAAATTATTTCTCATTTTTGTTTCTCTGATATGCATTAAGGATGTAAAAATTGAAAAAATATAAGTATACAAAACATAGTTCATATCCTGTAATGCTATCTAGTTCCTCCTGTTTTCTCTTCCCTCTCATTCCTCTCTGGTTTACAATCCCTCTCTTTTGACGTAAGAAAAATTGAGGAAACATTAGATCATATTTTGTTATTGCGAATAAACTTGCCAGTTATTTTAGAGGTTAGAACTATAATAAATTCGATTTTTGGGCAAATTTAAATTGCGAAAGACCAAGGTTGGACCACTCAAAACTTGCAATCTTACATTAGTCGTGTGAGAACATGGTCATAGAACTTTTCCAGCTGCACTTTTTTGCCTGTTCTAGAGAAGTTTTCCTGAATCAGTGCAAGAACTTGTACGAGATAAGAAAATATATAGTAAAACATTTTACTACGAGGTGTAGCTGCAAAAAACGATTGTAGTCTTATGGTTTCAGGTAATATTTAGTAGTCTCTGGAGAAATACAGCGTTATTTATTGTAAATTAATTATTTATTATAGAAAAACCGTATGATATATCAACGACTAGAAAAACATTAAATTTAAACCAGTATTATGACTGATTTGCATACACTTTTACATACGACAAGAACTTCACTGTCGCCTAGATATATGCCATGTGGTATTCCGTTGTCATTTTGAACGCTTATTAACATTTTAGGCAAGTAAACTTGTTATTTAATAAATTCGCAAAGTTTTTCTATTTATGCCTATTTAGAATAATCATGTATTTTAATGCGATTTCATGACATATCACAACCGTATTTCCTTTCCTTCTACAAAATATGAAAGAGCCGTGCTTTCAGAACTTCCCATTTGAGAAACTCCATCGGCCATCGATCGTGACAAGCGTTTAATCTCGTCTTAGAAGCAAGCGTGCTTATCAGCAAATCATTGACGTCAACCAGTGGAGTGGTACTCATCCTGAAATAAAAGTAACCTCGAAAGTATATGATGTGCTGGAAGGATGAGGTTGCTCTGAAAGAAAATTCATAATTGATATTTCTTGAAACCAATTCCTTCCTAATACTACACATTCACTCGCACAATAGAAAGCTCTTTTAAATGTTTAAGAATTATTTGAATAGTGCAGTCAATTGTCATAATTAAAACCAATTATAACAAGTCTCATGTTACTGTAATTTCTTTAGCTGTTACATGAACGATAAGAGTATAATTATTTCTGATTCTTTGAAATCATCATAATCATTTTTAATGAAAACTTCAAGCGCTAAAATCGCACTCTTGCATCTCTGCATAGCTTCATCTTTACTCTTCTAAGGAGTAAGGATTGCTTGCATTATTAATAATACTTTTATTGATTGGAAACACCCGCAATATTGATATTCAAAAAGAAAAAGAAAAAAAAATCAAGGTGTAATTCTTCAACAGATATTAATCAAAACAAATGAATGTGATCCTTTGTTGCAAGTCAAGAAACAAAATTATGTATCAAATTCTTTGTATTGTTTCCGTATTTGCTATTATATCCTGTGCCAACTGTGCCACAATCGATAAAATTATTAATCTACAATCACATAAATGTTTTAAGAATTGCAAATATATAAAAATAAATTAGCCTACAAATTTATGACTTTCCTATTCAGAAATTCACTAAATGAAAAATGCAAATTTTGCACATTACAGTTTTGGCATTGGAACGACAGTTAATATGCATAATGCTACAGTCAAAGTAGCAAACTGACTATTGTGAACAATTGATGGTGTATGTGAACATTGTCCAAAGGGACAGGTAGATGTTTGAAATATATTTAGTGTACTATTTTATGAAGAAAATGTTAACAATTACCATTCATGTTTGGTGAAAGCTGGGAAATCAGTTTTGCAAATGTTAGTTTACACGTTCTCCCGGTGAGCCTCTTTTACACTGTCTGCACATTGTAACAACTGTTTATAAAAGTATTTATTTACTTGTGTTTTACTTATTAATTTAGTTAATTTTCCCTATTTTTGGGTGCCATGTAGTTTTGTGCATCTTTTTATATTCGTATTATTCATACACGTATATTACTAGCTTTTTGCTCAATGACATTTCTGAAATGGGAAAACTGATTATTAAATAGCCGACAAACCCACTCAAACACTCCACATCCATACATCAGACTCTGTAATTAATAAGGGATTCTTCTTAATTAAAAATTACTTTTTTCTGGTCTGGAATCGAACCCAGGGCTCTAAGAACAGACTTTGTCACTAGAACAATTATTTTTTTCTGATTTTCTCCTTCTTCTTCTTCTTCTTCTTCTTCTTCTTCTACCACATAAGATTTAGGCCATCGGGCCTGTTCCGACTTCAAGAAGGTTCAATTGGTTTTGCAATCTTAAAAAATGGTTTGCTTTTGGTTCTGTAATCTTAGGGTACATACTTATCATTTTTGGAAATTTGCGTTCCAGCATTCTCCTTATATGTTGCTACCAGTC
This sequence comes from Metallyticus violacea, assembly GCA_030762175.1. NCBI lineage: Eukaryota > Metazoa > Arthropoda > Insecta > Mantodea > Metallyticidae > Metallyticus > Metallyticus violacea. The sequence goes on from CM060832.1 coordinate 108,158,920, forward strand.
CGTTCTTGATTTCTTTATTGGTTCATTAAAATTGTAGGTCTGTAATTCTTATTTCTACGTTTCTCTTCTGTTCAATTAATTCATATCTAGATCGAAGAAACTTTCTATTATTCTTCTATCCTGTCTTCTTACTGTCCATTTTTCACTTCCATAATAGAAAACTTTACTGTCATTGTTTTTTATAAATTTTAACTGGGCGTTTATTTTTTATTTATTTTTCAATGTTCTTTATTTGTCCCACATGTCACTTGAAATGCATTTAGTTTTAAGTTTATATCTTTCCCGTAGCCATGTGAAATATTGTAGCCAAAATAATTGAAACTGGTGACCTTTTCTGAGATTTTATTACTAAATGGTATATTACATCTTTCATGCCTTTTCCCCTAGTTTTAATGTCGGAAATATTTAAATGATATTGTTTTTCTATTTTGTCTAATTGTATAGTGGATTTCTGAATATCTCTGTTGTAGCAAATAATAACTTGGTCATCCGCGTAAAGCAATTTTCTAAGTTGGTACTATTTGTTTTCAAACGTTTATCTACATTTTGCGATTAATTTATAACTTTTCCTATATATATACTCACAAATATTATAATTCGCTAAACTTCCAATACATTGTAGCTTCTTTCAATATTAAGCTTCTCACATGAACCCTAAGTTTTTCGCAGATAGAGGTATTGAATTTATGGCACAATTTTTAACTTTACCGCATTTTAGCCAACGTTTAACTTCATTTTTAGTACTTAATTATATTTACTAAACATCTTTATATTTGAAATTTGAAAAAATAACGTATAAATCTCTACAATAACTACAATTTGAAATTCATAACCTTTAATATGTATATTCTATTAGCAGGCATTTGCAGTAAATGCATATATTTTAATGTAAAGTGGAGAGGAAGAAAATAAATCTGGTTCATATAAACTTTTTATAGGAAACGCAATATTCTGATAATTTTCTGAAAAACGTGTGAGCAATTCGCTGTATATTTGTCTCTATAAATAAAAATGTGGTACAACTTAAATAGGCATATTTTTGTCTATATATTTTATTGATAAAAGAACGCTTTATTAAATAACTTTGCACATAATGAAGTAGTGTCTAATGAAATGGCTTTTTACATCAAGATTGGTGGTTTAATAACGTTAAATAATTGAGGTTAAATAATTGTAATGCGACTTTTATTTTAATAATTAAATAATTACATTTGTAATCTCACTACACATTATAACTGAAATAAAATAAAATTCCCTACATACTCAAAAAGTAAGTTTTAACACACTTTAATACTATTTATATTTCAAGTTAAACATTAAATATGAGTGTTAATTCAATTAATTTCCATTGCTTAGGAAAACTTCATACCCTTACTTAGCTAAATTGTAATCCAACTCATAGAATTCCATATTTTATATTCTTTGTAAGCAAAGCACAGCCTTGTATAAGTATCTTTGGGGTTACATAGTTTGTCCTAACAATTAAATTGAACAAAATGTAGGTTTAAGTGAATAATAGTAATATAATAATAATAATAATAATAATAATAATAATATAATTATACAAAATTAAATTATCAACACAATTAGCTTAAACAGCCCTATGTTTTAACGAAAGAACGAGTGATTACTTCCAGTGCTTTGTGATCCAAAGCTTGTGTTAATTGTTTAATAATATGCACATGATATTTATCGAGTATATTTATATATATAGCCTCTACATTAATTATAAAAACTAAGTGTTAGCATACTTCAGTTAAGATATATACAATATTGTTGCATTTATATTTTATTTTAATTTTGAAGCAGAAATATTCATTTTCCTGCCTTTATTTAAACATTAATATCTAGCTTAGTGAGTATCACATTTGAGTTTGCCATTTCACTTCATATATACAAATATATGCTAAATTTCTACAATAAAATTATTGCAAACTCAAACTTTTGTAGAAAAATTGCATTTATTCCACCAGGAAATCATATTATATATCATTTCAATTTAGGAAGGTATTCAAATACACACACACACACACATATATATATATATATTAAAAGATTCAATTATGATAATTTAGTGCTAGTTGGGAGGTGGCAAAAGGAAGCGGTAGAGAAGGAACTAGCTATAAATTGTAACCTATTATTAACCTCAAATGGGGTGCTTATATAGCCAAGTAGTTACATGAATTGATAGTTACGATAACGCGAGCATGATATTGCGACTATTAATAATAATTGTTGACTCAAATCTAGTGTTTGCATTATATAATAAGAATGTAAACCGCTTTGTGTTGTTTACAAATACATGTGCAGCGAATCACTGCAAATGCGAGACCAAACAGATCAGTAAATAAACCCAATTAAATCCGTTATAATTAGTAAAGTGAACAAGAATGGTAATTGATGATCATTATCAACTTGTGCTTGGGTGTATGCACTTAGATAACCGTTTGAATAACACACAAATGGTTCATTGGGTCACAATACGTCAAATAAACAGCAAACTCTCTGTTGTGTAAATATATGTACCGATATCACAAATCACACTTTTTCCAGCGCTCTATTGTTTTGTCAGCTGTTATAATGTTCTTTATATGGTCATACAACAAAATTACCGAAGCTGTAAATGATAGAAATGTATGGCGAACTATTTTATGCACGACACTAGAATTATGATTCCCAAAATCTATTGAATAAATAACGATGTCGTGTGCCATGTCCCAAGAAAGTTCAAAGTTCAGTCAAAGCCAAAGATATTCTCCAATTTGTCTTCTAGGCAGGTATTAAGAGAGAGAGAGAGCAAATAGTGGATGGTGGAATTTTTTGAAGTTTAAAGGAATATAGTGAGCAAATTCGGAAAAAAACTAAGGAAACTTATACACAAATCATAAGATGTTTAGAAATACATGTTCCTTTTTACAGCCAAGCAACTAACCTTCAATCTTCATTGCGTGCTTAGGAATATAATGGCACGTTATTGCAAATTTGCGATATTGTATAGGCTTTCAATAGTTAACTTTTATTATTGCGAGAATTCTGCTCTTTTAAACAGTCATCTTCACTTTTAAATCGCAATGTGTATAAATTCAGTAAAAGTTACATCTCAGGTACGAGATTCTTGCTGTCATGTAAAATTCCTAAGAATATATTCCAGAATGGGCGTAACTGGAACTCGAACTGGAGTACTTCTGCAATTACTGATCCTTAAGCTGCTATCCAGTAGACTTTATCATACTAGATTAGTCAATTACACCGTCTCTCCAGAATACCCGGAGATAACGCTATGGATTCCTTGCTGGCGTATCATTTTATGTCAAGCGCGATATGGGGGTTCGTTTAGCCGAGAGCCTGACTGGCAGCATAGCTCCTCTCTCTTTCTTGGAACATTTCTCCCTAAACTTTATTTCCTCTAATCCCATTTCCACTTCAAGAATCCTCTTTATCCTTACGCAAACAGTTTTGGTAACCAAAACCAAAAAAACACTACCGTACTTTTTCATCTCAAATGACTTCTCCAATGCATTTTCCCTGAAATGGACTTTTGAATTTCGTACGACCAAGTACTACACTGGTTAGTTAAAAGATAGTCTCTAAAATAGTGACTCGCTTAAATTGCGTGTATGTTATACTAGTGTCTGCTTTAAAAGGGCAGTTCATTTATTTATATTCTGAATAATTCATGAATTATTAGCGATGAATATATTTATATAAAATTTTCTATGAAAGTTGATATTTACCGAAAGTCATAATATGTTTATGTTTTAAGTTTTAAAGATAAGTATGTAATAATACATAGATCACAATTTAATTATTAAAAATGAAACGATTTCTATAAGTTTAAGTTCTACGACCTTCCGGACATCCTTTAAGAGAAAAAAGCTTTTATTCATATTTTGAAGAATTAAAAATAATCATATATATGATATATATATTTATATATATAAACAATTATCACACATGCCCTTTACCGACATAAATGGCCGAGTATAAGGCAAGGACTTGTGAATGGAGTTCCATTCCTTGACTGCGGTTTTTCCGAGTTTTCCTCAGTACTCATAAATGTCAAATGCTGGGGAGGTACTCTAAACTTAGTTTTGATGCATTTTTTCCTTAAAAAGAAAATTCGTTTCCAATTTTTCACTTTATTTCATGTATCACAGTGCACACCGCCGTGATGTCTCAGTATTAAAAAAGGACATTAAACACTATTAAAAACGCAAAACTTTTTTATAGTGTATTCTTCCCTATTCCAATGAAATTTTGGTTTTGGTTAAGCTACATTATGTTTATGTCTTACGTTTTAAAAATAAGAGTGTATACATAGATCAAAATGTGTATTATAAACAAGTGGAATAATTTATAGAAATAAAAATCAATAAAATATGGGAAAAATAAATAAAACTATTGCTTGCATAATAAGTCTCTATAGATGCAAGCATTTTTGTGTTAAAAGAATAAGCCAGCTCTAATTGAAATATGCAAGTTTACAGTTGCATAGCAACGAGCTGATTAAGAGAGAAAAACTAATGAAAATGTTGTGGTGCACACTTTAAATTAACTTTCAAATTGCTATACCTTCACAAGATGAAAAATGCTAAGTTTATAATATTTTTGAAATACGGACAAAACAATCATGCAACACATTTTAGCTATTAGGTCTATGTGCAAACACTAAACTTGGTTAGCATCTCAATAGAAAGAAATTACTGAACTAAAATTTCTAAGTTTTTTAATATGATTAGAAAATGAAATTTTTATAGCAATACAGAAATTATTGAACCCATATAACTTTTCTTCCATTCATATTTGCAATATGGTACTCATGTTTGCGAAAATTCTTTTGGTGTTATCCAAGTATTTATTTGACAGAAAAAGCTATATTAATATTGAAAAGAATTAAAAACAATGTTTCTTGTTAATCCTTTTTATAGAACTGAGAATTTTTATTGTATCCTTCCTTTTTATTTTATGTTTTTTCTATACATTAAATATTCAGTATTATTTAAATAAAGTTTTCGAGGGTTAACTCAATCTCATCTGAACCCAAGGTTCACGGGTTCAAACTCTGCTCTGGTCGACATATATTTCTGGAGGTCAAAATCTGGAGCTCAAGTTCTCCATGTACGACGCTTTAAGTCTTACTTGTCCCTGAACAGCTACCGGATATTTTACTTCCAAATAATCTTGTACTTCAGCATCACACTTCTGACTTCTGTAGTTTTTTTTTTTTTGATTAGTGTTTAACGCCCGTTTTTACTACAGAGGCACCACAGGCGGTGGACACCGATGATACATGCGATGAAATGATATATTGGGAAAGGATTTTTTTTTTTTAAGGAAGGAAGCGTTCCAGGCCTAAGTTTAGGTACCTCCCCGGCATTTGCCAGTTATGAAGACTGAGGAAAACCTGGAAAAAACCCCAGTCAGGGAGGACGGTCCTGGCGGGATTCGAACCGCAGACCTCCCGCTCACGAGTCCATGCCTTAACGACCTCGGCCACCCGTGGCGGTCGACTTCTGTAGTGCCAAGTGTAGAAATCTATGATGCATTTGTGGTCCGTCAGAACTATTAGGGGTTATTTACGGTCAAGACCCCGAATAGTCCTTAGGCCCAGAACTTGTTCGATGACATATTTACGAATTTTAGATTAAAGTCCGATGTATATGATTTTAACATTAAACAAAAGCATTTTAATTATTCATCTATTAAAATATTGATTAAATCACAATATATTTTTTAATGTTGGTATATTACTTTAAATACCTTTTCTATTAGCATCTGTTGTTAGCATAACGCTATTTAAGCTAATTTGAAAATAGCTGAAGAATAACACGTTTTATGTTTATTTTTAGAAATATTATTAATGCTCTTTTTATAATGATACACATAGGTCCGCTGTAATGTTTGTGTTTTATCTTCTTATTTAGATTGAACCCGTATATGGTATATTATTGTTATTTTGATAAGTAATTAAATTTACTTATATTTATGTTGTTTAATGTCTCGGTAAATAAATAGAACTCGAATGGATCCTTTGTCGGCTGCTTAAGGAATGGAACAATAATGGGAAAGAAGCTTGAGCGGTAAAACGGTATTTTAATGTACAGGAAACTACATAGGATAATTAATATAAATGCATGCAAGTTTTCAGTGGTTGCTTACTGTCGTGTTTTTGTACCAAAGGCGTATTAAATTCCTTCAATTATAATGTGACAAGTTCAGGATTTTTATATATTTCATCCGTGATACTTTTCATGTAGCTGTTAAAAGTTTTTCAATGAAACATTTTGTTAACTTTTATGGCCGCTTTTGAATCTCGTTTTGGTTCTCTGTTCTTTTCTATCCATCTTCAAAGTAAAAATTTATCCAGTTTGTAAGACTGTTTTTGTTCTCTATAGAACAAAGTTGTTTTGCATTTAAACTAATCGCGATCAGAATATCGTCAATGAAAACGAATTTCGTATTGGTTGTTTAGCTTGTGAACAGTATTGTTGAAGTTTATTTGAATCTTGTTCATCAGAATATAATAGTTACTCCACTCTTATATTATTTTAAATCTTCATTTATGGTTTCTGTTGGAAATGATATTACCATTCTCTAGCATAATTACAATTGGTTGAGATTTATATGATGTTTCTTTTTCAAGTTATTAAAAATGTGCACTAAGTGCGCTTGCTTGCTCCATATATTTATATTTGGAGTATTGTGTACTGGTAACATAATTACTGTAGCCTTGCGGTTTAGAAGCTCTAACTATATTTTAACTTGTAAGCCATGCCACTAAAAACCACCCTTTGTGACAAAAAATATTGTTTATTCCTTGTTTTGCAAACAAGCTCACCATACATACATTACTTTAAATAACTTACACTTGAAGGGGTAATTTGCGTGGGTGTAGGCGTGTATGGGAGATGCGGCTGACTGCTGAGTAGTTGTTTCACTGTTGCCCACTGCTACTCCGTTTGATGGTTTTTGTTGTGCATGTTAGGAACTCAGGGTTTGCTATCTTTGATTTTTTGTGACCCGTTAAGGCCAGGTTTACGAGAAGGTATTTTCTCACCAACCACACGACATTTTCTGTATCTCACTATTTATTCATTATGTAATATTTTCTCATTATAGGTCGGATTGTCCACGGAGACCTGAGTTCTAGCTATCACCTTTTCTAGCTTCTGACCATTAGACAACTCTTTGTTGTCAGCCTGCGCTACCAGGTAACTAAGCAACTCTTCCTTCTTACTTATGACTTCTTGTAAGTAACTTTTTCCTTGTGACTGTGTAACTCTAACTTGTGAGCCCTGACTACTACTTCTCGCTTCCGACTTCTTCTAATAGCTCTGTACTTTTAATTTGTGAGCCCTCCACTAAATAACTAGCTAACTTTTTTCTTGTGAGCCCTGAGTCAACGCTTGCATTCCGTTTTTTATCTCTTAGCTCCTTCTTACGCGGAATTAAATTCCAAATTATTTTAAAGTGGATTCTAGACTTCCTTAATGGATATAAGCTAATATTTATTATTGTACAGACTGGTTCCGCTTCGTGCTGTTTTAGACAACGTCCATTAGATATCGCTGCTTTTCTCAGCTACTTTCTCATGATTCCTAAGGCCCGTTATTTTCCCAGAAAAAGAACGTATTTTCGGCATATGCCTTTTAAGTTGGACTTCTAAAGTAATGGCTGATTTTTCCCCTATTTGCTTTGAAATCGGCAAAGCTTCTCAGAGATAAAACATGTTTCCAGTCATCCCTTTGCTATCTCTACTTCCTGGAATTTTTCGGCGAAATCTTTTACTGGGTTATATACTATCTCCTATCTGCCATCTCTTGACATTTTCTCAGAAATCTGTACTTCTTTGTCTTTAGTCCTTTGCTCCGTTAGGTAAAAAATGTAGTTAGCTTTTACCCTGAAAGTAGAAATGACCCTTTTACAACAAGGCAGCAGTGTGCGCTCTAAAATATTCATACAGATGAAAAGTAACAATTCTCCCCATATCTTTGACTCTTTCTACTGCTCTACCTGCTTGCCTCAGGTCCACCGCCGACAATCCCTTCCTTAATCATACAATACAATAGTCTCTCTCTCTACAGATGTTTCACAGTCATCATAATAGTAAACCTGAAAAATGAATACCACATTTCACTTCCACCAGGAATTCAGTTATGCACAAAATATTGTTTGCTCAAATACTCACATGAATTCTTAATCCTAATAGTAATTAAAATATATACTTAATATTAAGGAGCTCCTAGTTTCGGTTCCATATTTTAACGTATCGAAAATTATTATTTTTTTTTCTCCTAAAACATGGGGCAAATCCTGAAATATTTAAAAATATTTCAAAGTCACGTCTAATCAAATCCACATCAAAATTTACGTTTACCTGTGAATTTATGTACCAAATTTCCCCAGTCACTAACCAAAAGTTCTCCGCAAGAAGCGTTTTGCGGGAAAGAAAATTGTCATAAATATTTCCATATAATATTCAGATAAAGATACAAAGGACATTTTAAATGTGTAATACAGACTTGAAAAGTTGCAATCGGAAACAAATAGACATTTTTTAAAATATAAGAATTTTAACTACACATTATTATAAGAGTGTGAATAAAAATATATTTTACTATTGAATAATTCGCTTATGGATGTCCTTTACCGAACAATTAAAACTCAACAGTTCCACAGGATGAGCTTAACGTCATAGTTTATGAATATACATAATTTTCTTTTTCTTTTTTCTTACGTAACTATTGTCAATGGCGTGAGTTAAACCGGCATGATTCCAGGCCAGTATCATTCATTTTTATGCTATGCACTTCGTTTTCAAAATATATGAACTTATGTGTATAATTTCAAAATATTCGGAAAAAGCTTGTGATAACTGGAGCTATAAATAATATATTTTTATTTACTGTGTATTTATAAAACAAATAAATAGTTTGTTTTCTTTGCTGATTTTTCAATTTTAATTTTTTGTATAATTATTGATTCAAGAATGTATATTAGCATCGATTATAACACGATAAATAGTCGAATATGGATTATGGAATTAGACATCGCTACAGCTTTCAATGCAGCTGTGTGAATACTACCCGGAAAAAAACTACAGAAATATTTGTAAATGGTGCAGATGATTAGAGAAAAATCAAAGTCCCATACTATGGTGAGGATAATGGATACAGAACACCCTCACAATGTTACCAAGGGTAGTATTAATTAGCTTATGTCGAAATTGCCCTTCCGGTTTCGTGTATGGGTGAAGATAGTGAGCCCATCCGGGTCACCTCTTTAGAATATGCAGGCATTGCTGCTATCCGTTAGGTGCAGATAACTGTTGCCGAGGCTTAAGCCGATATGGCTTCCTCGACATGACGTGCAATTGAAACATGGTGAGAGAAACCATAGCGCTTAGTGATCGAGCTGGATTCGTTGCTGAATCTGCTACTGAGTCACGCATGAAGGATCGACGTGCACGAGGTGCATACTTAAACCAGGAAGTATCATGCGCTCATCTGAAGGTTACCATGTTGTCAAGGTTATTTATTAACAAACAGTACATGTATGTACGGATGTTTACATTGCTCGATATTGATAGCGAACCGCGGAACAACGCGCCGCCTGAAATGCGGGCATAGCTGTAGATAACAGGATCGAGACTAACTTGCTAATGATTTTTGTCCTCTAGCTTAATCAAATCACTAGGATATGGTAACGGGATTTCTTAAGGTCTATGATTGAAACCATTATTTTGTAGCCAAAATGGAACAGGGCTCATATCTCCCTCCAAGGTAGCAGTGGAAAATATCTTGACTTGTTATTGAGTCAACTCAAATGTGCCATTAGTTCAGTGGCTAGAGCTTTTGAGTCATCAAAAATTAAACCAAATTAAATTCGTTCATTGATTGGGGAATTTATTGAGGACGTGATAATTTTTAATCTCTCTCTTTCTCTTTCTAGTTTGCTCTTGTTAAAATGAACCTTCTGCTCCACCTTATAAATAGTTTTGCCCTCCTGTGGTCTTTGATATGTGCAATATTTTATATATATATATATATATATATATATATATATATATATATAAAATTGTGTAATTGATGCTTCAGTATGTTTAAATTTGGTATGTTCATTTAAGCATTTTACGGCCACGGGTGGCCGAGGCCGTTAAGGCGCGGACTCGTGAGCGGGAGGTCTTGGGTTCGAATCCCACCAGACTCTGACTTTTTTTTTAATAGATTTTCCTCAGTTCTCATAACTGGCAAATTTCGGTGAGGTACCCTAAACTTAGGCCTGGAACGTGTCCTTCCTTAAAAATATCCTTTCCCAATTTATCATTTCATCTCATGTATCATCAATGTCCATCGCCTGTGGTGCCACAGTAGTGAAAACGGGCGTTAAACATTACTGAAAAAAAGAAAACATTATGTTGTATAGAAACTGTGTTGCTCTGTATAAATATATCTACCTACAATTAATGTTAAATTTTTGTACGTTTTATGAAGGGATGAAATCTGTTTTGAAATTGCGGATTTTTTAAAATCCCAAATTAATGGTGAATTAAGATTACGCATATTGGCTTATTGCAGCCTAGAGTGATGATTCAATGTCAGTGATGCTGTGAAGAGAACATTAAATGAAATCTATCTTCTACAGATGAATAAAACCATAATCCAGAGCTATTCTTAGCTATGTAGAGTCTAACATGTATGAAATAAAACAAACCCTTGCACACATGATCTCCAAGTGTGAGAACTATTTAAGTTTCTCGTACGAAGGACGACAGAGGGGTGAATGTGGTAAGTAAAGATGAACAATTTTGGAGGTGTGTCATGCATCTCAAAGTTTAGGATTTTAAGATTTTTTATTGTGGTTAATATTGCATTGGTCTTCTCGCGATATATGTAGATAGTGTACTACATACAATAATAGTAATACTCTAGGGACGATCTAATGATGGCGTAAATGAGCTCGGAGTGCTTGACGTCTCAAAATTCTCTGCGCTCACTTTCTCAGGGTAAGAAAAAACTAAGCATAATACCTTCTAAGATAGCTTGACCCAACCCCGATTTGAACCCCGAAACTCCGGATTAGTAGTCATTAATCTAGTCTGTCACTAGACCATGGAGGCGGTATATCGTTTAATATTGTAAAGAACTGTTTAAATAAATATATTGTTTCATATTTAATTTTTATCATTTAAAATAAATCAAAGTTTGTACGTTTACAGTTAATTTTGTATTGCAAATACTTTGATTTCCAAATACATATAGTGGCTAGAATTAACAAAATGATGCTTAACAAAATTAATTTAATCTTTCTGGTGAACGAACAGAACATTACAAGAATTCTTAATTTTTATTCGATCACTCGTTAATAGACATCACGAAAAGACGTGATGACAACCCCTGAAGACAGGAAATTTCAATATTGTATGTGGAAGCTATTTATAAAGAAATTTGAATGATAGCTTTGAATTATAATAGCATCAATAATTAATTTTAAATGTGTTGGTATGTCATGATTTAATATTGTTTTAAGTGAATATTGATATTGTTAATTGACAATATGAACAATAATTATATTAACAAACTGAATAATTTAACAGTTATATTCTGTTAACGGTTACGTAAATAATGTTATTCTTTATTTAATAATCTATCTTTGTATTTATAAGCATGGAACAGATAATAGTGCCGTTTTAAACTATGTTTACTGCAAATCATAAACTTCTTGCATACTATATGTTAGGCATTTCTCCAATTTACAACCCCAAAAAGGAATTTTAAAGATTTACGCTTTTCTTCTGCCACACGTAACCTAAGTATCAGTAAATCGCGTAAGAGTAAATGACAGACTACTACAAGCTCCATGTGCAACTTGTGCGCACGCGCAACTGTTACCATTACTGCTCTATAAGGACCAAGATGCTAGATCACTAGCTAGGGAGATTTTTCTTTCTTAGCGAATGCTGGACATGATTGCCTATTAACGCTCTTATTTCCTTGATTTTAGTACCTATTAAATATAGGCAATTCGAGACTATAGCTGATATGGCTTCAATATGCGGTGCGTTCGAAACTCGGCGAATGTTGTTGGGGTTTTCCCACAAGGTAGCAACATTTAACACATGAGGTAACCGTAAAGCTGTCAACACTTGTATGGGCGCTTGCAATAGAGGTCTTAGTTGTAAGTCGCCGTGTGGTGAAGTAAACAAGGCACAATTGGTGTCAGGGTAGAGAATTAACGATTTGTTACTTACGCATAAGACATTTAGATTATTATTTTGAAACTTTACAATTCGAATTGGCAACTTGTCTTATAAATTTGTTTTTCATAACGTCTATATAAGAATTTTATAGGAGGAGAATTAACATCATTTGGTGAATACTTTTCTTATGTGTGGTGTAGAAAATGATAATAGATAAATAAGATTCATAGTAGGATCTTTTAATTTGGAGTTCTTTGTAAAAGAAAGAAAGATGTTTCTGCTGCATTCAGAGAACAAAGCTTGCTTGGCAAAGCTGTTTGGATATGAAATTTGACTTCACAAAAGCTATTTTACAACATATTTTAGGGTCCAGTAAGTGTCAGAGTTATGTATGTATTAGATGAATTTTACATTTTTACATTATGTACATTAAATTTACAAAACTACAAAAATTAACCAAATTACATAATTACGCTATTAAATGTATATTGTAATACTAAAATATAGTTATGCAATTTCAAATTATAATTTTAACTAAAATATTACGTATATTTCTCCTGAAATTGGTTTTAACTCCTATTGAGTCTAATATTATGTTTCAGTTTTTCTATTAATGACCTAAACTAAATCTAAACTATAAAAAATAGCAATTTACGCTATTTGTGGAATAATAACCTGCATATGTAATTGAATATTTAAGCCTTATTCTTACCATTTTACCTGTCGCAATAAAAACGAATTACTTAAATAGACAGTTTTAATAAAAATGCAAGTATCTCGCTTGCAGGGACATCAAAGTTTGTGGAATGCGTTCGAATGTTCTGAGCTTTCAAGATGAAATTACTTTTATTTTTAAAAGTATTCAGTAGTTGCCTCTTATGCTGTAAGCGTTTACATCCTTCTACTTCAATGTGTACAACTGTTGAGAATAGCGAGAATGTTCTGTTTAAAATATTTTAAAACACAAGTCAAAGAATGTACTAGTATTTTTACAAATGTTAAAATGATATTATTTAAATGAATTTTTTGTCTATTCCTAAGAAACAAAACTTTCAGCAAACTGGGCTTTAGTCTCGCCAGAAAAGAGCACCTCTAATTGTACAATATATGTTATTAGATATGTTTTAAATATTGTAAAATGAATTATGGATAGTCATAGATAGTTTTTTTAAAAACTTACTTCTTCAATTTGAAAATTGGTAGTCAATGAAAATTTATGGAAGAAATGAATTCAGAATTTTCAAGTATTTTTTTCAATAGGGTTACATTTGCGTTCCGATACATTCCCTTGGTCAGCTCAGAGAATGACGTACTTTACGTTTTCAAAAAATTCATGGTGACAGGTATTGTATTGGGCTGACTTGAATGGAAAATTGCTCAAATATAAAGAGTAAGCTTTCGCACAAATAAAAAAAAATCTTATTCCTCTATTTAATTGAAAAAAAATCTTATTCCTCTATTTAATTGAAAAAAAATCTTATTCCTCTATTTAATTGAAAAAAAATCTTATTACTCTATTTAATTGAAAAAAAAACAGCAAATGAAGATCGTAAAAGCAACCTCATTGCAAACATAAAGTAAAAACCGGGGCTGACGATCAAATTGCAGTTCAAATGCACATCCCAATCACACAAATTAAAGTGGCTGAAACTCTGATGGAGAGGAACCTAACAGAAAGGAACACTTTCCAGATAGTCAACAATGATTAGCCTGATAATAAAAGGCATTAGTCCGTGCAATATGCATTTCAGTATACAGAATGTGGGAAAAAATCTGTACAAGCAATTTGTGAAGAGACAAAAATTACACTTCTCTGAAACAAACGGTTCGTTATAGTGCTGCAGTCAATTAACTCCAAAACTACAAATGTGTTTACAGATGGTGAAGTGATATGAAAACATAATATCTTACCTTAAAAATAGTTTTGTTCTGTCAAATACAGAGAGTTACCTTAGTGGAATGCTGTAGTATATAAATGTTTAAAATGAGCCTCTCAGTCATTATCGTGTGAATGTGAATGTGAGCCAGATTTGCATGCTTGAAATGGTGGGCCACTTCCCTCCTTTCAAACATATAGTAAAGCTAATATGAGGTTTAATTAATCAAATATCTACAAAATAATAACGTGTATTTTATTTAAATAATATACGCCCCTATCATATACCTAATAATCTAGTACATCAATCCTTCTTAAGACTTACCTTACCTGTGGGATGACTGAGGCGGTCAGGCTTGATATTCTCATTCGCGAGGCTCCGGATTCAATTCCTTTGGGACCTCCAATCCTGCCTTGTTTTTTCGTGGTTTCTTCTGATCACTTAGTCAAATGCTGGGAGTTCTACCCTATGGGAGAAGAACTCCCATTCTTATATAATAATTCTTCTAGCATCTGGTGGTTTTATCTGGAGGCCTCATCGGGGACCTCAGCACACCTCTAGTAAGACCTTGGTGGAACAGGGGGGTTCTAGTCGATCCCCCGGCATCTGAAACTTATCATCTATGGAAACCTTAGGTACTCTACCTGGCCACTAATTGCAGCTGCATCTCATTCCTTCCTTTCGGAGATGCCCTATCGGGGCGTATGTACAATAGCCCCATTACCAGCCACGGTGCGATTTCCTCTTCCGTAAGGCAGATGGACAGAAAAAAAAAACTTGCACAGTGTGTAACTTTTAGTTATATTGAGGTGCAGTCTGCTTAGGAATACTCCTCAAATGACATTTTTATACATTTGGCTGAGTGTGAACACACTTCACATCACAAAATAGCTGTGACGTTGATCCATACCGACGACATGTAATTCCATCTTGAAGCATACATTTTTGCACATATTTTTTCGCGTCCGTGTATTAAGTTTGTTAAATTTTAATATTCATTGTATAATATTGCTGTATTCGGAAGTGAGTACGAGATTACACGTTAACAGCTGTTGTATCCATGTTACTAATATTATGGTAACTATTTATTTTCAATGTGCCTGCTTATTGATTTGAGAGCCACAGAACACTTTCCATCGCGTATTCAAAGAAGTGTTTATTTCAAATGGGTTGCAAATTGCAAGGTGAGGAACTTCTCTTGGTCAACGTCGAGATTAAGGAGTTTTCCTTGTTATTACTATTAGTTTTATGTAATGATGTTCTTTAACAGTTTTTGTTCATTAGCCTTTCATTCAATTCAGGGCATAAGACGATATATATATTTTAATATATTCCTTTCAAACCTGAGTTTTTTGTGTCGTAAATCTACGAAAGGGATCATTATCGGCTTTATTTTTCTTCTGAAGGAAGCTGTACTTGAGATTTTTAACTCCCAAAAATCCATGAGTCCTTTACCGGGTTTGAATCTGCCTGGGTCTGTAAGGCAAGTGTAATTATCACTATACTCCGAAATAATTACATTTTTTATATTTTTTTGCTGTGTATATTCAAGTTATGCTTTTCTTCTTTTACCTACCTAACCTTTCCGTCTAAGCCCTTTCTCACTAAGGGGGGAGGGAAGAAAAAAGAAACCGAATTGAAATTGGTTCTGTTCTTGAACTGCCCGAAGGGAATTGTTATTGCTAGTGCTATAAATGGAAAATTAAATGCATGAAAGCTCAGTCATATCGTAACAAATGCCTTGAATTTCATTTCTGCTGCGTTAAAAGAAGCCAATTTGATATTCTCGTGCAGATCTGGAAGGAAAAATATTCTGTCCGTATTGCACATAGACGTATACCAGTATCGACACAACTTTTCCTTTAAGTTTCTGTCGATCGTCAGTTAGATTGTTCCATGGACTCTCGCTAAAACCTGTCCATTGCTGAGATATACTTGGAAAAAAGAAAAATGTGTAATATTTCCGTGTCTACCCTATTGAATCGCTCTGTTGGAGGGTTAGCACTTCTTGTGAAGCATGTTAATTAAACATAGACTACAACTGAGGCTCCAGGGAAACTCAAAAGGATCATAAGTACCATTACATAGCTGTTTTATATCACATATATCGATAATTCGCCTAATAAATGCAAAACTACTTGGAAGGTTATCGATACCATAAGAGGTCGGTCCTGGTGGTGTAGTGGTTACCATACTTGCCTCCTACACCCAAAACGCGGGTTCGAATCCGGCCAGGACCGATGGATTTTTTCGGGCGTAAAAATCCTAAGTATGGCTTCCTTCGGAAGGGAAGTAAAGCCGTGGGTCCCGTGTCGTACATTTGCGGCACGAAAAAGAACCTCAAGCCTGAAAGAGAGGCCTCTGAGCAAAATTTGTCGGCCGTTTCACGCCCTGAGTTGAATGGGACGCTGATGACCTTCGATGTTAAAGAGCGTCCATAAATAAATAAATAAAAAAAAAAAGATACCATAAGAGATAACGTAGGAAAAAGTCACATCCTAAATATTAAAGTCAATGATTTTCATAACAACTTCATAAATAGTTCTGTTAAGCATATCCCAAATCAGGCTAGTTCGCATGAAATTCCAATGTCAAATTAACTCACAACAATGGTTTTTCTTGCAAAATTATTATACAATATGAAGTTTATAATACTGTACATTTAAAAGGTATTACATACAAAGATGTTTATTGCCTATACAGTTATTTAATTCAGACTATACTTCCTTACATTATTGATAAGTTAACTTTTTGTATTAATAAATGCTTGTTCACAGGTATTTTTACTTATTTTATGAAAATATAAAAAAATAATTCTCTGTTAAAAAGTTATACATTGGTGGCAACTATAGACCTAGAGCGATTGTTCTAAAAAAATTGGAGATTATTATGAATAGACAGTTGACTAATTATTTGGTTTTAGACTTAAGTTATCCACTACACAATCAATGAATTCTTGATACAGTCAGTCGTTACGGGGTTTCAAAATTGTGACAGTACTGTATCTGTGTTTTTTTGACTTATTCAAGGCGAGTCCCATACAACCATCTATTCTAAGTTTTAAACAGGCAATGAATTAAATTTAATAGCTTTTTAACTTACAGGTCGTAGACAAATAACTCTTACAAATGGAGAAAGCTCTACCGATGCAGATGTAAATATTGGTGTTCCTCGTGGATCCGTTTTGGATTATTTTTTTATTTTTAATGACTTACATTTTAATTTAAATTGCGATTCTATTTTATTTGCCGATGACATATCTCTTATGTCTACCATCAGTAATTAATACTATCTATAATTACTTATGGCTTTCCCTTCTAAATGGTTTGATTGTTTTAAGATGAATAATAACAAACCCGGGTTAATTCTATTCACTTTAAAACAATTTCAAATAATAACTCCGATTACACCTAATTACTTGGTATTACATTGGATTCCAAGTTATCTTAGGACAGTCATATCGACACAGTATGTGTAAAGTTTAGTCGTGTTATTTACTTACTAAGATTTCCATATTTTATCTTATGGTTTGCACATTTGGGGCAACGGATCCAAAGTCAGTAAAATCCATATAGTTTTCATCGTCGTCCCCTCTTTATTGAATTAAAAATATTAACTATCATTAACCAGTACATTTTTAATTGTTAAGTCATGGTCAAAAATAATCACTACCAATTACAATGTAATTTTGACAACCATATATATTCATTTTATATTAAGGCCTAATATCAGATTAAGTAAAACTAAACATTACTTTTTAATATGATTTTTTAGGTTTAAAGGCAATCAATGACCCTTTTTATAAAATTGAATTTTTTACTCTTAGTAATATTATTAGATTTACATTTTTGTATACTTGACTATTGCCCACACTATATTGTAATAGTTATGCCAAATGAACAATTGTAATTGTAATTATTGGTAACTTCTGTAAAATGTATCAAAGTGCTGCCCTTTTAACTATAAAGATAAAGAAAGCTGCTCTCGGGTCGTTGCAGGCACCCCAACTTCTTTAGATCATTCCGTTCCACTCCACTTATTTCGACTCTGCCTCTACAATTTCGAGGCTTACAAAAGGTTTTGATTGACTCCGGTCACATCAGAACAGAATCTCGAGAACATTTCCAAACGTACAATTATAAAATTAAGAAGGGAACTGAAGACGTTATTGTAGCAAACGGGGTCAATTGTCACGAACAATATGACGAAAGAACACTGAAAATAGTTGAGAGAACTTTCAAAAATAGCAAGGTTTACATCATGTTGAATTTTACTAAGTTGAAGCCATATTATCGTTAAAATAATGACATTTAAGACTTTTTTGAATTACTTGTCACCCATTATGCATATTCTGCTAAGAATCAAAAAAAAAAAAAAAAAATATTAGAATGGATCAATTATATACAACTTTTTAAAAATGTTTTGAGCCAATGAACAGATACTACATTAAAGCATCACTTACACACAATCTTCTGAATTGGAAAAAAAATCCAGGTAATTTTTAAATTTCATCTTCGAAGAAATAAGAGACCTATTCGAAACCGGTTGCTCTCAAACTTCTCCCAAGTCTCTTTAAGCGGTCCACCTAATTGCAGTTGCAGGGCAAGAAAGCTGAATAGTAAAGAATGTTCTAGTGATATGTGTGAATTTCTTCCAGCTTATCGCGCGTTAAAACAGTATAAGGTCTTGCATTATCGTAGAGAACAATATTTCGGATTGCTTTGGCCGACGTTCAATTGTTGCGATAGGCAACCTATGCTTTATCCAGAATCTGACAGTGCTGATTTTCATTCATTAAAATAATTGAACAACAGAATGCTCGCGGATTCACAAAAACAATATGAAGAATCTTTTCATTTGACAAGCATTTAATAATAATAATAATAATAATAATAATAATAATAATAATAATAATAATAATAATAATAATATACTGGGGGCAGCTTCTTTTTTCTGCAACTCCATGTTGGCTTATATTGATTCAGGGCTATAGTGATGAATTCAAGTTTAATTGCAAATGAGTTGGTCTCCTGGTGGTGCAGTGGTAACCATACTTGCCTCCTAAACCCAAGATCACGGGTTCAATCCCGGCTAGGACCGATGAATTTTTTTCGGGTGTAAAAAATCACGGGTTCAATCCCGGCCAGGACCAATGAATTTTTTTCGGGTGTAAAAATGCTAAGTATGACTTTCCTCGGAAGGGAGTAAAGCCGTGGGTTCCGTGTCGTACATATACGGCACGAAAAAGAACCTCAAGTCTGAAAGAAGAGACCTCTGAGCAAAATTTTCGACCGTTTCACGCCTTGATTTGAATGGGACGTTGATGACCTTAGATGTTAAAGAGCGTTCTTAAATAAACCAAATTAAAAAAAAAATCATCGCAAGTGATAATATGGCGCAAATAGTGTTCTTCTTCCTCTTCCTGGTAGTGAGCCTTACTTCAAGCGAGCATGTTTTTGTTTCTGAGTAAGCAAACGAGAAATTCACTTGACGCGCCCTTTTCAATAGTCAATATTTATGATGAACTGAGCATTTCATGGATAATTTCTACTAATGAATGTAATTTCTGTTTCCATCTACTTCAACAGTGTTTCATTTTCCAGTTTTCCTTTATAAAATGTTATTGTGCCAATAAACACTTGGACTGTGCCAGAGCCTTCTTAAATTTTGGCAAGTTTGAGGCCATTATTTTATTATGATGCGTTACGCAATGGACGAATCTATCTACCTCTTTCCCACTCATTTTGCTACTGACGCTGTGCGCGTGTCGGGCAGGGCGACTCCAAGCATCTTCCAGCATTATCCTAATTTACTGGAGTTGCAAGACGAAAACTCTGGTTGATATTTGATTAATCCTTACAAGTTATTCACAAAAATCACAGATTCATGAATGCAATATCTGCCTTATGGGGATAAATTTGCCTGCAAAGCCTTAACCAAAAAATCCAGGCTAGTATTTCGGATAAGTTCATTTGACATTGTAGATATTCATCGTACGTGGAAGAACATGGGAATAAATAAGGATTCACGACCTGTGAAGTATCCGAAATATTAAGTGGTCCAATAATAGCTATGCAGTATGAAGAAGCATTACTTGTATGAAGAACAGGATAAAACAGGAAATGTAATCGGCATCAAACGGAAAATTCTCATAGCCTTATCTATTATACTTATGAAATTGAAATGTTATAGTAGTGTTTCAAATTGAATTGTTCTCTCATCCAGCTGTACACCACATCTTTATAGAATTCCCAAAACATGGGAGACTGGGGCATCATGCCAGTTACATTTTCCAACACCTCTCAACAGTTCAAAATGATCTCATCTATTTTACATTTTTAAACTCTTCCAAGATAAAAAATAGCATTTAAGAAAGGTCAAATAGAAAAAAAAAAAGTTAAACGTTATTATATTCTCTCTAATAATTATTCTATACTGCAAAGTTTTCTAAACTGTACTGGAAGCTCAAACAGCTTGCCGCATTACTGTGGAAAGTAACAGCGTGTTCTGGATAAATAGAATGTTACCTCTAGGTTAATTTCGCGCATGCAGCTAATGCCTGCGCAATTATGGAATTTCAGAGCAGCTGTTTATTTTGTACTAAAATGAAGGAACTCTTCCACATGTAGACAGAAAACCACAGTGAACTGGACGTCGACAGTTCATGCCCATTGCTCGGGTACTTCAAAAGACTGCAGTGATGTTCATTTTCAGCACATATGGCGAGTAATTAACAGAGGTAATTGTTAGAAGAGGAGGAGGAATAAAGTACAGACAACTCTGCAGTTTTTATGCGTATAAACAAATTATAAACCTATTTGAATTTCACTCGGCTTAGCTAATTAAATGGCGAAATCTGAGAGTAGCGTTGACAGTGGTGATTAATTTAAGGGCGCGTAGTACAGGTAGAAACAACTTTATTTACAGTTCTCTTTCCTCTTATTCAACATCCTTCCTATTGGATTTGAAATTGCATTTAAATAAGTTTCGCTTTGCTGTAAGCCTCCCTTTGGAGAAGATTGCTCATCTCACAGCAAACGAAAATCCGATAAACAAAATAAAATTGACACTTTTGAAAGAGCCAATTTTATTAACGCGTTGTTGCCTGTAGTATAACTTGTATCCTTCTTGGGATGGATTCATATAAAAATTATTTGATCAAAATTACCCAGCACCATAACTTTCACCGGATTTCTTGATATTTGAGGAGTTGCTATGGACACAAAAGATAATAATGTTCAACTTTATGTCTCAGAAATAAAATTTTAAGTATTTCTGGCTATTTGGCAAGAAATAGTTTTTAATTGACATAATAATGTTTATACCATCATTTGAATCGGGCCATCTGAATCATCTTCATGTGAACTTTTGACCGATGTTACGACCAGCCGAATTTTTGGATAAAATTTCCACATTTCACTCATTTTGTAAACTATAAAGGAAAAGCACCTGCTTGCTACAATATTTATTATATTATTTAATTTAAATTTAGATAAATGCTATCTTTTTTAAAAATAAATCATTTTACGGATTATGATTTTTAACATTGCACTTTGCGATATATAGCATTTATAACATGCTGTGTTTTATAAAACTAAGCCTGTCTTCGTATCTCCAATGGTAATCATCAACTCCAAGTACCAGAGTTTCACTGTTAACAACACGACAGTGTGAGGCATAATAATATGAGGCAGAATACAAGACCAGTTCCAATAAAGGGGTCTCCGTGCTACAATTTTATTGTAGTAGTATATATGACACTGCTATCATTGGAGCATTGCAAAACCAAGTCTTTTTAATGCAATAACGTTATAAAATTATAACCTGTATGACGTTTATACCTTCTTTTACCTTATTATTCTTACCACCTCTCGTATAAAACTGCAACTGAAGTGAAAATAGAAAATTCTTAAAGTAAATAGATTTTTCAATTTTTGTGTACACAGGCTGTAGAGACTTTGAATGTATCCATATTAATTTTAGGTTCATTCTTTAATGCACTTTTTATTTTAATTTTTGACAAAACATTAATATTCTGCAAAACACATTATTACTCCATCAAAATATATTATTTTCAAACACTTTTCTATTTCTAATTCTAAGGGTGGTTATTAAATTTTTGAATGGATATTTAATAATATATTTAATAATTTTACAATTCTACAAATAAATTAGTGCAGATGAGAATAAAATTTTAGGAAAAACTCGTGACTGAGTTATTCATGTTCTAAAACTGGCACTTATATTCTGAGAAAAAAAAAATGCTAATTTTTAATGTGAAACAGCATAATGCAACTGGAAGGAATTTTTAATGCACTAAGGGCCATCGTTTTAGGATAATACAATATTTTAAATACAGGAAATTGTGTGAACATCAATTCTAAGAAACCACATTAAAGTTAATTACATATTGCAATAAAATAAAAAAGATCCCTGCCTTTACAAACGTATTCAACTTTCTAGAGTGCTTCTCTTTGCCTTTCGGTGTTTTCCTTAGCGCTTTATAGTTTGTATAAAGTCATTATATTTCCAAATAAGCACAATATGTATACAAATATTTTTATAGTCTTATGTTTTCCAAAGTTGTGTTTGTGTCTTAGTTTTGAATCTGCTCCTATTACTTGATGATATTACTACTTGTACGTGTACCATTCCTAAGCTCATATATGAGTACCAGGAACTTATAAAAATATAATTACATTCCCAACAAAACACAAGCGCATCAAGAAATAGGAGTAAAACTAGAATGGCATTAGAACGTTTATAAATCGAAATAATGATATATACTTGTTCTTTTGAGCAACTTCATGTATTTTGGGCTGCGTTTGTTAGTTTTTCCAAAACTACCATGTCTATACCTACAATTATCTGCTAGCGTCGTAAGCAAGCGACGCTAGCCTAGCCGATGAGACAAATCCAGGCATTATCGATCTGCTGGCAGATGGTTGAATGGAATGTGTGGCATTTACAATTGAATCCGTTCACGTATCCAACTAAAAATCATATAAAATTGAAATTAATATTGGACGTTTTTGAACTTCAGCATATAAAACAAAATGTAGAAGACAAATTCCAAGCACAAGTTTATAAAATCGTAACCAAAATAATTGTTAGAAGGGGGCAGCTTATATTTCTGGAGAACTTCATTAGGTTTCTGGTACTTTTAAATACAAAAAGGGTAAGTATTTTTTAAACCAAAACTGCTGTTTTCTCACTTCAGTGTTACTTTAAGGGAAGTTTGGATGATTATTTATATTCGCTGATCAAACTATTAGACTACCCGAAAATATATGTTAGCTGCTACCATATAATTGTTTTTCCTGTTTCAGCATGGATTATGCTTTCTAATTTTGTTGTTGTGCAGACAGAGATTAAAATCTTTGTCATATATGTACATGTATACTAAAATTGCTCAGACAAATTTAGCAGTATTTAATCAGTACGAATATGCCTACCTTACAAAAGAAGGCTCTCTAAATTAATATTACTACATTTTGTTTGCTTTCATAGAAATTTAATAATATGTAAAAGATGGAAAAGGAACTTGAAACCCCAAGTCTTGCTTTTATACAGTAAATTGAATAAAGGGTTTCTTGATACTGACCTTTACTATTTTTTCATAAGTCGGTGACTTTTGACGTAAACTCTTTGTGTGACTGTATTAGTTTCATAAAATTAGACTTGGCATCACAGGGCTAACCGAAAAAGCTACTTCCTCCCACAGAGTAGATGCAATGTTTATAACTAAGTGATTTTGATAATGTTTTATTGTATATTAGTATCTCTAAATATGTGTAAATATAAGATACAACATTTAGTTCTCCATTACTAATTATTTTTTAAGTTTTCTTCCAATATGTATGTTTATGAGGAGTTAGCTCCACTCTTTTTGAGAAGATTTGTTCTCAATGAAAGCAGTTTTTAAATTTATTAAATAACTTTTGTATTTTTCATTGTGAAAAAGCCGTTTCTTTCTTGATTTAATTTTTATCATTGGGTATTATTTCATTACATACATTTGAAATGTACTACCACACTTAAATGAACATCAAGAAATCATCAGTGATAATAGAAATAAAATGGCGATTGATAATCAAGGTAATAATTCCTAACTTATAGGAGTTGGTCATAGAATAGTATATGCAAATAGAATGTATAATTCTGGTTACTTTACATACTCGATTGGGCAGAGCATTGGTCTAGGTAACTGGATACGAGTCTCCTTGAGATAGCTTATCGCAGGGAATGGTCGCCTGTGAGCTCCAGGCCCCATTGGCCCGGGGGTATATTATCTGTAAAGGGCTCATTCCACAGTTACCTGGAAGTTATCTGTCATGTTCATAAACTTAGGTCAAATAGTCGACCAAATGCTTACAATCACTATCAAAGTAAGAAAGACCTGTTAACGTAACCTGGAATGTTGGGGATCTTTAATACGAAAGAAGAGACAGAATTGGTAACTGAGATAAATAAGAAAGGGCATAATTGGTAAATGAGAGTAAAATTACTACATTAATAAGCTACGAAGAAAAGTTTAAAGGGTTCAAACTAACCGATGATATAAAACCGGAAGAGCAAAAACTAATATGGCTATGTTTATAATTTTATTATAACTTTGCAAATGAAAGAAACCTAATAACTAGATTCAAATACAAGGGAAGTTACACAAAAGTAATTTCTGCGTTGACAAAATCTCAAGCGCTTTATAAAAAAAGGAAATAGAGCACTAAATAAAACATTTATTCCTTAATTCTTTAGGTGATTTCAACGCCAGAGTAAGCTGCTAGCAAATATTAAATCAAATTAACTCAAAACTATCTTTAAAAAGCAACTGAATTTTTTATTTTTACTAAGCAAATTAAATAAATTCAAATAAATTTATATAAAAATAAAACTACTATAAACATTTCGTAAAATGAAAGGATCAACTTAAAATACTGAAAACTAGAATGTATATAATTTGACATATCTATTTGAAATGTCTTGTTAGCATTGCATTATATGTTTGAATTATTATATGGATTTTTAACACTATCAATTAAGCAATATAAACTATTACCAAAAGTTTGCAATCGCAATAAACGCTATAAATACCCGTCCCCATCTATGTCAAATATGAACATAAAATCGATTGAAGTATAAACAGGTTTAAAAACTTAACGTTTCTAGATAAAACATTAATTAAGGTATATGTTCTCTACCAGTACTCAATCACTTTTATCTGGAAACGTAGTTTAAAATAAAAGTAGGAATAATGATTTTCTTAGAAAAAAACATGGAGAAATGCTTATATTTTGTCATTGTATGTATCCGTAAATTATACCTTTTAAAAAGCTATTGCTGCTATTTTAATTTACATAAAACATAAACAAAAAACCAGCCCGCAGTAGTCTTTTAGTCTTTGCAAACCTATTTTGGGTTACAACATTGAGATTCGTGTGTTAATAAAGAGTAGAGAAGAATTCTCTTAAAGGTAACAAGGCAATATGATAAGCCTGTGTTATGCATTTACTGTGATATTAACTCTCCATCAGTTTCGAGGTCAAGTCCAATGAAGGTACTAACCTTAATATTTCCTCCGGGAACTGCAAGAGCTACCGCATTGATATTTAAATGGAAACGGTAACGAATATGAAAACCAATTAATGCAAAGTAACGTTATAGCAGGCCTGAAAACCCACAAGGTTTGCATATAGAGTAAATGTCCTAAACCCTTGGGAAACATTAGCATGCTGCCAAATAATTTGCATTGGCTATATCGCGATTTAAATTATAGCTCTCATTTTTCTTCATAACAGTATGCTGATGTTTTTTTCCCCTTCTTTTTTATAACTGGGTTTGTTCCTAGTACAGCTGTATAGGGTGCATTTGTAATTAAGGAGCATTTTTTGCCTTAATAAGGGTTGTCAGTGGTGATAAATTAATCTAATTGTAATTGCCACCATATTTCTAGCAGTTTTGCTTACAAAATAAACAAATAAACTTTGAATTTTGCGAATAATAGCTCTGATTAGAATAAAGCATATTATACATTTATCATTTTTGCTTTCACCCATTCCATGTTAGATAACAAAACACTGTGATCATTTTCTTGGTGTGTGAATGGGATGTGAAGAATCACTGAAACCTACTTTCATTTGCTGTGCAGTTCGTTGATGCTTCTGAGCTATATATATATTTTTTTTTCTACTGAAAGTAATCATTAATAATGTTAATTATCAGACCATCCATGTACAGAGAAACTGATGCATAGCGTTTGTATAAACACATTAAAGGCTTAGTATGTCTAACAGAATGTTGTCTTTGTTTAATATTTTACCAAAATTAAAAGTGAAATTTTTGGAACATAAACAAATTAATAAGAAATAACATATCCATTAGTATTGTTCACTCTAGCTTGGTCGTCGATGACTTTTTAAAATATCAATTTTTATTTAATAGACTTTATCTAAAGCTTTTTACTACTTGTGACATTGTCAATATATAACAATAAATAGGCTTGGAACAATGGGTAACCTCGTTTACTCCTTGATTATTATTAATTGCGTCTATGTTCTATCCATTTTTCAACACAGATGTAATTGATAACACTTTAATTTTTGATAAAATGTATTGTAAATATTTCCTTTTCGTTGTAGCATATAGCTTGTTTCTTAAATGCTCATCTAACGATTTTCATAATCTAAAATGACAATCGAGTAGACAAATTACACTTTCTTTTTTCTGTAACAATTTCAAATATGCAATCTAAATTTAAATTATAAAGCGATTATTTTTACAACACAATTTTATACATACAAGCAATGCATAAAGCAAAAAATTAATGGAAATGGAATTATGAAATGCACAAACCCGAATATACTGTTAACTGTATTATATATGATTAAAGAACGTCGATTTATTACAAGAGCCAGCTGGAAGCTGCCTTCAGTTTGTTTGTAAGCATTAATCTCCTGGTTTTTGTATCACTGCGGGCGTGTCTTAGAAGCAGTAAGCTTTAGATGCTGAAAAGTGTTGATGGATTAGTTTGAGAACATCCACTGCAGAATTCTCGCTTCTTTCACAAGCATTTTCAAAGCCTCGACTGACAGGCAATTTTTCGTCATTTCTCTAGTTACGGCTATCGCCGCTAGTGAGAAATAATCCATCATGGAATCTAGACATCTGATAGATTCAGCCAAAAGACATCATTATCCTTCTCATTAGTTGTTAATGCTCATTTTCATGAGGCTTGTAGCCTGCCGTGGCATGCAGAGAATCTGACTTTGCATGTATATGCGTGTGTTTCTAGTAAATTACTTTTTGCGTTTCTGACATCAGAAGCAGCAACGTAATTATCCTTCCTGTAGTGTCTCGCGACACAAAGCATACATCATTCTGCTCATTAGACACAACTTGCAACATTAATTATACTGGCATGGCGCTTGTATTATGATAATGGAAGGGTTAAAGGCATGCTTGAGAATGGGAAGTATGTTTCTTAAGGTTCTTCTTACTTCAAGTCATATGTATGTCTTAAAAATGAAAAACAACAATGTCTTAATAAAACCACATTGAAATATGTCTTTTTATTGTGTAAAATAATTAAGATAAAAGCAAAAGTATCTCATTCCAATTTTAATGCTTGTTCATTATCTAGAATTAATGACATATGAGATAAGAAATAATTCACGAAGGAATTAAAAGCAGGTATTACTGACACTAACGTGTGTTAAATATATACCGAGGGTGCCACACACTTACACGGTGTGTGTGTGTGTGTGTGTGTGTGTGTGTGTGTGTGTACTATATTTCAAAGTTTGAGCGAAAAACAACAGTAATGTGTAAACAGATGTGACTCACATACATAATGATAGCGTTGCTACGTGATAGATAAATCAACAATGAACAAATGAAGCCAAGATTATCGTATGATGTTCTGTAAACAGATTGACTCACGTTGCGTTATGCAATCGTTGCTACAACGAAATGGAGCCAAGATTGTCGTCTGAACAGCGGAAAGCAATTTTGACGATGTATTGGAAAACTGAGAATGTTGTTGAAGTTCAAAGGCAATGGAGACTTGTGTACAGAACAGAACCGACAACGCGAATAACAATTGCCCGCATTCCAGAATAATTTGAAACTCATGGTGCCGTATGCAACAGGATGGTGCACCACCACATTACCACCGAGAGATACCTGCTTACCTTGATGACAATCTTCCAAGGCACTGGATAGGACGAAGAGGTCCGATTTAGTTTCCGCAGCGATCTCCGGATCTATCTCCGTTGGACTTTTACCTATGGGGAACTTTTATACCGTAGAAAACCGGCTACACTGGCAACTTTTCGAGAAGAAATTGAAATCGCTGCAATCGCTGACGTTGCTCAATCAGCAATTCAACGTACTCAGAAGTGTATCGACGCCGATTGTGGGCATTTTGAGCAATTGTAAAAGTCTAAGGTGATTAGTGCTCATCGTTTTCTGTTTGTATGAATTCAATTTTGTTATGTTAACACATTTTTTTCTTTGCTTGAAGTGTGTATACATTTTGGCACCCTCTGTACGTATGTATATGTGTGTGAAAAACTATTAAAAGATGGCCGTTGAAAGCATGGTGACTGCTGGCTGAGTCAAATATAGTTTATCCCTCAATTCAAGCGCATAGATATCTCATGCAAAGTACAATACTATAATGAACCTGCCTTTGTAATAGATGTTAGAAATAATGTATTTCTGCCACCACACATCTCTCATACCTTTTAAGAAAGTGAACACTTATATGCATTAGTCATCTTCAGAGCCTGCTGCAAATTCTTTACTTATATCAGTTCTTCCAACGTTTGCGGATTATTTTATGTTACTGCATAAATAGAAATAGCATAAAATAAGATCTGGGGATTACGTTTGCCATAATCCTTTACTAATGGTCCTATCTTAAAAAATGTCCTCAATTAAAGAGCAGCCGTATGCACTGAAGAGGAGTCTTGTTGAATAAATACATGTTTAGCAATTCTTCCAAGAATGGTGCCATTACCTTATTTATCTATCTTTGTGCAGTTATGGTATTTTCATAATATACAGGCCCTGTAATTTTGTAAACATTCACTGTACACCATACACAAACGTTTTGAATATGCAACAGTACGTATATAACATTAGGTTTTTCTGTACTCCAATATTTGTTGTGCAGTGACGCTATATGACCATTTAAATGGAACCGTGCTCCTTCTGTGAAAAATTAAATATTGGCCAATAGAGTCATTACTAACTCAGTTGAAGAAATTTACTTTATTCATCTAGCTACAATTGGTGAACATCAAATACCTTATAAGGTTTTAATTTGAAAAGCATCCCAAACCGAGGTTTGTAAAATTTCTGTTTCCATTGCAAATCTTGATGGGAATTTCTTTGAACTTCATACTAGCTCTTCTTCAGCTTCAATAAGTTTCTCTTGTGAGCACACGACCGTTTGCTTCATATTTTTTATCGAGAACATATCATTTCTCTAAATATATTCACAAAATTATGACCGTGGGGTATATCGGCACGGGTGGCCGAGGTCGTAAAGGCGCAGACTCGTGAGCGGGAGGTTTGGGGTTTGAATCCCGCCAGGACCGTCATCCCCGACTGATATTTTTTCCAGATTTTCCTCAGTCCTCATAACTGGCAAATGCCGGGGAGGTATCCTAAACTTAAGCCTGGAACGTTTCCTTCCTTAAAAAATATCCTTTCCCAATTTATCATTTTATTTTATGTATTATCAGTGTTCACCGCCTGTGGTGCCTCAGTAGTGAAAATGGGCATTAAACACTACTAAAAAATTCTGTGCGGTATAGGTACTCCAAGGAATAATTTTGCAAATCACTATCTCACTTTTCTTCAAGAGTTTGTTTTCACATACTAAACATGTGTGACAATTCTGTGTTGCAAAGTGCACTGACTTACTGACAGCACTAACCGACAAACACATGTTTTCAAGACTTATCTTCTAAAGAACACACGAACAGATCACAGACGACGCTCCAGCTACTTTAAGCGGGGACAGAGGTCACAGGAACAGATTAGTGACATTTCATTCGCCCGCGCTCTAGTCTTGAAAGAAATGCGCTTTCCTTCCAAAATCATCACCACCACTGTGCAAGCTGTACATAAGTTCTGATCAACATTATGTAAAATACGTGATTTTAGATTAAAGTTTCTATTTTTATAATACACAGCATATTTTCTATCACTTGGGGACTTTGTTAAAACTCAAAGTAACATACTACAAATGAGGAGTGTAGTATTTTAGGATTAATAATCATTTGCAAAGAAAATTCGTTGTAACTTTTAATTTGCCACAAAGATTTAGTTTCTGTCGAGTCATTCATTCATAATCATCTAATTATTGACCATAGTACACTATAAATTACAGCAATATTTGTTATAAATATATATACCCGAAGAGTTATTTCGGCAGTGCATGGCTGTGCGTGCATCAGGGCGACTCACTGAAGCGATTGTAATAGTTTAGAAGCCATTTATACACCTTGCAATGCTATTGCTTTTGCTATGTGTGCAAGTGC
Organism: Metallyticus violacea; assembly: GCA_030762175.1. Taxonomy (NCBI): domain Eukaryota; kingdom Metazoa; phylum Arthropoda; class Insecta; order Mantodea; family Metallyticidae; genus Metallyticus; species Metallyticus violacea. The sequence continues at coordinate 108,189,546 of CM060832.1, forward strand.
TCTTTGAATGCTGATTTAACGCCTGTGTTGCCTAAGCAGTAAAAATGGGCGTTAAATATTATTAAAAATGTATGATTGAAAGATAAAAGCATTTGTTTGCAACCCTATAAAAACGAACTGCTCCACGATATCTCAAAGATTTTAGGAATGTTTTCTTAGAGTTGATAATTAAGGCCTGTAGTGTGCTTGATCCTGAAACATAACGCTACATCACTACCATTGGAATGTGATTCACCACTCAAAGACATTAGAAATTGTTTTCCTGTCTTTCACGTATTGTCTACCAAGAGTTGTTGGTTGATACTAACTTGTCCTAAGACCTCTTCCACAGTTCTATGCTTTATTACTCGATTCTTGCACCACATTATAAACCATGAGATAGGATAAAAAGCCAAAGTATATAAAGTGGATAGTATGAGTAAAGCTGCACGAATTTAATGAAAACTCACATACATTACTGTTAATTCTTATGTACTATTTACTTCATATATAAAGATCAACAAAAGATAAAAAGAGCCCGGATCTTAAGGAATATTAAATTGAGAAATATATAAATAAATATGGGGGTTAAATGTGTAAATAAATATGTAATGAAGCAATTATATGTAACACCAAAAATTAAATTTCTTTACAAGCTAAACTTTTGTATATATATTAGAAAAGATTTTTGCAAGTTCCAGCTAGTAAGATTTAGCAGTTTGTACATTTAATTGACAAATAATAATCGATAATTGCCCTCTACATCTATATAAATTGATATAAAAGTGCTGAAGATAAATTTATCCCGTTTATATTGGATAAATTTGTACACAATTAATTATCAAATAGATTTTTCAATGTTCTGGTGCCATACACATTGCATTTTTATACTCGCATACCATATCCTCGGTGTGTATATTAACAGAAGAACTGTGGTAGCAAGAATATTCTCAGGGGACTCAATAGTTTCACAAAGTAAGAAAAGCTTAACATTCGGCGCTCTTTTTCAACGTAATTTGCATTTTAGCGGAAAGTACGCCATGCACCTCATCTGGCTACAATATTAATCATCTTCCATTATTTTCATGGCTTCTTGAAGAGGCATGCCTGGAGCTTAATACTGAAGGAAAGGCAACTGAACTGAGCAGTTTGGAACAGTTCAAATGCCGACAAAAATTGTATTACTGACACTGCAGAGTCAGAAAACAAAATTTCCATCATAGATTTCGTAGTGATTATTGTAAATAAGCATCACAGCTTTAATCCAGGCTGGCTATCTTGTAATCTCAAACCTATGTCAGGCAGTTGGCACATTAAAATAAAAATATTTTTGCTGTCGATATTGGCACGACTAAGGTTGTGACATTGGGGGTAGCTATTTAGTAGGGTGATGATAGAGAGACAAACCCCTGAGTGCCATACCAGCTTAGTTTATTGTAGAGGCAACATGTCCCCAATCTGAGTTGTAATTACAAATGGTAGCCCTGCCTTTTCAGGAGTACGCCGTAGTGGTGCTGAGGGTGTACGTCGACAGGTCGTCCTGTAAAGCGAAAGAGAGCCAGAGATACCAAAGACAAAAGGCAAAATATCAGAGACATCGAACCATGGTTCTATTTCCACTTATATCGTTTTACGATTGCCTAAGTGAGTCATAGTGTGACACAAACTATAGCAAATATGGCGTGACACCACCTTAGATTTGAATTATATTAACCAATGTGAAAGTACTGTGTAGGTGTCCAACCGTTTCCAATACCGCGTGACTGGCTTGTTACTAGGTGGAGGTTATAAAATACCGTGTAAGCAGCCTCTGAAGTGACTGACCCCTATGCCGTTAAACATACTGAAACTCCTTAAGAGGATCACGTTAAGGCAAGATACGAAATGTAAAACCAAACGAATTTAGCTTCCAAAATGTTAATTTGCTATACCCTTCAGCAGTACATGCGGCAATATCAGTTTACACATTTCTGGGAATGTCTGTTGCAATGCATGAGCCAGGCTAATTAAGTACACTAAGTTCATATAAGGCCCCCCCCCATTTGGATGATATCATTCTTTTAAATTGCTGTTAGTACACATCATGTTTTTAGCTTGGACGATAATGACACAACTAGCTAACTGACTGTTACATATTCTAACTTTTCGAAACGAGTTATTGTGATGAACTCCTGTAATTTAGCGAACGAATAACGTAAATAATAATAAAAATATTAATGTCATAAAGTATGATGTGAATAAAAATATTACAACAGGTAAAACTATGCAGTATAGTGTGTGGGTGTAATATTATACCTAATATTTACAACTATGTAAATAAAAATTATAGAACATTTTTCGTGTATTTTCAAAACATTGTGTATATGTACTTACATACATGTTAGGCTGTAATGGTAGTCAGGTTCATTTTCGCAACGATAAACTTGTTTCGTAACGAGGAAATCAAGGAATGTTCGCTCATTGAAACTATAACATTAGGATTTTTTTTTAAAGAAATAATAATCTCAAGATAATAAAACTGTTTAGTTACCATAGGGACTTATTAAGAATTATCAAACGAGAAATTCACTTGAGCTAAAACTAATGTACTGTTTAAAGTATTTTCAAGAAAACACTTAAAAGAGATGACAGTTTTTTTTGGCATCAATGAAAACACGAATATGATACCTTAAATCCTTCCTCCTAGTGAAGGCGGAATGGAAAATACTTACACTATGGGCTAATTTACTCAAACGAGGAAACTTGCGCATGCGAGAACTAAACCTGTTTTAAGTACAAGTACTTAGCTAACGAAAAAGAATGTTAAATTTAACTGAATATAATTCTATTTGTAACATGCAGTGTCGTAGGTTTTATTAACACCCTGTCACAAAACTGGTTCCATAAGATTAGAGCAACCATGTCGTTCAAGGTCATGCCTGTCTCGATAAGTGAACAATAGTTCGTGTAAACACAATAAAACCAATTCCTTATATTTTGATACCCTACGTGATCTCAGCTGCTGTGTGTACATAGACCGAGAAACATCTTTCCGGACCTGCTCCAACTTCATACATCTGTTTGTGAGGGAATCTTAAATGGCACACCGCAAAAGAAGAAGAGATAAGAGTTATATGGGGACAGCTATTCCATCTATAGGCATTACCTCAACAGAAGACTGGGGTTGCCCTTTTATCCAAATAATAAAACTCAACTTGAGGGTCACGTCTCCTTTACTGCTGGTTGTAACTTTTAAAAAAAGACTTGTGACTTGGAGAGGTGCGGCGGTTTGCGGAGAGCCAGTAGATGGCAGCAACAGCAATGGCAAACAATAAAATGGAGGCAATTTGTCCACGTCATTGAGGCTACACTGTTATTTCGGAAAAGGGAAAATTTATGGATGGGGACGTTGTATCTTTATGCAACAACAGGAACGTTGTTTCAGACCCCTCACCGCATGCACGCACACTAACAAATCTTCCCCCTTCTTGTTTACTTTTCAGGTCACGAATGAGAACAAGAAGGAAGTGTCATCGTTTCTGTATCTGAACGTCATTTTTAAGAAATTTGGTCCTTGTATGAAGTTTTACCTTGCAGTCTCCCCTCTTCTTTGTTCCCTGTGTTCTAAAATACTCCTTGCTTGTGCTATGAATATTAAAGACATGTTTTTATTGGAAAACAGCAAGAGATATACAATGAAACCGTCGGTGGTGATAATCTAAAATCCATAGATATTCATTTTTAGCTACCCATTAGAAAAAACATATGAAACTCCTGTTTTTGGAAAGCGTAATGTTTAAATCATTCCGTGTTTTATATTTACCAAAGTATTCATATACCTACGTATAATACTAAAAAGGAATAACATTTAGGCTAATTTATTTATTTAAACCACTTAGATGGTTAATTCCTTTCAAAGAACATTCCAGCCACTCCTCATACACACACACACACACACACACACACACTATATATATATATATATATATATATATATATATATATATATATGACTAATTGTAACGTAGGCTTCATTGGTAATTCATGAAATGACGTGAAATTTAACTGGCATCATTGGCGAGGTGTAGTTAGCATTTAACGGTTCTCTGAAACGATCGATATCACATCTACCATAAAATGAATAAATAAAAAAATAAATAAAATTTCATTAGTAATTAAAGGTTTTAATTTTAAAAAGTGGGGTACAATGCTAAAGATTCAGCGTTGATTATTACAGGATAATGAGTTTAAATGTAGCCGTTCATGTACCGGAGATGAAAAAACTTCGGACGCTCAATTGAGGTCACCATTGAAAAAATCCTTGCAATTGTAGGGGACAAATTCAGAGAGGAATTTTTATTTGCTCTATTTTTGGACGCTCTTTAACGTCTCGAGTTATCAGTATCCCATTCAACTAGGGCTGGAAAACGACCGATAAATTTTGCTTAGAGGCCTCTTTTTCCGACTGGGAGTTCTTTTATGTGTCGTAAATCTACGACACGGGACTCATGGTTTACTTCCCTTCCAAAGGCATTCATATTTAGGATTTTTACGTTCGAAAAATATCCATCGACCCTGGCCGGGATTAAACCCGCTAACATGGAAGTAATTATAGTGACCATCAGAACCTACATGCGTGCTTGATATAGCTGAGACTGCAGGCATCCCAAATGATCAATATCTGTTTAGTAGAGCTTAACAAAATCTTTTTCCCAAAGGAATGAAAAAAAACATTGAGTTTGCTTAGGTCAACGGTACAACAGCTGATGGAGACTGAATTGAGAATCAAAAGCAATATTAAAAAAAAAAAAAAAAAAAAATAAGTGTTAAACTTATTTGCTAAAGTTTTAAAGCCATCCTGGTATATAAATAAGCATTTAGATTACACTATTCATTGTTAATTTTTTTTTCTAATTTTGCCACTTTCATTCATTTGCGTTTTCATTCAAATTGCTTTGATAGTTTTGTTCAGAATTTTGAAGTCTGTTTTGTTATCCTTCTTCGTTCTATAATAGGAAATTTCAAGCATTTGCGAGCCGATAGATCTCAGCTTCATTTGTGTTGTTATTTTATGTAGTTCAATCTCTGTGGAATTCCAATATTTTGCATGCGACATTAAAAGCCAGAGTAAAAAAGCAATTTAATTTCCAATCAATGGAAGATTCTAGGAAACAATAATCCTCTATCCTCAATGTTATAGCTACTGGATGAATATGTTATACACATTTATTGTAAGCAGAAACATTTGTACGGAAAACTCCTTTTGGTTCTTTAAATGAATTCTATGAAGTCTGCTGAACACATTCAGCCTAATTATCATTCATCATGTAATAATCTAGTATAATGTTGCTATAGTTCACATAATTACTATCTCTTCTAAGATTTCTAACGTAATACATTAAAATACTAACTATTTGCAATCGTTTTGAAATGAAAATGAGATATGAAAATCTGTAAATCTTACCATTGTAATTAAATATTCTTCAGAGGTGGTCTCAGAAGGGTCAACTACGTGCCCAGCTTGCTCACCATTATTTCCTCCTCCTTCTCAGCCTTACAGCGGCGGAGGAAGGGAGATTCGCATATATGGCAATTTCTGAATTAGTAATAAATCAGACACGAGAAAAGATCGATTACCCTACTTACGGCGCTTAGGTACGTATTTCACGAAGACCGTGCAAAGTTACATGTAATAAGTGTAGAATAGAAAATGTTTACATCTTTCACGCGGATTCCCCGCTCCTCCGGCTACGCTACACACTACTACCCAGTTTCTATGTTTGAAAGATCTGACCTTGAGTTGCCTGCCTTGTAAGTTAAATTTACAGAAACTACAAGGGTCATCCAATAAGTAGGCTTCCTTATTTTCTATCTCTGTAAAACAAATTGAAGCAAGATGTTTATGTATAAGAAATTGTTTTAGTGTATGTTGACAGCCTTGAAGCAGTTTCTACTTTGGCAGTAAATAACCAGACATAATGGAAGTGTCAAAAAAGGTATACAATTGTGAATGGCGTGCTTTATAGGATTTTTCGCAGAAAAAAAACGGCAATGCTGCGAATGTCCATCAAGGACTAACTTCTGTTTGAGGATTGGTGTATGAACATTTAGATGGTTTGATATTGGGATATATGATTCACTTAAGGCCGGTAAATATCAGGGGATTTGTTGGTCTATTACTTGTCTCACAAAGTCACAATGAATAATGCTGATAGATAGTTAAAGGTCCTGGCGCCATTAAGAGTCGCGATCATACATAAATTCTTCGAATTTTGATTACCGTTATCACAACGTTCGCCATTTCATCTGAAAGAACCCAGCACTTGCTTAGGAAATTAAAATCGGACATCTTCTGCCATCTATCTGATTATCCTGATATTATCCCAAGTTATTTCGATCTTCACACCAATTGGTTTTACAATAACGAAAATACTTTTAAAAAAAGGCGACGGAGAAATTACTTATGAGTGTTGAACATTATTGTGTTTGCTTAAAAAGAAAAAAAGTGAATATAATATTTAGGAGAGGGGATAGAGCTACCAGTGACTAAGAGAAGAATCCAACAGCAAAATATATTTTTTTAATTTTAAACTAAGCTTTGCAGATTAGTGAATGTATTACATTTTTCATTTCTATTAAAATATGTGGCCAATTCTCATCTCTATAAGCCTGTAGGTGTTATATTTTTTTAAATGACACATTTTGAAAAAAATTAAATAATGGTAAACATATACAGGCATTTAATTTTCATTCAGTAATAATATTCAGCTATTTCTGAATAATAATACCGAATGAAAATTAAATGTATAGCATTGATCCGTTAGAACTAAGTTCTAGAAACGATTAGCTTTGAAGTCTTTTTATATATGAAAGGAAATCATAAAATTAGTGAATAGCGCATACTTAGGTTATTCTTTTCCATCACATATTCTGAATCTTGACTACTAGGTGAAACCACTAGTTAAACGTTCCTCTGCCATTTTATCAAATTCAATCGCTACAAAATGGCTATTATACTTGTGGCTTATCTTCTTTCACCAACAGCAAAATTGCTTCCAGTACTTGCAGTACTTTTTTAGAACACTGTGAACTTTGGTTTTCCGTGCGCATTATTAACTTCCCAATTCTCATTGAGCTACCGCAATGTGTGTTTGGAACCCTTCTGTTTGCAAACGTATTCCTGTACAAAAGTTATTCTTCGCGCGAGTTGAACTATTGCAATGAATGTTTTTCGATTTGGAACCCTCCAAATTCGGTTAACTGTTCAATACGCTTCCTGTTTAATTCACAATTGAGACGTCTTATTTACCACATTGCTTTACTGCCACCTACGTTTCACTTGCCTCACTGCCTTGTTTCACTCTAAATACTATTTCACCGCTTACTGATTACATTTTATTCTCTGTCTCGATGTTTTTTTTTTCTAGCTTACTGTATTACTTACTGACTACTCTTTTCATGGCATGCTGTTTACTCTCTTACTGATTCTTTACTGATCTCTTAACACCCAGTTTTGTATCAACAAGCTCCGCCTACGTGAAATAAAAGAATCCTTCACTCTTATAAAATTTGGTTCCACTCTGAGCTTTTCAATTGGCTATTACTAAGTATTCATTATATTACAGATTGATCCGTATTCGTCCAATTTTATACGTAGTCATTAGTTAAACTAGCCCCCTTTCTAAAATTTTGTGTTCTCACATGAAGGTATTTCCGAGAAAGGAACCTTCTACAGTGTATTTCGGCGATATCTATCAGAACTTGACATTTGCATTTGTTTTTCCACACTTACACTATTTTAGATCAACAGACTATGGTTTTGCTATCCATATACAGTCGGCATCTATTTGTATGAGTATGGCTTCAGGAACCTTATGATCCGTGTCGACGATCGTCTGCCTGCCATAAAACATTCGTCGCCTGTCAACATTAAAGTTTCCGGTGAATTCTGATTCTTTCAAAAGCGATGTTTTTATCTTCCTATCCTAAGCGCTGTTAAATATATATTTTTCATAGTCTCGCCCATTCTAAGAGGATAGTAACCTGTTGTCTTTAGGTCGGCAAATCTTTAAATAAAAGAATCCTTTTCCTTGAGAAATTCTATTGTCTCCGACATAACCTGCTACTTCCCCTTGTATCTGACAGTTATCCCTTTTTGTTATAATATAGCTCAACCTATTCTACGAGTATACTATAGCTTTTTCTGTCTTAAATTTTAACACAGATAGCCAGATGTCTCAGATTAACGGTATCGAAACGGAACATGAAAATAAATACAATATCCTTAATAAATGCCTTGTTATCTACAGCTAAACAGCGAATCATACATATATAAAATATGAAATGTCCCGTTATCTACAAATCAATATATATGAGAAATGTCATTATCAATAATAATCAATTAAGCTCTGAATTTCGGTTACATATCTGTACTAATGATAGACGTTAAACAGTGCTATTGTAGGCCAAACTGTTTCGATAGCACGTATGCAGGTAGGTCAACAAGATATGACCTACTTTTCTACACATACACGTATGTACAAAATGCAAAGTTGCCAAGTCTATTTTCAAGTGTTTATTTCTGTAGAGATGCGGATATTAAACTTCTTAACGTAAAATTATGGCCAAGCGACTCATTTTGGAAACTTTTACAAAGAGAGAAAACGTAATCTTTTGAATATGTAGCTAACTTTGCATATTTCAGCAAAAGTATGAAGATAAAGGAATGCTGAAATATTGGCTGTTAAACTTTCAACAAAGTTTATTTCTTTATTTATGAAACCATACGCCAGAAAGGAATTAGTGTTTCAGCATAACATTAAGGAGTGGTCTTTAAAGTATGCGCACTTATACCCCTAACATGTGTTTACCCTCATAGGTGCACATTATGCAACTGTATATTTTAACTTTGGAGTGTGCCAAGGCAAATGCCATATAGGGAAAAGGAGATAATGATGACGAAATGTCAAACATGGGTGTAAAAACACGTTCTAACTTGTGTCTACAGGGTTTGGAGTAGTTTCTTACCAGTGGTTCAAAAGATAGGAAAATAAATGTTCTAAGATGTATTTTATTTAAATAAAATTAATTTATGGGAAGTTTCACTGGGCGAAGGCTTTGCTTCTTCCAGGCAGCTCTATGATGCTTCAGAAATTGCATTTATGTTCTTTTTTCACCATTTTGAAGTAAGTAACTGGTTTAGGGTAACGCAGAATAAAGAAAAACTTTCCACAATAGAAATCCCAACTGGATGGTTAAAGCGTTGCATACGGTTCTTTGTTCGCGTTAAGCTAGCAGCTCTTGCGGGCTGTTTACATTCTGGATTTATAGCACCAAACTTATGCACCGTCATTATTTGGCTTCCTCGCAAGACGAAGATTTTAATCCACAGCAAATATCAACTAGCTTGTTCCATGCAAGTGCACTTGGGGGATTATGGGTAATGAAGGCAGTACGGTCCGCAGACATAAAGTTTGCATTTCTCTCCTGCCTCTAGTATTCAGCGTACGTAAGACAATTAGCAAGGCAACATAAATTGTGCACCATGGGCTCTGGGGTTTCGAAACGGATTTATGCATTGCACGTGATTGTTCTCTTTAAGCAATGAAATGTTAAATGGCGCCGAGATTTCCCTGCAAAACAGTTTCCCAGATACCCCGCAGCAAGAAAGAATAGCCCAGGGTGAACGCTTTGGCCACGAGCAAAATTCATCCTTTTGTTTCCGGAAGCGGCGGTCGCTTCTGATTATGAATATTCAAAGAAGCGTTAATTAGGTAGGGCGTCTTGCCCTGAGAGGCCAAACCATTTTCAGCAGCACACAGGGGCTGTTTTTATGGTTTCTTAATGCCACAGAATATAAGTTTAAGTGAATTATACTCTACATAGAGCAAGCGTATTAATTCTGAAAAATTAAAAATTCTCTGCAAAATAACCGCCGTTCACGTATTATTAATACAGGCAACGAACAGAGGAAATATCATAACATATGTATGAAGAAAAAGAGAGGTATTTACCACTAATGCCTTTAAAGGTTTGGAGAAAAAAAGCTGTGTTCAGATGGATTATTTCATTTCAAGTGATGTTCTTACACCAGGTCTTCATTTTGTTTTTCCCTGCACGCGGATTAGGCCGGAAGCTGAAAGTACATAGCGCAGCTTCCATACCCAAACTCCTCGCGATCGGCAAAATACTGAAAACATTATTGGAAGATAAATTTACTCTTTCCCAACTCGGTGGGCTGTAAGGCACGCATTCCTGTAATTTGCCGTTCTGCTTACTTTTTAAGAGATTTTCGCGGCGATTGTTCCAATCCAGCAGTGGTATCGCCCAGGTTTCCCTCTGTTAGCACCTGACGCCTACCTCTGATTTGCTTGCTCAATACTGATCCTGTTATTTTGAATTTAAACACTATTTTCGAACTGTAAATCTATCAGGTGGGTGAGTCATCAGAAATTGTTTTTTAAACTCTGTACGGCAGTTGATTAATTTCTTAAAAAAGTTACCGCTAAACAAAATGCGTTATTAAATATCCGAATCATGGCAAATAGAGAAATAAACACGGCGACATATAACTCCTCACTATTCTAAAGCTATACATGCACTAACCGGACTTGTCAGTAGCAATACGTGTCCTTGACAGTCTGCTATGACCTGATCCGCGTGCGGGATAAGACAAAATAAAAACCAACTACATTTTGCAATAATATTAAAATCATATATCCAAACTAAGTATAATAAAGTTATTTTGTGTTTCTGAATATTATAAATAACCACATGTGAATGTTTCATAGACGATGTAGGAATGTTGATGAGAGGTATATAACTTAATTAACTGAGACCCCAGAAGATGGGCGAGTTTTGCCCGATTCTATATGCTTCCTTTTTCATTTAAGATGTACTTATTACTATCCAACTAGGAAAACAAGTTTCTGAAATCAATTTATTAATTTAATATAATCTTTAACTTGGAATAAAAGCAAATCGAAGATCGAAAACTTCAATTGCATAAACCGAAGTATTAATATATAATTAAATTCATTTATGCATGTATATTTTCTGTTGAAACAGGAATCCAAAATATTATTTATTTTCCTCTAAACAATGTGCAACGTTTGGGTAATTCTTACACTTATGTGAGGATGCATTCGTTACCTCGGTCGTCTCATTGGATATTTTATGAAGTCTGATAACAAGTTATTTAGATTTTGGTAACAAACCAAAGCTAGACGTGTTCATGGTTGCACTGCAAGAGCTGATATATATCCGACCTGAATCATTTTCTTCTTCCATTTCAAACTTCAGTTTTGTAGAACACGGACAGCTTTAATTTCGGAATGCTATACACAAGAATCTCAACTTAAGTCAACTGATGCAAAATGAGAAATATATTGCATCCTTCGACTGTCAGTACATGTCCAATGTGCAGTACTTTCGAAATGACCAGCGTATTTTTCGTGTATTAGCTTCGTCTTCCAATTTTATAAATCCATGCCGATTCCCATTTTGCTTTATGAAAAAAGAAAACATCGATTATGAAATCGAAAGATGGAAATAAGTTATCAGGATACGGAACACCAAATTATATAAGCAAAGAAGACATTAGAAAGGAACGAAAAGTAATTAGCCCATGTAAAAATTAGCATTAACATGCTATTAGATATACCTTTCCACTTCAAAGCTATGAACGACGTGGTGATGGATACTAAAAACTTGCTAAACAATCGGTTTATTTAGCATACTGTAATTCCTTACAGCTGTTGCATTATAACTGTGAATGTGGACAAAACGCATGAAATTCCAGCACACAAAATCCTTCTGCTTGCTACGGCCACCATTTTTACAAAACACCATTTGGTTGTCTGCGGATCGAATTATGTTCATAGAAGGTAATATAAATGCAATTGGAGTTAAAGCCCGGCAGAGCGGATCGCGTACTGGCAAAAGCCAGTCGTCAAGACTGCATATTGCATTGCAGGTAGCAGCATGCAGTTAGTCTGAAGGATGCTTGTCAGCGCGTGGTTGTACCTTCCTATATTACTAGATGCTTTCCTTGTGTGTAAATTGCGTACTAATTGTTCTTCGGTAGTAATGTCACTAGATGTGCAATACATATTTGAAAATGATTTCGCAAAATATCCCGGCAATTATATGTCAGGTGGAGGGAATGTTCCCCTACTTGTTAAAGAGTAACAAAAGACAGCATCTCTCAATGACATGAAACATATTCCGAACCGCCGTGTTCTACAGACGCCTGCAATGTATTGCCGCTGAGGGGCTTCATTTTCAAAATATCTTTTAGCATATATTAATTATGCTATTATTATTATTATTATTATTATTATTATTATTATTATTATTATGAATGATTATTATTATTCGTTTTAAATACCGTATTCTGTTGTGCTTTCAGTAAAAATATTAACACCAAAATAAAAAGTGCTAACTTTATCTACAGCGACTCTATCTTCCTTTTCCCGGTTACGGCGACTGCATTTTCCCAGTAACAGCCGCGCTCAGGCGACCCGTAACTCAAATAACCTCACTGCAACCATTTAAAAAGTTTGTTATTTTTATATGCTAAGAGCAATAAGGACGAGTCATATTTAGAAAATAATGATTTTTAAAAATTCGGATGTATTCTAGTGTAACCTTATCTAAATTCACTTGATAAAGTTAAAATTATTACATTTTAAAACATATATTTCTCCCTTTCTGTAATGAGAGTGCAACATTACTTTTATTATTTTTCTGCAAGATTAATATGGTTCTAGTACAAAAATTATTTACCCATAAAATAATGAAATGCTTCTTTATAAGTGAAAGGTAGGAAAAATAAACGGTTTTATGCCATTATATTACAAAGTTTATTATATTTTCTGTCCACCTTATGATATTCCTGCAATTAATCACTCATAGTAGCACTCTAGAGTTTGAATGTATTTTCTGATAGTTTCTTCAAAATAGCATCCTCATATTTTTCCGCAGAAGAAGCAAAAATCATTCGAGAAGAGAGAAACTCTTCGCCTTTCTCTTCTAGTGTTCTTTTCGGCTTCACATAAAACGGTACGTGAGCATTCACTTGTTCGGGAGTAAGCAGTCTTTTGTCATGCACAGCTTTTCATGGGTGGATGATATTCAAAGGTTCTGACGCTTTCTTAAAATGATGCTCCTTTACAATTGCAATAATAGCAGCAATATTACAATATTTGATTCCCCAGGTCTCCATCTTTTGATATTGATTTCTACCAGTACTGTGCGATAGAATAGATGCTCCATAAGTCAGGTTTAACATTTAATTACATTCTACAACGATTTCTAAGACACAGAGAAGTATTTTTATTTATCAATTCAACTGCACTTTTTCTACTAGATTGTCTAACACAGTATTAAAAGTAGAATACACTTACGGAAATAATTGGTTGAAATAGTTGATGTATAACATTGAACATTAATTGCATTTTTCCATCAAATCTGTAATCTTGTATAATTATTATTTTACTTCTTTGCAAATTGCAATGCTAATGTATTACATTGGTCTGAGGGAAATTTCTTTGAACGAATATTTTGCTCCAAGCCTGAGACTGGCATGACAGATGCTTAATTAGAAAATGAGACAGGTCTGTAGCGCAGTGTAATAAAAATAAAAGGCATTAAATGCCACAAATTCAATTTGTTCTCTCTTCTGTACCTCTGTATGCATCTGTTAGGAAATTTAATTCCACATAAAGAGCTCCATCGAGCGTGCTGATACTCCTATTCTTCATTGCTTTTTGTTCCAGTAATGGTTTCGTCTTTTCTCTTTTAACCGTTTGAGCAGCTTATTTCATTAATGGGGTTTCACTCTTCATCTCTACGTAATTTGCTACATACGCATATTAACATTATTTTTTGTATTAACATTTTCACCCTTTTCCAATAATTTATTCATTATTTTTCAGATTTTGATAAAATACCTATATCTTTAAATTGTTTTTTTCAGTTATTCATAAACTTTTTAAAACCTCTAAAAAATCATGCTTATTTTTGAGGGGTGGGTTATTTAACAATTATATTATATTATTCATTTCAAATTTTATTAATTATTTATAAAATAAAACGTCTTAACAGGAAAACCAAACTTTCCTCTATCGACATTTCAAATGAAAACAGTTGAACACAAAAAATAAAATTCGAAACACATAAAATAAAATGATTGCAGATTTTATATTTATTAAGAAGTATATAACGGAGATACAAAAATGAAAAATAGATTAAGACAGGATTTCTGTTTAACTGCTTTCTTAAAAAGGGAATAAGTTGAAACTAAAATTAAATATTGTAATTTTAAATCATAGACATTGTAGTGATTTAGCTAATGCGGATATTCTACATAAGTAATGTAGCAATTTTTATCATAAAAGATATTTCATTACTATTCAATCTATTTTAATGTTCATTGTATGACTTCTTGCTTAAATTTAGTGCTTTGCTTTACAGTTGCCTACCAAATAGTTAACATCTTGTCTTTTGGTTATACTTGGCTACTGTCGCTGAAGCCTTGATATTATATTATACAATATCTCTCCCTGTTTCGTTTATTGAGTTTATTGAGTCATTCTATGCTCTTCATTGCTTTCAGGAATCTCTCAACTGATAAAAATTATTTTGGTTATGAAGTGCCAGATATATTGTATTCTTTTAGCTCTATTGCTACACTTTGAAAAACTAAATGTGAAGGAACTTAATCTTTCTTGGGGCACTTTTCTCATTTTCCATTGTATAAAAATGTCTTTTTTCAAATTACAATGTTTATTCATTATATCCCAGGACTCCATTTGCTTTCAGTTCAACTTGGTATTCGCTTCACAAGCTTACCATTTCTTTGTTTCCGAATGTTACCAGAATGTTACATGCCGTCTTTTAATGTTTTGTTTTCCTGAACTTAAAACGGGCTCTAATTCTATAAACAGATGGCTATAACTTATACTCTCTCTTCAATTACAAACGAAACAGAGATGTGAAAATCTTGAGCACTTAGGAATTATGTTTTCCTGGCACTTTTCCAAATGTTTAAAAATATAACTTTTTAATATAATTTTATAGGTTATGGCTACAGCAGGTACATGATTGAAGGAAACCTAATACATTCCTTCACAGGTATTGCTCCTTTCAGTATGGTAAAATACAGAGGGTGCCAAAAATGTATATATACTTCAAGCAAAGAAAAAACTGTGTTAACATAACATAGTTTAGTAGGGTATCAACTAAAATCGAAGCTTTAAAATTCAAATATTAATTCCTATTTTCGTGTAAATTATCCACAAAAGAAGGAAAATAAGTAATTAAATTTAATTGCCTAATTTTCACAATTATTAATATTAGAATATGTTCTAGAAAGTAGGAAAATTGATAGTTGCACATATGCTGTTTAGCTTATTACCTTATTATTTCAGCTATATGTTAAAAATTATATTTCTCTAATTTTACAAGGACTGACTTTTTAATTACTGAAAACGTACACAGCTTGTACTGAAGTTTGTTGTTCATGGGTAATGACATCACTATCACTAAAGGGCTAAATTAGGGGATGTACTTACACTTTTTATTCATAATTAGAAGAAAAGTTATAAATATATTATTCTGTGGCAACATTGACACTTATTTCTCTACTTCTCAATACTTGTGCATTTTAATGAGAATAATTATGTATAGATTTTTAACGTGTTGGCACGCTTTTAAAAGGCAAGACTAAGAAAAATTTATACTTTTTCACGGGTAAAATTATTGCATTTGATTTGTTTTATTTACGGACGCTTTTTAACACCTCAGGTTATCAGCGTCCCATTCCAAAGCAGGGTGTGAAACGGGCGACAAAATTTTTCTTGGCCTCTTTTTTCAGGCTTGAGATTCTTTATCGTGCCGTAAATTTACAACACGGGATCAACGGCTTTATTTCTCTTTCGAAGGAAGCCATTTTTAGGATTTTTGCCCCCGAAAAAATCCATCGATCCTGGCCGGGTTTGATCTCGCGATCTTGGGTTTAGAAGGCAAGTATGGGTACCACTACATCACCAGGACCGATGGGGTAAAAATAGTGGCATCTTATTAAATAGTTGTCACATTTACACTTTTTGGGCAATTACGTTTTGTTGAAGACCGAGATGGTTTCTAAGTGCATACTTTATAATTAAAAATCACTAGAAGAGCTGGCCTATAATACACTTGCATAACATTATACTTAACGTGGGACCTGTGAGAATTCTACATGCAGGTCTTGACATTAGACTGCTTTGGACAACAAATTCGCTCCCCCTCCTCGAATTAACCGTAGCGTTACAGTTGTTAGAGATGCTGTATTAACACTGTTTGTACTTGCCTCAGATGTGATGCACAAGGGCATTACATCATCTGAACATCTGTTAACTCAGAGGGTCACAGGTAAATTCTATTGTGTTACGCTCATATTAGTGTGTATGTACACCATTAATTTAATGCGGAGGAAAAGCGTGTGTCCTTTGTCAAAACCCATAAGTTCAGGGGACGGTATTGTGTTAAAAATTACATAAAAACGTATACGGCGGCGTATAAAAACGATAATGCATAGAAAATTTCTTGGAAAATCTGCACTAAGCAAATCAACTAGCCCATATAAACGCCTTCCAGAACCTTTGTGGACGACTGTCTCTGTAAAACATGATCTGAAATCTAGAGTTGATGAATTACTTAATTTCATCAAATGTTCGTAGAACATTTAATACATCTGATCTAGCAGTTAACGGTTTCCGCGTCATGCCCTCTCTCCACGAAAGGCGTATTTCTTAGATCTTAAGGATGAATAGCAAATTTACCAACAATACTTTTTGATCCTAAAGGACTGGTAGATAAATTCACTTTTATTAGGCAGTAATAATTATATTAAACTGGTAATATTTATCAGAATTTATTGTGTAATCACATATGCTGCCACAATGTAAGCCTATCAGCAGAAGAGCTAATATTATAAAAGAGAGTTTGAATGTATAGACGGCGTATAAAACCATTATCTTAAAATTTAGCAAGTGTTATCTCTAAACAGGGATAATATTTCATGTCTAAATTTCTGAAGATATAAAATTACTTATTAATACTTAGATATTTCGTTATTTGTAACTTTGAAGGCTGTATATGGTTTTCCTTGTCTTTATAATATTACATATAATATATTGATAGTAAATATATAAATTGCATAAGATATATAACAAAGAAACTATATTAAATTATACATGAAATTAAACCAATAAACTCTAAACGTAAACAGCTATTATCAAATGAGCATAATTTCAAGAAAATATTCATAAATCATATAAATCGATTTGCATTAATTTTTAAAAGGATATTGTAGAATTTATGAGAATAATTTCAGCTAAAATTTTTTTATCATTATTCTTAAATTTTGAAAAGAAATATTATTCAACCTGGGATGTGGGGATGAGAGTAAAAGTTAAATTGTTTATTAATTTTTTTCCTAGAAGTAATGTTAATTTTTGTGAATGTTTACATTAATAAATTTCATATAAGAATTTAATATGAATTATAATTAGCTTATGGTTTACAAAAGAATAATTATTTCTAAATTCCTTTATTTGTTTGAGCTGCATGTATTAGAGTTCCCGTTCTTTTAAATTTTTCTATTCTTTCTTATGATTTTAACTTTAATCAGTTAATATTTTTATTAGAAACGATTAGCATTCGTTTGTTAGTTCTTTAAAAAGACATTATCGGAAAGAATATTACATTTGTTAATAGTTATTTTTGTTTAAACAGTATTCATATCGTGTTTAGGTGAATTGATTAATATTACCGTATTTACGCGAGTCTAATGCGCACCTTTTTGTCCAAATGTATTCAGAATTGTGGTGCGCATTAGATTCCAGTGCGTTCCGTAGTTCACCGGTAACTTAATTCATATTTACCGTTTATTATGTCATAATGCATTGCTGCAATTCTCCACTTCATTGCATTTATTGTTGGTCTACCATTGCATTGAATAGTAGATAGTAACGAAATGGAGGGCAAACAGAGAAGAACATCTTATAATGATGCTACTTTCAAACTTGAAGCAATTCTTTATGCTGAAAAAATTTTAACAGAAAGGCATGAGAGAGTTCAATGTAACTGAGAGCAATGCAAGCTTGTGGCGCAACAGAAATAGGCGGTATGTTCAACTAAAGCAATTAGGAAGAAATTCACTGATGCTCGCCAAGGAAGACATTTGACATTAACAGAAAATGTTTTGGAATTCGTACATGAAAAAAAAGGAAGAACGGGCAACCTGTCACTAGTGACACCATAAGAAATAATTTTTTGCTTTTTTGACCTGCGCCAACTGTCCTGGTAACAGCACTGATGGCTTTTGTCCTGTGTTCCAAGAAGTAACAATAGTCCACTTAAACATTCTATATTCTGATCGTTTTATGAAGCGGATGGGCTTATCTCTGCGACGCCTTTCAACAATATTTTCTCTCCAGTTTTTACTTATGATTATGATACAATTATGTAGTAGTTATGCAGAAGACATGAAACAAACAAAATTGTCCTTAAAAGTTGGATAAGTGCTTTAATGAGCGAAATGGAATATGATTAATAATGCTCCGTTGAAGAACTCTTTTGGCGTCCTGAGAAGGAAAATTAAGGTGGTTTTAGTGACCACCAAACCCTGAAATTACTTGTCATTATTAGGAACTTTGATATTCTCTCCAAAGCCTGTCTATAGCGGTCATGAAATATGTAAAAAGCTCTAAAATGTATTTGACATTACTCTTTATAGAAATATAATATATTTAAAATTGAAATATATCTACACTTTTGATAATACGAGGGCTGATCAACAAAGACTGAGACTGATTTTTTTTTTCACAGATGTTCATTACTCCAATTCAATGTTTACATGATCTTTTTCAAAGTAGTCCCCTCCTACTTCAATGCACTTTTTATAGCGTCTCTGCCTGTCCTTGAACACGTGCTGCAGACCATTCTTTGTCAGGTCCTTGAGAATCGCCTCACTTTTCTTGAGCACTGCTTCAGAGTTCTCAAATCGAATACCCCTAAGCTTTGCCTTTAGTGATGGGAATAAAAAAAAAGTCACAGGGTGCTAGATCGGGGCTATAAGGTGGATGTGGTACACAGGTAATGTTGAATCGAGCCAGAAACTGCATGACTTGATTTGCGACGTGAGGCCATGCATTGTCATGATGAAATCGCCACCCAGTCCGAGAAAGCTCTGGTCGTTTCTTTGCAATGTGCTTCCTCAGTGTAGCCAATACTGACGTGTAGTATGCTGCTGTAACAGTAGTGTGAGGGGGAACTGCATGCTGGTAAAT
Organism: Metallyticus violacea; assembly: GCA_030762175.1. Classification (NCBI taxonomy): domain Eukaryota; kingdom Metazoa; phylum Arthropoda; class Insecta; order Mantodea; family Metallyticidae; genus Metallyticus; species Metallyticus violacea. Next base: position 108,208,841 of record CM060832.1, read on the forward strand.
CATTCCATTACAGTCAAAAAATTTGATCACCATCACTTTCCCTGCAGATGGAACAACTTTTGCCTTTTTTGGTGTTGGAGAACCTGGCGATTTCCACACTGTGCTGGCTTGTTTTCCTTCAGGATCATAATGATGCAGCCATGACTCATCACCGGTGATAATCGATTTAAAAAATGCATCCCCTCCATCAGCAAACAGACGCAGCACCTCACGGCTTGTCTCCATTCGCACAGCCTTTTGTTCGGGAGTCAACAGATGTGGCACCCAACGAGCACAAACTCGGGTCATATGGAGATGGTCGTGCATAATTGTAAACACATTGCCATATGAAATTCTCAACACTTCACTGAGGTTACGTAATACGCCGATCCTCTCGGACAATCATAGCACCTGTGTTGGTGTTGACTTCAGTCACAGCAGAAGCCGAAACGCCAGGCCCACCTTGCTTAACACTGACAAGTCGGCCTTCTTTGAAGTCCTTGAACTACCTAAACACTGTTGCACAAGGTAGTGCATCTTCACTGTATGCTTGCTTCAGCTTTTCATAAGTTTCAGTGGCTGTATGGTTTAAACGAAAACAGAATTTGATTGCGCTGTACTGCTCCTCTCGCGTCACCTCCATTGTCTGGTATGCGAAATGCACGTAGGGTCTACAAAATAGAGCATTACTACCAACCTACCAATATGAGAGTGCTGCCCTTATCTGCTTGAGCTTCTTTAGTCTATGTCGCTTCCTCAAACGTGTATATAAATCTTATATTATAGAAAATGCTGATTGAGCCAGGTTACAGAATAGAACGGCGGATGGATTTATTGTGGAAACTGTTAAGATCATTGCAGAGATTTTTTTCAATCTCTAAGACGACTCGAAATCTTCGAGAACTTGCAGTCCAAATTTCATACTTAACCACACTATCAAGATTAATTTTTTTTGAAATGTAATTTTTCCACAAAAGGCACGGTAGCTTAGATGGTAAGAGCATTAGCATGGTAAACCGAAAATCCTGGCTCAAGTCCCGGCCCTGGGCTCTTAAATTTTGTATCCGACTGTAATTACAGAAATTAGCTTAACCCGCGGTTTGTGTAAAAATCACATTTCAAATAAAATTTTTACTGATATGATAAAGCTAGGCCGCTGTCATATTAGATTTTAAATGCTAATGTTTTCCTTTATATTTCTAAGCGCTCACTTTTTAGTGAACGATTATTATTTGTATCATTATTTTCTAGTTTCTATCTTTATTAAATTTTTTTCGTTCCTATTTAAATTCAATTTGTGCACAAGTTCGTAAATTGCAGTTTCTGAAGGAGGCAATAATGATCAAATAAGTTATGTAGAGTCAAGTTCTCAAAGGAAGGTATAATGCAGTGAGATCGGCAGGGAAGGGCATGACAAGGGGAAGGAAGCGGAATTGAACTTAAGGGCGCCTCCAAAATGAAATATTCTACTAAATGGTGCGTAACATATCGCATGAACGAAGATTTATAATTTTTTTAATAATGCTTAACGCCCGTTTTTACTACTGAGGCACCACAGACGGTGGACACTGATGATATTCTGGGAAGGATTTTTTAAGAAAAGCGTTTCAGGCCTTATATTTAGGGTACCTCCCCGGCATTTGCCATTTATGAGGACTGAGGAAAATCTGGAAAAAACCTCAGTAAGGGAGGACGGTCCTGGCGGGATTCGAACCCCAGATCTCCCGCTCACGAGTGTACCCCTTAACGACCTCGGTCACCCATGGCGGTGTTTATAAATTAATACCTATATCTCAGCCTTCTACGCAATGCGCTATTAATGGACATGATGATTTCCATATCGCGCTTCACCAGTTATTTTTTCCTTCAGAAGCAAAATATGCAATGGCAGTTCCTTGTTCTGTTTTTAAAATTGTCGGATTTAAATCCACTCCAAATATTTATTCCATTTAAAATAGGTTACTCCTAGGTAAACCTTCCATCAATTTGAACAGATAACTGCTATTGCTCATTTTAAATGTTTTCAAAATTATGTTTCAAAAAATAAAAAATTAAGTGTTGTATAACGTAAAATAAACTTAAACACTATAGGTAGTCGAAGTATAATTTTACATAACTGAGTAACCTTATCATTAAATAAAATCAAAATATTATTTTAGTGCACTTAATACCTGTAATTACAGGTGATGTATATTATGACGAAGCTGTAATCAGATTCTCTTTCGAGAGATAATTTATGCAAATCGACTGCCAAAATGCGCAAGCCGATGCTACCTTTCACGTATGGGTTATTTGAGTGTATTTTCAAAACTGTTCATCAATTTATAAATTAAATAGAATGAACTGATAATATATTTAATTAATGAAACAGTACTACTAATCAATGATAGTAAATGGTAAACTGCTAAGAAACATTTTGGCAGTACTTTAATGAATAGTTCTTTTGTTCAGCAACACATGAATATAGAAACACATTCCAGAAGAGCTTAACTTTGCCGGTTATACGAATAATCCACTCTTGATGGTGGGTCAACTTTGCAGTAAATTGGAAACTTTTGGAGGAGGGGTCCATGACAGGTTCACGCACGAGCTTTGGGTTATTTAAAGAGTTATGAAAAGCTTAAACAAACTGAAACTGTGCCTAACCATCAGCTCTCAAGCTTACAGCTGTCACTTTGGCGGCAGTAAAATTGTGAAACAATACACAACCTGTCCGACAGGGCATTAAGAACATCGGTGCGCCCTCTTGAAGCTACTGCTGTAGTTATTCATGTGAGAAGTTCTGCACCGCGCGGAAAAACAGAGTTAGCCATGAATAAATGAACTCACTTTCACCCACAGTCGACAATCTTGCTGATGGGGACCGGCGCCGTCTTGGAGATGCTGCCTTTTATATATAAAGGAAAAGGTTTACTCACTCCCATCAGCGGTTCCAACTGCCCCTCCCAATGCTTGAGATTTAGTACATAATCACGTAAACTAATAATCTTGAAGATCTCACGACCATGTTACGATTATTACACATAATTAACCTATAATGCATATCCCTTTCCTTTGTTGTCACTACAGCTTATTTTGAAGCAAATGCTTTAATACTGGAACATACCAAGGGAATAAAGTTGCTACGAGTGAATGTGGGCAAGCGGTTTAGCAGGGAATGAACTGGACAAGGAACCCTGTACACAGTATGTAGATAGTTCTTGTATGATTGCTTTTAAATGTTAGATAAGCGTGATATTTAATATGCTAACAGAATTTAACAAAACATTTAATAATTTAATGCAATCTCACTAATGCTGTATTTCAAAATAATTCATTTGCTTACAAATTAAAAGTCATTGCTCCAAGATGTGACATTGAATAATATATTTATTAAGCAATAATTAAATGTTACGTACGTTACAACTGATAAGAACAACTCAAAATAAGAACAGCTTCAAAATGGAGCATATCAACAATAAATCAGCCTACACACACAATTACAATTAGACTTTACTGAAGGCAGTAAAATACACACACACACACACACACACACACACACACACACACACACATACATACATACATACATATATATATATATATATATATATATATATATAAAGAATACATATAATAAATAATTAGTTATCAGATAATTACTCTCTTCACAAAAAATTAGTCAGTCTCCAAATTTAAAAAAATGTAGATAAGCACTGCTGAAGGACATCGCCGCAGAACGAATTTGAGTTCCCACTTAGCCAGACGACTGCCTCGAGCAAGGACCAACCTAGAGTTCATAAGTTGTTATCTAGAGGAGAGCCAACTGCTGTGCGTCGGCAAGTAGAGAGATAAAGAAACAGGAAACAATGGCGATATGTAGCAATCTAGCGTAAGAGAAGGAAGATCTGGAAAATTCGAGAGAAAGGCAAGGTTCCTGGTGGAGCAAGAAGGCATACAAACTTAGCAAAACTGCAGATACCTACATACCGCTACAAAATGGATAAAATAAAGTGAATTCCTGCGACAAACCAGCACCAGATACGAGTTTTTCCAATAGCTCCGCAGAATGAAGATGTTTTAATAACATTTTACAATACTATGAAATGTAGGCGATGCAGGATCTTTAAAAAAAGAATGGCTAGGTTTCTTAAGCGAATAAAAAGTTATTTCTCATCTTACACGAGTGTAATTTGTAACATTGTATAGAGCAGTTGTCCAAGTTTGAGATGCGTTATAAACACTTCGGTTATACTCGCTACACGGAGCCACATTTTCCAAAATGACAATTCGTGGTAGAAGGCGTTCTATGTGCTCTGTTTTCAGGTGTCTAAATCCATTATTTCCGGATTTTTTGTGCTCGTTAACAAAAAAGAACAAAACGTGAGAATATCATTCGCAGGTGGTACAGATAGTTTGTGGATAATGGCAAAAGTTTCGGCCATCTGCGCGTGTCCAATGAAAATGTTGAAAGAGTGCGCGGGGCGTTTCAACGAAGTGCCCGAAGGTCAGTCCCTAGAGAGAGGAAATAATTAAACATACTGTAAGCAAAAGTAAAGAGAGGTATTGCACATGTCAGAGGTGGTCAAATCCGAGTTATACATTGCCCGCAAAGTACTGCAGCGAAGGATCGTAGTATGTTATTGATTGAACAAGTAATAATTTGATTTTTAATAGCTGCTATGAAGTAGTCGGCAGCGCTGACCCCAAAATGCCATTGAGAAAGCTTTTTGTTATTAATACATTTCATGAAATTCAGCCACTACAACTGTCCATGATATTTTCGTTAACATATCTCTTATTTGAAACTTGCCACAGTCTTGGTTGTTATACCTATTTTCTAGCTGCTTCTTACATTTGACTTTCTAGAACTCTATTTGAAGGCCTCCATCAAGGAAGAATGATAATTCCCACTTGCATCTTCTCACTATCACTGTCATTATTCGGCATACTTTAAATCCTACCATCAGGCGCTCAAACCTGCAGTTACTGAACAGAGGGCGTTATGAAACGAAACGTTCGGAGGATTTTCTATCAACTAATATAGTATACGAGGGTAGGTTCATAAGTTTCCTGTCTGGCCGATAGGGATTATCGCCTTCACAAAAGCCTTATCTGGTATCATACTTTATCTGTTAAGTAAATAATTACAGCTGTAACTTCCGCTCCGCTGTGCTCAATTGTTCAGATATAGTTGCATAAAGAAGGCTATGCGTAGAAGATTGTGACATGTTCAAAATGGAGTTTCGAGCTGTTATTAAGTTCTTCACAAAAGAATGACTTACTCCAAATGAAATTAAACAGCGATTGGACGGTGTATACAGGGAAGCATTCCCCTCATATTCTACCGTGAAATAATGGGTGAAAGTTTTTTGAAGGGATCAGGAAAGCATTGAAGACGAAGAGCATGCAGGTTTGCCCTTGGAGGTGCTTACTCCTGAAAACATCTCTCTTGTGAAAGGAGACATTATGGAAGACCGGCGGCCCAGAGTTACAGAAATAGCAGCAAGGTTGGGCCTTTCTAAAACAACAGTCCTTCGAATTATTCATGAGCATTTAAACATGTATAAGGTTAATACAAGATGGGTGTCTAGACTTCTTTCCTCAGTTCAAAAGCAGCAACGAGTCATTTGTTGTCAGACACATTTCGAGCTCTGTCGTGGCAACGAGAGAGAAGTTCTGCAAACATTTGTTACAGGAGATTGAACTCTACTCCTCTACTATGATCCCCTGTCCAAAAGAGATTCAATGGAGTGGCGTAAACCTAGCGAAGCAACGCCTCTAAAGGCCAAGGTCACTCAGTCAACCAAGAAGATCATGGCCACAATCTTTTGGGATTTCAAAGAGATGTTTTAAGTAAAGTAAACCTTGTTCCGGATTCTGGTTTGTTATTTTAATGAATTAAACTAGGAGGTCCAAATTTATTTCGATACAGCAAACTCCATCCCATTTCCAGCCAGTTATACTGAGAATTATTGTAAAGTAGTAAAAGCGAGTGCTCTAATAAAATGGGTTGCGACACTATGATGGTGTCAGCAAACTCCATAGATTGAAGTCCACTTCCAAAGTGTACAAAAGCATTATATTGGTTCCCATGACAAAGAACCTGAACACAGCTATGTTTCAGAACAGGCGTTTGAGCTTCCAGTAAGATTCAGTTCTAGTCTACAAGATCCACCTGGACTTGACTTGACTTGAGGAAAATGTTTCAGATTTTTTATTTCCGCAAGCGATCTTGGAATCAACATTGGCGAGTTTTCCGACGGAAATAGAAAGATTTTGGCCATTTGTGAGGGCAAAAAGTAATCATTTTGATAAACGAGGTAAAAATTTAAACTGTGTCAATTTGTAATAAATATCAACCATACATTCTGAGGTTATAAAATGCGTTATTACATAACATTTTAATTAATCTGTAAATTAAAGCTACTACAATATAATTATCTGACCTAAATTGGCAAGTTATTGTAAAGCAATAACACGAGGCGACTTTAATTTATTTATTTTAACATTATATATGGCATTTGTAGTTTCCATTGTTTATTTTATTGTAAATATGTGTACAATATAAATATGCCGATCCATTTTATGCATCTACAAAAATTAAACAATATAATAACGGAACAGTTTTGATTCCTTCCTATTTAAGTATAGATTTATAGTGTGTTCTAAAATGAGCACTGCTTAATATCAACCATATTAATGCTGTTCTGCAGAAGTGGAATTTAATTTACTTCCATATTACAGCAATCCATGCATATACACACCAGCGCAGTGCATTGATGTAATCTAAAGAAAATTTATTGTAAATGCTCTTTAAAGGTATTTTAATCTTGATAACCTTCCATTGATATTGCAGTTTAACAATCTGAAAAACTTTTTAAACTTGTCATTCACAATTACTAAAGATTTCGGAATTTTGTTAAGACTAAAGGCTAATTTTAACTGCACAAATATTACATTTAAAATGTATACATTTAAACTTTTTAATTCTGAGCTCCTAGAATTTTACGATAGGAATTTGTATGTAATGGAGTCCATCCTCATCTTGAAGGGCACTGGAAGGTTGCCTTGTTCAAGAAATGACGAATCCAGCCTATAAAACCGTTTTGTTAGAGGTGATATTATGGCAAATAACATATTTGTTACGAAACCGGCTTGGTAAGCGTAGGTTCTTTGGATTTGGTGTCCTGAATTATTAATTACCATACAAGGTAATTTTTGAGTTCTACTAGAGAGCAAGAAACGGAAATATCTCCAGAAAGAAGAATCCGGCAAAAAGAATATTCCTATAAAACAGCTATAAACATAACAAATTCACTCACAGTTCATTTGAAAAGCCTTGAACGATGAATATTTAAATTTACAGTTCACTATATGTATATATAATGGATGACTAGTTATAAATTTGCATTCATTATATATAATCCATATATTACCATTTTAGCTTGCAGCACTTTCATGCCATTACAAGGCAGCACATAACTTGTTACCGCATTGCTACTGCTGAATACAGCTAGCAATCCCCTACAATTTTAATAATAAAAATTAACATTCATACTTGAGTAGCAGAATATACCCAAAATAAAGAGAGAGAATTTAATTAAAATATCGTAATAAAGCACTTATTTAAGCATAAAACATGCACTTGCCTATTTTTAATGGCAAAAGACTTTATCGATGACCTTTTTATTGAAATCTGGAATTTGCATGATGATGTCTTTCTCTGCAGAAAACATGCCTGTGTTTTAAAATAACAGTTTAGTCATATAAATACTTTGAGTTGATTTACCCAGATTTTAATTTCATTTTTCTCTTCCAGCAGTTGCAAAGAAAAAATCTTAGAATGTAAGGTTTGATTAGTATTCCTTTTATTTGCATTCAGTTAACACCAAACGAAAAGATACAAAACAAATACTAACGAATTGACCGATTATCATTGCTGATGAATGTCTGCATGAGAGTATTGTTTCTTCGAGTGTAATAAATTTTGTATTGAAATAATTGCTATGTTTCCATATTTAATATGAATGCATTGCCAAAAATATTCTGCTTCAGTATAATTATTGAACATTATTTTAAAATGTTTGATTAAAATTTGTAGCGCAACAACAAGCAATTGTATAAAAATTCCAGGCCAACTCTCCTGATGTTCCTACTCAAAGTTTACTGAGACACTGGTTTGTGCCGCCTCTGCCACCCAAGTTTAACCGGTAATAAAAACATCAGGCGAAATATAGAAGTTCCCTTAAGACACAATTTTTACACATAATAGCGCAATAAGCAATTGCTATAGAAAATTAAAAGTTGACATTTTTGGGAGTAGCATAAACCAGCATATTTCTAGAGAAGCCTCTTAGAGGATATAAGTAAAATCATCATACTCGCATAAATTAAAAGTATAAACGCTAAACATGTACCTATTATATATATATATATATATATATATATATATATATATATATATATTCCTCAACAATCTCTATACCGCTCACTATGAAATACATGAATTTTATACAAAGCTGGAAAGGGTCGACAAGAGATTTTATTATTGTGTTAATATTCAAACTGTGCATAATTCTGTTTAAATCTGAATTATAATCAGATAATGTAGATATAAACATTTATTATTGTTCCGTCAACAATTGAGTCAGAAACAATTGATATCAAATTAGCGCACATTACTCCGCATTTTTTCTTCGTAAAATTATTACATCATTATTTTAAAATATATTTTTATATTTTCATTCTATAGCCCGTCGCTTGCTTTTACGCAAGCACTGCACACCTACTAAAACCGCCTTGACTTGGATAATAAGAAGCGATGAAGACGATATGTAGCTCGCAGAAGAAACTCTGAATGATAATGGGCACACAGGAAAAGTTCCCTAAAAAGTTCTTTGCAGTCTCTTGCCAGCAAATGGGAATTTCGTATCATCTGTACGAGTGGTTCGAAGTAAAGTTCCTTTGAAGTTACTGCGTGCAACAACTAAAATCAGGTGATCTTATATTCAGGAATAGATTTTTTAAAACAATGAACTAGAGCATCAAGAGAACTTGATATTAACCTTACTCTGTCTTCTGATGAAGCTGAGTTGCATTTACTGCCAATGCACAAAAATTAATCTGCTTCATAAGGTTCGGTTTCATAGACTAAATAAAGAGTACAATGCACAGTTAGAGATGACATAATAATGGACATAATTTTTTTAGTAATGAATTAATCGTCATAGATACACATGTATTAAACAATTGTGGATATTATCATAGACTCGTTATTATGGAAATGTGAGCACCTGATAGTTATCTCTTTTAATGTAAACGGCAGTGATTCTGGCATATGTGGGAGAGAACAAGTATTTCTCAAAAGATTTACTGGCAGATTCCTAATGGATCAGTGTAAGTTCGTGCAGTGCGCAAAAAAATCGTTTTACGATGTACAGATTCAGCTAAAATCATATACTACTCATTCTGATCGTTTATAATTATGAAAAGTTCCGTGTAGTGGAATGTAGAGTTAGACATATCTGCATTTTAAAACTACACTTAAGACCGAAATACTTTCTTACACGTGAAGCAGGAAATGGTGTCTCAAAATTTCCTATTAAATTATAATTGCTTCTGATCACTACTATAATAATAATAATTGTATCTTGTTTCAGGTAATCAAGGGTATTAATATTATAATTAAAAGGAGGACCCCAAAATTGTATGTATTAGTGTATGTCTTTTGTAGTGTAGATATGTCTTTTTACTAGTAAGTAATAACCAAGTTAACTTTCTGTAATACCAGATGTTTGTTATGTTGTAAAGGGTATGGAATTGCTGTCTTTGTTGGGGACATTAGCTTTACCTGAGAAAATGGTGTTTTGTTAAACGTGGCTCTTTTAAACCATCGGACACTCGCCGGCCCCTGTTCGGCGCCAAAGGTTAATACTCGTAAATGGCTAGGATTCAATTGAAAACGGTATTTGCCGTCAAAAGGAAATACCGTATACAGAAACACGCGTTTTCACAGAAACCCACATGTTTAGCTGTTACAAAGGGAGGCCGCATAAATGCCCAAAACATTCTTCATCGCTAGAATCTAGTGAAGGGTAGATGTACTTTTTCCTTAGCGTGGGAATAAGAAATATTTCCTGGTAAAAACCCAGAATCTTCAACCAATCAACAGATTTGAAAACCCGACGTATAGAAGCAAACTTGTAATAACCATGCGCTAGTGTGATCCAATAATATTCTAGAAGGAACCAAATTCAATAATATTTAAAGGAATGAAAATTTCACCAGGGAGGAGCGAGTTCGCATAAGAGATTTAATATTAACTATGAGAAGAAAAGTTTAGAGGCATTCGCGACAGGGGGCAGTCCTAAGAGTAACGGCAAGAGTAGTAACCACAGTAATAGCAGCAGGAGTGACAATTAGTCAGTATGCGCATTATTCAGTGTCATAGCAGAGTGTTAAACCGTCGCGAAGAGTTAAAGTAAATCGTTTGTTCAGTGAGAGTCAGTCAGCGCTGTAACTTAATAGCAATAATAGTCACAATCGTGTTCAAGTGAATAAATACGCGAGTGAATACATCAAAGTATATTCCGCCGAAATACAGTATGTTCCAGAACCTTCCAAGTTGTCAAATAAATTAAATTTTCAACCAGTGCCGAACTTCATTATTACAGTGAACAATCTCCTTCCTCCCTAATGACTTTAAGTCATTAGAAACAGTTCAAATTTCCCCTAAAATCCTATCCTCTGCATTGGAACCAGAGAGTTAAGAAGCATCGAACTCATGACTCCCACAGCCAAGCCAAGACTAGAATACATCAAATTGTCTGATTAAAATAACAATCAATCAATCACCCATTCAATTACTCTGCATTGGAACCACAATAATTCCCGTTCCAAAATTGTTGACCAACATGTGGGCAATAAATACAAGTTCCACATGCATTACATGACTTTTAAGTAAACCCTTTTTAATGCAAAGTTAATAAGAATACACGATTACTTTAATCTCAGGGTATGTAAACCAAATTTTATGCTGTTACCATTCTAATTTTGTGGTAACTTTTAATCTCCGGTTATTTTACATAATCTCATAATCACCAACTCAAAGGCTAAAATGTAGAAACAGCATTTAAGACCAGTACAGTCAAAAGGCCATGTAAAAAGCGGCTTCTGGAATTAATTTAAACCTTTTGGTAGGCATGGTGAAACTCATATTAATGGAATATTTCCTATTCCTGCCCCCAAACCGACGCAGACAAGCGCATTGCCCTTACAAATAGCTCCCGTTTCATTTGGAATTAATAAAATTACAGCCTTGTTATGCTCCTCCTAATTTCTAGCACTCCCGCTGCTAATTAGGTAAGACCCTAATGAAAATCCAAATATAAAAAAATATAATGAAATTAAAACTTACATGTCTCAGTTAAAACGAATATCTCTAAGCCATTAACAAAGCTCTACGGCCATTAAATAGCTAACACATACTTTTCTGTACCAAAGACTTCTAAATGCGAACTACTGCAATAAATGCCATTCTTTTCTCTCAAACACTCGTTTTTTATCAATTAAAATAACAAAGTTATACACATTGATCTCTTCAGCATACAACCGCCCGAATTTTGCACTCTCGGCGGATGCTCTAGTGATTACCAACGTTGAGATCATTAATTCGCGGTCCTTCAGCTGACCTCGTCTGTTGTGATTATTTCTAAATGGGCAATAATCTATAAACTATCTTTCTTTTAAGCTGTTCTCCGATGACATAATTATAAGAAGTGCGGTAAAAAACTATATCATGTACTTTTAAAAAAAAATAATTTAAATTCTTACTACTACAAAATAAGTACATTGCGAAATTTTGATCCTCATTTTCCAAGCAGTTTTAGCTTCAGCTAACTACATTAAGCACCTCTTGCTGTGGCTTACGTTGCTAAATGATGGTACTATTGCAAAAAAGACATAATTTTTTATTTATCTTTCGGTTTTCACATATTTAAGCCACACAATAAATAAAAGAATGAGAAAGGGAATGAACCTATACTATGCCAGACATTTGCTGCAGACTTAAGGACAAAACACACTTCAGATCTTTTCAGGAATTATTACAAGACTTTCCGAATTGCCTTTTACGTTCCTGTGAGCTAGTTAAAGATGAAGAATACATTATAAGCAGCGGTTGAAAATATTCTTTGGCTTGTCAAAGGAAAGGACACTTTGATGGAGTATATTTATTCCAATGCACCATTGCAATGAAATTTTAGCAGGTGCACGGGCCTAACATACGTGCTTTTATACATCTCCTTGAATTGAACCAAGATATTGGATATTTAATAACAACTTATAAAATAAACATGTACATTTAACAATAAAAGAAAGAAAGAAAAAAAAAGAGCAGAAATGTCATTCAATTTTTTTTCCCTCCGCCCATCCTTTTATCAACCATTTCAGATCTGGGCTGTTTAATTTTCATCAGAGATTTCCTTTTCCATTTCTCTCCTCCCCTTCCTTACCCGCCTGTAGAGCGCAGTAAGATCATTTAGAACCGCAAGGAGATTCGGCGCTTGGAATCATTGAGGTCAGCCGCCGATACTCCATAAACTTGACCCTTTACTAATTCCCGTAAGAAAGGTCTAAGAATTTGGAGGCTAAGCTATGGTCTCTAATCCTTAGCAAATTCTTGTCTCGGAAAATCGTGATCAAGGAAACTGCAAATCTTCTTGCTAAACGAACAGGAGCGCCGCCATAGCAACTACCAAATCTAACCTCATTTCAGTTCTATAATATCTTTTATTTATATTTTGAACAAGATATCATGTATTTCCAAATAAACCAGCATTGATGGATGATAAGAGAAATTCGAAAAGAATGCAAATAAACAAGGAAAAGTGTCACATTTGTGGGGATGTAAAATCTAAGCAACAGTGTGAATTCTGAAAGCCGAAAACTTGAGCATTTAAAGAATTGTAATAAGTGTGTAATTTTTACTGTGACTTCAAGCAGTTGCGATCATAACTTTTTTATTATTTGTGTGGTGTTATTTCTATTTCACATTAAGAAATGCATACTTACTTTTGTATTCCTCTGTGTTTTAAACGATTATATTTTCGTGCGACTCAGACTGACTAAAGGGAAGCTTAGCTCAGAAATTTAGGAAAAGAGGCAAAAAAGAACAATTCATAAATACTCAATAGAGATCATAATATTTTTATGTAACAAAAGCGGATCAGGTGCTAGGCGCAGGCAAACATATATAATGGAATATAAAAATGTTGCAGAAAAAGGGCTGCAAGAGCTAAATTTGGGTCCCGGCAAGGAAAACTTCCTATACCGTTAAAACCTACGCCGCCCTTTTCCATGAAATGAATGACTAAGTCTATTTATTTAAATTAACATACATATTAATAACTTTACAACCTTCGCACAGGTTCACTGGACCGTACGTGCCTTCCATAATACACAAAAATACATTATTAAAATAAATAAGTAAATACATCATACCTCAATAGGTTAACAAGTAACAATAATAATAATAATAATAATAATAATAATAACAACAACAACAACAAAAGTTTCATATACACATATAGAATATAGAATCGTTTTCCCCCGTCAGCGTAATAAGTAAACACAGTACATTACCTACATTTTGTTTTTAAATTCAATTTAGTTCTCCCCTCTCCCACCCCAATTTTCAGCCTATTCAAACCTGAACTGTCTCACCTTCGACATGAATTTACCTACCTGCTCCTCATCCTTGCCTGTCAGCAGCAAGTCCCTTGCCCTCTGACATACTTGCATAAACTTTTTTCTCAACCTCTCATTGCTGCTACAATTCGCTAGGATATACGACCATGATTCTACTTCTCCATAGAAAGCGCAAATTCTTAGTTCATTTCCATCTGAGATTCTGATCTGCCGCCATTTTCCAAGCCTAAACCACGCTGGTCTCTGTTTCATGAGTATGGTTCTTGTTTTGATGTACTGCTCCATTCCCCAACCAGATTTTAACCCCGTTTGCACTTCTAACGAGATCTTCTCTCCACATTGCGCGTTTGTAAGCTGTTTGTTTACATCCTTTAGGCGGTTCCTGACCTTCTTCCATACAGTTCTCCTGTTACCTTGGCTACTGTCCAAACATTTTCCTTGGTCCTTGTCTTATTGACTTTCAATCTAAGGTGCTCCTTGAAGCAGATTACTCTAATTCAAGATTGATTTCCCAGAATAATTTTCAACCAACATTTTACCGGTCTAATTCTACATTTTATTGTCTTACTATGAGCCCCAAGTCCCTTTTAAATCCGCAATTCGCCGTTCCCCTCCCTATCCCCAAAATCCCTTTAAAAACGCGTTCTACCTGATCCAAATTCTCCGTTTGCTTCCACCCCCAGATTTCCGCGCCATATGTCATCGTAACCACAGCCCCGTGCACGGTTTCCAGTAAACCTACCGAGATCTGGAATTCTGCTGGGTATAAGAAGAGTCTTCTGTGCTTCGCCCACTGTCCGTTCATTGTAAAAGTAAGTCCTAAATACACGAAGTTCTTAACGTGTGGCCTCCGTACGTCCAAGTCTCTTCCCTGCACTGCTCCGTTCTTGAAAGTTTTTGTTTTCATTTTATTTTCGTTAACCGTGAGTAGTCATTCTTTGCAATAAGTCTGCAAGCTGTCGAGTCCCCGCTCAATCCGTTAATCGTCGTTTAACATAGTACCATGCCATCTGCATATAAACCGCCAAAGGTGGCCGAGGTCGTTAAGGCACGGACTCATGAGCCGGAGATCTGGGGTCCGAATCCCGCCAGGACCGTCCTCCCTGACTGAGGTTTTTTCCAGGTTTTCCGCAGTCCTCATAAATGGCAAATGCCGGGGAGGTACCTAAATTTAGTCCTGAAACGTTTCCTTCTTTAAAAAAAATCCTTTTCCAATTTATCATTTCATCTCATGTATCATCAGTGTCAACCGCCTGTGGTGCCTCAGTAGTAAAAACGGGCGTTAAACACTATTAAAAAAAATCTGCATGTAAAATCACCTAGTATTGATGGTTCTGTGTTCCCCTGTACTATTATGTCCACTAAGTCGTCTACAAATAGGTCGAAAGAAGAAACTTCTCTCCACTGTTCTCCAAAGTCCCACTGTACACATTAGAGAGATGGCGCACATTACAGGCCACGCCCTCAGAGCAACATAACTTCAACGCCGTCACCACCATGGGTAGGTCAGTAATTTTAAGTTACAAAAAGAAATCGATGAAGAAAGAGAAAGATCGCCGCCCAACTTTCCACCAAATTCTGCTTAACCTTGGTCAGGCACCTGAGACCCACAGACTTCTCCCACTTCCAGCTCAACAAATTCGCCAATAATGGAAGTGCTCAAGGGAACCGCAAAAAAACTCTCCTCTACTTACCCCAAACTTCTCTTATGACTTTATCGAACTCCCTGCATACTGAACATACATACATACACACACACGCACGCACGCACACGCACACGCGCGCACACACACACACACACACACACACACACACACACTTAAAGCTCTCTACCGACTCTGAAACACGGCAACACGTTCTAACCAACACTTTGCACCACAACCCAATATTTGAAGTCCCTATTTAGGCAGGACTGTATTCAAAATATTTCATCATTTTAACCTTTAAAATGATTTGGTATGGGCAGATTTTTCCTTCGCAAAGAACATTTTCCCTGAAACTTTCTAACTAGAAGTAACTATTTCCTAATACACTGTCATACTTAAATTCGTTTTATTTACGGACGCTCTTTAACATCTGAGGTCATCAGTGTCCCATTCAATTCCGGGAGTAAAACGGCCGACAAATTTTGCTCATAGGTCTTTTCTTTCAGGCTTGAGATTTTTTTCGTGCCGTAAATGTACTATACGGGACTAACGGCTTTATTTCCCTTCCGAAGTTAGCCATACTTAGGTTTTTTTACGCCCGAAAAAATCCATCCGTCCTGGCTGGATTTGAACCCTCGACATTGAGTTTAGAAGACAAGTATGGTAACCACTACACTACCAGGACCGACTCATACTTAAATGACAAACACAATGTGTTTGATGCCTATTTTTACTTGCTAATCTGATGTCCTGTATAATTTATTTTGATGTAATCCAATTTACCGAGCAATGTTAAATATTTCATTCTGAATATAAAATGTATTACTTTTCCCTAAAGTAATAATGGCCTTGATATCTATACGTGAGAGTTATAATAATGTACAAATTCATTATTACTACTAAAGTTATTAAATTTCTAACTCTATTACTGCGGTTTATCAGTAACCAGGTGTCTTAATATTAAAGAAAATTCATCTATAAATACTTACCTGTGAATAAAGTCTGGTAATACAATCTGGTTTAAGAACCGGGAATGAAATCCAAGTTTGCAATGAAACATCTGCTGGAAATATGTTACTGACAATTTTCGGATTGTTTGGGGTTCCCTGAACATTGATTGTAGCAAAGGAAACTGCAGCTTCAATTGAAGCCAATTGTTTCATTAAAATGCGCGATTCTGTTGACTTAAGCTTAAAGGGCTACTGAATCTGCAAGATTTGTGAGGATCATTTGAATCATTTGTTAATATTTGTATCTAAAATATCAACTACATTTATCATGGTTCATTTTATCCACCATTTTACCCTGTTGAAAACTAAATGTCACACTCTGCAAAATCGTTACTGTAGGAGTGGCCATACTCATTGGGCAAAAATATTTTCCCACTGAGCCACATTTTGAAGTTTAAGAATAAGTACATAGGAGCTAATTCAGAATATGAATTGGATGAGAAATCAATTCAAGCCCGTTCGTGCACTTTTACGAAACGGCTCTGGGCGCCAACTTTGACTGTTTTGACTTCAATTTATTTTATGCTGCCTTACAAGCTGCTATTGTTATTATTTTCCCCTCTTTCGAATGGTCCATACAGCGGCCACGACCTACCTAGCCAATATTTGCCTTCTTCGGCGCACCTTCACCAGTCATTGTCACAGCTATGATTGTCACGTTGATTTGGAACCGGCATTATAAATTTCAGTTTTAGTTTAAATTTTGGTTTTTTATAACGACGGCTACCAGTTACACTTATTGGACCTTTTCTATCATTTAAATTACGTTAAAGACTATAGTATTCCCATTATTTCAGTATGGTGGCTCCAGCTATAGGCGTAATTATCGCAGACGCATTCGCAGACATTTTAAGGGATATTATGATATTAATATTAATATTATGTTACATTATACAGTCACCTTATCACAGTCATTTTTGTATTCTCCCTTTAAATTCTACCAGAGTCCTATTCGAGTGCAGCAATATTGAACATTTTTGCTTCAATTGGACATCTAGAATTTGGTTATGTACACAAGATGGTTCATAAACGTGCAGGCGAAAATAAAGGCCACATTTGATTAAATTAATACGGTTATAATCGATGTTAATAATTAACGTAAATATGATCTGATGCATGTATGTAATTTTTATCAATGGTATTGTATACATTTAGATAGCACATGTGGTAAATCTTTATTAGCAGGTCATTATGTATTTGTGAGAATGCACAACCGACTGCTCGTTAAGCTATGGAATGTGTCGTATTGAAGTCTGTCCCAATGACATTTTAAACGGTTCCACCAGGGAAGAAGGTACCTTTGTTCTGACGCGAACCTTATTCCTCGGAAAGGATTTAGGGAAAGAAATTTGCTGAGACACGGAAACTCCTTTTTGACTAAGGCAAAGAAAATAATTATTTCAATAGGTAAGGTTAAGGGGTGCATAATGACAATAAGGGAAGAATTCTCTCGAGAACTGAGCACATGTCAACCTCAGTTGACAGCATATGTTTTATAACCCTTTTAACAGTAACATTTAGACGCGTCAACAGGTTTCTAACATTACTTTGGAAACATTTGGATGCTTCTTATTTATGACTGAGACGTGGTCTATCACGATTTCATTGTGGGTAAATCTGAAAGGGTGGGAAAGTGAAGGGATGTCAGATCAGAAAAGTTTCCGAATATTTATGGCAGGAATGTCCGTTCTTAGAATTACGCTAGAAGATTTATTTTAGAAAATTAGTTCAGCTCAACCAATATGAATTTTCCAAAATTGAACGAATCAGAGCGAGTCTGTAAAAAAATAGGCATTATGGAAGGATCAATAAAGCAGTGAGAATCGAACCGAGCTCCATAATTTTGCAGATATAATTTTAGCGGTGGAGGTTCCCAACAAGACAATAAACTTTTCCACTAATATAATGTAAAACAGTCAGAGAAGCAGTTAGCACTGATGAGTGAGCAGCCGAGGTTATGAGTAATGAGGAGTCAATGGTTGGAGTCGCAGGAAGGAATAGTAAGAGCTAATTGGAATAAGTGGGAGAAGAATAGATAATCAGAATCGAATTGCGCAAAGTCTGTAGAAAATGAATAGTTAGTATCAGTTAGTACAGTCGGTAATTGTGAATCGATAAGCATTATCTAGAAGTCAACTGAGATCTACGAAATATTTCCAAATCAATACGAAGAGTCCGATATTTTTATAACAACAGTGAATAAATGGTGTCAACTGAGAAAATTAGTGTTTCCGTATAGCCTGCTAGATTTCCTACCCTTCCCTCTGACTCAAACGAGTCACAAAATTCCAGAATTTCCCTGAGATAAATATTCCTAATCCCGACGCAAAGGGGATAATAATCGCTGAATTTCCTCCTCCTTATCTCACGAGTAACGACAGCATCCTACGTACGGCCCCAAAAGATAACTACAAATCACTTTTGGCTGACATTTTGTTGTAGATGTTTACAAAAATGATTTTCAACAATGATGTTTCTACAAGAATTTTTCCATTTTGTGGAAATTTACCGAATACTTCAAACGACCCTGTGAGCCCCACTGAACATTTCTTTTGACTTCTGAAAGAAGCATCCATTACCTAGAACCTATAAATAACATATAGATAATATAAAACGCTACTTGATCTCAAAGTATATGAAAACGTAAATTTAAATAGTTTTACTTTTCAATTATAAAGGTAGTGAAGAGTTTTAGAAAGACGGCTTTCAAGATGCGCCGCTGTAAGGCTGAAAACAAACCTGCTGCATTATTTAAGTACTAGTGTTGCTGAATTATGAGCCGTAATCACTGTGCTAGCTAAATCACTTTGCAGAAAACTACAGCGTTAAGCGCATACAAATTACACGAGCCCACTGCGCTCTTTAGGCAACAAAACTTTTTTTTTTCCTTCTCCAGAAATTATGCCCTTACGATATAAAACCCTTAAATCCCTGCCACGTTGCACATACCTTCTTCTTTACTTTTTTCCCTCTATTTTTGAGAGTCTGTACAAACACAATAACCCGTACTTTCATAAGCGCTTGCCTTAATTCGTTTTGTTTTTCTTTCCTTTTTTCTCTTCCGCGGTTTAAAGAGGAAAGTCAGTGGCGGTCACTTCTACCACTGTTTGAACCAACGTTACCCTCAAGTAACCTAATACTTCCCTAAATCGCTGATAACTCCTTTAGTTTTTCCAAAGCTTTGAGTACCCAAAATGCAATTCACCATTAAGTCATTACCGAACTCATTAAAACATGCCTCACTGAATAAACTATGAATTATATTAATATTTTATGCGTATTCAAAGATAATTGTATAAATATGAATAATATAATTATAGGGCTATAACTAGGTCTATAAAAACTGAGATTAATCTATTACACTATTCTATTAATTAATTATTATTCTATGGTCTTAAAAACGGCGTTTTGGAGTACATCTGGGAAATTGTGTCTTGCTTTTAGTATAATCTGTTCATGCACCGAATTTCATACATTCTGGTTATAATAAGGACGAGATAAATTCTATTCAAAATACAGTGTACGCAATTTTTTCTTAAATCGAGAGGCTTTGATGGACGAGAGCTGGAAGAAAAGTAGTGGAAAACCTTTCTTAATTCTACTCATGGTAATGTGTTTAGCACATCTAGAGGAAGAATTTAGCAGTTCAACAAACTTTCGTCACTGGTGTACTACATGTAGACGGACAAATACAAAGCTGTCAAATAGTGATATAAAGATGGACAACCTTAAAGAGATGTTTTTTTAAAGCGAGGGAATATCATGCAGGTTTCCGGGTAGCCTATGGCAAGAATAGTGGCCCGTTGGGTGTCTGACTTTCGACAAGGACGTGATAGTATGGAAGATGCGCTTCGTACAAGTCGTCTTATCCTTATGCTGGAGGTTGGCGATGGACATCGAGGAAAGATACAATAAATCAAACTACAGTGTTGCAGGAGAGCGCTCCTCAGACCAACAAAAGTGGCTTTACTAGAAGTGTTCAGCATCTTCTAGAAGTTTAGCGGATGATAAATGTTACAGGGAGCAAGAGTAAAGGACTATAAATTCTTCAAATTCTCGAATAAATGTTTCTAATAATTTTTTCTAACCCTTTTATATTCTATATTGGTTAATATGATGTAAAATTAGAGTTTATTTTGTGTTTACAATAATTCAAATGCTATCCCGATCAACGGCTGGTGGAAGGGAGAAAGCCAAATGCTGTTAGAGATAGAATTCCAAATTACGCGGCATTTCCAAAGTATTGTATTAAATAACATTTTTCTCTAAAGCCATAACAATACAGAAATATGCATTTCGTATATAATATTTATATACGTATTTCGTATATTAATATTTATAATAGTTACATTGAATTAAATGCTGCCATTATGTACAAATGTCAACAGAAAGGGTTCCTCACCAAAACAGTGCTAGCGACCTCCAATGGTATCTTAGTAAGCACAGACAAGTCGGAAATGAGCAATAAACTCATTCGTAACTGTGATTATTCAAAACTAAGATAAATATCTACATCTGCTAAACTCAAATAATGATCGAAAAATAAATTGGTCAATGCTGAAGATCTATGCAAACGCAGTGTATTTCGAAGAAGGGGCTTAATAATATATTATTAATAAATATTTAATTTTGGAGCTTTCTTATGAAATATAGTATATATTAGTATAATTAGTGGAACTTTCATCACTTTATCCCACATTTCCTTCTCATTTACATCCTCTGACGTTAACGATCTCAAGCTGGAATGCGATAACTCCCACACAACTCACGTCTCCCTGGGAAGTTTTGTATCATTTCCTTTATAAAGGTGAACTTTCCCTGCCCCTTAGATGGCGAAACCCACAGAAGTTAGCGTACTGGGATTGTGTTGAAAGTCGCACTTCACTCCTTGAGGCAGGTGAAATAAAAGTCGTGAATGCGCTGAAACGGAATATCCGGGATGAATAATTGCAGAGAGTGTTCACAGCTTGGGCATCTACTATGATGGTGAGTGCAATATTAATTACTGCTTAACAAAAGTAACGAAAATGCGCGCTGTGAGTTCTGACAGCTCGACATGATTTCACTCTGCAGGTGACAATGTCGTTACGTAGTAACTTCCCATTAAATTAATTTCCGATTGCGTAGCGGAATGAACACACTGCATTTTAATTGCGCAGAAAAAAGAATGTGAAACAATCTCTCAAGGAATGGGAAGTACAATGAAAATATTTCACCAAAATCGATTAGAAAGTACAATAATTTATTGGTATACATATATACAATGCTCATACTACCATTAGCTCTATTAAAACAAAATATAAGTACAATGATATGCATAAAATGTAGTACAAAAGACATATTGAGTATAAAGGTCCATTATGACTACATGAGTACTGAATGAACAATAAAAAACCAAGTAAAGTATTTGGTGAAAAGGAAGGTAAAGAAGTGAACATTTAGGCACATGGATTATTGCAATAGTTTTGGTGGTACTGGTGATTTTTAATAGTGTTTGACGCCTGAGGCACCACAGGCAGTGGACACTGATGAACATGAGATGAAATGATATATTGGGAAGGGATTTATTTTTAAGGAAGGAATTGTTCCGGCCTAAGTTTAAGGTACCTCCCCGGCATTTGCCAGTTATGAGGACTGAGGAAATCCTGGATAAAACCTGTTAGGAAGGACGGTCCTGGCGGGATTCGAACCCATACCTCCCGCTCACGAGTTCGCGCCATCCATGGCGGTGTGTATGTTAGCTAGTGGTAGATATTATGCATTTGTTGTAATATTAGAAGTAGCAATTGTGATGCTTATAATGCTGCATATTATTAACATTCCATCACCACTACCAGCATCAGCAGTATTATTACAGCATAGTTCTGAGTCATGTACACCAACATTAAACCATACTAACAAATATTGCAATTTACAAATTCTAATGAACACAAATGGTAATAATTGTTCACAATATTTATGCATATTACGTAATGCTAATACAAATTTAACGTTTTATAATCTCTCTGGTCAGGTCTAAAGTTTTGTTTTAACTGAAAATACCAATGCGTATCGTATCTCTGAAGGTACATATCCTGAAAATGAGAATATTAAGGAAAGAATCCGCATTTTTTAAATCAATCGACTTAAGCTCTATTGATACTCGTGAATTGTGCGGGGAGTGTCATTTTATTGCAACCTCTGTGACCAGAAAGGAAGATTTCTATTACAGAAAACCTGTTCAAATTCTGAAGAAAAAGCTGATAGCCTCCCTGGTATATTGCTATTGGATTTATATGCTTCTCTTCAATAACATTCCGGTATAAAATAAATATTTTATCAACTAGCTTAGAACGTATGACTTTGATTTAAATAATTTGTTAGCATAAATTTAAAAGATTATGTGATAGGAAAATGGACCCAATGCATAGATTATTCATTGAAATGATGTACACTTCGGATTTAATTACTTGCCGGCCTTTCTTATGAGAAAGTAAAACTTTTCAAGCGGTATGCGTTGGCGGTGTTTGTTAAATACTACACATTCGTTTGAATTTTTTTTTTCATTTGCTCCTAAATAATACATGTGCTTATTTTAACACGTTTTGTAATATACATTTTTCAGATAATTACATTAAAACAATGAAATTCTGTTCAAAAAGCTAATACAGTTGGCAGTAATAAAATTGTAGTTTTATTGCTGCTGGAAAAAATAAAAATAATGAATTGTATAGAACACAAAAAGGCGAATGATAGTTTTAGCTCTTTATTTTTTAGATATTTATTTTAAAAGGTAGTTCTTTTACACAAAATTGGACTAATTGTTTTTCAAGAATGTAGCAAAAATCATTCCAAAGAGAAATGTTTTTTATTTTTATTTTCAACCGATACTACCATGTGATTTATTAAAATAAACGGCAACATATCTTTCATTCTTTACCAATTGTCAAGCTTCTGAATTGATTTGGTTTGATTTCCCTGTGCAATATGAATGTGGTTTTATAAAGTTTGTTGTGTAATTAGAATGCAATGGTTGTTTCTTTCGGTCCATTGTAGTTCAGATAATTTTTTGGTACTGATAGAAGCTTGCATGCAAGTGTTCTGTAATCGTGATTTAAATACAAATTTTAAACCTTTTAATACATTTATCTGATTCAGTTTGCTGAAGACAATGAGCATAAAATGACCTGGTTTTGGATGAAGTAGACCTATATGTGGAAACAGTAAGCATCGAAGAAGAGTTAATTGCAAATTCAAACTATAAAGACCGAAATGAAACACAGGTAGGTCAAAATCAATCTTCTTTATAAACTGATACGTCTATTGATCATGTTTATACTCGTGCTTCCTTTCAAAGATTGTCCGTTCAGTGCAAAGATAACATTTTGGAGAAGACCTGAATAAATTGTGTAATAATAATTTATGTTGAATGAAAATAAACGATAGCACATAGTGGCAATGCGTTGACAAAAAAAATGCGGGGTTTAGACGATTTTTTGTAATTGTGTGAAAACGAAGCAATTAATATATTCAACAGTAAGGCGAGGCCTTTGAAATTATTGCAGGAAAGCTACATGAATTTTCATGCATGAATTTTATCAGAGGAATCATGTTCTTCCATCTCTTCGATATTACTGGGCTACTAATCTAACCTAAAACTTTCTTTTATATAAAATATAGTGCAATAACTAGATTTTAAAATTTGGACCTGTCATTATTGTAAGGGGGGTTTAATATCGACGGGTATTAATGTTCTTTATTTAATCAGATGGTTAAATGTTCTTCTTGTCTTGCCTGGTTCTTGGAGGTCATGAGTTCGATGCTTCCTAATTCTCTGGTTCCAATGCAGAGAATAGGAATATCAGGGGATGTTTTTGATGACGTAATATCATTAGAGAGGAAAGGGGATTCTTCAATGGAATGATACAAATTTCGGTTCGAATGGAAATTTTGATTTATTTGACAATTGAAGGATTTAGGGACATGCTGTGTGTCTGCCGTGTGGTTATAATTCTGGTTCTATCTGTACTGTATAATTTACGATCAGATTATAATTCACTGCCTTCATTCGTAGAACTATGAACACAATTTATTCTCTTTAACTTTTATCCTTCAGTTATAACTTCACTCAATTTTTAAATCCAACATTAGCCTATAATTTCGCGATAACACATACTAATCATAAAACGTCCATTACTATTACTACCACTACCACTACCACTACCACTACTAACGTCACCGTAAAGAGTCTATGGTAATATTAAATGCAATGCTGTAACCTTAGCGAAAATTCGGCGTTAATTTACTGACCCTCTCCGGTTACTCTTACACTTCTGACTGGCCGTGACTGAGCGACTGCTTAATTGGCGCTTGTTCCATCCTAATTTACTTCTTATATTTTATATTAAATCCATTACGTGGATTCGCTCCGTCGCTCGCGAAAGTTTATTTCCTTATTTCCTTTAAATAACTCGATTCCTTCTAGTATCATATCCGATCACATTAGATGTCGTTTATTACATGTTCGCTCCTATTCGTTTAGTTTTGAAATATATGTAATGGTCGAACCAGCTCACTTAGTTTCTAAAATAAATATTCCCACGCGTGACTTTTGAATATGACGATTCCGTTACCCATTTAACTTTGCCATAGATTCACATACTAAAGTTTTGCAATAAGGCAAGTTTCGGCCATATAAATGATATTCCTTTGAAACTGTCGGAAATAGCTTAAATTTTGGTTTCTGTAAGACATGATTCTGCATGCGAAGTTTCCTTTGATGACAAGTATTGTTATCGATTGAACTCATATTTCTTGGTTTCAATGTCGAGGCATATAAAACATTTGCGGCCTGATATCGGCAATCTTTTATGGATGGCTAGCAATGGGAGGAAGGGTTCATCCCACTTTAACAACATTAGAGAACCTTTAGTTGGCAAATCGTATTGACCTAAGACTTTCTACATGCAGCAAAAGGCTGGCATGTCCATCCCTTTCACAGAAACATAACAAAGGCATATGTGTATATGCACCGTTAATCATAGTAGTACAGGAAGATAACTTGAATATTATTTATTAGTCAAAAAGACATGTGTCTATATACATATACTTACAATTATAATATTAAAATCCTGATTATAATTGTAATGTTGGTACCTTTCATTATTGTGTCATTCTTAACCTTGTTAAACCTTAGCTGAAATTAAATTGTAATATAATAATAATAATAATAATAATAATAATAATAATGGTGATAATAATAATGATGATAATAATGGTGATGATAATATTATTATTATAATTGCCATCGGAAGCAATTATTAAAATAGGGAATTTTCAGACAACAATTGCTAAATGACATCAAAGAATTACAGGATGACTTTGAATATGATTGAGCACACAAGATTCGCCATCTGATAAATCATTTCAATGAACATTTTCATGACACTCGCCAACCATTACATTGTCAAGCTGTATGGGAACACATGATTAAGTTTGAAACAAAACGTTAAAACACATAAATCAATGAAGTGGGGCTTCAAAATGATGGTACTATTGTATTCCTTAAACTAGTTAGTGCATCACTTAGATTTGTACACAGTAAGGGGGGGGGGGATGTCTGAATGAAAGTTCGTTCTCCAGTTCTGTGAACCTTTGCAAGGTTTCTCCATTAGAATTTTTTGAAAAGTTTTTCAAAAGATCTTCTCTTCAAATTGATACACTTGAAAAAAAAATGGCTTGTGGAACAGTTCTTAAAGACAGGAAAAGGAAAACCAAAGAATTTTTAGAAAGCCAAGGACATGAAGATAGTAGATGCTTGACTTTTTCAGATCAGGGATTTCATGTTTAAAATGAATGGACAACCAGGCTATCCTTCAAATTACAAGTTATATTTATCGAGTAGAAACTGTTGAAGTCGAACGACGAAATCGGGAACTTAAGACAAAATTAAAATAAATTGTCCTGCCATTGCTTAGTACTGTAATAAATGTCTAGAAGGTGTTAACCTCGTAGATCAACTAAAGATTACTTACGAAGTTAATGGAAAATATAAAAGCAAGTGTTATTTCAGGACATTCTTTGGTTTGCTGGATACTGCATCAAATAACACCCGTGTTGTGAGTAGCATTTACAAAATGAAAATGAACAAAAGCTATTAAAGAAGATAAAAATATTCTCAAATAGTTTGCAGGGTGTCAATTTGAAATACAAACAGGAGGATGTTTGAATTTCGCAACAGAATATATGTCACTAAGCACTACACCACCACAAGTAATGGATAAAATGAAATAAGCGAAAAATCGGACATAGAATAAATAATTGTTTTAAGGGTGCAAGTACTCATCTGAGCTACATAAGGCAGAAATTAATTTATAAAATTCCACTGATAAAAGAAAAATATGCTTGTTTAAAAATTTAGTTGCATTTTGTGAAAACTATAAAACGAGAACAATTAATAAGCTCACAATGCACACGGTGTTTATAATTAAACCACGATTTCTAGACTGAATATCGTATGCTCCTCAAAGGTATACGAGAACATTTTCTGTAAGTTTAAATAGGTCAGGAGCCACGTGCTCAATACCGCCTGATCTGAGAATCCGCTACGTCACCATTAATATTCCATCTAAGTCATTACATTTTGTCCCCGTTTGCTTGTCTAATGTATGCATCTGAAGAAGAATCTATATTTTTCATAAAAGTCTCGCCCCTGAGTAAGAAAGAAAATCTTCCACGTTATTAAATAAGTTTCCATGACAGCAGACAAAATGAGCCTCGCGATGCAAAGCCGGCAGGGAATCTTCCGTGCTGGCTGTGGGAGGCGACTAGCAACACGCAATATATTCTTGCGCAATTTCAAACCTAATTTAGATGTAATGTATATTTCAAATGTCAAAACAGCTACGGTAAGCCTTTGATATATGGTATGGGTGAAAGTTTTTTTTTTTTGATTCTGTGCAGAAATTTTAAAAATAATGCATTTCTTAAAAAATATTAAGCTTATTCTTAGAGTCGAGTTATCTTGACCTTTCTTCATCAGAAAGTATTCTTAATTCTTTTTCATTATCTTTATATGCTTATTTTATGGTCCTGTACCGAAATTTTTGTTCCAATAATGCGCTTTGTTTGTATACTACAGTTATTTTTAATACAATAAAGGCAAGAGAGAGAGAGAGAGAGAGAGAGAAAGAAAGAGAAAGAAAGAAAGAAAGAGAAAGAGAGAGAGAGAGAGATTGAAATAATGTTTATGAGCAAAACATTTAAACCGGAAGAAAGGGTGGTAATAAAAACAAAGATAATGCTAATGGTGCACAATTTTTACACTTTTGCGTTAAAATTAAAATAACTAAATGCCAGTTACACAGACCTTGCACTTGTTCTTTTACATTTGTATTGTTTACAGCATTTAACTAGTTAAATTTTTGTTTTCGATCAAATTCCGTTTGGCATTGAAAAGTATTATTAGATATAATATACGGATTCAATTCCAAAATTTAGTTACCTATTTAACAGTCATTTAATTTAAACAAAAAGCGTCTCAATTACCGAGGGAGAAGTTTAAAATCAATTCAGATTACACTCCCTCAGTCCCTGATTGAAATTTCAAACTGCATACTTAGCTGTTGATGATTTGATTTAATTTAAGGAAAACGGATCAGCACAGTAATCGAACACGCATTGTCGCGATTACGATTCTCAGCTGATATAACCTTGAGTAAGCTCGCTCTGTAAATGTAATGTAAATGTAAATGCAAATTTACTTCTAATAAGATGTTTCGCACAAAATCTACGATCTTACCACTGTCTAAAATGATCATAATGTTATATTACATAACTTTTTTTCTACTTTCTATTTTAAACAATCTTTGTATTTATTTCATACACTTATCTTCAATAATTATTTAAATATAACTAACTATTCTAAAGTAAACAAAAAAAATTCTACGACTTTTAAAATTTACAGCAAAACACATATTTATAAAAATTGGTTTAAAATTAATCTCAAATAATATCACGAGAGGGTCTGAGATTGTCGATAAATTCACGAACGTGGTGAGTTAGGACTATTTCACGAATAAAATAACAATTTAAATATAATTCCTCTAAACTTGGCTTACAAAATTGTAATAATTGTATATTTGTATGTAACCTTTTCCAGCATTCTTCCGACAGAATAATGTCGATTGTCAGTAATGCCAATAGAGAAGAGCAAAATGCGGATTTAGGACTATTTCATGAATAGAATAAGAATAAAAGTGTTATATATTTGAAATTCCTGCAAAGAATATTAACACTTATATAAAATGTTATACTTATGAATATCTGTTCTATTCAGAAAACGTGAGACTGAATTGCACAAAAGTGGACTACTACAATAGCTACCGTTCGATTTTCTAAAACCAATTGAGGGGGGAGGAAAAAAAAAAAGAAAAAAAAGATAGCATACATGTGTTTATACTTCTTCTTTGTATTTTGTAGTTTACAATTGCTAATGATAATATCACTTAGCACATTTGACGCATCGCCAAAACGCTATGAAGAACCCTCCATTTTGTGCTATGATTGCCTATTGTCCGTGCCTTTGCTGCTATCAATAGCTGCCCACCGCCTCTAGCAAAAGTAGTCAGTGATGCGTGTTCGGGAATTATATAGTGGAGGTAAGAGATACACTGACGATAAGACAAATGCATGTCGCGTATAAAACGGATTTGATAATTTTTTTTCGAGGATTTCACTCCGTAATCCGGCTGTGATTCGTCAAAATTCATTTTTTTTTTCATTTCATGGATCGATTTTAAGATGACTCAACATGAGTGAAATAGTCATAATTTTAGCAAAAGTAAATAAAATATAAACACGTTAAATTTACCAATTACGAAAATATTATAAAGGTTTTAAAGAGAAGAAACAATTCTCTTAGTTGACATATAATATAGTGGTTTGCCGAAACTGTTGCTCCGAAAGAATCTGATTTGTTAAGGCTTTGACTCTTAGTAAATTGTATAAAGTTTGGGGA
Source organism: Metallyticus violacea (assembly GCA_030762175.1). Taxonomy (NCBI): domain Eukaryota; kingdom Metazoa; phylum Arthropoda; class Insecta; order Mantodea; family Metallyticidae; genus Metallyticus; species Metallyticus violacea. Next base: position 108,238,162 of record CM060832.1, read on the forward strand.
ATATTAGTTAGAAATGCCTTATAAAAGTTCACGTATATCGTTATTTTAATGCCACTTTTATACAACATAATTTAAAGGTAGATGTGAATGTTTCGACATTACTTATTTCACTTATTGCATGATGCACGATGAATGTAACGTTCCCTTTAGACAACATCTACGAGATCATTTTGAATGTTCTAGAGCTCATTTGTTTTTAGAGATAAAGGGACCTGGCATGACGTGTCAGAATGAGAGAACAAAACACAGTGCTACAGGTAGTTCATGTGTAGGAGAACCAGACTAAACTGCATATGACAAAATGAACAAAACACTCTCGTTCCGCACATTGATAATCCTTATCTGCCACCAGGGATGGCAACTACAATGTATGATCTGCAGAAGCTTCATTAAAACATCATCCATCTACGATTTATACCAGCTGGCTGATGCCATTAACGCCCTGACACTTGACTGTTTACAGACGACAAGGTCTACTAAATGAGCCCATGGGAAGGGTGGGTTCAGATTTTGTCCCAGCTATGGTAGCATTGTGTGTGATAGTTAATGATCCATGTATCCTATCCTCGAATCCCTTCCCGAACTATGCTACAGTACTTCCAAAAGATAGTGGACCTTGTACTTAGAACGTTGTAAGTAAAAACTTCAAGGATAATGAGAAAAGAAAAGTAATCACAGTAGAACATTTAGCAATTTTAAATATATGCTTAGGATATAGCTATTTTTACAAAGTATGAATAAACTATTCACAGAAATAAATATCCTGTAAATTCAAAGTGATAATTGATTAATTACAAATATTAAACATTTCTACAGTTGTATTGGTGCATTTGCTTAAGGAAAAGCAATTTTAGTAGTGTGAATTTATTTGAACTGCATGTAATGGAGCTTATAAACAACTCATTCTGTTGAAACCAACCTAATGCAGTATATATTTTCAATATACAGACGAATATTTACTGTAAAGATCAAATGTAAGATACGCAGAAGTTGAGCTCGAACACCATGACAACGGAGTTTCAAGTTTGCTGCTGTACTTGACGAGCTCATTAGTGTTGCTCAGACTTATGCAGTGATTTTGCCGAAAACATTATGAGTTGATGTGATTTCCCCAAGCCTAGTGCTTCCTAATTACATTTCATGAACTGTCAGCCAAGGTGTTTTCCGTTGTCCCAATGAGATCCGATGATGACTGAGAAAATGATCTTGCAGATTTTAGGTGCATAGTGCGAAAGAGCGCAGCAGATGCGTAGTTCGTTAGTTATGTTCTTATCTATCGAATTCCAGCGAAGGCCGGTAGAGTTCCCAAAATACGCCAGGCAAACACTCTACCACTATTGTAGGTATATTTTTTAATAATTTAAAACAAATATACGAGACAAGTGTTAAACATACGTTTACGTAGAAAAATACATTTAAAGCCTAAAAAATTGGCCATAATATATATTTTTTTTTTTCAATTTTGCTCATTTTATCCCTTTTCTGAATGATTCAAGTTTAATACGCTAGTTAGTGCTACCTGCCATACGTATTTTTCAAATATTTTAAATGCACCAAAAATTATACTGAAAATGGTTTGCAACAATGAAATATTTGAAAATAATGATAATACTTATGTAAATGTTAATGAGAGAGATACATTCGGGTGCTAGTGGAAATAAAATAAATGGCAGTTTAGGTGAAAATTTATCACATTTCACAGGATATTTGCTTTTTATAAACAAATTGAAATAAATATTAGAAAATAAAACTTTTTCAACAAAAGGAAAAGAATTTGAAAATAAAAATATAATTTCAGTATCTAAAGACCAAACTTTCGGAGTTAGTACTTTCATTGAGGATCCAAATGTAAAAAAGATAATATATTTCACTCTCTTCAAGTATTCAATGCGATGTATAAAACACAAAATGCAGCGGGTAAATTGTTTATTAAAATAATGGGAATATCTCCAGTACTGATACGAGGAGAATGCAACAAGTAAGTTATACTTTTCGCCCGAATCTGGCAGCTCTACGCAAAAGGGTGGTGCATGCGCAGAACAGATTTCAGGACTTCCTATAGACTCTACCCACTGTGGGCAAAAATTACGGAGATTCAATATGAAATTTCGACTATATAGGAACGAAATTCGGCCATAATGACATGGTTGTCAGCAGTTTGAAAACCGCAACATATGTGGCTGTTGCTGATCGTCGAGGAAGAACTTTAATTAGCTATGGGATAATCGATGGAACATTTTGAATGAATTAAACTATTTTATTTATTTCTAAATTTGGAAAAAAATACGGTCTAACATAGAAGTCATTGCCCAGAGCTGTGGAAAACAAGAAGCGTGAAAAGTTAAAGAAACGGCGTTTTTCTCATTGACGACAGCGCAATGACACACAAAGCACACCCAACACAAACTTTTGCTTCAGAGCTTTCGATGGGAGATGTGGGAGCATCCGGCGTACAAGGAAAATCTTTCGCATGTGTTCAGCATAAAATCTACATTTATCATCGGTGAACAGGTGCAAACAGCAGTCCTGCAATGGCTCCACAGTAAGGCTCCATATCGAAAATTACTGCTATATTTCTGTATCATATTTTTCTATAACTCCTTGGTCAACAAAATTTTCATGAACTTGAATAATCAAGTGTAATTTACTTTTGAGTCGCATGTACATATTCTGTTTTGTGTGTTACTAAATGTACGAAGATCATTTGAAAGTTTTCGTAAAATTAATTTAAATGTTTTAATAACAATTACATTTCTCAAAATTCTGGAGAACAATACTTAGTTCAGCGAGTTATCAACTGTTTCATCTCCTCGGAAAATGATTTTGTCTAATGAAGCAAAATATACAACAGCCATTTTCACTAGAACATTTCTTACACAGTAGAAAATATTAAGGGGCACTGGGAGTGATTTTTGGCCAAAATTGGTCAAAAATTGGAATTTCTTGAAATCTTCGGACGTTCACAGGAGGTCAATATTTGTATATCCCCCCTCCCTTCGGGCTCTACAGCCATTTAAAGAGATCTGCATGTCCTCTTAAATCACAATGTTTCCTAGTATTTTTCTCAAAACTATTTTCACACTCAAAATGCTCCATGCGTAACAGTTTTTGTTTAAATTACAGTAAAATTTCCCAGAATGTGCAGAAATATTCATTGCAATATTATTTGAAACAAAATACATGCTAAGACCAATAATAATTTTCAAAATCTTTGAACAAATGGTAAATTTTAAAGATTAAAATTTCTTATTCATTTAAAAATTTATCTCTCTTCATTCGTCAAATTTAATTAAGATTCTTTCTATAAAAATGTTTTAAATGCGGTTCAAAGCTTTAATTGCCAAAATGCTAACCAATTTTTCCAACTCGTGAACCGCGTGTGACATTTTATTATGCTGTATTTACGTAATTAAATTTATGAATTAATTTAAAGCTCGCAAAGTATTTATCAATTTGAATGGAAGTTGGTATATATGTTAGAAGAGTAATGCAATCATAGTAAACTTTTAGAAAACTCCATATAAAAACGTGCAATTGTGATAATTCACTCCCAGTGTTCATTAAAGTTCGTGACAGTAAGAAGTTACTTGGAGGGTAGATAAGCAACCACTGCATAAACTTTGGTCACTGATATGGTTAAAGTGTGGAAGTTGTATCGGCCTCCTGGAACTCGCCTATTTGAGAGCCAATCTTGGTCTCCTTTTTTCTTTCAATTCTTCTTCCAAACGGTCAAAGAAGGGTGTGCATTAGAACCTCCGCATTCTATAATGCAGTTTCTTTAAGTTTCGTCTATCCCAAGTCGAAGAAATAAGCTCTGAGCGCAGCGATTAACACCGCCACTGTATTGAAATGTCCATGTGTTCTTTTGGTCTTTATAGTTTACAGGTGTTCTTAGGTAGTGCTTAAACAGTGTCTAGAAATATATACACGTTACAACAAAGAATGTTTTTGTATTATTCATAGGTGGCAACAAATTCTATTCAGGAAATTATAAGGCATTTTTAACAGAATATCCAGGTGTACCTACTCCACATAAAGGAACCCAAAACCTATAAACACATTTAGAGGAACCAGATATACTCTCCATATAAGGAAAGTGTGAGTTTACTAAGGAGAAATTGGACTACATGTATGTGATATTTAAATATTGAAAAATAAGTTTTGTAAAGCAAATCCCCACACACTGTAGACAATATCCAGTGAGAATATGATCAACTTCGGCGTATGAACTTGTACGTTTCAATAATTGCAACTTTCCTTTAACGATGCTAGAGATGTTTCAATGAAGGAGAATAACATTACTACCATCCGTGCTTCGATGTGAAAGAACTTGCACTTTTCTGTTTTATACCAAGCTCAGGGATGTCCGCTAAAGGGGAATTACAGTGAACACTTATACCTCCCCCGGCTCTGAGATTTTTTCTACTCACATTTTCAAGTGCCAAAATAATTGTCTTTTTCATTGTATACTTGGCGACATAAGGGAAGTTTAAATTCATTAAAATATATTACAGACCCTCAAAATGCAGACAAATATAAATGTATCATCTAAAATAAAAGAAAGTTACAACATAGTATTATTTTAAAAAAATTTTCCCTCTTCTATAAGAAACTGCATACGCATTAGTTTAGGGTATATAACTCATAAACCATGAATATTAAGAGCATAGCACTTGTCACAAAATATATATTACTTTTTATGTTAAGAATATATAATATAATTTTATATATTTTTACTGGATTTTGTGAACAAGCCCAAAATCACATAATGGTTTGACATGAGTGTCTCAAAATAAATAAACTATTCAGTTATTGAAAACAGGTTACTTTATAAAATTGTCAGTTTTTACGTTAAAAGTAAAATTGCATCAAATTGATAGATTTTTAATTAAGTAAAAAGTACTTTGCTCTTCCACTGGTCTATGCTAAAGAGCATCCTTTTCCAATTCTTTCGTGCAGCTTGTGCAAGCTTCCAAAGGCTTCTCTGCAGGTATCCTGCAACTAACACTATACATGCAATCAATAATTTCATAATTACTTTCAATTTACTCCTCTCTACGTCTCGGAACGCCTGGTGAGGGATGGAAATGCTGGTCAGCCGTGGTTCTCGTGCAGCTGGATATGAGAGTGGGTACAACAACCCCGCCCTGTCGCTGTCGAACAAACGGAGAGTTCACGAGGTGGGTCAATTAATAGATGTGGGTTGACCGCAAACAAGCAAATTTAACCGCACGCACATTTCGGCCAACTGTATGCGCAAAACCATGTTCATAAAAGCTCATAACTCAGACATATTGTGGTTACAGGTATTTCATGAGCCACCAGACAGGTTTGACGGCGTCCTGAGGGTACTTGAATATGCAGAGTGGGTTCAGACATAAAGAGAACTGTGATGATGATCAACTGAATGCAGGTAGTTAACACTGAACACATCATTCGTCCTGTAGAGTGTCTGTTTTATGTCCGACACATTTGTTATTGATGTAAAGTGTCCTGTAGCGATGAGGAAAACAGTTTATGATGCAAGTGTAGATCGTAATGCAATGCTATGTGATGAATTGATTTAGGTGGATCTACTACAAATGCTAGTTGTCTCTTGCATGCGCTGGAACAAATATATACACCAGAAAATGTCTTTTTTTTTTAAAGAAAATTGAATACATGCCGAATATAATACACTAATGCTCTTCTGAAATTAACTAATTAGTTTCCGAATTGATTGATATATGTAGATATTTTATATACTTGTTTGTTTAATTTAGATATACAGGATAGCAAATTAACAATGGAACTTGTGGGAAATCGGTTTATGTGTGTTTTTACAACTGTTATTGGTTTACTAGGTGAAATTAACTTAGTCATGTTAATAGCATTACTATTAACATATTAGCGATACATGAAGGGAAAATTAATGATGAAAAAGTTGAAAATAAGAACTATTAAATATTTACAAATTTAAATAAATTCAAAATGAATTACAGATCAGTATATCGTTTTACGTTTGAAAATAATATTCTGAAAAGTACTGAACTTTCTAACACACGAACATCCAACCTTTGGAAAATTGCGCTGGACCAACATTTTGTATTAATAATAAGGATTTTTAGCTCATATTGCAAGATGCAGTAGTGTTACTTATTAGGTTTAGGGATCTTTGGCAAATCTGCATGCTGGCCAGCATGGTGCCTTTACGTTTATTCTTTAGCAAAATTACAAGGATAAGCCCACAACAATAACACCGAAAAGTATGCAACATTGTCATGTGGTAGTCTGCAATGAGAAATTACACCTTTAAATTAAAGACAGGTTACCTGGATTCCAATTGCAGCAAATGGTCATCCTTTCGAATATAATTTAGCAACAAGACAATTTAGCAACATGTTCTTTTAACGGCTAAATACTAATTTGTTATTTTAAAGAACTTCATTTGATATTATCATTGTTACCAGCCCCGTAGTCTGGCAGCTAAAGCTCCTGGTGGCTAATGTTGAGTTCGATTCCTTTACTGGGGATGTTCTTTCTTGTTCTTGTTCTTCTTGTTCTTCTGAATAGGAAGGTTACCAGGTTATTACAGCAGTCATAAATATCTTATATTAATCCAAAGAGTACTGTTGCGGTTTCTGAGCGTCCCTTGTTGCCAGGTAAGAATAGAAATGCACCAAGTCCGAATAAACAGGTTTATGGCGTTGGAAAAGGAAAAATAAGATATATTACTCTTGTCCATTCGTAACATGCTTTGAACTGCAAATAATATTAAGTTAAGTGTATTAACATTAAAAACACAAACGCTTCCTCTTGCAGCTGGATTTTTCAAGCTTGACACTTACAGTTATTTCCTTCTTTACTTATATTTATGAGTGTAGGGGTTAATATTTATATCTGAAGGCGATATCTCAAAAATTTTATTAGTAGATATAACGACGGAAGCAAGGATTATTTGATTAGTTGGTTAGTTTTAGATATACTAGGCTAATATTATTACTTAATTAAACAGTAATGTTGTGTTGAAAATATAGTTTCCCACATTTTTTATAAAATCTCATGCGCTGAATTTGCATCTCTGCCAATTAATGTAGAAGATATTGATAGTGACACTTTTGCCATGCCCAATATAAGTGCAAGTATAATGCATAGCAGTTATATGTCTATATATACAATGGTTTCAAATGGACGTTCGTCCACTAGAGGTGGAAAGTAGCAGCAAATAAGCACTAGCTGCTAAGCAGTATCTCTGACTTTCAGTGTTCCCGCTTAAAGCAGTTGCAACTACTGTTTGAACGTTCTTAAGATGATAAGCAGTGAAATGAAGTTTTTTTTTTTTCACTTTATTTGTGTTAATGTAGATTCAATCCCAACAAAAAGGCATTGTTTAGAACACAGAATTTTCATGTGTGGTTCGTTTGTGAAAACAAACCATTTCAAAATAATAAGCCGGTAGTTTGAAAGAAAATTCCTGAAAAAAAATTTACCTGCAACTTACAGATGTACCGTTTGAAATCTTGTCAATATATTTAGGGAAAAAATTATCTGTTGTCAGTAAGAAATCAAATATAAATCGCTGTATGCTTATGGAGGAGAAACTTGACAAAATTGGATTAAGCATGATTTCATTTAAATGACCATGTAGTGTAGAAAAAATTCAATACAATTTCACAACCAGTAAATTGGCATATGATGCCCAGTGAATTCTTTCAGACTTATATTTTACGAAAATTCCATGACTGTGCAAAGATACAGAGGTAACACAATCACATTATTATTCAAATAATTATTGGACATTGAGTATAAATATGCATTTTTCAATAGGACTCCGCAACTGTACATGCAGCTGATATGAGGATTTTTTTGAGGATAGGTCATTATTATGAGATAATGGACTATGAGATGAGCTCAAACTGCAGATTTTGCCGTATGCGATTTTTCTTTTCGGGAAAACTTGAAAAATACAATTTTATCGGAATAGCCCTTATATGTTGGAAGAACTAAAAGGCACCATAAGAAAACAAATTGGAACAATTTCACAAAAGTTGAAAAATACAATTTTATCGGAATAGCCCTTATATGTTGGAAGAACTAAAAGGCACCATAAGAAAACAAATTGGAACAATTTCACAAAAGAACTAATGCGTGTGAATGCAAACTTTCTTAAAAGACGTGAGAGATGTATGGTGGCATAAGGACGCAATTTCCAACATTATCTGTGACAAAGACAGTAGGTTATTGGAGCTGTAATTTGCATGAGAAATCTATGCGCTTGGATTGCCTGGTTATGCATAAATTGCTCAGCCGGAAGACAGCGTGCTTTCAGCTGGCATGCGGCAGCACTCTCACGGATGAACGTTGATTTGATAGCACCGTATACAGACTACTGGTGGTTTTCAGATAATGAAACAATGAAAGGATGAGAAAAATATGGTTATTTTTAGTATTATTATGCCTTAAAGAGTTACTGAATATGAATTAAAGGAACTGGCGTTCTGCGTTTGCTGTATTAGCAGGTTAATTCATTGTACAATTATATTCGGTGTCGCTTCCAAACCTATGAAACTCCTGTGATGAGCGGAAATTCTGTGACAGTAGCAAAACCATTAATCACATTTTGTGTATTGTGCCCAACTTTGATCCGCTTTGTTTCCGGGATGTTTTTCCACATTCATTCTAGATATGTTATTTACACAAACTTTCCTTTTGAAAGACCCCAATTGTCAATATTCGAGAGGAATAAATGTTTCGTTTAATACAAAGGTCCTAAGTAAACTTTTTGTTTACATTTAACATTATTTTATCCGTTTCCTATATTATTCATGTTACTTCTCTCTTGCGTCTAATTTCCGCAAGGATGAATCGTTAGTCAACCATTACCCTACCAGATGGGTAAAATCTTGTGATTCGCTAGCCAACGAACATGCGCGCTGTTGCTTTGGGCATAACATTTGCAACGGCATTAAAAAACAAAAGAACGAAGTCTAAACTTAATTACTAAAAATTCATTTTGGTTGCATAATTTTAGTTAAATCTTGTGTAGGTGCCAAAGCATAATTGGTATAAGGGAGCCAAAAAACACCTTTAAACGACGGATATTATAAAATACTGTTAGTTTGTGCTGATTTCCTGACTTATTTAGACGAAAGTAATTTTCTACACGTAAATGTATGACTGCATTTCGAACATCAAGAATGTTTTTCAGGTGGGAATAAGTTCGTTTAACAAAAGTTTGAAATATTTCTTTATTGCGTATTAATTACAAAATAATATACACATATTTTTGTTTCAGTGCATTATTTATATTTTAATCAGAGTATATATCCACATAAGTAAATTCACATTGCTTTAACAATAGGACTTTCTTCCCTGCAAGAACAAGGTTGCACTGCAGACAGTAAAATTAGCAAATTTTCTCTTATTTAAGCGTTACTCTTAAAAAATTCGCAGCTAATTTTAATTGCACCGTCAGAAGAGTAGGTACGCTTAATGCATGTTCATGAAAAAACAAATGTGCTCTTAAGTATGCAATGAATTTAAAGGAAAATCATTTATTATTTCTAGTGAATGCCTTTGCTTAAAATAAAGTGTTTTTTTCCTCCCACTATTCCAGTTAGGATCTGCGGCTGTTAATTATGTGACAAAATGGAACGGAAAATTTTTCTACTAAAAATATTTCTCATTTAATAAATATAATAAATATAACTGTTTTTAAGTAGTTTTAAAAATAATTTTGCACATTTTACATATTTCCATAGAAAGTTTAAAATCTATTTTAGCAGATAAACGTACTGGCCCTCTTTGTTTTCTCGCCGAAAAACTTATCAGAAACTTGTCATTTGATATATCACCCATTACTTTTATATTTACAGGGAGTTTATTTGAGTTATGGGCCGCCTGAACACGGCTGCTTACTACTGAAGTTCAGTCGTCGCAATCAGAAAATTGAGTCGCGTGCCTAAATTTAGGGTTTTCATTTTTGTTAGGTTTTCCTCTTATCCTTTATTTCTTTATTTTTTATTTTTTACGGACGCTCTTTAAAATCTCAGGTTATCAGCGTCCCATTCTATTCAGGGCGTGAAAGAGCCAATAAATTTTGCTCAGAGGCCTATTCTTTCAGGCTTTAGGTTCTTTTTGATGCCGTAAATGTATAACATAGGACCCACTGCTTTACTTCCGTTCCAAAGGAAGCCATACTTAGGATGTTTACGACCGAAAAAAGTCCATCAATCCTGCCCAGGTTTGAACCCGTGATCTTGGGTTTAGAAGGCCTATTACTTTAAGTTTTGGACAGTTTGCCTGTAGCAGCTACTTCATTGTTCTTCCCAACACTCAAGTTGTCTATTGACGTCTCTTGGGTTATATTTCCAAAATATGTAGGGAATTCTATTTATATCCATTTTCAAGATAGGAAAAATTAAATCATTTCTATGTTCAATAATTTTTTCATTAGTCCGAACAGTTTTTAACTCAACTCAACTCTACTATACTTTCTTTTCTGATGTGAAAGTTTATAATTTGCCACACTTCCCAAGGGTGGTATTTTTATTTTAGTATGAATATTTTCACTGAAAATATAAAATGATTTTATATTGAGAAGAAGCAGCAGCAACAACAATAACAACAACAGCAACAGCAACAACAACAACAACGACAATAATAATAATATAATAATAATAATAACCGTCAACCTGTGTTATAATAATTGTTGAAAAGAATGCCACTCAAGGGCAATAAATTGCCAGCATCTGCAAAGGAAATTTCTGTATTTCATTTTACTTTTCTTCCCTAATAACACGTTTCGAAGGACGTTTCTTGTCATTGAGAGATGCCGCCTCTTATAACTTTATCAATTAGTTTGAAACTGCTTTCCTACCGGAACAGGAGTGTCAGGATGTTCTCTTGCAAGTCGTCTTATGAATTTTCGTATGTATCGTGCATAAAAACTCGTTCTTCAAGACTATATTTAAGTAGTGACATATCTAAGAAGAACAATTAGCACACAAAGTATACATAATGAAAGCCCATGATAACACATGAACCACCCACTAACAAAGCCTCCCTCCAAACTAACTACATGCAAGGGATTATTTGGCCTTGACGTGCGCAGTCGTGATCTGCCGGCACATAATTAAAATGGTCTGACTGCATACGTACATTGTATTTATTTGTTTTAAATATCATGAACCACTGTTTTAATCATTACACACGCAAGCTGTATCAGTAAAAATAACAAGGTAATATTTAGAGAAGTCGTAGACAAACAATTTGAGATAGGAAATTTCTGGTTAAAAAAAAAAAAAAAAAAAAAAAAAAAAAAAAAAAAAAAAAAAAAACTAACCGAGTTATATAGCGATATTATACATTTTGAATTTGATACTGTAATTCAGTGCTACAGCAATTTGGAGTAAAAAAATAAATAAATCGATGTCTTTAAATTTGATTTTTTAAGAGAGGTAATCCTTATAATTTCTCCAATTACATTACGACTTGTATGTATTTTTTATGCAGAAATTAAAAGTAATGAGCAATATAGTACCATTATAAACTGTAGTTATAATTATTATTGTTTCGTATTATTATATTTTTGAAAGTAACATTATTGTTATTATTTAAATTGTTTAGGGATACACCGCAATATAAGGCAAATATTGAAAAAGTTATCATTATATTTTGTACCTTAGAGATGACCAACTTCATAAGATATTTAGGATGCAACTTTAGGATTTTAAGCTTTTACTGAAATCCTAGGGGTTTGCTGTTAATTAATGTTTCAGAACTCTGGTATAAAAGACATTGGTCTGGTTTGGATACTGAGGAGTAGGTTATTTATATATTTTTAAATTATATGCTCAAGTATGGTCATATATATATATATATATATATATATATATATATATATCACCATACACACGTGTGTGTTTAAGTAAAAAGAAGAACGAGAAAATGAAAACTGAAAGAACATGGAACAAAAAAAAATATATATGCAAGTATAATACCGACTGCGCCAAAGAGGCACTCCCTGCCACTTACATCCTTTATTCAGTGGTAATATTCGAATCGAAGCTTTATTAGTCAGTTAATTCAATAACTTTAAAATATGTTTAAAGCCTATTGAAAATGGTTTCTCACCGCGTGTAGAACTTCGTAAGTCTCACGGTGGTGGAACTCAGGACTGCTTCCCTCAAGCAAGCAAACTTTCCTTTATATGTTAAATTCAAATAAAAAATCCTTGGCTAGAAGAACGCCAAAAGGCACGCGTAAGCCTCACGCCTTTCTTTAAAAATTTGAAACATATATCTATCATTGGCTAGTTAAATACACCTGCTGTACGTAACATTCGTAATCATTCGAAAGTTTAAAAACATACGTCAGTATGGGCTTTTTAAAAGGCGCCTGTTGGGATCAGAACCTTAACGAGTTTAAAAATAATTTGACTTTATTAACCTCCAATGAAAACCCTTTTAATAATGACATCACAATACACCCTCAGGTTTATTCTTCCTATTAAAATATAATTATATTTCAATGGGGATGGGTCGGAGAAATTGTATCAGCAGATTATAGATTCTCTATCTCAAATTGCTAGTCTAAAACTCCTTTACAATCTCCGTGTTTAATTAACATCCTGTATAATACACTAATTATATCTGAAATGCAGTTTGTACTATTCATAATTTATCCTAAAGAGTGCATTACTACTTACTGATGGAGCGTTTAAGTTTAAGCTTAATAATGAAGAAAATAAAAAAAAAATAAAAATAAGAAAGTTTTATGAGGGAAGAATTGCCAATACACAAATAAATGTTTAAATACTTTCTGGAATATATTAATGAAATATAAACATGAAACAGTAATGTCAAAAATTATAAAAACAATCAATGAAGTATACTGAAGAAGCATTAATTTAAATATTAAGACCTTGGAGAACAAAACATTATTCACATGAATATGTTTTCTAAGAAGAATGGTAAATATAACTATAAATATTTTTACTTGTAGAGACAGTGGAGTGTCAAAATACTCGAAAGGGATTGTTAAACATTGGGGTAAAACAAGTTAAAAAAACTGTTAGTAGAAATAAAAAGACGCTGAAGAATTAAAGAAGATAAATTCAGATTCTAAGGTCTGATTTGAAAGACTAATAACTCTGTATGATTCATAATTCCGATAAGAATGCCCTGTATCCCGTGCTAGATGAATCTAAAGATGGCGTTCTACAAATAGGTCCGAAAATAACCAGGAGCTGATGTATATTCCATTATGTATGTCTAAGTAGGCACCAAGAAATTATAGCCCTTTCTCTGAGATAAGATTTTCATTAACACGGGGCGCTTCTCGTATTTCAGATATTATCCGCAATCTCAGCTGCTTTTGATGATTTGGCTGAAGTGCAGAAGTAGCTGGTGGTAATAAATCATGGCCCTGCTACAGCTGCGCCAGACAAAGATGTAACAAACCTGCTGAATTGCCAGCATTGAATAGCACACAGAAGCTAATATAGCTCTCTCCTCTCAGAGACACTGCACTGTTTTACATCACAATGAGAACAAATCGGGCCTATAAGATGTAAATCACGTTTCCTTATCAATGTAGGGATATTATTTAAAATTGTTATTGCTTTTAATGCACATAGCTCTTGTCTATATTTTAATTACTATATTAGGTAACAGTGTTTCTTTATGAAATCGAGCATTGTATACAGCAGATGGACAAAATTGTCATGAACACAAGATCCGAAACAAGAGGCTTTTTGGATATGAGGCAGTCTTTATCACAATCGTTGCAATTAAGGAACCAGTGTTGGTTCGTAGGTGCAAGATTTGTAAATAAAACTGATGGGTGTTATTTTATAACAATTTTTAATTTTAAACATTAACCGATGTACTATAAGGAAAATCTTATGAAAAGAAAAGAACGTGGTTCATGCACGATCGGCCATCATACTATTTTGTACACATTTTCCAGTAGTATCTGACCCAGATATTTCATTGGCTGTGGACTTGATGTAAAGATACATCCAATTTATCTGTCCAATTTCTTGACCTAAAATTCATTTATGTTTTTGCCTATGATAATATTCAATATTTAAATGCTTTGACGCATTCAACCCGTAGTAGGGGCGTGTGTTAAAGAGGAACTGATTCTTTGAGATGTTGGAATGAAATATCAGATTTAAAACGTTCTCAATTGATGTCTCTCCCCTCTTTTAATTATGAAATATTTTCTGTGTGAGAATACGCGACTTTTTATTTACAGGGTAATTTCTTTTTAAGTTTTTAAGTTAGCTGGAGATTTAGGTCGACATAAATTTCATGTTATTTTCCTCCAACATTCTTGCTTTCTCTGTTTTGTTTTGCTGTTTGTAAAGAGGAGTAATAAACAATATTTATGTAGTATGGCATATCGATTTATAGTATTTCAGAATTAATCCTATGTAATGCTTGGTTTTTTTTAATAATGTTATATTCCCTTTTGCGAAACAGACTCCTAACAAAAAATAAATATGCATACAATTTCCACATTCAACTCATTTCCTAATTAATCTCAAGAATAAATTAAATAAAACCCAGCACCAATTGGGGTAATTGGTAATGAACCGCACCTTGATAATGTGAGTCCCGGCTGAAAGTGCTGTAACCTGTAAAATACATATTTTGCGTTCATTTTTATAGTTTTACAAATTACCTGCCTATAAATTATTTCTACGGCTATTTATTTCACAAGTAAAAAGTATAAACGAGTTATTGAAATGCATAATTTATAAAATGGTGGTTGTACAAAATCATTTTGTAGTAAAAATATATATTCATAATGATTTTGGATGTAATAAGTTAAATGATGATAAGAGATGGGTAGTTTTTGTTTATTTATAAAATTTAGAACATGGCACTTAGAATATATGACATTTCCACTTTTCAACTATATAGTATTTATGGAATAAAAAGACTTGGTATAATGTAATTATGTAACGGAACCCATTCACCCTTTGAGAGCAGTAGGGCGGAAGAATAGGCAATCCGATCTGGGAAGCCAAAGTAAGTTTTTTTTTTTTTTTTTAAATTCCCCAATAATGAGGATAAATTATCGATTG
Organism: Metallyticus violacea; assembly: GCA_030762175.1. Taxonomy (NCBI): domain Eukaryota; kingdom Metazoa; phylum Arthropoda; class Insecta; order Mantodea; family Metallyticidae; genus Metallyticus; species Metallyticus violacea. The sequence goes on from CM060832.1 coordinate 108,253,238, forward strand.
GCCTTCTTAGTTCTTATAGCTGTTCAGTCGATTATTGCTTTAATCATTTATTTATACATTCATTTAAATAGTAAAAATATATTTCTAAAACAGCTATTTCAAACTGAGGGTTTTGCATACAGAATTTATCACGTATTAAAGAAAAAATATTTTCTATAAATAAATAATATGCTTTAAAATTATAATATTCTGAAAATAAATATAAAATATGTGCAGTAATACGGTACATACTGTATTTCAATTCTGAATTATATACCCAGAATGATTGCCGTACTTTCAGATATAATTTGTCCTTATTTAAATAAAAGTTCTTAAGTATACAAATTACTTGTAAGATTTTAGAGTGAGTCATCTTTTCATAAATTTCAAAGCGTATAAAGTAATGCATTTTAATAGCATATTTTATTACCGCATTTACCCTTGTTCATAAAAATAGAATTTATGAGAACACTAAATTTCAATTTTCAAACGTTAATCACTGTTTCATAAACTATTTAGAAATACATTTTGTCTAGCTAAAATGTAATTTATGTTGAAATTTACAGGCCTTAAGTACCTTTGTAACAGGATGTGGTGCTTTTAAGCATGTATTTTCGTGCAAAGTATGTTCTAACGTTAGAGATAATAAAACCTGGTTGTTTGTATGTTATATACTTTATACAACGTTGAAAGCTGACCTGCAATATGTGCCCTTGGCCCTCTAAATAATAATGCTAATTAGGTAGAGCCATGCTGAACAGAGTTTCCCTTCCTTGAGGCAAATTTCGCTCTGCGGTCGTTAGGTTGCCCACAAACAGTTGTTGGTGGAGAGGAAGTGTGATCCCGTTCTCAACTGACTTGCCAACATGTTGGACTACCGCATCTTGTTTAGCATTTGCTTTGGGAATGGCCTGCCCAACTATCGGAAACCTATGTTTGTCGGTTTTCCCTGCAGCTGATGAAGCATACAGCCAGATCGTCTAAGTCTGTGGTCATTTATTACTTCCCGCAGACAGAAATGTCCTTTGGTGGTGAGCGTGCCAGGCAGAGATACGGTAACAAATTCCACCATATTACCCTTACAAGTTGAAGCTTAAAGTGTACTCTCCATATTTACCCTAAATGTGGCGTTTTGCTTTTTCTTCGTATTGCTGCACACTGCGAGGATGCACTACTTGTTAAAATGTTAAAGGGTAGCGTTCTAAAGCCATGACAGGTCTTACTTAATTTATGTTTACACAAAAACAGCACGAGAGCATTTGCTTTAAATTTCTCTAAAACAGAACATAAAGCGATAAACAGATGTACACAGGATGTAAAAAGACGTATATATTCTCCAGAAAAGGAGTAACTGAAAAGGAGTAAATATGAACAGAAACTACAGTGCTAAGAAATTAAGATGTCGCTAAGTGTTTTCTTTAAAAATACTAGACAGATAAAAGTTGCCATGTTTTATACATTGGAAAAATAATAATTAAATGAACAAATTATTATCCGCCATAGGCATTGTGATTCTGATGTAAATAATATTTACCTGTTCACAATATAATGAGATATATTTGAAGTATCTTCCAGCCTTGGTTAAACATTTCATAGCAATACCAGAAATATCGCTTCACGGATTCTCATTCTGCGATAAAGCTACAGGAGTATGGATGGAACTGTATGCAGTATATAGAGACACTAAATATTGCACAAATCATGGTTACCGAAAAGAGTGGCTGAGGTGCTAAAGCACGGACTTGTGAACGGTAGGTCTGGGAATCAATTTCCACTAGTACCCTCCATCCTGACTGGGATTTATCAGATTTTCCTAAGATTTCATCGAGGATAATGTCGGATAAGTACTTTGGAACGCTTTGTTCTCTCCCAATCTTTTCTTTATTTATCATTTCATCGTACATATCATCACTTCATCAATATTCACTGTCTGTGATGCCGCAGTATTGCAGGTTGTTAAACACCACTAAATAAAAAAAAAAAAATGTTGTTTACTTGCAACATCAGCCGATTTACTAGTCCTCCATTTTTTTTTTTTTTTGTTAAAACTTGAGAAATGTTCCTTTCTCCAAAGAAAATACAATATGATCATGCTGGAATCTTTGAAAATTCGATTAAATCGATTGGAAATAAGTACATATGCGAAAATCTGGTGTTTGAAATTAAGCTATAATTTACTCACATGAATAGTTATTTGTTAAATGGGTGAAATTCAAAAAATATAAATTTTACAGGAGAAACAAAGAACTTTTTCATCAATACTATGCACGTTGAAACTTTCTTTTTCGTCTTAAAATTTTGTTTTGGCATATTACTTTGTAATACAATCATTTCAATGTGTTGCGTTAATTCAGATAATGAACAGGGCCTTAATATACCTTGCTAAGTCTGCCCTTTTAACAAATAATTGGATTTGATAAAAATATGTTAGTTTTACATAAACCAGATTTTATTGATAACAGTTGATGAAATAAAAAAAAGCATGTTAATGAACGAAAACACAAGCAATAATTATTAGACTATTTTTAAAATGGTACATCTTATTTTCCTTAAGAAAATTATCACACACAGACTTTTATTAACGTTTATAGAAAATACATTGTTCAATCAATATTAATGTTTATGTGGGAAAAATGCAACTTTTATGTTGACAACCTTAGAACGTTAATTTATTATATCTTCATAAATGCATTTTTGACTATCTATAATATATTGTAGAAAATTTTTCAAATGTTATCTTTTTCTTCTTTATGATATTTCTCTTGGGATATGCCACTGAGTTTGGGAGCTGAATGTTGATATGAAAATTGTGACGAAAGATGAATGTGTTTTTAGTTAACCCATTGATGAAATGTGTTGCAGCAACTGTCTCTGGACGCTGATTATCGTGCACAAAATGGCAAAAGTTGCTACTTTTTATCTCAATCATTTTTCAAGTTTCAACAGATACAGGGGTTTTCCCTGTAGTATTGCCGCCATCTGTTCATGAAGTTCTGTATTATAGGATTGACTGTACCAACTTCTGCTACTGTGAATTTAAGGAAGGCATTACTTTGAATTATTAGTTCATAGAGTTAATGACTTGTGCAATTTCGGTCATGAAACATCTTTTGATAATAGCAAAATCTCGATCACAGTCTAAGTAGCTATGACCTCTTACTCGGAAGAAATGCTCAATTTTCTTAAATCTGTTTGTATCTATTAGACTTAATAACATTTGGAGATAATATGGTTTTTGTTCTTCCATAGCATTTATAAGAGAATAAATGAATTTCATCATACTGAGCTGGGATAGAATTCAAATAGTAAAGATGAAAAGCGCATACCTTATCATGATCTTTTTTTGCTTGGTCTTCATGATAGATATATAACATGCCTGCTTTATTAATTTTTATATTCTATATAAAAAACGTTGCCAGTCAGTTGCCGCAAATAAAATAGTTCTTGGATAGAGATCTTAGGCATTGATATGTTTTTGCATATAATCACAAACAATGGAAAGAACGTTTTTTTTTGCCAACTTTTTTATCTGACTTATCTTGTTGCAAGGCACTGTAGATCTTCTTACTTCTCCTCATGTGAACAGCCAGCTCAGCAACTGCGACACATTTACAGAGTCATTTAGATGCGGGGATTTTAGTTTTAATTTGAGCTTTTCGCTTACGCAGTAACAGTATACTTGTAGCGTCAAAATTTTGGATTAAAGTTATCTTTAAAATATTTTAAATAGAAAGTATAACTCTCTTTGGAATCTGGAAACTTCTCTTTGAAGAGCTTATATATAAACTTTACATTAAAATCAGAATTAAGATATTTAATTGTCTTGCCACTACAATGACTCGCCTGAATTGGAAGTGACTGGATATGTTCGTGAATCTTTATTTTAATGTCGGGGAGTAGTGTGAAACTGGTATGTTTATCCACAGGAATTTTATCTTCAAGTTTGAGTACCCCCCAGTCTTCTAACGCGTTTATCATTCACGGAAGGAAATGCAATTAAACATACCTCTGTTATTTTTGTGGCTACCATTAAGTAAAACTTGAATGGATTCTTTTTGCTTTCCTTCCCGGATCATTTCGAAATTTTCTTCTCTTCACAGAAGTCTTCATTGTCTATTAGGCTTTGTAGAAATGTACTGTTCATCCTTTGAAGACATCCAGCCGATTCTCTTCAAAGATAACAGTCGATTTCTTCCTGGGCCTAGATTCAGAATCAGATTTTATATTTGGATATACCTACTACAATAAATGTGTGTGTGTGTGTGTGTGTGTGTGTGTGTGTGTGTGTGTGTGTGTGTGTATTTAACTATAGTAGCTCCAAATTGATTACTATTTATAGTTTGTTCTTACTCACAATCATTTCCAATGCTTTTAGTTGTATTAACTTTCCCAGTATGATTATCATATTCTTTACCCATTAATCTAGCCTTCCTAATTATATTTCGTTTATATCCACTGAATTAGCTCTTCTTTTTCCAATAAAACCCCATCTTTATCTTCAGAACCACTCATCATAAACAAAAACTGTTAACTCTGACAATGTGCCTTGTGAACAAATCAACAACAAACAGTAATGCATTACTGTGTACCACTTTGTCACTTTGTTTTAGCATGCTAGCCATCTATGAATATAATCAGATATAATATTTTTTGTTAAAAGACCAAAAGTCTAAGACGCCCGCCTTTTAGCGTAAACTATTACATTTTAGACATGAGTTTAAACCATTTGCACTGTAATTCATAAAATCATTTTATTATAAAACGAAAGGTTTATGGTAAGAGAATATGTGTATACACACACACACACACACACACACACACACACACACACACACACAAGAAGGATTTTAGAGAAAGGAAATTGCACTAAAGGGTAGCTATATTGAAAAGTGAAATATAGACTCTGTCTTTATCATACATAGAAAATGGTTAAGCCGAAAACTTATGGAGTACCCTCGTACATGTGCGGCATGTTTTACGTCCAATTGAGAGCATTTAAAGACAGGGTATCATTCATAGGTTTGCTGACCATACTGATGAACATATGTATCATCACCTTCATGAACACTTCATGATTCAAGCCATAGGCTTGTTCCGGTCTTATATAATTGTTTGTTAAAAATGAAACCAACGTTTGCTTGATCTACCAACATTTCTCTTTCAAATTACTTTGTGATCTGAATTTATTTTTAGTATTCGTCATTTTTTCATCCTTTCATCATGTTCCTACCAGTTTCTATATATTTTCAATATATCTTTTAATTTAAAACATGTAATTATTCCTTATATTTCTTAATTTATTTAATTTATCTATAGAAGCGCATCCTGCTTCTCTCTCTAAGAATTTCATTTCGATTTATTCTTAACACTTCCTTTTTCTTTTTTTTTTTTTTTTTTTTCAAGCTTGAGGTTCTTTATCGTGCCGTAAATGTACGACACGGGACCCAAGACTTTAATTCTCTGCCAAAGGAAGCCATACTTACGATTTTTATGCCCGAAAATATCCATCGGGCCTGGCTGGGTTCGAACTCGCGACATGGGGTTTATGAGGCAAGTATGGTTACCTCTATCACTACACCACCACCTCTACCACCTGCTGTTTTCTAGCAACAGCAAGCTATACATTTACATTATCACCATGTCAATTATTGATAAGGTTTAGACATTATAAAAGTAATAGTTGTTTTATCAGTTAATGATAATGATTATAATTTTTATTAAATCATTCCCTGTAACTAAAGTTACAATGAACCAACGGTGTTTAAAGTTTTGACCAATTTAGGAAGTATATATATAAAATAACAAAATCATCCAGAGTTTTAGGAAATAGACTAAACTGCAGTGAAGCAGTATACAGTAATGTCAAGAATATAATCAGAACTTATCTTTATTTTCTTTCTACATTTAAAAAAGAAGACACCAATTTATGAATGGAAATTGAAGTAGCTGTTAATACTGTTTGCAGAATTTTAATTATAGGCACAGTTTTAGTTTATAGAGTCGGAATTTAAGAGTATATAAAAATGTTTGAAGGAGCAAATTCCTTGTAACCATTGTGAGATCGTAAGAACGTAGCTCTGTGGAGTTTTACTAACTAAAAGACCGGTACATTGCTATCACACATTCGCTTGACCAGGAATATGAGAGAAAGTTGTTAAATTAGACACCTCTAATTCACTAAATCACATTATAAATTATTGCATTTTGCAAGTTATGAAATAAAATTACTATTATTACGTGCCTAATATAAATGTTTTTTATGTTCTCGAGCTGGTTCCGCCGAGCGAGAGGAGATGTAACACCAATTCAGCCAGCGTGCTTGATAACCTATCTTCAGGTTTCCTTTAAAGCATAATATCGTATGTTCCCAGAAATTTCTAAATAACGGAGAATTATCCGCCATTTTCACTAATAATGCTATATAAAAAAAATACAATAACCAAAACAACGCATATGCCACAATATGTGGACAAGACATTGTAGTATAAAGTGAATATTTAACTAAAATATTATTTATATCTGTTGATTGTTTATGTATAAGAAGATCATTAATAAACTCTGCTCTACTCTATGCGAATATACCTTAAATCATGCAATGTTATCCAAATTTTTCAGTACGAGTGCAGGTTTATTTATGGGTTACTGTCTTTATAAAGTTTTCCCTATTTGTCATTTGCTTTTTGTTTTGTAATGGCAAGGAAAGTGGCACTCATATAAAATACATACTTTAAGTTTTGTATATTATAATTCTGCGTAAAGAAATGCTGTCCACAAAGAAAATAATTGAGTAATGTTAACCAAATTTGTGTAGGATAATGGGTGCCATTACTGCTTTTATATAAATTCCATTAATAAGCACGATATAAGAAAGTGATTTTATCTACCTTTTTAATGAATTATAGATTAGGGAATATACTTATATTTGATATTCTATGTAGCACCTTAATACATTGCTATACTACGGAATGGCATGGACAATTTAGTTATAAATATTCTGTGGTTCCTAAATTCCGCAATCTAAACCCCTGCGACTTTTTGTTTAAAGTGATAAAAGGCTAGTTAACCCCAAAGAACTGGACAGTATTTAGGAAGAAGCTCCTCCATTTTATAAGTAGAATGACAGCCAGTTTTGTATAATTTATAAAAAAAAAGATATAAAAATGTTTGAAACAAAAATCAGAAACTTTTAGGACATTTCTCAATAAAGTGAGTAGCAAGGTTATGACTATTTGTACTGCTACAACTAATATTTTATATCACCATTATATGGTTTGTATATCTATCATCGATACTGCCGTAGATACGCTTGCAGAGTAAGAGTACAACGCTATAATTATAAGATCTCAAACTAAGGATCAAGGAAAGCGTGACTTAGATTTTCAAATCTCAGCATAACAACGCGTCACATAAAAGTTCATGTCTGGTATTCGCCGCTTCTATCTAAGGTAACGCGTTCTCTAAATATCGACTAGAATGTGAACGTTTGCTAAAATGTGGGTTCGCAAAACTTTCTCATCATGCAGTGCGTACCACTATACACACAGAGTTACACAGGAATATTAATGCTGTCCCAAATGCAAACATTTGATGCGTTGGTCTGAGGTCCTTTGACTTTCAGCTGAATTTACTGTCTACACTTCTCTGTTTCATCAAGGACTGTTGTATATGATTTATTCTGCACCTTTTGTTTTCATACATAGATGTAACATTCAAAACTGTTCTTAAGATGTTAATCGAATTCAATAAGAAACTTCCTTTTGAGATACATTCTGGTTACATTAAACATTAATAAATGGCCGAAAATCCTCACTTAAATCATATTTCATTGTCAGGAAAAAGTGTGCAATCAAAATCAGAGTTTGCATTACAGAATTGTACGAATATTTTTAAAAGTATGAACTCACTTTTTATTTTTTTAAAATCTTTTCATGAACATTCATATGTGGATAAGCCTATTAACCGCAGATCAACTTTTTAAAATTGTATGCATGTAATGTTCCTATTGCCTGTAGACTATAGAAGAACTACATAGATCATAATGGTAATAAGCGGTCCTCAAACTGTGTTGCGTGTACCCGGAAGACCTACGAGGCTCTCCCAGGGTGTCTACGTAACATTTGAACACTGTTAACAGCATTTATTTATTCTTGAATATAAATATACACAATGAACTACAAGAAAACGAAATATGATGCAATATACTATGTGTATTAATTGAGATAAAACAAATGTGAGTCAAATTGAAGGTCACTATTATTTGTTCCAGAGAGAGCTTTCACATAGATAAGCCAAAAAGTTTTCTCAGGAGAAACATAATGACGTCATAAAAGTTGCTACCTCTCGTAATCACTTACTTGTGTGAAAAAACGTTCTCTTCTCATATTTATCTAAAAAGTGTAGAAACCTTTTGTAAAAAATAGAGTCAGAACAATTTAAAACATGTACACCTTGGAAATTTAGTATTTTGAACTTTGAGTTAAATCTTAAGGGTCTGCAAAGCAAGATAATCTTAAAGCGGATCCACGATTGCGACCACTATTGAACATGCAGCATACAAAACTTTGACTTTTGTATATGATCTGGTATTGCGCCATTCGTTATCACAAATTGTCGGATCTAATACCAATTTTATTTATTCGAAAAGTTACATTGCTTTAAATGTGTAGGTTGACAAAACGTAGAGGTGGGCAATCAGAATTTATTACACCACAACTTTTTGTTTCGACATGTTTACTAAAAAGCTTGTGAACAAGATATTGCAACGTGAGTGTTATAATTTGATTGTAATCGTATCTAATCATTCTAAAACCAATATCCGAGTAATGATCATAAACATGAAAAACGAAACGAAGCTCCCATGCAATCCCTAAAGCACGCCAAATTTATCTTTTTCTTGAATATAAGAATGAATAACCCTACGGTACCATAAGTCACATCTGCCAGCAATTCGTAGACCACTACCAGTATCATTAAGGTAATAGTAATGTGTATTATTATTTGTATAACATCGTTCTTATGGGCCTTTCGACCGTACATTTACCGTACTCATCACACATACAATTATAGAACATTAATTTGCACTTCAAATCAAGAACCTACATTCACAACTATTATCACTAGCACAAACTTTAAATATGCACGCGCACATACATACTTTCAAGTATATATGAACATTCATTTGCAACACACACATTCAGACTCAAACAGCCCACCTACTTCACAAAGCGCTTCTAATTCCGGGCACTTTGCATAGAAAATAACCAAACTTTGGCCAGTTTTGTTCCTATGCAAACCTATTAGTATTTGACTTAGTAAACTTAGCTCCAAGCGCAGCAAATCTGCACTGTTCTGTGCTTGTGCAGACGATTGGAAAATGCTTCCAGTTTTCTCTGTCTGGGCACAGAGCGCTTATTCTAGCCCAGCCTCATTTGTTACTTTAGTAGTCTGCCATGCATTCAACCTAATCCATGCTAAACTTGTCTACGTGTGTGATATTATTTTCTCCATGCATTTTGCATTTTGTCCCTATGTTGGTTAACTTTCCTTAGTGTTTTATGTATCTTCCTCCAAACATGATTACCATTCCTTACTCCTTTCTCACCATCCCAATTCTCTCTAGACTTCTTTTAATTTTTGCTGTCCATAATTCCAATTGCTAATCTGATGTTGATAGCATAATTACCCTAAAGTTATTCGATCCCCTTTTGTTAAGCAAAACCAGACTAATTATTATAATTTTAAAATTAATAGTGTTTTCATAGCTGCCAAATTCGCGTAAAACCCCATTGTTGACTGTACCCCCCCCCCTGCTCCTAAAACTCGCTTTGGAAACTAATTTTACACTTGTTACAGTCGGTCTACTTTTCCTCAGTCCCAAACTTCAGAGCTACAGAATACGACAGAGCTTATCTATACATATTCTCCATAATAGTTACAGCAATATTAGGCTTCCGTAAAAACATGCACAAAACTTCTGATTTTTTTGCCCCCGGACCTTTTATGACAGTGTGTCTATGTGTTTTATTAATACTAAGAGTTACGCTTTAATGCTAAATATATGTTACGTTCTTTAAATTATTACCCTGGTAATTTTTATTTTTCACTTTTACTGTAAACTCAACCATTTTAAAAGTATCCTTAGTAAGTGCGTATTGCTCTTGAAACAATTCCCTTGGGATGACTTACCTCTCGCCCGAGTCTAAGCGACGATTGATGTCATTGTCTTCCTCGGAATGACAACTAACCGCTAAGTGGAAACAAACACGATAAATATTTGAAAGAGGAAAGAAAACTGGAGTGTTTTTATAGGATGAAATCGGGAAACGGGAGATCTCAGGAGAAACCTAAAAATCCTAAATCCTGGCTGTATACTGCAAATGCCACTACGCTTCATCGAGTTTCGCGATTTTAACAACAGTGTTCTAAGTGAAATATTCCATATAACATTTAAAACTGGCGGCTAAATTAACTTGTTTCTTTTTTATTTGTGTAGAATTTCTATTTGTATGTTGACTTTTCTATGCCGCATAGGCCAAGTCTGAATGAATGAACTGAAACAGAGAATATCTACCAGCTTACAGCTGTCGGTATAAAATCAGAGAGATATCTGAATCCACAGTATAATAAACACACCCCTCTGTATGTTTTGGAAGCTATCAGTGGCTATTTAGTGCGGAGCTAACCACAGATTCCACTCCGGCGTACTGCTTTTATGATGTAAAGCTGTTATTAAGGGCCGTAATATTTGATCGCATTTGTCCAAGCTTGACATGCTGTCACATGGTGAGTGATAATGAATTCTCTTAGCGCTACCGAAAACGAAGTGGCCACACATCACCTCCATCACGTGTGAGATAACCCGAATTGCCTGCATTCTCCACTCCAAACTGGTCGGTGCTCGGATTTCACATCATATTATATCGCCATCTCGCTGTGACCGTTCTAAAGCATCATTTTGCATCAAGTACTCAGGAACAGAATCTGAAATATTAATAAGCACAGCATATATGATCTAAAATAGGGTAGCTGCTTGTAAAAGAGGTTTATAAATGAACGGAAAAGAAATATTGTGAAATGACTTACGCAAAATATAATTAAATTGAAATGTTTGTGCAAATATCATTAACTATTTATTGGGATATCGTTTTTCAGTTGATATTACCCGGGTTCTAAAAATAAGGTAATATTTTGTTAAAAGATTCCTATAAGTATAAAAAAAATTAAAATATGTTAAATAAAATTATGATTATGCTTTAAAATAACACTAAAACGAGAAGAACGCTCAAACATGAGCATTCCGAAAATGAATATGTAAGGTTGCTTTGCTCTATGAGTTAAGCTGGGGAGCAAGGCAACCTTGCGGAACGGAAAGTATGCCAGGCCTTCGGCGCCGATGCTGTAAATGAACGGACGGTACAAAAATTGTTTGCAAAGTTCTAGGAAGGGAACGAAACCCTGGAGGGTGAGCCACGAACAGGAAGACCAACAATAATTTATACGAGGCTCTCTTAGCGGCTATTGAGGAGAACAACATTAATAGCATCAGTGTAGAAACTATAAAGCTTCATCTCAATTAGTCAGATTAAATGTATGTAGCGGGCTTATTAACTCCAGCATGCGTTTCTTATATTATTTTGTAACTAGAGTTACGCGCTAAGAAAAATCAAAGGCCTAGAGCAGTTAGAGCAGTCACCGTTAACTCGTGCAAATTCGGGTAGCGGGCAATCTTAACACTACTGGGCGCTATACTTACGTAGAGAGCGGGTGGAGAGCGAAATTTAAACTTGATGAGGTAAAGAGACCTATTTGCATACCTGGACGATTGTAACAGTGAATATGGCGATCTTCTTTATTACTTGAAGTACGGTGGTTAATCCGTGGTGAACTTCTGGAAGGATGTTTGATTTAATAAATTACTTTTGTCATTTCCGTCAATTCTCTACATAATTCCGAACATCAAAATGAAGAATAGATTTTCGATCTATTTTCCCTAATGATATAAACATCACTTCAAATCTCTAATCTTTCTCTTCAATGGAGAGAACAAATCATCTTATTTCTGTATGACTACCTAATAGCGTCCCTACAGAAACTGTTCTTGCCGAAACAACTCGTTTTAAGTTGTAGTGACACAAGTTATGTTCAAAAAGTATCATTAGTTTCTCGATGTCAGGAAATTAGTTTTTTTTAAGAATATGTCATGATATCATGAGTTAGCAAAGCTGGAATCCTATTGAAGAATGCATTCCTAACAAGGAAGTCTGCAAGATTTTTACCAATATTTTTCCTGTCCCCCATTTCCTCGATTATACAGGCATTGCTGATCTAAAGTAATTTAAGTAAGTAATCTGATTATTTCCTAATATTTATAAAGATGTTTGAAACACCCTTTATAATTGATGTAATATAATAAGCGCCATATGCGTTAAATATTCCAGCACCCCTCTCTATGATTCCTGATTATGTCTAGTATTTTTTTCTTCTTCAAATCTTTGCTAATATCTTAGCCATCTTTACAGGATTAAAAGGACACGTTTATCTTTATTGTGCTGGAAGTTGCAAACAAAAAAAAAAAAAAAAATAACCGAAAGTAACCTGAACTAAAAACCAAGGCATACACAACCACATGCTCCACTGACGTCCATCATTGTCCATACAATCAATCATATCAGCAGTTTAATCTAGAGCTATAGCTGCTGTCATGGATTCGATATGTACACACAGTTCATTAAAGGTACGTGGTACCAAGGTGAAAACCAGTTTTTTAATCATATATAATGTTCATTTACTTATTTTTTTTTTTTTGCAACGTCCTATACCAGAAGTTTTAGTGATTCTATTTCTACACAGAGTTTTTCGTCTTCATTTTTTGAGTTTTGGTCTCTAAGTTTTGGATGCGTTTGTTAAAGTCGCAATGTGACCCTTGTTTAATTGAATTTCACAACTATCTCTCGTCATACTTTGATATTTATTGTTTTGTATATTGTAATTGGAAAGTTTGCAAGTTATTTTCACTATAATTTCGACTATTCGTATTTTTGCCACTGAAGTTTTCCTTCTTAGAGGGCGGAAGCTGTATTTTCAATAATTAAGGCATTTTCACCAGTGACCCATATTTAACCAACGAGTTGTTTAGATATTTCGAGACAGATGAATCATCGTTTAGTTTACTTTTACATTTCATTCGAAAATGTTAATTAAAATATTTGTATATTGCTCTTTACAGCGTTTCCCTTTCTCTATATAATATTCTGAAATTAGATTCATTATGTTTATGTTTATTATTTAAGTTATAGTGATAAATGTAAATTTCTTAATTTGTTATTAAGAGGGTATTTGAAAAGTAATAAATTTACGGTATTGCATGAAGGGAACACTCAAAGCATTTTAAACTTCCATGTATGGAAAAGATACGGCTTGAGAAGATGTTAGCATTTTCTAACAAATGGCATGACCTGTTAAATGGGGAGGACGCTTTAAACAAAAATGCGACACCATTGGTTATATGCACTGTAGAAGAGTCGCAAGCAATTGGGATCACATTTCTTGAAAACCCATGAAATTCCTCGAAGGGTGGTGGAAAGACATGGAGATGGTTGTATTAGTGAAAGAAGAGCAGATAATTGAGTATAAAACAGGAATATGTCACTGCAGATGAGCAATGTTCTGGTCACCCCAGTACGGTTGCTACTGAGAGAGTGAAATGTGCTGAAACTGTGTTGCTTTAGCACTTTTGATTAAGAAATTGAGAACAGTATCGAATCCGCTCGTACCATTGTTATAGGGGTTCTCGTGTATCACAAATTGTGTTACTAGATTACTCACTAGTGGACACAAGATGATGCATGTGCAGACATCTACACCCTTTTATACTATGGAGCTTCCTTTGTGCTGCTTCTACAGATTACATGTTTGGACGCCTGAAGATCGAATATTTGGAAGCAATGTCGAGATCAAACAAGTGGCGCATTTTTGGTTGTAAGCACAACCAAAAACTTTTTTTTTTCAGATAGAAGAAAAATACTGATGCAACGGTGTGAAAATATATTAAAATGGTTGAGATTGTGTAAAGAAATTACATTATTTGTTTCTCTAATTAACTGATATGTTTAAAAAATTAATTTACTGCTACTTGTTTTTAAATATCCTTATATTATTAATATATTTAATTTATGTGTTTATTTTTGTTGATTATTATTACATACTGAGACCATATTTGTTGAAATTATTAATCTTAAATAAAAATGTAATTATGTAAGGTACTGTTGTTTTTGCATCAAAGTAAGAAGGAGAATATGATTAGATCACAGCAGGAACCAACTGAAAAAGTAGATATCACTTCGTGGCTTTCGTTTCAGAAATGTCACAGAGATCTGTCACAGAGATCTTTCAGCTATTTGAGTTACCAATTGAAGGGGAACTGCTTCCTACTACACCCACAAGGCTTGTAATGGGTTTTACAGAACGCAGGTGATAGTATTAAAGAATTGTAACTCCTAAAAATGTAAGTATAGATAAATTCATAGTTGCCACTGTTAAAAATCTAAAGCTCACATTCTGACGATTGGCAGTGATTACGATGTATTGCATTGATAGAGGAGAGGGTTACCAGTTGCTGCAGAACAGCTTCAGTAGTTGTAACAAAGTAGCGTTGCCTAATGTTTCGTAATAAAATATCTTGTTATTGTCAAGGTGCTGTATCACAGCTTTTTTCTGCACACTTAAATGTGAATCTGAATGGAGACAGCAAATATCGTTATCAAAGAAACGTATAGGCTGGTAGACGGGGAAAAAATGAGATTGAAGATGTAAAATATGTAGAATATGTAATATATGTAAAATATGTAATGGAGGAAATGGTAGGACATAAAAGTGGTATTGTAATATATAGCATACAAAGGGTATATTGTTAAAAATGTCTAAGTCCATTTGTTGAGCATTGCATTCTATACACAGTGAAAACTACTTTTTGAAACGTTATTCAGCAAGGGGAGTAGATTTACACTGTAAATACAAATTCCCAGAATTATGTTAAAGTTCGCTTATGTATGTTAATTTTCTTAACTTTCATTTGCGCATTTGTTTAAAGAATGAATACCAAATCCAGCCTAAGGTCAGAGTGACAAACGCTCTATAGCAGGAACAATGTAACTAACGCCACGAATTCCTCGTCGACGCTAATGGACAATGAGCTGTCGCAGTAGTCAAGAGATTTGAGAGAGAGGAATTCACATGGGCGAACATAAATCTGCATACACAAGGCATTTCCCCAGGAGCAGTTTGCAGAAGCGGAATGATTTAGAAGGCGGTCGTAAAAAGGCGGCGGTTCTTGCTTCCTTGCCACAAACACGAGAGTTTCTGTAAGAGGCAAAAGGAAATGTTTTGGGAAACAGTAATTTGTTGCAACTTGAAAGTAGCATATCGTGGTAATTACCAGAGTAGGTCTTATCACGCGCTTCCAAGATTCACCAGAATTAGGGCTGCCAAACGTTACTCGGTTCTTCCTATTTCCAAAATGTTTGATGGGTGCATGTTCGATTTGATTCTGGATATTGGGCTCTTTTTGCAAATTTAAAGATTCTCTAGGTAGTGGCAGGTATGCAGAATACGTTTTCTTGACAATTCGTTACATTACCTTTTCACTGGCACCTGTTATTCTTTGCCTTTTTGCTTAAAAATAATAAATTGAATACCTATAATAATGAATAACCTGCACATTTCAGGTAACGAAACTTTTCCACATAAATTGCAAACGGACTGCAATTACTGGAATTAAAAAAAAATCTGGTATTCCATATTTTAATAACTGAAAAATATGAGTTATTATCAGATGTATTTAAGCAATATACCGAATAGTCAACTACATTATTACATACAACCCTAAAATTAAATCTAGAGGCTCGGATTCGGTAGAGTTAACTGAAAATTGTGAAAACCTAATGTACTTTGACTATATCATTGTCTAAAACCAAACTATTATCGTTGTTATATTAAAAGTAACATATACAAAAATTAGTCAATGTTCTAAAGTTCAGTGTCAAGAACACCACATACAGGATAAGTCCGGAACTCTGCGACAAATCCGGAGGATGCTATCAGCTATCACAATGAAGAGCATTTTTTGTTAAACGAACTGTGATCTATGACGTGTTGTTTAAGAGAAGAAAACAGCATTTAGGAAAATTAAACAATTATGACAAAATATTATTAATATATTTTGCAAGTACCCGTGAGAAAGATAAAGAAAGTGTTCCCGTGTCTGCCGTGAACCTGATTAAGTTCATCACAACATTGTAGCAGCGATGTCATACTAATGCAAACAATTCAGGCATACGTTTTCATCGAATTTTCGTTCATTCGCTTCGTGAAGTGTGTCAATCCTCCCTCCAAAAATATATATCTAAGAGGCGCTAAGTCAGGTGGTCATTTCTTCTAGTCTCCCAGTATCACATTATCATGTCGGTCAACTATTGGAAAGTATAGACGTTCATTCATGCTGGCATTCAACCGCACACGCATCGACTACACATGGAGGTACATGGGGAGCACAACGCAGAATTAAGTTGGAATCAGTACAAATAAACAAATAGGAATGCACACGTTCGAAACGACACATCAGAGAAAATAGGTTTTTTTAATAAAATGTTGCTTAGTATTTGTGTCCTTATTAATTGATTCTCGTCCTTATTATGATTACGACTCACATTCACTCTATTACAAAGCACTGTTCATTAACGTTTGCATACTATTTACAAACTCTGTATAAAACGCTCACCTTACCTTATTATTAGAAAATATCTTTCGGAAGTAACATTTAAAACCATCAATGAGGAACAGTTTCCTATTTTTAAATCATCATGGTAGTCATAGGTGATTCAATTATTCATTAGTCCCTTGGTTGAATGCACTCAAATATAACATGTTTCTTTAGGTACTTTCATTGAATAAATCAAATTGAAAACTACTAACAATTCGGATGTTACAGTTATCCTTTTCTGTTGCATGATTGAAGAGATCACTGAGATCACTGGGGGCGACTAGTTGATTTGGTAATAAATAAACGGTTAGAACAAAGCAGCAAAGCTCACAAGAATGATATGCTCCTCCATAAGCTTTTACATTTTTTCAAGGCTCATTTGTTTTGTAAAAGCGGATGGTGTAAATTGGAGTTTCCCATAAATCAAGTAGCTTGTGTTGGGTTTTCTATTTACAATATATATATATATATATATATATATATATATATATATACTCCGGCTCATTGTGACCGACTTCGGCAGGAAGAAAAAGAGAACCTCAATTTACAACATAAAACTCTGAATCTATGAACGTTAGAAACTTTACTTTTGGAGGAAAATCTAGATCAGAATTTGAAGCAGGAAATGTTGTCTAAAAATTTCCTATTTAATTATAATTGCTTCTGATGACTACTATAATAATAATTATACTACTACTACTACTACTACTGCTGCTGCTGCTACTACTACTTCTACTACTACTACTACTACTACTACTACTACTACTACTACTACTACTACTACTAATAATAATAATAATAATAATAATAATAATAATAATTGTATCTTGTTTCAGGTAATCAAGGGTATTAATATTACAATTAGAAGGTGAACCCCAATATTATATGTGTTAGTGTATGATGTAGATATGTCTTTTTGATTAGTAAGCGATATTCAAGTTATCTTTCTGTAATACCATGTCTTTGCTATGTGTTTGTAAAGGTAATGGAACTGCTGTCTTTGTCGGGGACATTAGCTTTACCTGAGAAAAAGGTCTTTTGTCAAACATTACTCTTTTGTTAAACCCTCATGGACAGTCCAGCCTTCACCTGTTCGGCGCCAGAGGTCATAACACTGTAAACGGCTAGGATTTGATTGAAAACGGCACTTGCCTTCTAAAGGAAATACCCCTACAGAAACATGCGTTTTCACAGAAACCAAGATTTAGCTGTTTCAAAGGGAGACCGCATATAGGGCAGAAACGTGCTACATTGCGAGAATCTACTAAAGAGTAGATGTACTTTTTCCTTAGCGTGGGAATAAGTAATATTTACTGGTAAAACCCATAATCATCAACCAATCGCAGGTTTGAAAACGCGACGTATAGAAGAAAATTTGCAATAGACCATGGGCTAATGTGATCAAATAATATTCTAGTAGGAACCAAATTCAATTTATTTAAAAGAATTAAATTTTCGCGCGGGAGGAGCGAATTGGCATGAGAGATTTACTATTAACTATGAGAAGTTAAGTTCGGAAGCAGTGGTGACAGAAAGCAGTCCTCAAAGTAACGCCAAGAGTAGTAACAGCAGTAACGATAGCAGCAGGAGTGACAATCAGGCTGTATCTGCATTTTTCAGTGTCATAGTAGAGCAGTTAAAACCGTCGCGAAGAGTTTAAAGTAAATCGTTCGTTCAGTGAGAGTCAGTCAGGCAGTGCAAGCGTAATAGAAAGAATATTCACCATTGCGTTAAAGTGAATAAATACGCGAGTGAATACAGCGAATTATAATCCACCGAAGCACAGCATGTTCCAGAACCTTCCAAGTTGTCAAATAAATTAAATGTCCAAGCAGTGTCGAGCTTCATTATTACAGTGAACATTCTCCTTCCTCCCTAATGACTTTACGTCATTAAAACAGTCCAAATTATCCTGCGATCCCTTTCCTCTGCATAGGAACCAGAGAGTTAAGAAGTATCGAAATTATGACTTCAAGAGCCGAGGCAAGACAAGAAAAGCATCTAATTGCCCGATTAAGTTAATAAATCACCCGACAATAATTCCCTTTCCAAAATTCTGGCCAACTTGTGGGCAATAATCCCGTTCCAAATTCTTATTTTTAGCTCACTTGTACTGACCTCGCATACAATTCAAGTTGCTCCGTCTAACAACCGAATGCGAAAACAGGTCATTTCCACGTGGCTATTATGTGTTGCAATTTTAATGACCGGCAGTGTATTTCATTATGTTTCTCATACCAACACGGGTGACCTAGATCGTTAAGGGACAGAGTCGTGAGCGGGAGTATGGGATTCGATTTCCGCCAGGACCATTCTTCCTGGTTAAGGTTTCATAAGTTTTTCTCAGACCTAATAAATGAAAAATGTCGGGGAGGTGCCCTAAAGTTAGATCTGGAACATTTGTTTCCTTTAAAATCCTTTTGTAATGTATCATTTCAGTATCCACCAACCGTAATGTCTCAGCAGTAAAAACGTTAAACATCATGAAACCCAATTATATTGCAAACTTATTGTGGATTATTGCGATGAATCTATGAGCATATTTTTTAAGATTCTGCGTATGTCTACATGAATATCCCTGCTGCAGGGAATAATGAGTAATTTCTTCATTCTCTTTCAAAAGGCCAAATAAAAACACTTGGACTTACGAGGGTAGGTCCATAAGTTTCCGGCCTGGCCGATAAGCATTATCGCTTTCACAAACTCCTTATCTGGTGTCACAGCTTATCGGTTAAATAAATGATTGCAGCTGTTTACTTCCGCTTCTCTGTGTTCAGTTCTTGCATAAAGAAGGCTATCGAGCTGTTGTTAAGTTCTTCACAAAAGAAGGACTTACTCCAAATGAAATTAAACAGCGATTTGACGGGGCATTTGGGGAAACATCCCACTCATATTCTACCATAAAAGAATGGGCCAATCTTTTTCGAATGCGCAGAGAAAGCATTGAAGACGAATAGCATGCAGGTCGGCCCTTGGAGGTGCTCACTCCTGAAAACATCGCTCTTGTGGAAGGAGAAATTATGGAAGTCCGGCGGCTCTAAGTTACAGAAATAGCAGTAACCTTGCGCCTTTCTAAACCAACAGCTCTTCCAATTATTCATGAGTATTTAAACATGAATAACGTTAGTGGAAAATGAATGCCTAGACATCTTTCCTCAGTCCAAATGCAGCATCGAGTTACCTGTTGGACATTTTTGGAACTCTGTTGTGGCAATGAGAGAGAAGTGCTGCAAAACCATTGTTACAGGAGATGAAACTATGGCCCTCTAATATGATCCCTTGTCCAAAAGAGATTCAATGGAGTGGCGTAAACCTGGTGAAGCACCGCATCTAAAGGCTAAAGTCACTCGGTCAATCAAGTCAACCAATCTTTTGGGACTGTGAAGAATATTCTTCATTGACTTCAAGGAGAGAACACCTCAGTAAATGGGGAGTACTGTGCAGACTACGTGCTTTGCTTACCTACTGTACAGGCTACGTCCTTCCATCAAAGAGAAAAGGCGAGGAAAGCTGAGTGTGGTGTACGCCTTCTTCATGACAAAGCGCAAGTGCACACATATTTTATTGCAAAGGAAGCTGTGAATGTGGCTTCAAGGAGATCGACCATCCACCATACAGTCCATATCAAGCTCCCAGTGTCTATTTTCTCTTCTCAAAACTCAAGAAGGACCTGCGAGTAAGGACATTTAAGTGTGACGAAGAAGTGATAAAATGTATTTATGCCCGTTTTTCAGACTAGGCTTCGGACTATTTTGGAGAGGGGATTGAAATGTTAATTCAAAGATGTGAGAAGTGTATTGCAATAAAGGATAACTATATTGAAAAGTGAAATATATTTTTTTTCTTTATGATATCTAGAAAATGGTTAGGCCGGGAACTTGTGGATCTACCCTCGTATATGTGTGTTTAACGGGGAGTCAAAGGAATCCAATCATTTGACATTAGGAATAAACTAATACTAAAGGGAGAAACCAAACACCTCTGGGAATTATTAAGAACCAGTAAAATTCCCCCATATTTCTGAAAGGTACATGATGCGTACGATTATCTTAGGAAAGAATATAGGAAGACCGAGCAGGCTTATTATTATTATTATTATTATTATTATTATTATTATTAAGCATGTACACTTTCTAAAATTTTGCTTAAAATAAAAGTTTGTAAAAGGTTAACATGGTTTACTTTTTTACAGAAACAAAGTTTGGTACAGGTCTTCATAAGCGTAGCTAACTTAACTATAAAAATGAATAATTTATGTTTAGGAATACTTTTATTTTACTTCCATTTAAGATCCGGCTTTTTCTATATTAAGTTTAAAACAAAACAAACAATAAGACACATTGATTAGAGGTTTGTAACGTTTAAACTATTTGATTTGCAAACACGATTCTTATGGTCAATCTAGATTAAAGTGTGTAGTACTTTATTAGTATATCATATAACCACCTTAAACTAGTTTCGTATACTGCTATTCCGCTATGATATTACAAAATAAATTATTACATTTTGTGATTCTGTCCTGCAAAGCACCTTCCTTAAAGAACTATTTTATGGAAATCGTTCACGAAGGCCTTTAAATGTTTATTTCATCTTTAAATACTGAAGTGCAAAAATACAGAAAGTTAAATGCAGAATTTAAGTGCAGTAAATTTTTAATATAGTGTATTGTATTGAAATTATCACTGGAACACGAAGGAATACAGTATGAAACTTGTTCTAAAATTACGGAAGCTGAACTGCTGCCAAGTCATGAGTGTGTGACTGCAACCAGACAACGCTCGGAACATCTCTAACACAAAATAAAAATAATATTATGTACATACAATTATTTACGAAACTAATGCAAGTGTAAACTATCCATCAAAAAACTGGTGACCGGCGCGACCTTGACCCCATGATGTGTGTCCTGCTGCGGATGCGGGCCAAAAGACTTCTGTGTATAATTGTATGTAATGTTGCGCTTGTTAACTACTCCTCTAAGTGCCTAAGGGAAGCTTAAGCGTTGCATAAATAGGAATTTTCATTTAGATTTTACACTAAGATTAACATTTCTAACTCTAAGTTAATGTTCTGTTTCTTTCTGCCGAAGTCTGTCACAATGAGGAGTATATCTATATTAATTGTAAGTAAAAACTCAGGAAGCCCAACACAAGCTACTTGATTCAGGCAGAACTCCAGTGTACACCATCCGCTTTTACAAAACAAATGAGCCGTGGAGTAGTTCAGAATGTTGTGAAAGAATGTAAACTTTTGTGGAGGAGTACATCGTTCTTGCGATCTCTGCTGCTGTTCTCCAACTGTGTTAGAATTGTTGCGTCGCTGTGATGTTTTTGTTGCTGAATAAAAACAGTCTTCTCTAGTTGGTTTCCATGAAGCTTCACACACAAAGAACTGTGTGGTTTTGTGCCTTGAAGTTAACCGTTGTATTATACATAATATCTAGTTCATTGTTTTTCATGTTACAAGCATTTCTTCTCACAGCTAAGCATTAATAGCTAAAGTGTGAGCGGTGTTAAAGCTACAACGTGAATGTTCCCTCTCAAAGATCGAATAAGAGATTATTAAATTACAAAGCTTCCTCTATGGATGCAAAACAGAAGAGACATCAGGTAAACTTGATAAAACTCGTTAGCACCCTTCCTCTTTCTCTCTGAAGTCTTCACATTGTTGAGGGTAAATCGTAGTACATCCTAATATATGAGTAGAGGTTGACTATTACAGTCGCCATATTGGCAGTCCTTGATCACATTGGAAAAGCTACCTCTGGGTTGTATAAGCTTAACTTTCACATTAAAATATAACACAATTATCTAATGCTTTCTCCTCAAGGAAAACTTAAACAATATTCCTGGGATAAGTTCATCAGCAAACTAGAAAATGATATATATGGAAGATGTATCTTGGTGTATCACTTTTATAGGTCTATGAATCAAGAACAGAGGGATAAATTTTGATAAACTCGATAAACCATTTATCCTGGGAAGAATATTATTAAAATCATTGCCTAAAGATTTGATTTCAGAAGCCTCTGCAAATGGACTGTGTCACTTAAAAGGAACTAAAATATATTTGTTAGTAGATAAAAAAAACGAAAAACTATGAGATTAGATAGCCTAGGTCTGAAATCATTTAACTATGGAAGAGCTTTAAGAGAGTTAAAAATATGCAAAGGACTTCTGGAAGATCAGAATTCCTTGTGACCTGGGTGTTCATGTGCCGAGAGCATTTATTTTGAGAAAGTTAATTGAGAAAAGGGTGGAATATAACTTGGAAACTCACATAGGATTTATAGATTAGAGAGAACTTACTATGTAGACATAAATCTACTCCGGAGAATTAGGCTATCATTAACGTGAATTGCTCTGCTATTTCCTGAAAGTGGGCAGCGTACATGAATTAAAATTGAGATGAAGGCCCGAGAAACCTGCGGTATTGGCAATGAAACCTTGCCATTTTGAACGGTGTCAGTCGTTTGACAAGAACATGATAATGTGGAAGATGCTGCAACAGTCCTCAAACCGCATTCATCGTCACTGCTGGAGGTGGATCGAATATGGAATTAGTCGCAGAGAGTTGGAATAAACCACACTTCAGTGTTGCAATGGAACGCTCCTCAGTCATCAACAAAAAATGATTTGCAACGTGTGCCCAGCATCTTCCAAAAGTGTAGCAGAGGCATATACACATGGAATGTAAAAGTCTCCAGGCTCTAGAATAATTGTTTTGATGCTTGCAATATGTTGTCATTACAACTCTCAAAACAAGAAATGAGCATTTATTAAAAATACAATGAAATAGAAGGCTATGCCCCCCCCCCACACATACACATACACATATGATACGACAGTGCAGTGAAGGAAATCAAAAATCTTTGAACCAATTGCCATCATTTTCACAAAACACCAATCTATTAACTATGTTCATCAAAAGCAACATAACGTTTTTCTAAGGTGTCTTTTTTCAGCTGTGCAAGGTTCACTAAGAAAAAGTCACTATTAATAAAGTTAACTTGTTCTTTTAAAACCTCGGAGATTGACTATATATATGCAATCTATGGGATATTCCAAAAGTCACTTCACACTTTAAAGCGATATAAATATGAAAATCAAAATAGGAAAGAGAGAGAATGAGAGAGATAGGTAGAGATCCCTGTGATGGACAAAAAAGTGAGGATTACTTTTTTATTTGTTTCTTTTGGCATTTCATATTTACCATTTTATTGAACAGAATATCAATGATTTTATTAATAGGTAACGTCACCAGAGTTTTAATTAGCAAGGAATGGTTCTACCGTTAAATTGTAGGTGATACAATGCTGTTATGAAATCATTAGAAATACTTGTCAATGTCCGAGATAATTAACAAATATAAAACAATTTTAGAAAATTCCTAGGGTCCATTCGTAATTATGGGGATTTGCTCAGGAAATTTGAAGAAATTCGTTCTGTTGCGGGTAAAAACAAATCTGGAATACCAATCATTGTAAAATTTGTATCTCTGCTGGCACAAATAAAAAAAAAATTCTTTTCCGTCTTTGTTGAGGGAACATTTTTGCACATGTATTGAGAGCGTTTGCACCCAAAGAAATCAGTAGCGTTTATTAGCAGAAAGGATGGTGTATGTTGAATAAGAGAACGGCGGACATATACCGAACTTTTGTAAAGCCCAAATCTATTGTTTTTATAACAGGTAATGCTTTTGATTTTTTATCTCGATTTTTATAAAAGTCGCGTTGCAAGCATGCAATCAGTGACAAGTGGAATAGAAAGTACGAGTGAATAATGAAATTATTAGCAAAACAGGCTGACGAATCTCTTGCACACGCGCTGCAAAGTTTTTAAACTTTTGATCATTGAGTATATAATGTCATATAAGAGCAACGACCTGTCGATTCTTTCGTGTCTAGCTTTTGTGAGCGTTCTTGGGAGCATCGTAGAATGAATATTCCAGTTTCACATTATCAATTACGTGTATATATCCTGTGAATTGCCCTATAAGCATGCACTTCATGCAATGTTGTATTTCGAATTTAATGGGTAATAATTCAGCACGAAAAACCAGCCAATGATCAGAGTTTTATGAGCACATAATTGTAATGTGTGGTGTTATTGAAAATGACAAATGCGTTTCGAACTATAGACGATGTGTAGTGCTGCACAAGCGAGGTCTATCGGGGCAGAATGTGAGCTCTAGTGCAGCTTTAAATTCATTTCATGCAAATTCGTAATTTATGCTCCAGTAATGAAGTATTGGACTTGCCATCAAAAGAGGGCAGGTTTTTCAGCCAGCTAGCTTTTTCTGTGGACGATGTACCTGTATCAGCTCTCATGCCGTTTTTTGTAAGCTGACCAGGCATGTATCAACGCACTGACCTTTGCTTTCACGTTACTCCCTGTCCACACCTGTGGAACAAATGGTAGCCAGGAGGCCTTACACCCTGCCTCTCAGAGAGGAGCAATAAAACTTTTCCTCTCTACAAATAATCAATATTAACTCTTGGTAGAAAATGAAATTTTGAAGATCTAAAAGAGAGATGTCCTTTAAAATATTTCAAGAATTCGAGAATAGAATTTGGATATATTTTTAGATATGTTCTATCAGTAAGCAATACGTTTAATAAAGTATTATCCTTAAATATATAGAGATGCTTTAAATGTGTGCCATTTTATTTTACACTTTCTTTTCCGTTCAGTTTCAGGAATTAAAGTGACGGAAAAAGAACATGGAAAATAAAATACTTTGTAGGAGCTATAGAATTTAGAAGATATGCCTATATAAGTTCCATGGATAGGCATCTCTTTGTAAAACACACACATACAGCAATCCTATTAACTATTTACATACAGCCTCCCAGGTGCATGAAGATTTTGACAAATCGCAAATTCTTCTAAATACGTTTGACCGCAGATGTGGTTGCTCCCGCTATTTATATCCAACCTGGAAAATCGGAGAACTTGACTGGTTGCTACATAAACTTTTTTGTTATGTTGTGTGGGCACGCAGTCTCTTAACATTTGTGATGGTTTTCACACTGAATAGTGTGTTTGATATGCCATGTGTCTCTAAAATAAGGCCTTCCTTGGTACATCAGTGCGTAAGACTGCATTATCTGCAAACGTTTAAGTTCGTGGAAATTATGATAAGGAAGATCGATTATCTTCTGTAATATTATCAAACTTCAGATGTAAATGTTGATGTAGTAACAAAACTCCTCCCTCTTTGTTAATGAAAATCTGTGAATTTATTTTTTTTCCCAAAGAGGATTGCAATATTCAATAGCTTTGGCTCATACTATAACTAATTTTGCAGTTTTTTACACCTTGAACATTTCTTTTCCGTACACAGAATTTTCCTAATATATTACTCTAAAACCATTATTTAATTATTTTAAGTGCAAGTGGTACCAAAAATGTACTCACACTTCAAGCAAAGAAAAAACTGTGTTAATATAACAAAACTGAATTCACACAAACAGAAAATAATGAGCACTCTTTGACTTTTACAGTTACAACAGTTGCTCAATATGTCCACCCTCGGCGTCGATACACTTCTAATACGTTGAACTACTGATTGAGCAAAGTTTGTGAAAGTGTCCTCAGCGATTGCAGCACATGCCGTTTCAATTTCTTCCCGAAGTGCTGCAGTTTAGCTGGTTTTATACGGTATACAGCATCCTTAAGAGTTCCCACAAGTAGAAGTCCAATGGAGTTACATCCGGAGATCGCTGTGGAAACTCAGTCGGACCTCTTCGTCCTATCCAGTGCCTTGGAAGATTGTCATCAAGGTACACACGTACATCTGGGTGGTAATGTGGTGCTGTACTATCCTGTTGCCTACGGTACCACGAGTCTCAATTTTGTCTCGAATGCGTGCAATTGTTACTTGAGTTGGTGGTTATGTTCTGTACACACATCTCCATTGTCTTTGAACTTCAACTACAATCTCGGTTTTCCATTACCACTTCAAAATTGCCTTCTGCTGTTCAAACGACAATCTTGGCTCCATGTTGTTGTAGCAACGCTATCATAATGTACGCGACCCACACCTGTTTACCAAACATTACACTACGCATTACTGTAGTCTTTTGGTACAACTTTGTAATATTAAATAGATATCTACCGTGAAAGTGTGTATACATTTTTATCACCCTCGGTATGTATGGCATGTTCTCGGGATATTCATGTTTAGAGCTTATCTCTTACTGTCTTGGTATTGAAAGGTTTGAATGCTATTTCTTTGATACTATTTTATACTTTCACATATAACTGTTACGTAAGTCTAGAGTTTGATGTAAATATTTCTACTTTTTGAATGAACGTTATCTTTTTACACACTTTGATGAGAACAATATCTGTTTCTTCTCCCAATTCTAATTTGTAGAATGTGAATATGATCGCATGCACTTAAGTTGACTGGAAAATAGGCCCAATTTAAGCGTTTGTTTATGGTAGAGGTCCCAACTGGTTACAAAATGTGATTTTTATGTTCGTTTAGTAATAAATTTAAAAAGCTTAGATATGATGTTTTTGGTGGAATTACGGATGTGTATTTCTACGCATGGTATATACTCATTTACTGCATTTTTCTTTACTATTAATTGTTTCACTCATATTTTAAGTTAGCGCTTTCTCACACAAGTCACACAGCATAATTTAAAATTCAACTCAAGGTAACTGATATACCAAAAAGCATTTGATTCCTTAGACTGCCCTCATGGAGGAATGTTATGGCTTGGATAAAACTGAATTTCTGCAATCATACGAAAATATGGAGATATATTAAATAAGCTATCGCTAAATTCAACCTGATGAGCATATCTTTAACCGTTTTTAAAATGTGTCAATATAATTTATTTGGCCTGAATAAAAATTTAGTATCAAATCTCTCTTTAACAGCTCAGGTCATCAGCGTCCCATTCAATTCAGGGCGGGAAATGGCCGACAAATTTTGCTCAGAGGTCTCTTCTTTCAGGCTTGAGGTTCTTTATCGTGCCTTAAATGTACGACACGGGACCCACTGCTTTAATTCCCTTCCGAAGGAAACTATACTTAGGATTTTTACGCCCGAAAAAATTCATCAATCCTGACCGGATTTGAACCCGCGATCTTGGGTTTAGAAGCCAAGTATGGTTACCACTACACCACCAAGAACGATCCACGCGTTGCAACTGGCCATAGTTGAATTATATAAATAAATGTTTTAACTTTATATATTTATAATGATTACTTCGGTTCCATAAATGTCCTATGTAACAATATTTGAAAATCTGAAGGTATAGAGATTAAGTTGTTGAAATTTTTGCCAGAAAGCGAAATATAATTTAATTTTACTTTCATTTTCAGCGAAGTTTGTGTAAGTAATGTAAATTACATGCTGTACTTGAAAGAATAAGTTATTCTTGTTTTCTAAGTAACACACACAATCTTCTGAGACAGCACAGTGTTTATACTTTCGTGATCTATAGTACACAAGACAAAAGACACACGTCAACTGAAGGAGGTGGCAAGAACCTGTACTCCGTGTTTGCATTTGGAAACTTTTCAAGAGTGTTAAAATATGCTGTGCTGCGGTTGAATAAATAATTGATTCTGGGTAAAAGAAGACTAGCTTTGCAACTTCCGTAACTACTCTACAGCCTTGTTTGTCTTCTCTCTGCCCAAGCTCTTTAATCCACAATGGAAGGATTTGAAAGGGAAACTTTCACTAAAATTGCCCTCTCTTGTCTACTGTGTCGTGTTTCTCTAAGGCACACGCATTTCATTATTTACGTAACCGGAAGGATATTTTGGCTCACTGTAAAGACTCATTATATATTTATTTATTTACTTATGTATAAAGCATTAAACCGTTAGCTGTCCTGTGGTTTTTAAAGAATAGATAATTGCTTTATGTGACCATTTGAAGTTGCTCACCCTGTTCTGTCGGTCCTGGTGGTGTAGTGGTTACTATACTTGCCTCCTAAACCCAAGATCGCGGGTTCGAAGCCGGCCAGGACCGATGGATTTTTTTCGGGGCGTAAAAATCCTAAGTATGGCTTCCTTCGGAAGGGGAAGGGAAGGCGTGGGTCTCGAATCATACATTTACGGCACGAAAAAGAACCTCAAGCCTGAAAGAGAGGCCTCTGAGCAAAATTTGTCGGCCGTTTCACGACCTGAGTTGAATGGGACGCTGATGACCTGAGATGTTAAAGAGCGTCCATAAATAAATCATTAAAAAAAAAAAAAAACACCTTGTTCTAATTCTTTTTCCCTTTCCGCGCCACATCTCTTTTCATTTTAATAATCAGAATGAATTTCGGGCGCACACACACACACACACACACACACACACACACATTTGATTTGAGCTATTATCACAAGTACAGAAAGAGAATAAGTCAAGTTGAACCTCAATTATGAGCATTGTTTTATTTTGTGAAATTTTGTTGGTGTAAATTAACGATATATTTAGTTATGCTTCAAGAATTTGTATAATTTGCAATAATAGTCTCTGTTATTGGTGATTTTTGCGTAGTATACAAATTGTGTCTAGTTAGTCTTTCTTTGCTTACTTTTTCATTTCTTAGTTTCTATATTCATGTTTCTACATGCATTTCTTTATGTTCAAATAAATACAATACCTTATATGGTACTCTACCGCTGATGCCTGCACGAGCTTTTTTTTTAAATAGTGTTTAACGCCTGTATTTACTGCTGAGGCGGTGGACACTGATAATACATGAGGTGAAATATTAAATTGGGAAGGGATTTTATAAGGAAGGAAACGTTCCAGACCTAAGCTTAGAATATCTCTCCGGCATTTGTTATTTTTGAGGACTGAGTAAAACCTGGGGGGAAAAAAAAACAAAACAAAACAAAACAAAAAAAACAGTCAGAGAGGATGACCCTGGAGTGAGTCGAACTCTGGGTCTTCCGTTCAAGAGACCGTGCCTTAACGAGCTCAGCCTCCCGTGGCGATGTATTAGTATATAAGTTAGATGGATTACTAAGAAAAACACCCTGAAATATGGCAGAGAAATGGTTATTTTCAAGTTTGCAAGAAGAGAATTGTGCTATATTTTAATTTATTATAACAAACTACATGAAGAAACATATATAAAAGTTTAAATACAATGCTTACCGCGTGCATTCGACGGCGCTATTGATTTTATCACATTTTATTTGCTTTGTTCTAGCTGCAATAACATAACCTTACCTGAAACATCAATATGCTTGCATGACTAAACACTTAACTAACATTACATGGAAGAAACATTCATGCCAAAGAAACAATGTTTGCTTCAACTTAATAAAAATAAAAGCTTAGCTCTGCATAATTAAACAAAAATTACCAAAAATTATAGCAATTAAATAATTTTAATAAATATAATATTATAACACTTAAATGCTACCTTGAACCAAGCTTGAGAAGAGTGCAACAAACTTGACGATTTGGAATTATTGACCGAATCATCTGAATCCCTTGCACTCTGTGCTCCCTCTGAAAGTAGGAAACACGAACGTGAAAGCCCAAGTATAAAAAAATGTGACATCACGCAATTCTCGAAAATTCCGCAATAGTCTCAACCGCCGCAATCTTCTGCGGGATAACAGCTAAAGCCACGCTGTCAACGGGACATCTCCGCAACCAACTGTACCATTTCATCACAAAACCTGCCAGCTCCCTCTTGCACAGGCACATAGATCTGGACCTCAGTAGCTGCTCCACATGAAACACTGCTGAAAGAGGCCACTTTACTTCCCACGGATAACCTAACTACGTCAACTTCTTCAGGGAAATATCTCTCGCCGAATTGCCGAACTCCAAGAATACAACACTTCATATGACAACTCTCGCGTTAGTACTCTGAAGGAGGTGCACCCTGAGCTTCTAAGCTGCACAAACTACCTTACCGACAGCATCAAACGCCGAATCAACAGTAGCCACACACAAACCGATACAGCACTGAAGAACTTCCAAGCCACAATCACAGAACTCCAGCTACAGGAACTCTAGCAAATCTGTAAAGACTCAACCGGCCACCTCCACCTTCACTTCCCAGTCTGGACAGCACCGGCCGAGGAAACCGTACCAGCACACTTAAAGAAAGTACAAAAGCGATGCCGCTTGGGCAGAATCCAACTCGAAAGTCCCATACTCAGCACAATTTGAAGTCTACAGCACTTCGTTTTCACTATTAAACCTAAGCTACAATTAAAATAAAACTTCCCACCTTTTACTCCTTACAATATTTCCTTTCAATTTTCCCCTGATGTAACTCAAGGCCTTCGGCATGTTTTACATTCGGCAACCAAACGTTTGCAGCTCACAGCATTCTCCTCCACTATCGAGGGTGTTGAAAGCATAATCTTGTAATCCTTTCTAAAATATCATTTCTACACTTTTACGTCCTGCTTCCTATTGGTACCTAGTTAGTTGAAAAAGGAAGCAATAAAAAGAAAAAGCGGGAATCAGTCAGAGCCCAGTTCTCTATCTGCACCCACCCAGTACTGCAAATAAGGAACCCGGAACTTCCTTTTACCCTGAGGACAATTACAACCGAAATATTCGAAACGTCGGTCCTGTACCAGCAGTTCAATTGCCTATAGTAATTGAATTTTTTGATTTGTACTTTTTGTGTTTCTTTTAGGTTTTGAAATATTTGTATCTTAATTTTACAACTGAATTATATTTAAAAATTAAATTTAGAAAATATTCAGTTAAATTGGAAGCAATTTTTCAGCTTTAGCACTGGTTGTTTCACAATAGCGAGTGCTTTAATGCACTCTAGGTGTGAGAATGATATGCTGATTCTAGGCCATCCTCTTTTTTAACCTATAAAATGTTGTTTATTTGAACTTACTCTCTCTTCTTTTTTGTATACGTAAAAATACATTTCTCTCTTTCTTCAACATTCATTCAATTTTTATCAAACCTTTTTTCATGCCATTTAATATTTAATTTGTTCATTCCAAATCAACTAATAAGGAAATTATCATGATTCATTCTATATACTCTGTAATTTAACATGTTGATCAAAATCAAAGATTATATATCAGGTAAAAAATATGTATAGAGAGTTAATTTTGGCCTGAGACAGCAGAAGACAAGCTGCGTTGTGTCTTAGTCGCTCTTATCGTCGGCTCCTCGCTATTCACACACTTTTGGTCATTTGTTGATTTGTTTTATTTACGGACGCTTTTTAACATCTCAGGTCATCAGCGTCCCATCCTATTCAGGGCGTGAAACGGCCGACAAATTTTGCTCCGAGGCCTCTTCTTTCAGGCTTGAGATTCTTTATCGTGCCGTAAATGTACGACACGGGGCCCACGACTTTACTTCTCTTCCGAAGGAAGCCATACTTAAGATTTTTACGTCCGAAAAAATCCATCGGCCCTAGCCGGGTTTGAACCCGCGATCTTGGGTTTGAAGGCAAGTGTAGTTACCACTAGACCACCAGGACCGACACACTTTTGGTCAATAATTGCATAGGCACAACATTAGTTTTATTTCATAATTACATAGTACTAACCGCGTTATAGGAATTGTTCGAAGTGGGTTAATTTGTAGTGATACATTTCTAATAACTTTAACAGTTAACTTTTTTTAACTAACAAATCATTCTAATAACACGGACGTGCTAACACCCAAAGACATGCGCTGTACTCACCTCTCAACCGCAAACTGAGTTATACAGAAATGCTGTTCTTGTAACAGCTAACTACGAGTGACTATCCACTAGCAGGGAAGGGTGTTATGGCATGATTTGAACCAGCTCTCGCTGCGCTTAGCTTTCGACAACATTTATTTTTGGTATACGTACAAGTATATCAATATTTAAGCTATGCCCTTCAGTTTTTCCCAGCGTGGAACGTGCCTTAATCACTGTTTGCATTTGCATTATTTTCCTTACAATGTAGAAATGGTGTGGCGTTTCATTTACTAATCGCTGCTGGTGTTTAACCTGGGGCAAACAAAGGCTTTACGCTGTTTCTGTGTGACCTCTAGCACAGGACATTCATCATTTGATTGTGTGGGGAGGGCAGCAGTAACCCCCAGACTGACATCACCAGGTATTGTGCACATCTGATATGACGGGCCCCAGTTGATGGTTTTGCAAGCCCCCAACTCCCGCTGCTGTGCATCATGTTTTCTTAAATTAGACTCTTGCACGTTTCTAACCTTGTTACCGACTCCATTATCTAAATGTGCTTTGACGAGAAGCAACTCACGTCACAGTATCTTCGTTACTAAATCGCATAAAGTTTACTGCCATATCAGAGCACACGTTAAATTTATGCTTGTGAGAAGAGATAAAAGTCAGAATTTTAATATTTTACCACTGTAAGGTATGTAATAGAACATATTCACCTCTTTGGTAGATTATACTTTACTTTTAGAGAATTTGACATGCTAAAACAGCCCTGAACTCATCCAAGATCAATAGACAGCTGAAATAAGTGATCTGGAGCACAGGGCTTTCAAACTTTATGTTTATAATGTTATTTTAACATCACAGAGTTTGTGTACTACTCACATGTATCAGTTAAAATAATGAATGACTTATCAAAAGAGTACTTGCATACTAAATCACATTTATAAATATCCATGTTGAAAACGGAGAGAGGTTAACTTTAAGCTTAATCCTAAAACAGAATCTATAATTAGTTAATGAGGTAGTCATATAATTATCGACTACTATATTCAGGACTTCCCCAAGGTTTTAATTTCTTATTCTGTCATACGACAATTCTTAGTGAAATACCGTAGTCGATCCATTTTAATTGCAAGAATTCTTTTCTTCTGTTGATAATATCCGTACTTTTAATTAAAATAAAGTAGTAGTTTTTATTAAAGTATTATAATATCAAACGGTGCTATTTCGAATGCTCCTGCTCTTAAAATTTAGTTTAAATTTGATATTTTTTCACTTGTATTGTTCTTTATTTTAATTGTATCCAATTTTTCTATTGAGCTAAATTATATATATATTTATTTATTTATATTGTTGTATTAATATATAATATCCCTTTTTTAAAATTTATCACTTAAAGTTAATTACAAATACAGAATGGATTTGAGCATACCTTAAAATATTCCTAAAGTTGTGCATTTATATTATTAGTGGCATGCTCTAATCTTATGTTGCAATTTCAACAGTTCCTTTAATACCGCATTATAAAGTAAATAAGCAGCAATTTTACTCCTGACTATCACTGAAACTCGACTTTTGCAAAAAATAAAAGTATATCCTAGAGGATTGCGGGAAGTGGTAGAATTCTGAAATAGTCGGAGGTACTGAGAAATATATTAAAAACAAACCATTAAAAACTCCGTGCCGAATTTGAGAAGTTGGAAGCGTCCTGAACTATTGAAGAAAAGAAATCTAATGAAAGACACTAATGCATTCTTGGTCGCTATAGTTTTCCCAATACTCTTTGCCTTCAGACTCAGCCACGGTTAATTCGACTGCTGTTGTCTACAAGAAAATTAAATATATTGCTATCCGTCAACATAATGTGTTCTTTCTGAAGCTCTACATTGCTCCCTGCACAGCTGGAAATAGTGTGTTGCTGATACTTTCAAGTTCGATAGCAACGAAAGACTGTCATCGGATGTATAGCAGTGTCCTGAGAAGAGTATTGTTACGTCTATCAGAACGTTCAACCAACCGGTGCCTCCTGGTATTGCTTTACACCGCGTTCGTTAACTTACGATATCTGTTGTATTAGTAAGAATAATAAAATTATAAATAATACTATTAAGTCTTTCTATAGAACCGCTCTGTTAAGAATTTCCATTTTGTAAGAGAATTCTACAAACCACCAAATAGGGTAATATTTTATCATTCAGAACCTTTGTTTGTTTTCTTTTCCTCTTACATTTCTATTTTTCGGAAGTTTATTATCAACAAAATAAATTCTTATAGAACCTGTTATGTTAACACCACAAAATCGTCTATTAAATCCTGTGCGAATATGACGACTTAACTTTGTTAGTGTACACGATTCATAATGCATGCAATACAAAACATTCACAATTTTCAGTAATCTGAACTATTTCGCACTTGGCAATTATCGAACCAACCTTAAGCATCACTTGGCTGATAACGGACTATTTATTGTAATATTGCTTACTAAACTTTCTTGGAGCAAACGAAATTCTCACACAAGCATTAGCCGTATGAGTGGTCGATACTTGTATGACTTCAGTGTACTATATAGCTATATACGGGGGAGGGGACAAAAAAAATGGACATAAAGTTGGTGTATTTGTTTTGTAATAAGAAATGACATAAGGAAGGACAAGGATAAGGATAGTGATAAATATAGTGATGTTTAAACACTAAACCTGTTTAATTTGTAATAATTTATTATATTTATATCCAGCATTTTTTTTACAATGATGAGCTCCTGTACTATTTACTATAAATTATACATTTTTCTAATTTTTCTAAGGGTAATGGAGTTATTAAAAATTGGCAAAATGCTGCCAGGAATTTTATTATACAGGGTATATCAAAAGAATAATATTATTTCAAAAGTACTCACAACCAGTATGGTAAATTTTTGTAACACAAGGATATGGTGGGGTCAAGTGAAACCTATTATTTGTATCTAAATTATAAAGGATTCGGTTGGTAAATCGCAATGAACTGAACACAAATTTAATATTTAGTTATATTTAGAAATTAATCAGACAACAATTACAATGGTAGCTTTTGCATGCCTTTTTACCATATATGTAATTTTCAAAAATCGACATGCAGTCATTTTAAGAATTAGTAATTCTGAACTGCATTGCATGTTCTACTCTGGGAACAAAGTTTGAAATAGCAAAATCAAGAATAACAGTAACTAATAAAAGTGTTTAAAATTAAATACACGTAACAATTGGCAAAACTGCAGTAGGTGTTTACAAACAATCCTCACAAATACTTATTGTGCAATCACTACATATTGGTGTTTTGCAAGTTACACCACATACATATTTTGTTCTAGGGCACTTTGCACATTTAACACCTTTTGATTTAACTCCTAATGGTTTGGAAATTTCTCATTTGAGCATCCTGGAAATCTTTTGTGTTACCTCTTGTGAGAAGTGTGGAAATCTCATCCTTCTCCGGGATTGTGGTTCAATTAGCTGCCATGCCAGGAAATTGGTGAACTCAAAAACGTTGATTTTTAATTGTTTTCTGCTAATGACACAAATGCATTTACATCGAATTTTTCATAATTGTGTAAAAAACTGCAAGAGGTCACCTACTGTAGCTCCTGTTGTTAGAGTAAAGAGTGCATTTTTGATCAAGTGCAACAATTCCTCCTTTTGTGGCATTGTGATATTCAGTTATCTGAGTTTTCTTTGTTTCTGCGTTCACTGTAGTGCATAGTAGTTACTAGAACACAGTCTTTGTGTGTTTTGGGACTTGGGAGACTAATGTCAAACTATCCCCAAACCCAAACAGTGAAGAAATGTTTCCTGACTTTGGATGGCAAAAGTTCTTCTGAATTTTTCTTCTTTTTTATGTTCCTACGTAAGTGAGGTCCCTCTTTCTTGGTTCACTGGCGTACTGATGAGCTCATTTAATGCTGAAACATATCGCAATGCGAGATAATATACTACTTACGTTTTCATCCTGGCCCCGCTGAGGGGAAAAAGTATCACTAAAGACGTATTCTAGTTTGTTGCAACACAATCCCACCATTCAACAACTCAAAGCATACTGTCTGAAAGGTAAGGTAATGATTTGCATAGTAAACAAATTTCACTGGGTTCCTCTTATGGTCAATGAAAAATAAAAACCTCACATTAAAGGAATGCAGCTATTAGCAGATCGCGTCTCATGTTTACTACAGACTCAGGCAGCCAGTTTCAAGATCGTGTTCTGGTGATCAGCTATCTGTTTTAAGATATCTGATTAGTGATTACAGTGCAACGTATCAGTGAGTTTCGTGCATGGTTTTAAAGAGACACAGGAATAACATAACCAGATGCTGCGGAAACTAAATACTCGTGTAAAAACAAGAGCCCTGCTCGATCTCGCCAATATTTAAATAGTGTGCAAAGAATTGAATTGAAGTTCCCGCAAGTCAGTGACTAGAGCATGCAAGAAATTGCTTATTTCATTCTTGTTTTTTTTTTTGTTTTTTTTTTTTTTTTAAATCGTGCTGTACTATAGTCACCCCAAAACGGAGCACGCAAAGTGTTCTCCCTACTGAGGCGTCACTTGGAAACTGAAAGCATGAGTTAATCACAGTTTACGAATGAGAAACTTCGACATTTCTCACTGGTTGAGCTTGTGTAAGGTGAGAAATAAACTTTCTAATAACTTTTAAAACCGCACTATTCTTTTGTGTATATACTATATAATTATTTCTATTTTCTGGAAGCAATTTTATAATCATTATCAACACATTTATTTCAGCTTGTTTACTCACCATTAATATATAGATCGCGGGTTCGAACCCGGCCAGGATCGATGGACTTTTTCGGACGTAAAAATCCTAAGTATGGCTTCCTTCGGAAGGGAAGTAAAGCCGTGGGTTCCGTGTCGGACATTTACGGCACGAAAAAGAACCTCAAGCCTGAAAGAGAGCCCTCTGAGCAAAATTTGTCGGCCGTTTCACGCTCTGAGTTGAATGGGACGCTGATGACCTGAGATGTTAAAGAGCGTCCGTAAATAAATAAACAAATAACCATTAATATACAATTAATATAAGTTCATTAAGGACAACGTTTATAGTAACTAGAATAGTGTTATGACTAAATTCTTCATTGTAACATTTTTAGTATTTAATTTAGAAAATAGTTCTATAACTATTCATTCCCCCTTTTCTCTTCGGTGCAGTTAATAGGGTTTTAGATTCCTCTAAGGAAAGTAGTAATTTATGGGTATAGACAATGCTATTGTATCTAATCTAAACTTTTCTGTAACTGATAATTTAAAGTATCCGTCCTTATTTTTGAGTAATAATAATATACTTCTCTATAAATATGCAGGTCAGTAGGACTAGTATCTCTGATATAATGTGCCAGTACACTGTTCGAATTTTATTCAACTAGTGTTAGTTGTTCGTTACGGAGACTTCATTTGAATTAGTTTTCAAAACTATTGTGACAAAATAATTAAAAGCGAAATGTCTAAGTTTACAAGCAAGAGGATTATTTAATTACTAGTAATAATGTCTCAAACAGAAATTTTTATGTGTTTAGGTTTATTCAAGAAAAAAAGCAATATAATTGCCAATTTCCATATTAGTGAGCTTACCTCTCTTTTATATTTGGTGGTAATTATTTACACGTTCTTTACAAAAGAGGAACTACCGTTTTCTGTTCAAATGAAGGCCATCTCAGTCCAAGCAATTATCATCCATCAAAACAATGGCCTGTACTACCCTAAGGGGGATCGCAGATTACCGTCAGTCATGTCAACATGAATGACGTCTCACCTATTCACTGACATTCCCTTAGGGAATTTAATTTTTGCTATCCAGAAGAGACTGTACACTTCATCCAGCAACTGCTTTGCTTAGTTTGCCATGCCATTTCTGACACTATCAATTTAAGAATTTTGCATACATTTTTTCGCTTTCCAGCTTTTTCGTAGCTGAGTCATTGAACACGTTTCTTAGTTCACATTTTTTACTTTTATGTGCTTGATTTCAGAACTAATTTTCATTTTACTTCTGTCCCTAGTATTCTCCAACTTAGGGTTGAATAATCCTGTTCAACTCTTTGTCAAACTTAACTCAACTTTCTCCATTTAATTTAAGCTTTCAAATTTAATGAAGTTTCTTGAATGCACTAATTAGTGACGAACTTTTCTAGTCTCTGCTTGGTGTTACTCCTAGTTTTTTTTTTTTTTTATTTTTCTAGCTTCCCTTATTAGCCTTTTTCTTTTCTAAAAGATGCAAATTTTTCATTTGAATGAATGATTTTTCTTTTGTTTCTTTATTTATGGACGCTCTTTAACATCTCAGGTCATCAGATCCCTTTCAAATTAGGGCATAAAACGGTCGACAAATTTTGCTCAGAGGCCTCTTTTTTCAGGCTTGAAGTTCTTTTTCGTGCCGTAAATGTACGGCATGGGATCCACGGCTTTATCCATCGGGCATGGCCGGGGTCGAACCCGCGATCTTTGGTTTAGAAGGCAAGTATGGTTATCATTACATCACCAGGACCGCCTAATGAATGAATGAATGAATGAATGAATGAGTGGGTTTACTTTCAAATTAGTATAAATGGCAATATACTTACCACTTACCACAGATCCACATGCTTTTATAATACACCAAAGGTGTCTTTCTTAATCAAATAAGCAAATAAGCATTGCATATATTAAATAAAGTAATTTAAAAAATAATTCCAACATTAGCAAACTAAAACATCCAAAAATGGAACTTATAATTCAATAGAATACGTGAATACATTATATCTATATATGCATTTTTTTTAAATTCAATTCCCCCTATCTCAACTTTCAGCCTTTTCACCTTCCACAGTATTAACCTATCACTGTACATCCTTTCCTGCGAGCAGAACGCAGCGTGCCCTCCACCTCTGTTAAATTCAGTGAAGAAACGCGGCAGGTGCTTTTTCTCCCACTCCTTTCAGCCACCACAGTAAGCCCGGATAAATGACCACGACTCCTCCTCTCCACATAAGAACTGATTGTCAGCCTACATTCTTCACAGATCCTGATCTGCCGCCATGCTCCAAGCCTAACCCAAGAGAGTCCCTGCTATGGTGTACTGCTCCATTCCCCACCCATATTTTAACCCCGATTGTACTTAAAACGGAATCTTCTCCCCGCATTTAGTTTGTATGCTGCATGTATATATCCTTCAGGTGGTTCTTGATATTCATCCATGCATTTTTCCTGTTGCCTTCACCCACTATACAAATATATATTTCTTACTTTGGGGCCCATATCATATTCCCTCAAATCTAAGCTGTCCTTGGAAGTAGATTGCTCTAATTAAAGATTGATTTCCAACAATAATTCCTAACGAATATTTTACAACTTTAATTTTGCTTTGTGTTTTCTCACTATGGGTCGTGAACTTCCTTTTAATTTCGTATTTCGCCATGCCCCTCGCTGCTCCCAAAATCACGCTCTCACCTGATCTAGTTTCTCCAATGTTTCCATTCCCAACTTTCTTCGCCACATGTCATTTTGGATTACGTTGCATCATTTTCCTGAAGGAGAAAACCAATGAGTTTTCAGAATTTTATAATTTTTATTGAAGTTAAATTATTTTTATATAATGCAAAGAAAACATTATGAAAATTTTCACCCAAATGAATGCAGTAGCTATCATGTTATTTAAAATATAGATGATTTTTTATTCAAATCAAATTGCTCCTTCAAAGGCGTTTGTCATTTATTTGAAAAATTTTAATTCTGTTTTTGCACTGTGAAGAATTTTAAGCTACAATTTTACCATTCATATACTTTTAGTTTGCATAATTTTAACATGTTCTGCTATTTTAATTCAAATGTTTGTGATTTTTGAAATTTGAATTAATATTTCTATACTCAACGTCAAAAAGTCAATTTAATTTTTTTAAGCAATTACACGTATGTGCTAAATAAGTTGAAAAATATTTCTCAAAAGACATTTTAAATATGTAAAAGTATTGTTTTGAATACAATATTTTTTCCAATGGACCTGCGTACAGCTATTTACTATCAATAGACCTTTAAAAATGTCATCATATGAAAAAAAGTGTAAAAATTTATACATGAACTAAAGTCATATTTAATGCCAAAAGTAATTTTTTGGTCAGATTTTGCCCAAAAATTTAAGGTGTTTTCCCTTAAGCTTACAAAATGTCTCGATTAAGCTTACATAATGGAGACATTTTGTTACACCATTTATCCTCATTGTGTTATTATGCGTACATTAATACATCTGTGAATGAACATGTTGCATTTACATATTACATATTTTTAATGTTTCAGAAGTGATGATGATAGTTGTGAGACATTTACAAATACACCAAAAATACAACTGTTGCATGAGCCATACAGATGTACATGCTAATACCGCTCGTTTAACAAACAAAAGATATTATGTCAAAGAACGCTAATATTTGCATTGATTAGCTTCGTACCTACAAACTTACATACGTTCATGTGTATGTATATATATATATCAATGTACATTAGGGTAGTCCTTATTTTTCAACTTTCTAAATGCTTAGCTCCAACTGCCTATATTGTTTCCATTAAAAAATAAACAAATGAAACTGTGCAATATTTCACCTCAATTGGACAACTGCTTGGTGACCCTTAAACGCTTTGAAGTTCGAACATTGTATATTGTTGTACATGAAACGAAAGCGTCATACTCTCCTTACCTCGACCATTTTCTTTTTATTCTTAGTGAAATTTGTGTGGACCTCCAGGCTACTCCAGCAAATGTTTAAAATTATTCTGAATAAAATTTCCCCAAAAATTGATTCGAAACATTTCTGAAATAACATGATAAATTTAAGAAATAATATATTTTTTACTGCCGGATATAACTTTTATAAGAGAAAAATATTTTATTTATAACATTGAATTTTACACAATCAAAATATTATGTAACGAACACAGAACATTATTTTTTCGTAAAAGAGGATTTAGTAACTGTTGGGTATTTTTTACTGTCTCTGGCAACGATCTGTAAAACAAATTGTTTCTCAGCTTCATCTTTTGTAAGAATGTTATTGTAGTCCTGAATGAGTTTGACTGCTCTTTCTGCAATGCCATTCACAACAATTAGCTTTTCAAGTTTATCAATTCCACTTTTGTAACCGGACCATCCTTTCAAGCTGAAGGGTCTTTGTCGAGGAAATCGATACTGATAGAATATCTCATGAAGAAAAATTTTGTACCAAGAGTTACAAAAGACGAAAATCAATGTTTCTAAAGGAATAAAATCATTTTGGTGCAGAAAGTACCTATTCAGTTGATTTTTTTCTTCTTCCTCTTCTTCACCTTTGTCTCTTTAAGTATAACTTGGGCCATATTTGCTTTAACCGCTGATGGAGAATTGTTATTCAAAGCCACAGTTTCGGGAACTATCAGAGGTAGTTGGAAATTATTTATTTTCAGCAGCTTTCTTGATTTCTGAATCAATATCCTGATAATTTATAACTAGAAGTATATATATATATATATATATATATATTGTGGAAATTATGGCGATCTCTCTGACACCATCACTGCTTCGGCTGCTTGACGTTGAATCATCAGTTTTGATGTAGCAAAATGATCAGTAGCAAAATGTTCCATTTGTTCATAATTCCTTTACTCCTGGCAGTTTCCATTGCTTCAGTGATCTTTCTTCCTTCTGTTTTAGTTTCTGATTTACATCAACCGTCTGCCTGGAAGTCGTCCTTTTTGAGGCTGAAACATTGAAAAATTCTTATCCTCTCCATTTTTCATCTATCCGAAAGTATCTGAACTACATATGTCAAACAGATCTTCCATAATTTCCACAAAAATATCTCGTTTTTTTCTCTCTTTTTCCTTGCCTGCAGTTCTAGTCAATTTTTTCAACTTATCAACGCAGTGGTCAGTTCTTCTAGTAGGAATTCGAGCTTTTTGCCAAATAATGGAAACTTATTGAATCACCAATGCTGTACTTAGAGCTACAACTCCTATATTTTAGAAAAAAATGCTTAAAACTTGCCGGTTCGAAGATAGTTTGACTCCGAGTATGATTGGAGATAAAGCCAAGAGATATAAAAATCTCTTTTACTGCTATTTTATGTCTAGGAAAAATAGTCATGAAAGTCACTTTATACCAGCACAGGCAGTCGGGCAGCAGCACAAACAAGTAGTTCAGAAACAATAATTGATAAACCATTCTTCGAAGACATATCTTTAGTTACAAAATAAGACAGTGAGACACATAAAATAGTAATAATAGTATGTATTTATCTAATAATATTAGAGAAAATTATTTTCTGGGCTTAAATTTCTAATCTTCATGGTCAATAAGGATCGCCTCAGAGTTGTAGGATTGTGATGAAAATTTGTACACATCATTTTTTTAATTTAAACAAGATAAGGGGGAAACAGCATGACTCTAACTTTCAGAAAATTAACTATAGCTAAGGGCCATCCTAATTTAAATACATCACATATATACCATGAGCAGTTTCATAATTATATATATAGAAGAATTGTGCCCACTGTGTGATACCTTTATGTATATCAAAATTTTTGTTGACATCTGCCTCCTCCGTAAGTTGTTCCATAGTTCTTTTCGATAAATGGAGTAAAATTATTTTTTTTAAGATCGACAAAAGTATAGTGCAATTTACTCCGTTTGTTTCGGTGTATCCAGGATAAATACGTTGTCAATAGAACTGAATCCCGACTGAAAGTTTGCGAATCTCTGCCTCTAGATGTTTATTCTATCATATAAACTATTGCCATAAATTTTCCCCATAGTTGGAAGCAGTGAGATCCCCCTATAGTTGTCCTCAACTCCTCTTGAACTCTTCACCTTGTATACCGGGTGAATAATTCCAGTAACAGAGCATGGTGGTCATTCCGTTTTATTAAATATACTGTTAAAACATCAAACCATGCCATTCAATGCATGAGGCGGTTTTAAATATCCCTTTCCGCCTCTGATCTTTGTCGTGCTTTAGGCATCTTATAGCTTTTGTTACTTCCTTCTAGAAATCGTAGTGTCTAGCATTGGTATTTCTAGTCCTCCTGCGATATGACATCCCTCCCTCATCCCTCCAGCGATTCCCTTCGAACATTGCTCTGAAACTTTCCATCAAGGTCTCTGCCGAGCTTCCGTTCCATTTTTCTCGAAATGTTTTGATCACCTACTAGATCTCTGTGGTATTCATCCTCCCCACGTCCTTCCAAATTTCCTCTGTTATTCTTTTCTGTCAGGTTACTTGCCTTTGCTGCAAACTTTCTTTAATTTTTTTACGCGTCTGAATAAATTTCCTTGTTCTCCGTTCACTGCAACACTCGAAACTTTTCTGTGCACTCTCCGCTTGTTGCTTTGCATATCTGCATTCCTGATCATACCTTACTGATGACTGTTGTCCTTTCCTTCTAGTTCGACATTTCGTTGTTAAACATTAT
Organism: Metallyticus violacea; assembly: GCA_030762175.1. Classification (NCBI taxonomy): domain Eukaryota; kingdom Metazoa; phylum Arthropoda; class Insecta; order Mantodea; family Metallyticidae; genus Metallyticus; species Metallyticus violacea. The sequence goes on from CM060832.1 coordinate 108,297,061, forward strand.
TATTAATAATTTCGTCAACTGCTCAGCTGTCTCGATCCCAATGCCCTCCATAAGCGCCCGTATATTAGCCATAAACACTTCCCCTTGCTGTGGTTTCCATCTGTACCTGTGTATAACTCGCCTCTTCCCGCTAGCGCCCGGTACGTGTGTTGCATTTACTTATTGTCAGTTCCAGCATTACCGGGCAGCGAAGTGACTCCAAGAGGTCCCAAACCAGAAGTCTCTAATTTTGCCTATTTAATTTTGACTCACCAGCACAACGTCAATTACACTGCCACCATTTCCATTTACGAAAGGAAGTTCCACTGCCAAATCGCGACCGTATTTTTCATTCACAATCTGCAAGCAGAAAGCGTCACAAAAAAGCTAAAATACTCTATTCAATACTCCATCTTTGCTCATAGGTTGAAAGCCTCGCTGTTCTTCCTTCCCCTCCAGAGTGAAATCTCCCCCATCCTGGCGTGAAGTCCCCTTATGATTAGAATATCTGTCCCTGCATTTCTGTCCTGTATTTATAGTAATTTCTGTGTCATGCTGACATAAAAGTAATGGCTTGCTTATCTGCAACTGCTGACTGATTATAAATTCCAATAAATATTAATATTACTTTCCCCCTTCCGAATCTATATTTATTTGAGATAAACTCCCATTTCAGACCGGGAAGAAAACGATACTCTCCCTGACCATCACCCTCTCTTGCTCTTGATTCACTCCCCTTACTAAAACTATGAAAGTTTTTAAGTTCCAAATTGTCACTATTCTCTAGCCACGTCTGTGTCAAACAAGCGACATTCAAGTCTTTGAAAAAGAACAAAAAGCTGTCACTGCCCACTACTTTTCTGAATAGCTCGATATTCCATGTAGCCATTCTTAGAAAGAAGGTAGGGTTTTATTTTCGGCCTATGCTGTCTCAGCAGTAAAAACGGGTGATAAACACTATTGAAAAATATATATTTTTTATCGTTGCAGATTTTGATATATGTGCAAAGGTGTCATTTAGTCTACATTGGTACAAATGTTTTAGTTGATCAAGTGTTAAAATACAATTAATAACATATAAAATTACTTAGCCATAGAACCATTAGAAGGTTGGTTAGTGGTGAATGCCCTGAATATATTTTGTAGCAGAACTTTAAAGCGATGACATATGTAGACTATTGTTTCTTCGGTTATAACCCACTATGTACGAGGATAGGTCCACAAGTTTCCGGCCTAATCATTTTCTAGGTAGATAAATAAAAAAAAACTTTATCCCACTTTTCAACTTAGTTTTACTTTCTTTTTTCGAAAATTTTGAATGAACATTTCAATTTCCTCTCCCACCAAAAATAGTAAGAAGGCTTGTCTGCAAAATGGGCATAAACAGCATCTATTACATCTTCGTCATTTCCTTAAATTTCCTTCCTCGAAGGTCCTTTTTGAGTTTTGAGAAAAGGAAATAGTTACTGGGAGCTACATTTGGGCTGTAGGGTGGATGAAGCCACATTTCTCACAGTTGTGTGCACAAGTGCTTTGTCGTGAAGAAGACGCATACCACCACTCAGCTTTCCTCGCCATTTCTCTTTGATGGAAGCACGTAGTCTGTGCAGTAAGCCAGAATAGTACTCCCCATTCACTGTGGTGTTCCTCTCCTTGAAGTCAATGAAGAATATTCCCTCACAGTCCCAAAAGATTGTGGCCATGATCTTCTTGGTTGACTAAGTGACCTTGGGCTTTAGAGGCGGTGCTTCGCTAGGTTTACGCCACTCATTCCATTGATTCTCTTTTGGATAAGGGATCATAGTAGAGGACCATAGTTTCATCTCCTGTGACAATGGTTTGCAGAATTTCTCTCTCGTTGCCACGACAGACCTCTAATAATGCCTGTCAACAGATGACTCATTGTTGCTTTTTGACTGAGGAAAGAAGTCTGGGTACCCATCTTGCACTTACCTTATTCATGTTTAGATGTTCATGAATAATTCGAAGGACTGTTTTAGAAACGCCCAATATTGTTGCTATTTTGAACCATCGGTCTTCCATAACTTCTCCTTCCACAGAGCGGTGTTTTTAGGATTGAGCACCTCCAAGGGCCGACCTGCATGCTCTTATTCTTCAATGCTTTCTCGATCCATTAGAAAAAAATTGGTGGATTCTTTTACGGTAGAATGAGGGGGATGCTTCCCCATATACACCGTCCAATCGCTGTTTAATTTCATTAAAGGTAAGTCCTTCTTTTGTAAAGAACTTAATAAGAGCTCGAAACTCTATTTTGAACATGTTACAATCTTCTCACATAGCCCTCTTTATGTAACTATATCTGAACAACTGAACCCAGCGGAGTGGAAGTTACAGCTGCAATTATTTACTAAATAGTTAAGGTATGACACCAGATAAGGTTTTTGTGAAGGCCATAATCCTTATCGGCGAAGCTGCGAACTTATGGACCTACCCACATATTCATTACTTAGCTTGTGCACTTTTCGTTTGCTTAAATGTGTTAATCAGATAAGAAATTATTCAAATACCTTGATACGATAGTTATCTGTGCCTGTACCCTAATATATGATTTGTGGGTTGTGTAATTTTATTTGTTTCATGATAAAATATATGGGGCTATTTTTGGATTACTTCTCTAACTAAGCGCAGCGTGTCCTTTGTCAAGGTCATGTTCTATGCTTTTTCACTTTTAGCAAAACATTCAGAGAGAAGCGTCATTTTTAAATTTCGTGTGTTTATTATTATCACAAAAATTGGTAATGGACGCTATTTTTATTTGAAGACATTTGAAAAATCTGTGCATTTACTGAAATTTATAGAACACTGCTTTTGAATGAATGATTGTCAGCATTAAAAGAGGGTTACACGGTTTATATTTCTGGAGGAAATATCGGACTGCAGCACGAGTAATTAGGCAGTAATACCTCTTTAAAAATACGACCTTTATCACCTTTTCATCGTTTTTCTATAAAAAGTAGAGGAATAATTACTAACAAGGAAATGCATAACGAACTGTTATAAAGGCGAAAGTCAAATCACCTCCTGAATGGTTCCTTCCAGAAGTCTGAGAGGAAGCGATACGCATTTCATTCCGATCGTTATAGGAATATTAAGTGGGAGAAAACTCTTATAAGCAGTAGATAGATGCGTGAGCAGAAGACGCAATGAATTGATGCGCACAAGAAGTGGCGCCATTTTCCGCATCAAAAGAACTGAACTTATTGGAAGTTAAGACTTCACTCCAATAAACCTTGCTCCCTTTTTGTTATATTAGTTCGTGCAGAGACTAGTTATCATCGCGATTTATGCAATAAATATCTCTTGATGGCGTGAAAAATTTTATTGCCCTAGCGGTTCTTCGCATCCGCTTCTACCACAGTTCCGTCTTTTACTTTTCTGACTTTATGACTTGCTCAACATCATTTGGTTTATATCTGACGCAGTAGGCATATCACAATGGCAGCACTGCTCAAGGTACAAAATAATGAATATGAAATAAAGAATGACATTTGAACAGCGATGAATAAAATATATAAAATTAGGTAGGCGAAGGTAATTAATTAATTAATTAGATACTTGTACTCATGAATAATTACTTTCTTTTCATATTCTTTTCGTATTTTCAGTCTTTGCATCTTTATCGTACTTTGACAGTATCTAATATATACATTTATATTAATTTTAAATATATATTCCAAGTGATAAAAGATTCGCATTCTAATTTTAACAATTTTGATCCTTGCTATTGAATAAACATTAAGGTATTTATGACCTTGTTACCAAGATTCTAAAAAAAATGATAATCCTGTTGACTAAAATTTGTTACATTTAAAAAATGAATATTTGATCACTTTATAAAATACTTTGAAATTAATATTACAAATTAGAAGGGTTGTTGAAAGATTGATAAAAAGCTAGTTAAATTATTGTATAAATGTCAATTTTATATAAAAATATTATCTACATACGTTTTACAGAGCAGCTTTCCAAGAATACGTTAATCGGAAACACGATTTTTGTTTTTTGTATTATATTTATTGATGTGCTAAAACAGCACAAAATGGTAACCGCATAATTCTGGCCCTGGCCGATTTGTAGGTGTTATCCTGTTACAAATTTTTATATAACTGATCACGTCAAATATTCATTTTAAACAAATAATTTACTCCTCATTACATATATCTGGTACATCAGTAGTTTACTACTGGAATATATAGAAGAAATTTGTTTTACTTATCTTATTATTATATAAAATATATTTAATATTATCCTTAACCATAGCCATCTTCATATATATCTCCTTTTCAACTAACAAGCAACAAACAAATCTACTCACAAAACCTATTCATGATGCATATAAAGACCAAATTTTAAGCAATAAAATTATCTATTGATTACAAATTTTCTAACAAAACTCAATTTATTCCATCTTTTCCATTGAATATTCAGCCTTACTCCCCATATAAACTCCCCCAATCCCAATTAGTTGAGTCTTACTATCAAAGCATTCTTGGTCATTAACTCCTTATTAACTTCTAACCATTTCTCCATTCCTCCATTCCTCAGTACCCATTTTAACAGAACGTGTGCAGCATCATCCTCCTTTTCCACATATTGGGTATATGCCCTATGGAATATTATTCCTCAAAACCCTTAGCCTCCAAACCTCTAGTCTAAACTAGGCCATTCTTTCCCTTTTCTGTCTTTTGCACCTTTTAATATACTTATCCTCCATAAATCCAATCTTAAAAGACCTATAATATATTAAAGATCTTTCCACATATCTCGCATCTAATCCCTCCTGATTTCTTCGTGCGGGGTTCTACTAAAGACTTTGTCTATTCACAGAAATCTAAGAACGTTGATGATCTGAAATTGAACATTATTCAAACTTTCCAAAAAATCACTCCTATGTTGTAAAATGGACATGGGCCTATTGCGTCACCGCTATAAGCTGTGCAGAGTGCGCAATAGGACCCATGAAGCATTCAGATAAATTTTCCATCTTTCAAAGTTTGAAAATATAAAGTTCAGTAATAAATGTTTTACAGTCTGTTCATATTATCCGTACCCAAAATAGTCACCCTGTGTTCTTTTGGAGAAAAAAAAAAGGCATCACATTTTTTTAGCTAATCAAGTGGTATTCTCTCTCAGAGTTCTACTACTCTTTCATTCAGGTATCCAAATTTCATGCCGGTAACGAATCGTCTGTAAATTTTCCGCGGATTGCGATTATTAAACATCGCCCAATATTGCATTTTGATGTCCTTTTTCGTGAAATATTGATCCACAATCAATAAGTGCGCTATCTATGCCGCGCATATCATTTTCATATGCAATATTTTGTGAAGGATATGGGCATCCGTTCAGCTGAGATATAGTCTCAGCTATTTCTTTTATTTTTTCCTTCCACGTCTCGAAATATATGATTTTTTTTTTCAATAATACCATTCGGGGAGTCTCAATTAGGTGTCCGGAGCACGCTTCATTTTCGGTATATAAAAGGCCATGATAAAACTCATCTGTAAAGAAATAAATTATCTCTAACATTGGATTCCCCAGGCACTTCATATATTTCGGCTTTGAACTGTGCGGGCGCACTGTTCTTCAAATAAAACATTAGTTGCCGCACATAATTTTTGTACCATTTCAATGGCAGATTCGACAGTGGTAAATTCAAATGCCTGCCAATCGTTAACTACTCCATGTCTCTCACTGAATATTTGTCATAGACCGATTCAAGAACGATTGCCAACAATAATGTCGTCTAACGAATTTTTGGCTCTATTTCATTAAAATTTACTGAACGTTTCACGTGATTGTCTTGCATTTTACTTTGCAGTAATTGCAAAGCAGAAAATTAATCTTAATTAGGCATGTGCTTTATTTCAGAGTTTTGACTGTCGATGTGCAACTGTTACCAAATGTTTTTTCGTAGGGTGAGCTGTAATTGGTGTAACAGTGCCAAAATGTAACAGTGCCAAGTCTATCATTGTAAACATTTCGATGAACATTAAAGTAAATTTTGGTCAAGACTTTTAGAAGTGATTATGACAGATTTTATTGAAATGTTAATGCCAGTCGATTGTCAGGTTATAAAGATATATTGATCAACCGTACATTACTTTTAGTTATTATTCGCTGAAAAGCTACGCATATTTGGAAATTCTCCTTTAACCCCGGGAGGCGACCAAGTGCTGGGACGAAACGACATATACAAACTAAAATAAAACGAAGTTCAACCGTACACCTGAAACATTTAAAACATAAAGGCTGTGTATTTGTATTTCATTTTTACGGTGCAAATGAAATTATTATTGATGAATTTACAAAACACAATTTTTATTATTTCTAATAAAATACGGAAATATGTGACCGTACTTCGGGGTAAATGTGATTTACTTGGTAAATAATCCTATGTGACATATGATTAGCTATTCAATATATTTAAAAAATCGATTGTTAAGCCTTTTTACGTTTTGCAGATGATCAACTAATAAGATGTTAAAGCTACCCACAGTATGGGGAAAATTCAATATTTTTGCCTCTTTTTATTTATAATACAGAGTTAGGTTTAGTCTGGCGATCAGAAGATGGCAAGAGGGTACTAAAGTGCGAGGGGACTTGAACTGTTTATCTGCACATGTACGAGTGTATTTGAGAAACCCATGCTGCCATATGAATGAGGATGGATTTCTGAAATTAATATTTTGCAAGCTCGCTGGACTTCTAACTATAGGCGAGTATATGACAGCACTGCTTATTTTTATCGGCAGTAACGTACGTGAACATAGAGAGGAGGGTAGAAAATGTGTAGGTAGCACATTCCTGTCGCTTGCCTTCTTCTCATCACCAGACAATGCTTGCACCTGAAACTGTGACCTTGTACTCAGTTATTGTGGTATATTAATGCTTCAAATTGAAAGATCATACTAAAAATTATAAGCAATATTTTTTTATAAATAATGATATGTTACAAAAACCAAGCACATGGTTACATTCTACAGACTATAGGTGTCATCATGAACAAGTTGTGACTTCATTAGCTTGCTTCAAGTAATCGCATACAGCTTATATAAAAAGCTGCAACTGATATTTCATTCCATAAGCCTGCTGTGATTGAATTTGCGTTAAAGAGGAAATCTCCTCTGCAGCAACTCACCAGAGACTTCAGCATTCATATGGGATATGTGCATGGGCAACAGAAGTGTTAGAAGAGGGGTAAAGATTGAAAAATAAGCATCGAAGATCTATCTTAATGTACGCAAGAAAAGAGTGAATGATATTGCTGAAACTTTTGGAATAGAGCACAGCGTAGTTCAGGAAATAATCATGATCGGAGAATGGGTTCCCTGTTTATTGACCCGCGATAACAAAACCCATTGCTCAAGAACTTATTCATTTTGCTGAATATTGTAACAGATGATGGAAGCTACTTCCACTAGAATGATTTATTTATGGACGCTCTTTAACAGCTCAGGTCATCAGCGTATTTCCACTAGAATTTAATGCTACAAACATATGGAAGTTATCAAAAAGCAGTGTGTCAGTATTTTCGTAATGAGTACTGGAACGAAATTCTATCGTTAGAGAAACTCCCCCAACGGTGTCGAAAGTGTATAAAAAATGGCTACTCTGTGGGGAAATAAAATAAAAGTCTAAAAAGTAAGGAGGTTTATTTTTGTTCAAAAGGACATTAATTCTATTTATAAAAAATGTTTGCTCATAACTTTCAATTTAACCCGTATCTTAATTGGTATTTGTAATAAGATATGGAGTTAACACTAAGTACCAAAAGGTAAATTCTAGAAACATGATTAAAATAAAGCAATCAATAGAATTGTATATTATATAGCCTAAATTATAAATCAAAGAAGCAGAAACACATAAAACACAAATCTATGAAAAAAAAAAAAAAAAAAAAAAGAACACAAGCGGTCCGAAATATTTTACCATTTATGTTATTTAATTTCTGCTTCTGTATTTCTTATAACTTAAATTATACTTTTCTTTACGAGTTACTTTATTTTTCATTTTAGTTCATAAATAAATTTAATATCTAAAATATAGACTTTTATCGCCTAAAATGCTAACCTAATATTAAGTAATTAAATTATATTGTGCCTCATCCGGACTTATTTTCAAAAAACTATTATTATAATTACTTTAAACTTGATAGAAACATGCATACAAAGTAAACTTTGCATGGCAATTACTTTAGGCCCCCTCAGGCATATGCTCTAAACCAGTCCTTCATTTTGGACACTCTTTTATGAAATAATATATCTCATGAAGGATTACAGGTATTTTGCTTTTAATTTTCCAGAGAGAATAGCATTTTAATAACAAGGCATAGTTGCCACTTTACTAGCCCCGGATGGAGAGTATTATATTTCATTACCCCTGCGGAGCATGCGCAGTGACTAGGAAACAAGCAGCACGGTACAAAATTACTTACGCACAAGTATCAAAGGTTTTCCGTGGCACTCTATACTTATAAAATTTCGCTTTGGGCTAAGCTTCAACACCTGTACCACTAACGAGGTTTTGTAACTTTCTCAAGTGCCTTTTCAGAGCTTAAAATAGAGACAAATTCAAGCGGTGACACAGTTGTAAACCTTGTTATTTCTGACATATGATAGAAGTGTAACTTGAGTTAAATATTTAGAAGTCGCCAGTGGTACTTTGGTTCATTTCAGAACGTGGATTATAGAACTAGATTTTATGTTTCTATTTTTGCAATTATTTCTATTTGCTCATTTCATTATTATTTTTTCATATGTTCTAATATTAATGTATCAAGATTCAATGAACACCTTCTATAGAACCCCATTATTTTAATTTGCTTTCTATTCATATTCTATACTTTAATTCTTTTAATTTTCAATTCATTGACAAACTTTAACAAGCCAGTAAAAAGGAAACATTTATATAACTTACAATATTTTAATTTTGTTGCTTTTCATATAATTTGACGTTTGAACCTAAATTAATTTTATAGCAATTCCTTTTAGAGTAGATTTAAAATTTGGACTCCAGCAGCTACAACATCAGTTACCTGAAACTTTCGTTCATCAAATGCTTAATTTTTGTAACCGAAAGATAAAGTTGCCTGTTTGTAACATCAAGACAATTGGTCGATTTTCCGCAATTTGACAAAATGTACTTACTAATGCTAGCAGTGTAAAGTGTGGACTTTTCTTATGTCTGACATCGGCGTTTACTAAAATTTATGTAGACATATTAAACCTTTCCGATTTATATCTTTATTTTGTTTTAAATACAGTTAAATTTACATTAACATACAATTAAACAATATATTGTCACTAGCGACTTTTAAAATATACACAGGACCCTGCTATACAGTTTTCAAAAGTTTTGCTAAACATTAAAAACGATAACTGCTCTAAATTTGGCTTCGTCTTATTAAAATAATATTTAAATATACTAATTTATCAGAAAACTAAAATAGTCTTAGTACAATAAAATTTTATTATAATGTATAGAGTAGAATTTATTAAATAATTAATTAGATATATGAAAAAGACGGACTTAGAGTAGTTTCATATTATAAGATCTAGAGCAAACTTTTATATTATAAAGTGAATATTTCATCACAGTGGTAACCAAATGCATCTACGTACTGTATAAATATTGCTTCAGAACTACTTCTATTTTTTGTCTTTCTTTTGTATGTAAGAACATCTACAAAGAATAAATTCCTTATGTTTGTCACTTCACATTAGTGTAAAGATATTCGCATTTACTTACTATGTACAATAAAGCAGATTCTTATAGTAATTGTTGATTAAATTTAAATTTACTTAATTAGGGGTTTCGCATTGACCACCTCCTTGATCAAATGATTAGCGTTGCTGACTGTTGGCCGGGAGGCTCGGGTTTGATTCCCGGCATCTGCTTAGGAATTTTTCTGAGATAGGGAGGTCTGGAACAAGGTCCATCCAGCCTCTGAGGACAATTGGAAAGCTGCTTGATGGAGAAGTAGCGATCTTCGATCTAGTAATCCGCGATATAGCAACCGGCGGGATACTGTGTGCTGATCACATACCCCCCTGCAATTCTGCACTCTATCAATGATGGAGGTAGAAAACGCAGCGGTTGAAGCCGAAGGCCCACATGGGGCTATGGGAAACCAGGCTTAGAAGAAGGCGTTTTACATTAATATATATGTATATATACATGTACATACAATAGAAAGATCTTATGTGCTAGAAAAAAAATCAAAAAGGTTTCGTTTCATAGTTCGGCATTTAAACCCCGAACTTAATCCGCTAAAGCCCAGCGTGCACAGTGCAGCACTAGTCAGAATACGTCGAGATTCACATAGCAGTCAATTCGACCGTAATCGATAAGACGCAAGGACAGTTTACTATCAGTATAAAGCCGGAATTGTATAACTTCCTAATCCGTAGGATGAAAAGACTCATTCGGTATCTGAACACGTCGTAACCTCTATGCCCTCAAAGGCGTTCCAGATACGAAACCCCGGAAAATTGCTGTAACAAAAGACGAGCAGAAAATGGGACCATAAAGATGATGAAGCTCAGTTAATTGTTAGGCACTGAAAGGACTAGAAGGTAGAAGCCATTGTTGTCCATGAACGTTTATTAATTCATAAGATTGACATGGTGTTACACGCTATGAGCCAACAAAGAACGAGTTATCATTACTAGGTCAACGAAACCTTTGAGCTTTAATCAGGACCGCAGACAGTTGTATCTGAATTGTCTGGATACTCTGTTAAAATAGGTCACGTCAGGTTTCCTTTGTCGGTTTTCAAGTCTACTACTCTTCTTTTGCGTTCCGCTCCAGTCCTGACTAGACAAACTGAAACAAATGTGACATGTCTCAAAAAGATATCTCCGATCCAACTAAATATACCAGTGTAGCTTTTGTGTTTCAGCTGCCCGAGAATTTGTGGCAAAACTTAATTCGTAACAGACATAAAGTTAACGAATATTTCCGAGAATTTCCAATTTTTTTAAAAAAATCCAAATTATTAATATTTTAAAATATAGATAATTGTTTATGAATTTTCTGGATAGATAAGCTGCAAAATTCGAAACAAGTTGAAAATTTCTGTTGTCTTACGGATAAAATTTCGAAGACACTGCTGCTAGAAAATTTTCTGAAAAAAGGAATAATCTGTTTCAATTTTTTTTAAAAGTGGTGTTTACTTTTTATTTTATTACATGGCGTACATTTTTTACATTTTATATTTTTGACTTATATTAGTTATTTATGCCATGTAACTTATCACGTACAGTATTAATAATAACTTTTAACATTTCTTCCCAGAAAATAGGTTTTTGTTTCTGTTTTTCTCAGTCCAATTTATGAAATGCAAATGCCGAGTTAGTATTTTCCTGTCATGGATTCGATTCTCCTTACATTTCATCATTAATTTTCATTCCATTTATCTGTCTTTGTTTGTGATTTCATTGAGTGATTGACTGCTTATTCAGGGACCTCTCAATGTGTATTTGTACTGCACATGCATGCAAAGTAGATAACTACCCGACAGGCGAATGACCGGGACATTGGTTTGTCAAGCTTACAAACGGAGGAGGGTAAATACAGCAAAAGAAGATTGTCCAAAATCGTTAGCTCACTAGCGGAAGTTTTATTGCACCTAGCTGTAACAAAGATCTTTGAACTTGTGCTTTTGAATCTTTTATTTTTTTGAAAAAACAGAAAAGATACAACAGAAACATCATTTTGTTTAATACTGTATTTTATTCTGTAAGCATGAGTTGCAGTTATTTAATTATGCATTGGCAAGATCTAGAAATCCAGAAGTCTCTGAAAAGACGTTCAAAATATTCCCCTTGTTTTCAAGCTACATGAGAATGATTACTTTATAAATGTCTTTTTAGTTTATTCGGCACTATCGAATTATTTGATTAATCCTTTTCACATATAACACACTTTTGTTTATATTTACGAAACGCTGTACGTGTTTGTGAACTTTTAAGGAAGTTTTCGCTCACATTATTTGAATTAGCCCTGCTGCCATCTAACCCAGAACTAGATTCACAATTTATTTATCAAATAAAAAATTTATCCACCATGAAATTTAAATAAAGCACTTTTGATAAAGTAGAATTACGAAGCATTGTTGCAGGTGTTTGCTTTCAATGGAATTATCATCAGGTAGAAATATTAAACTGAGCTTTGTTGCAAGTGCTAACGTTTCATTGCTATAGTCTGTCTCAAAATAAAATGTACCATATGAAAGACCTCGTTATAAATAAAATGCCTCCTAAAGAGACCTTCTAGATGGCGTAAAATTTATTTTTCGTTTCCAAAATTATGTGACACATTCCATGGGGCTGTGCGACACACCAATGTGTCCCGGCACACCTGTGGGGAACCAATGGGTTAATGCGCAAGAAAAAAGCGTTATAAAATAATCTTCTTAAGATGAAATTTGTTAATGTTTCTAATGTCATACTTTTGTATAAACAATGCATTTTCAATTAAAATGGTATAATCTGTAGTTTTAATTAATTAGTTAATATGAATTCTAAAGAATAAAAGTTAATTACATATTTTAATATTTTCATATTTTTTGCTGAATGCTTGACATGAATACTTACTTTTGTTTTTGTTTTTTTTTTTCTCTTTTTAGGTAAGTTGAAAGTCCACTTTCTGCTAACGAACTGTTTTGCTGTATGAGTAATTGTAAGTATCATTTATTGGAATTTGTTTCTGATTAGCTGTGCCTCGTTTTGGGAAACTTAACACGTTTAAATAATGCCATACATTTTTTTGCTTATAAATCAGTAAAAATTCGAAGTCCATGTTATTACATTATAATATTCTGCATTACACACACGTACAAGCGCGCTTCTAAAAGCTCTTGAAAGCCAAGAATATTCACATTGTTTAAAATAACGTTGTAAAATAATTGCTACTTAAAAAATTATTCCACGTGTGCAACTGCTATGTATGGTTTCTAGTCATTATCACACATATGTGCGCAGATGTAAACCCTTGTGCGTTCTTAGCATTGAAAGAGACTATCATTCTCCCGAAAAGATTAAATTGTGGCGCTACTAGTCTCTCATAGAGCTTAAAGTACTGATTTATCATTGTGCATCTCTATTTTCTAAGCATCGTCTAACAATGCCAAAGTGCTCCGTATAAGAAACTGTAGTAGTTTATATTGTCCAGTTTCTCTGACCGGAATGGCTTAGATTTTTGACTGTGCGGAAATTTTAATATCTAAGAATATTAAACACTCATTGATAATGTGCAAAATTACAAGTACGTTTTCGGTTTGTGCAGTTAATCAAAAATAATATGATTTGTTTGCAAGAATATGCAATTCTTAAAGACTATGACTGCAGAAAGTGTGATAACGAATCACCACAGCATCGTTATCGCAGCCAATGCTGCGAATATATTGATGATAAAATTACTCTTATATAAGATTTTAGGGATATGTTCATTAAACTTTTCTAATTTTACTTTTCTTCTTTGCTGTTCTTCTCTTTTTGTCTAATATTATGTATTATCAATATATGCGAATTTTTAAACATACTTAGTAATTTACAGACAAGCTATATTAAAAAATGCATTCAAAAGTTCATCCTTAGACGTTATTTTTGCTATATTATAAATCGTTTTAACCAATATCTTACTTCATTCTGCTCTTAATAAGAGCCAATAGCGATTTACAATGCATAGAGTGTTGTTTTGAACGAATGTTGTTCAAATTATTCCATAAAAATGCAGTAGGATGCAGTATGGGGATTGAGGGAAGCCAAACTTTATTTTTCATCTCTTTCCTCTTACATCAAGCGTTGAGCGTTCCCCCACAAAACTTTGACGAGTTAGATCAATATCTATGTCCTTGTGTCCATCAAACCCCTTCCACCTAATAGCTTTGCCAAGATACTGCAAAAACCTATTACATTGTTCTTTATAGGTGTTAACTTCTATTTTCACTGAATCTCTAATCTATTACCTCCAAAATGTAAGCTCCATGAATATACATCTGTGCGTAGCAGTTAGGAATAATTGTATTCTGCTGGTAGTCAATGAAAAAACTTCATCATTTTGTATCACACTATTGAAACTGCAATTAAATTGACGAATAAAATTCCGTTGTGTTATTTTGCCCCTTAAATATTGTCTCCTTTATTTCAGACTAATAGTTTCCTTATTTACAGAATCAAAATTAATTATAAATTCAGAGGCGAATGTGCAACGTATAAAATATTTATCTCAACACAAAGCTTTTCATAAAATTGGCTGAAATATTTTAAAAATATTCTTTATTAGACAAAACATACTGCATTTTGATCCCAAAATAATCTACTTTAATTTAAATTTGTTATATTGTCTAATGTTTTTCTATCAGTAGTAACAAGATGGAACTAGCTATATCAAAGAGAGCCACCACAACAATAAAAAAGGTTTTGTCAGCCTGCATCTTATCTCTAATATAACTGAATTCCTCATTAAATCACCGTTTTCAGAATGAAATTTCCAGAATTCTGCTTTTATAACATTTTATATTGTTGTTGTTGTTGTTGAAGCGTCTACTACAATTACGTTATGCAAATAATTTCAGGCAATATTTATTGCATGCAATTTTTTCTAATTCATATATGAAATTTCCTCTTATAATTCCTTTTAGAGATATGTTAAATATTTTTATGAAATAAGTGACAGACATTAATGAGCTAAATTTTACCATAATATATACGACGCACGATAAAACAGCTCTCGGATTAATTTGTGAAAATAAAAACACATTATCAATCAGCGTTTGAATATTGTTCCTAATTACAGAGCGTGCGAAAAGTTACCAAGTACTAAGTATATGAGCTCATTCAATGCACAGTGACATTTTGGGCAGTGTACGAGTGCGCTCTAAAAGTTCTCGACCTGACCAAGAAAACACAAGATTTAAGAATTTTCCCCCCAAACATAGTCACGTTGTAAATCAATATATTTAGTCCAATGACTTTCCAACATTTTAATACTCTCAGTAAAATAAAATTTGCCCAACTGTGAAATACAAGCGTCTGTCTCGCTTCAACCTCGTCATTTCATGTAAATCTTCGTCCATGAAGCCATTTCTTCAGGTTTGGTAGCAATAAGTAATCGCTGGGAGCCAAATCCAGCGAATATGGCGGATATGGGAACATTTCGAAGCGAAGGTCATGCAGTTTTGCAACAGCAATCTAGGATGTGTGTGAAGGCGCCTTATCGTCATGAAAGAGAACTTTTTTTTTTCGCCAGGTATGGACATTTAGTCCGAATAGCATTCTTTAGTTAATCCAATAGTGCCCTCGATGACGGTGCTGCCCTTTTGTAGGTAGTCTACGAGCACCACACCACGAGAATCCCAGAAAAGTGTAACCATGATTTTACCTGCAGATGAAACCGTTTTGGCTTTCTTTGATGCACTGTTACCTATTACCACCCACTGTTTGAACTACATCTTCATCTCTGGCGTGTAGTGATAAATCCATGTTTCTATATTGCTATGAAAATTGGGAGAAACAAACTGTAATTGTGATTAAACAAGTATAAACATTCTTGCAAAATGTTTATTCGAATGGTTTTTGATCCATTGTTTAACAAATGCGACACCCATCGAGCTGAAAGCTTTTAATTCCAAAACGTCGTATAAAATGTAGTAGACACGGCCTATTTCGGCCTTTGAAAAGTCAGCCAACTCGCTCACTTCAATCGGCGATTCAATGAGTACGGCATTGTGAATGTATCTCACAATCTCGTCAGTCGTAGCAGTTTTGGAACTCCTAGAGCGCTCATCATCTTGAGTGGATGCACGGGCACTGTTAAATTCATCAGCCCACTTCTTAACCGTCGAATACGAAGGGGAAAAATAATTATATGTCAAATATAATTCAGTCGGAGTTAAACCCTTCGGAACGAAGTACTTAATCACAACTTGTATTTTTTAACTCTAGTTTATTTACATGATCGTCGCAAACAAGTGACCAAACTTAAGAGTCTGAAACTTTTACAGCGCGCCATCTATCATAGTAATTTGGCCATCCTCACGATATCTTTTAAGCCAGGCCGAGAATCCTTAGAACATTCCTCGTTTATTGTGTATCTATGACACATTATTATTGCTTTCAAGAGTTATTCATTGTGATTATTGAACTGATTTGTAGACAAATTTGAATGTAGCAACTGTTTAAATAAACTTTTCTTGAATGAAGAGTTTTCGGAGAATATGTGGGCCATGAGCGTTGTAGTTGTAAGGACATTTGGAAGCAAAGAATTCCTAGACTTTTCGGTATTAGAAGGTGAGCAATGCAATTAGGAAGAAAATTGTATTATTAACCAGAACTGTGCTGGTAGAAGGTGCTAATTATTAGGGTTTCCTTTTAATAGCAGTTATGCAGACTGTTCAACTGACTGTCATTTATCTCTGGTGATGGTAGAGAGGAATCGAAAGATAGTTTTTCTTCAAGAACCCACGTCCTTGGTTCCTAGAGGTCTACGTTCCAGCTACGCTGCATATATTCCATTATCCGCAAAAGTTTACGAGTTCTGCTGGCATGAACTAGATGGCATTATACTGTGTACGGTTGGTGATATATTCTTTCGACTTTCGTTGCTAAATCAGTTTCTTCATGCACAGCTTGCATATAAGGAATGAAGAGTTAAACAGGAAAAACTGTAGGTAGTAGAATTAGGTACCTTCGGCTTACCGTGGTTACGAGTTTATTACTTTTAGTTTAAAGTAGTCCTAATAGCGCGGTTAACTATGAAATGTCTCGAAAGTTTCGAATCTCTTCTTTTAGAAACAAAATATCTGTGTCGATATAACTTTAGAGGTTCTCCAAGGTGTTTAGACTCAGTCAATATGAGATCAAACAGGGTACGGTATTTCGGATGGAAGAGTATTGGCATAGTAAGTCGCATATATATGGCTCAAGTCCTGGCAGTGACTTTAAATTTTTTCTGACCCTGTTTTCAAATCTAAGCTTGAAAAGTTTGCATTTTATATGCTTATAAAAAGTTTTGATAACTCAAAGGTAGCTAATCGGTGGGGAGGGGAACATAAATTGAACTGGCGACTTCAAAAATGCCAGAATAGCTTCTAATTCAGAATTTTCTAGTCCTTTTGACGCATCTTCACTCTCATAAGGGATGAAATTGGGAAAAAGTAGGGGATATATCGTACAGCTACAACATCTGTTGGTTCTAATTTGGTTTGGTTGGAAATTAGTTAATTAAACCTCGAACCTACACTTGGATTGTAGATATTTAATTGGGGATAAAATAAAGAGAGAAGTGTTTTGTGCAAATTTAAGGATAACCTGTATAGTTTGCCCCCTGAAAACGTTATATATATATATATATATCGGTCAAAAGGTTTAATATTGTGCAATTTTTTTTATTATTGTTTGACGCCCGTTTTTACTACTGATGCACCACAGGCGGTGGACACTGCTGATACAGGAGATGAAATGATAAATTGGGAAAGGATTTTTTTTAGGAAGGAAATGTTCCAGGCCTACATTTAGAGTACCTTCCCATTTGCCATTAATGAGGATTGAGGAAAACCTGGAAAAAACCTCAGTCAGTGATGACTGTCCGCGCGGGATTCAAACCCCAGACCTCCCTCTCACGATTCCGCGCCTTAACGACCTCGGCCACCCATGGCGGTGTATTGTACTGAGAAAAATATTCACACAACATAAAAAAGATGTAACATTTTAATTTTTGCATAATCTGCGCACTGGAAACTTATCCTACTTCGTGAATATCTAAACAGAGCTATGTGTTAATGAAAACAGGGTGCATTACTTAATATTGCCTGTCTAAAAGCCTCTAGCCGCCAGATGAAATAACAGTATTATTGTAGGAGGAAAGTTCTCTTACACTTTCGATATGCAAGTTCTTACCCTCATCTACTTTATGATGAGGTATAAGGAATAAATGGAATGCTAATTTTAATCCTCAAGGCGCCGCTACCACTTCTAACCACTCTCGCTCCGACATGTCGTTCACAGTTTATGTACTTTAGACATGGAACATGTCTATGCAGACAAAACATATGAATATTAGAGCCAACGTCGACATAATTTCAGAACGAAAACCGTTTGTTTGTTTACTTGCCGATTATGAAAACATCCTTGCCGAATAAGGGAAGGATTTTTGTTCTAACGCATTGAGTATACAGAAGAATAAGAGATGTGCTTGTTCACGGGTTTGCTGCATCAAACATAACAAAGACCTATTGCTGAAATTTCTCGCAAACTAAGTGACATTTCCTCAGAAACTGTTGCAACTGAACTTTCTAATAGGTGTATTATAATAAATAATAACTTAGTCAGCGCTGCGCAAGAAGCCTGCTCTACTTATAAATAAATATGTTAGACAAACTTTCTGGGTTTGTAACAGGCAACAATTGTGCAATGAGGTTATTTGAATTACGGCTACTAACTGTTGAAGTTCAGCTGCTGCAATTGGGAACAGGAATACCTCTCTTAAGGCTAATATTTTTATTTCGTATTTATATTTTGGCTCAAAGCATAAGCGATAGTGTGATTAACTTTTTTGAGTAGTGTTTAATGCCTGTTTTTGTTAATGAGGCACCAATCGGCGGTTTAAAATTGATTACCTAAAGCGCTAGCCTCTGTTATAAGAGATGTTGAAAATGATGCCCCTCAGCAGCGATACATTGCCGGTATCTGCTTAGGAAATTGCTGTATTCATCTAACTTTTCTTCCATAAAGACACGGCTGTTCGGAACAAGTTGCTTGTTATTGTAATCCTGCTTCTCTTAATTTTTAACAAGCTGGCGAAGAGTTTCTCTACCGGGAACACAGTTGCCAGGATATTTTTTTTTTGCTAAACGCGCTACCATTTCCCTGCAAGAATCCGTTTTCAATATGAATGTGCATAAATTCCATTCTTCAAGACTATATGTATATATGTGTATATATGTATGTATATATGTGTATGTATGTATATATGTGTGTATATGTATATATGTATATAGTGGCACAACTAATGTAGAGCAATTGCCACACCATTTATACACAATGAAAGTACTGAGTAACACACGAACATATTACTTACTGAAAAATGCTCTCTCAAAATGACTACCAGGTGCATGTTCATTATATGGCCTTGACCAATGGCTTCTGTCATTACGCAGTCACGCTCTGCCTGGTCTGATCATAACTCAGATAATCTCATTGTACATATGTTGTATTTCATTTAGTACACACTTGTATTATTTTATATAAAAATCGGATTTGTTTATCGGAAGTGACTGTTCCTCCCCCTTTTAAAAATGGCTGCAAAGTTCCAAGTAGTTTTCCAGTTAAACGCAGTAAACAGCTGTAAAGATAAAAGAGAAATGCATTTTGTATGTTAATGTATTGCTTCAAAGAACTTGTTGTGACTGGTTGAAACAGCACATGGGTCCATGCAGATGCAATCGGATGCCAAGGAACTTTAACAATTTGTGTCATCTCGAAAAGATTATAAAAAGGAGGATTATGGTGTATATATATATATATATATATATATATATATATATATATAATGAGAAAGTATTTATAGCTATTATTTAAAAATATATAAATGTGCATCTGCAGAGTTATTATCAAATTTCAACATGAACATAAATAAATTAATTACTTATTGGCTAACAATTAATTAATAAACAATGAAACAAATATATCAACTTATTGCTTTCTCTCTGACAAAAATTGTGTCAATATCAGTTTTATGTTCCATCAAGTAATATATAAGTAGTTTTGTTTATTAATATTTGGAAAACGCAGGTTGTGCCCACTTGTTGGGCCGAGCGAAAAGTCAACTGTACTATTTTGACATGCGAGTGCAGGCTATAAGAACTATATTTCTGTTAGCACACAAGACAGTTATAAGAACTATATTTCTTGATATGAAATATTTTTCTATACTCCTTGCTTTATCTTGGAGCAAACCTTGAATTCTATTTGTTGTAATAATTTGCAAAGTTGCCTTATTCTCAGTAACTTTGTGGGAAATTTGTGCAAATATTAATAAAACAGACATTTTTCTTTTAAAATATGACTATGATACATTTCATCATATTCCGCAAGATGGCAGTTTTAAAATGAATGTTGTTCCTATTTGTTGGTAAGCGATTCGAGGGCTATGTACCTATGGTAAAGTCATTTTAATAAAAGGTGAAAATTTGGCGCATTTTTGCATGAAAACTATTAGACCTAGAGATGTCATATTTCAGAAGCATTATATGCTATGATAATGTAAAAATATAATGAATGAAAAAAATATGAGTTTACGTTCTAATTTTCCATCCGATTTACTATTAAATCAATCAGATGCTACTTAGGTTTCAACTCCAATAATCTCCTGAGTTGTTCATTTATTCTTGTATTATTTGCTTTATATATTTTTATGTAATTTGTTTTTCTTGTTTGGACTTGCAATGTGCCGCAAGATATTATCGATGTATATTATGCAATCATGTAAATGCTAGCACACTGAGGGATTAAATTGACATTAAAACTGTGTATATATAAACATTGAGAAGAGAATAGTGTGTAGCATCTTCTTTCTACAAGTTCTTTACTTTTAAAATGTTTAGCAGTGACATAATGCCAGCAAATTTTTGCCCTAGTCTCTAGACAGCAACACATAAAGTTAATTGCATGCATTTCTTTGGTTCATCAGCCTACAGATTTGATAGACTAAATATGATGATACTTGTTAATTCTTCGATAAAATACATTGATAATGTTCAGGCAGCATTTTCCTCATCGTGTGGGTGTAAGTTTACATGCTAATAATAAAGTTCCTCTTCTGCTCCTGCTGAAAATGTTACATTACAGGTTTAAGCTAAGATAACCAAACTTGCGTAGTGTTTGTTATACAGAGTGAGCAGTTTAGGGTTTCCCGTGCATGGCAACGCGACTGCATGGGCTGCAACCAGCACTTAAGCCCGCACGAAAGGACGAGTCCGCTCTCAAATTACAACTTCATTACTGGAGGCGCCGGCTAAAAATATTCCCAAAAATATATAAATAAATATTCTCTTCAAAATACGTGTACTCACCCATGTCACCCAGAGAGATGCTGCAACTACATTCCTTCATTTTCACACTTCTAGCGTGGACTAGTGAAATGTTGGCGCACACACACACACACACACACACACACACAAATCTGAGAAATAAGGATGACTATTTTAGACCGAATTAGAGAAACATTAAGCAGACGCTGTGTAAAACATATGGGAAAAGAACTTTATAACAAGTTACCTGAACAAATAAAAGTAATTAAAATACTGATTTGATTATGAAAGTAAAAAAGAGGTGCCTGATAGTAAATGCGTTTTATAGTCTCGAGGAATTTAAGCGTGGAGCTATAAAGTAAGAATGGCAAATAAAATGTGTACTTGTAAAAATTGTATTTGTAAATAATTGTTGTATTTGACGAATCCACAACTTGTATATGTTTTCATGGATGAAATAAATTGAATTGAAAAAAAAAATAATACTAATGCAGCATGTTAGGATTTTCGATAGTTCTGCGTATTAACATAACAGAGTAAGTGGAACCAGCTTCATGAGATTGAGTTAGAGATCAATAACTGTGTCGTGTACCTCATTAGTAATATATTCACATGATCTAATTCTACATCGAGAAAAGTCATATTTAAGTTCTTATATCAATTTGTGACCGTTCTTACAAAGCCGTAGGACATTTCCGATTACTGAGCAAGGGGCAAAGAATTTTTCTAAGGCTATTCTCGATGTCATCTGAGCAGTCATCGTTCCTTATCTCGAATACTCCCCGTTTCCCAAATGTAACTAATGTGTGAATAACTAGCAACTACAAATTCGCTGCATTTTTCTTGGAATAATCTTCTGACAGCGCGAGCCCGATGCAAACAAAGTGAAATACAATATTTAGGCCTATCATTTGAATTTATTGAAGTTGCATTCTGGTAAAGCACGAAATTGGCCGGGAGTACTACAGGCTTGCTGCCCATGCAACCTCGCCGTCGCAGACGGGAAATTCAAAATCTGATCATCCAATATATTGCACAGATGACCAAATAGATCGATAGACATTTTCTTTGGGTAGTAACCAGTGGAAGCTGAGACTAGGCCTCAGCGGACGAAGTGACGCTTAGTAATTAACGCTTACTAAGTTGATAGGGAGGCAATTGGTGAGGAACTGCTTGAATTGTTGAACTAAACATATACGTCAGAAACACAGTGAACGGTACTTTATCAGTGTGATGAGCTAAACGTACTATATTACAAATAGTTTTTCCCCTTGCAGAAATAGTTTAGATAGTATTAGTGCAATTCAACATTAACTCTACTGTAAAAGAAAATTCTGAATATGTTAGCATTGTTTAGAGAAAAATGTATTTGAAAAGAGTTTTTACCGTTTAGAGTAAAGAGTTTTTTTTTAAAACGGTAGTTACCCAACATATGCCAAATTTCCAGTTCTAGCAAATTTTATTTGAATAAATTAATTAATTAACTTCATACTCAGTATAACAAATACAGAATGCAGAATCATCCAACTTAAAATTCTGTTCAAAAATGTAATGAAAACATTTTTTACTCGTACTGTAAGGGGTTCAGGGTCTTTGGATCTTTTGAAAACATTTTCTCCAATCCTAACGACTGATATCGAAGGGTATCTGAAAGAGAACAGCTTTCTCAGTATCCAGTCTAATAATACAATAATGCAATTTTGTATTTAATAATTATTAATCTCTCTTACTAATATCTTATTTCAGTTTATTTGCCGATTTTCTTATTGTTCCAGTATCTACAACGTTAATTATAATGGTATTATCACCCACATAACTAAAACCATCATCTATAATTTTTCACATATTTCACCTTTTTTCCTTGTCCCACAATTCTCGCAAACATTTGTTCCTCGCTTTCTCTAAATATTTCCTTCTGCGTATATTTCGTTTTCTGAACTTTGATTCAGTATTTTATTATTTCCAATTACTTCTGTTGGTGGATTGCTCTTTTTCACCAAAGGCAATTTTTGTCAATAATATAATTTCTTTACCTTCTAATAAACATTGCTAGAGATCATCCTTCACTCCACACATTGACATATGTAAGTATTACCGACTGACCTTTCTGACTGAACGTATAATACCGTGTAGATATATACCGTCCTAAACAGTAACAATAGAGATCAAATAGCGAAAGAAAGATAAATTTTGATAATATAAGTTGGTGTTCATTTGTTCTACAATTGCATTTAACTCGATGCCAGTGAAGAAACAATGAAATTACAAAATTCACAACACGTATTTACAATGTTTTTCATATCTAATCTAATTTAGCTATCAATTTCTAACAAAATAAATGCACAAAACATGGAAATATATCCTAATTACTCAATTACGTACACTTTAAATTAATTCTCTGTCTATCTTAATTAACAAATACGCAATTAAATAAATCTTCACTGCTTAACTTAGTTTAATACATGTGTACGTACTTTAATGCATGTTAACTGATCAAATACATGTCAAACTTAATAAATGCCTGTCAACTAATTAAATATATTTCAAAACAATTAAATATTTTTTCAACATGATTAAATACAGTTCAAATTATTTAAGTGCATGCAAACATTAGCAAATACATTTCAAAGCTAATAAATGCATTTCAAAATAATTTAATGCATAACCCAATCAAATGCTTGTAAAACTTGTGTCGTTCTTGCACACATTCTTTCCTTCTCGTTCTCTTTCCTTACGAACCACGGCGTGATGAGCTGGCTAGTTGGCTAGCAGAACTAGTTGGAAATAAAATACTGAATCAAAGTTCAGAAAACCAAAGAACATGCATTTGAAAGCCAGGGTATTAAGTCATGGTAATTCAGACACAACATTAAAGCATTTCATTTTTTATTAAGGCATCAACTTTCATGGTACGCTTGTACCTTAAAATACAAAAGAGAATGCATTAATAGAAATATCAGATGCGATATTTCACATAATTTCTATTCAAGACTGCAAATGATCTTATTTAGAGATACTGAGAGAGCTGTAGTGATTGGAAAAGAGCAATTTTCTAGTGTTAAGTAAGACTGAATTATTATTATTTTTGTCATATGAATTTTTCTGAAATATATACATTAAGACAAAAAATTCCTGCAACTACTGAAGTCTGAATATGTCTGAAGTTCGCTTTAGCACAACTCCTTGTTCACATACGGAAAATAATAACCGTTTCATGCCCAGTAAGCTGCTTGAGTAAGAGCTTGAATGCCAAACAAAATTGTACAATGAGCATAAAGTATCTGGTATATTTTAAATAAAATACGTACTACAATTAATACAAAAAATCAGGACTCGAACCTTATAACTTAAGAGCACTAAACTCTGATCTTATCCGCTCGGCTAATAGACTGTAGTATAATAGATAAGCGTTGTTAGGTATGATCTTAATGGATACTAATGTGTGTGTGTGTGTGTGTGTGTGTCGGTGTCGGTGTCGCACACGAAATTAGCTGGAAAGTAAAGAACGAAAACAAATTTACCCTATTACAAATCCAGTGGAAAATGGCATTTTCCTTGCTTTAAAGAAGAAGGATATATATATATATATATATATATATATATACATATATATGCCTGATGAGTTTTATGAAATGTACACCTTAAGACTAAAAATGGTACAACTCTTGAATATGTCCAATTCCACTAGGGCACAACAGTTTGTTCACATAAGGAAACTAGCCGTTTTATCATCAATAAGTTAAAGTTGATTTATACCACCGTGGGAGCTTAAATAAAATAAAACACAAACTTAATCTAGGGGAGAACATTAAACTTTCCTCGATATCCACTCGGCTAATCGACCATTTGCGATAGATAAACTTTGTTGGATATGTAGCGAGCACCATATTCACTGAATACTTAGTTGGTCCTGTGGTCTAGTGGTAGCCACAGCTACCTCGTAAACCCAAGATCGTGGGTGAACCCCGGCCAGGGTCGATGGATTTTTTCGGGCGTAACAAACTAAAGCGTGACTTCCTTCGGAAGGGAAGTAAAGCCGTGGGTCTCGTGTCGCAGATTTACGGCACGAAAAAAGAACCTCAAGCCTCTGAGCAAAATTGACCGGCAGTTTCACGTCCTGAATTGAATGGGACGCTGATGACTGAGATGTGAAAGAGCATCCGCAAATAAATCAATAAACCAACTGGAAACGTAGCGAATGAAATCAACATTTCGATACTAAAATCCAGCTTTATCGAGCGCTACTGACGTTACCCAAAAACTGTGTAAGGGAACGACTTTTTGTCGCTGTGGGTATATTTAAATATTGTAAAACTATGAAGAAGAAAACACAGCTTGATCGAATCTTCACATATGCCCCCCCCCCCCTTAGACTCACATATTGTTTTAACTAGCTTTTCTCTGTTCATCACTATGACCCGTTAGTATATCTACCAAAGAGAACAGTTGTGGCCTAGTTCACTCTCACAATACCTGATCTGTTTCAAGCCTAGTGGGAAAATTCGTACCTGCATACTTTCATCAATTTTGTGTATTCCCATTTATGGCTTTGAAATCATCTGGATTCCGTTCCAACAATTTCCATTAATGTACTTTCAATGGTCTCTGAAGGATTATAATTTGCAGAAAGGTCATTTTGCTCTAAAGTTACTGAACTAGTTTGCGATAGCTGAGGCATACATGTCTTCAGGTGTAACGAAAGCTCATCTAAACTTCCTTTCTTATTTATTTCAGAAAATATTTCCTAACCTCTTTCTCAAAATGCTTACCCGTACTCCTTTATGGTTAGTTGTAAGCTACTTACATACCCACTGTAAGACAGAAGCCTTCCATTAAAGAGAATAACAGTAGCTTAAACGGAGAACATATTCACTAAAACGTTATATTTTATTCAGTACTTCGGCTTATTCCTATCTCGTAGACGCTCTTTTGTTTTGACGGTCATATTCACATACAGGCAGTGCCATCTAGAGATTATATTTCGCCAACGTCAGATGCTGAATTTCTCCTTTTTGAGAAATAAATAGCACCAGCATAAATTGTGAACATAAAAAACGGAGGAATTCTTGTTGTAACGTTCTAGTGTCGGAATATGCATGCGATAGTTTAGAAAATATATATCTCTCCAAATAAATGGTGAGGTTATATATTATGAGGTTTTTGTTGGAAGGGCTATCAAGTATGCATGCAATAATTTATAATACAGAAAAAATAATAGAACTAAATTCATGCAGGATAAAATAACTCAATATTTGTATTCGTGATAAACATCTACTTTCATAACAGCTCATAATTTAAATGATAAACGCTGCAACAGTAGGGTCATTAAATAAACTGATATATTTACGATGTAATAATAAATAGTCTATAAATTACTTTCTCAATGGTATATTTCTTAATACTAAGAGCAGTTGCAATAAATTAGAAGCTTTTATCTTTCGCAGGAAGCCATAAGAACATGTCAAAAGTTTGTTACATTGTTAAGTCCTCACAGCAGTGAGTCAAACAATTTAGCTCTGTTCAATATTTGTTAACTACTGTTCTTATGGAAATAGTATTCCATATATAGAATGATTTGTAACATTAGATAAGAAGACTTGTTCCATTCTTTGCATTCCCCTTTACTTTTCTCCTTGTACCAGAATGAGTTTACATTTCTATCGAGTAAATATAAGCCATTCAATTGATAATTTTAATATTATTTGGCGTTTACATACACTACCTTGTTTCTGATAGGAAGTAAGTACTTTATATCTCTTGCCCCGGGGTTGTCAGCGATGAAGCCGATTTCTGGATTTCTTTATCGGTTGTTCCACATAGGTCTCAAGTAAAATTACTTGAACTTCCTCTACCAAAACATTCAGTAACATTAACACCGAAGATAAGCTACTAAAATGAAAAAGTCACCATGCCATCAATTGAAAGAAGTTGAGTATTTCTTTATGCAAGATTAATTTCAAAAGAAGTTGCTTTTTGAGTTTCTTGACCATGCGCTGTAGAAACATTTTCAATCTCCGCAAGCTTCAACCAGTGTCAAACATTACCTTTTGCTAATTCAGGGGGAAAATACTTCAGAATAAGTCATGGGGTATGGGTTTGTGTGCTGTGATTTTCGCTTTTTATTTTTTTGTGTGTGAGTTGAAACACAATGTTCACAGATTTCTCTCAAAGAAAATGAGCATAATTTAACAAATCTCTGGTATTAAATGTCTTCTAACCGCAGGGTTTACTTTTATACAACGGTAGTTAAATGGAGGATGTACAGAAAAGTTTGTCATTTTAGTCAAAATTTTGTATTTATTGTTTTCGGCAGAAATAAAGTCAATGGAGATTGATGTACATGTTTAGAAAGTTTCAAGTGTCTTGCAATCAGCTGTTTTGAAGGTCTTGTTTAAAAGACTGTGCGTAAAAGGCTTAATACACAAAATGGTAATGAGAGTTGCATTCGTTATATGTAGATAGAGACCTTCAACCTCCAAGCATCTCGTTCAAATACAGTGGCTCCGGCTGTATCAGAATATAAGCTTGCACCAGAATAATAGTAGAAACCCAACTAACAGCTAGATTTTATCCTGGAAACAAAATGATAGAATTTGCTCAGTGCAAGGACAAAAAGAGAATCCAGGCAGCACATCGACAAGCCGTAGTTACATCAGGATGGAAGAAAAAAAATGAAGCTTGCAAAAATGAGGTTGGAGAATGCAAAGAAAAGGAGAGAAGAACCACCTCATCAGCCAGGATTGTTCTAGGCAACATTAATTTTGTAAGTGAACAAGAAACCTCATGCCAAACAACCAAATCCTTAAACATCTTTTTTCTCAACTTTTAAATTTCAAAAGTTTTCACAACTTCAATTTCTATCTACTTCACAAAAATTAAACTAGAAATACCAACTTTTTTGTAGTTAGACTTGAAAGTACACTAAATAAAACTAATGAAAAACGTAATTCCATATTTTATTTTATAATAACAAAATAATTTGTCAAACTATTGTTCAATTATTATAAATTATTTGTTTAGTCCTTTGAATGAAATTGAACCAAAATCTCTCTGCACAGTAATAAATGTAATTTTTCAGAGGAATATATTGAAATTTGAAAAAGTAATAGATAAAGTTCTAGTAATGCTATTGATTTATAAAATAATTACCTCAAATATTATGAAGAAAGTGATTGCTTCACATCAGTATATGAGCTTTGATGCCAAATTTGAGCACTCAATGTTTATAATTTAGAAAATAGCATTTTCAGTATAGCTTCATGTTAAACTATTTGACAATTTACATGCATATATTCACCATACACTGCTGTCTTTTTTAATATTAATTTTAAAAATGCAACTATTTAAAATGAAATATCTGCAGTTTCACTGTTTTTATAGATTTGTGATTACTATTTAAATTTTATTATAATACAAGACTTCAAACCAAGTCATAGAAAATATTAAAAGGCAATGATTCATGACTTCATTTCTTGGGTTTCATAAAATCTCTAGTTCTGATTATAGAAACTCGGCCTACACTTAACGCCTAGAACAGTTTGAGTACACAAGGATTTAGAATCAAAATTCCAGTCATTAATACTTCAAATGGTACACGCGATTTGAACCAATAGTTTTGCCTATGTTGACTGGCGTCCATACTCACCCGATTTATAGACATTTTTTTCTAAGGGACTCTTTGAAAATGAAGGCCTATACTCGTCGACCTCGCACAATTCAGGAACTTTAGGATTACATCCAAGTATAAATTAAAAAAAAAAAAATCATGAACTGTATTAGACAACGTGCAGAGATTACCTGATCTCCAATGGAACTAGCTGAGTGATACATTCAAAAAGTGATTTTATAAAATAAGTCTTTCCAATATAGTTTACTGCTATATACATATCTAGTGATACTTCAATATGCAATTAAAGTTGTTCTTTTTCAACTGAATGTTGCATTTCAGCGGAGTCCTCAGAGTTATGCTCGCCGCCACAATAGCTAACGATACTTTTTCAATAATATTCCTTTTTAATTTATTCTGTGGCAATGGAATGAATGAAGTGATCGGTTTTAAACTTTGAGAAGTTAAAAAGACGGAAATAAACATTAATAGTTTTCAATTCTTGGGAAGAGCACTTATATAAACAAATTAGGCGCTATAAAACTTAATCTTAGGCGCCATCATATCTTAATCTGAAGGCTCTATAATGAATGTTTTATTAAAGGGCTTACAATTCTGTGCAACGGAGTAAAATTAGTAGAACAGACAATATCACAGTTCTGGTCATGAAATAGAAAGATAATTTCAAATTACAAGGATATAAAATAAAATGTCTGAAGTTGCAGTAAACTATATAACAAAATAAATTAAGATAGCGCTCAGAGTTAAATTGTTTTAAATAAACGAGAAAATTGACTGACAGGGAACAACTAGAAGCCATATTTGGAAAGAATTAATACCACCAGACTCCCATGCAGACTTGAGAATATCACCCGTGGGCAGAGAGATATTGGAGAATTTTTTAAACGCAAGCCTTACCGTCCCACCCCTATGGTGGTAGTTTTCTTACATAAAGCACTTACTGCTCTAAGTTTAAACTTCACCATTTTACACACGACACTGATTACTTTCTTCCCCTTCAGCTCATTTGTCATCTCTTACTTTGATCACCTAAGCACCTCATCTCGTATTTTATTTTGACTAAAACTCCAAAGATACAAATGCCACAGTGATCGCCTACAATGTTCAAAACTGCAGCGTAATTTCGCTTTATTTCAACATTTTGAACTTTATTCCATAATTCCTTTATTTATTTGCGATTTTAAAGCAGACAACAATTTTTCTCTAACAGTACAGAGAAATCTCCGTGTCTATTGTGCAAAGGTCCTTGAAGACACGAATAGATGGTGTCTGCCCTAACGAGCCATTTCCTCACCCTCTAGGCATTGTTAAATGTAACATCTTCTCTTGCAACCATTACAGAAGTTTATAGTCTTCGCAACCCTTGGCGCGAATCTAATGGCGCCGTGCAGAGCAACTCAGTGCCCTTGTCGCTTCAATGTTACTTGTAGTTAACGTGAAACTTAATGGTAAATAGAGGCTATTCAAACATCGACAAAAGTTATAAATGTATCGTCACGTCCACTAGTATCCACAAAGAGCATATTTAAGTTTTGAACTAAGTTGCAGATTTCCTCTCTCATCTACTCTGAGATTACAGACCTAAGTAGAAGTAGTAATTGTATACTACGTTTTAATTGCTGTTATTATGTATCTTTTGAAAAATAAAAAAGGAGTACAAATATTACACTTTTGTTGCAAAATTTACGGAAACCTTTGAATATGCCGTATTATTTATATATGATAATTATAAAAAAACTCATTTTTAAGTCATCAGTTGAGTTTTGAATTTAATAGCACGTTGATTCATTTTTTTCCTTCAAATATTTAGAGCCTTCCCGCATGTGATTTGGAAAATTAATTAAATTTTTACAAGCCAAGTTGGTTATGACTATCGTTGATACTAATTGTAATTTCAGTTATTTCTGAAAAATAGCACGAATTTAATAATACATAAATGCCTCTGAGTGATTAAAAATAATATTTATTGTGGAGAAATATTTAGGTATGCTCATACGAAATAGGTGTAAATGAAGTTCTAAATCTTAAAGTAGGAAGTCCACATTTACGGGCAGAGTTTTACAATGATCCCACCATCTACGTAAACACTTTTAAAGCAAATTCGCAATACAGTGTCTCCTTAAGGGAAGCTGTGGACGAAAATGATATGCCACGGATAATGTTAATATGAAAATTAAGCTTAAAAATTGTACGCTCTCACCAGAAAAGTCAGAGAGATATCGCAAATCAACTTGGTATAAAAAAGCGTGTGTTCATAAAATTATACATAAATTAAGAGGTCTTTCCTCGCTAATCGCACATTTATTGTTGCACTTATATAATTATGGCATGAACGGCATTTCATTTCACACTCGGTCCTCCATTTCGACCACTTCCGTATGAGTGTAAATATTTTTCTACAATAAATAATATTTCTACTTCAATGACAATCAATAACGAAATTATTAAAACCATGTTATTCCTCAGAAACAATTTAAGTTATAAATAATGTAAACGATAAACATTTGGAACTTCGTTTTGGCATATGAAATATGTAATCAATTGTTATTCTGTATTTAAGGTCATACTGTAGTCTCAATTAATTGCCACAATATAATACTCAGCAATAATGAATTTATTCTAGAAATTGTAATAATGTTTTATAATTTACTGGATATTTAATAATACAATTTTATCAGGAGAAATAATTTCACGATTGATGAAAATAATGCACTTTTGATGCACTCGTATGCTTTAACCTTCGTTAATAAACCAGTAACCCTGCTCAAAAGATAGTCTAGAAAGGTATAGGAGAGAGAAAATCTTTCTTCAAGTTTTTATTACGTAAAGAACCCCATACAGAAGTTACTTTTGGTTTACAGACTGGGATGTAGAGACCTCAAAAGCAGCAAATTATGGAACTTATTATTATCATTATTATCACCATCATCATCATCATCATCTGTTTCAACTAAGCGTGGGATGCTAGTGTAGTTGTTGACAAGAAAACATTGGTGACTGCTGGAAGTGAGCGGAGTGCAACAGTGTAACTCTATTAGTATTGCGGAGTGAAGATGTCCATTATCACCGAACAGTATTATTGAGGTTATAAGGATCAAGGGTCATCTGAGCTAAGCTTCTTGCCTGGGAAGTGCAGCCGCTGCAACCGGAAAAAGGGAAATAGAGTTGCTGAGCATTTAGTTAGTATTTTTACTGAAGACATAAAATGATACTGTATATAAAACTGATGATAGTAATCACTAACGTATGTTATAGGACGTGTTGAAAACACTGCCCTTCAGTAGCAATACATTGCCGATATCTGCGTAAGTAATGCTTGTATTTCATCTAACATTTCTTCCGTAAGAACCCGACGATTCAGAACACGTTCCTTGTCATTGAGAGATCCCATCTCTGGTAACTTTATAAGCTAGCGAACAGTTTCTCTCCTTGAAACACAATTGTTAGGATATATTTTTGCTAATCGCCTTATTACTTCTCTGAAAGAATTCGTTTTCACATACCGTACATAAAAAACCTATTCTTCAAGTCTACATATGTTGGCATAACTATCTAAGAACGATTTAGCACACAATTTACACACATTGAAAGCACAGAACACAAACGCACAACTACGCGCTAAAAAATCCCTCCTTAAACGAATTTGAAGTTATTACAGTCTTAACGGCTCAGATACTCTCACTGAATATAACAATTAAACTCCATATAACGCACCGAACGAGGCAGCAAACGTAACCAAGAGCTTGCCTCAATGAACTCTTTCGACAGCAGTTGTACAGAATATGACGTAGGCAGTTAGTTTCCAAATTCACCGTCTAAAGTGCAATACATCTCTCCACCTTTATAATATTCAAATTCCCGTGAATATTATTTATAAAAAGTATAAAACGTTGAAAAATTTAACGGACATCTGTTTTTCGTAGTAATAATTAAAATAACAGGCATTGAGACTGATAGGAATAACATTTATAAACTGTATAGATGATTGTATTCTCTTAACAATATTTGATGATATGAGTTCAACAGATCTTTTCCTGAGTTCAAGAGCTTTATTTAGTAATTAGAACTTTTCTCAATACCGTGATATGGAGAAGCATATTTATTATAAAGACTATAAGGCCATGTGACCTGGAATGGAAAGATATCAAGTAACCAGCCTTTCCTCTAAAACCCAAAGAAAAACCCCGGATAAGTATTCCGTCTCTGGTACCAAATACCTATTCACAAGATCTGTAACAAACGCCGCTAGAGCGTTATGATATACAAACCTGATATTTTGGAAACTTTTTAACAAGCGTGAATATATAGAACGGAGAGAGTTGTTTATGGAGGTAACTCTTTTGACTCGTATTCTGCAATTTCCGGGTTCCGTTCATGCTGCCGATTTACCTGACGAATGTTTTTTCATGGTTCAATTCATTTTCAGAAACGGCAAACGCAATTTATTTCACGAGTTCGTCTTCTATTTGATTATTTATCTTCATTCCATGTGACGTCTTCGAGGTGACATTGGCCCATTCAGGGAGTGTGTCATTCTGCATGTGTACATCCAGAGATATTACTCCCATATGCTGTAGGTGGTCTAGTGGTTACTGACCTCCTAAACCTAAGATCGCGGGTTCGAACGCGGCCAGGACCGATGGATTTTTTCGGGCGTAAAAATCCTAAGTATGACTTCCTTCGGAAGGGAAGTAAACCCGTGGGTCCCGTGTAGTGCAATTACGAAAAAGAACCTCAAGCCTGAAAGAGAGGCCTCTGAGCAAAATTTACCGGCCGTTTCACGCCCTGAGTAGAATGGGACGCTGATGACCTGAGATGTTAAATAGCGTCCATAAATAAACCAATGAAAAAATAAAAGCATATGCTGTAAATTATTCTGCGGTCCCGCGACGCTCAAAATAGTGTAATATTTGTCTTTTCAGACTCGGAGAATATTCTGGATAAATGCACCAAAGCACTTGCCGCTTTAGGAAATACATCGCTATGGAAATGAATTTTATTGTTAATGAGTCGTTTAGAATACAGCGGAAATAAAAGGAAAAATACAAAAGTAAGAAACGAGAGAACATTTCTTCATTCTGTTTCTTCTTTCTCTTGCTTTACTCATTTTTTCTTACCTCCATGTCTCCGTCTTTTATTTTTATCTCTTTTAGTTTCAAATGTTTCTGCATTTTTGTTTACCCTCTTTTAGCCTTTTTGCTACCTCTACCACTCTCATAAACCTTTCATTTGGCTATAAAGTAATAGAAGAGGAATTCCTTGTTCTTAACTTTCTCTTTCTCCATTCTTATTGCTGGTTGTTTTTTTTTCCTTCGTCCACGTTCATGACGTAAGAGAAAGGAAGATGATAATTGTTTCCATACTACTGGGGTCACGATGGAAGATGGTGCTGACTAGCAGGGGGCCAATGGGGGTTTGGAGACGTTTATCATCCCTCGCATGTCTTGAAGGAAGACGTCAGATCCGTGGTGCTTGTGTTTAAGGCCAAAAGGAACACCGAAATATCCCCATGTAAGTCATAACTCATAAGTGGGCTCGACAACTGCTCCAGCCGCCGAGAGTGGAAATGTCTCACATTACGTTTAAGAAGCGACGCATTTCATTCCCTGAAAGTTTTAAGAGCAAGAAAGACTCCTCCTGGCTAGTAATTTATCCCGGTAAGAAATTTGAACCTAAAATGGTTCAAGAAAATGACTTTAAGGTCTTCAGGGATGAACTGTTCTACGTAGACCACAAAGAACCGCAGAATGAAAGTTGGTAGGGGACGGTGGGAGTGCTGGTAGTGGCAGCGGTCTGGGTTTTGCATGCAAAATGAGGATGTGAAATATGTACTGCCTGCCGGCTGGAGGGAGGTGAATGGTGTTGTTCTAATTCCGCATACGGGCGTTGAGAAGAGATGAACGTTTCGCGTGAAAACTTTTGGGCTAAGTACAGCTCAAGTTTCAGAAACACAGATACGAGAAACTTTTAACTTAGACCGCACTCTTGAGCTTTTTTTTCACCCCTTCAGATCTCATGTGACTGGAATTCTAAGCCATTCCGGTCCTAAGTGTGAACGCTTTGATAGAGAGCGGCAGGTCTCACTCAACCTTGTTTTTTTCACTTTCTCTTGACCGGCTATGGCCAATGGAATTGCTTTGGTACAGTAGCCTCAAACCCAAGACATTTTTCTTTATTAATAAACAGGAATTAAATTAAATATGAGATAAAATAGAATTATACATCTGGTTTACTTAGAATAAATTGGGTTTAATGTCTTTATATTGCTCTAAAATATTTTGTGTATCTCTAAGCCTAGAAGACCATTTTTGGTCTCATTAGAATACAAGAACTGACTGTAAATATCCTGTGAAAAAAATAACCAATCTTCAAGAGTTTACAAGCAACGTGAAGTTTTGAATTTCTAACTCTGAAAGATTCTTCTCCATATTTGTTTGAATAAAATATCACTTAAAATTACATCCATTTCAGTAACATTTTTTTTTTCCTGAAATAGCTCAAATTTCTTCCTCGTTTTTTTGCCTTCAAACCATTTTCATCTCCTTCTTATAGCCCTTGTTGTTTATAATTTGCTTCCAGACATATTTATATTTCTTACAAAAAGTATTCTATTATTTAAAAAAACACACACACATTTTACAGACGTTTAACAATATGTTCCAAACCTAACCTTTTACAAAATGATTTCTCCAACCTGGATGTAAATTCTTTTTTTTTTAAACCAGAAGCTTTTAGTTAAAGCAATTTTTATTTCAGGAACATATTTATTGCCCTCAATAAATCTGCTGTCGAAATGAAAATGTGTTGCACTTATTATATTTTGCAAATACAATTACAAACTTTTATATTTCTTCTTTACATACAAAGTGGTACTTTTGGCCTGCGTACACAGGTAAACGCAAGCCACGCGGGGCCAAGGTCACGCCAGTATTCGGCGTCATCAATTTAAAGTTTCCATGGTGTTTCTACTCGCACAACTTTGATCAATAACGGCATGTATGCAAGATTACTTGTAATGAGTACTAACCTATGTTATAGAAGTGGTTTAAAGTGGTGTCCATCTGCATACATTTTCGACACAATTTATCCAAAATTGCATTCACCCGCACAGTTCTGCCTTCATTATTGTTCCATATATCTCTGAGAATTTTCTTTAAGTTTTTCTATCATAAGAAGTGGTTTATGGACTTTATTTTCCTCTTTTCTTATAAAAAAATCAACATAATATACTACAGTAAATGCTTCTTCATTAACACAATACTAGTGCCACAGTAGCTTGTAATAGCATGCAATAATAGGAAGATTTGGGTTATATTGGTCTATTAACAACAAATTGAATTGTAATAATACAAAGACAGAAATAATGCTCGCTCTTGTTATAACAAAGAGCGACTGATTAAATTATTCACATGCAGCCATCTTCGGGCGAAAGTGTGTTAGGAAGAGCGTGCCTTGGCCCAGCACGCCCTATGCTCCGCTGCGATGCAGGTCAGAAATAACTCTTGGTACTTTTTTTATCTTACTTTCTGAACTGTATACTTGTAATTTTTGCATGGAACAAGCAAATAAATGGCACGATATATAATGCTAGTAAAATTTCTACCTACTCAAATACGGAGACTATTACGTAGCTTACACTAAAACTTACGTAATTGTTAACTGAACCATTTTAGTACGACCTCCTCTAATTTATACACAATGACTAATACAATACTTTATTGCATGCAAATATATCTTAATGATCATAATTCACCATCGTTATAATCATTAAACAAGTTTAGGCCAATACTGATATGCTCCGGCTCCGATTTATGGCTATGCTATTCATCTTCTAACAGGTCATTCTATAGCGGCTTAATTCAATGACTTTTGAGATATTTTTTTTCATCCTTCCAACAAACATGGTTTCTCATGTATGCTTACAAATTTATCAGATAATTTAAATATTCTCAATTTGTGCTGAGTATTGTAATTTATCTTAATTTATACATAATAATAAAACCGTGACTTTCATCTCTGCTGCCTCCAATCGTTTCAACGAGTCTTTATGTAAAATCCATCATTCCGATCTGTACCGCTAAAACTTTATATAATTTATTTACGTTCTTACCTTGCTATTGCTCCTTTTATTGTATTTCAAATATGATCAAATAAATTTATTTTCCTTTTTAGATTTTTGGTTCTATCCTTACAAACTTATACTGCTAAATAATTTCAATACATTATCAGTCCGAAAAGGGTATTGTTCATTTTTTTTCCTAATTGGTTCCTTCCTAATAATGCCACAACCTTGGTCTCATCTATCGATATCTCTAAATTATATATTTAAATACATTACTAAGACGATAAATAGCCTTCTGTAAGTTGTCCTCTGAATATGCCATTATTACATAATCATCTGAAAAAATCAGTGTCCAATCTTTGATTGGTTTATTTCCATTTTTAATTTTTATCTTTCTTTCCACATAAAACTTTGAGTTGTTCTTATAATATGATTGGAAAAACCTTTAGCTTTCATTATTTTCCATAATTTATTTCTGTTAACTCAATTAAAACTCTTAAATTAGCCTATAAAGTTCTTATAAAATAGGACATTAAATTTTTTTTAAGTAATTGAATAATAGTAGAATTCGGTGCATACTGTGCCCTTGTTGATTTTGGACAAATATTTTTCCTTTATGTTTTTATTCTGTTTCCCATAGTATCTTGTGCAGACATTCGATAATGACCGTGTAATTACTACATTAATTTATATTTACTCTTTAAAACTTATTTCCAATCATCAGGTATGTTTTGTGGTCCTGTAGAAGGGACAATATGAGCTATTATTTAATCAGTTCAATATTTATATAATCCAAACCAGATTTATTCAATTTTGAAACTTTGCTAGTCATTTATTAAATTAGTAATTCGATTTACATTTTTGTTCGTAACATTTTCTTTATTTGTTCCTATTACGTTCTAGATGGGAATATTTTGTGCACTCTTCCATTGAAATCTCCTAGTAGTAATATAATATATATTTTATTTGTTTTATCCATGATGTCTTTTAAACTCTGATAGAACATTTGTTATTCACTTTCTCTGCCTTCTTCTACTGCATATGCTGCATTTTGGTAATACATATTCAATGATATATTCATTAATTCATGAACAAAGTTGTAGCTATAAATATTATTCTAGTTCTTTTGATGTTTTAGTTTCTCTTGGTTTCTGATTTAATAGCTATGTCAAATTTACATTCTTCTAGAATATTTTCCTTTTGGCGTAACACCCTAACATTCTAAGTGGCAGGATTAATTTTAAAATTAATTTATTTGAGAAAATGATATTTCTTTCTGCAAACTATTTGCTGAGTAAATGTCCCCATACCTACCTCCTCCTCTAT
Organism: Metallyticus violacea; assembly: GCA_030762175.1. Classification (NCBI taxonomy): domain Eukaryota; kingdom Metazoa; phylum Arthropoda; class Insecta; order Mantodea; family Metallyticidae; genus Metallyticus; species Metallyticus violacea. Next base: position 108,335,110 of record CM060832.1, read on the forward strand.
CATGTGTTCTATGTCCATATATTATGCATTACACTACTCCAGAGTCCATTGCAGGCTTGCAACCCCATAATGTTATGAATTTGTCATAACATCCTGCTTACGCTATTACAGAGGGAAGCACGTAGCTCTACGCATTGCCCCGAGAGTGAATTACTCCCATTGGGTGTACGTGCTATAGATATAGCTGCCATATACTAATGCCATTAATGCTATTTCTTTCCTCTCAGAAAAATAAGAAAACTAAATTGCTTAAACATTACAGATTTGTTAACAAATGTTATTATTGAGTGAACCATACAAGTTTCGAATATTATCAATGCATTTTTTCCGAGTTTGTCCATTGCTTAGAAAGCAAATTACTCCTAGCTACCGGTAAATTATCAGGGGTTGCTGTTTAGGAATGTTCATTAATTACAAGTGTTTATAATTAAGTAAATAACTGTATTTTATTCCTGTGGCAAATTAAATTTAATCGTGCATAAAACAATTTTCCATACCTTGGAAAAATTAAGTTTTACATCCAAAAACTACCTCTCTGTCTGAACGAGAGCAATTGCGAGTGTTGTAATATTTTAACAGCAAAAGATATGTAAAGTAAGCCAAGTAAGAAATTATATATAAATTATTTTACTTCATAACCCGAAGAAATAATTTATTTGTGGTTGCAGTGGCTCATATGAGAAGACAGCGCAATTACTTAATTGCCCCTTGCTGAATATGAATAGTTCAACATCATACAGGCTTAGAGACTTTAACAACAGTTCGTTAGAACGTCTCGGTCTATTTGCTTAACTCTATGAACGTTTTTACAAGAGAACGTACAAAGACCTAACCTAAGATTTTCGTACTCACTGGCAGGTTTGGGTGGTATCGAGCGATTAAAGAATACAAAAAAGAGTTTCAAGTAAACTTCACTTGACTTTACTTGCATTATCAGCTAACCAATAAGGTTCGTTCGATAGTTCGGGAAATAACTTTAGAGGCCTAAAGAAGCATAACAAAGTAACTCCGGAAAATATTCCCTATTATAATCAATGTACTTTTAACAATGAGAAACCTATTTGCAAATAAACAGATGAGAGGCCAAGAGGAACAAGTGAAAATTCATATTTATCATTAATGATTATGTGGCTACTTCCAGAAAAATCGCACAATATTGCAAAATACTTAATTAACAAAATCTCAGAATTTATTAATGTGTCATAGGAATTTTACATATTTTATCAATTACGAAGTTTGAAATGACCTATCTCAGAATTAGAATATTGTCACTCAAATTATACTTCTGAAAAATGTCTGATCTCTGGATGTATTGCAATGCAAGCTAAAATGAATGAATGAATAGTGTTTAACGCCCGTTTTTGTTACAGAGGCACGTTAGGAGATGCAAACTGATGATAAATGAGATGAAACGATATATTGGGAAAGGATTAATTTTTTTTTAAGGAAGGAATCGTTCCAGGCCTAAGTTTAGGGTACCTCCCCGGCATTTTCCATTTATAAGGACTGAGGAAAACCTGGAAAAACCATCAATCAGGGAGGCTTGTCCTGGCGGTATTCAAACCCAGACCTCCCGCTCACGAGTCCTTGCCTTAACGACCTCGGCCACCCGTGGCGGTGCAAGGCAAGTTATTAGGACTATGTGCATAATAATTGTTGGTTCTTTTCCAGGTTGTTCTCCACAGAACGTAAAAGTAAATATGGTACTCTGTTAATGGAAAGTGAACTACAGTATCTCCATAGATGCATCTAGTGTCTTCCCTCGTGCGCGGCTTTGCATTGTTCTGTAATAGAGCACACCGGATTCCTTCCGATAATTTCGTTGACTCATTTAGAGTATGAATAAATTCGGGCGGTGATACATTATCCCTGTTGTAGAAGTTTATAATGGATAATTCCTGTTGAAATGCATCAAGAGTTTAGCAAACTTTGGTCAAGGTGATTGATTTGATTGCTTCTCCGGATGACAGCCAATAGTATGGTCTCTTTGAATTGTACAGAATCCATTTCTCCTCACAAGGTCGAGAAAAAGTTCACGGCCATGAGAATAAGATGTGAAACATTAACCGCTGATCGCTGCTCTTTGTGGTGATCTGTTAGTTCATATGGAACTCATTTCCAAACTTTACTAGTATCTGTGTGCAATTGCTTAATCATTGATGATGAACCTATCCGCAATTTTTTGACATGTCTTCATTGAATCAATCTTAATTGCGGCATTTCATTCATCGTCAATGAAAATGCATGGGGGTTCCTTTCATGGATAGGCCTCTAGTGATTCATTTCCATATTTAAATCTCTTGCATTTACTTCGTTCTTTCACAAAGCGGTACTTCACCATAAGCAACACTCTACCGCTGAAAGAAAGCAGCAAGTTTGTTGACTGGTGAATACTTCCCACATGTTTGAAACTCTGAAGTAGCATCTGGTAAGTAAAGAACTGAAGAGAAGCGAAACCCAAACATATGATCTTTCGTAAACAGGTTTATGAAGTTAAATTGGAGAAAAAGATCAAATTAAAGGCACGAGTTCCATAGGAGCATATATTCACTTGGAACTTTAATTAGCTATATATATATATATATATATATATATATATACATACATACACATCGTTGAAACAATCTTAGTGAGCTCTATTACTTAACAATCAATAACACACATTTCCAGAATTTTCTACGTTACTGATAAATTAGATTTCATAAACATACAACTTTATGGTTCCATATTGTTCTGGATAGCACACATGAGTTTAAACAAAAATAAAGGTATTTTAATTACTTCATTTATCTGAGTGATCATGGTAGACTTCCCTGCATTGATCATGTGTATCCAATCAAAAAAACGTTCGTACAAGACATGTCACCGGGGGTTTGCTTAAACTGAGCTAAGTAAACGTATACACATTTGACGATTGGAATCGGTATAATGAAAAAATCATAACAATTAATTGTAGTTAAAGTGAAGCAAAATATAATTCGCCTTTTAAGACAGTATTTTATATATTTTAGGAATCATTTTCCGGTGCAAAAAAGCAAGATAATTAACAAGTGGTGTCTTACAAAATAATTGAATATAAATCAAACATCATAACAGGGAGAAAATCATCCAGTGGATAGTTACAGAAATATTCATAATAAAAATAAACATAGCTTTGTTATAATCAATATAGAGAGAACTTTCACAAATGAAGTTCCCTGAAATCTGCTAAAGCCAGAGATATTACAAAATATCTTTTCTCAATTTTTGCCTGGAAAGCAATCTCATTTTCAAAGACTTCCGCACTGGTATGGTAAGGATTAGAGTGGAAGTATTAACGATGTAGGAGTGGAACTATGACCAAGTGAATGACAGAATGTGCAAGCAAAATTTTATTCTTTCTGGTGTGATATTATTGAGAAAATAAAGAATGAATTTACGCAAAGTGACTACTTTTAATTTACAAGCATGTCCGCAAAATGAGCATATTCCTGTTTCAAACAAAGTTTTAATAAAATAAGTATTACATGTTTTTAAGCTACATAACAAGAAAAGTCTATAATTTTCATGAATTTGTTCTGGGAAAAACACTCATGGCCGTTATTTTAATATTTGGTGACACTAGTAAGCAAAATTCTATTAGGAAAAAATCCAATTTGCAAATTATCATTTTCAAGAGATATTAAGTATTTATTGATCCTTACAAAATTTATTCAACTGGGCATGTAATTTATTCAACTGGACGTGTATGTTAATAGAGATCGTGTTTTCAATTTTGCATCACAATTTCAAACAATAACTCCAGAAATTTAACATAAATGTAAAATAGATAATGAAAGCACTCTTGTCTACGTTCATTATCTGCTAGAACTTCTCAAATGTAAAGAACTAGCGAAAAGGGGGCACATCTGTTACAGCTTTATAAAATACGCTCACTGTTCCTATGCCATCAGAATGTACCTGTTCAAATGAGTTGGGATATTGATGACCTTTTGCGATAGAGCGGTGTGCTTATGTCGTCCGTGAATAGAACCAGATGCTATCGTGGTAAAGAGCTCTCCGCGTTTCGTTACCACCATCTCTATCGAAAACCTGTGTACTGAAATACACATTTCAGCTTGGTGATTTATATCTCACACCTTAGACTTGCATGGTGTTAACTTTGCATTTAATGGAAAATACACGCAGATACTCACGCACTGTGCCTGGAGCCTCATAAATTACTCCTCGACACAAACTCTGGCACGGGCAGGAGGCGTTCGTTCTTAGAAGTGAGTTTACTGAACATCATTCTCTCTGTGAATGCATTCAGCAAAATTCATGAATAAAAGTAGTAGCAGCAGTGGTAGTATTAGTATTAGTATTAGTGCCAGTTGTAGTAATATTAGAAGTAATAGTAGTAGCAGTAGCGTAGTAGTAGTAGTAACAGTGATAGTATTAGTAGTAGAACAGTAGTAGTATTAGCAGTGTAGTAGACAAGTGCGCAAATAATTATCATTACCCCATGCGCCTTACAGCCGTACATGCTAATGCCAACTGTTTAACAATGAAAGATATTATATCTAAGAAAGATACGTTTGCTATGATTATCTTCATAACTATACACACATATAAATATATGTACATATATCATCCATTTACTATGAATAATTTCAGATACATATATTCAAACAAATGTGGAACCCCTACCCCTGAACCACCTTTCCGTTATTCCCTGTCTCTCCTCAACTTCCTTCTGTTCTCTATACTCATTAGCTTTCTTTGCCCGGTCTTCAATAGAAATATTTCGGATTTGAGTATATATCTCTCATGCAACAGCACTATCAGATACACTGCCTTGGGTGGCTCAGGTCGTTAAGGCGCGGGCTCGTGAGCGGGAGGTCTGAGGTTTGAATCCCACCAGGACCATCCTCCCTGACTGAGGTTTTTTCCAGGTTGTCCTCAGTCTTCATAACTGGAAAATGCCTGGGAGATACCCTAAACTTAGGCCTGGAACGTTTCCTTGCTTAAAAAAGTCCTTTCCCAATATATCATTTCATTTCATGTATCATCAGTGTTCACCACCTCAGTAGTAACAACGGGCGTTAAACACCATTAAAAAACTACCAGACAGGCGTTCAACTTTCTTTTGGAATTCATAAATTGTGGTGGTAAATGCTCACATCTTAAAAGTTCTGTTTCCCTGCATTCTACCATATCTCCAGGAATCACTTTCTCGGTACAACGGACAAACGCTTTCCTCCTAAACTTTAATTATTTTATTTCCTTTCCAACGCCTAATCTGAGACATCAAAGTAATCTCCCCTCGTCCACACTGACGTATTTTAGCCTGCAGGGCAAGTACAACCTTTTCTGCGCATTGTGCCTATATCTTTATTTTTCAAGCATCTGTTAACTATTTTCCAGCTATTTCGCGTAATGGTCTGTCCCTTTAAGCAAATATACCCCCCATTCAGTTTGTTCTAAGCATTTCCTTAATTTTATGCCCACTCATATCATCCCAACCTTTACTCATTTGCACCCGCAAACATATTGCTTGAAGAAGTGCTTGATCTCATATTATTGGTAACTAATTATTAATTGTTCCAATTTTTTCATTTATACTTTCGTTATAGATATCAAACTCTTTAAGTACTTAGAAATTTGCTATACCCCTCTCTACATGTAGCATTTGTTGCAGAATCGTAAGTTTGTACCTGATTCAGTTCTTTGGTGTTTCCTCACTTCCAAAAGTTGATCTGCGATGGTCCTGTAATTATTTGTATCTATGTAAGATATTATAATTGTATTAATTTGTGTCTTACATTATTATTATTATTATTATTATTATTATTATTATTATAATGATAATCGTTTTCCTTTTTGAATGCTTTATCAGCAGAAGTTTACCGGCTCGTCCTTTCGCTAGCCGCCATGTTACCTGCTGAATGGAAGTATGTTTCTAGAAACAAATTTCTGTTCAATTTACAGAGGTTGTCTTGCTTATTCAGTCAAGGCGATAATTTGTTTTAATATAATAGGGTACAAAATGTGCAATTTTTGTTTCAGAATAATTCAATGCAGTTATGACAAGTACCGAAGCTTCAATTTTTTATAGTACATAGTTCTAAATCTAAAACAGTTGGTAAAAATTTGAAGAATATTTTGAAAGCCTCGGATGTCTTTAGAGCATATATGCTTAATTTGAATCCATTACTTAAACAACGTATAATGAAAGTATTATAACATTTATCTTTTACTTTTTTATTTTACTACATTGAAACGGCATATTTTTTTCAATGTGTGTATTCATATGTTGAACGTAATAGTAAAAGTGTGTACATTTTCCTTCGAGACAGTTTTATGAGAGGAAGGAAGAATGGATGATTATTTGATTGATGGGTTTTAATTAATCAGAATACTCATAGTATTTGTAGAATCAATGAAGTTCTCCATCTCTTCTGCCGCCGCTGTCTCGAAATGTCGCTATGCCACAGCTCGATTAGGTGGAGCGCTGGAATTTTGTGAACTTTTCAGGTCAACGGGGGAAAAGGGTCGAGAATTAAGTAATATATGAACCCAAATCTTAAAACTGGAGTTGACACTATTTATTTACTTGTGTCGCTTGTTCAATGTTAAGGGTCGCCTTTTAAGTTCTGTTGAGCGGTTCTTGCACTTGCACTATAACCGAACCAATTGTCTAAAGCTCACTCCCACTCGATAGCTCAACTCACCCTCTCCTGATTGCTAAACTCACACTCTCCCTAAACTTAATGTTCCTTGGGCCTCGAAATCCCAATCTTTTATAAAACATTCCTTCATACGGTCGGTGACCATTGCCTACATTTCGAACTATTATTATTGAATAATTTCTATCTATTGGCCAAGGGGCGTGCATATACTTTTCCTAAAGATCCCTTATTGGATATTAGGCCTTATATTTGAGCTATTCTTCCCCTTGGCTCCACTATGTCGGGCTCTCTGGTTGTTGTTTTAGCATGTTTCATACTACGTTTTGCCTTCAGATTTTAACGAAGCTAAGCTTTTCCAGAAACCTTACATCTGGTTACATTCACATTCAACAGTTTCTGGCTTATTTCTAAAGTTTCTGTCCACTAGTTTTTTTTCTTCTCACTACCCATGAAATGCACAAATAACTTAACAACTAAAATGAATACACATAAATTATACATATTAATTGTAATAATATTTATAATATATGTAATTGGTTATACTAACATTTTATAATATTTTAATTGGGGGCGGCATCTCATAAATACTTCCTCACCCTTTTATCTGATTTTTCCTGATGCTCGTACCATCATACTTTGTATCACCATGTCTTGCATTAAGTACTTCTCGCCACTTCCTCCCTTGACATTGAAATAATGTGATAAATGAATTCACCTTGTTGGATGTTTTGAGACGTATGAATAGCTGATCCAGAGTCCGATGTTTTCAGTATCCGTTTAAGCCCTCTGTTGAAGGGTATTCCACAGATGCTCTGTAGGATTTAAATCTGGAAACTGAGAAGGCCACTCTAGTGCTGTTACAGTGTACAATTGTCACACAATTGTATTATGTACTTTGTCATTGTTATTCATAACAGAGCCAGAGGCTTTAGCAAAAGGAAGCATGTGGAATGCATCTGCTTAAATTACTTGTTCCACGAATCAAAACAAAATCTCTTGTTTTCTGTTAATATTCTTCCTCCCCATACTGAGATGGTACCGTCCTTGTGAACCTTCTGTGTGTATATATATATATATATATATATATATATATATATATATATCTGTCATATGTGTCTGATATTTTTGTTGTGCCTCCTTTAGACTTCATGTTCACTTTTTTTTATTAGTTCTCTACTTGGAGGGAGGGGTGACCTGAAGACTGTCAGATGATGGATGATAGCTGAAATACTTATCCGAGTAGCTCGGAGGATTTTGTGATCTAGGTTTCGTAGGCATTTAACTAAAGAAGTCAGGGAAAATCCCTGAAAAATCTCAGGCAACGAACCTAACTGTCCCGTTATCACTAGGCTACTGCGGTGGTCTAGTTCCGTATTTACTATTCTTTCTTTCAAAATAAATAAAAACATTTACTTCTATCTATTCTGTCATATAGTCCGTAAAAAGTAAACAAGTATCTCAAAACAATTCATCCACTTTCTAATATTTGTTTTATAGTATTTGCGGTAAAACCACATTTGCAAAATGCTAAGTATTCCTCTTTCAGCAGGTTAAAACGCTTTCTTGGTTAGTTTATTTTTAAAAATATCAATGAAAAGTTCTCGGCATGATAAAAAAGCAAAATTTTTACATAAAAATTATTTATATTTTTCATTGAAATATCCCTTAAAGCAATACCGGCGATCCTCCAATGTTTATTTTGTCTGTAGCGATTATGAAAAATCTGGAAAATACAGTTCTACAGCTTAGCCCGCACAATCCTGGTTTTTAGTGCTGTTCGGGGTTGCAAAAATTTTCGAGGTTTGAGAATTTTATGACTGGAGAAGATTTTTGTTTAATTTTAGACCTATATGTACGAATCGCGTTTTCAAATATTCATCTCTCAGCCGATCTTGGAGCAAGCGCTGATGTCGGTTTTGACAGAAGCGTGGCTACTGGGGTGGACTTTCATTATTTACTGTTAAACATCTGCTAAATGTCAAAGTGTTAAAATTAAATCAGAAATTTCTTGTAGTGAATGTTATGAAGTAAATAAAACAAACAATTTGTGAAAAAGATCATGTCTAGTGAAAAATATAACTGAATAAATAAAGTTTAATGTTTCAGTAAACTGTTAAGACTTTTAAGTAATTTCAAAAATATGCTCTGGGTTACACCAAAAAAATATGGTAAGCCTACTACAGCTGCTCTTGATTTGATGAAAAACGCTAATTAGCGAAGAAGATTTTGATCTTTAGGAACATATGCAGATGAGAGGAAGCCAAATTTTGAGAGTAGGGTGAACTCTGGATTCATATTTCAAATCTCTCAGTTTTTCCTTCTGTAAAACCCTTTTGTCAGCAGATGCATTGCTATGATAAACAATTCTTTGTTTCTTCAGCAAATTAGATATTTTCTCACGAATTTCTATGCAGCAAATTTAAGAAATTTGAAAAGTACTTTCTGGTTATCATTTTACTCTTCTGAAGATAACCAACTAGTAAAATTCCTTTAGCGCCTCTCCTTTGAGTTAAACAATAGGCTTCTGTCCATGTTTTGATTGCAGTTTCGATGTTGGAATGTGGCGGTAAATCAAAGTCATCCACAATTACAATCCGAGGTAAAATATCAGTTCCGTAGCCTTTAGATAGCTCTAAACTGTTAGAATATTTTCGTACGGATGTTTTTTTGATCTGCTGTTACAACTCAGTGCAAAGACTTTCATATGTAATCCTCTTATCAAGTATAACCTACACGCTTCTTCGAAATGTCTGTAGCCTCATGCATTTTAACTTCCCGATCATGGCATATCACGTAAATTCTGCTATTCCATATTTTTGGGTGTTCTTCACAAAGGCAAGGCTGGTACGGCTATGTTTAAATTCAGCATTCCATTTTTTAATGGTTGAAAGTGGAAAATATTCTACATTAATGTTTATAAATTTGGTAATAACTTTCCTTTGGCGGTCAGTAATCGTTTAGAGATTTTATCCCTGCAGTATATTTAATGTTATCAATATTGTGGAATCAGCACGCGTGGTTTAGAAAGCTGTATTAAATAAAAAAAACCAAAAACATAAATGTGCCATCTTAAAAAAACAAATAACTTGTAAATTGAAAACTACCATTGTACTAGAGAATGGAAGGGTATTTAGTGTCATAAATAAATCTGGTAATAGAACTTAATAACGGAAACAAAAGTCTTAGCAATTGTTTATCTTTCAATTGTTTTTTTTTTTATTTATTTTTTTTAATAAAACGAAGGCTTTATTGTTAAGCATATGGCAACTCTGGTTCCCAACGGTCCGGCATAACATTTCCGTTTCCGCAGGTCGTTGGGCCGTGGCGACCAAATTTGAATATTTGGTGGTCTTCTTGTTTGGTTATATCTCTTAGTCAAGGGATCTACTGCTATTGAATTCTGATTTAGCTTTTCTATGGTCAACTTACAAAATTACAATGCACTAATTACAGATACTCAGTGTGTGTTTGCCTAAATTTAGTGAGAAAATAAATTCATAACTAGCGTTGCTCACATCACTTTGATCACATCAACGCTATGACAACAATATTAAGCTCAGCGTTTCCAAGTTTAATTTTGCGGATCGAAATTATTGAATACAGATTTTCAGTTAATTTAGATCTAAACACTTGGAGTTACAACAAAATAGTAAAGGATATAGTTCGTTTATTTGTTTGTCTATTCATTATATAAATCCGGAGCAATAAAATATTGTCATAGCTAAAGGACAACTCAACGTTAATTCTTTTGCAGCCAAATATCTCAACGGCAAAAATTGTAGATATTAAGAACGTTTGACTCCATTTATTGATATAAAATTATTCCACTGACTTTCCTTTCACTGTCTAAATATGTATGCTCTATTTAATAAATCCATTCTTCCATAACTCGAGCATTCTACTGTAGATCTCTTTTCATGTTTGTTGACTATCTGAGCAACTTTTCATTCTTTGGGCACGGTACGTATTGACTTCAGTCTGCGCTTCATGTGCCATTTACTATCGGGACTATTCTGCCTCTGATACCGAGGTTCAAAAATGTGGATGGCACAATAGAAAAAAGAAATTTAATTTTTATATATTGGTTTTCAGTGCTAATAATTTGGAAACGCGTTTTTAAATATGCTTTGACATTCATAACTTAATTAGCTTGACATATGCTGGGTTCCTTCCATAATGTCCTGTAAATATTTGCTGCACCGTAGCTGGAAATCACGTTTGTGCTAGGCACACAATATTTTGGACTTTTCCTATACTGATGCCATTTTCAAAGTACAAGAGATGTTCATAGTTTAGCTACATGAATATGAAAAAGAGTTGTGAGCAAATTGAAATAAGCCTGTAAATGTGACATGTTTTTTGATTACGCATTGCCGGTCATGGTGGTCTAGTGATAACCATACTTGCCTCGTAGACCCAAGATCGCGGGTTCAATCCTGGTGAGGATCGATAGATTTTTTCGGGCTTAAAAGCCCTAAGTATGGCTTCCTGTCGAAGGGAAGTAAAGCAGTAGGTCCACTCTTGTAAAAGAAGCTCAAGCCTGAAAGAACAAGGGTCTGAGCAAAATTTATACGCCGTTTCATGCCTTGAATTGAATAGCGTTAAATGTTGGAGCAATCACTTCAATTAAATGGGACTCTGAACACCTGAGGTGTTAAAGAGCGCCCTAGTGTGAATCTAGTAAGAAAATACATGGCTTGGCGTATCGTTTGATAAGACTTCTCACAAAAGAAGGGAAAGCACTGAAGGAAAGCCATGAATGCATAATTGTACTTTATGGTGAGTTTGTACCATCACATTAAAGTTAGAATTTGGAGCAAGCAGTTTAATTAGGACAGAGAATCCATTAATAAAATCCTCTCCCTGGGCAAGAAGCAACTTGCAGAAAAATGTGCAAGAACATTTAAGGTTTTGGTAAGCAGACGAATTAGGATTCCTCGAATAGTATATGAAATGGGCATTTTTGCAGGTACATTTTTAAAAATAATTCACTACAATTTGAGCTTGTCCAAGCTTAGTGAATGTGGTTCCAGATTGCTTCATTCCAGACATGTGAGACTAAGAGCATGAATGTATATTTTATCATCTTAACTATACACTCCATTATCTTTACTTGGTTCCTAAGGTTATTTTCTCTTTATAAAAAAATTCTTTTTGCACAGCGGTTTTCATTGACAAAGATGTCAAGATGGCTGTAAATTTGTGATTTTCTGATCAAATAGAAGAATTTTATTCTAAGAACTTAAAGTCATTGCAAAAGAAATGGATGAAATATGTTGAATTATCATGGGCCTATAATAAAAAATAAAACAAAAATATACTTTTTAAAAAATTTATACACATGTAGATAAGTTGTTTACCACCCCTCATAATCTACAACAACGCTCCTAGTGGCAAAAGCAATGTACTGATCCTACCAGCACAAAAACTGCAACAAAAAGTCTTCAGTAAATTCCACAATTAAAGTATTATAATCGGCTGAAATCAGCATTAGCATATATGAGCACCCGGTATATTCTATAAAAGACAGAAAACTTAGCTCGCCACCGCCAGAACTAGTTATGCACAATATGATATTAAGCTATAAGAAAGCAGTTGCTCTCCATAAATAGAGCTTTGTAATCATTGAATGTCTTGCAAGATCGATAAAGCACAGTTGATTACATGTGAACACAATACATAAGAGAAACTACTGCAATGCTGGGTTTAGATTACCGAGCTCTATCCCAAGAGGGTGTCTAGAGCGATAGTGTTGGATAATGCGATCTTTAGTATGCCACCCTTGAACAAGCACTTCAACACCAGCAGCACCTCGTCAGTCCAGCGGGACAGGCATATTTGGTTCGAGTACCCAGTGACTCCAATGCGGAAACTATCCGAGGAAAGACGTGGCTTCCATACCTTGGCACATAATTTAGCTTTTGGGTAGCGTATGCCAAGTTTTAAGGTCTTTCGTGTTATAAATGAGAATGCTTTGTTCTTTGTTCGCAGACCATATATAACCAAGTAGCGACATGTCCATATTTTCAGTATTTATGAGCTTTTATAAAAGGATGGTCCTGCATTAATAGCGCTCAGCTCAATGGACTGTATCGTAAATGCACCTGCGTCTTTCTCATATGCGAATTTTTCCCATACAAAGTTTTAACGTGAGACTTTACGTCTACTGGACAAAATGAAATGTTGATGAAAAAACTGTGCAACAATTATAAGTAATTTATAACTACATAGGCTCACCGACAAATTAAATTTCTTTCCATTAAAATATTCAAAAACGGTACCAAACATATTTTTGGCTTCAGATTTAGAGATATTTTTTCTCTCTAATATCACAATATTAACATTATTATTAAACTTCATAAGGAAATTAACAGAACTAACATCATTGTTAGCTTGTCACCTCAAGACCAAAGGTTTGCGGTTTAGATCCCAGTTGATATAAATGTTTTTTTTCATCACCTGAAAATTAATGATACAAGTTCGCCGGAAGTAACTTTAAGCCGTGAATAGATTCACGGCAAGTTAGCGCGTATGAACCAGAAATCAAGCGACAGCCCAATGAATGACGCCGCCCTGAGTCAAGTTTCGTTAAACTCGTTCACCAACAAAAGTCATGAACATTCTAACGTTCGACAGTCAAGGTGCAAGGTGTGCTTGTATGTCATCTAGTGGTGAGGAGACCACGGTTTGGTGTTCAATTCCGCTGCCCGGTACGCCCATACGGCCAAAACTTTTGAACAGCACCATTATTTTCCATGATAACGCATCAGCTCACACAGCCCACATGTCAAGTGTCTTTTACAGTGAAATGGGAAGTTCTTCCACACCCTGGCTCTTCGCCCGATCTCGGTCCCTGTAAAAAGTGAAGTAGCCATTGCGTGGAAAACGTTTTGACAGCATTTCACGTTAACAGCTGACATGCAGCGCCTTCCCCATCGCTGATAACAAATCTTCCATGTACCTGGAGACTACTTCGAAGGATGCTAAACGTCGTGAATTACTTGTAACGGATTTGCAACCCTATCTAAGTTGTTGTGGTAACTTTTGCTCTTGTCATAATTAAACAATGTTATCCAGTTGTCCGTGATTTGCTTCTTTCCTATGAGGGCCAAATACATCCAGCCTTCCTTTGGTGGCATCACTCGGCAGTAAATGTCATATCTTAGATTTTTTTTTGTTTTATTCTTTGTTCGCAAGAAAAATAATTGTTGGCATGACTTGTGACTTATCCCTCGTATCATAAAATGTGACGAAAAACCACATCATACAGTATCCTTGACATGATGTAATCCCTGTTGATAATTGTGTTCGGATTACTTTCCGTCCATATCCTTCAATTCCTAGTCTAGCCATTCAACGTTATTCTGAACTTCTGCTAACATTTGCAAAACAAAAATGACGCACATGTGCTTATTTTGTACTTTTAGTTTAAAACGTACTTTTATTTAATAGAGATAGAACCGAATCTGTCGTCTCAGAGTTCGCCACATAAGGAATATCTCATCTTAAATTGCTTTGCAATTTTATTAGCACTCCAAATATTATATGTGGACTTTCCACAAACTTCCCGAACTTCTTGTAAAACTAGAGTTGCACTTATTTCGTTTTCGATAGCGTTTTGTCGGTAATAGTATCACTTTCGTCAATTTGGTTCACCAGATTACGAAATTATTTTACAAATCAGGATCCACGTCCGAAATCTTTCAGTTCAATGGAATATTGACAATTTAATTCTTAATTATACTGAATGAACCCAATAGAAATTCCAAAAAGCAAAAATCATTCTAAAAATTTTTGTTCGAAAATTGCTGTCAGTATTAGGAACCAGTATTGTTCATATAAGTGTGGCACAGGACAATGGCAGTGACAGTTATTAATATGGGGGGACCCCAACACCTCTAAAGAACCACCACGGGTAACCGAGGTGTTAAGGCGCGGACTCTTGAGCGGTCTGGGGTTCGATTCCTACCAGAACCGTCCTCCCTGACTGAATTTTTTCTAGGTTTTCCTCAGTCCTCATAAATGGCAAATTCCGGGGAGGTACCATAATCTTAGGCCTGAAACGCTTCCTTCCTATTAAAAAAATATCCTTTCCCAATTTATCATTTCATCTCATGTATCATCAGTCTGTGGTGCCTCAGTAGTAAAGTCGGTTTAAATTTAGAACATATTATATATTATTATTTATTATAAAAATCAGTAGTAATGTCCCATGCTATTTTTAATCCATCTTTCCTTTTGAGCGATTTTCAAAATTTAAAATTGAGGTGATCAATTACTTGGATAAGTTCATACCAACATTAGAACATGTTGAATCTGAAAAAAAAAAAACAACATGAAACATATTTACTAATTAAAATATGTATTCATCACAGGCTTTGATGTTTGTAATCACGTGAAATCTGGAAGCACATTTTAGTTAATTGCCAACGCAGTTTAGGTACAAAACTTAAATGCTACTCCTGGGCCAATTAGTCAACTGCTAACTTTTTATCCATGAAGTAAGAATAAAATGTAAAATCCCTATTGAATTATAACACCCTTTAAAATGTCTTGTTCTTTGGCTTAAAGTCTGTAGCAATCCTTTTCTTCCCTTAAGTGTTATATTGTGAAAAACTGGTCATTAGAGTTAATTTAACACAAAAAACTAAATATATATATATATATATATATATATAATGTTTAAATAAAATAAAAATTAGAATAACAGCAATAATATTTCGTATGTAGTATTTAATTGCAAAAAATTAGCTATTTGCCTGGTTTAAATGGAGACTTTATTGAAAGTTCTGCGAACATTAAAGAGTTCCCACAGTGTTTGTATATTGATGAAGTATGGGGTTTGTATTAGCATTCAGAATGATTTCTGTGTTCTTAGACCACAGTTAAGGAACGCAAATTTAAACGTACAGACGGACGTAAGGTTATTTCCTTAGAAACAAGTTTGTTTCCAACATATCAGAATTTCTACGTTACTCAATTCATCATCATCCAGGTTACTCACATTTTCAATAGATATACACAGAGTGTGGAAAATGCAATACCAAGAAATTATATATAGAAAGGAGACTTGACAATTAGTGTTTAGAGTGGAAACGAATGGTCTCAGGTGATTCAATATGGAGCTATATGCATCGATGAGAAATGTGTTCAAAGGCAGCCAAATGTACATAAACCAGGCATTGGTGGAGTTGCGTTGATAATCTGTTATTGAGAGTACAGAAGTAGTAAGGCGTTATGACAGCTCACTTGTCAAATTTTATAAACTATTACTATACTAAAGCTTCATAGTTAATATAACAATATACATTTGACAGAATTGATTATTTGTTTAAGCAACGTTATTAAATTTTTAGTCTTCTTGATCGTTCATAAACACATTTGCAGTTTTGCAGTTAACGCCTATGGCACCACCACTAAGCGATTGTTCACAAATCAGTTTTGGAGTTAATGCCTACAGTACTACAACTATGTAATTGTTCATAATCACATTTGCAGTTTTGGACCAGTTTTGGAGTTATGCTTACAGCGCTACCACTAAGCTCATTGGCAATGGGTGCGGACTATTTACAAGTGGCCATATACCAAACATGTTTCTATAGTTATATTTATAGCCTCGTAGTTTCTTTAAAAAAACAAATACGGTTAAAATAAAAACACAGCAGAGCGAAAGGAAACTAAATAGAAAGCGCCGTAATACGTGAGGTTTCTCGCCAACACTTACAGAACATAATTCTTTCTAGTGGTAAGACAACCGTGTGCGCTAGTCGACGTTCAATTGCTTTTCTTGAATTTACTTTATTGATTGTGTTGATGTTTTTAATGCAAATAAATTGCTGCTGTACAATAAAATAAAAAATATATGCCAGGTCGAATATGCTAAGTTTTTAAGGTTCTTTTAAATATAAAAGATAGCTTATCCTTTTGTTTTCTATTCTATGCTTTTTTTCCATATCGGATTATCATTATGCAATTGTTTACTATAAAAGTATGCGCATTCCTGAAGTAATGTTCCAACTTCCAAATGAAACTAAAAATCTATCTGAAATAAATTGTACTTAAAATATGTTTATATATGTTTGCCCTGTGATTTCCAAATTCTCTAAAAGATATTTGAATTACAAGAGGAAAAGATGTCATCGTAGGGGAAGGAATGTGAATTTCAAATCAACCTCTTACATGATTGACTCATGTCTAAAAGAGTATAATTAGCAAATGTGTCTTTTGAAATAGATTCTCCATAGCTAATGTATAATACTAATGGTATGTGAAGAGATAAGATTTCGCGGCTCGTATCTACATTTAAAACCTTTAAAGTCCAGGAGGCTGCCTTGTCTTAGTTGTTATTTTAAAAATATTCCATTAAACGCCAAGACGTGATGCTCCATTAATAGGGAAAAAAGCAACGCTTATCAGTTTTAAATATTGTCAATAAGAAGGATACATAATTTATTTTAAAATTTTAGATAAATTAATATTTTCTCACGCCCTCCACGTTTTTCGTGATCATTAGTGCCATACACGTTACAAGTGCTCATATTCTTAACTTTATCATTTCCACATTCCCAGCAAAAGCAAATTTTTGAACATTGGAATTTGTCTTTTTTATACCCATACCTAGACATAATACCCCAGCCCAGTATTAGTCGAGAATAAATATTGTGTTATGTGTCTTGAATTATGTAAATGACCAGTGACTGCGTGTAGCTTCAAAGAGTATTAAATAAGCAATCATTAATTAGTTTTATGTTTAAAACGTTGTTAAACATTTTAACCACACTTTCCGTATAACACTTTATAACGCCAGCCTCTCGTTGAAGCAAAAGCAGGAAAATGACATCTTTTTGTTATTGTTTGGCATACAAATGGACACCAACGTGAAACAATTGACTTTTCAGGCTTTCCAGATTATGCTGGTAGTAGTGGTAATAGTATTTTATTGGTTTAAAAGTTTATATACATATTACAAATATATTATATGCTTGGGTTGTCGATTATACATGCTTAAGTATGATACAATTAGAGAAAGAAATAGTTAAAAATATATATTAATGATAAATAAATAATTTAAAAAAGGAAGTATTATATTTATAGATATATGAGTGTAAACAACTTACACATTATGTATAATTATACTAGTTGTTGTGTTTTAACAAGACAATAAATTGCTTTTAGCTGCACGCACTTTGCCTGGAAAATGCTCATATTCTACCAGTTAGTGTGATCCGCAAACAGGTTCCAGCATGCCAATCGACCTCCAATTGCCTTAAACTGTTTTTGAGAAACAGCGCTTTTCTCAGGTGTTCTCGGTGGGTACATTCGGTCAGAATATTATTCATTCATCAGCTCCTGTATTAAATGGGCAGATTCTTCTACCAGAAATATTCGTTATGTTTTTATCCTTTTAAGTTCCCAATCTAAACTTGGCCAATCCTGATCTTACGTTTCTCCCTAGAACGAACATATATACCTCTTTACTCTAGGTTCGATAGACCCAAGAATACTTTCTTGTTACATTCTGCCTCGATTTCCTGCCGATTGATTACCTCTAGCCTTGTTCAACCTTCTTTCATGAATTATTATTATTATTATTATTATTATTATTATTACTACTACTACTACTACTACTACTACTACTACTACTACTACTACCACCTTGTCTCCATATTGAATCCAGACCACTTCCTCCGAGTCCTTTTTCATCTCTGCAGCCCAATACGTAGTGCTATATTTTGTATCTGGTATCTGTAGTATTTAGTGCGAAGCGTAGTCTGGTTTCCTTGCATTATTATATTTCACAGTACTTGTTTTACTATTAATCGTATTTTCTTAGCAAACCACTTTCCTCATGACCCCATAGTTTTATGTTCCTTTGGAGAACCCGAGAACTTTTTTTTCCAAAAGTCGAGTTTAATTTTATTCTATGTTATAAATTGGTTTTATTTGCATCAGGTATATACCATATATATGATTCAAATTGAATGACATTACATATATGGACCCTATGTTAAATTGTGATTGATATCATCTATTATCTATATCAATAAAATTTACAACTGACAATTGTAAACATCTCGAATTTGTATAATGCAATAGCATGTGATAATTCTTGTTATCTAGTTCCTTTAATGTTTAGCTTAACATGGCATAGGCAAAAATCTAAAGAAAGTTTTGTAATTTATTCACCACATGCTTCGGTAGAGTGTACATTATGATTTGAAAATTGTGTTGTGTGATTTTTACGTCATATTATTCTTCTGCTTGATAAAGTACAGATATTTCTTGTATATTTCGATAAATAAACTGCATTGAAACGAGCTCCAGTAGTTCATTTAAATTGTTTTTTAGCCTGAAAAATATATAGAAAAATGTGTAATACTTGTAACGACTTATGAATTATTCTAAAAGAGTTATAAATTATATAAATAAATGTTACAATTCTGAAATAAGAAACATGCTTCATGTACATTTGTCCTCCAGCACCGATAGCATGGGTATGCTTTGCTGAGAAATGTTGATCCAAGCGCTCTCAATAACACATTACCGCTGCCTGCCCACCAGCGCAGCATGCATTTCTATGTCTCTGCACCGTTGATTATGCACAAAGTGCACCACCTGGGAGAGATGTTCCGAATACATCTATAACGCGTGTGTGGAATGCAAAAATGTGCATTACAGGCATAATACTCCTAAGCGAATACAGATACTAAATCATCTATGATATATAGACATGTCGTGTGTAGTGTTTCGGATCAAGGACAACAATCGGAAATTAATACTGCACTAAAGTTTACAACGCTTACAATAAATTTGCAACTATAATATATATTTGAAATAATATTTTACAGATAATAATTAATACGTAATCAAGATCTGTATCATTTTATTGCTTTTTTTTTTATTTCACAGCCTAATCATCTTTGGTGTTCTAGTGTGATAAAATGCTCAAAATATCTCCTAAACATTTATAAGCACGAGTGATAACAAGTAATTCTTAGTACGCCGAAAATAAATAAGTAGTAATTTTTAGGGAATAAAATTATTGGTATATAAGGGAAAAAATGCTACGTAAGTGATCTAAAAGTTGTAACATTGCAAGTATGATGCTGTGAGATGGTACATCATCAACCCATAGGCTTGAAAATGACATTAAAGGCAACGCAAAAACATAATACATTGACCTAAATGAATAACTTTGCATTAAAGCTAATTTAAATTTTTTGGGGATTTGTCTGTACCCTTAAGGTATTGAGTACACAAAGCACAGGATCGTTGAGGGGGCAATTTCCATTCCCATTTTTATAGAACATTTTTAGTCATTTCTCAACATAAAATCTGTGATTGCATGGTCTTTACCACTTTCTTGCTTTTTGCTAAGGAATGCTGGCTATCGGCGGTCTAAGAAGGCAGGGAGTCGGCACTACTGCGGAGGAATCTTAAAACTCCACCGTATTTTTACATTTAGTAAAGCTTTGTACTGTCTATAATATAATAACTTGAAAAAATGTTCATGTAATGAATCGAAATTCAATAAAGTGTAATTAAGATCAGTAGCAGTATTTTTTATAATAATAGATGTGTGGTAAAATACGCATGTCAATACTATCGTGAGAAAAATTAAATTTAAAATAATATAACATTTTAATTATTTGTGTGAACTATATAATATTTTGTAATCTATTGGATTTTTTGTGTTATATCATAGCACAACTACCAGAAGATCTATTGTACCAGGTTAAAGATAATAGATGGTAACTTGGCCAAACGAGTTGAAAGGACTTTTTGGCGTAAGTTTCCCAAGCATTCACCTATAGAGAGAAGTGAGAGAGGTAATTAACCCAACCGGCAGTCGAACTCAGGACCACCGCATGGGAAGCGTAAACTCTACGGCTAGCAAAATAATTTACAAAAATAAATATAGTACATATAATTATATCAATTGCGCGAGAACTTATGTGATTCTGCAAAAAAGCTGACAGAATATGTACAAAATGAAACGGGGCTATGATTTCCTTTTAACATGAGAAAGATCGTACAATTTTAATACCTTTTTCATAATCTACTTCAAGCTTTATAAACGAATTACGTAACGACTTCTTAAATACATCAGTTCATAATTTTATCAGTATGCATATCTCTCATTAGATTTATACTCCAAAATGACATGTACAATCCTATTTTGAGTTTTGTTTCAATTCCATTAATTTTTTCCGTTAAGTTCATATTATATAATTTATGCTCTTTACTTACAAATAATTTGCTATGTTTTTATTACTTATTCTTTTTGTTATATTGCTTATTTCACAATATTAGTAATCTCATTTCCTGTGTCTGAATTCTGTTTTTATCTTCTCAGTAAGTGCCAAGTTTTCACTATAAATTCCAACCATTACTTTGTAAAATTGCAGCTAGGTTTGAACTATAGTTCTCTTTAAGCTCCTTCTAACAATACCACAGATCTGATTAAATGTTTGTATCCATCGTTTCTTCTCCCAGATATCGCACACAGAAGCCTAAAAAATTAATTTCGATGCTAAGGATCTTTTTCGCTTAAATGAAAATTTCCATGCGATACTCATTCCTGATATAAGCCGTTTTATTTTGTATAATTTTTACAACACAAACTTTCAATCACTTGCTGTTAATTCCCTAGTTTCTGCAGTTACCGTAACAATGAATGAAAGATCCTTGCATATGATAAATATTAAGGAACGGTGCACAATGAAAATTGGACATAACTTAAAATAACATAACGTAAATTATTTATAATACTATTTAATATAAATATGCACAAAAAGTTGTATTGGTGCAGCCCCGTTACTGTGCGTTTCACTATAAATGAACAAGTCTTTAAGATTCTCTGGGTGGTTAAATGCGATATCTTACATACTAATGCCCTATGTTTTTTACATTATAAGATAAGTTGAAGATAGTTATTAAAATTCCATAACTTATTTTATTTTGGGTATAGTGAGGGCTGCAATTAAATAAAAAATATCCGAATTTGCAAGCCTTACAATCAGAATCTTATGGCTACAGAATTACCGGTTTTTCTTAAGAAAAAAGTTGCAAAAAGTAATGGCACTAAATGACACTCTCCCTTCACTAATAAACTGCATAAAATGAACGCTCATACCAGATACAATATTTTTAACAATAAAATCATGCCGAACAAATTCAACTAACAGGTCTGTTCTGAAATTATCCAGCTAGTCTGAATATTTGCAGAATTGGTCGAGCGACATTGAGTAACTTAAAAGTTAATTTTTTTGTGAGACAGACTGTGGGATTATTGTATTTGAAGAAGTAATGGTTCAAATGTTGGTATTCCATCAGCGTAATTTGTATCGTTAGCATGATATTGTTTTTATATTATTAATTTCGTCTAAGGTAATCGATTCGTATTAAATGATGCTACTTATTTTATCACTACGAGTGCCCGAGGTCGTTAAGGCGCGGACTCGTGAGTGGGAAGTATGGGGTTCGAATTCCTCCCTGATTGAGGTTTTTTCCAGGTTTTTCTCAGTCATCATAAATGGAAAAGAGGCCTGGGTCATTTCCTTCCTTAAAAAATCCACCGCCTGTGGTGCCTCAGTAGTAAAAACGGGCGTTAAACATAATTAAAAAAATGCTCTTATTCTGATACTGTTGGCATGTGTTAATGCATTAAACAGACAGGGAAGTGTGAGGCATCAACAAAATCTGTGTGCCGGTACGAATTTGAAAGTCAGGAGAGTTGTGACAAATCTTAATGATAAATTACTCTTCTTCCCACACTTTCCATCACGCGTTAATGGACTTTTTCCCGTTAAGAGCTTTTTCTCACTCACTTATAATGGAACAGCTGTTGCGTGGCAGGTGTACGTCAAGTAGACAGGATTTTAGAGCTTAGCGTTAGAAAATGGCGACCACACCCAAGTTCCTAACAAAGTCATCCAGCAGTAATTGGTGACTCAGATGAATGGATGTGGTAATAAATATTAGTACATCCTGTGTACTTTGCAAAATAGCCTTGCGTGATCATTGTAGTGGAACAAAAGATGGTAACTATACGCTAATTTTATAATGTGACAATAATTAATTTTATTTTTTTTTTCATACAGGCTTATTTCCTCTTAAATGTGCTTGAAAAAAATCAGATTTATCACGCACATTAATGAAAACGGAGAGAATGTTAACACGCAACCTCTTAAAATATATCACAGTAAACTAAAAATTCTTCCTCTAATAAAAGTAACACATCTCCCCAGCTTAAATAATGTAACTTAATAACATTTACTTTTACAAAACAACCATATAAGTATTTTTTCTTACCATTCTAACTTCATTTCCTACTCTTTCCTTTATCTTACATACATATCAACCTTTATTCTTAATATCTATAATTTGTAGTTTCTTTACACTCTCTATTCTATGCCATTTTCTTTAACCTTAATTACACTTTTCCTTTTTGGTTCTCCCAAATCTTCCTTGTAGTTTTATCGGCCACTTATCTTTTGTATTTGAAGTCACATCTCTTAAAGCTGTATAATTTTGTCTTTTTCTCCATGCCTCCATTATTTAAATAATATTTTAAAATTTGTAAACGAATTTTATTCATTTTAATGCTCAGAAAAAGTTACATTTGTATATTTAATTATGCTTTCTTTTTT
Organism: Metallyticus violacea; assembly: GCA_030762175.1. Taxonomy (NCBI): domain Eukaryota; kingdom Metazoa; phylum Arthropoda; class Insecta; order Mantodea; family Metallyticidae; genus Metallyticus; species Metallyticus violacea. The sequence goes on from CM060832.1 coordinate 108,358,412, forward strand.
TATTTATTAAAATATATCATATATCAGTATATATAATGTATTATTAGCATTTCTTCTTGTTCAGAGCTGTTTTTAGCTTGCATCCACTGGTGAGCTCAGCGCGCGTTGAGTTCAAGTTATGCCAACCTCTTGCCATAATAACAAATGGTTTTTATTTTGATGACTGCACGTCGAGTTAGTGTATTTTCCTGTTAAGGGAGCAAGCATTATTTATCTTTTTGTGTTATTCTAAGTTTGTACTTGAGAGATGAGTATAACTGAAGTATTTGTGTTATAACAGTCTACTAATGAGCCAGCTAATTACAATGTGTTAGTGGATTGAAATGAACTCTAAACAAATATATTGAAATATTGCCACCAGTACAGAGAAAAACAGAGACTACAGGAATAACTCACTAATTTTTGAGAAACTTAAAGAAAATGTGATATATATGTAACAATTACTGAATGAGAGCGGTTGCGAATGAACGTAAATTTCATCAAAGTATGTCAGAAGTGGTGATTGCAATCGAACACCATTTCAACTCCTGTAGCAAATGTTGCTAATCATAATGAAATAAAACCAAAGTCTGAATTTTATTGATCATATTTGTGCAACTAGAAATGCTAGGGAAACTGGTCGACAGAGCCGGCGACTAGCGTGACTTTGGCCGCACACCTCCCTCTCTCAATATCTCTCTATTTATTTTTTATTTTAGGTTAGACAAGGCACGCCGACCGTGAGATTTTTTTTTAAATGTTTTATTTATTTTCGCATTAGTATTCTCGTAGCTTCTGCAGATTGTGAACTGAGCAATGTAGGTGTAAGTCTATAGGGATGAATTAAATGAATTAATGATGGTGCATTATGAGCCCCTAGTTGTTGGCACCTTGAAGTTAACTGCCATTCACCCTTTTTAGGGTAAGGAAAACTCAAAAAAATCCTTACCCAATCATGTTGATTTAATCTGAATTCAAACCCAGGACCTTTCGATTAGACTAGGGGGTATGGAAATATTTTTATATTTCCAAAATTTTGAAATTCATTTAAAAGCATGCAATTTTCTTACTCCTAACATACCTTAAAATTTCCTAAGCAATTATAAACATAAACATGAAATACTGCAAATGTAATGTGACATTGCATATTAATTTCCTTTCTTGTACCGTAAATTTTATTTTTTTTAATCTGATAGAATTGCTGGTTGGAGACATGTCTACTTGCAAATAGATAACTGTTTAAATATGACAATTTTAATAAGCTGTTGACAGATGTGCACATTTAATAGTAGATCGTAATGTGCATTAACTTGGTTCTTTTCATTCGCTAGTTCTATAATATTTAATTTCCCCGTTATTTTTATCTAAATTGTGTGTATGTACTTGTGCAGAAGAAAGAAATTAATATAAGGGTGTTTCTCTTCCAGGTGAATTTATTGTACAGATTGCCGCAGTTCGAAAACGTGCTGCTGAGCTGGTGACAAAATTTATTTATAATGTTTTGACGTGAATTTCAAAAAACTGGAAGGAGGATGTTGCATCTTTTCAATACTTGATCACCGTCAGCATATTTCGGCCTTTTGTCCCACTCTTCTCTATGGCACCTCTATGGATTTTATATTGATTGACACTCCGACAATTGAAAGCTTAACTTTTAAAGTATCTCTAAACATAATTGAGCATTTTATTTCACTAGTGAAGTATGCAGAGGAATTAACGAGAGGGATGATACAGGATTATTTATGGAAAGGTAATTGATTTAATTGATTGGTTCTCAGGGATAATGTTGTTCCTTTCTCATCGATATTATTACCGCTGACTTATAATTTTTGTCTCCGCTGAGCTTCTTCTGCTTCATATTTTCAATAATTTCTGGACAAAGATGGTGTTTCTAATGCTGTTTCTAATGCTGAGGATTTAGGAACTGAAGTATGGCACTCCAGACTAAGGGAAAAGAAGAAATTGTAAACTAAATGTTGTTGCTCCTTGGCTTTTTTTTTATTTCCAAACGCAAAAAAGGCATATTTCTTTTCCAAATAAATGCATTATAGTCCGAAATCAATGTTACAGACTTAACAAGCTCCATAAGAACGCAAATATATCGTTTTCATAAATTTATTACAGGCAAAATACTTGTGGTCATTATTATTTTATATTTGGTAACATTTGTAAAAAAAAAAAAAAAAAAAAAAAAAAAAAAATCTAATTTGCAAGTCATTGTTTTTCAGATATTTTCAGTTTTTTATTTATTTCCTCAAAGTCTAATCTACTGGGCTTGTATTATTATGGACATCATTTTGTTTTGATAATATGAGAAGTTCGACACAAAGGGCATAAGTTGACATGCACATCCTTACAAAGGTTTGATCAATAACAGTATTTCATAATATAGTCGGTGAGGCCGTTGGGATATAATTCGGATTAAACTCATGTGACCTATAGTGAATGAGAGACCTGCTCTGTGTGATGCAAATTTATAAATCGCCAGTGAAAGTGACGAGTATGCTGCATCAGTAGTCGAACAGCGCGCTTCACAGAAAGACTCTGACCGACTGGAATGATATATTCGGATGGTTGTAGGCAACGCCAAGAACGAGTCTCTATTTCTCATTTATGTCACCTCGACTAGGAAAATGCCTCCAACATATCCATCCTGCAATTATCAAACTGCGAACATTGTTATAGTAACCACCATACTCTCGTAATGACCGTGGGTGACCGAGGTCTTTAAGGCACGGACTCGTGAATGGGATGTGTGGGGTTCACCGTCACGATCATCTCCCTGACGAGGTTTCTTCCAGGTTTTCTTCAGTTTTTTTAAATAGCAAATGCCAGATAGGTACCCCGCCTAGGTCTGAAAACTTGGTTTCAAAAAAAAAGTTCTTTTCTAATTTATAATTTAATCTCATGAATCATCAATATCCAGTGGCTGTGATGCTTCAGTAATTAAAACAGATGTTAAACACTACTTTATATGCTCGCTCCAGTTGCCTTGAAATTGTGACTTTTCTGGTTTAATTTGTCACATGTCGACTGCCGATTATTCCTCAATTTGAGATTATAGCTTGGTTCAAAATCACTTGACATTGCTGCAAAAGTACTAATGCTTCGCATTCTAGAGTACATCATTCGTGGTGGTGTAGTGGTAACCATATTTGCCTCTTCAACCCAAGATTGCGGGTTCAATCCCGGTCAGGCAGGATGGATGGCTTTTTTTTCTGGTGTAAACATCCTAAGTATGGCTTCCTTCGGAAGATAAGCAAAGCCGCTGGTCTCATGTAGTAGATTTACGGCACGTAAAAGAACTTCAATTCTGAAAAAGGAGACCTTTGAGCAAAATTTGCTAGCCGTTTCACGCCCTGAATTGAATGGAACGCTAATGACCTGAGGTTTAAAGAACATGCGTAAATAAAATAAATCCATTCTAGAGTTGCAATGCCTAGATTGCCCCTCTACCAGTGAATTATGTACTCCTTCCCGCGTATCGCTAGAGGACGTTGCCACGTTTACTTCTTTGAAATATATCTGGTAGTTTAGCAATTATAAATGCCATAATATTGACCTGAAACTGTATCTATTGGGTTTCTTGGATGGCACTCTAGTATTGGACTAGCATTATAAATATCTTAATCAAAATTTGATAGTATTCATGACATACTATTGCTTCGCTCGTTTCCTAAGACTAACCCAATCATTCATTTGTCATTGCAATTAAGTTCAAAATATCATACAACCATATGTTTCCGTTGTTTCCATCACGAGGTCTACTCTGAGGTGCTCCAAAGAACAGTGAACACTAGCCTTACTGTAAAAATGTGCTTAAGCTGTTGTTAAGATACTAGAAGGCCAATTCTCTGCAGAAAAGAATCTGAAACTTTGACTGTAGCTTCATCTGCATTGTATGCAGAAGCAGAGAGGACTCAGAGCATTCCTCAAAAGAAAGTTGTGTTAAGAGATTTCACTACGAAGCACTGACACAAAAAAAATTGGTAAAAATAAATATTGAATCTAACGTAATGTGTGGAAAAGATAAAACAAGCGACAAGAGTAAAATAAGTGAAGGTAAAAAGAAAAAAAATATTAAATATAATAACAAACCAGAAATGAGAATATTAACACGTAAGATTTAAACCTCTGTACACCTCAATGCAAAATATAATTACTGTCTATCTCGGAGGTAACTTTGAAGGATATGAGCCGGTGACATATCAGTAAATGTTAAATTAAATGCATCATTGAAATTCTTACGGTGAGACAGGACAATTAGATTTAACAGAACGTACATGATTGTTCACACGGAGCGAAATAACAGTAGTTGTCAATCCAAGATAAAATGTTTGGCAAAACTTACAAAATAACAAATATACGGCACTCTTAGAAGCAATGTTAGTAAATGAAGTAATCTTAAATTCTCTAGATAAACTGGGGCAGTGAAATGCATAATATGGCTTAATAAGCTTTCAGATTAGGGCGTTGGCGTCACTTGGCAAGAATATGAGCCTACGATCAGCCGTGGTAATTTGGAAGGAGATAGGTAGCGGCAAAATACGCTTTTCAGGTTAGAGGGGGTCCTGAGAGTAAGGCGGAATACAAATTTAGAAAAGTCACTAAATCGTGACATTTTTTCAAAATACGGTTGAGACTCTTAATTCCAGGAATGTAAGTAGTAACAAGATTAATGAAATTCTTTTTGGAAATTTTTTTTTATTTGAATTTAAAAACAAGTTGTGCGATTGAATGATACAGAATTGCGGAAGACGGTTTTTAGTCACAGATCTTTTGAACTAAGTTTTTAAAATAGGTATAAAGATATTAAATATTGTTACAAAGACGGTGGCCACGGTGAGACAGTATTTATGAGCTTTCATCTTCATATTTTATTAGAGTAATTATAGCAAGTAATTTTATATAGCTTCCTTATTTTAAGCATGAGTGTAGTTCCATTTTTATGTCCTGTACAAGTGTTGAATTATTGTTTGTGATGTTACTTTCCTGCAAGAAGACAGAAAGCTACCCCAGTTATAAAATCTGGCCTGGGAATTTCTGTTGCCTATTGTAACAATTGTAAAATGACCCAGGCAAACCGATATTTTCTGGAGAAATTTCTAAAGGAGAATTCTTGAGTAAGATGTTTATTTGTATACTGTTAGGAAATTGTAAAACAAGGAAGACATAATTAAGAATATGACGAAGACAAATAATATGAAAAGACAAGTAATAACCTCGAAAGGAGATCCTAACGGTTCCATTTAATATGTAAGAGAGTAGGTGACATGCAATTAGTCACGTAGGCTGTCTGACAAATAATATAGCAGAGAAAAAAAGGAGGAAACAGATTACTCAATAGAGATACGAGGATGGAAGAAAACATTCTATATTTTTTTGTAAAAACATACCTGAAAGAATAAAGATAGCTTCTTGAGACCGGCAGACTACCATGTTTATTTAGTCTTGCAATTTTGCGGTCCATAGACAGTCGATCCAGGTTCTATCAGTTCAGTTGGCTGGAAGGATAGGCGGTCGATCCACACTCTCCATTCAGTTCAATTGGTTGGGAGAAAAGACACTCTTCGTTCATTTCACCGTTCAGTTCAGTTGGTTGGAAGAAAATGCATTCTCTGTCGATTCTAAGTCAGCGTGGAAGAGTAGGCACTAGCAGTCCAATTATGCTTTAGTTTAGTTCAGTAGAAGAGTATCGTTTGTGGAAAAATATCAGTGAAGAGTAGGGAGTTGTGTCTCAGAATTAGCTGAATTTAGTGGAGTTCAACAGCAGAGTTTTAGAGTTATTAAGAGCGTTAACGTCAAAGTGATCGTCATAGTTAGTGCGAAAGTGGCACATATTCTCCAGAAAATAACGGCATTACCTTTTATGTGAAATAGTTTATGAACAATAAATTGTGTTTCATCTCCCATAACGAGAAATGTCACTCACCATATACTTCTTCCTCTATGGTCACAGGACCATGAAATATCCAGCAGCTGAGTCTCTCGTGGCAAAATATAAGTCAGCGGAAACCATCGTCGGAGAGGGAGAAATAACATTACCTCTGAGAATCCAAAACTATCAAATTAATTTCCTTTTTCCAAATCCTTCCCTCCATCCATTGCATATTAATCGTTTCCTTGTTCGTTTAATAAATACCACTGCGACGGATTGAAAGAGAAAAACAATAGATATTTTTGTATGCAGTAGACGACACCTATCAAAATGAACATATTGTTGGAAATTAGTGCGTTTAATGTGCCGGGTATAAGAAAAGAGCCATTTCATAATGATATATCAATATCTAGGAATGTAGCAGCATTGGGAGAGACAAAAGGAGTGAATTTAATTCGACATTTGGAGTTATGATTTGTATGGAATTGATTAAGAGGTTCTAAGCCATGGGTTCAAAGCACAAATTTTTGTCAACAATGTAAATTAACTATAGTATAAGAGGTTCTGAATATCTGTTCTAAACGAGCCATAAAATATTGGCATAAGATGCTATTCTGGTGTCTATAATTTGTAGATAATTTTTTTATTAAATAATGGGGCATGAGAAGGTGCTCGAGAGTTCAAGAAATGTCTACCAGCTGTTAATCCTTTACGGTGAGGAATATTAGTATAAAGTGAGGTCACATCATTAGTTGCCAGAATTACATTAGAATGTACTGCAGGGTCAACTTTCTTAAGAATACTCCAAAACTGATAGGAATCTTTGAAATAAAACGGGGTAGAGGCAACAAATGACTAACCAAAAATCTACTGAGGCATAAATGCGTTTGGTGGGGGAATCGAAGCTGGCTACTATTGGATGCCTGGGCAGTTATTTTTATGAATATTAGGGAGAAAATATATTATGAGCGGAATTAGGAATAAGTAGAACAATTTCTTGGAACTAAGTCCTTCTGAAGTTTCAAAAAAAAAAAAAAAAAAAAAAAAGAGCAATAAACGAATCTTAAATTAAATAAATTTTAATCTTGATTAAAATTGACTGTGGGTTCGGAACACAATAGTTTGTAAGTGACACCATCAAGCTGTCGGGAAGCTTCGGCATTATAAGAGGAAATATCTTGTGATGCTAAATGAGAATCCTTTATCGACCGGAACATATATACTTAGGTGATACATATAACCCTGTTGCCATTAATACACCGATTCACTATGATATTCAATTAAAATGTTTTATTTAACTTCGTAACATAACAACAATCAGCCTGTTTAAAGCTTAAGATACTTAACGAGAGGTGACGTTTCAAGTGGTGCACACACAATGAATCTTATTGGCAGGAGGTTCCTCCTACCGCTTCCTCTCACCTGCCGCAATCAAAATGCTCCACAAACATACCGAGATGTTCTTTGCGCCGCAACTGTAAACCAAATCTGTCCTCACACCACACGCGCACGCGCACACCTATATATAATGATTATAACTTCAAATTAAACTTTGAAGTTTTTGGGAATATCTCCACCCACCAATCTCCTACAGGAGTCGCCCCTGGCAGATTTTTTTAAAAAATATTTAAGCCTTGTAACAAACTGAAAGTATCTTATGATTTCCACCAAGTTTATACAGCGCAATCACTGCTAAAACTCTGTTTATTTGTATTTTAACTTTTAAATATTTCTGGGCTGTTGACTTTTTGTTATAACATTTCCGGTAGTAAAAACCAGAAAAATTAAACTGTTTGTAATGAAGTATATATTTCCAGAGCAAAGAGTATAAGAAGTGCGATAAAGTTTAGCCGTTAGTGTTAACCTGCAAGGCGCCTTTGATGATAATGCATTATGCTTGCAATAGAGAAGCACTTACATTATTAATGAACACATTACTGTGCCTTCACCTTTATCTCTCTTAATGGCGCCCCGCTTGGAGGTAATTCTGCCCAGTTTTACTGCAAATTACGACCTGCTGAATCGTAAAAACTCCAAGGGTCCACTCCATCTTATGTGACCATTAAAACACAATGAACCTATTTCCGCTAGCTGCCTGCAGGTAGAAAAAAAAAAAAAAAAAGCACACACCCCCAAAATATACCATTTCTCATATTTTTTGGCAAGCGTACATTTTCAAATATTAAACAATGCGGTAGGGTAAAAACGACACTTATTTCAGAGAAGTAATACCCATGCAACCTTGCATGACTACGATTTTTTTTCTGCAATTGTTTGTAGCCGTAATTTCCACTTGTCTTATCCGGAGGGTATCTCTGAGAATGGCATAGTCAATCTTTTTTTTTTTTTTTTGAGTAGTGTTTAACGCCCGTTTTTACTAATGAGGCACCACAGGCAGGTCAATCATTAATGAAACTTCTCTTCAAAAGTACAGTTTTACATATTGATATAGCATCTCTAATTGATTACATACAAAGTAATTTTGGTGTTTAAAGTTAACTAAATGAAGGCTACAAATCTGAGAACATAAAGTTTCAACAGTGCGTTGGATATGCCTTTTAATGAACGTGGCGATGCACAAATAAAAAGTAATTATACCCTTTAAATAAATTCTGAAAATTTAGAAGCTATATTTCTGAATTAACTTTTTCCAAAAATTTTCTAGAGTTGGAACTATGGAACATACAAATGTGAAAAGACCATTTTATAGGTATTATTTTATTAAAATGAATATGTATGTAATAAAGTTGTATAAAATAAAAATGAATTCATTTATACAAGCACCTACTTCTTTTTTCGCTTTATTTATCCTTCTACGTTTTCAGGACATAACATACCAAATGTTCCGGATCAGCCACCTGTAGGAAAGCTTTTGATTCTGGATGCACACTGCACACTGAGGGGCTCCATTTATGGGTATACAACACAAGGGCCGCGTGGATGACATCACAAACACAAAAGGCGCAAACCTACAGAGATAGATAGAATGAAGATGAATGATGAAATGGAAGGTTAATTCATTGCGGAAACTGAAGAAAACCACGGAATACCATAAGTTAATCGGCCGCAGGATTTGAACCTGGACCTCCCGAATACCTGTCCCGAACATTACCGCCTGAGTGAGCTCGCTCCGTATACAAACGCTTTCTAATATTTAGGTAATTTTTTCCCCAATCATGCAAAGAGAATGAACCGGTTGTAAAAGGCAACACCGTAGTTTGTTGTCTAGATCTTCCAAAATAAAATTCTTAGGCGTCCGTTGGGGTTCGCTGCGGTATTTCATTAAAAATTTCCTCTGAGCGTTCCTGCTGCTTACAAAGAAAAATGTCTTGTTCAACCTGAAATGAAAAATAATTGAAATTATATATTATTATTAGCACGAGTAGAAACTGTTGCTATATTTAAAAAGCGCTTTTTCTTGCAAACTTGATATTAGGAACACATATACTGTTTCGAGAAACGATCTGCTGTTTCTTAAAGAACTTCATTTTAAAGCAGATGACTTTTCTGAAATTATATTAAACATTAGGCTGTTCCTGCAAACTCTGATAAAGTTTTTCAACCTTTTGACAAAATTTTTCTTGCACCACGATGCAGAAGATTGCATAATATCAAACCAGTCCCCATAACCTTCTTGTGGTGTAATTTTTGTTTTTAAAAATATTTTGTAACTTGAGATTCAGTCATTGTGCTGATTGTTTGAGGTTGTCGAGGGAATCCGCTTTTCATTCCAAGCACAAGACGACCCCAAAGGGATCGTTTTCTTATTTTCCAGTTTAAAATAATAAAGAACAAATCTCCGTTTATCTATGAGCTTAGGCGTTTAGCACAGGCAATGACATAGGAAAGGTTGTGTTCGGCCTGGAAGCCATGGTCCACATCTCATCTGACATTTCTCTCTTGCTGCTCCTCCACCTGGCATCTTTCTCACAGAGGATCCAACGATGTTACAAAAATTAGCCCTATACAACCTTCTTTAGCTTCTGAACGGCATCACCATATGAAATATTTAGAGATCTACACAGATGTTTTGTGTCCACCATTATGTTTACTATTTTAAAAGTACTGGGTTATCAGAAAACCAAAGCCAACACACAACACAGCTCTGCCTAACACAATAACATAATGCAATATTTAATTAGTTGTCTATAGCAAAGGAAAATGTAGTGCATTGCATAAAACTACCTCAGTAACCAATGAATAAGATAATGTTCGTATCTGAGGAGATACAGATCTGAGAGGAGGGTACATGCCGTCTGGTTTTCGCACCAAGTTTTCAGATTTCCTATGCAGCATACAAATTAGGTTACCCCGAGAGCATGTGTTTTCGCTACGTAATAAAGCTTGCAGTGCTCTTCCGTGGTTGCGGAACATCTGACATGGAACTTTGCGAGTTGGAACGGAAACTTGGGTGATGAAAATTTGCATGCTAAACATTTCCAGTCTAATTTCTGCTCGTGATCAACTTGTAGTTCCATCACCCGCACTAATAAAAGTTGTGTTAACATTTCTGATTCCTGTTCTGAGTCGAACTTAACACTTAGCTACTAGATCTTTGGCATTGAAGATAATCGTATTAACTACAACTAACCTCAAGAAACATGTTAATTTCCTGATCTCGGACTGTTTGTAATATTTGCATCGTTTTACAATCTTAAATTTATATTTATATTAGTTGTAAGTGCATAATTTTCTTTTTCACTTTAAGCTGTAATATTCATGAAATTATCAGTTTACAGCTGCCACTTTACGTAATACGTCTGTAAATTACTGTCATTTTATAATTTTACATTTTATATTATATCAATATTGCTCTGAACCTTTGTTTCACTAGGAATCCTACGTCTCATTGAGAAGTAATACTACTTTATATCTTATTTGTAGATCATGTATGTTCAATTTATCCTGTTTTTGGGGTAATATTTGGGTCTGAAATATCAAGGAATTATGGTTCATCATTGCCTTAGAATTTGTAATATTTTGAAGATATATTTTTTTAAGAAGTGAGCAGGTAAAAACTGTCGATGCTCTTAATATAAACATACGTTATTTTTTCATAAACATATTTCTCAGTGGGATTATAATAATAATAATAATAATTATAATAATAATAATAACAATAATCTACACTTTTTGAAACAAGAATCAATGCTAATGTTGATGATAAATAATTTATTAACAAGAACGGTATTTGTTTTTATAAATTAGGCAGTACTAGGCAACTTTAGTATTAACTAATATATATGAGTAGATTACTTTCTGTTCTTTCTTCTTATACTGGTGTATGGCATATCTATTACTGTACTGTAACAGTAAAAGTCACCATCTTAAATTTGTTTATCAACTTATCCAGTTTTCAAATGTCGTTAAGGCGCGGACTCGTGAGTGGGAGGTCTGGGGTTCGAATCCCGCCAGGATCGTCCTCCCTGACTGAGGTTTTTTCCAGGTTTTCCTCAGTCCTCATAACTGGCAAATGCCGGGAAGGCATTCTAAACTTAGGTCTGGAAGGCTTCCTTCCTTTAAAAAAATCCTTTCCCAATATATGATTTCATTTCATGTATCACAGTGTTCACCGCCTATGGTGCCTCTATAGTAAAAACGAGCGTTAAATACTACTGAAAAAAATCGATATGTGAATGCAAATTTGGAAATAAATACATTTATAACGTCATTATAGGAGTAACATTATATTGCCGTTATCAACCCCATATTGCTCGAATATTAACCTTGGAGAACGGGAAAATATACCGTACATGTTTTACAATGATAAAATAGTTTAAAATATTTCTACGTTCATTAAGGAATGCAGTTTAAATATTAGAGAGCAAAATCGAAACATTTAGAACATTATATGGGAATCGGAAATGGTCCAATATTCTTACTTGAATTATTTCTCCCCTCATTTTCTCGTGTTTTTACTCTGCACAAAATGGAAAAACTCATAAAACTCGGTAGTACTGCTCTAGGATTTTTAAACATTTCATTGTGAGATAGTGAAATGAAATTTAATAATGAAGGGTATTGACTTTTTATTTTTATTTATGTTTTACGTTTGCAGATTTTGATATCTATGAGTCCTATTTAAAACCCTATTAATATATAAATCCTATATATGTGTATAAGACATGTTACGTAACATATTCTAAGATATTTATTGAAATACTACTGTAATTTCGGGATTTGTTATTTTGCTTATATTTTAGTAGTTTCTGAACCATATAATATGTATTAATAGTACGGTATTTAATGAAATCTCTTTCTTAATTTTTAGCAACTGCTATTTTTATTGTTCCACAAATAGACTGAAATTTTGGAAATTTATTTGCTATATTTATATCAGTTGTAATCTGTGAAACTTTACAACCAAGACAATTAAGTGTTTTTATCTGTGCTAAACTATTTTTTCAATGGTCATTTTTGTATATGTTGTTTCTTGGAGTATCGCAATTTTTTACTTTACTGGAGATACTTACAAATTTTATCATTTACATACTTTAGATACTTCTAATATATTATTTGCTATTTCGTCTTCTGTATTGCATAGTATGGCTTGGTTATCCGCAAATACAATTTATGCATTTATAATGTTTCTATTATTTTGATTCGCTGTCATCTTCATTCATAAATTGTGCTCCAGCTGCATGAATAAGGTTTCTGTAGATCAGAACAATTTCGATTGGTTGTTACGATTACCGCCTGGAACTAAACCACCAGGATCTCAGAAACTTTCTCCTTAGAAAAGCTACTGCTACGACTGATATGGGTTGTTGGGACATGATGATGTCGGTAGTTAGCAGGATGAAGTTTGTGGATGTAAGCTTACCTACGATAACGAGAGATAACTTGGAGAGTCAACAAAGTTTTTGCTGCACGAGGTCAAGTTCGAGAGCTAAAGTAAAGCAAGCAAAAACGTCTAGAACCTTCAGCCAACTTCCAGGAAAGTGTTGCAGTGTTAATACTTCAGCAAGTTTTGCATAACTCCAGTAACATTTATCACTCTGAAGATTGGAGCTGGATCTGGCATGTGTGATGAAGAGCTCCAAGATTTGAGGATTATAGTCTTTCGAGTTTTAACATCTTTTTCAGTCAACTTTATAGTCAGGCCACATGATGAAAGATTATCCAGATTTTGTCTATACAAGGTCTGTTCGGAAAGTAGGTATTCAGTCTCCTTGCTGCTGTTCTCAAAGTTTGGAAAACTTAAGCCCATATCGTAGTCAGCACTCTGTTCATTTAAGTAGAGTCCTGGAAAATCCCTTCTGTTATGAGGTTTACATTTTAACATCGTCAAAAGCTTTGATTAATCCCCAATTGCTGCGTTAACTTTCCTCATTTACCTTTTCTTCTTCTTCTCCTCTATCTCCTCACCTTTTTGATCTATATAGTTTCCTGTTCAGTCTTTACAAATAGTTACATTTTAGACCCCTCTCCCTTTGCGTCACAGGTAAATTGTTTTCTGCGAAAGTCTTATATCGTACATCCTTCCAAAGTTTCAGTTTTCTATTAATATATATAATTCAGCATAGTATGGTTTAGTTCTTCATTAATGTCTTTTTCATTTTCTCTATCCTAGTACATTTTTTTTACTTTCCATAGAAATCTCATTTAAGCTGCTTGCGTTTTATATCCATCTCTTTAATAGTTATATAAGACTTGCCAAAGGAAGGGATATGGATATTGCTTTGTAAATTTTTAATTTTGTTTCTCTAGAAAGTTTTCTTTCTCGTGTTTTACTTATAGTACGGCGCATGATTTGAAAGCACAGTTTTTTCCCCTTCTGTGCTTTTATTATAATCATAACTGATATCGTGCTCTATATTCTTAGAATGAATTACATTTATACAGACTTTTCATTACGAATTTTCCCAATGTTAATAAGATTTACCATGAGTTTAATTGAAACAAAATAACATGTAGGTTTAGATAATGAAATTTTGAAATAAATGTTGATTATAAATATTTAAATTTCATTTCCTTACTCCAGTTGCACCATTTTATAATCTTAGCATCAATAGGTTTACTTGCTATTTAGTTCTTTTATTGTGCCTGACCATCTGGACTGTTGTTATTATTGTTTGACTTTGACCTGAATAGTCAAAAAAAAAAAAAAAAAAACTACCGAACATTTAATATAATAGTTAATTTTTTATAATAACGCAGAAAAGAATGTTAGCGGATTATTTAGGAGTTCCTGAATAAAAGTAATGGTAAAAGTAATAACTATATAACAAAAAGAGTTCGATTGTCCAGACACGACTGTAAACAATAATAATTGAATTTTTTAAACTTAAGTATCTAGAAGTAAGGACTCCATTCGATATTTCAAAGTGGGGTGGCAGGGGTGGGAGGTGAAACCTAAAATGTAGTCGACATTGGTTTTAAGCTTCTCTATAATATCAAATTGGCGTGCTATTTATTTTTGTTTATATTAAATGTAGGTTAAATAAGTATTTATTCAGGTTTGAAAGTATTGAAATGAAAAAGTGCTATACGTCAATATTAACCATGTAATTGAACATTTAAAGTTGTATTTACAAATTTTATTATATTTTTGTGTAGGTTTTTGTACCATTTCATTAGAGATACCATTACCAGACAATTGTAAATATTAAATTATTTATGTTTCTATTTCTGTAGAAACCTCGCTTATCCATTGTTTTAATACCTCGTTTCAGATATTAAAAGGCCTACATACAAATATACGTCAATATATATAAATAATTTTATATACAAATACCTAAACATGAATGGAACCCCTCACTTTTGAGCCCCCCTTCCATTTACTCACATCTGTTCTCCAACTCCCCCCTCTTCATTATTGCCATTAACCTTCTTTGTCGGGTTTTCTCTAGAAATATTCCAAAATTGTGTATCTAGTATACACCAACACTTCCCGGCGAATGTTCAACTTCTATTGGAATTTAGAAATTGCAGTGATAATGCTCATTTCTTAAAATCTCTTTTTCCCTGCATTGTGTCAAAATATGCCTCCAGGTATCGCTTTCTCCACACAATGGGCAAATTCTTTCCCCGAGAGCATTAACTGTTTTATTTCCTTTTCAAGTCCCTGGTCTGAATCATGCGAGACCATTTCTTTCTTCTCTGCCACAGATATCTAAATAATGTTCCCTCCTAAACACCAGATGTATTTGAGCCTGCAGATTAAGTGATACTTTTTCTGCGCATTGAGACAAAATATTTTGTCTGTCTCTATCTCGCAAACATCTGTTAACTATTTTCCAACTATTTCGTGTAATGTCCTCTCCCCTTAACCAAATATACCCCAATCCAATTTTGTCCAAGTCTTTCCTTATTTTTCATGCCCATCCCGTATCCCACCCTTCCCTTATTTGCTCCGTTAGACAGACTGCTCGAAGAAGAGCTTGATTCCCTCGTATTATCTTCATTAGTATTTAATTGTTTTCATTTTTAAATTCACACTTTCGTTACAAATACCAAACTCTTTAAGAACCCCACAATTTGCTGTACCCCTCCCTATTGCAGCAATATTTTTAGAAATTGTGTTTGTACCTGATTAAGTTTCTCGGTGTTTTACTACCCCCCAAATTTCGGCCCCATAGTTGACCTCCCAATCATCCTGTACACCAACTCCTTTGTTCTAGGTGGAGTTTCTGGAATTTTTACTAAAATCTTTAATGTCTCTGCCTTTTTAATTATGCACTTGCGCTTTGTCCTATCCTTTACTATGATATAAACATGACATGCCTATGCATTCCAAGTACTTCTCTTACGATATCTCATGCTTATTCCAGCATCCCTGCCTTTTAAAACAATCTGCTAAATCCTCGATTATGGTAATCATTAACTGCATCATCGCCTTATATTTAATCTCCCCCAAAGTCTAAAAATCTTATCCATTGCAACGGCAAAAAACCAGAAGTTCTCAGGGAACCAAATCTGAGTTATAGAAGAACCGCAAAAAGCGTGATAAACGGGCAGAGCAGTGCACAGGATTTCTACAAATCTTCCCTTCCAATTGATTATTTCTACAGAAAAGGTTTCGCGGTAATATTCCCTATAATTGGCTGCCAGGTTGATAAATTCACGTGATCGCTTCATTCGTTCGAAGCATTCAATCTACGCCTGCAAAGCCTGTTCTTTTTAATAATATAATTAGGATATATCTCTTATTATCTATGTATTAAAATAAATCAATAAATAAATGTAAACTTTGAATTCCCTAAAGGCTGTGGTCTGAAAAATCAGGGATTAAACTAAATGTTGACTCATTAGGTGGGCTAGTTCGTGGGGACTAAGTTCCAAAATCTCCATTTCAGCATTCCTTCTCTTTTACTTACCTAGTGCACCACTTCTAAACCTAAAGCTATCCCTAGTTAGCTTCCAAGTTAGATTACTTTGAGACACTAAAAAACAAATTTCAGAAACAATATACGACAAAATGGGCTAAATGGATTGGCATATGTTCACATACTTCATTACAAAAATCATTTTGGAGAATCATAGCTGTAAAAATTAAAATTTGGAAGAAATATCAGGAAGATAAATATTTATTTATTTGACATTTTAACTTTTGTTATTAAGTTTGTCAGAGAATAAGTCACATGCCAGTTGATTCAACTTGACGTGTGAATTGTGAAACTTATCATCTCCATTGCATGTGATTAGTTCGAGTATTAACCTCTGATTCATCGATTTTTACGTGGCGTCTTTGAAATTGCACACAACTTGCAAGACTTTTTATTTCTTAAAATAAAAGTGGTGATCTTTCTGGTGTACTTAAGAAAACAAGAAAAAAACTCAGTAGTTATAAATTTGTCCTATTTGTCCTTTATTCATTATATTTTTCACACACACACTAATATTTACGGTATAATAAATACATCAAGTGCGGTTTTCAGGGATTATAAAAATTTAATATGTTTGGTACATTTGGCGGTTACATTTGGATGTGTATACACATTAACACATTTTATACCTTGAGTTTCCATTTATGTATTTTTATTTCTGAATTTTTATAATGAAAGTTGCCTACAGTTGACCGATATAAAACAGAACAAAAGTCTTAGTAAGGTATACGGGATTATCTAAATTTTGACATCACGCTTAAATGCAGGGCTATCAATCTGAATGACTGGACTTTAAGTTTAGACATAAGTTTGCAATGAACATTTTTGAACCAGTGATTGAATTCAAAAGTACAGGAGTAGCAATCAAAATTTGTAAATATACTTCTCCAAATAATGAACTGATTTAAAAGCATTTCAGACAAAGGAATAAACAAAACGGGACACATAAAATTCCAAATAGCCGTCCTAATAGTCTAGTTGTGGAGTTTGTGACTACTAATCAGGAGGTTTTGGGTTCGGATCTCGATCAGGTCAAACTGTCTGGATAAGATTTTTTTTTCGAAGTTTTGCCTTGCCTGAGAAGGTGCATACCAGATCGTTTATGGCGCCGAGGACTCCGAGTTCGTTTGCGACATCATTAATTCGTGTCATTTCATTCCATTCATAGCTACAGACTTAAAAGTACAGAATTCACGCCAATCTAAGGAAGATCAATGCAGTCAAAGAGACAATAAATAAAACATTTAAAAAGTATAAAGAAAAGATCTACAATATACACAATTTTTAAAAACAAATGTGGTCCTGGTGGTGTAGTGGTAATTATATTTGCCTCCTAATCCCAAGATCGCCGGTTCGATCCCAGCCAGGACCGACATATTTTTTCAAAGGTACAAATACTAAGTATGGCTTCCTTTGGAAGGGTATCAAAGCCGTGCCGTACATTTACGGCACGATAAAGCACCTTAGCCTGAAAAAAGAGCAAAAGAGCAAAAAGAGCAAAATTTATCTGCCGCTTCACGCCCTGAATTGAATGGGACGCTGATGATCTGAGATGTTAAAGAACGTCCGTAAATAATAATGATAATAATAATAATAATAACAATAATAATAATAATAATAATAATAATAAACGCACAAACAATTCCCGTTAAAATGAATTTATAATCCTTTTTAAGACATCCCCTTAAGCTGAACTCAATGATTAGAATTGTATGCTTATTTTATGAAAATATATATTTTTACGGTTTTTTAATACAGAAACTAATGTTCTTTTAGTAACAAATTAGTTTTTTCACCGCCCTAAAGTACCTATGCAATTATGGTATTGCTTTTAGGAAAGTAAGTGCTTATTACCTAATATTTTTTATTGCTGCTGATGACAATGAGTTTAGGGAAGTAAATAAAATAAATAAATTAACAATAAATAATTAAAAAAGCTAAAATACATATAGTATACACTTTCTTATAGTGTTTGTACATACTTGTATATTTATTTTTGGACTTATCAGATGCTAGAAATAATATGCAGCATATATTTTATATGAAAGTGTTTTTAAAAAAAACAGACGTAAATCTTACAGTATATTACATTTTTCTTTGTGTGAGCGATTTCAGATGGTTTGGTTAATAGTCATATATCTATAAACAATATAACACTAAAAATGTTAAAATCAACATATGATTGTATTTCAACAGAAAACGGGATATTTTATATTCAATAATGTAGTGCATGATAGAAATCAGACACAACAGAAATGTAGACAAACGCCACCATCAATAATTGAAAAATATACAACTTTTTTCTTTTACATCACGTGAATATCAACTTTTAAATGGAAAGCATTTGAAAAGTAAAATTTAGAATAACTGCTGAAATTTACGTTGTATTTGTGTAGAATATTGTGGGACTCTCAAATGTCAAAGGTTCAAGCATTAATAAAAGGATATTATTTACTTCATAAATATATTCTCTTTCATATTATACAAAAGGGAGAATATTGTTTATTTAAAATGTTTGACCATGCATCTGGAAGACACAGAAATAATTTACTGTAATTGATATGAAGTTTGTATAGGAAGAAATAGGACATGAGTGTTTATTGATCAGTACAACTAAACTAATTACTTTCTGTGACATTGTTGATTGTATCGCATGATCTGACATTGATGATAGAAATCGCCAGCTGGAGCCAGTTGAAATGTGACACATTATTTTAATGACTTCTGTTCTATGATTTTACACTACAGAGTTGGTTTAATATGTGATGAAAATTGCCATGATGGAAGAGCCTTTTCATCGTACTGGTTAGCTCATTTCCAACTAAACACACGGTTTACTGGCTTTTTCTGACCAATTATGACGTGACATTTCCATAAACGTGTTGTGACATAATGTTCTGTGTTGTAATGACACTTTTGGAAAGTTATCTGTGGTATTTTGATAATATAATGGCAATATCGCCATGCTTCTGTAGTTTGTGTTATCAGGTTTGTCGTGCTTCTGCAGCTGTTATTAAAGGACATGTAATAACACGACTGACACTGAAAACAGGGACTTAACTCTTGTCTAATGAGCTCCAAAACGCACCACCCTCTCTATAAATATCAACTGCAGCGCGGAGTTCAAAGATAAACCCAGAGAACTGGGCGGAATGGCATAAACAAGGGGAGAAAAATTATATAGCTCTAGAAGAAAAGAATAACGCACCGATAGGAGCATACATCTATACCTATAGCTGTCATTTGTTTCAAACAAAACTTCCACCATATGACTAATTGAGGGTTGAAGGATACACTAGGTACAAGAGCAAAGTCACAAATCGTTTTAATTTTTATTAATTGGCAACGTTATCACAAATGAAGTGAGAAGTTTAATCCTGAATTAAGGTCGTGCAAGACAAGTCTGTTTCAGAAGTTTAACATTTCAACGTATACAAATAATGAAATATGCAATTTAAATTTATACCCGTAAAAGAGTTTATATTTAAACCAAAGTATTGTTTTGATTTATAATATTCATACTAATATTTTACTTTAATTTAAAATAAATGTTACAAATATTTCCAAATATAATTGTAAAGAAAGTTTACTTAATAAATATTATACAAATGCAAAAATAAAATTCAGTTTAATGCAAAATTCCATACTTTAAGCATTAATATTTACTTAAATACTTACTCTATTGGCTTATATTGAAAATAAAACATATATTAATGGAAAAATAAAGCCCTAATTATTAATATGAAATTATATTATATTTAAAATGATTCTTTCTAATAGAGTATGTATTTACGAAAAAGGAATAAAAGTTAAAATTTACACTTTATAACGTTTAATTATATTAAGGATGCCTATTTTAATATAACTATTCAGAAAAAAAAAAGGTTTCATGAAATTTAAACATCTAAGAATTGATACAAATGAAGGAAAATGAAATGCGTAATAAGTATAAAATGTTATAATTTCATATAATAAATAAATCGTATTTAATATTCCTAGGCATATATAATAAAATGAACTTTATAATTATTAATTTACAAGGTATATATTTTCTGTGTTTAAAACACTAAACTTTAAAGAAGATGGATAATCCATTTTCATGAAATACTCTTTTTGTAAATTAATTGTGCCAGATAGATATCTTATTTAACATGACTGGCACCCATTTTCCAATGTTAAAATGCAGTTATATTACACCTGAAATAATTGCATAATGCTTCAAGTACCATTCTTCAGATCCTGTAAACCTTTTACTTTGGTTTTGTGTCTCGTGATTTAATCCCCCCCCCCCCAACAAAAGATCAGGGTCTCTAATCCAGTGAATGTAACGGTCATATTAAAGGTGAAGCTCTGCCTACCCATTTCTGTGGAAATCGTCTGTTGAAGTGTTCTGTTACGTCCAGCACAAAATGAAAGACATCCATGTTCACAATGCCATTCAAAATTAAGTAATAATTTTCCTTTTGCCGCTCTACCGCGCAGTTAAACTCTGACAATATCCATTCGTTCCTCTGAACAACATGCTGTAGTGACAACCTGAAATAAAGAATAAAAATAAAAACAAAAATTATTTCAGGGTTTTATGACTTGAGATGAGTGTGGCTATGTTAAAATAAGGTAAATGGAACATAAATACAAATGCACAAATCATATGAACATGGCACGACAAACCATAGTTTTATGAAAATGAATTAAAACTGTTATGTTAATCCTTTTTGTATTCCGAGGACAATGTATTGGATTTATGAGGTGCTTTTTAGGCGTTTCAAGATCATCATTTTTCAGAAAGTAGCCAACTTTAAGGTGCAGTTTGCAAACTAATGCACATGAACGCTCCATTTTTTAGTCAGGTGGAATAATGCTTTTGTTAGTGGTTAACAATTACTTACAGAGATACATACATGTCATAAGTGAAAGAAAGGTCATTGGATCACATGAACAGACTCGTTGCAAATTCTCTCACAATACAACTTAAATATTCTAAGTTTACTTCAATGAGCCATAAGCGTGTAGAAACTCCCAAGGAGTACAGTCACAAAGAATTTATTTGCTTAGTTTCTAAGTACATATGTAAGAGAGAAAAAGCAGAACAAGGTCTAGACCAACTTTTACTTTTCCTAACCGTTTAAAAAGTTTGGTTTTAAAGCTCCTTTGCTTAATTATGTATGAGATATCAATAATTAATTAATGTAATTTGTTATAATGACTGGAATATTTTTTAAAATTTTTCTCTTGTTTAAACATTTGATAGTTCAAGAAATTCAGTATAAAGCATCTTTTTCCCACCTAAGCATTATAACTTTGATATTTTATTTATTTTAGTGACTAAGAAATAATTATTGCGATATTCTCCCTTCGGTGCCTAATGTTACATCTGTATTTTAAAACAAATAACTTTATATGTTATACAATAGCACCGAATGTGTTAGTTATGATGCAGCCATAGCGACGGGCTCAAATCCCATATCTTATACTGCAGAAGATGCGAGACGGGATGTACGGTACAAGGGGTGCGGGGAGTGTAGGCATATTGAGAGCTGTCTGTATATACTCATTGTAGAGAGGGATCAGAGGATCAGTAATTTGGGCTGCTCTTGAAATAGCACAGAGAAAGCTTTCAGTAGGTTCACATGCATCGCCTCTCTTGTTTACTCTGTCCGCCTTTCCTTTTCAAGGTTGCTTAGCACAGAATTACTACATGCAGTTACAACAGATCTCCCCCTAATGATTCCGATTCATGTAATCCGTGTGCACTAAACCTTTGTGTTTTGGGGGACAAAATCGACTTTTCTTTTATTCTGCTTTTCTTTTTACTTTCTTCCGCTCTTCTATACATCTTCTCTACTCCGTTTCTTAAAGTAGGAAATCACTGAGCGAATACACCAAAAGAATGTGCAATTGGAATGTTCCTTTTCGTTGAAGACAGCGAATTTGGAGCGGTTAACTAGCCAAGCGAACAAACAATTTCATTATGCGGACAGAATCTCTTAGGCAGGCTTTCAAAGAAAGGGTTAAGTAGAAAAGATCGGTGTTTCACAGTCGCCACTGATATAGAGTTAACTTAATACATGGATTTAAGTGGGCATTAGGTGCTGCAAGTTTAAGGCTTACGCCGTTATAATTGACATACTTTGAATTTCTTAGTGTGTAAATTTATCAACAGGTTTATACACATCTTTACCTTACGATCGCAACACGGCAACAGTATCGCGACGGGTGGCCGAGGTCGTTTAGGCGCGGACTCGTGAGCGGGAGGTCTGGGATTCGAACACCCCACAGGACTTCCTCCCTGATTGGGGCTTTTTTCAGGTTTTCCTCTGTCCTCATAGCTGGCAAAGGCCGGGGAGGTACCCTAAACTTAGGCCAGAACGCTTCTTTCCTTAAAAAATATCCTTTCCCAATATATCATTTCATTTCATGTATCATCAGTATCCACCGCCTATGGTGCCCTAGTAGTAAAAACGGGCGTTGAACACTACTGAAAAAATGGGAACAGTGCTATCATCTGCTAATAGGTATCCCATTATGTGGCTCAAGCTTTGACGGATGATATTTTAACAACGTGGTAAATATAACCTTTGAAAACAAATAACTGATCTCATTTTTCGAGGAAGAATTATCGTATCATTTAGTGGAAAAGAACTGTCTATTCTATCCACAATGCCATTTCTATACTATTTAAACTATTACCTTTTTTTTTTTACTACAGCTGCAAATATTTTGATGCAGTGAAGTATTCTGATAATATTTAAAAAAATTAAAAATCTCGTTTCTTAAGAAGTTTTGAAAAATGTCATTAGCAAGGTTCAATGTCTGTTTAAAAGTGTTGGTACTTCTTAAAAATGCATTTTCTTTCCATTCCTGAGAATTATTGACTGCTACTACTTTTGTAACACCCCTGATTGCAGATGTTAGAATTGTGCATAGGCCCTTTAAGGGTGGAGTTTAGGAAATAACAAACAATGTGCTGGAGACAAGTCAAGTGGGATTGCAGCTGGGGAAGAACGGTTGTGTTTGTTTAGAAATAAAACCATGAACAGCAGCGAGGTGTGCGCTGTCGCGTTGTCGTGGAGAAGGAACCGGGAGTTGTTCTTTTCCTTCTGATGCTTTCTCTCAGTAGTGTCATCGCTTCAAGATAGCACAGCTCCAAAAGTTCCTGACCGATGACAACGCGATCCTCTCTCCCTGATTCTCTGTCAGAAGCGTGGAACAAAATTCTAAGCTACCAGATGCATTTTAATTTTGTTATTAAAATGCCATATAGTTGTCCTGCTGATGTGTTACCCTCTTCTGCTATTTTTCGAACTATGAAAAGATGATTAGAAAGCACTTTGTCACCAACAATGGCAACACGAGTGTCAACATATGAGGTTCTGAGCCGTCTTATAGTCTGTTGACTGTCGACATCCCTGAAGTGCGTTCAACATACATAACAACAATGACGCACTGATTACAATGAACTGTTTCCAACATTTCGTGGTTTACGTAAACGTTTTCCCGACTTTGAAACAGTCTTAATGTTGATATGCTGCTCGTGAAAGACATCCGTTGCAAATCACTCTGGCATGCATAAAACTTCGGCTACAACGACGCGCTGCAATGAGACTACTAGGATTTTTTTTTTTTTTTTTTTTTACTAGGCAGCGCGATTTAGCCGAGGTCGCTTTATTTAGAAACTTCCAAAACTTTCTGAGTAAATCTTGTACTGTTGTAAGATTGAATTTACGTAAAAATAATAATAAACCTACATGAAAGCAATACAAGCCTTGCCTCAGTGTGAACTTGTTTCACCACCAATACCAATGCAATAATTTTATCAGTGAAATGTTCCTCTATGGCGGATAACTAATCTTAATGCAGTGTTTGGACAACATATAGCACTACATCCGCAATGTGTTTTGTTTGATCAACTAAACAAATCACATACACGAAAATAATGTCTATAAATATTCTTATTGGATTAAATATAACAAATGTAAAAACTATCATGGCTGATTTTCATATTTTAAACTTTAGGAAGTGTAGAAAAGCTTCCGGAACCATAACTCTGATTTTAACACGTGTGAAGTGCCATTTACTATAAATTTGAAAAAAAAAATATCTTTATCATTATTCCTTTCCTTTTTGCACATAGATATTATTATTATGATACAAACATATGGGGCAGATGGCGATGTTATCATCCAAAAGTATAATGCGCTATTAAAATGTATTAATTTCTACGTGTGCCTCACAGTATGAATGAATGAATGGTGTTCAATCCCTGTTTTTACTACTGAGGCACCACAGGCGATGGGCACGGATGATACACGAGACGAAATGATATATTGGGAAAGGAATCGTTCCAGGCCTAAGTTTAGGGTACCTCCCCATTTATGAGGACTGAGGAAAACCTGGAAAAAAAAAAAAACTCAAGTCAGGAAGGACGGTCCTGGCGGGATTCCACCTCCCGCTTACGAGTGCGCGGCTTAACGACCTCGGCCACCCGTGGCGGTTGTCTGGCATTCAAAGTTCTTTGGCCCTTCGGAATTAACAAAACACCAAGAAAAGAAATGTCTGTATATACCGAGTAATACAATAAGCTGCCCAAAGTCTGCTTAATAAATGCCTCTGATTTGAGTCCCTACTTCAATCAGTTTCCTGCATAAGGATTCATCAGGCGGTTTCATTCGCCGAAAAGGAGAGGTTAAAAATAATATCGCCGATTTATGCACTTTTAAAACTTTATTGATGCTAAGTGTCCGAAAGTATTCTTAATTGTATGCGAGATGTAGGGAGTTGGTAGACATTGTTAAAGTTTTTAAAATACTTTTGGAAAAAAAATGATCAATATGTTACAAGTAACATCGTTAACCAGAATAAAAGGTCAAATAATAAAAAAGCGCTTGTGCTTAAAACAGATAACAACAAAAGCAACGAATGATTACGTGTTACTCCAAAGCACAGAAATGACTATAATTGCTAATATTGTTAATAAGCGTAACAAATACACCTCGGTGAGACAACTTGTATAAATTCACATCAAAGATATCAGTTAAAAAAGTTTTCTAACTTGGAAGTAGCCTGCACCAACCCAAAGCATATGGAGGCTCATTGTAAGGAGCAATGAACTCTACAATCACAGGTGCCATCCACAGTCACACTGCCAGCAATAGTTTCGCTTGGAAACTTTGAGGGGATTGAATGATTTGGGTGTGTGAGCCTTAGGAGGTTTTCAGACACGGATCCCTGAGAGGAAGGAGTTATGTGAGTCGTACGGATGGAGGTGGAGTGTTTCCACATTCCTTCCCCCCCCCCTTTTATCTGTTATGACACTGGCGGAGCTCCCTCTTCAGTGACTTCAACCTCCTGGGAAGGGCTACAGTCACACAAAGCTCCATGGTAAATGTCACCACTGCACCGAAGAGATGAACAAAAAAATTAAATGAGAGGGAAAGGGGAACAGGAAAGTTCATGGGAAATAAATATTTATTCCAACTCAAGATCAAGGGAAAAAAACCTATGGTTAAGATGGCCGGACCCAAGGGATTTTGATCCATATCCCCTTCTACCGTCTGAGTCACCCCGCTGAGTGAGGGGAAGAAGAGTCAAATTTGTGTAACCACGTGGTTACCGAAGCCCTTGATTATACTCCTGGATTCATAGTCGGTCCTGGTGGTGTAGTGGTAACCATACTTGCCTTCTAAACCCAAGGTCGTGGGTTCGAACCCGGCCAGGATCGATGGATTTTTTTCGGGCGTAAAAATCGTAAGTATGGCTTCCTTCGGAAGGGAAGTAAAGCCGTGGGTCCCATGTCGTACATTTACGGTACGAAAAACAACCTCAGAGCCTGAAAAAGAGGCCTCTGAGCAAAATTTGTCGGCCGTTTCACGCCCTGAATAGAATGGGACGCTGATGACCTGAGATGATAAAGAGCGTCCGTAAATAAACAAATCAAAAAAATCATGGATTCCATAGTCCATAAGAGTACAGTCTCAGAAGTATATGGGGGATGTAATATCAACATCCATCCATCTAGTCTTCGCTAGAATGGAAACAGCCATTTATATAATTTGAACAGCGCAGGTAAGAAAAAAGAAAGTGGAGTCAGTAGAATAAAATAAAATAAAAAAAAAAGGTGACCTCTGAGAAAAGTACATAAAAGTTCCGACCTTGTCTAGTTAAATTCAACTGCTCAGCACCGAGATTTGAACTAGGATTTGCACCCAAGGCATTTCAATGCACCAATTTGTTTATTTGGTTTATTTATTGACGCTCTTTAACATCTCAGGTCATCAGTGACACATCCAATTCAGGGCGTGAAACGTCCGACAAATTTTGCTCAGAGGTCTTCTTTCGTGCCGTAAGGGACCCGCAGCTTTACTTCCCTTCCATATTTAAGATTTTTATGCCCGAAAAAGATCCATATTCCTGGCCGGGATCGAACCCGCGATCTTGGGTCTACGAGGTTTACCACTATACCACCAGAACCGACTCTCTGCATCACGACAGCTACTACTGAAACAGGCAACTTCATTAAGAAACTTGAAAAGACGTGGCTTAATTTGAATACAATTGTACGATTTTCAAGTTTATGCATTGAACGCGTGGAATTTTGAATATAAATGATTATTTGTATATTATTCCCTTACTATCAGAAAAAATGTTTAAAATAGCATTAATTTTTATTTGACGCGTGTTAAACGATTGGACAAGTCTCGTATTGGCTTAGAATCATTTTTATATCAATACTTAAAGCATCTATGGCGAAGTTTTTCATTTTATGGACCTTGAATGATGCTTACAGCGGCGAATGAACGCATAAAGGCACATATCGAAAATTCTAACTAGTTGTTTAGAAACAATCGGGGCACAATATGCCCAAATAGCATTAATAATGCAGGAAAGTTGCAAGGAACAGAGTTAATTAGAATTTGGACTGAGAGCTCACTATTTTAGGCAGTAATATTAAACACAGGTGTTAGCTATTGAGCCGCAAATGGCGCTGACCTATCTCTTGCCTGGAACAGTGCTATCTAGCACCTGACATACTTATCATCTCCGCAAAGCACCATTATTACTGCGGTCAACCGAAACAAAACTCCAGCACACTGGAATGATGTTGGTGCACATGGTTTATAGCTGGCCGGCAGACCGCTAATGTTGGCAGTTTTACAATGGCAGGATGATGACCTCAAAACACGGCTGATTGGATACTAACATGCAGTGCTGACCACAAACACTAGCCGAGTTAATCAGCCTCCTAACACAGCACAAAGTAAAAACTAAGCCTCGGTAAATACGACAAGTACTCTCCACTTAATCGCCACTGGAATAAATACGATCACAGAATTTGTTTTGTTTGCGGTTTTCCGCTCGCTAATGCATGAACCTGTTCCTTTTAACTCGAGTTTTAAAATAGATGATCGCTGTTGGTTCTAACGCCTAACCGGAGAATTCGTTTAGCTTTCCGGACGTTTTGTCGCTTTCAATCTATACTAGCCACACTAGATCCATCTTTGTTAAACTCTGATTGAGTATAGGTTTGTTATTGAAGAAGCAACTTTCCTTACTAAAGTCAGATTTACTCTACTATTAATTTTATATATATATATATATATATATATATATATATATATATATATAAGTTCCTACTGTGTCATCAGGAGTGTGGAAATTCAAGATAGTGTGACAATTTGTCCCTGAGTATTTGTATCCGTATTGTTGTACTACTATGTTCGTCCCAGGCACTGTTTGTCCCGTGATTAATTTGATCCGCACAATTGACCCCAGTCAACTAGTCTACCGTTAGTATTAGTTCCAAAACTAAGAAAATTAATAACAAACATATATTTATTGCGAAAAAATACCTTAAAATAAGTTGCCAATTATTTTGTAACCGATTGCAAGGAGGTAGCCTACTTTTCCGGCGGAAGCTAAAAGCACTGTTGTGTTAAGAAGAGGAATTAATAAGGGGTTGAAGGGTTTAATTCCTATAGGAGGTCAAAGGTATAAAGTAAGACAAACCCCCTATAAAACGAACATCCTGAAAATTACTTACATTATGAATAACTGTATATCTTTCGGCTTCATTATTGAGGGGGAGATGGAGCACAGCGTACAATTCAATGAACTGCCGTGTCATTTTAGATACTTCATGCTGGATTTTCTGCAGGAAATCGGTTAGCGAAGGGTGACACTTTCCCATGATGAGGTTCAGCGTATGATGCTAATGAACATACTGCATTGTGATTCCTGAAATACAAGTTAATTTGCGCTCATAATAGTTTCACAGATACTACCTTTCTGCATGCTCGAACACAGTATTTAGAAGTACCTTAAAGACAGTGGAATTCTTCTATTATTTCTTGTCCGTTTTTTCCGGCTTGTATGGAACGGCTCTCCAAAAAGAGTGTCAACTTTCCCAATTAATACAATAAACAATTCAGAATTCAATTCTTTAGTTTTCCCCCATTTTAAAGAAATGTTAAAGAAAATAGTTGCATGAGTTCTGAGATAGTTTTAAAACAATTATTTGTTATTCATAATCCTATTTGACAAAAATTTTTAGATATAAAATGTTATATTACTTCCCTCTTTTTATATATAATAAACAAAACGTAGTCCTAACAAGCTATATATAATATGTCAGTAGTGCTTTTTAAATGTGGTGGTATATCTGAAGATCACATCCCCCAATTTTTATTTCACTAAACGCAAAACGATGGAATTCAAACGTACATATAATAAGCATACGTACATACAGATACCCAGTTTTGCAAACTCAGAGAGTATCATATTCAACAATGCACAAATATACGATTGATTTTGTGAATTAGCACAATTTGTCATCGGGGTCTTAATTCTGAAGGGCATTCGATAGTTTTGTTTCACGATAATATTTTCAGTGGCAAAGTAGCTCCAGGGTAGGTCAATGAAAGTTGAAAGAAATTGGCATAAAACAAATGAACAAAAAATATTTAAACTTCACATTTTATTTGTACACAAATATAAACATTTTATTTACATATACGAGGGAGCCACCAGATGGTCCGTGAAGCGATAGGAGGCGGGACATCAAACAGCACAATTGACCCTCCCCCTTCCTTTCCAGCACACTTCCAAGGCCAACTTATCAATTGAAGCGTGGCCACGGACACGAAAAATGTTCGCAACAATCGACGTTCTCGCCAAGTGCGAATTGCTTGGTGTTAAGATATTTTCCTGCAAGCAGAGGGGCACCGGAAATGAGACAAAACGTTATGAGTGATGGACTGGTGCGAGAGTGTGCAGGAAATTGAGTTGCTGGACGGACATTCATGATGAAGGTGGTCAGGAACGGAAGCCTGTGATGGGAGATGAACTCGTGCAGCGAGTGGATCAAGTGGTTCATGATTTTTGAACTGTTCGGAGACTTTCCGCAAAGTTCAAAGTCAACCCTTTACAACATTGTGACAGGCCATCTTGAATGCCGCAAAATTTGTGCACCATTGGCACCTAAAATGCCGACAACCGTTAAGCGGAGAATGGCATCAGCCTTGACGTTTCTGCTGCGGTGAACAATTTTTGAAAACAATTTTAATAGATGATGAGGCCGAGTGACTTCCACCTTTGCTCGGTTATGAAGAATTTGGTTGGAAGGACAGAACTTTCGCTCCACTTCCATCGTGCAGGCCTGGCTCAACAGACAGGCGGTAACGTTTTTTGCATAGGGTAGTGGAAATCTGGTATACCGGTATAACAAATGTCTAAATCTTCATGGTGATTATGTTGAAAAGTAGCTTATAGATGAGTTGTGCTTAACTGTTGTCAATGAAACCATTTTCTATTTATCCTGGTTTTCATTTAATGCCCCATCGGAGGTTTAAAAACAATTGACTCGTATATATTATACAAAGGCAAGACGCTTTATTACAGAGCCCCTAGACGGTTTTTTCGTGAGTCTGTAATTTGCCAGTGGAATATTTATATATTATGTAGGAACATTTTCATGGATTATTTACAGTAGATACATTATATTTGGAGAGAACTTTAGTTCTATTTGATATATCTATTTTAAATTATTTAATCCCCTCATTTTGTATACATATTGGTTATGCGGTGTTTTGAATTTTCAACTACGATTCAACCTTTGTTTCTGTTAATATCGTTTAATTGCAGAACTAGTAAATTCGTTTGAAAAATAGCATCTTTCTTTATACTTGCCACCACTTTTAAAGTTTTGCAACAGCTCCAGTCGAATTCATGAAGGTGGTCACTAGTTCTAAGTACTCCACGTGTTCTAACTACCATTTGCATTCTGTCATCTCTATTCGTTTTTTATTCAGCTTTCTCTATGCTTTGAGTACAAATATGCATCTTAAATCCATTCCGTATTGTCTTCCTTGTAAACCTTGGGCGATCTATAACTTTTTTTTCACCCTCCATTCCCTGTTTAATAATTTTCTACATTTTTGCCGTGGTTTACTTCATAGTTTTGAGTACTTTACTGTTTCCAAGTAACCTTACCAATTTTCAACATCATTAGTGCATTGTTTTCATAATCGAATCATAAATTAACCGAGAAAAATGTTAAAGTGCCCAATCGTCGGAAATGCGAATAGTTTTATGGCAAAAGTTGTCGCAGTAATGAATTGGCAGTACGCACTGTCGCGATTACAATTTGAAACTCTAGACTAACTCTAATTTTGTTGAAATTTCCCGCACTTAAGGCAAATGTTTGAGGGGTTAAAATCCAATGCATCTTACACAATTGTTTCAGTTAGTTAATGCACTGTAATTGGCGTCTCCCTGACATTGAATCCGTTATATGATAGCTCGTGCCGATTTGCATGCTAAATGGAACTGTTTGACTACGACTTATTCCTGTGCCAATGAACCTGGTCTGCCGGCCTCTGCCATTCTGTCTAAAATTCTTGTGACTATGTTTCAATTTTCAAAAGTTCCATGTTATTCCTACTTTTTGAATATATTTCAAAATATATTTGAGAAAGTAGCCCAAATTATTACTCTCCCTTATTTAATGAATGTTTTGAACCATCATCTCCAATGCAGCAGCCAACAATTGTGAATGTTGAGGCTAACACTATAGAGACATCTATTAGGTTGGAATTACACTAAGGCACCATTTCAATGATGACCCCAGCCTCCTGGGCTTGCTTTTCCCGCAGTAGGAACGAAATTGTCATCAATCCATGCTCACTATTGATCTAACGATAACCATACTGGCCTCGTAGACTCAATATCGCGGGTTCAATGGCGACCATACAGATGTACTAATAGGTGGGGGTTTTCGGACGTAAAAATCTTGTTTGGCCTCCTCCGGAAGAAAAGTAAAGCAGTGGTCCCTTGAAGTAAAAGAGCCTCAAGCCTGAAAGAAGAGGCCTCTGAGCAAAATTTGTCGGCCGTTTCATGCCCTATTTGAATGAGACGTTGATGACCTGAGATGTTAAAGACATCCAAAAATAAATATAAAAGTGAGTGCTGAATCAGTTCGTGTTACTGTAAACATAAATGAGCCAGGAACAGCTTTCTCTTTTAATCCGATCAAAGAAAAACATTTTCTATGACGATTAAATTGCCCCAGTATGTCACACTTTTCATAATGCAACTATTTTAGTGTAGTAATTTTATTATTAGCTATAAATTATGGTTCCTGTATATCGAAGTTCGGATTAACATTTTGACAAACTGTTGAAATATCTTGCGAGATCCTTTCATATATACTTGTTCCAGGGAAATTATGATTTCATTAAGTAGCATTTTTTAGGAAATTAAGGTTGAATATTTTAATTACTTTTAAATATAAACAAAAAGTTGAATGCTACAAACTTCAGTTTGTGCATTGTGAACGTTAATAATATAACACTTTGCTTTGAATATTTTACTTTCAACAATTAAATTATTTAAAGAGCATGTACAAAGTAAATATTGTTATTATAAGACTCGTTTTTATCTTCTAGTTGTCTTTTGAAAAGAATGACAGATTGTAATCTTGCCTGCTGCTAGTGTGATAATTTCGAATAAATAATAAAGGCACATTTCATTGTAACTCTAGTGGGTTGTTATAACAAAATCAATTGCCTAATGTGTGGATGGAATGGATTTCTTGTAAGCTCTTTTAAAGATGGTTATTTTTGTGAGGGTAGTTTTTATGGATTCCTTAAGAAATAGGCAGCAACTCTTTTGTCTGAAAAACGAAGAGAAACTCCACAGATAATAAGCTCATCTTCAGGGTGTTACAAGATCTTCTCAGGTTCTGCCATTTGGAAATTTCAGCAAAAGGTTTTATTATCGTGACCGATTTAGTTGGGATTTGTTGATATCTTATCTCTTGGCTAAAGTAATTCTTACTTTAGATTAAAATAAATGAACATATTCGATTTGAGGCCTTTTTCCACTTTATATTAAATTAAGAACTGTTTGAACCTTTTTTAATCCAAATCAGAAGCCTTATTCACAATTTTAATTCTTAAACACAGGAAAACAAAATCCAATGCAGAATATTAAAAAGTTTAAATCGTGTAACACTGTCATACAGAATAGCGTAAGTTTGTCATCCAGTAACAAAATGATCACAATTAAAAACTAAACATGAGTCGACAAATAATTATTCCATAAACTAAAAGATGTGAACTATCAATAATTTGGCATGTTAAAGTTTAAAAGTTATAGTTTATGTTTTGAATACACATTGTAATGGTTATTTATATGCAAACTTATATAAATTAAATCAAAAAGAGCAAACTAACAATACGAATATAGCCAGAGTAACTCAATCTTGGACATCAATAAAGTCTTATAATTTCAATGCGTCACTGATGAAAAGAACACACCTCCCCTCTATAAACAACAAACTGCAATACCTCGCTCTGAGTCGGGAAAAGCTAAATAAATACTGCATTGACCTTAAAGCTCCCGAAAGTTTGTTCACAGCTTTATATGCGAGATAAAAACTTATAAGAGATCTGTGATTAAGTTTTTAATGCAAATATTAGGAATATGAAAGGTTATCTCGCTAGATTTGAATTGCTTCCTATTGTGCGGTGGCTAAGAAGATAGGTCTCCAAGCAGAACTCGCCAGACGCCAGGATGGAACTCGGCAGAGCAAAAATTCAACACCACACTGCATAGTACCAGTTAACCTTGTCTCACACTTTAGGAATATGATATGAAATGAGATACCTGAACATTCGCAGAAAGGGAGGGGCCTAAATGACCAGGGGGAACTAAAAAGTAGTTAATAAAATTCAGGTTGACCGAGAGCTCTCGAGTGCTAGTCCTAAGGTTAGTTTGTATTTTACGTCGTGCAGAACCTTTACACGGAAAGATTAATTTCAACCTTTATGTTTCACGTATTAGTTTAGAACACCAAAATAAACTAAACAGCCTACATGTATACTGGGTAAACATATTCATTGGGAAATTTACCGCGACTGAATTTTAATGAATGGTATAATTACTAGTAGTAGTATTTATTATTCCAATCAAACTAGGCAGACAATATATTGCACATCACAGTCGCATAGGTCGCCAGACCGTTCATGCTCTTGTAAAATACTTAATATTTGAAATTAATTCCAAAAAAGGGAAAGAACAACATTAACAAGAACGCACACACACATGCAAGAGACATAACATACAATAATTCTGATATTAATGTAACTTTTCTTATTATTTATGTACAATGTTTACAGAAATTTATTGTCCCTAAAGCTACGTATTTCATTTAAAA
Organism: Metallyticus violacea; assembly: GCA_030762175.1. Classification (NCBI taxonomy): domain Eukaryota; kingdom Metazoa; phylum Arthropoda; class Insecta; order Mantodea; family Metallyticidae; genus Metallyticus; species Metallyticus violacea. Next base: position 108,392,310 of record CM060832.1, read on the forward strand.
CATGCCCAAGTTTAGCCAGTTTTGTTACTTACAACTAAGTCCCAACATGCCAACCTCCCATTACTGGAAGTTCAAAATGAACCCGGGATAAATTTTTTCCTAGTATCTTCTGTATGTGCGAACTTAGCCGAAATGTCCACCCGGTCTTTCGGTTTCCAGCATAAGGGGCAAATGCTTCTGCCTTCCTCGTCAACAACCTTACGTTACCCTCCACCCTCCCAAACTTAGCCATGCTATTCTCGACCTCTGTTTTATGCCTAGCTCCATGATATGTCTCTTTACATCATCAAGACTTAATTTCGTTGTGAAGGTCCAGAGAAGATATCTGTAAGCATCGCGCCTCTATTTCCTACCTGTATATGTCAAACAGGCGTCTTTTGACTTTATGCCATAGTTATTTTAATATCCTTCTGCCAATTATCATTTAATTCAAATTTTGACAATTCCTGCTGTAGAACCGCCACCCACCATTTTGGATAATGCATGTTGTTTAATTGGTACCGGTAGCATATTGCCCTTAGAGTTGATTTTTGTCCTTTAATTATTGTTAGCCAGTATCTAGTTACATTTACTTTGCTGTAGACTGCATCTTCTCGGCATCCCTCCTCGCATAGTACACTATAGTTCGGTGTGCCCCTCCCCACCCCTAGAATTCACATTGTATGTAATTACTAGTGAAGGGGTGGTGAAAGGGTGGCGGCATTGACAGAACCTAACGAATGGTTAAAGAGCTAACACGACCGCACTTTGCGAACAAACTGACTTATTACTTGTTTATTTTACATTTTCCGAAGGATTTATTGTTGTTTTGAACTAAGTGGAACTGATAACATGCGAGCGTGCGCGTTAATGAACTGAGAGGACATAATTGAGAGGGAAGTTCTGTCTGCTTAACTTGAGCAGTAACTGGTTTTTACTTTTACTTTTCTTTACTTTGTTTTACTTTGCTAGTGCCCGTTAACAATGCAGCCTATCATAGTTTTTCATACTTCTGTGCCTTCAGTTAGTATTTCGACACGGCTGCACTAGCGTGATGTAGGAGCAGATGTTAACAGCTTGCAGCCGTAATCAGCAACTATAATAACTTAAGACTCCGTGTCGCAGCATAAGGTGTACTGCCGAACGCCATAGCGAATTCTCAGGACTAGATGAACCGGCGGTAAATTATGCTGATCTCCTTAATAAATTATTGTTCACCCAGCCTCACTAACAGATCGTACACTGATAACATTGACTCTACGAATCCTATAGAGCTTCTTGAGGAACAAGCAGTAGGCTCTCCTGCTTCAAATAAGTAAGGACTGAATCACGCCCCGGGCTAACTGGCATCTGCCTCGCCACAAAAACAGGAAGATATGACGTAGAAACACGCGTATTCACCAGGCTAGTGATAAGCAGGAGGACGCATATGGTGCAACAAGGACATCCGTCACCTTGAGAAATTCTGCCTCCCCCATTTTACTATAACGGGCCAGAACCTTGAAGGCAGCCCTAAGGGAGCTACGCGAGTTGTATCTGAAACGACGGCAATATGTTGGTGTTGTAGTCGTTGCTTTTTATGTGAGGCCCGCTACGTGCAGTTCGATAAGCGCATTGGCACGTAAGGGCTGATGTACACTTTAGCAGCTCCGTCTCTTTCCTCCATGCAGTGATAGCCCTTTGCCATACTTTACGGTTATGCACGCAACGTACATAAAAGTTATTGCACGTTTGCGATGATTGCTTGTGTCTGAGAATTCTGCACCACTAATATTTACAGCCGTTAAAACCCTTCTCTTCATGTAGCAAAGTGGTTTTGCGAAACCTCATTGAAGCACAGTTGTAAAATAAGTATTAAATTAGAAAACTCTTACAAATAAATTATTTAAAAAACCGAAACAAATACTGAAGTAAAAAAATGTTCGTCTGACAATACTTTATCAGTCATGGTGGTGGTAACCATACTTGCCTCCTATATCCAAGATCGCAAGTTCAATTCCGGTCAAGATCGATGGATTTTTTCGGGAGTAAAAATCCTAAGTATGGCTTCCTTCGGAACGGGGGTAAAGCCGCGGGTCCCGTGTCGTACATTTACAGCACGTAAAAGAACCTCAAGCCTGAAAAATGAGGCCCCAGAGTAAAATGTGTCGGCCGTTTCACGCCCTCATTTGATTAGGACGCTGATAATCTGAGATGATAATGAGCGTCCATAAATAAACCAAATAAAAAAAAAATAAAAAACTGACATTGCTTTGCTAATTGGGTGGGCTCTGTGAGATTCGTGAGATTCTCTGTGAGAATATTTTTAGGTAATCTCTAACAATAGTCCATCATCTCATATTTTCTTACTTAAATACTACAACTAGATTTATAAACTGCAATCTGATTATGCTGAGAAACACTGACAATTGCATTTGACTATTAAATGCAATATTCTGATGTATTTGTATGTTGAAGTAACGAAACCAGTAGGGATACCACCTAAACTTCCGGAGATAATCGCTAATAGATGTTTATTTAACAGGGTTTCCTGCGGTGCAGAGGTCCGTAAACTATGCACCAGTTGCACACAATCTAACCAAGCTCTTATCTTGTTGAAAACATATTTATTAATTTGAGAAATATATAAGAACATGAGTTTACTTTTAAAAGCTATGAACCAATGAAAAACACATCTTTAAGTAACAGGATTATTTTTTTCATCAAATGCAGAAGAAACAGTTGCCAGTAATTGTGCAGAGATCCCGGGTAAAATGATTGTCAGAAATATATCAGTCGTTAAAAAGGAATTTTTTCTATCACCGTTTATATAAAGCAAGGGTTAATAAAACGCAATGTCAGCAACTTAAAAAAGGTAGAAGTTTGCAGTATTTGAAATAAAAATTGCTGAAATTTAGTCAAACTAAACTAAAAGAAGGCATTTTATTCGTCCACAAAATTGTTAACTAATACATCATTGTAATTTTGAAGCTCTTTTAATGAACAATGAAAATCAAGCACAAGTAGGGTTCAAGGTTGTGCGCAGTGAATTCCTGGGGAATATAAAGGTTGAAAACTACACAGAGATAACTGAAGACATTTTAAACATTTACAAAACTTTGGGGTGCGCTATATCATTGAAACTGCGTTTCCTTTATTCATATTTAAACTTCTTTCCTCCTAATCTGGGTGCCGTAAGGGATGAGCACGGAGAACGTTTTACTTTCGTGTAAAAGCGAATCAGAAGAAAATGGAACCAAGCATACGAGTATTGACTAACTGTATTTGTAAACTAATTAAAGATGTTCCTGCCTAACGAATTTCTTCCAGAAATGTTTAAATGTAAATAAATTCAAGCATTTGTTTTATATTTTTGCAAAATATCAAAAAAGAAAAATGCATAACTGCAGGCCATTTATTTTATTCTTTACACATTTTTATGTTTTCATTATTTTGGATTTCCTACAAGCTTAAGAAATTGTTGTAGTTTCCGGAAGAAAATGTTTTCTGAAAAAAGTGAAGCAACAAGTGCTCTTAATGACTATTACAGCCCTTGAATAATCATCTTAGGTGTAATGTCTTAGCAATATTGTTGGGCAAAGCGTATTGAGTTAAAGGGAGCCTCCGTTGAGAAATAAATCAAAGTTAAATTTACTTATGTTTTCTACTTTATTCTTCTTAATTATGAAAAAGTTTTGTATATTTTTACTTTTATTATAATTACCACACTCAGTAACCAGTAAGAAAGCATATTTATCTTCTTAAATCACTATTAAATTACAGCATTCTATTCAAGCATTTGGAATACACTAATATGGCAACATTCTTTTTCTCACCCCTTCGTTTTATAAATTTGAAAGGCTTAAACGACTTTTAATTAAGGCATTGTTTAATTTAACCAAGTACAGGGTTATGTGCATTTTGAATGTGTTTTCGAAAGTATACTTGCAATGCGTATTATGGTTCTACTGTACATCTTTGAAACATATTCAGTTACGATATAGGACTCTTTACTTGCTATTACAGAGTAATTCTGTAAATTAGTTACATTTACGGTCCGTGTCTAGCTTATGTCACTCGTGTAAACTCAGGTCAGCTTGCGTATGCAGTCAACTATCTCCATTTCCACTAGATGGCAGGCAACCGGCTCATAAAACTATACGCTCTGACTATTCGTGTTATGTTTTGTTGTACTCAAACTGCCGAATTTAATATTTGAAAAGTTAAATGGTACCTAAACGTTGATGACTTTGGCTGATAGTAGGTGCATTGTTAACAAGGCAAAACTTTTATGATGCTGGGTTCTGTTATAATCTAGTCTGATAAGGTATAAGCAATTTGAACTAAAGGCATGTTGGAGGTCTGTTGTATAAAATTTTTGTTGTGATAAAATGAGCAAGTGCTGAATTTTTATAAAGGGTTCGTTGAAAGTGGCCAGACAAGTACAATAAACTGTGTACTTGTGGACATAGTTGAGAGAATGATTAAAAGCATTATGTTTATAATAATAAATTACTAGAAGTGTACTGTAATGTTGTACTTTTAAAAGTTAAAATATCCAAGAGAAATTCCGCTAATTAGTACACTATTTAACCATTACATCAGAAGTTATATAATTGTTGTTATTAATATTGACTTAGTCATTGCAATAAATATAGTGTAGTCAAAAAGCAATTCAGAATTTTAAAAACTCACTATATTATTAATATTAACTTGTTAGAGTGCGCCTTGCACAGAAACACGAACATTTTTGTATGCTGTTTTTTTATGATTTTAGATGATTTGTTGATCACAAGATTATGTTTTGTAAAAATGATGGCCAAGAAACGCAGAAGAAATTTTTTCTGTTGGAATCCCCTGCGACTAATTCCATAATCACAGTGCAACACCCCTTTCGAACAGAATAAGTTAAGGAGCTACCGACCACATAGCATTCGCCATTTAAATACTTTGATTGTCTGTGCTCGTCGAAGTAGAACATGTGCGTCAATGATACGAAATAGGCCTATAAGTGTCCATTATACACCTTAAAATACATTTTAGACATATTCATAGTTTCTGTGTGTGTTGGTGCTTAATTGTCACCATCAATAAGCAGTTTCAGCGTACAGTTTCCTAGATAATTTTGACTAGCCCTATACTTGTAGTGAACCGCTTCAATTTGTTGCAGATTCAAAAATATCTATATTTAACACAACTCCAGCTTCTCTGCATTTTAATTTTAATATTTTACCAAAAATTTATGTTGTCTCACGTGTACTAAATACTTATTTATAAATGAAAATAACGACTAATGAACTGCCAAAAGGAGATTGTGTAAACATATAAGTGAGATATTTTAGTTCTAATCGTTATACATAGCTTGTGACTGAACTAGAGGATGTCTGGCTCTACTTATTGAGGGAAACTCATACAACATTGTTTTTAAAGTTATATGAGAGCTTTCAGCATAAATATATCATTAGATGAGAAACTTTTTGGACAATTCTACTGCAATTATTTTTATTTTTATTGCTTTCCCCTCTTTAATAAATCCAAAAATATCTTTGAAGGTGAAATATGGCTGGAAAGGGATTTTATCAATATTTATATTTAACAATAAAACAAGATATTTTGCGAATTTAGTAAACGATATTACAAATATTTTATATCTACCTGTAGCGCATTAAATAAACATTAGGTTTTAGTTGAGACAGTCGTAAGCATTACCGAAGACCTTTCATCGTTCAAATGAAATGGGGGAATGGTTTTGGGCTGTATGATGTATCGTTTCCCAAACAAACAGCCTAATGATATTTCTGAGTTTTATGCAATTTTGGATGGAACTTTTCATTTAGAAAAACAATACCCCTCTTATATGAGCCCATGATGCTTCTATTTGATTGCTACTGGTAATATCGTCTGACATGCCCCGTCTGATGTGCTTCCACGTTCAAGAAACCATCAATCGTAAACCTTTGCGATCAGGATATTCTTGCAAGTGCCACAAATGCAACTGTTTCCAAAAATGAATGAGAAAGTTCAAGACTGCTCTCTATTCTCTAGCTGTTACTTTACTTTGTTGGACAGAGCGATTTCACGCACAGTAGCCGCTAGTGAACCAGCTTTTGTTGGAAGTCAAACTGCAACCCAAGTCTTTATATTTTTTTGCGATATGTACAGCTACCACTTTTCTGCCCTAGTTTGGGCTCATTTGTATTTGATGAATTTGTGATCATTATATCTAGAGTCGGTCCTGGTGGTGTAGTGGTTACCATACTTGCCTCCTAAACCCGGCCAGGACCGATGGATTTTTTCGGGCGTAAAAATCCTAAGTATGGCTTCCTTCGGAAGGGAAGTAAAATCCGTGGGTCCCGTGTCGTACATTTACGGCACGAAAAAGAACCTCAAGCCTGAAATAGAGGCTTCTGAGCAAAATTTATCCGTCGTTTCACGCCCTGAGTTGAATGGGACGCTGATGACCTGAGATGTTAAAGAGCGTCCATAAATAAATCAATCAAAAAAAAATTATATCTAGAGGGCGATTCCGAAAAAGACATGAATAGAGCAGGTATTTTGACACCATTAAGCTCGTATATGTTTAGATGATACATTTCTCGGTTTCTAAAATAAAACAGCGACATTTAGTAAATCCCTTTACGAGGGCTGCTAAGGGAACGTTGACTGCGGACAGGGACAGAAGGGCAGCCTCAATTGTTAACACACTTAAAATTGATTACTGGATAGGCAATCTCAGCTTGGATCGGGACAAATTATGCCCTTAGGAAACTGAATCACTTCATCAAGCCTTTGATCATTCTACATCCGATTGTTCTGTTGGTACATAATCTCCATTTCCATATTAATGTGATTTTCTAAGGCGTTCGAGAAAGCAGTGTAAAATTATTTAAGACTACTTTGTTTCTGTTTTTTAAACATTGTGTGAAATCTATAATTTATATTAATCATAACTGTTTGTATCCCATAGACTATCATTATGAATAGTTATTATCACTACTATTATGTGTTAGCTTACAATTTACGTGTTTGTATACTTTGCTGCACTTTCTGAGAATTACTTGTGTTTCTGAATGTCATTCATTTGCAGTTTTAGAGTTTTAGTCTCTTAACTCCAGAGGATATTACTACTGCTGTGATTCGAAGAAACGGATCGAGCGGAATGAACAACGAGATTTAAAGAATATATTACGCACATACTACATATTACAAAAATATTTTGCAAAACCTCATATAACATTAAGATTCTTATAAATATGAGACGCATTTCAAAATTAAAGACCGGTCATTCATAGCAGAATAAAAAAATTAATTTAAAAATATGTTTCTGTTTTTGTCATCATTTTTATGTCATCTCCACTTTTCAACCCAGTCTAGTATTTCTGACAAAACCCTTTGTGTGTCTGGGGTCAAGTTCTGACATGCATAAAAATGCTCCCCTGGTAATTGAACCATTTTAGCACCGTTGCTTTCAACTCTTCCCTATCGTCAATCTTTTAAAAATGAAGCCATTTCTTGAAATGAAGAAAACCATGAAAATCTCTGGGGTTGAGTTACTTGCGCTGTAACTTTCTGCTGTTCTCTCTGTTCCATAAAATCCACAGCAAGGACACCTTTTTCCTGCTGATGAAACTTTCACACTGCACTTCCCACTCCTGTCTTCGTCGTACTTTGGCACTGATGCAGTCATCGCCTGATGTTTTTCACGTATTACAGCTGTAAAATAAATGCCCCACAGTTCACGTTAAATTTCAGCTGCACTCTTACCTTTTGCTCTGGAAAAATGGACTTCACATCTCTCAGTCATTATAAATCAATGTATCGCAAAGGCAGACGAAATTAAAAGTGGGATTACATCAGCGTTTGTTGACGTTGCGTTACGTTCAAGTTCGCTCATGTTTCATAGTATTCAATTACGTTCAACGTTTGCACACTACGCTGCAAGACGACATGACAAGGTCGACTTCGACAAACTCAAACGCAATGTCAACGTAATAAGACACTGCCTACATTACAAGCCATGAAATAAAGAGAAGCGATCTGCTTGGAAGCATACTGCTCCCTCGTATCATGTTAGTTTGTTTCATCTTTGTTAATTAAATATATGTAGGCAAGGTGTGCATTTGAGTAGTGTATATTAATGAAATAAATTCACGATGTGTAAAATCAAGCGAAGAAATTATCATATATAACGGTTACTTGTAGGTTATGTTATCATTATAACTTTTATTTATTACAAAAGCTGTGTCTCAGCATGCAAGTCTAATTATGACCATTCATTAAAAAGTGAATATTATAATTAACAATTAACTTCATATATCCCCAAAAGAATTATGCTGAAGTATATTTTATAGTTAAAGGTGGTGCTGCCGCTAGCTTGTGGTGCCTGTATTACAACATACGAGGTGGTATCCAGAATATTCGGGCTGGCTACTCGATGTCTCCCTCACCTCATCCCTTTCTTTCAAAGGCGTCTCATTGGATGCGTGGGCACAAAAAGTGAACCGTGAGCAAGGCTGAAGTGCTGAAGTAACCTCCTTCATTCCGTCCGTGCCCACTTTCTTCCCCATTAAACCTGTTGACAAGCCTCTTGACTGAATAATCTTGATGTACTACTTAGAAACATTATTGTTATGGAACACTAAAGAAAAATTGCTAATGTTGGCGCATAAAATGTACTCTTACGTCATCATAATGCACCTCCCACTACAATCGCAATGGCAAAACTGCTGGAATTCGTCATAAAATTGACTCCTCGTGCTCCTTGTCCATAGGAATTTACTCTTTAATTTAACGACTTCCTTCTGTTCCCAAATTTCCATCATCAGCTCGATATGACCCTTTCTCAAAAGAAAAAAAAAATCTATTTTTGTGGACGGATGACAAAATTGAAAATTCCGTATATTGTATGTGGAGGCTATATTAAAAATAAGTTTGATTTTTCGCAAACATAATATTGTTTAGCTTGCATATTTTGCGAAAGTTTTTAAATAACCCTCATAATATTATATATGTATATTAAAAGTTTCATATATAAGTTATTCTTTTGGAGCTAGAAAAATAGCTGATTCACGCATTCCAAGCTCGAGGACAAGAAGAACCAGAACGAACGCGTTTATTTTTGTCGCAGAGTAAGCCACGTCGTATATTGCCGTCATTTACGGGTGTCACATCACTCCAGTTGAAACAGAATGTTTTTATGATTGCGAGAGAGGGATGTTTCACATCGCCATGCCGCCTCCAATTGTAAAAGGGTATGGAAATGTGCCAGACGCAGGCAAACTACGGTTTCCTTCCTCGTTTGCAAAAAGGAGCAGAATATTACTGAACGTGTTAATAACCACAGCATAACAGCAGTGTAAGTTATGACTCTCTTTATTAGCTTGCATCAGTGTCCTAGTTCACAGTATCACCACGTACTTCATGAAATGTGCAGCACCTGTAACGTTGTTAAACAGCAGGATCAGGGTGGTTATGAGCTTAACTTAACTTAGAATTATGCGTAATTTTCGTGCCAGTGATTTTCTTCTCCATAAATAAAATATACAGGGTGCTCATTCCGCTACGCATTCGAAAATTGAATTTTGGGAACGAGTAGCCAAGGTAGAAACAGGTGCTAGAAACTCATAGCATGCATGTATGTTTCTTTGGTTATTTATAGTATTTATAGTTTATTTATAGTAATATTAGCAATTAATATTTTACTCACCATTATAAGAAGCTTAAAGTGTCTACCTCCATGAAACCTTTGATAACATTTTTATAAACTCACTGCAATTCATCTTCTTAAAGACTGTAAACTGCCTTCTGGATCTTTTATTTCAACGTCTCCACAGATTTTATTTCAAATATAGCAGCAATATTATATGAATTAAGATACAGCAGCTCAGTGACTTTATACGCACTGCCAACGTATACACCACTTTTCTGAGCTAGTATGGGAAAAAGCTCTTATTGATAGCCTCATGGGGAGACTTAAGCCAGAATGCATAACCAGAAATAAATTGCCATAAATTCTAAAGTTTTAAAGATAGAACAATGAAATTGTACACCAGTATTTGAAATATATACAAAATTACTTCTACCAGTTTCGTTGGTTTTCTCTGCAAAGGCGTCTGTAAAAGAATTTAATTTAAATATGCTGTGTTTACTCGTATGTGCTTTTATTTAGAATTTAAACACTAAATTAAGATGCAATTTTGTTTTCAAGCACGTTACATTATGAAAAATAATCTTTTTCATAATAATTTAACTTAAGCTCGTACATTTCTTTCTACTTAATTTATAAATGTTTCTTAAAATATTCACAAAAGTTGTTGCATGCATAATGATATATGTCATACAAAATATTAAAAAAACTGTTGCACAGTTTCAATGAACTTGGCTTAATAATTCCTGAGAAAATATAACATGTCCGTGAAAAAAAAAAGTCATATTCTCTAAATCTGCGACTATGTTTCAGTACAACTTATAATTAAGACTTTTGCTGTTTTCTCCTCATCTGCTTCTTCGGCTGCCTCTCTTTAGCAAAATGTCTAGTGCTCTGCTTGCTTTGACTAGCCTGCCCTTATTGATGTATCTCAGTACGTTAACTGTGAATACTCCTGGTTGAATTCTCAATCGCTGAATCGCTTTAGTTCTGCCTGAATTTCCAGAATTAAACACTAAACAAGCATCACATGTAGCAATCTTAACCACATTTGTAGAGACATACATCTTCTGCCAAGGTTTCAAAATTAGTTTAATTTAAATCTCATTTGGGTTCTGAGAATTTCCAAGTGTGTATTTCTACAGAAATGCTGGATTCCCTAAAACACTAAATGTGGGCTTGATTACATACATAGCTGCCGCAGGTAAACTATGTTTGCGCTCATTGGTTTCACCTTCAGCGTTGTTCTGCAAGTATTTATGCCATGAAATGTCACACAATCCATGTTGGGATACACAGCATTCGAGAGCTTATGGAAATATATTGCCCACACAGACTTTTGCAATTCTTTTACCTTTCAAATGTTGCGCCTAATTCCATTACAATAATATAGAGGGGCCAAAATGTATGCACACTTCAAGTAAAGAAAAAAACTGTGTTAACATAACAAAACTGAATACACGAACAAAAAATGATGAGCATTAATCATCTTAGACTTTTACAGTTACAATAGCTGCTCAAAATGCCCACTATCGGTGTCGATACACTTCCGAGTACTTTGAATTACTGATTGAGCACGAAAGTGTCCTCAGCGATTGCAGCATATACCTTTTCAATTTCTTCCCGAAGTACTGGCAGTGTAGCTAGTCTTCCCAGATCTGCTCTTGTGAACATCGTATAAGGTGCCAGGGTCTCAAATTTGTCTCGAATGTGTGCAATTGTTACTCGCGTTAGTGGTTCTGTTCTGTACACAGTCTCCATTGCCTTTGAACTTCAACAACACTCTGTTTCCAATAGCACTTCAAAATTGCTTTCCGCTGTTCAAACGATAATCTTGGCTCCATTTTGTTGTAGCAACGCTAGAATAATGTAATGTGACTCACGTCTGTTTACAGAACATCATATGATAATGTTGGCTTCATTTGTTCATTGTTGATTTACCTGTCATGTAGCAACGCTATCATATTGTATGTGAGTGACATCTGTTTACAGAACATCATACTACACATTACTGTTGTTTTTCGGTGCAACTTTGAAATAAATTAAATATCTAGTGTGAAAGTGTGTATACATTTTTTGGCACCCTCGGTATATTAGCAATATGTCTTTATCCACGATCCCTTTTGCACCATCCAGCCCTTTTCCATCATTAAAAAAAATCTCTTTATTTTCCAGCTTTAAAAGTCTTCCTTTATTCTATTTTATATATGTCCTTTACATTCTAGATTTTCCATCTTCACTTCAAGGCCATAGGGTTCACTTTCCAATACATTTTTTAAATGAACTTTAGTACCCATCGCCAAAATATTTTTTATATCATACACCAAGTTTTTCCTCTGTGGAACATGAACTTCGTCCCTGCTGGCCCCATACCACCACAGAAGCCTTTATAATTTTTGTAATATACTTTCTTATATTCTTCCTGTACTTGTTTTTCACCCTTCCTTAGTGCACAAGTACTGCAGTATTTACTCATTACTTGAAAGTCTAGAATTTTACCTGTGTTGACACTAATTACTGAACAGGCACCATGTAGTGAGGTATGTCATTAAGGTTGAGTCACAGAATACACATCAGTGAATCTCCACACCGCAATTGTCATTATTTCTATCTTTAAACACTTGAACTATATGCTACATTCTCTTCAGGTGCATTCAAAAGTATTAGGTTTATTATCAGAGAACCTAGTTACAGGAGGGGGCATTCATTAAGTCACTTCTTTGCCTACATCCAAATATCTCATCATTTCTGATTAGCTTTACGTGTCTCATACCTATTAACTTTACAGTTTTCAGATGCAGGTGCAAATTATGCACAACTTCACTTCTTTTACTATCACCCAACAGTTTTAGAGCTTTGGCACCACGGTTAGCACACAAACATGAGATATTAATTGTATTCATTGTATATATCACCAAATTTGTCAACATTGAGATTTCGTTCTGAAGCTGTTGTTTTTCCAAATGTACGTGGTTTTATATGATAGATTTTCGTCACCACCTTGTTCGTAGCACGATCCTCAATTTTCATTCGTAAAATACTTTTCAAGGCATCTTTCTAAACACCCTAACTCTAGATGGATTCATATGTTCCGTAAATTAAAACTAATGGCTTCACAAAAACACAAATGAACTTCTTTACTCACGAATCAAATGTATTTGTATTTTAAACAAATGAAACCGGAAATAACTATTTGCCATTTTCTTCAAGGCATTTTACATAAAGTTAGTGCCGTGACTGAAAATTTTCCTCAAAAAAAGTTATTGAATGTCATCAAAGAGTAGCAGATGCTCTTTAAAAAGTGGACGTGGCAGATACAGGCTTCTAAAAATAATTTTTTAAATGCATATAAACTTCGAAACGGTAAACAAAATTTTGTTAATGTAGTTTCTAAACCTAATCTATCTAATTAACAAATAAACTATTTTCTGAAAATATTGATCATTTTTACCTACGCTCCTTCTACAGTTTTCTCCTCTGTTAAACTCGGTTTATGGCTCTCGACTGCTTGTCACTGAAAACCCCTTGGTTCGACATTTGTTCACTAATCTGGAAAGTTTACTACCCGATGGAGATGGTGTGATGCAATTTATCAGAAATTCTTTCCTACGACCAAATAACAACAAGCACTTTTCTTAAGTTACAAGAAGTTTGTGTGTATATACACACACATAAATGCATATATATACATACATAGTATACAATGAAGTATACATACGATACATCGTTTATAATTGCTACATATTATGTAAAGAAATACGTACACAATGATAATCAATTATAATAATTAAGGCAATAATAATGATAATGTTAATAATAGTGTTAATGATAGTAATTATTATATGAATAGTAAAAATAATTGTAAGGATAATAATAATAATAATAATAATAATAATAATAATAATAAGGGGTGAAGTTGTCAATACTACTTCACTCGGCATGCACCACAATACACAAGTGAAAGTAAAAAGCCAAACTCGGGCTTCGTACAGAAATGCAACCGAAACATAAACACGACTGAGCAAGTTTAATTGCCTGCGTCAGCGGAATTTAAAGCATCAGTGTTTCTGATGATCGCACGACCATTGAAGGTCAATCGATTTACACTTATATACATTAACTCCGATTGCATAGCGGAATGAGATCACACACACACACACGACCACACACCATACACACACATATATGTTATATCCAATATTTCGAACTGTATCGTTTGTATCAGTTCAATCCAATTTTCCTTAGAGGGCTGAAGTTTTTAAGGCACGCATTGGCAAGCGAGAGCTCTAGGTCAATTCCCGCCTGGACTTATCTCCTGGCTGATATTTTTTCAGGTTCTCCTTAGTCCTCATAAATGGAATATGCTGGGGAGGTACTCCGATATTTATGCCCGAAAGGTTCCTTCCTTAAAAAATATATATTTCAATTATAATTTCACATAATCATCCACCATGGTGCCTGAACAATAAAAATCAGCGCTAAACACAATTTTAACAGTCTCTTTAATTTAACAGTTTCCAATGCTTGCTCTTCAACGCTTCCCCTTAAAAGATAGAGATTACTGCAAAGTTTTTCATACTGGCCATTTCAAAAACAGGGTGAGTCATACGCATACTCCTATAGCCCTCATCTCTAAAGTTCTCTACTGTCGTAGACCCCTAAGTTTAAACTCAAAGTTTAAAATTCCAAGTTTGCATCCTATATTTTTAAGGTTTGTTTTACAAATTTTAATAATGGTAACAAAAATAAATGCATAATTGTAGTTATGTGTACACGCTGTTAAAATTGAAATGATAATATTACATTCAAAAGAATATTAAATTGCTAAAATGTAATAATAATAGTGACTAGCAATATATGATGGAAAACATTAATCGTTAATTTTAACCCCTAAATGAGAGGAAAGACACTGAACTTCGCCTGTAAGGCCTGATATATCGGGCTTAATATGAAACATTTGTATTCTGGCTTCTAATTGCACGTTTTCCAAACATTTTCTGTATTGGTTTGTTTTTAATAAGTGCAAAGACAAATTTTCCAAACAAGTAAGCTGTTACGAAAGGCTTCAATAGTTTTATAGCCTTCTTTGATAGACCGTTTTTTTTATTTTTTTTTATTTAAGGACGCTCTTTAGCATCTCGGGTCATCAGCGTCCCATTCTAATCAGTGCGTGAAACTGCCGACAAATTTTGCTCAGAGGCCTCTTCTTTCAGGCTTGAGGTTCTTTATCGTGCCGTGCGACACGGGACCCAAGGCTTTACTTCCCTTCCGAAGGAAGCCATACTTACGATCCGATTTGATAGACCGTGAAAATTTGAGTCTTGGAAGGAAGCGAGCCCCAATCTATGCATTCGCTGTCGAAAGATGCGCTCTGTTGCCACGGAAACCATGATGAGAGTTTTCTGATTATCTCTTTGAAATCTTCCATCGGACCAAATAGTTGCCTTCAATTTGTTTCTAATTTATTTCACTCGAATAAGAAACGTCGTTATTTGCATAATTTTTTGTTTCCAATACTTGTTTATATCTGTAAACCTATATATCCATTAAAAATAAAAGCTGTTAACAGCACTCTTAATATTTTATGGACCCCAGAAACCATTCCCGTAGCGTTTATTTACATTGCATTACGTAAGCTCTTATCGCTCAGCATGTTATCTGTCGCAAAGCTTACATTTATCTTGGCTTATACGTACCGATAAATCAGTTGGAACAACTTTAAATAAAAGTTACTCAACCTAGCTTCTATCAGATTATTTTCCCGGAGGAAATAAAAATGAAATGTGCACAAAACAAACCCACGCACTCCGAAATATGTCAAACTTAATATATTTCTGGAGACTGCCTCTGTTTCTCAACTAGAACTACGGGGAATGACAAGTGTTTCATTTTATTTATTTATTTATTTTTACAGAAGCGCCCAAAACTTGTGGACAATGATGGCAAGAAATTTCGGCCTCGTCTTTTTTAACTTTGGGAAGTAATTATATATGAATCTTTCATTTCCACATTTGTTGAAACGTTTTTTTTTTTTTCCGTTGTATTATTGATACTGAACTGAATCGTTAGGAACCGTACAAAACGAATACATTAGCATCATCGCTAAGGAATAAATGTATAATAGAACGTAAGGAATAAATGGCAATTCACAATGAAACGTCAGCAACAGAAGGTCTTGATTATTGAATGAGTCATGTTCTGTCCGATGGACTGATGTTTTCACATCCCATCAAGATGAACATAAAAGGTTAGAGTTCACAAACTTTTGCGTTAACTAATGGTTGCGTTCATGTTAATGTCATGTAAATCATTGTGAATGACCCCATTAAGTTACCTGGTTGCAAACTTATGTGTTTACGTTGCGCTTGCTATTACTTTTCATGAGAATGGGCCTCAGCTCGCAACTAGCGATGCATTCACAGCTTTAATGGTGAATACCAGGTCTGGTCCATAAGTTTTCGGGCCTGACCATTAGGTAGGTAATAGAATAAAAATACAGGTGTAATTTTTCAACCTAATCTCCCTTTATTTCAATGCATTTTCACACCTTTGGATTAACGTTTCCATTCCCCTGGGAAAAGGGGGGGGGGGAGCTCGGAACTGTGTCACCTTGGTGAACTTCAACTTCAATCTGTGCCCTCGAAAGTCAAATTTCAGTTTTGAAAGTATGAAATAGTCGTTAGGGAAAGGTCCATGCTAAATGGCAGATAATCCTGGTGACCATATATGTTCACGGTAGCTCTGTCATCAGTTATGTAGACTAGTGCATTGCCGTGTAGCAGACGAACTCCTTGACTCGGTAATTCACACTTGTTTTCTTTAATGGCACTGCGCAATTGATGCAGTAGCTCAGCAAAGTACTTTACAGTACCAATGTCTTCTTTTCTTTGCAGGCTATGATTATTACCAGAATTCCTTTGCAGACCCCAAAATTGTCACAAGTAATATCACGAGAGGGTCTGAGATTACCGATAAATCACGAAAGTATGAGAGAATTTATCTGGAAAGCTCAAACCCTCGAATGATTTTATTAGAACTATTTCACGAATAAAATAAAAATGTAAATATAATTCCTCTAAACTGAACCTACAAAATTATAATTATTGTATATTTGTACTTAACCTTTTCAAGCAATCTTGCGGCAGAAAAATGCCGATTTTCAGTAATGCCAATAAGGCAAGGCAAAATATGGGGTTAGGACTATTTTATGAATAGAATAAGAGTAAAAGTGGTATATACTTGTATTTGGAATTCGCGCACAGAATTAATTAACACTTGTATAAAATGTTATACTTATAACTATCTATTCTATTCTGAAACCATGAGACTGAAATGGACAAAAGTCCACTATTACAATCGCTACCAGTTGCTTTTCTAATGCCAACTGAGGAAAAAAAAAAGATATAACATACGTGTATCTATTTCTTTATATTCTAATGGTTTGAAATTCCTAATGATAAGATCAATTTGCATATTTGACGCATCACCAAATCGCTTTGAAGGACCCTCCATTTTGTGTTATGGTTGTTCATTGTTCATGCTTTTGTTACTCAATAGCTCCCCACCATAGCAAAAGTGGTCGACTTGTTTATGAATGAATAGTGTTTAACGCCCGTTTTTTGCTACAGAGGCACCACAGGCGATGGGCGCTGATGATACATGAGATGAAATGATATATTGGGAAAGGATTCATTTTTAAGAAAGGAATCGTTCCAGGCCTATGTTTAGGGTACCTCCCCGGCATTTGCCATTTATGAGACTGAGGAAAACTGGATAAAACATCAGTCAGGGAGTACGGTCCTGTTGGGATTCGAACCCCAGACCTCCCGCTCACGAATCCACGACTTAACGACCTCGGCCACCCGTGGCGGTCAGCTTGTTTAGGAATTATATAGTGAGATATAGATTTGGCTACACTGACCACAAGACAAATGCACGTCACATGATAAAATGGATGTGATAATTTTTTTCTCACTGTTATTTAATATTCTGTTTTATACACTTGTATAAAATGTTATACGTATGAATAACTGTTTCATTTTGAAACCGTGAGACTGAAATGGATAAAAGTCAACTATTACAATGGCATTTGATTTTCTCTCGCACTATGGCAACAGTTAAAACTTCTCACAATATTCCTTGCGCTCTTGCATTTGAATGCTGAAAGAGCTCGGGGGACTCATGTTGCACTGACCTTGTATAGATGAAGAGTGTGAGGCACAGTTGTATAAGAAAGCCTTTAACTGCAGCTGTGTCTTTTGTTTTGAGATGTCTGTCACTCAGTTTCCTCCTTGACAAGGAATGTGTTTTCTTGTGTCAACTGTCCACTGCCCCTCCTTCATTTGGATCTTCAAGGCTCTCTCTGACTAAACGAAATAATTTCGACATTCTTACACATTGAAATATGAACAGGAAGCTTCCATATACACACCGTCAAGGCGTTGTTTAATATCACTGTTGGAAGTCATTCTTTAATTAAAATTTTAATCATTGCTCTGTATCAATTTCGAACATCAAGCTGTATTATGCAACACGTCTGACTTTACCGAGATTTTCCAAACAAATGAATCTTCTGGACTGAATAGGAATCAATGTACCACTGAACATGTACAAAGTAGTATAAACATAACAACAATGAATCATGGTCTCATATGCCAGGCTGTACACTTGAGGAACGCACCTCGTACTTGTGACACTGAGAAACCCATAAGAACACCTAGCTGTATTCATCCATTCATAATTCAATTATTTTACGTCGGTATTTAAAACTTAACACAATAAAACAGTAAGTGTATTTATACTTAACAAGAACTGGTATGGCCTTGGTTTAAAACACTCAGAAAGCACAGCTCTATCGTACATACCAGTGGGCGACACTTGTACGGTCATCCCTATGCAACAAAATTTGTCATTAAATTAAATAACAAATTAATATGAAAATTGTCTTTGAATAAAAAGATGAAAGGGCATGTATGGTCTCATTCACACCACTGCTGACCCAGAACCTGGAAAGACCACACGCAGGGAGCTATACTAGGGGAAGTGGTACTTCTTTTTATTGAGAAACATATCTCTCCTCATTCATTGTGAGCATATATTTGACTCCAAAAGTTAACTTTGATCACTTATATTTCTCCTGCAATTTCTCACTCTATTGTATTTCCTAGATTTAAAATTTACTTGAGTTATACCGACTTATTTGTGCTTAGGACGTAGGCGCAGAATATCTTTGAAAAATTAGGTTTAAAGCGAAATCTAGATACTTATGCTTTTCTTTAGAATATAATAAATTATTGTTTCTTATATTATGCATTTTACTTACCTTATTAAAATCATTATGTATTTTAGCAACTGTATAAAAGTTCAGTAAATCGAACTAGTACGAAAAAGAGAGAAATTTTCAAATTACAATACTTCCATGATAGTTAGAGCCCGGGTTTTATATTATTGCATATTTTAATGTAACATATTTATGTACAAAGTAAGTACAAATGTTTATGAGATACACAATTGCGAAAATATTCCATATCTTTCATTTTACATGCTTTTAAATATTTTGTACACTATGATTTAATAACTTATTAATTTTGTTTCCATATTTATTATTATTACTTTACTCACTGTCATTACATTCAAAGTGAAATTACGGAAGTTTGCTGTCGCTGACAAGTATTTTCCTTTCCTATTCTGAAAATGCATCAGAATATGTAGCAACCGTTAACCGCTAGTAAAGCTTTCATTATCGCTCAAACAAGAATTTATAATGACAGTGCTTTCACGACAGACTGATATTGGCAACGAAAAAGTTTTTATTTCATCTCTTTCTTTATTTTTATTTATTTTCGCTTTGACTACACTGGTCTTCTCGCGACGCCTGTAGATTGTGGATTGTGTGCTATAGGTGTAACTCTATAGGGATGAATAAAATGGTTTAATGATGACACTAATAAGCTCGGAGTCTTTGGTTCCTTAAAGCCATCTGGTGTTCATCTTCTCAGGGTAAGGAAACTCCAATACAAACCTTACCCGGACCGGAATTCCAACCCAGAATTTAGGGAGTAGTAAGTAGACTGTGTACAGCGTTACAAGCGGCATCTATCGGTATATCCCTGTCTGCATAGCCTGTAATTACAAGGTTGGCAACTTGGACCAAAGAGGTAGTTTTCTGCAGTCAACACATCGAAACTGTGAATTGAGTGTGAGAAATTTTCATTTGACTGTGCAGCGTTTGTAAGTGGATCCTCAGTTCAGTTCCGTACATCACGAGTAATTTCAGTTGACTTCCCGACAGTATTTATAAACTGGAAACTTCAGGTATGACTCTTCAGGATATCATGGAAATAACGAGAGCTGCAGTTCAGAAAGTTAATGTTGGACCAGGTGAGGGGGTGATGTATTTTACATTTAAATATGTGTTGCTGAAAAAATTCCCGGATATTTACATGCTCTTACTTTGTTTGTCGCGTACTTAATTATGAAACTATAGAACTCTCGAGAAAATTATTGATAGCACAGTTTCTGCATTGGTGATGTGTTGCAATATCTTGCGTTCTTTCTCTTTGTATAAAATATTTTGTATTGTATATTATTTCTTAGTTACATATTTCTCTATTTATTTAAATATGTTGGTCATATTTCTAAATTTGATATTGTCGAGGCACCCTGGCAGAGCCACTATAACTAATTATGATTTTATACATACATCGTCTTAGGGTCGGACATGGGACGTAGCTCAAACATTTATCTAATAGCATCCTGCCTATCCCTACTTAAAATAAAAGAAAAACAAGTGGCCGAGGAGTTCACTGAAATCACAAATATTATCAAATTCACTTATGTCATTTTATTAAAATCTTTGAGTAACATTTACTTTCTTGCCGGACGGGGATCAAGATGACCTAAACGAAGCAGTTGGTGACACATCCCGGGAGCAGCTTATATTACGTCTACTCTCCTCAAATTCCATCTCTCGATTCCACTCGAAAACCTTTGGAAACCACCAATCGTTACCCTACTGCGCATGAGCAAATTTACTTCTCACCAATGTTCCAACCATTACTTTTCCAATGCTTAGCAGACTCAAAATTATAATGCAGCACTATTTTCTCACATTGTCACCCCCTCATATGCCAAAATATTACTTAAATCCGGGCTGTAATGATAAGAGAAATGCGACAGAAGTATTAACAATTTGTAAATGAAATTATAATTTAAATAATGAAATTTATACAGACAATTTCACTTATGTGACGTCATGTTAAAATCGACCGCTGAAACGAAACAAATTTTTTAATTTTGACCATTCAGAGCTGGATATCGCAGTGAAATCGTCGAAAGAAATAATTAAATCCGTTATATCATACGATGTGCATTTGTTTTGTGGTCAGTGTAGCCAAATTCTATACCTTCACTTTATAATTCCTGAGCACGCATCACTTTTCTGTGTTTTCATAATTATTAAATTTAACTAACCTAATGTTTCACTCAAGCAATTCTTTTGTGTATTCAGCAAACAGTCTGAAATCAATTTGTAAATTAGGTAACAATATCTGCCTAAGCAACCATAATTCTTAATAAGCACGTTGTTCAGAATGGTAAAGATTTTCTCTGTTCTGTTTTTCTCAGTTAGTATTAGTAAATCGAACAGTAGCGATTGTAATAGTAGACTTTCTTCTAATTTATTATTACTATTTTTGAATAAGTAAATATTCATAAGTATAATATTTTTTACAATTGTTAATAATCCGTACGCGAATTTCAAATAGATATTACATTTATTCTTATTCTTTCCATGAAAATGTCCCACACCCATATTTGGTTCTTCTCTATTGGCATTACTGACAATCTACGTTCGTCTACTGCTAGAAGGCTTGAAAACGTTAAGTATTCAATTATTCCAATATTGTTAGCCAAGTTTGCAGTAATTGTATTTAAATTCTTATTTTATTCGTGAAATAGTCCTAATAAATATCATTTGAGGGTCTAAGCCTTCCAATATCAAGGAAGGGAATTCGAGCTTTGGACCATGGAATGAATACTCTATAGCGGAGGTTGGGGACGTAAAGAAATTGTGATGAAAGTAATAACGCCTCTTATTCCTTGATTAATGTGAGTTGAATGATGAAATATTTATTATTTCATTCATTATTATTTATTATTTTTGTATTTAAGTGGACTTCTGACTCCTGTAGTATTTTCCATAATGTCCTATTCCCTAGTTAAACGCTTACTAGACTTGTTGTTTGTGTCAAGAATTGATTCGAAATGAAAATCATCTTTTCATAATCCATTATGTTGATACTTTAAATTCTCTCTCTCTCTCTCTCTCTCTCTCTCTCTCTTGCTTTTATTAATTGTGACGACGTGAAAAAAATATATTCCTAAATTCATCTTGGGGTTTTAATATATGTGATTCAACAATTCGTACTAGAAGTTGTTGTTTATTTTGGGAATTATTTATGAGTAATTTAGAGAGTTTATGCTTCTATAAAGAATTATAAAATGTATGCAAATATACAGACACTTAAAAATTAAACAAAATAAAAATCATAATAAATAGCAATGATGTGTAAATTAAGATAGGATAGAATCTGAAAATAAGTATGTCCGGGACACGTACAACACATATGTGGGCCATAGCGTGTCCTTATACAAAGCACACGTTAAATAAACTATGAATTTCACCATCATATTTATTTGAGTTAATTTCCTTATCAGGGATATCTAAAATACGATGTCTTCAGATGAATGGTTCTGAAGGTCTCATCACATGCTGCTTCCAATTGTAACAGCATAATATTCTTCGTTGCTTTTCTAAAATCTAGTCAAATAGTCATTTCCTGTTATCGCTTTCCGCTGTGTTACTTATTGTTTTATTTCTACAATACAGGCTTAAACGAAGTATTTTTGCATTTCAAGCGTTTGTTCTTCTGCTTTCCACTTCATACCTTACATCCTAATATGCTCCACCGCTCCTAGTTACCTATTAAATTGTCATTTGATTCTTTGCTTAGGATAACTATGGTTATATATGTTCCCATCACATTTTCTCCCCAATATTAATTAAGTCTTCGAGTTCTTGTTGTCCCATCGTCTCCTAATTTCGTCATTCCTGAGTTTAAACTGCGATATATGTATTTAGTGCGTGACAATATAGAGAATGCATTTTTACTCAGCCATCCTGATATTTACTAATATTTGTTTATTTTAATTAAGTAAAAATCTATCTTATAGTGCTCTCACTATGTATACATAAATCATTTAAAAGTCTTCCATTTTCTTTTGAATCGCGAACAAAACTAATCGTCCGTATATAAGGTAACTGAGCGAAATAAACGCCATAATTATGTCATTAACGCCAATAAACTAATTCTTGAAAACGATGTTAAATTACGTTTATATTTACATGCGTCGAATAATGAAAATACTTATTTTTTTCAGTTTAACATCCCCTCATTGCAGCGAGATCGTTAATGAGCCCGGAGCCCATAACGCTGTAAGTTACCTAGTATTTACCTTTTCAGAATACGGGGGGGGGGGGGGAAACCCTGGAAAAAACGTTACCCAGGCAACTGACCTCACGGAGTTCGATTCCGGTACCTCCAGGTAGACATGCTGTCTACAAAACCACAGGGGCGATCTTAATGAAAATCTGGCATCACTTACTATTGAAATTTTATTTCCGCCATTTGCTATTGTGTGTAGCTACTGAAAAACATTTACTGTTATTAGGTGAGAGAAACTATTTTAGTTTTTGCGGTTCAGTTAAGAATGTCGATATAAAACTAATATTTCCTGGATTCTTGAAGCTTCCTCTATATAGAGACAAGTGTATGAAATATAAAATTGTTAGAAAAATCAGGTGGATAATTTTAAACACTACTTGGTAGCGCTGTAACGCCATGGTGGCGCTAAGGTATATTTGAGGGTATTCACAAACCTTACCTGTCGTGGTAGCTATTTATTACCTTAATAAAGCTTCTTACATCTTGACCCCATTACTTTTATATGCAAAAAATATAAAAAGGAATCATCTTATTCTTTTAAAGGCGATATTAAGCATATTTTATCTGATGTTTAAACTCCAGACCAAAGAAATGTAATTCATATTAAACGAGTATTTATAATTTTTGACAAAAAGTAAAATTTAGAGGAATATTTTATTTTGGATGTCTACCATTAATAGCAAAAAAAATAATTCTAAGTATTAGAAAAGAGATGGCGTTAATTGGTTCAACTATTCCTAATAATGCCAATTTGCAAACTTTCTCTAATTGAATTGTATTTTATATCCTATATGCTATTATACTATGGCCTGAAGGACATATTATAGTGTGTTTGTGTTTGGACATGATGTACTTGCGGATTCGTAGCACTTTACTGTTAAGGTGATTGGTATTTGGGTAACTTACGTCATTAGACTTGATAGTCTCTGGAGGTTCATATTAGTATCCGTATTAAAGGTTCCATTTTTACGGACGACTAACCTCTTATGTAACACTCTTTGAATTTAAAATTATTCTTCTAGATTAAATAAATTGTCTCAAATTCTAATACCTTTTATTCCTAAATTTTAATAATTAAGTGCTACCATGATTTTTATATACCCTATTGTTAAGAAAATTTGTAAATAATTTATAAACAATTCGAAAGAACTGAAATGTACTGTTAAACCGTAATATTATATTCTGCTATGGACTTTTGGTCCAGTTTAGAGTACTGAAGTGCCGTGAGTGGGAATCTTTACCGTCCAATCGTAAGATGTGGAAATTGTGACATGTTGGGAGTTGTGTACCACCTCTGCATGTTCTTTCTCTGTCACTGTGAAACATGTTTACGCCTTGCAATGAATCCTCTGCGTTATTTAATTACTTTAAGGGAAATAATTGCCACTTTTTCACTCACCCCTTCAGCCATACTTTATTTCTCTCTCATATGTTCACACTAAAGTCGCAATATTTAACATTAGCATTTTAATACGCTTTAGAATGGTCTTTTAATGGTGTAAACGTTTTCTTAATACGCGCTAAGTTCTCCTTAAAGTAATATAATGCTTACTCCTTACGGTATTTCTTAGCAATGGGCAACACACGAAGCACATCGCGCCAGCTGTTCCGTAGAAATCACGCCTCTTTAATGTCCTATAATTCCATCAAATGCACTTTGTTGAATACAGCATTTGATATATTAGCAATAAGCGTATATCAAGTATTTAGAAGTATTCTTAACATTAGTTGATATTCCCTTACGCTGCTGTGTAATCTGTGTGTAAATATTCGCTAAATTCTTCTTAATTTTAATGATCATTATTAGTGGTAAGAGTCTAAAATTGGTCTGATATGGGGGGGGGGGGGCAGGGAGAAATTTGGCATGCTTTCCAATGATTTTCGTTCAACTTTTTATTAATTCTTTGAACTATTATTTTAAAAAATAACTCATATGTACATTACGTATGTTGCAACAACTGGTCATCGCATATTTTTGCACAGTGTTAGTAGCTGCCGAAATAAGAAGGTTAATAAAGCCATTCAATAACATTTGGCTTGTGCACAAACAGTATATTCTTGGCAATATATTTCCAAGTTTTAGTAATCACAAAAGGATAATCGTTGACGAATATTAAATACAAAATGAACAAGTGTATCTCTGAAAAACACAGTAAATTTATTTTAGCAAGCAAGAGAACTGCTGAAGCTGATCTTGCCATGTTTTGAGGAAGATCTTCCTGAGCTGTAGCGGCATGTATGTGGGGGTGAGGATTGCAACATCTAGCCCTTGCCTCATAAGCCAATTTTCGCGCCTCTTGACAGGTGTTCCTCCAGAGGATCTATATCCCTCCCGTCCTGTCCGTCAGCACGCACCGTCGAACGCTGATGTTCGAGAAAGGAAGAAAAATTGGCCCTGCCACGTTTGCGAAAACTGCAGAAGAAACAAATGTCACTTTGCTTTAAACGGAAAAACACTGACTGCAGTGTAATACACATCTCTAGCCAAAAAAGAGCAAAATTGAGTCCTTGCGTAATCATTAATAGCAAACAACGTTATAGAAGACTTTTCTTCCTATTTCTGTTTTTCCCTCTTATTAGCTCTTACGCAAAGTTCCTGTTTACTTCACCGCAGTGCTCTAACTACAGATGCTTTAAAAGTCCTTCAACAAAACTTTCAAGTGGAAGTCATAATCCGAAATGTATTACTTTGACCAAGCACATAGATGCCAAGTTAGACTGCAGAAAGCCAGTGACAGCATGAAGCAGTCCAACATCAAACTTTATCATTTGATATTTATGAAAATGTACATCTTCGGAACTATAACCCTGCACATTGGCCAGTTTTAAGAAACAAAGACAGTGCAAATCATTTAATTAAAATTATTCACTATAATAGACATTTTAGTTTAATCTGTTGTCAAATTACAGTAATGGCCGTACATTTATCTCCAATACATAATTACGCAGTAGTTTATTTTATTGAAGGCAAACTTTACAGTTTTTATAACTTTCCTATTTGCGGATAACCGGGTGGTAATAATTTTTCCAAGAAATAAATTACACGAGAGAAATTCAATAAAATAGCAAGTGATATTAATAAACAGTTTTTCCTTAAAATATTAAGTAATCGTATTCTGTTGTTCAAATCCTTTATGCGCTAAAATAATCATGGATAACACAATTGAGTAAGTAAATTTATTTGCATGTTAGGATGTAAATACTTAGTACGCACAAGGTAGGTCCATACGTTTCCGGCCTAAATCTTTTCTAGGCATGATAAAGACAAAAACTATATTTCACTTTTCAATATAGTTACCGTTTATTGCAACACACATCTCACATCTTTGAACTAACATTTCAACCCCGCCCCCCAAAAATAGTCAGAAGTTTTGTCTGCAAAATGGGCATAAACAACATTCATCACTTTTTCGTTACACTTAAATGTCCTTCCTCGAAGGTCCTTCTAGAGTTTTGAGAAGAGAAAATAGTCACTGGGAGCTAGATTTGGACTGTAGGTTGCATGATCGATCTCTTGAAGCCACATTTCTTCACAGCTTCCTTTGCAACAAGAGTTGTGTGCACAGGCGAGTTGTCATGAAGAAGGCGCACACCACCACTCAGCTTTCCTTGCCTTTTCTCTTTGATGGAAGCAGTAGGCCAGCATAGTACTCCCCGTTTACTGTGGTGTTTCCTCCTTGAAGTCAATGAAGAGTATCCCTTCACAGTCCCAAAGATTGTGGCCAAGATCTTCTTGGTTGACTGAGTGACCTTGGCTTTTAGAGGCGTTGCTTCGCCTGATTACGCCACTCCATTGATTCTCTTTTGGACAAGGGATCATTGTATAGAACCATAGTTTCATCTTCTGTGTCAATGGTTCGTAAAACTTCTCTCTTGTTGCCTTCAAAAATGCCTAACAACAGATGACTCGTTGCTACTTTTGAACTGAGGAAAGAAGTATAGACACTTGCCGTACTCATGCTTAAATGTTTATTCATATTTTGAAGGACTGTTGTTTTAGAAAGACCCAAGCTTACTGCTATTTCTGTAACTTTGAGCAGCCGGTCTTCCATAATTTCTCCTCCCACAAGAGCGATGTTTTCAGGAGTGAGCACCTCCAAGGGTCGACATGCATGCTCTTCGTCTTCAATGCTTTCTCGATCCATCCGAAAAAGTTTGGCTCATTCTTTTACGGCAGAATATGACAGGAGATGCTTCCCCATATACACCGCCTAATCGCTGTTTAATTTCATTTGGGGTAAATCCGTTTTTTGTGAGGAACTTAATAACAGCTCTTTACTCCATTCTGAACAAATCACAATCTTTTACACATAGCCTTCTTTCTGCAAGTATATCTGAACAACAGAACACAACGGAGCGGAAGTTACAGTTGCAATTATTTACTTAACGGATAGGGTGTGTCATCAGATAAGGGTTTTGTGAAGGCGATAATCCTTATCGACGAGGCCGGAAACTTATGGTCCTACCGTCACATATAGAGATAAAAATAGATTCATTTCCACAAGTTAGTGAACAGTAAAACAAATTCTCTTGATTAAAGGAAACAGAAATTACATTTTTAAAATTTACAAAGTGATGGTCTAATTCGCTGTACGGCGCTGAGAATTGAACATAAAAATATTTAAAAAATGTGAAGCGTTGAATAACCAGCAAAATGGATCTTACAAATTATAATAAGGTAATGATATTTTATTACTTTTCAAGAATTAAACATTTCACCATGCAAAAAATACATTTATGAGCTAAACTCATGAGACCCGTCGTCTCCTACACCTTTTGACCGGGAATTATTTTTTGTACTTGAAACGACCAATAACTTTGTCTTTTACGTATGACATGCATTGGTACGACATGGCACCCATGGAAGACTTGTGCTCGAGATTTTTACGCCCTGAAAAAATCTATCGACCCCGGCCAGGCTTGAACCCGTGAGAGAACAGCGTGCTACCCCAAAACTATCAAGACCGACAATGTTTATAGAGCCTGTATAATTTCTTGAAGCTAGAATTTACATGAGTTTCTATCAGCAAACTTTGCCACAAATATTTCATAAATATTATGATTCTTTTTGCTGATATTTAAGCAATTTTTCATCATTCTCTTTAATATTTTGGTACTTTTAGAACCTGTTAAAATATTTTAGTAGATATAAGAGTTATAAACACCATTAATTTACTTTTACTGTTTTATACTTGTTGCTACAAGCTTTGAGAACTCACGTTTATGTGTATGAGCTATGTCCCTCCCTTTTTACGACAGTAAGGCCGTTAAGATGTCATTAAGTGTCCTTCGTTTCAAGTGCTCTCTTTATCGTTCATACCTGGGCATTACATTACCGCCTACTGCCAACAGGAAGTTTACGACTCTGGCAGCAAGACAACACTGTAATGTACCAGCCGCCACAGGGGTCTATTCTTGCATTTGGTTAACGTACAGCTTGACATTTTGAATAAGGTGGTTTAGATATTCTAGGCAACAAGGGTAAAAAGTAGCTCTATGATGTCACTAAAGTATGTAAATGGAGCACTGTAGACAACCAAATTGGGAGGAAAATTAGTAAAGGAGGTGTGTGATGTACGGTAAAGCTGTCACTATTATTTACGTAGTTGAAAATGTATCCCGCAATTGTAAGACTAATGTCAAATAATATCATCATGAGATTTTAATAATCATTATAATTAAATATGAATATAATACCTTTATACAGAAATTAGGTACAATATTACATCCGTTTATGAAACAAAAATAATGGCAATGATAAAAGGGATGTTATGTACATTAGACATTTATTTCCCTAACTAGTTGATCAGCTTAGGGAATGACCTCGGTTCATTCAACTGACCATTACATAGTGTATTCTGCGTATATATCCCTGGGGTTTGATTTATAAAATGTTTGAAGAAAAAGTAACTATGTATTCTCTCATAGTGATAAAGGATGAGAGAATACCAGTTTTGTAGAGAGAAAATCTGATAGGTTTATCATTTTGATCTGCACATGTCCAGTTGTATAAGTTGTTTTGAACAAAATTTTAGCTACTACCGTGTTAATTAATTTGTTAAAAATTGCCATGATCCAAATTTCTGGATGAAGTAAAAAAATTAAAATGTGACACATTTCTTTTACACGAATAAATGCAGTCATAGACTTTTATACCGCTAACTACTCATTTAAAATTCTTAATATTGTTGCATTCTGTAGACGAATACGAAAAATGTAAAAATATTACGTAAAAACCGAACAGCATGTTCTTTATAATTCATTTAAGAGTATATGATAATAATTTTCAATCTATTCTCTTTAAAAACCGTTTTGAAAACTGCTTTATTTCGTAATTTATATATATATATATAATGTAATATAAAATAAAAATAAAGTAACACAATTAACAATGTAACAAATTAACAGTAATTATAAAGCACAAAAGGATAAAGCACCAAGAAAAAGTCACACTTGAGATCGCGATGTACTATTACATATGTATGTGTGTGTGTGAGAGAGAGAGAGCTATCAAGTGAAACTTCAAGGTCCATCAGTCCAGTCCTAAAGTATCTGTAGTCACTAATATCACAAAGTATAGAGGGAGTGCGATTTAATACGTATTGAATTCGTTGGTTTATTATTGCTAATAGGCATGGAAATAAAAGGAGATAACAGCACATTCCATATTAAGCGTTTTACATTAAACTTTTCAAAGGCATATCACTTACACTCTCAATACCTTGTTACCGACAAAGCCTCAAATTACTTTATACACAGTTTCACAAATTGATGAAACTAAAGCATCTCGGTTGCTCATGCTAAGAGTGACATATGCAACAAGTAATTGATATTCATGGAAACAGAATTTAATTTTATTGAGATGCAGTTTTAAATTTCACATGGAATGAATCCGGGCTAAAAACCTTAGGGGTACGCGGCGAAGTGGAGAGATCAAAACGATCCCTAGTTAAATTCAATATTCTCAAATTGATTCACAGCCATTAGTTATGGGGGTGTAGCCACTGATATGGTAGATGCGCCAGTGCACATCGTGAACATTAATATTGTCGTTATTCTAAGTAATATAATATGGAACGGTAGTAAACAATACCAATGAATTAAACAGCACAGTATTTCCTGTAACACGTGATGTGGAGTATAATTTGTACACCGAATCAATGTTGCATAGGTTACTTATACCTTGAAACTATTCCAGAGTTTACAAAAACCTAATCTGGAGAATTTCGGTCAATACTTTTAAGGAACAAGTGTCAACATATTATAATTGTTTTGTATTTATACCGTGTGAACCACACAAATATCGACCACTTGCCTGGTATTTTTGTATGCAGTAAACACATCTTTAGTTTTAGATTACGGGCACCATACTTGACAATAATTAAACTGAAAATAAAAATTTTTTCCGTAAAAATTAATGCAGTAAACTAATAGTCAGTCACTGCTCAATCTTGGAATGCATTGTCACAAGAGATAAGGTGTGCCAAAAGTTAAACTATTTTTGTATGTATGTTATTTAGAAATTTAGTTAATAAGGAGAACTAGGAGCCTCGGTTTAAATTTGTTCAAGTTAATTATTATTTAAAATGCTAAAGAATATTTACTCTGTCAGTGTAGTTTCACGTAACACTTTATGATTTTCTGATTTATATATTTACTTAGATTATTTTTACATAATACTCCCATTAATATTTCTTTTTCTTTGTATTTCTCGCCATCTAATGTTGCTTAGTGTTGTCTTTTATCATTTCTTTTATCAATTTATATAATATATAGCATTATATTTTCTTTTATGCAATTACCTACACATACATTTAGGCATTTATTATTCTAGCCTAGTTGTGTAAGTTTAAGAGAAGGCTATATGAACTTAACTTTGCCTGGCAAAACAGACCACTATTATTATTATTATTATTATTATTATTATTATTATTATTATTATTAAATCAGTTGATATTTGCTTATTCATTTTAGGAATAAAGATTGTGCAACAATTGTTCACATATTTTTTGGAACTGTGAGAGGGGGAAAAAAAAAAAGAAAAAAAAAACACTGACTACGGAGGAAATGGAGGAAATTTCCTGACGGTATACCAAGGTTTATTTTTATCCGTCATCATGCTAGTCCCCTGTCGTAATAACGTGCTGTTTCCTATTACGAGAGTAAGCTTTATTATATCTTTATGCTATTATTGTAGCTCAGCCTACATTTAAGAGATCAGTGTCACATATTTATGTTATTAAAACTTCTTGGTACGCCGCTGCTACAAATTACGGCTCTATTGAGTAAATTATCTGTAGCGAATTGTATTGGAATGCATCATTAGATGAGAGAAAGAGTAAAGCATACAGGAATAATCCCTATACTGTAGAGAGACTTGAATAAAATATCAGGGCCAAATTTTTAATAATTACGGAAGGAGACCTATTCCGAGGGCATTTCATTAAAATAAATGATGTGTGACTGCAGACAGTCACCATCTTAAGATTTATACTCATTATGGAATAAAACTAATATTGTAAACAGGTTATTATTGATTAAAGTTTTACTGGTAGATGAAAAAAGGAATATGTTTGTCAAAGGAACTGGCAACTGACCTAACCTTGACCTCACGCGGCTTGCGTTCATCTCCGGATTGCAGGTCAAAAATATCTGTGTAATAATTGTGTGGAGTTTGTTTTGTACATTGTTTCTGTTCATTTTTCTCACATATATAATGCTTCGTTCAATTCATGCTCGAATTTGACAAACCGATTTTGTAAGTGTGTATAAATCGTAGATAAATACTCGCTATCGTTACTAACTAATTTTCACACACTAAAACATTAATTAGAGCGTTCCTAATATATGCACACTCAGAGGTACAATATTCCAAGACAAAATATTAAATTTAACAAAATATCATAACTAAACATAATACAGCGCAAGAATCCGGTCACTAAGAAGAAAAACAAGATATTCCAACAGAGAAAATTACAGTTTATTCGAAATCTAGAAGAGCGTGACTTAATGATTATATTAAAGAAATAAAAGTTAAAGAAGTTAAAAGAAGTTTTAAATAAAAAAGATCTCATAAAAACATTCCGTAAAAATCCAGATTGGAAGAATATTAAGTAAGTAATACATTCTAGGTTAATGTAAAAGGTTTGTTACATACTTTTCTGTAATATTCCTAACTGCATAAACGACACACGTTTTAGATACAAAAGATACATAAAAAATTAGATATATGTTTCTAATTTGCATCAGGGGGACAAAACATTAAACAAATTCCATAATTGCAAAGCATAGGGTTCTATGTAGACAATGTAGGAGATATGGGAGTCTTGTGTCTTGCAGCACAGAAACATCAAACAATGCTTTGAGTATACTTGCTATGCAGTCTGTTGGGGATGCTTGTGGTGCGACAGAGACAGAAATAGTAATTAGAGCATGCTAGCGGGCTTATGTTCAGCTGTTTGCTTAGACAGATTACAAACATTCAAATGTGAAACAATAGTATCTTATGTATACTTGAATATTGTGGTGAAATATAGTGCACCGGGCATTAATTTATTACCTCAATGTCTATCTATGTCTTAATTTTGTGATTAAACTTAACCAAGCGAAAGTAAACGCAGACATACATCGTGTTTAAACCTTTATTATAAGTAACGTACTAAAAGTTAAGTGTAAGCGGTAGGGCTTCACGCTAAGTGGCACACGATATTGATACGTTGATTGAGACAAAACTGGATCTAGCTATCTTAGTAACTGGATTTCGAGTCCGTTTTTAGGCAATACAGATATTTGTCACGCTTTCTTTTATGGCGTAGCTTCTCCAGTTGCGCATTTCTCCGAATTATCACCAAATTCAAGCAAAAACTAAACTCGTGTATCTCACACGCGATTACGCAGTTCCACATGTTTGCATACTATACAACTGAAAGCGACTCTTATTTTGCTCAGTATAGATAGTTGCATTAATGTTTGCTATATTGTAGGTGGTCTTGCTCTGTCCATTGAGCACGAATTATCAAGATAAGATTTAAATCAAAAATATTTAAAAATAACAAAATTTTTGAAGAGAAATTGTTTTAAAAATAATGGCAAAATTATTATTTGGCAAACATCTTATCATGTACATTTTTAACTTGTGGCTTAGAGATGAAACTACATTTACGTCAACATTTGCCTTAAATTGTGCTGTTATTAAAATTTGGATTTATTTTAAAAGTGTGGTGATTAAAACATGCTAAAATATTAAATATAATTTAAATTTCAATATCAATATTACAGTACATTCTGTTTTGTTATATGCTTTTCTAAAATATCTCGTAGTGTTGGAAATAGTATTCGCCTTTATCGTTATCAGTTTTAGCCAGAACTTTATCTTTATACTGCATTACAATGAATAAGCCTTCATCCCTATAAAAATGTATGACATTATACTGCAGAAGCTAAAGTCTATAATAAAGAAGAGAAGAATAGAGGAACTTATGTTTATACAGGTTTAATTATAACTAACTTATTATAAGAAAAATAAATAATTGAAGACCGAGGAAAAAATATCCTTTTGAATGTGGATTTGATCCTTTATCATTACAATGTTAGCTTTAAAGCAGTATCCTGACAAGCGACTCAATCATTTGCCTTGTGATCCGAGAGTGAATCTATAGGTCAGCGATAGTTCTCGCTCAGCAGTTTCGAGACAGGTTTTAATTTGGAGGGTAAAGATGTCACGAGAAACAAAGTTTTCATCACTATTATCTATGTGATGAAAGTATATTGAATTCTTGGGATATTGCTTTGAAAAAGCATCAAATGTTAAATAATTTTATTTTACTTCATTCGGAAGTAACTGCGGTTAGCATTTGCTAGAACTATGAAACATTCATAAAATTATGTTGTGTTTAATCTATGATTAAACATAGTGATTGAACAAGCGTTTAAATAAATTTAGGCAAGCTTAGCATAGGTTGTTTTTAAGATTCCTAGAAATTCTTGGAAAGAAGAATACAAATAATGTAGGTGATAATTAAAAAAGGCAAAGGAAGTACCGAAAAAATTGCTCGATTAAAAGGAGATAGGAACAGGTTTCCACAAGCAATTATAAGGAAAAGAAAAGAAGGAAGGCATTTAATTTTGTGCAGCCATTGAGCGATATGGCTGGCCCCTCCCACTGATTCCGCGACAGCACGGCTGATGTCTGTTCCTTTATTGTAGTCCTATCCGTTATTACATCCCAGTAATTGAATTCCAGCACATTAATCCAGATACAGCTAAAAGATTGGTAAAACGCCCGAATTGCGTGTCTCAGTCCCTAAATGAAAGAGTCAGGGTCGACTAAATTTTTTGTCATAATCACATTAGGATTATATGATGCCTTAATGGAAGTCTGTGAATAAAAAGGGATTAACTTCCGTTTTAGAAAGCTTTGAATTATAGAAAAAGGCTGTAAAAAGTTCGTCACAAGAAAACGTTCTACATTCTTCATTAGGTGCTAAGGAAAGTCTTGTATATTGATTTACTGCATATATAATTAAATATCACTTTATTTCAATTAACGCCTATTTGCAATTCATACATTTCTAAGTAGGGCGTAGATTTGTAAAAGGGTATGAACCATTTGTTTTTCTTTCCATAATAAACATACCTCTCAACATGCAAGACAAGGCTATTCGTTGAATACGGGGGATATATTGCACATTTTATAGCTCTGAATAAAGAAGTCAGTGCAATTAAAATCATTATGCAAAGCGTGTGAAAGAAATCAGCTTAGAAATCAAACTTATTACTGATCGTACTACTATTATGTAAGACATAAACCCATAAGATTTAGTTTTGTTGCCTGCTGTATCCGGGGATAGAGATGCTGTTTAGTTGATCACCGGTGGGACAGTAAATATCCCTCCCAAATAAACCGTTTTGGAAGTTATGAACGGAAGAGTAAAGGTCTATCAGGAGCTGTTTCCTCTAACAGCTGATTTCTGTCATCCTCCTAAGGCACACTTTAGCTAAGAGATTCATCTATCCCAAACGCAAGGAAAGTCAAACCAAGATATTGTTGGGTATAAGCCAATAATGATTCTGAAATAAACTTTCACTCAACCGAGGTGTTGGGTTAGTTTCATAAACCATTCTAATGTTTAGACATGCCATGCACTTGATTACAGTACGGCATTTTAGTTGCATTGCTCTGGTGTACACTATATCGGGGATATTTGGCCAGGAGAGGCAACGTGAGATAACATAACATTCTTAACAGAAATCTGAAATAATACTTTAAAGAATATATTATCATTATAAGATCATTTACCTCAATTACACATTGCAAGTTAAGCATAAGCATCAATGATCATCTTCAAGCTTTAGGCCAATGATTTGCTTCGGTTTCGGATGCTTTTTTAAACGTATCTATCTCCTCCCTAAGTCCATTATCACAATTCTTCTACAAAGTTTTGGCGTAAGGGTGACACTGCTATGGGTACCTGGACATGTGGGACTTCGGGTAATGAGGCCGCAGATGTCGCAGCTAAATCCGCCCTTTTAGACCCTGCTGAGTACGAGCAACGTTTTACTTTGAGGATTTTAAACATTCTTTACGGCGAGGCATTCTCTCGCGCTGGCGCGATGACTGGAATGCTTCGCGAATGCAAACCCGCCGCTTTTAACAGGTCGTCTCGAAGAAGTCATTTTAGCTCGTTTGAGAATTGGGCATTGCCGTTTTAGTCACCGTCACCTTTTTTAATGGTCAACCGGTTCCAGCTTGCCCTCACTGTGACCAGTGCGTCGCATTTTACTTGATTGCCATCATCTGGCAGCTTTTAGACTTTTCCTAGGGTTGCCCTCCTCTATTGAGGACTTACTTGCAGATGATGTGCTTGCTGTTGAGCGAGTTTTATCCATGTTTGTGGTTTTTGGAGCAAGGTGTGAGGTTCTAAAATTTTACTCATGACGGCATTTTTAGACTATTTAAAGACTGTCTTTTGCTGAATCGTTTCAGTACCAGTCTTTAATTGTTGTCTTGCATATTGCCCTTGATATTTGTTGGGGTTTTATTGTTACCATTTTATAAGACTGGTGTGTTTTCAGCTCTTACTGATCCGTTTTACTACCAGTCTTTATTTGTTGTAGCGCATATTATCCTTGTTTGTTTTGGAGTTTTATTGATACAATTTTATACCTTTATAAGACTGTTGTGTTTTCCGCACTTGCGGCTGTGTTTTAGTACCAGTCTGTTGCTTGTTGAACATTTTACCCTTGTTATTTGTTATGGGGTTTTATTTTATTGCACAAAGTGCTACTGTTAATTAACTTATGAACTCATTTTGTGTTAATTATTTTTTTTTAATTCTGGCGCAGTTTTAGTGTGTTTGGGCGCTAATGACTATAGCTGTTTTGCACCCTTAAGCAATAATCTTCATTCTACAACGTTTTAGTTTTATATGTAGATGTTCTTTGATAATATTTAATTCAGTGTCAATGACCCAAAAATATAGTTAGTTGAGCATTATCAGTTCTGTCTGATATTTTTTTCAGAGTAAGAGTAAAACAAGTTAGTACTTTTATTTTCCTTTAATTGTTTTTCCAGATCCCATTCCACATCATCGATGCGCTTCGTTACAGTATTACGAGAAATATTTAACTGATTTCAACATATTCATAAATTGGGGCATATTTTCTCAGTCGCTATACACACACACGAGGTGGTATCCACATTATTCGGGACTGGTGCTACCACCTCGACAGTAGCAGTAGAGTTTTGTACCGCAGGTGGCAACATTAGCACATCTGATGAGAAGTTATTTGTTTATTTAGGGATACTCTTTAACATCTCAGGTCATCAGCGTCCCATTCAATTCAGGGTGTGAAACGGCGACAGGTTTTGCTCAGAGGCCTCTTCTTTCAGGCTTAAAATTCTTTTTCGTGTCGTAAATGTACGACACGGCACCCACAGCTTTACTTCCCTTCCGAAGCCATACTTAAGATATTTACGCCCGATAAAATTCATCAATCCTGGCCGGGTTTGAACCGGTGACCTTGGGTTTAGAAGGAAAGTATAGTTACCACTACACCCCAGGGCCGACTGTCTGATGAGTGAGAGTTAAAGTTTTATACAACTGGGTAAATGTGTTGAGATTCTATAGTACTTTTCATTATATTCTGCGTGTAGTGTGTGGCGATTTTACGATGCATCCAAGATTAGAACAGAGTGTGTGCATCAAATTCTGTGCAAATCTCGGGAAAAACGATATGGAGACCCTCCTAATGATTCAACAATATGTGGGGGACAAAGCATTGTACAGTGTGCTTGAGTGACATGCTCGGTTCAGGGCCGGTCGTACACGTATTGCAGACGATGCTCACATGGTAGGTCCGTCAGCTGTAACGCTTGACACTGTTGCCAATGTTCAACACCTCGTTCGTGAGGATCGATGTCGAACCATTGAAGACCTTGCTCATGAAGTGGGAATTGGTTATGGGACATGCCAATGAATTTTAACTGATGAATTGGGCATGCATCGTGTCGCCGCAAAATTTGTGCCAAGAACCTGACTGCTGATAACAAGGCACATCGTGTTGAAGTTTGCACGGAGCTTCGTCAGGCCGTATCCGACGACCCAATTTTCTTGTTCAGGGCTATCACCGGCGTCAAAGCTGGATATACTTTATGACCCTGACAAAACAACAATCCTCCCAGTGGAAGAGCCCGAATTCACCAAGACCAAAAAAAGCGAGATAAGTGAAGAGCAAAGTCAAGAGCATACTGCTAGTTTTCTTTGATACCAAGGGGACGGTGCACAAAGAATTCATCAGACCAAATCAAACAAGGAATTCCATGTAGTACGACGTTTTGCGACGCTCCGTAAAAATGTGCGGAGACGACGTCCCGAACTTTGGCGACAAGGGAACTCGCTGTTGCATCACGATGATGCGCCCTGTCACAATTCCTTGTTCACCAGGACGAAAAACAACATGACGGTTGTCCCCCATCCGCCGTATTCGCCTGATTTGGCATCCTGCGACTTCGCTCTATTCCCCAAAATGAAAATCAAATTGAAAGGACTTCGGTTCGACACAATTGAGAGGATTCAAAGAAACGCTGTCTCTGCTAAACACCCTCAAAGAACATGACTTCCAAGATGCACTTGAAAAATGACAGATTTGCTGGGACCGGTGTATACGTGTGGAGGGGAAGTACTTTGAGGTGACGGTGGTCATTTATCTCACAGAAAGTTTTTGACCAGATGGCAGCACCAGTCCCGAATATTCTGGATTCCACCTCATATATATGTCGATCATACTTGTCTTCTAAACCCAATATCGCAGGTTCAAATCCGGCCAGGATCGATGGATTTTTCGGGCGTAAAAATCCTAAATAAGGCTTCTTTCGGAAGGGAAGTAAAACTGTGGGTCCCGTGTCGTACATTTACGGAATGAAAAAGAACCTCAAGCCTGAAAGAAGAGACCTCTGAGCAAAATTTGTCGTCAGTTTCACGCGCTGAATTGAATGGAACGCTTATGACGTGAGATGTTAAAGAGCGTTCGTAAATAAATCAAATGATAAATAATACATTTTATCTAGATAAGTGGTAGGGTATAAACAAAAAATTGAGGGGTACATCACGCACGTATATTTGGGCACTGCCGCCGTACCAGAGTTTGCTTCTTATTCTTATTGCGGAGCCAATTTCCAATAGCATCGTAGCAGAAGACTTTGTATATACTCCGTTCTACACTATATAGTAATTAATATAATATTATAAATTCTTACATCGTATTTTATATTCTAATTAAAATCTGGATAAATCTAATGATAGGCTTCGTTAAAGGGATTGACATGTTCCTTTTTTTATATTTTTTATTTGGTTTTTCAGGTTTGAGGTTCTTTATCCTGCCGTAAATATACGACACGGGACCCACGACTTTACTTCTCTTCCGAAGGAAGCCATACTTACGATTTTTGCGCCGAAAAAATCCATCGATCCTGGCCGGGATCGAACCCGCGATCTTGGGTTTAGGAGGCAAGCATGGTAGCCACTACATCACCAGGACCGATAACATGTTCTTTATAAATCGAAATATTTCAGTATATTTTAGAGAGACACGCCACCTCTCGAAGTCGTACTTTCCGCCCCTTGACGCAGATTCGTGATCCCAATTTTATAACTAATCTCTCTTTGCTGAGGTTCGCTCAAGGACAACAGCACAGAAGTATAGAACGTCGGGGCATGCCTAATGGTAAAAGAAAGGGGGTACTGCAGTTTCCAAAAGAGAGCAAGGTTCGTACCGGGGCATGAAAACACAAGAAATAGCCGCATACAACCGCTACAGAGATTTTTAGCACAAAAATATTATTCCTCTAGTTATTCCAAATAAATAATTTAAACGTTCCATCCCCTTGTTTATAACTATAATAAGTAAAAGTTATACCATTGGGCACCATTAGTTAAACGACTAATTTTATATGCATTATTCAAAAACTCAAGAATTAGCGGAATATTTCACGCGTATTTAAAATAGTAAAGAAGATCGGTGATGTATATGGTTTGGCGAAAGTTTGCAGCGAAGTCCTGTCAAGAGCAAAAATAAAAGCCCTAAAGTTAGGAGTGTTTCGCGCCGAACTTTAGATCGCATCGTTAACATGATGGTCGCTTTTTAACGTGGTGGAAGTTGCGGCGTCTTGAGATGCTGCACAGACAGGCAGTGGCAAAGGCTACTCATGGAAACTGTTTTAGACGAAGTCGACTGCTGCGGCTTGTGTGTTCGGACGTGACTCACTCAGTTCTGGTTTGCCTTCAAATCCTCCTTCTCTCACCCCCATTGCTTCACTGCCGGAGAGAGGAAAATGAGTTAGAGAATGCGGACCGCTGCTGCGCTGAAACTACTTTCTGTATTTCAGTTCCTTCGCTATCTAATTGACAGATAAATGTGCCACTGGTCTTTATTCGCCTTGAGCATGCTTTAACTATGCTTTGGCTCAGTAGAAATCCCCAAGTTCTTGTGTTTATTTACTACGCACTTTACTGATTCTAGATGGTTTATGCACATGCGCCAATAAGTAACTGCTGTTAATTTTCTTTTAAATGCAAGAAATATAACAAGACTATGCTAGAAAGTGTAAAAAGCCAGATAAACGTAAAACATTTCTTCAATGCTTTAAAGATCTGGAGAACATTAATCAAGGAAATAGAAGTAAATTAATTGGTGTACTACCAATCACCCAAAGAAATGTAAAAGTATTACATTTCAAATGGATTATTTAATAAGTTTACATAAACTTTGATTATTAAACATGCCAAACTCATATGGCTACTTGAAATATATTTAAAATCTACATCATGAAAAACATGATTTTTAAAAAAATAAAAAAAGTACATTGATTAAATCTGCTATAAATGTAAGTTATTTCTAGATAAAGTTAGATTAAACGCAGCCGTAGATGAACTTAAGATAAAGCGCGATCCAAACGCTCAGCTAGATCATCAAGAAGGATATCATTGAAAAAATCTGTGAAATTTTAATGAAAGATCGCCAAGAAAACGCAGACTGCAGACTTGTAAAATGAATCAGTGTACAATATTCTACATTGTGCTTGTGAACCACTAACTCACATGAACAAACATTGTAGCGTTTGGCCATGTTTAGTTGCAATTACAGGAGATTTTCCACCAATTCTTGATCATGAACGAAACTTAATCCACCATTACATACTTGAATCAACGGGTCAATGGAAATAATGGAAAATGTTGAAAGTGCGCCGAAAAAGGTCAGGTCCATTTTGTCGGCTAAAAAGGACGATGATAATTTTTTTTGTGTGAGTAATGCGTTAGACTATTTGAAAAAAGTTTAAAACGCAGAATTGGCGCAACGTTTGGACGATAATTTGAGGGAACAACGGCCAAGATTGACCTGCAAAAGAATTGTTACTTTACAAGGGTATTACTCCATCATACAGAATCACAAAAGTGCTCACATTGAGTTTCTATTTCATTCTTCATGCATGTTACTCCCCAGCCCCTAGTGCTTCTTGCTACCACATATTTAAAAATTAGTCCTGCGAGGAACTTTTTGTCGAATGAGAATTTCATCAACAATCTAAATCACGGTTTGGCAGATTATTGTCAAAACCTAAGGGAAAGTGCCTAAATTGAACTAGTTTTGAATTTCCTGACCCCTTTTGGATATTAAAAATTCAGTTAATATAATTTATTTTATTAAATATTATATTTACGTTTTATCAGTTATCTCTCACATACTAAAATTCTCAATATTAAAAAAATAGAGAAATTAAATTATGTATCGATTCTTGTCAAAACCTAGGGGAAGGTTGCCTAAATTGAATTAGTTTTGAATTTCCTTACTCCATTTAGGTATTCAACGTTCAATTAGTATAATTTATTTTATTAAACATTACATTTCAATTTTTATCAGTTATCTCTCACATACCTAAATAGGTTAAAGGCAGAAGAATCAAAATGATGTATAACTTCCAAATTTATAAACTCATTTCCAAATTTGGTCTCGTAATTGCCCAAGCTGGAACGGGCTAAGAAAATTTCGCATGACATTAAATTTAATAATTAATTAACCTCGTAAATGAAACCTCTACTTGCAGTAAAATTAAGCAGGCAAATTTAAAACAATCTAGTTGCAGTCTGTACAGTAACATTTTAATTCCAGATTTCATTTAGGCACATCGGTTGTGAATCCACGATCTTACAGTTCATAAACTGGATAATGTCTGCTTTTGTTATTTCATACATTGAAAATTGAAAATAGAAAACCCATGAAAAAAAGCTTACTTTTAAAATCATAATAGATGGCGCGGAAGTAGTTTTATTTTCAGTTTGGAAAAAAAAAAAAACTGTACTTTATGCTTTATATCTTGCAGGACTAGACTCTTATATCTGAAAGTGATTATTATTCGTTTAGAATCTTTTTCATTTCCTTTAAATTTGATAGTTTCATCACCAATGAAAAGCGTTTTTTCCTACTTGTGCAACTACGCATAAAATATTTGGAGAAGTGGGCTCATGTAACACATTTTCCTCAACCCTAAACTGCTGATGTCACAAATTCGTTGAAAAGAAGTTTCTATTTTCAGGCCAAATCCTGCAATCAGGAAGGCTGTTGCCCAACAGAAGTTACTCACCCTTAAGCTTCACTTGATAGCGCAGATATATAGAACGCTTAGATAAATGTCCTACTTTGTGACGTAATTATAAATCGTGTATTTATATTTATATTTCGTTAGAGTATGTTTGAAGCAAAGCAAATCTAGTGGTTGCAATCGGTGAGTGTTATGTCCAGGTAACTGCAACATTGACACCAATATCTCGAGCGTACTCATCTACCTGTAGTTTTCTATGTGGCCAGGAAGTACTAACAGCACAGGGGAGTTCTACTACAATTCACATGGCTTTTGAAATGTTTGAGTCACGATATAAAACAATTCCGTATTTATGTAGTCAATGTAGGAAACTTCTGCAATGATTCCAGGAAGGTCAGCAATGCTTTGGTTCTCATGAATACCTAGAAACCCCTTTTTTTCTCTTTGCTAATGTTGTAGGGCTCATTGTATTTTTCTGCTATATTGAAGACCAATCTGCTGTTTCTTTCATCATGAACCTAAAAATTCTCTCTTCAAACATAAGAATATTAGGGAATAACTTTTTCCATTTTTGCAGTGAAGGTGGTTGTCTACCAAAGCATTTAACTGCGCTTAAGAATGTGTTTTTGTCATCATTATGCACTTTTAGCATCGCCTTTGACACTTATTACTCTGGAGTCCATAGTAACCGTATGCTTCCGTAGCCAGTTGTAAACCATCCTCGGTACATTTCTCATGTGTGTCTAATTGTGTCACCTAAGCAGACAAATGCGCAATCCACCAAAATATTGAAATTAATTCAAAATAGAGTGTTTTTTTTTCAAATTGACAAATGTCTTTTGTCTTAGAGAAAATAAAAATAAACGAAATTAGAATATAAATGAATGGTTCCAATGGTTCCAAAATTCCAAAATTCCAAAAACAATTCATATGTTTTTAAAGATTTGTCTCCTATTTATTTCCTTAGATATTACACTAAAAATGTACGTACATTTCTGCCTATTGCGAACATGTGTTATTTACATTTTGTTTCCTTTACACGGAGTACAGTTAGGTTGTGATATTATAGAAATAGAATACGTTGGTGTGCTAGAGCATATTATGTTGCACCGACATGTTCCTAGTAACCACCACGGCCGAGGTCGTTAAGAGGCGAACTCGTAAGTGGGTAGGCTTGGACCCTTCCCTGGCTGAGGGTTTTTCTTTTCCTCAATCTTCATAAATGGAAAATATCGGGGAGGTACCCTAAAATGCTTCCTTCCTTTAAAAAAAAGCATTTCCAAATGTATCATTTCATGTCATATAGCATCAGCCTGTGATACGTCAGTAGCTAAAATTTAGTTAAACACTATTAAAAAATTGTTCCTGGTGTGTAATGAATGAATACTG
Organism: Metallyticus violacea; assembly: GCA_030762175.1. NCBI lineage: Eukaryota > Metazoa > Arthropoda > Insecta > Mantodea > Metallyticidae > Metallyticus > Metallyticus violacea. Next base: position 108,435,904 of record CM060832.1, read on the forward strand.
TTTAACGCTGGTTTTTGCTACAGAGGCACCACAGGCGATGGGCACTGATGATACATGAAATGAAATGATCTATTGGAAAAAGGATTTATTTTTATGGAAGGAATCGTTCCAGGCCTAAGTTTAGGGTACCTCCCCGGCATTGCCATTTATGAGGACTGAGAAAAACCTGGAAAAAACCTCAGTCAGGGAGGACAACCCTGGCGGTATTCGAACCCAGACCTCCCGCTCACGAGTCCGTGCCTTAACGACCTCGGCCACCCGTGGCGGTACCGGGTGTGTTTTTTTGATTTATTCATTTATGGACGCTGTTTAACATCTCAGGTCATCAGCGTCCCATTCAACTCAGGGCGTGAAACGGCCAACAAATTTTGCTCAGAGGCCTCTCTTTCAGGCTTGAGGTTCTTTTTCGTGCCGTAAATGTACGACACGGGACCCACGACTTTACTTCCCTTCCGAAGGAAGCCACACTTAGGATTTTTACGCCCGAAAAATCCATCGGTCCTGGCCGGGTTCGACCCCGCGTTCTTGGGACCTGGTGTGTGAAGAATATAGGAAGAATGCATACTTTCTTTTACTGTATAAGCCGTGAAATATCCAGGTAGATGTACAAGATAAACCCAACATACTGTTGATAATTAAAATAAATTGTGCGAACGGACATATACTGTTTTTACCTAAATATTGGGGAAATGTATTGCTTATTGCCTAGTGATCATAGCATTCTCCAAAAAATGGTCTGAAAGCCCGAATACTTTATATAACCTATCTCATAAACTACTTGCACTAGAATTGTTGTAAAAGCTGCACTGACATTTAATATAATTTAGATTTCTTGGAGTGACTAGGCAATTTTTCAAAACACACACACACACACACACACACACACACACACACACACACACACACACACACACACACAGGGTGCCAAAATTTATGCATAATTCAAGCAAAGAAAATAATGTGTGAATTCATACAAACAGAAAATAATGAGCACTTTTCATCTTAGACTTTTGCAGTTACAACAGTTGCTCAAAATGTCCACCATCGGCGTCGATACACTTCTGAGTACGTTAAACTGCTGATTTTTGGGAACGTGTTCTCAGCGATTGCAGCATATGCCGTTTCAATTTCTCCCCGAAGTGCTGCCGTGTAGCTGGTTTTCTACGGTATACAATATTATTAAACTTTCCCCATAGGTAGAAGTCCAATGGCGGTTCTTTTCTGTACACATGTCTCCATTGCCTTTGAATTTCAGCAACATTCTAGGTTTTCCAATACCACTTCAAAATTGTTTCCCGCTGTTCAAACGATAATCTTGGCCCCATTTTGTTGTAGCAACGCTAGTGTAACGTAATGCGAGTCACATCTGTTTACAGAACATCATACTACTTAATGCTGTTATTTTTCGGTCCAATGTTGAAATATATAAATAGATATCTACTGTGAAAGTGTGTATACATTTTGACAACCTCGATATATATTTTTTTCTAAAAATTTCTAACTATTATTTGAATTGTTGTATGCGTTATATTGATGAGTGCATCACTTTCTGAGCTTCATTTCGGTAAAGTACCTTTGGTTTCAGAATAATTGCAATGGTAGCGTTACGTGAATAATTCTGTAAAGCATTGCTACAGTGGATAAGAAAATACGTTTGAAGCATGGGAACAAGGCGGAAAATGGAAACTGAAAATTAACTTGAAGAGAGTGCTGTCGGCTCATCTTGTGGTGCCAAAATGCATTGGACATTTTGAAGTCATTTTCCTGTAAGTTGTATTGCAGCTTCTACTTGCTATAATTGCGGCATTCCGCACAGTTAAACAAAGCATTTCTTACTTTTATTTAAAAAAAAAAAAAAAACTAAGAGTATAACATATGTTGAAGAAAAAAGAAAGAAACATTTAGCAATATTTTCCACTTCAAAGAAATTATTTCAATTAAAAAGTAGTTATGCTTTTGTAAAAATCTTGCATATAAATAATTGGAAAAGTTTAATTCACCAGCTTGCATAGCCATTATCAACAACTATTACAAAATATAAATGAAATGTCAATATTTTTAACATTGATCATATTGAATGTCCCGGAATTTCTTAAAGTATGAAACTTAGAAAAATTCATCAACTAAATGGTATCATTTAGCGCAGTGTCGAACCTTAAGGTTTTATAGAATTCCATTAGGAAATTAACCGTTTAAGGTTAATAGACATAACCATTAAATGTGAAAACTACTCGAAAATAATTTGGAATAAATAAATTAAATTAAATAATTGACATATTATAGAAGAATAGCGGACAACACATAAATTGACGCTATATTAACCCAAGGTAGAAGAAAGCTAAGTAGACCAAAGAAAAGATGGAAATGGAAGAACGGGTTCAAAGTCCAAACTTGTAGCAGAAGAAGAACCATTCTTATTCTTATCTCTTTTTGGTAAAGTGTCATATTGTTCCCTTGTGATTCCCTTTCCCTTTAAAATAAACTTAAAACGAAAGAAAAAGGAGGTTTATCTCCCGCAGCCATAGGGAATCCCTGAGCTTCGCTAGATGCAGTCTGAGAAACTGTGACGTTTCTCTTGAGCAACCCACAGCATTACGCAGGCTTAGGGAAGTAACACTGACACATGTCATTCATTTTGTTCTCTGATAGGGGGCAGCTCTTTGCAGCAGGTCGTCCTTATCAGAAAGGCTAGATAGAAAGCCAACGAACTCTTCATTGTATTGTGCTCTTTTCAAAATTACTCCACGGTCCATGTTTGTGTAGGGGGTGTTGGGGCTAATGTACCCACTAGAGCTAGACAAAGGCCACGAGGACACGCGATACCACCGGAAGTACAAGAAGGAGCTGACAGCATTGTTCAAGGAACAATGGCTTCTCCCGGACTCGTCTGACTGAATTGAGATACTATTTTTATTAAATGGACTTGGTACAGAAAAAAAAAGAGTTTATTTCCAGACACGTACAGTGTTTATGACCTCTCCTTTATCGAGGATGCCGTTTCCTTCACGTTTATTCTTTTGTAACGCTTTTCTTCTCTACCATTAGATAAGAAATTGCATTAAGAATGAAGTCTTTCAATTTTCAAAAGTAGCTTTTATTACGTTACATGAATATTCTGACTTATTCTCTTATCAGCTACATTTTGAATTTATTATGCAATTAAGATTGATTGAGACTTATTTTATATCAGGAATACTAACAATGAGGGTCGAAATTGCGTAACAAATTGATCTTATTTTTAGAAATAAAATGAAACCTAAATGTGGGTAAATATCTCTTTTGTGTAAAAGAAAACTCAGTCAGATTAGTTAATCCGGGCAAGACCCTTTGAAACTGTTTCTACAGCCCAACCCTCCTGAAATCTAAATATAATATGTGTGTTGTAAGGTTAATGATAATATTTTGTGCGTTTTAATTAGTAATATAAATATTATATATATATATATATATATATATATATATACGTTGTATCATGAAGTACAGCTTTAATATGTTACTTGTATATCGTCAAAAGAGAAAGTTTTCTGGTGTTATTGTCTATGGTAGCCCAGCCAAAAATGGACAAAACCAAGGAGTCAATTAACCGCTTTACACAGGAAAGGAATAAGTGCTATGCCACTTCTTAAAAGGCATTCCATTGGCGAGGATTAATAAAGTCCAGGCTTTCGAATACATTAGCGCAATAAACTCGCCAGTCTTTTGTGGTATTAACTTAAAACTAACCAATGTAAATAGATATTTTAAACTTTCAAATAGTAACGGGTGGCATGCGTTGGCAGATGAATTTGAATCAGCCAATAGTATATATATATATATATATATATATATATATATATATATATTTATATTTTTTAATTTCTAAAACAAGACGCGAGACTTGCGCGTGCTTGTGTGATCCTCGTTGGCTTGGTGAAGCGAATGCTAAGTTAATTTGAATTGAATATATAAGGAGACGTTTGCTCCACTAGGGTACTCAGTTCACATACGCACAGAATAAGCTGTACAATCGACGCGGCAACTACAATAAGTTCTACTTCGAATACAGTTCTCAATTCGCCTCCTTGGAAATCGCGACAGCTAAATTTATATTCGAGTTATCAAGTTCTATCCTAAGGAAAACACCAGAGAACGCGAAAAATATTAGAATAATAATTTAACATACATATTGAGATTTACGAATTTCATGATTATTAATGCAGTTGATATGCTTTCCCAGTCCTGTTGAGTACGAGTCACAAAATAGAGGGAAAGGATGTTGTCGTGAAGTGTGGGCAATAACACCGAAGTGGTCAATGTCAATTAACGATACGGCGCTACAAAATATGGCGATCAGGAACTAAATCGTTTCATAATTGGCGACCAACCTGTCACCAACGACAAAAACGCTTCACCCTTGATAAGGATTGTCGCTCTGTTGACAAATACTATTTCTTATGTTGACCATCTGCTATTTAGCATCTTCCCTAGTACATCGAATTATGGGAGTTTTCTGATATCCTGGCATATTTTGACAAATTCTAGCCCATCTCAAAAAAGTACGTAATAGAAACGCCTTCTTTCAGACCTCCTATTGAATTGTACTGTTTACTTAATATCTTGTTATATTAGTTAATTTGTTACATAAAAGTTACTTTACAATTTTATTTGGCAACTAATTTAAAATGTACTTATTAAATCATCTTTTATGGGGTGTTACATCCTATCCATATTTAGCAATGATACAGTCTCTTATGCATTCCAAACACATGCACTTGATTCGTTTGTATGCCGTTTTCTTTTCTTTGAAGAGGGACATTTAGTGTATTACTTCTCATTTTCCAATCTATTATTCGGTTCCTCTGGTTCTTGTTTACGCTTCAGTATATCCCTAATAATATTTCTGGTTTCTCTGGTGAAGTTTGGACTATGAATGCATCTCCTTGTGTGTTGTTCAATCAACTTTATTGATAGTCTTTTGATTAACTTAACAGAGGATTACCACTGTGGCAAAGGTACAGAATACAGTGTTTGAGACAGCCGATCTTCACAGGAGTGTAAAATATCGCCATTGCTCTATGCGTCTGTTTGAAGAGCAGTTCGTACATTCATACATAGTATATATACTCCAGTTTTTATTGCATTATAATAGCAGGTGGTCAACATAAGCAAAAGAGTATTTGTTGCCAACAGAGCGACAAGCCTTATCAAAGGGTCTTGCCCGGATTAACTGACCTTTCCCTAAGCCTGCATAATGCTCAAGAGAGAAATTCATGTCACAGTTTCTCAGAGCGCATCTAGCGAAGCCCAAGGTTTTCCAGTGGCTGCGGGAGATAAAAAAGATGAATTTCAAATTTAGCTCGAAATGTGGGTATAATTCATCAATGAAATGTGTGTGTGTACTGCAGCGCCAAATCTTACTGATGTCTCATAGAATTCCATTGTGGAAATTAACTATTTAAGGTTAATAGACGAACATAAACATTAAAAGTGAAAACAACTCGAAAATAATTTGAAATAAACAAATTAAATTAAATAACTAACATATTGTAGAAGAATAGGAGAAAATACATAAATTTAGTAGCGATATAAAACTAAATATTAATCTAAGGTAGAAGAAACCTAAGTAGACCAAAGAAAATATATCCCAGCAGCATGAAAATGGAAAAACGGGCTCAAAGTTTAAACATGTAGCAGAAGAACCATTCTTGTTTTTATCTGTCCTTAGTAAAGTGTTATATTGTTCCCTTTTTCTTTAAAATGAACTTGTGCGAAACCCATTATTAATATTCCTGATAAAACGTCTTACTTTACTGTGGGTAAATGTGGATGTTGTTCCGACCACTCTGGTAAATCACAACTGTTAACTGAAATTATCCAGTCTATATAACGCACTGACTTATGTCATTCATTTTGTTCTCTGATAGTAGGCAGTTCCTTGCTGCAGGTCGTCCTTATCAGAAAGACTAGATGGAAAACCAACGAGCTCTTTTGCTCTAGTTCTTTACTGAGTCATGTTAACAGACAAGCAAGAAATAAGAACTGACGTTTCTTCCCTTGCTTTTAGGAGGTCTGCTGAAACCAAGTATTTGTTGACGCTCCAGTTCTGTGGAGAGCTCGCCATGACACGGACATACCATAGCCTGTGTCGAAATGACTCATCGATCGACAACAACCCACCGTTGAAATCTCTAAGTGGAGTGAGAAGGCCCTATCTTACCAATGTAAAGTTTGCTTCCAGAATGTAGCTCGTAAAGTTGCATTGAATCGTAAAACTCATATGTAAGTTTATGAACTGTGCTATTGATGCGCATACTTTTGTAAAGATGGGACATTTGTTAAACATTTGATAGTTTCTTATTGTTGATTATGCCTTCTGTTGGATCATTTGCAGTTCTGTTTTGCTGCAGTACTTTTTACTTTGTTTAGTAATACTTTTAATAATTCTTCATTATATATAGGTTCGCATAGTGATTATATATATATATATATATATATATATATATATATATATATATATATAATCACTATGCGAACCTATATATAATGAAGAATTATATATATAGCTACTACATCAATAACGACCCCCAGATTCTCCAGTAATCTTAAATATGCCTTCCAGAAGGCTGAACAATTTTTAGGGTTATTGGATTTCTTAATCTTGACTGAAATAGGCTTCATTTTGTCTACAGCAATAAAACAGAATTCTGGCAGAACTGCATTCAAATTAAATATTCAATTATAAAGCCAGGGAAAAGAATCTTAGAGCATTAACCGGATTTCTCCAAATCAAAGTTTTAAGTTTCATTGTTCATAGAAATATTTATGGAGCTCTTCTTTCCTTTTCATTATTACTAATTACGTTCATTAAGTATAACATTTTTGAATTTGGGAGCATCATTTTGACAAAACTAAAAGGTTAAGATTTTCCACATGCAGCCAGGGACCAGTGAGAAACAAGGATGACTGTGATTTATCTAAACTTCTAAACGCTGTCATTGAACTTGAATTAACAGTACTACTCCATCCCCCTTACAGTCCAGTAGACAGCACTTTATTTGCATATCTTAAATATAAGTTAAGAAGCTAGACAGCAATAGTATACAACTCAGTTCTACGAGAGAATATGAATAAGGTGTTTATAATAAATTAACTAAGAATGTACATACAGTAGCGCAGAGTCTTCCTTGATTAATTGAACTCGAATTATATGATACTTTTAATCTCGTTTAGCAGATGTTTTCCATCTTGTAACGTTAACTTGTTGCTACCTTGTACTTCATTATTGCATAATCAACTTACATAGCATCACTTAAACTAACCGTCATTGGCTCTTCGTCTTTTAATCTGGTTGCATTTTCTGACTATACTATCTCACAAATGTTTAAAGAGAACAATATGTAAACAAAATGCTTTATCCTTCTGCTCCAAACACCACAAGGCAGCAATATTACATTTTTCTTGTGTATTTGAAAGTTTTCCCTTTTTCTCTCTCTTATTTTGTTCAGCTTTCCGATTATATCAGCATCAATGACCTCTTAATTGCTAATATTGGTTGACTCTGGTTTTATGGAATGACGTATTATTTGGACCATCAAATTTCTATGTCGTGTTTTAAAAAGTGCGTAAATGACATTTATCAGCTCTTTTTCTGAAATATAAATGTTATTTTGCTGAAATTATGATGATAGAAAGGAGGCGTAATTTTTAAAATATCATATACAAAAAGTTAGCAGTTATTTTCAACTTAAAAATCTTGAAATTTATCTTTTAATTATCGTTATCTTTCAGTTGAAATATCTTTTAGTAAAAGTCAGGCTTTGATTTCGGAGTTTTGTGATTTAAACTGGCAACTAAATTATTACATATGAGTATGTGTGACCGAAATTTCAAGATATTGTGTGATACTTTTTTGGGCCACACTTTCCGAATTAGGATAATTTCGGCAGTCGACAATCAGTCGTCTGCTCAAGGTTGATACTCATGAAGTTACTGGCAATTGTCAAAACTGAATTATAAATCATTACATATAAAGACATTATATATAGCATTAACAGCTGAACAGAAATAACAAATTAGTAAAATATTTTGTAAGTAGAAAATAATAGGTGTGGCTAAGAATATTTGCCTTTTCAAACACATGGTTGCTTTACAGTTCAATTAATTTTTGCATATTTGGAGCACTGTGTTTAAAGCAAGGTTCTATTGCATGGTAAGATTGGTTTCGGGCTGATCACATTTGTTAGGAACAGCTGTTTGGCATACCTTTATGTACATTCTCAGTAGTTCCTTTGATGAAGGACAAGGAAAAATCCCAAATCGTAGATATAATAATCCAAATAAAAAAAAGCTTAGCATATAATTTGAGCAGTAAGGAATGTGTCATGCAACATGGGAACAGTAAGATAAACTTTAATATACTGCGCTATTCGTTAATTCAAAATTCAATATGAGAAAAATACCGATTATGTTTTTTTTCTCTGAATTTAAAATGCTGGTAATATTTCAGAGTTGGAAGTTGGGTCTCTTAAACATACATGCATTATTTGTGCGACGCAATTCCCTTGCAGAACCGCGGTCCAGCCACGCATTTCGCCATATATCATACATGGCTGGTCGCCCTATAATGTCTTCTCAGCACTACACTTGCTGGTCTACCGCCGTTATTCCGCCACATTCATTTGCGTACTGGCAGACCGCACCTTCACCGCCCATGTTCAAAGGACGGCGTTTCAAAAGGCCAGATTTTTATTGCGAAAATTACTGGCATAGCTCTGGCAACACCCCTCTGTGAACAAACACGTACGTGTTTTGAATTTGTGTAGGAGTGGGATCAGATGGCGAGTTTTGCCGCTGTCTTCGTTCTTTATTTTAGTGTGCGCTGTAAATTAGTTATAGTGCTATTCAAAGGTTTGATGTTTAAGTAGTTCAGAACTTTTACCGAATAGGCATTTCATCTTTATATATAAAATTGCACCCTTTATTCCATTTGCTTTTGGTAATATTATATTAAAAACTTGAATTATAAGCGATGCTGTTAATTTTGCAATGTCAAAAATACTTGACATTACTTTTTCTCTGTTAAGTTATTAGATGTCTCCACATCTTTACATTATTTGTGCAATAATTTAACTTTTTATTAGTATTTCATTTTTTACTGCTTTCCTGACTACCTTCTAGAAAACATTTCTATAACTTATTCACTTTAACGCTCAGCGTGCAGGTCAATCGATAGCAAGCGCTTAGAGAAAGCGCAGTTTAAATAAGGAAGGAAGAAAGGAAGGAATGAAGGAACGAGGTAATGAAACTGTAGCAGAAAAAAAAAAAAATACAAATTCTCGGTTATAATATACCCTTGTAAAATATAACGCATTTTTTGTCATAAACCGTTTAAATGAATTTAGGATTCGTTTAAAAATGGGACCAGGGAGGAAATATGCTGAAAGATGGAGACATGATAGTGCAAGAAATGTTTTCGCAGCCCATGAACTAGTATCTTCAACTGGCATATTTTGTGATTCGTCCTTAACAATTTATGTCAAATGGCAGTTTTCGATTAGTATAAAATCAAAATTTTTTTACCATAAGAGAAATCTAATCATCAAAATTCAGTCAGACGAAAATTATCGCTAGATAAAATTGAGCTGATGTTCATCACCGTGACCTAGAGACATGCAATGAAAGCGTAAGGAGCCTTTGATTCATAAAGAAATGAAATGAAAGAGCCCGTTATGCCCCATAAAGAGCTACGGCCTCTTGCTAAATCTAAAAGTTAGTTTTGTGACTCACATGGTGAACTAGTCAACATTAGTTAAAAGTTCTACTTTTTTGTAGTTTATTGTCCTTTTTGAGTCCTTGTCACTTCTCATTCCATTCAGTTCTATTGCGGGTGACGTTTACCCAGTGACTCTGAGATATTCCTTGAATGTATCTGTCCTGGATTGATTCGTAAATAGTCGGCAATAAGTATGAGCTGTATAGGATGTTTTGCTACTAGAGATCGTCACTATTACGGAATATACAGGGTGGAAACGCTAGGGACTCGCATTCGTAAGGTCCAAATCTCTTGGATCCTGATCTTGGGGTTTATCCCGCCCCCCCCCCCCATTATGTTCTCTGATCACTTGGGCAAATGCTGGGATGGATATTTATTTTTTGCGAATTTCCCTGTCCCTAATTTTTTTTCTCGGTTCATCTTCTTGTTCGTCGTTTCAGGATTGCAAAGCCAGGCGAGACGTGTTGGGGGTGAACGGTGTGCTATTTTCTCTTAGGAAAAACAATCCGGGTGTCAGTAGCTTTTCCGAGGCGCTCGAACTCTTTGATAGGGTAACACACCAAACACAGAAAAGGAATCTGGTAACGTTAGGAACCCCGCTGCATCCGTACCTGCCGCTCCCTAAATCTGACCTCCCATCGTATTCCTCATTTTATACCTTTCACCTGAATACTTAGTATAGGGTATAAAAGGCCATCGTTGTACAACTGTGTCTGAAACCTTTATCCGTATCACCTAATGCATCCAATAAAGTAATTGTTTATAGAGTTTAGCCATTCATCCTACAGCCCATATTTGGGGTGTGACTATTTTCTCTTTCAAATTTTACTACTTTGGGACGGGGTCTTTAAATGTTTCCGAAAATAAAATGAATGCTTTTATTTGTAATATTAGATATTTATTTGACAGAAAGACGCTATATAACACCTCTTAACATTAGCATCTCATTTAATTCAGGGCGTGAAATGGCCGACAAATTTGCTCAGAGGCCTCTTATTTCAGACTTGAGGTTCTTTTACGTATAGCAAATCTACGACAAGAAGCCCACGGCTTTAATTCCCTTTCGAAGAAAGTCATATTTAGAATTTTTGCACCCTAAAACTCCATTGACTCTGGCTGGTTTGAATCAGCAACCTTGGATCTACGAGGCAAGTATGATTTCCTAGACCACAAGGACTGACTTATCTATCTCGGGTAAAGAGAAGTAAAAGTCTAGGGTATTAATGAATAGTAACGAGGTTAGTACTTGGGTACATTAATGTTTGGACTCCCGTGATATTTGTATACCCTTAATTTTATCATTTTTGATTTACCAACACAAACTTATTTTTATTCAGGAATTGAAGACTTCTTTCGAACAGGTATGTGACCACCAATATAGAAATTTAACAGTATAAACAAAACATTTAACATACTTTTGTTTCACTAAATAACATAATAGCTATCAATGTTGGCACTATTAAGGATTATCCAATAATGGCACATGATAATATTCTTTATTTAGATTGTTTGCATTTATAAAATACATAGTTATTACACATATTAGTGGAATAAGGGTGTAACATCAACTGAAAACAAAAATTAAATGACAAAATAGGCAAACATTGGTAGCATTTTATTATTAAAACATTGAACTTATTGCAAATGGACACAAATGAAATACATTAATAATAATGGTATCTTCAGAATTATGTTTGTAATAAATATGAAAAAGTTATTAAAGTACTGCATGCAATGTGAAACCAATTTGCACTTTCAATTTTAAACTAACAAACCCATAAATAACTGGATATATCCAGAATAAATTGACATATATTGAATATCTTACGCATTTCTTCTCAATTGTGATAGATAAAGGAACTTCGTACAGAGGTTCCAGCAAAGATGTCGGAATAGTAGCAAGTAATATAATTAGTTATACGTACACATGACTGATGATTGTTTGCATGAACAGAAAGATTTCTTTTGAATATGTAAGCCACAATGCTTTCTTCATTTTAAATTCTTTTAGAGGACTGACACTTTTATCCAACAGGTTAATTTTTTTTTATATCTTCTATTTGCATAAAGCACAATGGAAGGTATTAGTTGGTCTTGCTGCCATTATAAGTTCAACCAACTGAAATAACTTTAGCACTCTTTTTGATGTTACATTAAAACAAAAAAGTATGTAGCTGTCAGGAATCTGGGTTCATTATATAGCTTTTCCACCACATTTCATATATACATTCAAATGAAAATAATACCATATTTATAAGAACGTTGTGTTATGCATAAAAATAAGTTAATGGCTTGATATAAGTATGAAATTTTGCTTGTAAAACAATATTATATATAATATGATGCTACATCTTTATTCCACTGACGATGGGTGGCTGTCTTGCCTCTTGTTCATCTTTTCTTATTGTGTATCCCGTACAATGCTATTTTGGTGATTCTTTTGTCATATCCTTCCATTTGTAAATGTTCATTTTACGCGTACCGTTTTTATTTAGGGTTTATTTGGATGAATGGTATATAGTAAACGCATCATTGTCCGCTATCTTGACTGATATTTCGCGTACCGGTCAAGTGCATTTTACTCAGCACTAATTAGCAGTTTTACTTGCTAATAAACATGGCATCTCACCTCCCCAAATTTTTATTATTACATCCTTATTCGAAAGGGGTACAAACTTACGCTTCACTATCACTTTGTAAACACCAGCTTTATTAATACCAGGTAACAGACCATTATTTTCAACTGTTTAGTGACTTATATTTAGTTTATTTAAATTTACTGGAAAATAAAACTGTCCACTAATGCATGTGTACTTGAAATTACACGATTAATCTAGAACAAATACAAAGTATAATATGTAATCTTAGTTCCACAATTTTAAGAAAATTTTGCAGATTGCATATTATAAAATGGTACTAGGAAAGCTCGTTATTTTCTGCAGCATTCTTGAACCTTGTAAATAGGAAAAAAATAAGGTAAAACAGGACAAATTAAACATATTTAAAACTTTATACTATAGGTTGGAATAATTACAAATATTTTTAAACAGAGATTCTAAAACTGCAGTCTACGTACTCCCGGGCCCTTCCAAGGGAGTCCACAAAGCATTAAGAGAGCTGCCAACAACATTTATTTTTGAATTTATAGATAGAAACAAGGAGTTACGAGAAAAGGAAATATAGTACAATTATGACATGTATTTTTAAGTTAAGTAAATTAAAATCAAATTAGAGGCGACTGTTTGCTCCAGTGGGAGCTTTTAGATGGGCAAGTCGAAAGCATGGACCACATAGAACACTCGTATGTACATGTCATAGTTCCGTGATAACAGCACGCATCTTTCTGCAAAGAACTGCAAAGATCTCAGAATTTCCCTATCAAAGATGGACATTAGAGTAACAACTTACGTTCTCTGCACTCATACAGTGTAGTGGTAACCATCGATGAATTTTTTCGGGCGTAAAAATCCAAAATATGGCTTTCTTCGGAAGGGAAGTAAAGCAAAGCAGTGGGTCCCATGTCGTAGATATACGGCACGAAAAAGAACTGGAGCCTCTGAACAAAATTTGTCGTCGTTTCACACTCTGAATGGAATGGAATGATGAAGACCTGAGATGTGAAAGGGCGTCCGTAAATAAACCAAATAAACTATATACTCATATATATATAAACGGGTATTGAAACCGTTTGGAAATCAGAAATAAGAATACAAGCTGCCCTTTTTAAACCCGATATAAAATTCGACATTGTTCCTCTCATTTAGTAATAAAAATTAATTATAATGTTGGTCTAGTCATCATATATGATTAGGTATTATTAATGTTTCATGGATTATGTACTCTGAATACTTGAGTTCTGACCACCTATCCTTCTGACATCTGTAGGTTCTAAGTGTTTAGTAAAATTCTGATACTTTGATATCTTATTGGCCATGTGTAAGGATACGTATATAATAAAGATGAATGTATTGTAAAAGTTTATGAAAATGATTATTTCTTTCAATTTTATAAACATATATAAGTTTAAACTCTAATTTAACGTTAGGGGCTCTGCGACTGTGAAATATTTTTAAATATTTTCCTCGTGGTAAGTATGAGAACCGCCGCTAGGAGATAACAAAATATTGTAAGTATTGAGTTCATTTCAAAGTGTTGAATACCTTTTTCAGCTTGTTCTCAACGTTTCCACGGCTCTGGGCTTTACAGAGTTTAATTCTGTAGCCTTTAATTCCCTACTTCCCCCTTCCCCATTAAAAAGAATAAATAAAGAGGCTGTACGTTAGTTTCCACCGTGCTACATCTACTCACCTCGTAATCACGTGTTCAACATGTAACTGTAATACGATAGGTGAATCGACTAGGCAGGGACAGCTTACACGGGGGATGGATTGCTGGTGATCAAGAGTGAACAGTGGTCAGGCAATTAAAGGAACGGACTGGCGGCCACAAACGCCTTCTGTGCTGCAGAAATCCCGTAATGGTGCCCCCGCGAAATGTGAACATCAAGAACGATTAATCGGGCTCATGGCTTCCGGCCTCACTCATTCAACTCGCGAACTTTAATTAACTTAGTTTAGTACCGTTAAGAATCGCTAATGAAATACGCCTAGCAGCTTTGCTGAATGAAATAGAGAAAGATGTACTGTACGAATCTAACACAGACGGAAAAGAGACAGAGCTATGAGAGATAATTCTTTTTTTAAATGCGTTCTTTATTGTCGCTTTGGATGTATTGGTCTCCTCGCAACGTCTGTAGATGTGAGTTCTATAGGGATGAATAAATGAAATTAATAAATGATGACGCAAATGAGCTCGGATTCCTTGAAGCCTAAAGCTATCTGGCATTTACCTTCTCAAGACTCAGAAAAAATATTACCCAGATAGCTTGACGTGACCGGGATTCGAACCCAGAATCTCCGATTAGTAGTCGCAAACGTTGCCAGGGGGCAGTCGGTATTAATTCACATGGGACATATAAGCAAAGAATGATACAAAGAAGTGTATAATTTTTCAATAAAATAGATACTTTTTATAATTATGTAGAGCAGGCTTAATTTGAAATGTGTATGCTTTAGGTAACAAAAGATTTGGTAGTGATGGGTAAATAAAAAAAAATATTTGGTAAGTGACATTCTTCCAATTAGGGAGATGTAATTTTTACTAATGTCGTAATTTTTATTTGTCGTGATACTTCTGTAGATTCTTAATGAATATATGAAACGTTTCACACAGTTGATAGGATAAGAGGTAATCTTCAGATATTTGTGATAAAATGGAAGTGGCAAACAAGTTCTTCGTTTAAGGTAATGTCATGGACATGAAAAAGCCGTGAGATATGCAGAATGGAAAATAGTTCTAAAGATGAGAGAAATAGTAGTGGAATAATCAGGCAGATAGTGTGAGTCTCTGAAATGCATCTGCTCAGTAACTTTTAAGATACTGAATTTATCTACTGATGCATTAGCATGTAAGAATTAACGCCTTGGTACATCACTAACAGGATGTTTATTTTAGCTTTAATTCTATAAGGTTAACTGTCATCCAGCCTCGACTACGCTGCCCGAAATATTTTATTGTTGCGTGTCAGCAGTTAATGCTCCTTTTTAACTATGATGGATCATTTTTATTGGTGTCTAGTGGGTAGAGTTCTTTCTACTCGATTAATTTATTCTTGCATATTACTAGTTCCGCAGATCATCTTTCGTCCGTTAATGAGATTATAGAAAAACCTAGAGTTGAACCTACTTCTATATATTGCACTCGTCGACTACAGCAAGGCATTCGATTCGGTACATCTTCTTCAAGCCTGGTTTTCCATAGCCTGATGTGGGTCTTCGGCTTACCGCGACGACCGTTGCGTTTTCTGCCTCCATCACGTGATATCATTAGTAGAGTGCAGTATTGCAGGGGGGTATGTGATCAGCATACCGCATCCCGCTGATCGCTATATCGTGACATACTAGATCGGGGATCTCCACCTCTCCATCAGGCAGGTTCTCAATTGTCCTCACGAGGTTGGGAGGACCGCGTTCCAGACCGTCCTAACTTAAAAAAAATCCCTAAGCATCGAACCCAGGCCCCCAGCCAGCAGTCAACAACGCTAATCACTAGCCCAAGGAGGTGGTCGATTCGGTAGATCACACAAGCGTATTACAAGCACTGCACAAACAATCAACCCAAAATACACCAGAATCATGAACAACTCAAACAGCCAAAGGAACGCAAAAGTGAAACGGAAAGAGAGGGATAAGCTTTCAATTTAAACAGGAGAGTCAGTCAAAGCGACCCAATGTCTCCTAAACTCTTCACCTGCGTTCTGAAAGAAGTTAACAGTTAACAAGATTCTCAAGTAACAGTGAAGGTTAAATACTGAAGTTGGAACACAAGCACAAACGTGACATTTTCGAAAACTGTGTATGGCGACTTGTAGATGATGACTGAAGAATACACAGCCATCCGAAACACGCGTGTTTTGTGCCCAAACTGTTCAGTGCTTCATTGGTATTGCATTTGAACTTCCCATTTTCTTTTACATACATGTACTTAGCTAGTTATAAGTTTTATTAACTGTACAATCCACTTACGCATTTTCTGTCCTACTCAGTTAGAGAAAAAATAAGTTGTAAATGTTAATGTGACTCAGTTCCGAATCCTTACAGTTCAGCTGTCTTGCTTGGGCTTTTATAGCCACTGACATCCTGAAGATATCTCAACGCCTACCTGATAATATGCAAATAGTGTAACACAACAGTAGTGCGTATGAAAAACAAAAAAATGTAGTAAACTTACTTTGAATAAATCAATATGTTGAATTATAATGCATGTATGCCTCCGCTAAATCAGTTTCCGTATATCAAATTTAACGTTCTCCAGGTCAAGTGCTCTTTTTTCATACTAGATATGTTTTTAAATTAATTTTAATTGTAATTTGATTGGATTTATTAAATTACATCAGTATAATGTCTCAACTTTTATAAGGAAAAAAAAAATAGAAACATTCAACACACTTTCTAACAGTATGTATGAGTTCATGAAGAACATAAGGGTGTAGCTAATATTTAAACTTTGATATAGTGTGTTGTTGATAATGGACATTCTTATGTAACATTTAAATTATTGAAGAAGTTGAAGCGAGCAGAACAACAAAGTGTACCAGCAGTAGAACTATTGTAGGACGGATGTACTTAAAACAATATAAGACTCTTTCTCCATTTATATCCAATTGTGCTGACCTCCTTAACTGAAAGCATTACTTGCTGGAATATTGCAGGCTCAAGATCCAGTTTAGAAAATTTCCATATGAGCGTTGATTGCTGCGATAAATAAACGCCCTCAGAGATCAATGAAACATCATTCGTATCGAAAAGTTTCTCCGCATTATGACACGACTGTTGCCAAGATTAAGTTCTACATTAGAGTAATTCCGGATCAAATCGCACAAAATGGAACATTTTTTTTACCTTCACTTCTGCGATTAAGTATTTTTTAAACAATTAAACTATTTATTAACATTGTGAGTTCAATTAACTAGTAGGTGTGCATTTATTTATTTCCACTCAAGCTCGTAAATTTTAGAAATATTGAATATTAAAATTTATAAAAATGATACACAAAAGTATATTAGCCAAATTTAAGATAAGTATTAACATATTTTGTATGATTCAATTTTTGAAGCTAGGTATCAATATGAACTGGATGCATTACAAAGCGTAAAAATATTTAATAAGTGGAGTATTTCCAATAAGCAGAAAAACTAATAGTTGGATGTTTAATAGTTAATGAGAATTAAATTTCATATGAAATAATTGGCAGCGAACTGGAATAACAAGGTGAACTGCAGAACCGTTGACATCGCTCTAGGCGCTGAGTCTGTGATTACGGCTTGAGTGTTCTATGAAGTTTTTTTATTAGTGTTTAATGCCTGTATTTATGCTGAGACTTCACAGGTGATGGAAACTGATAATGTGTAAGATGAACTGAGAAAAAAAAATTTAGGTAGAAAGTGTTCAACAAGGGAGACGGCTCTGGCGGGAAAAGAATCCCAGCCCTGTCATTACATCGTATCTTAACAACCTTGACCAACGTGGCAGTCCCATGAATTTTTTTAATAGTATTTAAAGCCCGTTCTTACCACTAAGGCATCACAGGCAGTAGACACTGATGATACATGAGACTAAATGATACATTGGAAAAGGATTTTTTTTTTTTTTTAAAAGCAAGGAGGCTTTCCAGGCCTAAGTTCAGTGTCACATTTGCCACTTATGAGGCACTTGCCACATTTGTACCTCCTTCATAAAGTACTGTACAAAGACTAGTGAATAAATTTGAAAACACAGGTACCATTTTGGACAAAACCCGTTTCTCATGATAAACATTTGAACGCAGAAAAAAATTGGATAAAATCACAGTCAGTCCAGAACGTTCGCCACAAAATCATTAGTTATACCTGCATAACAGGCAAGCGTTTCTCCATCTTTTGCAACAAATACAACAAAGTTAATAGAGTTAAAACTATTATACAGGGACATTAATGTAAGCTTTGCGAGTATCAGTCTCACTTCGAAATTGCAATTAATTTTTGAATGAACGTGAAATAAGCATACTTTCAGTTCATAGGCTTAGACAAGCGATTGAGAACATAATTTCGCCCTATAGAACTTGAAAACGAGGTCACTTTCAACAACTACACTAAGACAAGGTTCATAATCCATTTGTTCTTCCGACGTTGTAGGGAGCAGTTTACCGGCTAATGCTCGACCTGTCATCCGGGAATCAGACACTTCTTTCGGCAGCCATATAAATAACCTTGTGGTTGGGTAAACATTTTTTGAGTTGCTGTGAAATGTTTTATATACAGGAATCAATTATAGAACAACAATGCATAATATAGAATGTAATATATTAAGTCAAATAGCAAAGGGCATCAGTTAGGACACATTTGATATCACAGCCTGTACTCACTAATACCAGAGCTTGACTTACGGTACCAATACTTTATTAATTGTACCCTACGTGAATATCATCTACTCTAAAACTACCATAGCAATTTTTGCGTAAAATAAAGGAAATGTTGACTTTTCTTTCAGGTGATGTGATAGATGGAAATTTTCTAGTTTCAATGAAACTTGGTAACATTTAATAATACAATAGAAAGTCGATTACCCGAATGTCAAGGATCCGAAACGTCAAATAAGCGAACCCACGTTCCTTTAGGTTGAATTTTAAGTTCATTATTTTTTAAAATGCAACGTAGATCCAGTGCAAGTTCCTTGTTACTGTCAATCATCCGACCTCAGTAAGACTGGTCAATATAGCTCTCTCTCACTCACTCATTTCCAGGAGTTTAAGAGACTGTTTTACGCACAAGCTCCTGTTCTTTGTCCACCATATAATTTTGGTAAATGCCAACAAAAGAACATCATAAATTATTATACATTTTCCCACTTTTGTGTTAAATTGTTTACATTTACTGGCAAAGGTGAACTTTTCCAAGATAATGCTTATAATGTGTGCAGACCTAATTGAACTACCTTTTTCTCCAAATGTTGGTTGTAGCATTGCTCCTGTGTTTATGTAAAGGTGCTTTGATAATGCTGAATCGTCAGTTCATACATTTTTTGTGCGCAATGGTAGCATATACAGTCGATATCTGCCTTGGCTTACACCCTTGAAGTTATGATATTATGATAAAATTCATTATACCAATTCCAAGTTTTTTTTTCAAATCAAGGAGATAAGCAGTTAAATGATTGTGAAAATACTAATAAAAATGTCTGGAAGATATCTAGCGGAGTTTAATAGATTTAAACGAGAACTATGATTGTGTTGTCATTCAAATGAATTTCGCAAGAAACCAAAACAAAATTGACGTTGATATTGCAAATTCTTGGACACCATCATCATTGATGAGCAATCACATAAATCCTTATCTGACAAAAAGCATAAAAAATGTATTAATAAGTTATTCCCTTTTGCAGATACTAATGCAATAACGCCGCTTAGCGGGAACATATATGAACTAACAAGCGCAATGGCATATTTTTACCTTACATCAGAATGAATGGTAATTATTTACAATTGCCTCAGACAGTGATAAAATAAAATTATTTCTAAAAGGTTTCCTTTCTCTTTGGATAATGCTCATGTTTGCAAGCAATGCTCACAAACAACCTGTCTTCTACTTGAAAATCTACTCCCTAAGGCATTGAACGAAATAAAAAAAAATTACAACTTGGTCCAAATTTGATTCTAAGAATGGTTCGACAAAAAGAAGCAATTTAAGGAATCATTTAATGCTAATATGATCTTACAGATACCTTTTAAGTTGTAGGCACTCTTATTTCTAGATTAGGTTATCCGAAATGTAGCTGATGCAATTATTTCATAATCTACCTTCAATAGTACAAATTTGTGATGCAAATATACTTTCCTGTTATAACCCCAACTCCAAATACCCTAAATTTGCTAGGATCTCTGTATCCTTCCATATTGCGAAAACTACACATAAATATTAACTCCCGTTTAGGAAATATTGATGGTGGTAATTTTTTTAAGTGCTCGGTCCAGTACAGAAGGCAAATTTGTGGTTGGAATAAAGTTTGCATATATGTTTGTATACTTTGTAAATTTAGAGCGCACTTTATATTAACATTCGTACCGCTAGGCTTTTGGTAAATAGCGACGTGGTCTCTACTAAAGCCAGAAGCTTTAATCGTCCCTTTGGAAAAATGAATTGTTAATTGCGTTTACCTTGTAAAAGCACCCTGTACTTTGCCTGCGTTAATCATGAAGTACCGGTACCTATTATACTTCCTTATTTAAGTAGTACGGACGAATTCCGTAAAATTTCAGCTCCTGATATACAATTCCATGATTAAACACAAAGGGCTTCTTTCACATCACCATCAGACCGTTCCGTGCAGAGAGCTGCACCCCCTCCACTTCGCCATGCAGCGCCGGATGACGAGGCCGTGCACCGTTTCTGACACACACACACACACACACACACACACACAGAGTTCCTCTCGTGCATGAAGAATGGATACCACCGGCTAGTGTTAACATCAATTTGCAATTTAAATTAGAGGATAACTATGTATGTGCGTAGCATAAATGCACTTGCGGGTGGTGCCATTGAGAGTCAACGATTTGTATCGCGTTCTGCTATCTAATCTAAATACGAGATGCGAATCTCTGCGAGATTTCTTTTTTTTTTTTTAATCTAAAATATCGGGAAACAAAACTACAACACCAAATTTTTGGCGGAAGGGTTGTTGAGTACTGCGGCAGAATTCCGGCCTGATAACTTTTTATCTTCCCGCTTTTGAAACAAACTGTTAAGCGAACTTTTTTGTGCCTATGTTCAAATATATTTGCATTTCATGATATTTGTCACGAACAAATAAACGGTGAAATCTTTCAACTGCTCTTTCTGCTGCTATAGAAGGCTTTGCTCAAAAACTCCTATTTATTAATAAGAGCTTCTGTGCACATGATCTCTTAGGTAAATTTTGGAGCTCACTTGAAGTTTCTTAAGCGTCACTCTTGTTAATTCTAAGTCCTTTCATTATTTATACAGTTGATACTTGTTTATACATCTCTCTTCAGTGAGTGAGGTACACTTTAAAAATTTACTTTGCACATTGATTATAACATTTCTAGCGGTATACATTCTCATATATTTGGAATTAGTTCCTGGAAACCCGACGCTGCTACGTATTGCGAATTTCTTTGTGATATTATCTTTGATTTTATTTAGGCTGGCACGCGTGGCACATTAACTTAAAGATTTCACCATTGATAAAATGTTCACGGATTTATATCGGGCGACCTAGGAGGCCACAAAC